>CM059976.1:57465749-58901176 GCA_030490835.1 Annona cherimola
CACCCGAAGTCGACTCCACATGCGACTTGGGTCAAGTCCAAGACCAAGTCAACCTGAGGAGGAACTTGAGCAGCCTGCTTACAGCCGAAGTCGCATCCGAAGTTGACTCCAACATGCTACTTGGGTGAAGTCGCACACGAAGTCGACTCCACCTGCGACTTGGGTCGCAACGTTCGAAAATTTGAACGTTGACGCATTTATTACGCATCAACCAACTTTCTAACGTTCAAAACTCTCCCTCCATTATAAATAGACACTCAAGTGAATGTGAAAGCATACAAGATAGAGTAGAAAAAGAGGAAAGAGAAGCTACTAAGTTCTATATTTCACTTTCTTCTACCTTTGAGTGATCTATACACGTTTTGAAGGAAGAACGAGCTTCAACTTGCTGCATACTCCAACGTCGATCAACTTGTTACTTCTACGAGTTCTTCCTCGAGTTGAAACTTGCCTACACAAATTTGTAAATTGTATTCTTTATTTTTATTTGTTATTCGGTTTTGATACTTGGTTTGATTTTGGTGTTTCAAACCAAGTGATAGCAAAGTAGTGTTGTGACTGGAGTAAGGACTCGTCACCTACTTGTGTTGTGTGTTGTATATGCCCCTCTAGAGCTGGAATCTAGAAGAGAGCGGAGGCTCTAGTTGTATTCGCAGAATACATAGTGGAACCCAAGTCATAAGGGGTGTGAGCTTGGAAGAGTGGAGTAGGGAAGGTTGCCCGAACGACTATATATCTTGTCCATTGATTTTTATTTCCGATTTCATTATTTTATTGTTTTCCATTTGTTTCATTAAAGGGGACTGAATTAATCCGGAGTAAAGATTTCAGTTTCTGTATAAAGCGAAAAATTTTAAATACCCAATTCACCCCTCCCCTCTTGGGTAATTGTCATTAACTCGGGACCAACAAGGTTATCTCAGGTGAGGGCTTAGCTATGCAGCATAGATTATTAGTGATGGATATATATACACAAAAAGAGTCAACAAAAACTAAAGACAATATAATTTCAAAAATTAAATGGTGGAATTTAAAGGGAAACAACATAGAACTTTTTAGTAAAAGAATGATAGAAGAAGGAAAATGAGACACACAAGAAGATGAAGTAGAATCAATGTGGGATAAAATGACAACTAACATAAAAGAAGTAGGACAAAGTATTGTAGGTATATATAAAAATCGTAGATCCTCACATAGAGAAACTTGGTGGTGAAATGAATATGTTCAAAAAGCTATAAATGCTAAACAAGAAAAGTTTAAAACATGGTAGAAAAATAAAAATGATACAAACTTACAACAATACAAAATATCAAAAAAAGCTACTAAAAAGCGATGCTAAATACAAAGCTTATGAGAACTTATAGGACAGATTAGGAACTAGACAGGGTGAAAAGGATATTTTTAAGTTGGCTAAGTTAAGAGAAAATAAGAGTAAATATTTAACACATGTTAGATGTATTAAAAGTGAAGACCAAAGAGTTCTAGTCAAAGATGATGATATTAAGGAAAGATGGAAAACTTATTTTTATAGTTTACGAAATGATACCCCACACGAACATTTGACATTAGATGTTAGTTTAAATAGAGAAGAAAATAGGAATATTAGTTATTTTCCAAAAATTCGAATATCTGAAGTAAAGGAAGCTCTAAGGAAAATGAAAACAGGAAAAGCCTTAGGCCTAGATAATATACCAATTGAGGCATGGAAGTACATGGGAGATGTAGGTGCAACATGGTTAACTAATTTTTTTAATAAGATTATAAAAACAAAGTTAATGCCAAGTGAATGGAGGAAAAACATTATAGTTCCAATCTATAAAAATAAGGGAGATATTCAAATTTGTGCAAATTATCGTGGAATAAAATTAATGAGTCATACTATGAAATTATGGGAAAGAGTAATTGAACATAGAATAAGGCGGGAAACTAATGTTTCAGAAAATCAATTTGGTTTTATGCCAAGAAGATGAACCACTGAAGCTATTTTCTTACTTAGACAACTATTTGAAAAGTATAGAGAGAAGAAAAAGAACTTATACATGGTTTTTATTGATTTTGAAAAAGCTTATGATCGAATACCAAGAAAGTTAATATGACAAGTGATGAAAAAAAAAGGAATTAATGATAGATACATTAATATTATTAAAGATATGTATGAGGGGGCTGTTATGAATGTGAGGACCATTAGTGGAGATATTAATGTCTTCCCAGTTAAAATAGGTCTACATCAAGGCTCAGCCTTGAGTCCTTACCTTTTTACCTTAGTAATAGATGAAACTACTAGACATCTCCAAGAAGAAGTACTTTGGTGTATGTTATTTGCAGATGACATTGTTCTAATAGATGAAACTAAAGAAGGACTAAATTTTAAATTGAATAGGTGGGTAGATGCTTTAGAATCTAATGGTTTTAGAATTAGTCGCACAAAAACTGAATATATGAAATGCAATTTTAATAATAGTGAAAACCCGGATGAGGAACCAATTAAGATTTTAGATCAAGTAGTAACAAGAACTAATCACTTTCGGTACTTAGGATCAATAGTTCAAGAGAACGGGGAAATTGAGAAAGACATAATACATAAAATTCAAGCAGGTTGGAAGAAATGGAGAAGTGCGTCAGAAATTTTATGTGACGGACGAGTTCCAATCAAATTAAAAGAAAAATTTTATAAGACTGCGATTAGACCTGCTATGCTTTATGGGGCAGAATGTTGGACAGTTAAAGAACAACATATACAAAAAATGAGCGCAGCGGAAATGAGAATGTTAAGGTGGATGAGTGGTAAAACAAGAAAAGATAAAATTAGGAATGAAATAATTCGAGAAAACTAAAAAGTGAGACCAATTTGTGATAAAATGAGAGAAAATAGATTAAGATGGTTTGATCATGTTAAAAGAAGGCCTGAAGTAGCACCGGTTAAGAAAACAGAGTCTATCCAAGTAGAAGGTGGTAGGAGAATGAGAGGAAGACCCAAAAAAATATGGATAGAAGTGATTAAACAAGATTTAAAAATATTACAAATTATAGAGAATTTAGTCTTAAATCGCCAAGAATGGCGTAATAGAATCCATGCAGCCGACCCCACCTAGGTGGGAAATGGCTTATGATGATGATGATGATGATGACTGTTGCTTTTCTAATTTCATGTTTTGGTGGGAAGGTGCATGCTGATTATCTTTGTCACCAAGTTTAATACGCATTAATGAATATATGCGATTTATGAAATGAAAAATTGTTATGTCTGTACAATGATGAAGTGTGAAAGAACTCATGGTCCACCCGTGTTCACTTGTTACAATATTTCTGCAATAAATTGCTTTGAGGAAGCTGGACTAGTGTCCAGGTCTCTCACTTTTTTCCCTGTCAAAGAGATGTGTATGCATGAACTTCGAAACTACAAAACCAGTATGATTACAACTATCATGTGCCCTCCACTACATAATAACCTTGCAATATTACCATCCACAAAGTTCTGCTTCCTTTTGGCAGAAACATTTCAAACTTTTTACCGTACATATCTTTTATACATGAATTTTTAAATTAATGAATGCCTTTTCTGGAAATTGCAATACTAGTTCTCTTAAACATAATGATGTTCATTACTTTCTTGTAGGAAGGAAATGAGTGCCTATTATTTGGAGCATGCTAATGTCAATCACATCCAAAAGCATTTTGAAATCTTTGAAAGTGAAGCTCATTCCTTGCTTTCCCTGGGCCTTGCAATTCCTGCGTATGTTTCAGAAGAATCATGAATTATTATTTTTATACTTGATTGGGAATTAATTGTTGATGGTCTCTGTTGAAAATTGAAATCAACTTTTGCTGGAAATGTGTTAGGTATGACCAGCTTTTGAAGACCTCTCATGCCTTCAACATTTTGGATTCAAGGGGTTTTGTTGGTGTAACTGAAAGGGCTCGATACTTTGGTCGCATGCGTAGGTAAGGCTGCTTTCTATATCTATTTTATCCAACAAAGGGGAAAAATGATTGTTCACATTGAGTATTTCCCTCTAAGATCAGATTTGGTAAGTACAATGGAACTGGGGATAATTTAGATCAACAATGGTTGGTGGAATATTTTGCATCTTGAGCTCTGGAAGTAAACTGCTTCATTTATTTGCTTGCATATGTGTGACATTGGTCATCTCGATCCTTGAAAATACTGAAACGATGCATCTGAGACTATGGTCCAGTCTGTTTTATTAGGGACTGGGACTGTTGTTCTTGTCATAGTCCATAAACATGTTCAACACTAACTTCAAATTTTTACAAGGGAAATGGTAATGGTATCCGGGATCATTCCAGATTTTGTCAAGGTGTTAAAGATTCCCCTCGATTGGTTCATGTTATTTGGACTCTTATTTGTTGTCATAGGTGGCATTTTGAGTAATTTACTGCTTGCTTTGATATAAAGCTTAGAGTAACTACTGTGTTGCATTCCATTTTTTTTTAAAATCTGCTTCTTCAGTTTAGCTCGCCAATGTGCTCAACTTTGGGTACAAACAAGAGAGTCTCTAGGTCATCCACTTGGGGTTTTTACTGAACTGAAAGATCCCATTTGTTCCAAGGAAACTCTTCAGGCAGAAATGAAGAAGGTGAGCTTTTTATAATCAAGCAACATGCATCTCACTGTTATTTGTTATTCTTGATATAGCATCCTTAATTCATAAAAGTAACTGTATGTCTCTATCTTTTCTTGTATTGTTGTATTATTTTTCTGTGAGAAATGAAGTGCATGTATATGCTATCTTGTACTCCTAGGCTTTTAGCTTCTAACACTAGCTTTAATCAGTAAGGGATGTTTTTCCATGAGATCTTCTGTTTCTATGACAAGCTATTCATGGAACACTGAATTCGCTTTTGTTACGTGGAGTGCACATTTTATGGTATTTCTAGGCTTTTTGCTTTAAATGGTCCTTTGACTCTCTCTCTCTCTCTCTCTCTCTAGTTTACCATGTCATTGATTGGTATTCCTGCTTTAGGTTGCTTGCGGATTGTACTGAGCTTTTTCTTTGTCAGGGAAATCTACATGTAGTTTGGCTGCTTCCAAATTACTATGAACAAGACTGTGGAACATAGTCTGTATCCAACTCATCCAATGATTAACCCCTGTGATGTTTGCATTGTGGGAAAACCTGGCCTCATCCTGAAGTCAGCCATACATATGCTGGGTTACAAGAGGGCTAAATAGCCTAAATTGCATGACAAGGTTCATGTAGCTGATTGCAGTGGGTTGGTATAATGCTTCGATGATGATTGAAATGATGGGTTCTGTTCATCCTTGTGCTTCTCAAAGCTATTCTACACGATTGTTCATGTTCTCGTCAAAATGAGGTTAAAGAGGCATTGGTTATTTACAATGTGAATTTCTTGAACAACCTAGCTTGGAGTAATTTTCTTTTAATTTGTTTGTGCTTGAATGTAAATATTTAATACAACAGCCTAATTTCTCCACTAGTTGTCAATCATTACTTGCTGTGGAGCATACTATTGATTATTTAGACTCCCAACAATCATCATGATAACTAGAACAGTTATTCTATTATTTAATATTTGAAGCAGGTAACTGAGGACCCCCGGGTATTTGTTCTTGAAATTGGAACAGAAGAGATGCCACCTCAAGATGTACTTGACGCAAGCAAGCAGGTGAGCACGTAACAAGCGAATTTCTATTTACATGGTACTATCAACATGTACTTCCTCCTTACCCCACCAAGTATTTCCTTGAGCACGTAACAAGCGAGCTGAACCTCCTACTAAAACCTCAGCTATTTCTCGCAGCCAATGTAGCCCAATGAACTGCCAAAGTCATTACTCTCTCTAAAGCTCTTCTAGCTACCCTCTATCCTCACCTTATTTTCTCATTTCCTTTCCTTTTTCAGATTCTGCTTTTTTTTTTTCTTTTTCTTTTTTACACTTGCAAATATGAAACATGTTTATATGTGTATATTGATCTTCACATGATCTTTTCATGGATTGTACTTACATCTATAAATTTCAGTTATGCTAATATTTTTTCTATGAGTTATCTAGTAGTACTTGTACATTTTTACTTTTAGTATAGTTTTCCACCTTTGTTGTGTTTTCCACACTTTGAATGTGATTTGATTTCATTTCGACAAGGAATTTGTCAGGCTTTTTAATCACTCTTTACTCCTTCGTAAAAAATTGGTGAAAATCTCAGTGAAAACCATCTGGGCTGGGGGGCTGTACCTCTCACTAAAGTTTTAGCTACACCCCACACCTTCTTCTTTCAACTCCCCCATTTATGCTCTTCTTACCTATTGAATACATGGGAGAAGTAGGTGTATTTGAGTGAACCTGATTGACATTGTGGACTGTTTGAAATGATGTGTTTCTATGGTGAACTGTTTGAATTGATGCATTTATTTATCCATGAGAAGTAAAAACAACTAATAGACAAAAAAGAAAAAGAAGAAGAATAAACTTTCTTTCCTATAGCCATGGAAGATGGTGGACTTTGACTATTTTCTTGTTTGTTTGTGACAGCTTAGAACTTCAATCATTCAACTATTAGAAAAACGAAGGTTGAACCATGGAGAAGTTTTGGCTAGGGGGACTCCACGCAGATTATTGGTAAAATTTTAATCCTCATGTGCCAGAGATTGCAAATGCTACTGAAAGTATCGATAATGTCAACTGGCATTTCTTTCCACTTCTCTTTTACTCTCTGATTGTTATCTGATGCAATTCACCTTGTTGGGCATACATTAAATAATGTTTAGGCATGATTTAATTTCAATTACTGGATGCTACTCTGAGAATATTGTTACCTAAGGGTGACAAAGGGATAATCATGAGATTCTCTCCACTCCTTTCCTATTCATCATTTTTTTTCCTGCAATGTAATGTTCTTCATTCTAATAAATCAGCTGTGGCAGATGCGATAAATTTAATTTCTATTGGAATAATGTCAATACATGTGTGTGTGGGTGGTGTTGCAAATCCTCTTGGCTGGAAGTTGTGCTACATGGGGACCAAGGTTTTGTGAAATTGCTATTATGTGGGCATTTATATAAATTCGATTTTATTATGATTTTAGGTTGACTTCTTGGAATGTCTCTATTAGTCAATCCTTTCATTTATCTGATGTGTTTAAATGGGAATGAATTTTGACGTCTATTTTTCCCCCAGCAAAAGCTAATTTTGCTGCTTAATTTTCGTTTTATTTGGGAGGAAAAGAGAAGAATTGAGGATATCTTATTTTTATCCACCATTACTTGATAAGACATTTACCCACCCTAGTCAACTGTTCCTTTTTCCTTGATCACCTATATTTGTCTCACTTGCAAATACAAAGAATGATAATGGGAGAAGCCATATGTGAATTTTAACCTCTATTTCGCCCCAAGAGAAAGCTAATTTTGCTGATTAATTTCTGTTTTATTTAAGTGGAAAGGGGAAGGATTGAGGATATCTTAATTTTATCCGCCATTACTTGATAAGATTAGTCAACTGTACCTTTTTCCTTGATCACCTATATTTATATCAATAACAAATACAAAAATGATATTGTCTCTCCAAAATTTATACTTTTAAGTTCACAAATAGTATATTATCACTTTGACTTGAATAATTTCCTCTAATCTGGGTAAAAATATCATTTCCCCAGTTAAACAGCTCCTACTGATTTTCTTTTTGATTAATTGTGAACCATCGCAGCTTCTTTTCCCTTTCCTTTTTCTTTGATTGAAAATAATTGTTATTTTTAATTTTTTCCCCATAATCTTTTTAATGATAGATATCATCACGATTCTTTGATGATATACCATGTGAAATATATAAGGTGGAATTGGTACTTCTAATGGACTTAGACAGTCCATTTTCTAGGAATAACCGTAAATTTGATTTCTCGTGCCACTTATGTTAAATGATTATGTAGTTCGATTTCCATACACATTTTAAGGAAACTATTGATTGATTCTTTTATAGGTTGCTTCTATAATGCAGCTTGTTGATTTACACCATTTTCAAAATCCAGATTTAGTTTTGAAAATCTTTTTAATTTTATGGATCTCGTCTTCTGTTCATACTTTATGCTATTGTTTTATAATACTTCCTAATGCAGGTTTGTGTTGAGAGTCTCAGTTCTAAGCAACCAGAGAATGAGGTTGAGATTCGGGGGCCTCCAGCTACAAAGGCATTTGATGAACACGGGAATCCTACAAAAGTTAGTTTCTTTCTATGGTTATACATAATCAAGTTGATGACAAAATTTCAGAATATTTCCCGTTTGACATACCGTATTTTCCACTGCTGGTGGAATGAAGAAATTGAGGCTTGTTTAGGATCATCCAGTGGGATGGGATGGGATGAGATTTGGATACTATTCCTGTTTCCAATATTACTTCCTCTGTATCATCTTTTCCGCCACTAGTGGAATGAAGAAATTACACCCAGTGGAATGGGATGGGATGAGATTTGGATTACTATTCTCATTTCCACTGTTACTTCTCCCGTTCCCTATACAAGCACTCATTTCCAAACACATAACAAGTATACTTTTCACATTCCCCATACAATCACTCATTTCTTAATACACAAGACGTCCTCCTCACCCAACTCAGCTTCCATCGGATGCTTCCAAACAGGCCCTAATCGATCTCCTTATACTTACCACGGTACTGAGCACTTATTATCGAAAAAGGTTGGTTGGTCTTGGTGATGCTTTTTAGATTTGTTTGAAGGATAAATACAGGGAAAATACTTTTATTACCAGGTGGTTGGTGGCATAATTCTTGCCTTCCTAGATGAATGTCACACAAGAAATTGAATGAATTAGGTTTTGAAATCTAGTATTCGTTCATCTTAGTTGCATTTGGCTCTTTAATGGCAAGGAAAGTTCTTAATTGTAAGCCTGCATTAAAATCAACGGCATCGGACTGAAGATCAGACTTGCAAATCTTTTCTTACCATTTAACTTACATGCACAGTGCCCTCTGTTAGTCTACATGGCCTCCAGTTTTATAAAACAATCACTACCGAAGTTGCCGCATCCATTTTTGTGGTGTTTGGTAATCTTGTATGAAACTTCCCTAATGCTCCTTGAAAGGAAACAGCCTAATGAAGGCCCAATTCTAATAGCGTTATTGGAGGTCACTCAAGTTACATGCGCAGGTGTATTTTCTTATTATTTTAACAGAAAATAAATTTGAACTTAATTAGCTTTCAAATACAAATATCCAATAACATCATGCAAACCTCTTCATCACCTATTACTTGATTAATCAATATCATCAAAGTAAAAATCTGTCACCAAACTTCCTCTGTTAAAGTTCATCTCTAATGTCCAAATGTGAATGATTGGTTATTGGTATGTTGAGTTGAGATGGAGCTCCATCGTCCCTGGACTTTTTTTAAAGCATAAATGAATAAAGTTATCTCATATAGTAATTCATTTTTAGGAATGCAACTTGGGTTCGTTGAGCTTGAACTTGGGTCGCCGGACCTGAGAATGTATAGCGTTTGAACTTGCCTTTTGAATTTGAGCCCGAAGAACCTGAACCTGAGGAACCAGAGCCTGATTTTCCTTTTTATATTTAATATAAATTATATTATACACATAATACCTAAACAATACTTTTTCACACAAGCAGCTTCTTCGGAAGGCACGGGAGCCACTCTTAGATGTTAAATTAGCTCATGTGATTGATGGAAAGGATTGCAGTCATACGTTGAAACCATTTAGGCCTTATGCCCGGATTGATTGGTAAGTGATGGGTGAGCACCTGAAAGTGGTAGCACAGCCAAGTAGGCTGGAAAGCTGCTGGTGTGCATTTTTGTTTTTGTAAAGTTATCCCAGGTGAGAGTTTAGCTATGCAGCATAGATTATTAGTGATGGATATATATACACAAAAAGAGTCAATAAAAACTAAAGACAATGTTATTCCAAAAATTCAATGGTGGAATTTAAAAGGAAACAACATAGAACTTTTTAGAAAAAGAATGATAGAAGAAGTTAAATGGGACACACAAGAAGATGGAGTAGAATCGATGTGGGATAAAATGGCAATTAACATAAAAGAAGTAGGACAAAGTATTGTAGGTGTATATAAAAATCGTAGATCCCCACATAGAGAAACTTGGTGGTGGAATGAAGATGTCCAAAAAGCTATAAATGATAAACAAGAAAAGTTTAAGACATGGCAGGAAAATAAAAATGATGTCAACTTACAACAATACAAACTATCAAAAAAAGCTACTAAAAAGATTATTAGTGATGCTAAACACAAAGCTTATGAGAGCCTATATGACAGATTAGGAACTAGACAAGGTGAAAAAGATATTTTTAAGTTGGCTAAATTAAGAGAAAATAAGGGCAAAGATTTAACACATGTTAGATGTATTAAAAGTGAGGACCAAAGAGTTCTAGTCAAAGATGATAATATTAAGGAAAGATGGAAAACTTATTTTTATAGTTTACTAAATGATACCCCACACGAACAATTAACATTAGATGTTAGTCTAAATAGGGAAGAAAATAGGAATATCAGTTATTTCACAAAAATTCGAATATCTGAAGTAAAGGAAGCTCTAAGGAAAATGAAAACAGGAAAAGCTTTAGGCCCAGATAATATACCAATTGAGACATGGAAGTGCATGGGAGATGTAGGTGCAACATGGTTAACAAATCTTTTTAACAAGATTATAAAAACGAAGTTAATGCCAAGTGAATGGAGGAAAAACATTATAGTTCCAATTTATAAAAATAAGGGAGATATTCAAAATTGTGCAAATTATCGTGGAATAAAATTAATGAGTCATACTATGAAATTATGGGAAAGAGTAATTGAACATAGACTAAGACGGGAAACTAATATATCTGAAAATCAATTTGGTTTTATGCCAGGAAGATCAACTATTGAAGCTATTTTCTTACTTAGACAACTATTTGAAAAGTATAGGGAGAAGAAAAAGAACTTATACATGATTTTTATTGATTTAGAAAAAGCTTATGATCGAGTACCAAGAAAGTTAATATGGCAAGTGATGAGGAAAAAAGGAATTAATGACAGATACATTGATATTATTAAAGATATGTATGAGGGGGCTGTTATGAATGTGAGGACCATTAGTGGAGATACTAATGTCTTCCCAGTTAAAATAGGTTTACATCAAGGCTCAGCCTTGAGTCCTTACCTTTTTACCTTAGTAATAGATGAAATTACTAGACATCTCCAAGAAGAAGTACCTTGGTGTATGTTATTTGCAGATGACATTGTTCTAATAGATGAAAGTAAAGAAGGACTAAATTTAAAATTGAATAGGTGGGTAGATGCTCTAGAATCTAATGGTTTTAGAATTAGTCGCACAAAAACTGAATATATGAAATGCAATTTTAATAATAGTGAGAACCCGGATGATGAACCAATTAAGATTTTAGATCAAACAGTAACAAAAACTAATCACTTTCGGTACTTAGGATCAATAGTCCAAGAGAACGGGGAAATCGAGAAAGATATAATACATAGAATTCAAGCAGGATGGAAGAAATGGAGAAGTGCGTCAGGAATTTTATGTGACCGTCGAGTTCCAGTCAAATTAAAAGGAAAATTTTATAAGACTGCGATTAGACCTGCTATGCTTTACGGGGCAGAATGTTGGGCAGTTAAAGAGCAACATATACAAAAAATGAGCGTAGCAGAAATGAGAATGTTAAGGTGGATGAGTGGTAAAACAAGAAAAGATAAAATTAGGAATGAAATAATTCGAGAAAACTTAAAAGTGAGACCAATTTATGATAAAATGAGAGAAAATAGATTAAGATGGTTTGGTCATGTTAAAAGGAGGCCTGAAGTAGCACCGGTTAGGAAAACAGAGTTTATCCAAGTAGAAGGTGGTAGAAGAATGAGAGGAAGACCCAAAAAAACATGGATGGAAGTAATTAAACAAGATTTAAAAATATTACATATTACTGAAAATTTAGTCTTAAATCGCCAAGAATGGCGTAACAGAATCCATGCAGCCGACCCCACATAGGTGGGAAATGGCTTATGATGATGATGATGATGATGATGATTTACGGACAGTTCCACTTTGTACATTTGCTAGGTAGACCTTCCATTCGGAAGGGAATTATGTATTTTATATTATTTATATTTATGTATGAATGCATATTTGTCATGTTGCAATTATATTATTAGATAATTATAGGTAAATTATATTATTTTTCATTTATGTCTATCTTTATATTTATGTGATTGACTTTTTACGTGTCCTATTTTCTTCCTTTGTCTTTTTTCAAAAGGTTAAATTTTCTTCTAGAAATACATCATACATTACTATGTATGTTTTAAAAATGTAGTTAGACTGTATTATTGTTGTTATTGTATATTCTTATAAAATTTTAAACTCGTCACTCTTAAATTAAATGAAAATTTGTCAGCTTGAAATTCAACACAAAACTCAACCAAATTTTCACAAATAAAGTTAGAATTTAGGTTTTACAGATGGGGTTAGGGTAAGGTTAGGTTGTAAGTTTTATAAATAGGGTTAGCAATAGGTTCAAGGTGAACCCAAGTTTCATGAGCCCGAATTGTACCTCCACTCATTGTAATGAAATATTTATTAAGAGCTCAAATACAAATAATGGAGTTTATAGCGATTTTGCTATGCATGATAGAATCCATACCATGTTCATGAATTTGACTTCAAACTTTTGTCCTTTGATTTTGGAAAATACTTCTATGCACACATACCATTGAAGTACTTCAGTGTTGCTGTCTCATTTTTGTCCATTATGATGATTAATTGAAAATCCAATATGCTCATCTTGTTTATGATCCATTTGATCATGGTACGAAACATCAAGCTGATCAAAATTTTGGGTGCGTTGCACCTACTTAGAAATATTCATAATCATATGTAAAAATGCTATATAATTTATAAAGTCATTTATCTGTATAGGAAGAAAGTTTTAGATGTATCAATCTTGAATTAAAGGTTTTGAAATTTATTGTGTTGATTTTACACTTTTATCAAATGAGTCCCGCACAAATATTTCATGTGGATATCCTTGGTGCCCTAGTTAAACAAATAATATTAAATGCAATGGGCAGATTTGATTTTCATTTAAGAGTCATGGTGGGCTTAAATATTTCGCTTTAAATTATTTTCTGTGGGAAATTAACTTCTAGATTAGGGGAGCCTGATAATAAGTACCAGTCAATGATGTGTTTTTAAGCCTTTTTTTGTCATCTGTAGGTTATTTATCCAGTTAATATGTGGTAAAGTTTATTTCCTTGTAATGATTACAGGCTGCAGAAGGTTTCTGCCGTAAATATCATGTGCCTCTAGGTTCTCTGTTTAAAAAAGCCGATGGTTAGTGTCCAGTTCCATTGCTCAAAAATATTATATTTTTTGTTTTATTTAATCCTTCTGCATTTCATTTGAATGTTCAAAAACATGCTTTGTTGTATGCTAACTGATGTGCCTCTTTTTGGTTGGGGTTTTGGTCTATGCAACCTGGGTGGATGGACCTTTGCTTTTGTAATTTTAAAATTTTTTAAAGAAATCTAAACCATTTATTCACTTTATTAATAGGTATTTCATGTCAAAAATCACTTTGGTTGGAAGGATATGTGTTTCAAAAACTGAACACTGTTTGAGAGTGACTATAAAACTATTAAAAATTTAAAAAAATATATAAAAAACAGTTTTTAATGTGTGTGATTTTTGGCATCATAAACAAATGCACATAGATGAATGTTATCGATGGTTTAGATCTTAAAATTAAAAAAAGCAAAGGGGCGCTTGGAGACATGGATTGCATTAATTTATGACCCTTTTTGTTGTTGCTTTCTTTTTTATCAACTTGATAATTGCCAACGTCATGCTTCATGTCTCTGGTGTTTCTCTTGGTATTTTTATTATTATATATTTGTGATCTCAGGAAAGATGGAGTATGTTTATGTTCGTGTCAAGGAATCTGCACGACTAGCATTGGAGGTTTGTGCCAAGTAGTTTCTTATTGGGTTTCATGATGAGATTTTTGCACAGGTTCTAATTTTAAAAATGAAGTCTTTTTTCTTTTTCATTTTATTGGTAGCAGAAACATAAAAGATCCAAAAGATAATTCCATGACCTTTCTAACGAACCATTTTGCTTATTGTTTGTTCGTCGACTTTGATTGTTTCTCATTAGAATGAAGACTTTGTAGCACCTTATTGACTATTGGAGTCAATTAGAAGACAAAAGTCAGAAATGCACTTTCATGAGAGTTGCCATCTATGTTTGTTATTTTATCATTTACCACTCCAAACGTATTGCAGAAAGGTAGTTGTATTACTGATTTTAGGGAATGATGGTGATAGACTGATAGCATTGGACCCGACATAAAAAGAAACTTGTATGAACCATGTTTGCTCTTAGTATTTTGTGTTCAATAATAAAGATGGGGCCTGATCTTAAACAACTGGTTGGACAGGGGCCACTATCCAACCAGTTGTTTTACTTATTATAAAAATTTTGTTTTTAAATCTAATTCACTAATAACATAGATTAATCCATACCTATATAGCTTGGGAGAAATTGCAAGCTTATTGTTAGTTCTAAAAAAATTGCATGGGTACCTACACAGTTTCCTTCAAATTATACATGTATCACTTTTGTTAAAAAATGTTGAAAATACCGTTGCAAACAAGTAAAATTATAAAAAGTAAGAAATTTCTTTTAAAATATAAAAAATATTTTTTAAAAATGTTATTCATGTAAATAGATCCAATGGTTTTAGAATAAGTGGAAAGACGCTCTAAAATCTAGTAGTTTTAGAATTAGTCGTACAATTCTGAATATATGAAATGCAATTTTAATAATAGCAAGTGCTTAGATGAGGAACCAATTAAGATTTCAGATCAGATTTCAGATCAAGTAGTCTCAAGAACTAATCCGTTTTGATATTTAGGATCGATAATTCAAGAGAATAGGGAAATTGAGAAAGACATTGTAAATAGAATTCAAGTAGGGTGGAAGAGATGGCAAAGCTTCTTAGGAAGTTTATGTGACCATGTGACTATCAAGCTTCAATTAAATTAAAAGGAAAATCTTATAAGATAGCGATTAGATCCTATTTCATATAGGGCAATATGTTGAGAAGTTAAATATATCATTATATAGAATGAGTGTAGTAGAAACGAGAATATTAGGGGTTGTTTGGTAACTGACATGGGAAGAGGTGGGAGCACGGTTCCCAAGGCCCATCATTAATCAACTAAAAGAAAATACTATGAACCAAGATTGCTTTTAATATTTTCTATGCAATCATATTCCTTTTAATATTTAAAGTTTCGTTAAAAAAGACTATGTTTTCTTCTATTTCCTATAATCCTGTATGGCGGTCTTCACTGTTTTGCATGATAACTATGAATTTTCCATTGACACCTTTTATTCTAATGGAAGCAAGACACAACAGAACTAAAGCTGTAAGCACTGTTTGAACCAATCTTTCTTCTGGTGCTCGCCATCCTTATGTTTCCTCTGTGGTTACAAACTATGGACTGAAGATACACAAATGGTTTTTTGTGGCGTCACATCTTGATTGTTGACTAATTCATTTTTAGCACATTTTTTTGTTGGATATTGTATTTCTATACATATATTTTTTATTATCTAGTTATGGGATTTGGCTGCTATTTCTTATTTTTTATGATCCTAGGTGTTGGCTGAAGATTTGCCTAATATTATAGCTAAAATTTCATTTCCAAAGACAATGCGGTGGAATTCTCAGGTATGCACCTTGCCTATCATTTTTCTTACATGCTTCTTTTTGTCTGCATGCAACTTCACTTTATGTCCATCCAAGATTATCAGTGTTTTGGGAATGTTTGCATTGGTATTCAAAATTTAAGCTGCACCTGTGGATGATGAGAGATGAATGGGCCAAGTAAAATTTCTGCACTATAGAAAATCATGATGCTGTTTGTAAGGCCCTCGGATAGCTCATTGGAAATCCTTAGGGGACGATTTCTTCGTAAGGGGAGATTGGTAATCAGCTCTTTAATTTGTGCTTTTGTGGATCTGGTAATTTTATTTTCAAAATTGTGCTTGTAAAGATTTTCTTTCTGGATATTGCATGCCTAATTTTAATGCTGAAAATGGAAGTCTAGTTTAAAGAAGTTTCCACAAAATTTAAATTCAGAGGATGCAGGAAGTAGTAAATTCATGAAACACCTTACACAGCTAGCTACTTCCTGTAATCAATGCGCTTTTTGTCTACAAATAACGGATTCTTGCTCTGAGATCCTTGTTTGTCTAGAGCATCATGCATGTCGATATCGTTCTTATATCTATGAAGTAGCTGGAAATGGGGAAAAAATATGGCTTTGCAGTCCCTCCTTTTTATCAATCAAATAAATAACATATCCATGGCCTTGGGCTTAAACCTAGAGTTATATGAAGAAGCTTACTGCTGATGCTGCTGCTTCTGTTATCATTACTTGAACTCTGATATAAATAAGCAATTTGTGACTGCAATTTTGTAGACCTTGAAAAGCAATAATAGTTCAGTTTGGTTTTAATAAAGGATTATTTGGTAAGGTGTAAATGGTGGGAATACAATGGATATGATAGTGGTAAAATGAGAATAAAGTAGAAATAAATAGGGTGGTTGCATGAAAAGATACTGGAAAATGATTGGAATATAGCGTAAAAATGGAAAAAAGGTCGGGTAGTTGTGTAATTAATGGGTTGACTTTTTCATTCCATTCTACTCCACTTGCAAATTATCAAACACTTCCTAAGTCCCACCTTGTTAGCAGTCAAAAAGGCAAATGAGGAATTAGTGACAAAATTCCCTTAAATTCCTTCAGCACGTTCATTTCCCATTAATTTGCCAACAAGATTTAGTTTCAAAATTTTTGAGTTGATGACCTGAGGGTAACTGGCTATGAGTTTGCCTGTGAGAATAACTTCGTAGGTTGCATTGTACAAATTGGAAAATGAATTGTTGGATTAAAAGGCCTTGAATGATAATGTTTATATTTGTGTGTGGTTTTGAAATTTTGAAAATTTTGAATTACTGACCTGGGGGTAATCTGAGTTTGTTTGCTAGAATAATTTCCTAAGTTGCTTTGCACAAATTGGAACGACCTATTGGCTTATAAATTCCCCCTGAAGTAAAATGGAAATGTCTATATTTGCTGTTTCCTTTAGAAATACTGCTTCTATGCCATCAATTGTTCCATATGGTGATTTCAATTAGCTCATTAATATCCGTTGTTACCATATAGTCAATATTTTATTGAAGAACCTGGGGTTACAATTTTACATGTTTTAGAGATATTGGGGTGATTGTGTTTAGATTATAGACGACTGTATATGCGTCCAGAATAGGGAGCAACAGTGCCAATGGGCGCTTCCTCAGTGGCACAATAAAGCAACAACAATTAGCTAATGGAAATCATGTTGATCAGTGTTCGACCATTGGGATCTGGTCAGGGTGAGTGAGTTAATTGAATGCATTGGTTCTTGAAGGTGCTTTGTTTGAACCCTCCAGAGAAATGGGAATTTTGAATCATTCTTGTTAGTTCTCCAATAGTATATATGTTCCATGAAGGAGATAGAATCATGATTTCATGCTGTGAAAAGCATTTAAGATATAATTATGTGGTATTGTTTGTTGACCAGCACATGCAAATTGAATGCATCTTCCTTGGGGCATCTACTCTTTATTATTTCTTATTTCAGTGGCTAAATGACCTTGACCACAATTCTACTTTATCTTATAGCTAGAACCTGTGGCACAATCTTAGGAAAGTGTCGTTTGAGACTGATCAGCCTATCACTTGAATGTGTTTTCAATCCCATCATTTACGAATGAGTAGTATAGAAGGTATTCATCTGTGAGCATATAGAGTTCTTGACATGGAATTCTTATGAACCA
The DNA here is from genome assembly GCA_030490835.1 of Annona cherimola. Classification (NCBI taxonomy): domain Eukaryota; kingdom Viridiplantae; phylum Streptophyta; class Magnoliopsida; order Magnoliales; family Annonaceae; genus Annona; species Annona cherimola. The sequence continues at coordinate 57,483,652 of CM059976.1, forward strand.
GCCATGAAGTCTTCCTTCCTGAAAGCTCAGTGGACTTGGTAGACTTGGGCTTCAGAACTATCTCTTTCTGATGCTTCATGATCTTTCACAAACGATACTACAGCTTCAAAGACAGTTGTTGAGGCCAAAGTGTCATGACCATATGTTTTATCTTCTAAAAAATGGACTCGGAACATTGCCTAATTTGTTTGTTTATTCCATTATCAGTGCAATTTTGTTCACTTTGTTATGCGATCACTAATTGTCTAGAGGAAATAACTGATAAGATCTCCCATTTTCTTTACCATCTAGATCATGTTCAGCAGGCCAATTCGCTGGCTTTTGGCACTTCATGGGAATGCAGTTGTCCCATTCTCATTTGCTGGGATTTTGAGGTAATTTAATCAAATGTCATACTTTCTGCTATCTCCAAGTTTCTTTATAAACTAAGATGAATATGCCCCATCTCTGTGCCAATTTTGTCATTGCCTCAGCTAAATAGGGGATCAGAAGTACAGGTGTAGAATAAAGGAAATCCAATCACCTTATTCCAGTACCATTGAGATGATATCATGTGGTTCTCAACCACACTTGCGACTGTGTTAATCATCTAATCTGCACCTTGTCTTTGCAAATCTTTGATTAGCATCAACTGTGACAGTTCTATGTATTGTACATAATTCATCATTGATGCCTGTACTGGATAAATTAATCTTGTTTAGCTTTCACAAACAGGGGATGGGGGCAGTACGTTGAAGGTTGAGTAAATGCATGGTTTTACATGTCTACCTTTTTGGATAGATTCTTCTGCACCCAGAAGCCAGAAGTAAAGTAGTTCTTCTGAATGGAAACACAGGGTGCACAATGGAAGGTTATGTAGGCATGTTGGCTGGAGTTTTAACTCATAGTACTCTAGATGCAGCCATACGAACATAGGCATAGAAATTCTTATATAATCGATGGTGAGATTAAGTTTATCACATGTAAAGTTTAAGCTGAGTCTAAGATTGCTGGGATGTGTCATGTATTCCATAATGGTCTATTGACTTGTGCAAGTTCATGAGTGATCTCATTATTGAACAAGTTATGTGTTGCCTTCATGGCTGAAAGGAAGGTTTGGCTAGTGGAGTCAATCTCTATTCTTTGACGTAATATGTAGCACCTTGCCTGTTACTTCTGGTACTGAATATGCATGATGCATGCTATGCAAGTACTGAAAGTCAATGTGGAAAATGCATGTACATGCAACAGCAAAAATTAAATGCGATGTGAGTTAGCGTGTTGGTAAATTAGCATGATGCAATGTTAGCAGTTAGTGAGTGAGCACAGTACATGAAAAGGTAGTATTTATTATTGTACAATGATGATGAAATGATGCTAAAAAAAAGAAATACATAAATAACCATAAATAGAAAGGAGTTGCCACCAACCAATTAATGTGTTAGGCCATGTATATTAAGGCCTTGATTATGAAAATTCTTGGTAATTCAACATTAAGAGACAGTAAACAAAATCACAAGTTATATATTTTTTATTTCTATTAATACGTTAGTCCTAGGAGCATAAAAAGTATGGATTTCTTACAAAGATTAGGAGGGTCGGTGTTAAGGATGCCTTTGTTGGCAATATTATCATGATTAGTGGCCATGGGATAAATAAAAAAAGTCGGGAATTTTGTCTCATCAACAAATTGAAAGATTTCTCTCATTGATAGATTTGACAGATCAATTCAAAGTAGCTTATCTTGCATTGTTAGGAATATCTATTTGTAAGAAATCTTGTTTTAGTAGTATGTTTTCTTTAATAAAAGTCTTGGTTGTCATCTTTAATTTAGAAAAATATCCTTCCTTGTAATCTCTTTATAAAAGAGAATATTATCATCAATAGGAGGCAAACACTATTATCATAAAAAAAAAAAAAAAATTATAGAGATTTATGACTTTCTTTTCCTAAAAAGTCAGGTTTGGGAGCTCCCTCCAACGAGCTTTCCATTTCATCCACCAAAGGTAGGTGTAGAGTCAAGAGCAAGAACAAGGCCTTGGCCTATGAAGATTTTGCGGTTTCTCGGCCCACGACTTGATCCTACTCCAAAGTCCTTCATAACTTGGTATCAGAGCCAAGCATCGTGGGTGATTCTGTATGGCAAACAAAGATGAAGTATTTACAAGCAAGACCAAAGAAACCAATGCTTGCATTGAAGGTCAGATTGTAGAATTATCTAAGCAACTAAGAGAATTTTTCAAACACAAGCGAAAATACAAGACATGGGGAAGGAACTGAGAGCAGCAACAATAATCATTGTTGAGGCAAGAATAGAGATGAGGGGCGCCAGGGCACTGTTGTGGCACCATGTTATTCCGAATTGGACATTCCTACTTTTGATGGCTTTGAAGACTCACTGGGGTAGCTTAATAGATGTGAACAATTCTTTCATAACCAACACACAATGGAGGCGGATAAAGTTGGACTTTCAATATTCCATATGATTGGAGACACATAGATGTGGTTCTACAAAGTTGAATTGGAGGAATAGTGGTTGCATGGGGATGTCTTCAAAAATATTGTAACTTGCATTTTGGACCATCTTTGAACAACTATCCTTTGGGAGAGCTAGTTAATTTAAAGCAGAGAGGTGCCATCGAAGGATATCAGAAGCAATTCCAATCATTGCTTGCACGAGCTTTGTTTGTCCGCCCAGATCAATAGTTTGATCTCTTCACTGCTGGTTTAACCGACACTATTCGTGTGGATGTTGAATTGCAGCACCCTCAGAATTTAGTCACAACTATGAATCTCTCTAGAGCATATGAAAAACAACAATTTAGGAAATCTTGTTTTAGTAATATGTTGTCTTTAATAAAAGTTTTTGCTGTCATCTTTAATTTGGAAGAATATCCTTTCTTGTAATCTCTTTATAATAGAGAACATCATCAATAAGCAGCAAACATTATTTGGGGCCACTTTTATGAAACTTCTTTTCTATGTAACCCTCTTCATTTTTAATCTTTTAAAGGTTGATGGAAAATGTACCTCATTTATTATATTTAGCATCATACTATTATCATGAAAACTCTTTTATTTGTTTAGTATTACTACATATGGGTCTTCTGATCCTCCTCTATAAATGCGCAAAATCAACATAAGAAAATAATTTAATATTAAATATCAATTTTTAAATTGTATTTTTAACATCTAAACCATTTAAAATATTAATGCTAATTGGATAAATGATCTTATAAAATATTATTATAATTTAACACATCTGGGAATAGATTTAAGCATTTTCCTTATTTGTTTAGTATTACTACTTGGGAGATGTGTGGTGTGGGAAAAGGTTTTTCTCTATGGCTTTGTGCTTGGCTTGAAGAGGAAGATGGGTGGCCTTATTTAGGCTTTTGAGTTTGATTTTTGCATGTCTCCTCATTTTGAGACTTCGATCTTGCAAATCACCCTTGATGAAGTCCTTGTTTGCAATTGTTTGGAGTGGTTCTGGAAAAACCACTTCACCCTATGGTATTGGGTGTATCATAAGTCTACCCTTCTCCATCCATTGATTTTGTCACTTGTTCAACGGTTGGATTTTGGCTTGATCTTCTTCAAACATTAAGTAAGCCCGATATTCTCAATTCTTTCAGACCCACTAAGTCTTGGATCATTGCTTGGACCCTTGCATCTTGCATTTCTATTTTGGGTCTTCCATTTCATTACTGGGAGTTGCAACTATTCTTGATTAGGTTAGAAGGGAACCAATGAAAAGAGACAACTAAGCAATTACTGGCCGTAAATTCTGTTCTAAAGCTGTAATCGGACTACCTGATATGTACTGATGACAAGTTTCTCAAACAGTTCTAGATAGTAGAGTATGGCAAGTACGTGTAGAGTTGAGATGGACTGGAGTCATGGCTGCATCAGTGGGACAGACCCAGACCATTCCAGCAGATGTCATCAATCTGTCCAGCTAGGACAGTCTAGAGAGCTTGGGCTCTCCTGACCTAGACCTCCATACTGATTGAGAAGCTATCATTACTATTTCTGGGGTTCTGATCACAGGCTTAGCTGGCAAAGAATATCATCTGTTGACCCCACTGTACTAATTGCAGAAATTATTTGACCCAACTGTGTCATCATGGCTCAACTGCCTCAGGTTGGCATGAACTGTTTTAGTTGATGTGTGGTCGGCATTCAGACACGGTCCACATGACATGGGACCATTTGGAATTGTTAGAGCATTCTATGAGGAGTGTGACCCATAAAACAGAAAGAGATCTCTGGAGACTGCAGCAGCTGTTTTACCAAATTTATTCCAATCTTTCTGGATGGTTTCACATACTAATAAGCTAGGTGGGTTGCCTCCCTGCAACCAGATGACCGCCCTTTTCATGTCCAACTAATGGCTTTCTATTTAGGACTATTGCAGATACAATTTCTAAGTTAATATAGAATTGGTCAAATTCTGTTGTTTCTTATCTAACTCTTTTCCCTTGTGTCATAGTGGGAAACAAACACGTGGCCTCCGCAATTCTTCTCAACATATTACTGAGGTAATGAACTTATTTCTGTTCCCTGACTATTAGGAAGGAAACATAGTCCATGGTGGTGTCTAAGATCCGTGAGTTTGTTTGAGATCTGGCAGGATGCCTTCTTTCCTGCTTTCTCCCAGCTGCACTGCTTCTGTGGAATTTTTAAGATATTTAGTCTTTTTTTTGTGGCTTGTGGGTGTCGCTTACTCATCTTATGGGGAAAAAACAAAATATGAAAATAAAAAGGAAAGAAAAAAAGGCTTAGCTAAGTTTTCCATGATCTTTTTATGGTATTCTTTGTTTTCTTTGTGCCAGCAATATCAACAATTTCTTAGTAATGAAACATACAGTAGTGTTATGTATGATCTGTTTGCAATTTGGACCTTTCATCCATTTGGTCCTACTGTTGATGGTGTCTCCATTATGGTAGGTAGCATCATGTTTGATTCGATTAGGTGGATTGTATTGAAATTTTCTTGGAGCTTTTTAATATTTTTGTCCACTATGATGTTTTTATCACAACGAAGCCAGCAATCATCATTATCTCTATCTGTTTAGTTAAAACGTAAATATCATCTCTGGAAATAATTGTATAAGCCGTTGTGTTGGAATAATTTGTAAGCGAATATGAACCTGTTATAATTTTTCCGTGGGATCCATGAGCACATGATCAAACATATAGACCTTCCAAAGTGCTTTTCTCACACAGATGATTGATTCAAATTTTTTTTAACAATTTTAATGTATATGTGAATCAATCTACATATGGAAGATGGTGCATATGTGAATCAATATAAATTTAACAATTTAACAATTTCAAGTGTCGTACATGTCCTTCTTGAAGGTGGTGCAGAGGATAGTTATCTTCTTCCCCAAGAAAGCAATGATCATGGAAGATGCTACATGGTTCAAAAACCTCACCTCCCGATGGTCATTTATTCAAGCCATCCACTTCCAGGAATGGAACTGTTGGATTATCTGTACTAGTGCATTTCTTTTACAGGTGTAGATGAATTGAGAATTTCCTTCGAGAAACATGTTGAACAGAAGCCTATTCTATTACTGCTGAATTTGTCCTATAGGGTAGTCCTTGAAGGTTTATGCAAAAGCCGAGATGGCTAACCTTGACACCTTGGAAATCGGATAGGGCATTGATGGAGCAGTTGCATGCTGTAACAAAAGTATAGTTGGTGAGCCTCCACTGTTCAGTGGAGTAGAGATTCATGCCAAACATGGAGAGTTTCTCGTGTCAAAGAATTGAGAATATAGTCCATCTTTGGGGATTTCCCAAGGGGGTATTCAACTTTTTACCATTAACCATAACCTGCCATCAATTGATTGTTATGGTTTTTCTATCCTGAAAATGTGCATAGAACTCAGTGACCCTTTTCGAAAATCTGGAAAAGTGAAAGTATCTTACCATTACCATTAGCTATTTTTCATCGGATAGAATCCTTTTACATCATTCCATTTGGTGTTGACCTGTGTCCTTAGTAAGCTTAATGGTTTCATACATCTAATAAATTGTATTCTTGTTCTGTATGGCTTTTCTTTTGCTCTCTCGTGAAACTACCTCTCTTAACTAAACACAATTCTCGGTCGTTGTCACAAACGATCAACCTGCCAATTCTACCTTTGTTTGTCTAATTGCCTCTTAAAATTTACTATAGATGAGAATTTTTAATTTTATATGCTCCACTACACTTGTATCTCAACATCCTCATTTTGGCTTCAGTCCTCTTATGGATATGGTGATCCTTAAAATGAGCATTCCTAAAGAAATATGACTATTGTTAGGATATCCTTAAAAAATTTCATATTCAAATATTATGCCCATTTGACTCTTGCATGGAGATTATGCTTTGGCAAGAAATATTGATTTTCTTTTTCTTTTTCAGATCCTTATATAAGAAGTCTCTCATGATTTACAATCTTGTTGCAGTTTTTATCTTTACTTTTATTATCTTCAATGCGGTCTGTCAATATGAACTTTTGTTGATTGTATTGCGACAGCATACTTTGACCATTAGGACAAACAAAAACGACAAGAAGTGTTGAAAAGATTCATAGTATGTTCCGCCACAGTCAGAACACCTAAAATTATTCTTGGTCAATATATTATCCTTTATCATTGCTGATCATCCTTAAGTTGTTTTGAGGTATGTGCTGAAAATGTTCTTTCCTTTCCACAGGTAGAAAGTGCTGAGTCTTATTTTGATGATATGAGGAAATCAGGAATTTCAATTGATGTTGAGGTATGCCTAAACTATTTTTGGTTGACCAAGCAAAGAGGGAAAATGTTTCTTAAGCACAGATTGCCAATGGATAATCTTTACCATCTTCGACCTCTCATTTCATCTAATCACAGAAAATCCATGGTTGCGATCCTTGCAAAGAATTTCTTTTCATGCATGTCACATAGTAGAACCTACTTCATGTTTTTAGAATTAATATTTCTGACTACATGTAGCTTTAGTGAATAATTTGGTTCATCAAAAGCATCATCATCATCATCATAAGCCATTTCCCACCTAGGTGGGGTCGGCTGCATGACTTCTGTTGAGCCATTCTTGGTGATTTAAGACTAAATTTTCTATAATTTGTAATATTTTTAAATCTTGTTTAATTACTTCAATCCATGTTTTTTTTGGGTCTTCATCTCATGCTCCTACCACCTTCTACTTGGATAGAGTCTGTTCTCCTAACCGGTGCTACTTCAGGCGTACTTTTAACATGACCAAACCATCTTAATCTATTTTCTTTCATTTTATCACAAATTGGTCTCACTTTTAAGTTTTCTCGAATTATTCCATTCCTAATTTTATCTTTTCTTGTTTTTGACGAGCTGCGTATATGTCTATAAAAATGCTCGCTTTTTACGCAAGTATACGTGCCGAATCAAGTAATAAAGAGTGAGTAGAGTATCGTTCCCACGAGGAATTGTTTAACCGGAATTATTAATCAGTTTAACTGCTTTCGATGGGTAGAGAATTCTGAGTTTGAATTTAGAACTAAAGCTAACAAACGCAACAAGAAATCAGAGTGGAGTTCACGGGATCGCTGGAATACTAGAAACGGGTTTATCAAACGGGGATGGCAGATGGATAGCTCGGAATCCTTGAATCTAATTTATATTGCATTGGTTCTTTTTCATTGGATTGTGCATGGATTTACTAGCCGAGGTTCAATAATCTTTATATGTCTTCCAACACTATATAAAGCTAATTACACCCTATTCAATTGCTATGTTCTCATGCCATTAAATAAAGTGAAATTGATAAGTTCATAACCTGTTTAGTGACTACGCAGGGTTTAACGGTATATTCTTATCCGTTAAACAACTCCCCTTAACCAAGAGGAAACCTATGCCCTACATACGGATCTAGCAGAGATTTTCCTTTTCCAAGGATAAATCAAGCAATTAAATCATCTTACAAGGTAGCTAATCTTAAAAAAAACATTAAACCACATGTGTAAAGGTAAATCATACACAATCAAATAGAAAAATCAAATATTCATTTATGAATTTTCAAAGAACCAATACAATATAATTAGAAGTCAATTCATCCTAACTATCCATCTAAAGGAAGTTTAGTTCAAAGACATGATCATAAAATCCTTTACATCCATTATTGTAGTATCCAGAAAAGCAGAGAAAGAAAAAATAGAGAGATAAAAAGAAAACTGGTTTTCTGGCAGTTTCCACCAACGGAGTCGAATCCTCTCTTCAATCCGTGCTTTGATCGCGTTTTCGTCTTTCTCTGGCTGTGTAATCCCGTTCCAGGCTCTCTCTCGGTCGTCCTTTCACGCGCAAACCCTGAGATCCTATTTACAGAGTGGACTTAAGCAACACACGCACAGAAATCTGCGCGTACGGATGCGTATTGGCGCCTAGGCGCTAACTCCCTGGCTGCTACGTAACTTGGAATCTCTCCTGAAACACCTGTGTGATCATGGCTGACGCCCTTGGTTGATGCCTAGGCGCCAACTCCCTGGAAGCAATCTCTCCCATGTGACTTCACAACCCTTCTGAACTGGTCTGCCTGTTGGTAAGGTGGCGCCTAGGCGCTCTTGGCTGGCGCCTAGGCGCCAACTCCCTGGAAGCAATTGGCTGTGTGAAGTGTTGGAGATCTAGCAAGGGCATGTAGGGTGGCGCCTGGGCGCCATCCCACTGCTCCTGGACTTGGTTCCGTTCTGCATTTGACTCACCTGCATGCCGTTATATGGGCCGTCATTCCTGCAAAAAATGAATAAACTAAGTAAATGAACTAAATATGCCTAATTAATGCTAAAAATGCATAAAAACTAAATAATGCTCCTAAAATGCAAAACGAGTGAAAATTAAGCTAAATTGATGCAAATTAAACCTAATCTCTCGGACTAACACGCAAATACAGTCTGGAATGGGCCATGATAACTCGCATTTTTACGAGTTATCAGTTTTACCACTCATCTACCTTAACATTCTCATTTCCGCTACGCTCATTTTTTGTTCATCAAAAGCATCAAACTGCTAAAAAAATGTTGTAGGAGGAAAAATCATACAAATTCGGAAGAATGTTTTTGTTGATCTCTCTTGAGTTGGAAACCATCATGTTCTGATGAGGCTCTTCTATTCCAGGACCGCAAGAAAAGCATTTTACAGCATGCCAGTTATCTGGCTGAAAGCGTCAGTGGGCAACTTGTTATTGAGGAAAGTTTACTTGAAGAGGTAATTGAAAAAATGTTCCCTAATGCTGAATTTTTTAGACTTGTAAACAGATTTTACAACACTTAATTTGATGTGCAGGTTCTGAATCTTGTTGAAGCTCCAGTTCCTTTACTTGGAAAGTTTGATGAGTCTTTCTTGGAGCTCCCAGAAGATTTATTAATCATGGTAAAAAATACACTGCTTGGTAATAGTTTCATACTTGACCAAGAGTTGGCAAGAAGTTTTTTTCCTTGTTGTCTTTTCTTGTACTTTGATATTTGTGTAAGTCCATTTCAGCATCGTTTGAAAAAGAAGATAATAGGCTTCTAGTCCATGGGTGGAGGGCCATGTAAGCAAGTCAACTTTCCACATAATGTTGCAAGTTGATTCCTGTCATCTAGGCTTTTGGCAGAAGGGAGCAACTATCAAAATATTATTATATTTAAATAATTATATCTGGGGAACATTTGGCATCTTCTGCATCAACTTATTATGATATTTTGGCTAACGATCCATGCTAATTCTGAACTATGCTGAATTAATAAGTAATGAACATTATGAGATCCCACATATTGCGGGATTTGGGGAGTAGTGTCCATGTACACAGCCTTACCCTGGTTCCTACAAAGAGCCTGTTTCCTGTGACTCAAACCTGCTACTGGAGGTCACAACTCACAAAGATATCAACTCTTTCCATTGTGCCAAGCCACGCCCTCATGTTGAAGACGAAGTTAGAACTTTATTTTTAAGACACCTCAAAACTTTACTGATTTTGCGAATTTGCTGGCTTAGAAATTAAAACATCTAAAACATTACTTTAATGGGTTGTGAATACTGTGATGTGGCATTTCCAGTTTTCACTTATCCATAGCTGGTGGTAAATCTTTCCTCACAGTGGGGTATTATCTTTTAATTGCCACTTATTATTGATTTGATTGCTGTATCTAAAATTAAGCTAAATTACACATGGATAAAATTATTTGAATTTCTCAAATAAACTTCAGGATAAATGACTAGTTTATATTTAATTAAAATCACCTTTCTAATTATATTTAACCTTCTAATCATTAGCTGACATTATAAAATTAGATAATTTCTATATAATGACTAGTTTGTAACTGTCTTATAGTCTCATTAATTCTAATATTTTATAAAACAAGAAAAACAGAAAAGAACAACCCATTTTTATGGTTCGATGTTTATGATTCTTCGATTACAACTTACCAAGGTCTTAACAGAATAAATGGATGATTTTTCTTAAACTCTTGCTATTTTCTTCAAATTGAAATTATGCTAGAATCTTTTTAATAACATTCTGCTTCATTGTACAGATTTGTTTAAAACCTCGAGTTTTATGTTGTAGATGGAACTAAAATAAATGCAAGTCAATCAGGAGATACTGGGATTTCCCATAAATTGGTATATATTTTTCTTAAATATGAATCTGGTAATTAATTAGATAAACTTGTTTGTGTAGACGAAGACTCTTTTAGATATCTGTAAACTTTATTCTTGTATTTGACATTGGAAGTAGTCGAGAAAATGGGGGAAACTTTTTAGGTTGGTCATATTTTCACCAATTTGAAACTTAATTGACCATCTAAGTAAATTGTTTTGGTATGAATTAGATGAATTATTCATGCATGCATTCACAAGAAATTTGGGTCAAAATTCCAAGCTGGTTGTACAGTCTCCACTTCCTCCAGATATTGATCTGAAATCGGAAAATTTTTTAAGCAAATGCTTTTTTACATGTTAATGTAACAAAAGAAGTTGATCACAGTAAAAGACGGAAAAAGAAAGTTCCTAGGATGGAATCATAAATGGCTGATGAACAACAGCCATTCATTTTTTCTCGTTTAGATATCTTATTCAGAATAGCTTCTGGATGTACTTCCCATTTGCAGTGAATTAATCCAATCTTGTTAGTATCTTTATTGCTTTGCAGGTTATGCAGAAGCACCAAAAGTATTTCCCCTTGACCAATAAATATAACAGAAAGCTATTGCCCTTCTTCGTTACTGTGAGAACCACTGTCTATGACAAGACATGCTTGTAGTCTTATAGACTTTTTCTAGTTAATTATTATTATTATTTTTCAGTTGCTCAATTATTAAAGAATGCAATCTAACTTCTTCTTATTCACCTATTTATTAAGGTGGGTAATGGAGTAATTGATGAGGCGGTGGTTCGGAAAGGAAATGAAGCTGTTTTGAGGTTTGTCTTGGACATTTGGCTAAGAATCTACCCTACTTGCACATAGATATAATGTCTGTTCTGTCATTTCCAACTGTCTTTTTGCACTCTGTTGTAAATTTGGTAGATTTCTTCGAAATGTTGTCAGAAACAAGCCTTGATACTCTTAACTTTGCAGCCGATCTGTTATTGAGTACCAGTTGTTGTTTGGAAGAATGAAATGACTGTTTCTCATATCGCCTTCTTTTCTGCATGTTCATTTTATTTTCTTGGACTGTGCCTAAGACACTATTACCTGTCCACAGAGCCCGCTATGAGGATGCTAGGTTTTTCTATAAGATGGATACAAATAAGAAATTTTCAGAATTCCGAAGCCAACTGAATGGGATACTTTTTCATGTAAGCTATAATTCATAGTAGGACCTGACACTATTTTTCATCTTCTGATGTCTACCCTTTACAGAGTAGAGATGTATTTAAATTTTAATGCAAGTTGTATTGGGTTCAAACTATTTCACTGTAGCTGAAAAATAAAATATTTGTTTACATGGTAAATAATTAAACAGGAGAAACTAGGAACAATGCTGGACAAGATGGCACGTGTCCAAAGAGTTGTTGATAAATTAACATTGGATATGGGCATGGATGACAACGTGCTTCCAATTGTTCAAAATGCTGCATCATTGGCTATGTCAGATCTTGCTACTTCAGTTGTCACAGAGTTCACCTCTCTTTCTGGAATAATGGCTCGTCATTATGCACTAAGGGATGGTTATTCAACACAGGTATGTTAACTGACATTTTAGCAATTCTGTATATATTGGTGTCATGGTGCGTGAAGAAAGAATTGTTGGGTGAAAGTATTTCGATTTGACCTATCATGGTGCACCTGTATATATCTCAAAGCTGCTACTAGCAATGGATGGCTTGGTTTTTTAAGATCCTGCAAGTTTTAGTTGTCTACGAATCAGATGGGCAGGCATTTCATTTGAATTAAGGGAGAACAAAAAATAAGTCTTGTTTTGTCCAAGTCTTGAAATATAAAAAAAAATTGCGATCTGTAGTAGTGGTTGAATCACATTGATTTCAATGTTATATTTATATGCCTTTTGAAAAAAGACATGATCCAATTATCTGCATCCTAATAAACTCTTTTCTTGTGCAAGTTCTGTTTGACCTTGATAAGTTGGTGGCAATGAGAATTCATCTAAATGAGTTGTTTTTCATTCAACACAGAAGAGATTAGATTTTCATGGTGGACCATGTATCTGTTCTTGAATACTGGATTCTAGTTTGGAAGCGAATACTCTGCATATGTGAAACACCTTTATGCTCATTTGTGGTTTGAGAAAAAGACACCTTGCAAGTTATTAATAAATATGCTACAATACGTGATTTATTCTCATGCATATCAAAGAGAGGGATTTTAGATGTATTACTCAACTTTAATCTGATTAAATTGTGGGCTTTTAGTTGTGAGGAAAAACTTTATAATTTATGCAGGAGCCTCATGCATTGAGTAACCAGAAGTTGGACATTCATCTCTTTCTGGATACTAGTGTATGGAAAGATTAGGATGCAGAGCAAGAGACAAAGGTGCTTTGGACCAGTTTTTCCTAGCAATAGCGAAAAGAGAATCAATAATACGTGCTTTACCTGTATAAGAAATATTGCGTGATCTGATACTGCAAAATCAATCATTCACGAAGAACTAGGAAATCAAGATTTATAGAAAGAGCCTTGGCAGTAATACCTTACTGAAACACAAATGAGGCACGAGGGGAAGTATCATACTGGGTTAGGAGATGACACAACAGTTCAAAATCTACAAATGACAAATGAGAATCCTGATGTGCTGACTAGTCCTGTTAAATAATTCCACTAAATTGCAAACAATGGCATTCATTCTTCAAAAAACTCTTCTGTAATAAATTTTACTCTGTTACTATTGTATCAATAATCATGCAACCAAAAGCTGGTTCCAGTAACTAGAGTCATTTATAGGAAGTAAAGTGATAGGATCATGATCTTCTTCGTCGACTTCCATGTGTGCATCACTTGTGTGGATTCAGTAACAATTTCTGTTGTGGCAGGTTGCAGAGGCATTGTTTGAAATTACCCTGCCAAGATTTTCAGGAGACGTTCTTCCAAAGACTGACGCAGGAATTGTATTGGCAATTTCTGACAGGTAACCTATCAAACTGATGTGGGGAGAGTGGAAGAATTGGGTGGGGACTCACCATGCTTACCTGCAAGAAAAAGAGCCCATTCCCCTATCATTGTTTTATCAATACTTTATTCCTTCACTATTATGTTCAAAGAGAGGAAGTATAGGAACACCAATCATTTCCCACATCAAAGTCATTATATTATCGTGTACCACTTGGTCATCCTTCTGCCACTCATTGTTTCTTCAATTTTCTCTTCCCTTTGCTTTCTGTTTTGTGTTTCACCATTTGTGTTTTGTGAGTGACTTATACCCACACAATTAGAAGATTCTGAACTTTGTTTAATGGCATGCAGACTGGACAGTCTTGTTGGCTTGTTTGGAGTTGGTTGCCAACCCAGTTCCACAAATGATCCTTTTGGGCTGCGAAGAATCTCTTATGGACTTGTAAGTTGTAATTTTTACAACTCTCCATCAACATAAATTCTTATTAATACCTCCTGTTAGGTTTCAGGTACAAGTATTGGTGGAAAACAACAAGGACTTAGATCTAAGAAATGCTTTGAGATTGGCAGCAGATGTTCAGCCTATTACAGTTGATGCCAGTACTATAAACGATGTGAGTTGTCTGAATTGTGTTCTTGACTATTCTGTTTAGATGTTGTAGCATCTGACTAAGGGATGGCTGGATTTTAGGCACATCAATTTGTCACGCGCAGACTAGAGCAATTTCTGGTACATTTTTCTTTTCAATAAAATGCCGACCATGCAATTCTCACTGTTTTGATTTCTGTTGGACCTGAAAATTTTCAACTAACCTTTCGGTAGGTGTGATGCATTTTCTGCAGGTAGACAAAGGTATTAGTTCCGAAATAGTCCGTTCTGTTCTGTCAGAACGTGGAAATTGGCCATGCCTGGCAGCACAATCAGCAATAAAGGTAAGTTACTAATAACTTTATTCTCATCCATCATCCTTGTCATTTTTATGGTCTTCTAAACCCTCTCCCAATTAACTGGTCTGCTTAATAGGTTCTGTTTTATCATTCTACTTTTCATAAATTGTATCATTCCCTTAGACTGCCTATCTGAAGTCAATTTCATGACTGATATGCACTTTCATTTTGAGTATTCGCCTTGAAAATTCTGCTTCCTAATCAGTCACGTGGAATCTACTGTCTACTTGTTCTTATCTTACTTCTAACATGTGCGACTCTCAGATAGTATCAAAGTACGTTCACTTATAATTTGGTCCCCTCATAATCTTACTCGTCTATGTCAAGATCTTCACATCCGCTAATATTGTTTGTTCATGAATGTGCTGTTTTTGGACTATGCAGATGTCTTCCCTATGGAAATGGCTTATTGGATGGAAAGTTTTTGGAATTTTCTAAGAATTTGTCATGATATATTAGCCATTAAAAGTTTAAACACCATTGTCAAGTGGAGAACATGAGTTCCTTTGTTGTAATTATGTTTAATTTCTATTCATTAGCAGTTAAGAAGCAGAGTACAATCTGATTTTAGTTTCCTCTTCTTTCTTAATTGGAAGATTAAGCATTTGAACTTCTCTGTGAATGCATTAATCTTGTTAAAGAAGCAAAGCCATAGAGGGATCTTTAGACAACTAAGCAATAGAAAAAGTGGCCAGAATGTAGGGGTACACATGTACAATTCAGGTTAGGTTATACTTGTACATTGTCAACTTTTAAACATGTTTGTAAAAATTCCAACTCCCATGTGGCTCAGTTTGGGTTGAGAATTGAGATCAAAACTACTTCTAAAATTCTAGCTGGATATAAGTTTGGTTGAGATTAATAGTTGGGGTTGACGTCTCTTATCATTATACATGTTCAGTATCAGTCACTATAAAAATATATGCTTATAAAAGATTGATTCTAGTTTATTTATACTAAAACTTAGAGGGAAGTCCTAGGGTAGTTATGCCTCTGAAAGAAGGTGAGGTATGGTTGGAGATGATTGGTGGTTGAACCTTACCTAAGTTTCAATGCTAGTGAGAACCTTAAGGACCTTAAATCTAAATATCACAAGATACAGGCTCCTTGAAATAGGCCTAACACTAAGAGTGTCCAATTTCTCTCCTTGCACTGCAAATTGTGTGCCCTGAGATGTGGTTTCATCATTCAGTCTTGCTATCAAGAATGAAATAGCTCTATGGTTATTTTCTTGAATATATAAGGCCTGCAAGATTTTTTATTTGGTTTTTATTTGAAATGACTTGATGTCTATAAAAGATGCTAATCATTTAATGACATATTAGCTTCTGTTAATGGCAGATGGATGACTTATCAAGAGATGAGCTTTTCCCAAAAGTAATTGAAGCATATTCACGACCCACAAGAATTATTCGTGGAAAGGACTTGGATATCCACATGGAGGTACAAAATTTTGGCTAATCAAACTTGAAGTCTTTGAAGTAATAAAATCCCTGGCTATAGCAAAATGCTTTTGGATGTGGTTATTTGTATTTGGAATCGCATCCGTTTCTTATCTTTTCAATAGAATAACTGGTGGAGAATGTCAGAAGGAGAAGTAATAAAGAAAATTAATACCAAATGGGAGAAAAGTAACTACCAACTATGTGTATTTTGAGCTGGTTTTCAGAAAACCGAGCTGAACATTGTCAAATCCAGATAACTTGTCATCTTGATGATCAACAAGCAAATCATCTTTCTTTCTCTTCAAGTTATCTTTCTTGGTCTGGGAAACCATCTGGATGCATGGAACTTCCTCTGGTCGATGTATTCTTTAACCAAATCTTTAGATACTGCAGGATAAAACCTTTTATGCTTGGTCTCAAGTTGGATGCTTGTTCAATTGAAGCAAACGAGATCTATCTGTGATTGTGTTGTTGTTAGTTAGGGAAGTTTCATCAATGTCTTTTTATTCCAAATCATAAATATACTTTTGTTGTACATTAAATTTCTTTTCATAGGTAAATGAATCGACATTTCAAACAAATGAGGAAAGAAATCTCTGGAATACATACTTGGCGGTAAAGTCAGAAATTCACCCAGGTATCTATCTGTTATCTTATCCTCTTTTTTCAGTCTGATAACAATTTCATAGCAGAATAGCATTCACCAGTATGTCGAGTCAGGATGTACCCAACTGACAGTTCATAGCATTTACTTCTTTCATAATCCATTGGGTTCAAACATCACTAGATATTAACATCAGGTGTTGAACTGGACATTCAGGTGTTGAAGTTGATGGTTTCATTGAAGCATCTGCGAAACTACTACAGCCACTTGAAGATTTCTTTAATAATGTCTTTGTTATGGTGGTATGATCTTTTACTATCAAACTGTTATGGATCATTCCCTAGCATAAAGACATGAGTAGAAACCAAATGCCCCTCACACTTTTAAGGCACTATAACTACCTATAACTAATTACAAGAACGAAGAATTCAATAGAAAATGTAATAGTGAAGTAATTGAGGATCTAGAGAAATGAGTTCTTACCAGAAACCTTTTAAGATCCTGTCTTAACTTTTCATATACTCTGACTCTCAGGCTGATTAAAGTTTTGCTCAAATCCCTAATGTATTAAAATATATCAACTAAACTACCTTTTTTCTCAACAATGGTTTACTTTCTTGAAGTGCTGCATCAGCAGCTTCAGTTTTTAACCTTCCCTACTACAAAGAAAGAAATTTAAAAACCGGAGAAATGAAGAATATTTCTGGAAGTTTGCTAAATTCTTGGAAGGTGTTCCAGTCAAATATTTTCAGTCGTCAGCCCCATCTCCATAAGATCTAAATTATGCAGATCTGCTATTTGTCCAGAAATGTTTCCTTCCATTAGAAAACTGTTAACATACAAATATGTGGTGTGTAAACAGGAGGATGAAAGAGTCCGGAAAAACAGGCTTGCACTTCTGAAGAAAATAGCAGACCTCCCCAAAGGGATAGCTGATCTGTCAGTTTTGCCTGGGTTTTAGAGATTGGTACATTGTATTCATTCTAATCTTACTTATGGATGCAATTCGTTGTGCATTAACACGTTTTGCCTTTCTGTTTTAAGTTATCCTAAACGCTAGGGTGCAGATTTTGTAATTTGCATGCTCCCCAATCAGTGGTGGCAATTAAGAAATTTTAATATTCAAAAAGGATAATGAAAACAATTGCTCAAAGTGGTGATGGAACCAACAACCAAGTTGTGTACATTCCTATTATAGCATCATGATTATAGAATGTGAAAACAATAGATGAAAAATGGGCAGCATGTCAAAAGTCATGCGCATGGTTTGTTGCATAAGCATGGTTAGCAAGAGAAGTGGCAGAAAGGAAAGGAAAGAAAAGAAAAGAAAAGAAAGTGAGCCTCATTAAAAAACCACTAGCTTTATTTAAAAAGGAAAATGCAAGATTCTTCTCGCGATCTTATCTGTGGGCATGTTTCATGTCACTTTCATGCGATTGTCGGCTTGTGAGAAAATCGAATTCATGGGATGAAATCCTCTTGGCATGGTGCAGGTGAAATGCGTGCCAGTGTGCTTCCTAATGCCTTTTTGTTCAAACGTTTTTTTTTTCTTTTAAGAAAACTAAAATTCGAATGGGTAGATGCAATCAACGAGTAGTGTCTGTTCCAAAAAGGTAATTTACTTGTATAATATCTTTTAAAGGTGGCTCATCATCTGAAATGGATTCCGACAGTGTGCATAACTATTCCAACGCAACAGTACCCACCATCCTAACGTTCCTCATCTCTCATCACCTGTGATCAGGGCTGTTCGTTCTCAAACGATCTTTTTGGGTGGCAGTGGATGGATGGGATTAAGGGAAGCATAGCGATGGATCAAGATTTCTTTTATTTTATTTATTTATTTATTATTATTTTGAGCGTAAAGGATCAAGTTATTTATGTCCGCTCTCATTCTTCTTTGGTCGGACTGACCTTTCACTTGATGATGACATTCCCATAAAAGGCATTTTGATTTAGAAATAATTCTCACCGGCAAAACATGAGAAGAAGTGGGGTCTGGGTGCTTTGCCCCATTTGATTTGAAACTTGGACTTTACACACGCAGTGGTGTCTGCACCTGGCGATCCAGTTATCCAGGTATGTTAATGGGGTCACTCTTTTGACGGCGTCATCTTTGTCCTTAGCATATTACATTCTTATTTCCGTTTTTCTTGCAACCATCACGTGGCCCTTCCACCGGTGGTTCAGACCTGAAGCTTGAGTGCATCATTACATATATGCGCATGGAAAGATACACTGACAGCGTAGCCACAGCTTGTAATGATCGGTATGTATAGGAAAGTTGCATATACGCTCAAATTAAAGACACTCCCAAAAAAATCATCAACGCATGCTCTCCTTTGGTAACAGATTCATCCCCAAATACAGATAAGATCTACGAAGATTTTTCTTTTTCTCTCTCTCTCTCTTTTTTTGGCTGTGAATGTCTACGACGATTTAGATTTTGAGCCTACAATACAACCACCCAAGCCTACTATAAAAGTAATTTTTCAGATTACAATTTAATATCTTAAAATAAGTATGATGAGTTGCTTAGATCATATATTATAAAATAAAGGTTGTTGCTTTGTCAAATAAAAAAAATAAAGGTTGTTGCGGTTATGATTCAAAACAATTAGTTGTTTTATAAATCAACCGTGTTATTATTATTGTTATTTTCTTTTTCTAACTATTTGCTAATGCACCTGCATAGAAGCCTTTGTGATAGCCTTGGACGTTTTTTTTTTTTTTTTTTTGGAATTTTTGACGTCACCGGAAACATCCCTGAAATTGAATTATTGAACCTGGAAGGCAATGTTGTCAGCATTCTGGTTCATTTTTGGGTGGGGGGTAACAGAAAGCCAAAGATGGTTTATTCCTTAGATGGGAATGTAGCTTGCTTGCTTGCTTCGCATGCAAGAAAGACATGGGTTGAGCGAAATCTAATATAATACAAGGGTCATGCCGGATTTTAAAACCACGCTGATCCTGTACGTCCGTGCCGAAGTGCCCGGAACTTCGTCTGCCCATTCTCACCCGTCAGATTGTGGAGGTTAAAAGTGCACCGTTGGATCATAGTTTTATGGATTATTTGAGAAAGGTCCCTGTGTATTTAGGAATGCGATGACAGAAATTTCTAAAAAACTCCCATCTCTCATTCATCATGACAGATGCTTTTCACTTCCGATTTTTCCTTTGTAAGCATCAATCCATGGAAGCCGAAGGAGAGAAGTCATTGCCTCCTCTCCTTCTGAGATTAAAAAAATAATATATATATTTTTTTTTGTGAGGTTGATATTGAAAAAATAATCTTAGAAAAGGGGATCTGTTGAAGAAGGAGAAAGCAAGATGCACAGAGATTCTGCTCTCTCTCTCTCTCTTTTCTCTCAGGCATCCGTGCTTGCTCTCTCCTTTTTTTAACATTATCCTTGCATTCCTCTAGCAGTGGTGGTACAGTAGCATCTGCCCCCGCAACTGAAGAAGAAGAGGATCTTACAGGCTCGAGTTTTTCCTATTTGAATCAGTACGTCTATTTCCCTTCCGAAGCTGGTTTGATTTCGTAATGCTTGTCATACCCTACCTGCAGGCGCTTTCTTAGATTTCCTATATTTCGTGGCTTCCAATTCTGGGATTTTGGTCCAGGAGTTATGAAGCTACAACAAATCATCAGAAAAGACCGTCGACGTGGACCAAGGTAAACCTGGTCTGAGCTCGTTTTCGATGTCAAAATTCACCATTTCTGCATGATTCAAGGCTGTTAAAGTTTTATACGATTTTATTTACTATTTATAGTAAGTAGCTTGTTTTACTATGTTTAATAAAACGTGCGTGATATGGATGTCAGGCGTTTTACATGCGTACGGGTAAGCAGTGTAGGATTTTTTTCTATAAATTTGTGGTTTCTCTTGTTATTACACAGATACTCTTAAATAATATTCCATAGTTTTCCTCTAAACTTTGTGTTTAAGTTTCCATGTGAAACTTGTGTATCAATCTCGATGTATAGTCTTGTTTCACGCTTTCCCTCGCTAGATCACACTCAAATTCAGGTTAAGCATTTGCAACTGCTGCTACAAGTCCTCTCCTTTGCCTTTGCCTTGAATTTACGCTTGTTCCTACAAATGCCACAAGGAGGTCGACGTTGCTACTCGCATTGATGTCTTCATCAATGTTGTCATGCCTGCTAGTGAAGCAGTCCTTGTTGCATGAACGGCTTTGAACTTTGCCGCTGCATGAGATGATCAAGCCCTGGATCTTGGTGCTAAACTTGAAAAGCTAGGATCAAAATCTAGCAAAAGTCGGCCAAGACTGCATAGAAGAGAAGACTAGAGGCTGGGAATTTGATGAACTAGAAAAAGAATCGACATCTAGTGATTCTGCATCAGCTAAATAGATGAAACTTGTGAGTGAATTTACCTTTTGTAAATATATGGAATTAACTAAATTCACCTTTTGTATTAGATGAAATTGACTAAATTCAAGCATTGTACATACCACTGAATTTGGCAAAGCGTTCATTTGTTTACTCCACTTCCATGCATTATTATTTAATTAATTGTGCTTATAACTAGGAAAAAAGCAAGCTTGCCTAAAATTCATATGCCAATTCAAAGTCTCAAAGCAATTCCAAACCACTTACCCATCTCAAACCAACCGTTTGGCTTTTAATTAAGGCAACTGCTTAAAGAGGGCCTTCTTCCTGTCACCAAAAGGGATTGGGGGAAGAGGCAAGAGGGGAGAGAGAGGGCTTTGATCTCATCATTAGATGGAATGGGGAAGCTAGGGACTATGGTTGTGATGTATCAAGAGGGAAAAGAAGAAAGGGGAGAGTCGGGCAAGAGGAGAAAGGAGAGAGCTACCATCTCAAGAAGCTTTCAACGACGAGTGGCAAGGGTGGCAGATGAGCAACGACGGCCGATGTAGACCACATTAGTGAGAGGGCCTTCTTGCGGAATAGATGCATTCGGAGGGGTCTAGGTATTTTTGAAATTTTGGGATATTTACGAGATGCACGATAGGGACGATTTTTTGAAATCCCATAAAACAACGATCTAATAGTGTACCTTGAACCGGCGCAATCCGACGGGTGAGGATGAGTGGAAGAAAGGCGAACGAAGTTCCGGGTTCCGGGCACTTTGGTCTAGATGTATAGGATTTGCGCTGCATTTAAAATACTATATCGTTTCGCTAACAAAGTCAATAGTCGTTACTAAAATAAATGATTGATGATAATAGAAGAACATATACAGGTGCAATACACAATTTCTTAAATTGTCGTAAACTAGGTGTTTTACTAAATTCAAATTAAACTAGATCCAAATAATTAAATTCATACAATACAAACTTCAGCCCTTACTAATCACTCTTTAAAAATCAAAATAAATAAATAATTCTAGATCTAGTCACATTAACTCATAATCTCATTTGGTACACCAATCTCATGTTGTTCTCTACCTGTATACTTATTATCTTAAAAAAAAAAACAAAACAGGATGAGTCCAAGCAAACTCGATAAATAAAGTATATAAATAAAAACCAGTAAAATTTGATTAAACAGTATGCATAAGAATTTTTTTTGATTGGCTAGAATTCTACAAAATATAGATTATATTACAAATCCAAATCAGATTTAAATCTATTTAATGCCCAAGCATATATCAATGCATCATACACATGTCATTTCTCAAATCAAATCAGCAAAGGTCTCAAATTCAATAGGGAGGTTCGGTATATTGCCTCGTAATTCAACCTACTGTAAACTTAGGTTGTGATCGCTACATCCCAGCACGAGTGACCAACCTTGCACAATACGTGTAGATTAAAAACACATTTATCCAAACTGAAGGTGTAACTGATGCCCTGTTGCACTCTTTACACAAATGCAACCACTTCGCACTACATTACGTGAACAGCTCTAGCCCCACCCACTAAGTTAAGGGGCTACCAATCCCATTGACTAGTTCACAATATACATCAACTAAATCACAAGAGTTAAACAAATCAAGTTTGCAACACACCAAATCCACAATAATCAGACAGGTAGGTCGAACTAATGTCACCTAGGCTATCACATCCCTAACCCCAGTCAGGATGTGCCAACACCATCACTGATGGTTCAGCAACAACACTTCACGAAAATACGACAACAGTCACGGCTTATAAATATACCAGTACACCAAGTAATGTATGTCGATTTCATAATGCTAGTGTGAATAAAGGTCAAACTCGGCAGCACAATATATCATCGTAACTGATAGCATTTATTCACTCAAAAGTTAGAAAACAATGATATCCAAAACATACATGCCCGTAACTATACACTACAATACGAAATCAAAAAGAGAAGAAAAGAGCCTTACACATCCTTGTACCATATTTCACAATAATGTTCAAATCATCTATTGAAAAATAACATTTTTAATTAATATTTTAACTCAAATTAACTTTTATAATCATAATTTAGCAAGATATTCCATCATAAGATGTATAGATACCTCTATATATCCCAATTTTATAATTTAATCAAAACGCGGTTCCCTATTTAAATTAAATTTTTCCAAAATTATCATCTATAATAAATTGTATTAATTCTAAAATATCATTTTCTCCAAGTTGATAAAATAATTAATTTGAGTTAGAGCTCATTTCACAGAATTGCTAAATTACTCTTTTAACTTTCAATTTGTATTTTCTGCATCATATTCAACCCTATTTTACAAATATTAAATTTTAACTACTAAATTCATTCTCATATTATTAATTACTAATTAATCAAAACTTAGAATTTTATCTCCAAAACTTAGTATGATCTCTTCCTTGATCACATTAACTTTCGACAGTCTATTTATATCAAATTTAATTCTCAATATTCTTCAAATACTTTATTAAAAATTTTCGCATGAATTAAGTAAATAATTATATATTTTAATTGATTATATAATTCTTGATAATTTCCATTTGTGCTTAAAATTATGTTTTAATTATTCCTCAATCTACTCATACTTGCTAAAATCGAAAATACTAATCTTTCTTGATTTTTCTTTATAATCAAATCAAGAAGTTTAAGTCTGAAATTTTTACCATACATCAATAACTACATTAATTGATTAAATAAAATAATTAAATAAAAAAATACTAATTATTTATATTTTATATATTTTCATTCTGCTAGACAGAGGTATGTATTTAGGGATGGTCTAATCATGCTAATTTTTACCCATATTTCTCTTATCTAAAATTTTAGTTTTATAATTTTTTGGGTGATATTAATCATATTAGATGCATCATATAAAATTTCATCGTCATTTTGTATTATAACAATTATGAAAAATCAATTAATGCAGCTAGTTTTGATAGTAGTTTTACCTTGTTCAAGCTAATTTTCTAGTATTTTTAATTTGCAAATTACAAAACGTTTTAACATAAAATTTTGGTAACTCATCAATGGCTATATAAAGAGTACTCAGCAAAATTTTCATACTAAAAATAATTCTTTTACTAATTCTTTTATATTTTCATTTCTATTTCAGATCTAATACACGTGTCATATAAGTTAACTTATAGACTAACCAGAGTTCTAATCATAGATATAACATATAGATCATAATACAAAATTTATTTATTCCTTATCCAAGGGTTTAAATCATCTAAATACCTTTTAAATTAAATTTTAACAATCTAGATCAACTAATTATAATTTCTACTAGAACAGCTATTATTTTGACATAATTAAGGGTGTGTTTGGGAATGGATAAAACTTTTGGTGAAAAATTTTGAAGAATAAAAGTTGTCAAATGATGTGATATGATAGGGGTAATGATGAGGAGTACAGAGGATAAAGTTAAAATAGATAAGTTAGTTGTATAGGTAATTGTGTAGAAATGATTGAAAAGTATGGTGGTTTGTATAGGAATATGTAAAAAAAAAATTAAAAAATAGAAGATTTATAGAGAGTGAAAAGTTTTAGATTGAAAAATTTTAGGTGAAAAGTTCTCATCGTTGCCAAACACCCCCTAAATTTTCTCAAATATAATCATCCATCAGGATGTCCATACATAATCTTTATGCAAAACTAAAATTTAAACTCATCTAACGGTTTGGATTATCTAGATTATATATGAAATTGTGCATTGAAGGGCAGAAATCATCTTCTTAAAGTCTAATGATATAAGATTTGTTTGAGCCCACTTTGATCGGAATTTTTCCAAATAAAAGCCCCTAAATACGGCCCATATCCAAGCATCAAAACTCCCCATCATTGAATTTAAACTGAGCACAAATTAGATTTAATAAATCTGATGTTTATGGACAACAAATCACATCCTTCAAATCTGAAATTTATATATCAAATTCAATGGTCCAGATTGATCTCTACCCTTAATCCTTAATAAATTTAGAAAATAAAACGTAAAATAAATAAGAACTAACCTAGATGATGATGATTAATGGTTGAGATTAACTTGATCACAATCTCATCTCCCCCCTTCTTCTCTGCTCTCCTCCCTTCAATGTGACTTTGCTATGCTAGGGCAGATTTATACCTTCATTATTCCATTTATTTATACATTAATTTATTATTTATTTGGGTTAAAATCATATCACATAAAAAGTTTTTTCCACCGACCCCTTGAATTTGTGTACACAGTTGCCACCTTGCTACCTTTAATCAATGTTCATGCTACACGTAAATTTAAAATTTCTAGTTACATATTTATTTTTAAAATTAAAATAATTAATCCTTTATAGTTGAATGAATGATATAATAAAATTAAATCAATGAAAATTTGAGCCACGGGAGATTTGATACTAAAATCTCATTTTTGAAGCTATTTGTTTTACCATTTGAGCTTCAATCAAACCACTGAATAAGGTGGATTGAAATAATGTATATTGTAAAATTTTCACTTATTTTAAATCTCCCCTACACAGGTCATTAGTTAATTAATTTTTTTAAGTATAATTATATTTTTAAACTTTTCATTAGTAGAGATGTTGAAATTATAAATTTTTTTAAATAATCATTTTTCATATGTTTCTCAATTATATATTTATAAGTATTACATTTGTATCAAAATTTAAAATAATGATGGTTTAGATCATGCTTGCTATTGTTTTTAAAATTTTAAAATGTAAACCATTTATCATGTTTATTTACACGTATTTATTTATAATTTACATTTATTGCAAACTATCATATGATATATTTATACTCTACATTTTTAGGGAAAATTTACGCAATAAACCTTCTACCTACGCGTATTAGCATTTTGAATTTTAAAGTTGTTGTTGTATTAGCATTTTATACTCCCTCTCCCCTAACGCGACGCTTAAGCTCTGTCGGGCTATCTGGTTGCACGTATATATTTTCAAAAATGACGAATCTGACCCTGCCCCAAGAAGCCGCCTTCATCGGAGACGATGGCGACAATGCCTATCGTTATCTTCCTTGTCCGAATCTTACGTGAGCATTTTTCTAAATCCAGTGATGCCTAGATCAATCCATTATAATGCTGACGATTAAAAAATTCCCTCTTAAAATTTCCAATCTTCGGCTTCCTTTCCTCCCACTTCCATCTGAAATAACTGCCACCTTTCCATTCTGGCAGCGTCATTTTTGCAACTGGGCGGTGCGGTTCTCCTTCAAGAGCATCAGCCGCAATCATCCTGTAGTTGGTGACCGAGAATTCGAAGTCCGTTGAAGGCAGCAGGGATGAGGCGGACCACTCGTGCTTGATCAGGTGGTGGTCGCCGTCCACGAAATCGTTGGAGAAGGAGATCTTGGGGCTCATCAAAGTTCACAGAGAGGTCTAGTGATCTGTGCTCAACTGTCGATGCATGCCATGAGATCTCCCACGCTCTTTTATTTATTTTTTTTCTCCAATCTCTCCACCGAGACCAGAGCAAGAAACTGCTATGAGTGGCTGGTATTTTTTATGTGTTGCCCCAAATCGAAGTAGCACCAATCAGGATCGTTCCCGGCAGAAAACCCAACTCCAATAAGCTAATTGCAGACATGCTTGTTGTTGGTAGCCACAAATTCTGAATCCCCTGCATCACGTCAAGCCACTCTCCAATTGAACCGCACGTCCACACCCACCTCTGATTTGCCGATAGGAGCATAGCATGTATCCAAATCTGTTGAATCGAGATATCGTATTTAATAACTAGCGACATGCTCATTTCATGTTTCCTGTTGTAGATCTTTAAGGTAGCTCCTAATAAGTTTTGGCAGAAAATGAATCCAAGTCTGTGTTCATTGATAACAGAATTCAATAAATATAAAAGAGATCTAACAAGTAACAAACAATAACAGTAAAACCTCCTGAATAGCAGGGGACTTAAACAAACAGTCATGACTTATTCAAACAGCTACAGAAAAGGAACAAACAGAAACAAAATAACAGAAGAGTAGAGAGAGCAGATCACTTATATGCCCCTCTCAAGTTTGGGGTTGAGGAACAACTCCTAACTTGGATAGATGTTGGGTGAAAGCAGCAACTGGAAGGGCCTTGGTAAGCGTATCTGCCAACTGGTCAGCAGCATGAACATGCGTAACATTGAGATGGTTTTTGTCAATATGATCACGAACAAAATGGAGGTCCACTTCAAGGTGCTTCATCTTGCTACGAAGGACAGGATGGCGACAATGAAAGATAGTGCCTAGATTGTCACAGAAGATGGTAGGAGGTGAGTCAAGAGGGATCACCAGCTCATGAAGCAATTGAGTCACCCAAAGAGTTTCAGAGGCAGCAGCAGCAATAGCTCTGTACTCGGCTTTGGTGGAGGATCGAGCAATGGTGCGTTGTTTCTTAGACGACCAGCTGATGGGACTGGCGCCAAAGTACAGAAAAAAACCTGTTGTGGATGCACGATCATTGGGGTCACCGGCCCAGTCGGCGTCGAAAAACATATACAAATTCATGTCTGAACGACTAGAGATGCGAAGGCCATAAGAGGCAGTTTGCTTCAAATATAGTAGAACCCGTTTGAGTGCCTTCCAATGAGTTTCAGAGGGTGAATGCATAAACTGCGACAATTTATTTACAGAGTAGGAGATGTCAGGCCTAGTGAAAGTTAGGTATTACAAACGACCAAGGACTTGCCAGTATAAAGTAGTATCTATTCGAGGTGTGCCATTATCAAAAGTTAAAAACTGAGATGAACTGAATGGGGTCAGGACACCATTGCTATTGTGCATGTTTGTTTCACGAAGTATGTCAAGAACATACTCGATTTGGGATAGAAGGATGCCATCAGCAGTAGGAACTACCTCAATACCCAGAAAATACTTGAGGGAACCAAGATCTTTAAGAGGGAACTTGCTGGAGAGAGAGGAAATGGCACGTTTAATAATGGTGGAGTCATTGCCGGTGACAACAATATCGTCTACATAAACGAGAAGATAGACAAGGACGTCGTAGCTATTTCTGATAAACAAAGAGGCATCTGAATGTGACTTGTGGAAGCCCAGAAGTCATAGAAATTTTGTGAGTTCTTTATACCACTATTGGGGAGCTTGTTTTAGCCCGTAAATGGCTTTCTTCAATCGGCAAACATGGAAAGGCTTATTGGTGTTTTCAAATCCAGGCAGTTGCTTCATGAAAACCTATTCATCAAGATAGCCTTGCAAGAAGGCATTGTCGATGTCGAGTTGATGCAAAGGCCAGTGATTTTGAACAACAATTGATAAAACTAAACGGACCGTTGTAGGCTTGACTACCGGACTAAAGGTTAAATGATAATCAACACCAGCTGTTTGAGTGAAACCCTTTGCTACTAGTCGTGCTTTGTAGCAATCAACCGTCCCGTTTGGCTTACGCTTGATGCAAAATATCCATTTGCAGTCCACCACATTGGAGTGGGGGTCACGGGGTACAAGGTCCCATGTCTGATTATGCTGTAGAGCATCAAATTTAGATTTCCTGACAGCTGTCCAGTGAGGATATTGAAGAGCTTGGGTGAAGGTAGTGGGTGTGATGGAGGAGGTGAGAGGGGCTGCGTAATCAAACACTTTTTTTGGTTTGAAAATTTTATGGTGGGATCGAGTGGTCATACGAGAAGGTGGAGGAAGTGGTGAGATGGATGGTACAATGGATGTACGAAGCGGTTGAGTTTGTGCATGTGTCATTGGAGGAGCTTGGTTGGGAAGGGAAGAAGCGAGCATGGGTGGCAATGGTGCAGGTGGAGCAGGGGAATCAGATTGAGATGGAATAGGAAGTTTAGAACGACGGGAATATCTATGGAGTGGAGGGTGAAGAGAAGAGTTACCTATGGGTGAGGGACTCGTACTGGGAGCAACCGTTGGAGATGAACTCAGAGAAGGCACCAATGGTGGAGGAGAAGAGAGCGGAATGGGAGGTGGAATTTCTAGCACGAAGGAAGGCAGAGAAGGAGGAGCATCGGCATGTGAAATAGGTTCCCAATCAAGGCGTGAAAATTGGTGGTTAATGTTGGAGAAAATAGTTTCAAATGGAAAAATATTTTCAAAAAATTGTACATCACATGACAGAAATATTTTGGATGATAAAGGGTCAAAGCACTGATGGCAGTGATGATTTAAGGAGAAACCCAAGTAGACACAAGGTTTGAGCGAGGTTCAAGTTTATGGTGGGTGTATGGTGTGAGCCAAGGATAGCAAAGACTGCCAAACACTCGTAGAATTTGATAAGTTGGGTCTTCTCCAAATAACCTTTTATATGGTGAATCATTGGATAGATTGGGAGTGGGAAGACGGTTTAGTAAAAAAACAACATGATGACAGGCAAAACTTTAAAAATTGGAGGGAAGGGAAGCTTGATGAAGAAGGGTCTTGGTAATTTCCATAATGGCCCGATGACGTCGTTCAGCAAGAGCTACCCTTTGTGGTGTATATGGAGGAGAGATTAAATGTTCAATGCCGTTGGAGTGAAGGTAGGAATCTAAACCTTGAAATTCACCACCACCATCAGTATAAAGAGACACAATTTTGTTTTTGAAAAAATTTTCCACCAATGGATGAAAATTTTGAAATATTGACTGGACTTCATTTTTCTTTTTTATTGTGTATAGCCAAGTATATTTTGTGTATTGATCAACAAATATGCAATAATACAATTTTTTATCGACTGATAATACTGGAGAAGGAACCCATAAATCACTAAAAATTCTTTTGAGTGGTGCATCACTGATCAACGTGTTCTGATAGAAAGGTAATCGATGAACTTTATTTGAAGAGCAAGCATTACAAAATGATAATTTTTCTTTGCTAGAAAAAGGTAAAGAAAATTTATTTAAAATAAAGTGTAAAACTTTAGAATTGGGGTGATCCAATCGTCGATGCCAGAGTGATATTGAGCTGTTTGGTAATGCGAGATAGGTCAGTGGGAGGTTGAAATGTGGCCATACATAGAGTCCATCTTTACTCCGGCCGCACACCAGTGGAGCTCCCGTACTCAAGTCCTTCACAACAAATTTGCATGGAAAGAATTCAATGGAGGTTAGATTGTCTTGACAAAACTTAGAAGCAAAAATCAAATTTTGTTTGATAGATGGTGCACAAAGGGTGTTAGAGAGCCTAAAAGAAGAATTTGATGCATGTACTTTAGTGGAACCAGTATGAGTTATAGGAATCATATTACCATCCCCCATTGAAACTTCTTCAGCTCCACAGTAATTTTCACTGGTTTGGAGATTGTTCGAATCAGCAGTTAAATGATGAGATGCACCAGTGTCCAAGAGCCATGACGGTACATTATTAGAAAATTTTGTGGCAAAATTAGCTTTGGCTTCTTGGTGGTTGCGTGACTTGGATCGGCAAAGACGAGCTGTGTGACCATACTAGTCGCAAAGTTGACATTGCACCTTTGAAAAATTTTGTGTTGAAGAGGATGGAAAAGACGGAAAGGACGGACGCCAGTGAGTTTGATTCCTATGCGGTTGAACCTTCCATGGTTGTTGCTGTTGTTGACCTCATTTGTTATTGCGGAATGTATTGTTTGGGATAGTCCTTTGTGCAACAGCCGCTTTGATGGAGGTTGAAGATTTCTTAAGATCTGCATGTTTTAGAAGAAGCTCACAGTCGAGAAGCTTGTCAAATAGTTCCTCATAAGATATGGGTGAGTCACGAGCTTGAATAGCTACAGAGATAGACTCGTAATCAGATCCAAGACCACTTAATATTTTAACAACGAGCTATGCATTGTTAACAGGGGCGCCGATTGTGGCAAGTTCATCTGCTATGGCTCAAACTTCTCTCATATATTCAGAGATGGTTTTAGTTTCCTTCTTAATAGCAGCTAAGGAATTGCGAAGACTAAAGATGCGTGTATGTGACTTGTTGGCATACAGAGTGTGTAAAGCATCCCAAGCTTGCTTTGATGTTGTAGTTTGAGCTATTGTAGAAGTAATGGTCGAGTCAACTGATGCCATTAAGGCGTTCTGAATAAGCTGGTCTTGTCGGAAGTAGATTTTATATTGAGGATTCGGAGCTTCTATATTGTTGACAGTGGTGGTCGTGGGTGGGCTGACCATTGTTCCATCAAGATAAGAGTAGACGTCATGACCAAACATAAGAGACTCTACCTGGGCTTTCCAGTTAGCAAAGTTGGTTGGTCCGGTAAGCTTGAGAGGCAACTGAGATCCTGGGTTAAATTGCACCAGTTGATTGGTGGTTTGGGCAACGAGAATGGAGTCAGCAGATTCACCATTGTGGGGTTGTTAGTTGTGGGAGCCATGGATTTGAGATTCAAGGATGCAAAAAGAGATGACTGCAGAAAGAAGCTGACTGATACTCCCCAGACGAGGATAAGCTGTTTAAGAATTTTATACCTGGTCCAAAAGTTAGAAATGCTCCTCTTCCGAAAGCCTATGGACAAGGACGATGTGGAGTCTAATAAGGACAGATTTTTCAGAAGGCTTCTTCGAGGCAGCAAGGATGCAGAGGAGATGACTGCGAAGAAACTAATTGATTCTCGTGAGAGAGCAACGGCTCTGATACCATAATAAGTTTTGGCAGAAAATGAATCCAAGTTTGTGTTCATTGATGACAGAATTCAATAAATACAGAAGAGATCTAACAAGTAACAAACAATAACAGTAAAACCTCCTGAATAGTAGGGGGCTTAAACAAACAGCTATGACTTATTCAAATAGCTACAGAAAAGGAACAAACAGAAACAAAATAATAGAAGAGTAGAGAGAGCAGGTCACTTATAGCTCCTTCCCTATATATGGTTGAGCTTCGAAAATCCAATGGTGACATATTAGAGTTCAACTTGGTATGATATATCAATCAAAGAAAGATTAATGCTCAAATTGCTCGTTGCTAAATCTCAAATTCAGTATTAGAAACCAAAATAATTGTCCTTAATATTCCAGACTGCGAATTGGAGAATTCTTCTCGAGGTGTTGCTACTGCTGGTTGGGGAATTGTTGAACTCTGTTGTCCCCAATTTGTTGGCATCGATAATAAATATAAAAACCTATAAACAAAATGATCCGAATTCGATGGTGCCAGCCTACCCATCCACCTATGGGTTAGTTTATAAATGATCCAAATCTCATCATTGTGGATTGTAGCAGGAGAAATACCCAATATGTAATGTACCTCTCGTTATAATTCTGGTTTTGTGCTGCGTTTTCAGTTTTACAGTAGCCTCTCAATGGGCCTCAAGGATGTGGTTTGGAAATTAGGAGAGTTGATGGTAGGAAATTGACCACAGTAGCATTGCAATTACAGCAGCAAAATGTTTTCCTGAAATATGAATAGAGCATGCATGTTTTCTTTCCTGCCCATAATTGCTTGGTTGCTAACAACATTCATCCTTGGGAGGTAAACTCAAGCAGTGTTAATTGGCTTAGTGATGCAAACCAAGTGCTTGTCGTTAAGAGCACTGTGATCACCAGTTTAATTTAAATTAACCGAAACACATTAAAGCTACCACTATACGAGTGATAGTGTAGAATAATGGTGAGTCGGGTCGAATCCACAGAGAGGCGAGGTAGTTTTGAATTGTTTTTAAGAAAAAGAAAAGAGGGTATAGAGAAGAGAGAGAAAAAAGAGAGAGAAGAGAGAAGAAAGAAGAGAGAGAAAGAAAATAGAAGAAATTAGAGAGAGAAAGAGAGGAGGGAGAAAAGGGAGAGAAATTAGAAGAATAGGAGAGAGGAGAGAGAGAAGAAAAGAAAATAGAAGAAATTAGAGAGAGAAAAAGAAAGAAATTAGAAAGAGAAAGAAAGAAGAGAAAAGATTTAAGCATAAAAGAAATAGAGGCAAGAAGCTAAAAGAAATTAACTAATTAACAACGCAATTAAAACTATTCTAAGAAAGCAATAGAAGCAATTAAATTCTACTATTAAAACAGAAAAGCGAATTACATTAAGTTTAATCTAAAAATTACAAAGCATAGAATAAAGCAGTAAATCTAATTTAAAAATTAAAACTACAAATTAAAATTTAACAACTACAAATTTCTACTAACTATAAAGCGGAAAATAAAATTTACATCACCCGTAAACAGCGAATCTCCACGTAATGGAAACTTTTATTGCTTGGCCCCACCTCCTCACTACGGGTCCCACAAAATGGGTCCCACCCACTTGCTACGGGGTCCCACCAAATGGGTCCCACCCAAGGGGTATGTGGGGTATGGGGGGTGTGTTTTTCAAGGCAAGAGGGACCCTCCTTTTATAAGGGTTGGGCAACCCCTCTCTCCCTTTGAAAAAGTCGATGTGGGATTCCCGCATCTCGTCGTTTGCCTTGGCTGCTTTCTTCCCAATCTTCATACTTTGAAGGCAAGCTGGCTAACATTTTCTGGTTGGAGAAGACGAGCTGGATCACTACAGGTGCAGCGCCGTATGGTTTAGAGATGGGGTCGGCTGGAATAGAGGAGGGGTTGCCGTATGGTTTCCGGGACAACAGCTGTTTGAGAACGGTGCTGCAATTTGGGCTGCAGGTTTGGGCGTTCGAGTTGTCTGCTTTGATTGACAAGGGGAAAACAGTGGCTTTGAATTTGGGATGGGTTTTTAGGGAAAGCTATCGGAAGATGAAAGAACGGCTGGAACAAAGAGAGACTGCTTGGTATTGATTGGATTTCAGGCCAGCCGAAATTTCTGGTTCGTGGTGGACGGCTGAAGATGGGTTTTCCATTCGAATGCTCCTGGTTGGAATCTGCGGTTCGGAGCAATTGGGTTTTAATGGAGTTCGGTTCGTGGATTAGCCCTTCCAGATTTTGGATTGCCGGTGATTTGAGCCAAGGGTGCTGGTCGATTTGGGTTTGATTGCAGCAGCTGCTATCGGAAAAATGGGTTTAATGGCTGCTTGGTTCAGCAGCTTGGGCGTAGAGCGCTGGTTGGAGGAGACGATGGATTTGGTGGCTTCAGCTCGTCGCCGAGTGCTGTTGCCTGGATTGGGAGAAGACGGCTGCCTGTATTGGAGGCTTGCTGGTTTGCCGTCGGTTTTCTGGTTGGGGCTGAAATGGTTTCCCGGTTGGATTTGATTGCAGCAGTTGCTCCGGGAAAAATGGGTTTCTGCTGCCGGATTGCTTGAATCGTTGCTGCCATGGCTGCCAGCTTTGATGGAGAAGGCTGCCTTGGTTCACCGGAGAAGGAAAGAAGAGAAAGGAGCTCGCCGGACTTGGAGAAGATGGAGCTTCTACTTTCGGGAATGATGGCGGTGTTGCCGCTGGTCGCCGGAGATGATGGGGAAAATGGAGTTGCTGCGACTAGATTTTGACCGCTGCTGCTTGGATTTTCATGGTTGCTGAAAATGGAGGCACCGTTCTGCTGTTGCCGTTGGATTTGAGGATGACCGGATTTTTCCGTTTCTGGCTGCTTGATTTGGGCGTGATGGAGTACCGGAAATGGTAGTCCGGCGGTGTTTTGTAGTAACCGTGCACATGCAGCGTAAATACGAGTTTACATATTATATATATATATTTTTTTATTATTATTTGTTAATAATTTCAATATGGACACATATCATCTTAGTTTAATCTTCTAATTTATTTTATATAATATTTTACTTTGTTTAAAATATAATTATAGCTATATATTTATGATTTTTCCAATTAGATAGTCTTATAATTTTGCCCAAATTATATTAATAAGCTAATACATATTTTAACTTTAAAATGTTCTAGGGGATTAAGTCATGATTTTATATTTTTAAGAATATTGCAAAATGACCCATTTTATAGCAAAATTAAATATTCTATTAAAAATATGATTTTCATGAAATTCCACTTAAAACATGTATTTAATTAACGTTTTAATACTTAACGGTGTGAATTTAACATAAAATTAAATGAAAATTTTTAGACTTATCACTTAGGCTTGGCTGTTAATTGTTGAGTATATTGAACTGCACCCTCCTCTGATTCACCAATGGCCATCTTCTGTAGATCACAACTGCCAAACCTTACCACAACCTCTTTATGCTCTAGCTAATTCAAGCTCCAGAAAGCAATAGCATAAAAAATTCGCCAACGAATTAGCAGCCGGCAGCAATCGTTTACCCTAAAATTTTCAACATCTATATCACTCAATCCAGCTAATCCTTAACCAGCAATCATCCGTTGAGTTAAAAAAAAAAGAGAATTTTCCTTATTAAAATAGCAGCAATATCCTAGCCTCGATCCGACCTTCTTTCATAATTTTGGCAGGCAGATTCCCAAATCAGATCCATCTTCATGATTTTGTTTTCATTTACAAGTATTTTCGTCATTACATTGGCCTAACAGAGCTTTAGTTACGGCGTTAGGGAGAGGTTTCAGTATGCAAAGTTCGAAATTTGACAGGGGTCTAAAATGCTAATACGCAAACTTCAGGGTTCAAAATGCTAATACGCATAGTTAGAGGTTTACGGCACAAATTTTTCACATTTTTTCAAATTTTAATAGTTGTATATTCACTCTTAAAAATTGCAACTTTTACAAGATATAAATTTTCTATGAAAATTATTATGGTGCCACGATAAAACAAAATGCGTTGAACATGATAAATTGTTTAGATTTAAAAATTTAAAAAAAGGGTAAGCATGAAGCTTCCGTATTTCTCGATCAACAAAGAATTGGCAACAATATAAAATATGCACCGCTTGGTTTTGCATTTTGATCAAAACTATTTTTTAAGCTTAAAGAGTAAAATCAACTTGATTAAAAGCTTTTATAACAAATAATATTAAAAAATATGATTATAAATAACTCCACGCATTTAAACTTGTTGGAGATTGTATGCAAGTCTAATTAAAATGATTTTTCATATCATTCAAATATCCATGGAGGAGAATATGATGTCTGGCTTGAATACGAAATTTTTTTCTTTTTAAAAAAAACGGAGACATGAGAGTGCATGTTGCACCGGTTTCATAATAGCAAATCCTTAGCATTACATTATCGTAAGTCTTGCTGGATTCTCCTTATTTGTGCGCTTGTTTCTTATTTCATAAAAATTAAAAGCCTTTTGAGATAAGTGATCTTTAATGGCACTGAAGACTTTTTATTCCTAAAATATCCTTGAATATTCTATAACTATGAAAAATTTATTATTTTCATTTCTTCTTGCAATCGCACGTATCTTTTTTAAAGTAATTTTAATTTATATCTTTCAAAAAAATTAAATTATTTTTATAATATTTTAATGTCATTCAATTAAATACAAATATAAATATATTAATACTTCTCTTAAACCCAAGTGATTTAGGGTGTGTTTGGTAACACATAAAAAATGTCAAGTTAAAACTTTTCAATCTAAAACCTTTCATCCTTCGTAACTGTCATATTTTTAATCATTTCTTCATATCTTTTTATGCAACTATCCACTTTTCAATTATTTTTACACAACGAGTTGTACAATTAACCTATCTATTTTAATTTTATTCTCTTTACTCCCTATAATTACTTCTATTATATTATATCATTTTTTTATTTTGACAACTTTTACGCTAAAATTTTTTTATTCAAAAGTTTATCACTTTTCAAACACGCCCTTAGTGTTGTTGCCCCGTTTTGGCACGCCTTCATGATTAAACTAAAATCTAATTTGCTCATTGCATTTAAAATTACTTGTTTAATTAGAATATTAAGTTTTATTTGAATCAAATATTCATGTGCCCATTTGCAAAAAATGATAAAAATATTTAAAAAATATAATAAAGTTGTTTGATTATATATTTATTCTAAAGTTGCTAATTCCACATCTATACCATCTAA
Source organism: Annona cherimola (assembly GCA_030490835.1). Classification (NCBI taxonomy): domain Eukaryota; kingdom Viridiplantae; phylum Streptophyta; class Magnoliopsida; order Magnoliales; family Annonaceae; genus Annona; species Annona cherimola. The sequence goes on from CM059976.1 coordinate 57,520,371, forward strand.
AGCATTCTTTCCATATAGATAAATGATTTTATAAATTATGACATTTTGATAAATTTATAAATGGATCTAAGTGATTTTCATATGTTAAATATGACTAAAAAATTATATGCAAGTATGATTCATTGAGTCCAAACCATAGATTCACCTTGCTTATGCAAAGACAATTAAAATAATTATTAAGTACATAACAATTCATGATTAATTTGAATAAATAACACTACATTTTAGGGTTAAATAATTATGAAATTAGGAAAATAATTATGTTGTCATATTTGAATATGAAAATACTTATGTTAAATAATATTGATAGTTGTTGTCACATTGAAACTCAAATAATTATCTTAACTCGATAATCAAATAAAATATAAATGCATAATTATTTTCATTTTTTATAATTATTTAAGTGTGGCAAATATTTAGAAAAATAAAATAATTATGTTAAATAATTATTAAGTACATAACAATTCTTGAAGTTTAAATAAATAACACTATATCTCATGATTAAATAATTATGACACTAGGAAGATAATTATATTTTCAATTTAAATATGAAAATAATTATGTTAAATAATATTGATAATTATTGTCATATTTAGACTCAAATAATTATCTGAACTCAATAATAAACTCAAATATAAATACATAATTATTTTGGATGTGGTGGGTATTTGTTCTGTATTTACATTTGTTGCACAAATTTCCCAAATATTTGATGATTGTTCTTGTTTAGCCTTTTTTTTATTGAAATTCAATCCAAGCACAACTTTTTTAGATGACTCACATACATTTACTTGAGAATAAGTATAAATCACATCAAAAACATCTAGAGCACAAAGCGACCTAGGAAGCAAGGTTTTAGTACAACACATGCCCATAGATGTGTGCAACAGTACAAATAAACCCATGGGTGTTAACATGTCAATATAGAAAGTAACACACCCATGGCCATATTCATAGTGAAAAGTTACACAATTTGCGATTTTTGCTATATATTTCCTCCAATTTATACAATCCACCTATTCGTTTGCTTTGCCACTTATAGAAGTAGGTGTCCTGGTCTTGAAAGAGAATTCAAGTCCATTCAAGTTCATTCATAGAGAAAAACTAACATGGAGAGTGGAGGAGTCGTCAAGCAGAGCTTAAGAAAAGGAACTCAAGAGAAGGAACTCAAGCTTTTAATTTTTTATTCCTTTTTTATATATTTTTATAAAATACTTCCAGTCAATTTTATGAACTTTTGCAAATACCTACAAGTTTTGACTAATATTGCATTTGAGTCTCTAAGTTTGCTAAAATTGCAAATTTGTCTACAATGTTTGTATAAAACTGCAAGTGTGTCCCTTTCGTTAAAGCATCATTAGATTTTTCTATAAAATGACGATAATACCTTTTAAGCAAAATGATACACTTGTAATTCTTGTAAATATTATAAACATATTTGCAAAAATCTAAAATAGTAAGACGAGTAAAAATAATGAATACCAAATATATTTTCAATATTTAGAAACATTGCAAGTATATCACTTAGTTCAAAAGACATTTTTATCATTTCACAGAAAAATCTAACGAAATCCTTACAAAAGGGATAGACCTATAATTTTATGCAAACTTTGTGGGCATATTTGCAATTTTGACAAACTTAAGCTCATGGATACAATATTGGTTAAACTTTGTAGGTATATTTGCAAAATTTTTTTATCTTATTTAGGGTGATTTGCAAATACATTCACTTTGGCTATATTTGCAAATATACTGATATAGTTTCAAAAATTGCAAACAATTCCAACATAGTTTGATCATAATTGCAAATATATCAACACCATTAGGGCATCATTACTATGTTGTCATAGCATGGGTATATTTGCAAAGATATGCGAGTAATTTCAATATATACCAACATAGTTTGACGCTAATTACAAATATACCCACGTAATTTCACGAATTACATATTAGCCCATACAGTTTCACCGAAATTGCTTATTACCCACATGTCATTACCGGTTGTTATACCTTACTTGAAATTATGGAAAATGACAAAAATGTCCTTATTGATAATTTGCATATATACGTACATAGTTTGACTCTAATTACAGATATATCCAGATGATTTCACAATTTGTATATTACTCCTACATAGTTTCACCAAAATTGCGAAAAACTCTAAGGATGAAGATTACCCAAAATATCAGACAAAGCATAAATGGAAGCTAATGGCAAAGTGCACTCATGAGGGTAATATGCAATTTTGATGAAACTATATAGGGGTAATATGTAATTTGTGAAACTATATAAGTATAGCTGCAATTATTGTCAAACTATGTGGATATATATATAAGTTCCGCTTCTATTAGATTTTCCATCAAAGATCAAAATCTTAAATTTTGAAGGGGTTACATGGGTCCGCTTCTATGTAACCCGGTTGTATAGAAATGGAACCTTATATATATGTGCAAATTACTAACAAGGATATTTTCATTCTTTTCCAAAATATTAGGCAAAGTATTAATGATAGCTAATGGTAAAGTGTGCTCATGTGGATAATATGAAATTTTAGTAAAACTATGTAGTGGTAATATATAATTCGTAAAACTACATAGGCATATCTACAATTAGTGTCAAACTATGTAATTATATATATGAAAATTACCAAAGATATGCAAAATATGTAGATATATACATACATACATACATACATATGTATATATATATATATATATATATATATATATATATATATATATATCAGGGACTCTTCTATGAAGCCCCCTCCATTTTTAAAATCTTGACGATTGATAGAAAATCCACTTCATCTATTATATTTAGTATCATTTATAGTATCCTGAAAATATTTTTTTTTTACTTTTACTATATATGGTTCTCATCTATAAATGTGCAAAATCAACGTAATAAAATGGTTCAATATTAACATATCAACTTCAAAGTAGTTTTTCAACATCTAAACCATTTAAAATATCAATAATATGTAGATAAATGATCTTATAAAGTATTATTACATTCTAATACATGTGTGAATGAATCTAAGCATTTTTCATAATTTACACATGAATGCGTCTATTTTTTAGCAAATATGGCTTATCCACATTGGATTGAGATGAAATTTGGTCTCCTAGCGAAAAAAATAGTGTTAAATACAATGAATGGATTAGATTTTCCATCAACGATCAACATTTTAAAAATGGTGAAAGTTTCACAAAATTACTTCTATGAAACTCGGTTTCAATAGAAGTATTCCTGTATATATATATGTGAAATTTTAAAAATTAAGTGGGTATATTTAGTTTTTGCAAATATACTTACGTAATTTGCATATCTTTATAAATATTCCCATTCTATGACAGTATAATAATTGCGTCAGAATAACATGGTTTATTTACAATTATGGTCAAACTATGTGCGTTTCTTCGTGATTTCTGAAACTATATAGGTGTATTTGCAATCATATTCAAACTAAGTGGGTATATTTGAAAATTACCCTTTTATTTATAGAGATCATTGCAACTATACTTGACTCTTTTTTAATTCTTAGGTTTAGGATGTAGCCCTTTAGTTGTTTATGACTCTACTCTAATAATAAAGATATTTATTTCACTTGATATTTTATGGATTAATTGCAATGCTTTATCACATTAACCCCCGCTTACCATAATATCATATACTATAGTAAAAAAATCAAAAGGTAGAAGCCAATATATAGGAAAATTGAGATATTGAAATAAGGTTTTATTAACCTAAACATAGGGAGAATTTCTTAAAGAATCTTACATAGAATAATCACAAAACTGAAGAAATTTTAGAGTTGTTTGACATTCCCATAAATTTTTCAATCTAGAACATTTCACTGTCAATAAATGCCCCCATCTTCTAATCATTTCTTTACACCTTTTTACACAACTATCTATCTTACTTTTCAATCGTTTCTTTGTGACTACTTATGTAGGTATCCTATCTATTTTAACTTCATTTTCTTTACTCCTCTTTACCCCTATCATATCACATTATTTCTCATGTTTTAAAATGTTTTACACCAAAAAGTTTTCATTCAAAAGTTTTAAAAGTCTTATAAAATGCCAAACACAACCTTAATATCCTAACAAGGATTAAGGTACTTCTATCGTACCTCTAATAAAGATGATAGATACAACAGGATCATTCTTCCTAGGGTTTATTCAGTAATTGATGATGTGGGGAATGGAATAAAATGAAATATATATGATAGAAGTAAAATTGATAGGCTGATTGTAGGGAAAGATAAAAAATGATTAAAATGCATAGATAAAAATGGAAAAAGTAAGTAGTTAGATAATTAATAATACTAAATTTTTTGCATTTTTCATTCTCCATTATGATTCTTACCTTACTAAACAACCAATTTAAAGTAAAATATTCCTAAAATTGAATTAGACCAAAGGAAGGATGTCATTATTATAAATGAGAAACCTCAAAACCGTAGATCTCTTATCCATTTATTGTTTAGTTATCTATTTTGATGATTTTATTAGTTTAGATCTAAAATCCACATAACTCTTATTGTCTAAATTGGTTCAAAATGTTATAGTTCTCTCGATCCTCGTGGAAATGATGTTTTTATCTATGCTATTTGTTATATTTCGTGCACTTGTAGTAGAACATAATAAATTTTTTGGCACTATTGTTAGGGATCAATACTTGATATTGGATAGTTTGCAATTTGATTAATTTAGAAAATATTCTTTTTATTTTTAAATATTTATTTTATTAATACTCTATTGTAGAGATATTGTTGCAAGACATGTTTGAGGTAGATATCATAAGAGAGCTCAACAATGAAGTCAAAGTATTATAAAGAAATTGGACCAAATAGACTTCAATGCAATGGAGACAAGCAACAAATTTGATGATATGTATGGAAGAGGTTAGCAAATCCCAAGTTATAATATTTTTTGTAGGATCTTATGAGGAAGCAGATTGCTTACACCGACTATAGAAATTTTAATAAGAGTCCTGTAAGTAATCTTTTTTTACAATATGTTCATCCTCAAATTGAGAAATCTTCCTAATTTCTCATGGTCCCACCAGCAAAAGTTGAGCTAAAATTTTTTACATAACTTAATACCACCACCTTACTTTTAACAAATTTTCAACCCATTTATGTCAAATCCACCTCAACCTCAAAAGTCTAATTTTGAATTCATGGAGAAAATTTTAATCATTACCCTAAAGAACCAAGATGAGACTATTCAAAAACTCACTTCTAAGCTCGTTTAGTTCTTTTCCCATAACATGATGCTTGAAACCAAGATATTACAATAATGCAATTTCTCAAACAAAACTTTTGGAGATTTTCCTAGCCAACTAGATATAAACTCAAGTGAAAAAGCCAATGCAAACATATCAGAAAATACAAAAAATAAATAGAGACTCAGATGAGTGTGGAGAACCAGAGAAAATTAAAAATCTTGTAGATGAAATTGAACATGCAAATGAAATTATTGATTGAGTACTTCCTGAATGAAACTTGGAGGCAAACATGGAATAAAAAAGTAGTCTTTCTTTTTCAAATTAACTCTTTAACTTTGGACTTTGGATCATCTTACTTCTTTTCTTAATTGCCCTAGTGATTGAAGTTTTTGACAAAACCATAAGAGCAAGAGAGACGGTAAAAGAAGTTGTTGGATGTAGCCCTACTATTGCTAAAAATATTGAAGCACTAATCTTTCTTGGTATTTGTTGTTATCCTTTTGGCCTTTATTACTTTATTAGAGAATTCATGTTGATATTTTTCCTTTGATCAGCTTCGGGACTTGAGTGATCTGGTAGCCATCACCTCAGCACCATTCGCCTTTGTGCAGACACATGCTCAAGTGTAATCGATAGCTTTTCGATGTTGTTGATTACTTCATAAAGCCTTTACAATACTTCTTCTTAACTCTCAAGATTACCGAGGCCAATAATTTCGGTAAAGTCGGCCATTACCACTTAGTGCATATTGTAAGAAGCTTTAAAGAAGATGTGATAGTTTGCCCTTTGGAGATGGCTTCTGCTGATGATTCTATCCTTACTCTAAGTATCCATGAATACTTTGTTGAGTCCCCAGATCGTGTGGGGGCCAAGACAAACAATCTAGATGACATCATTATCTCTTTGGAGAAGTTTGGCACTCACTGTGTGAGCTTCAAGTAACAACAAAACCGAAAGCTTATGAGTGTGAGCTAACTCAACTGGAAGCTAGCATGTAACAGTTTTGAGCTAATGTTGTCAACTTTGGAGATTTTCATCTTGCTACACTACATGAAGCTAAAGACAAGAAGAGAATGGTATAAGTGATTCAAGCTCCTATGTTGAGGAAGCAAGATCAACTTTATCACATTGCAACCTTAATCTTTGTTAATAGATGTCTATTGAAGGCTCTCTCTTCATCCTGAAAGTAGCTTCAGGCTACTATGGACGTGCATGTTCCAAAAATTATTTCCATTAACCAAGAGCTTTCTATTGTGCAAGCTCTCATAGAAGGCCTTTGTCCTTCAAGTGTGCCTCCTGCTGATGTTGTAGCTTTGCTCAGATCTCTTTCAAAGGTGCTTCCCTCAGTTCAAGACATCTCATTACTTTCTTGGAGAAATTCTCTATTTACTTTGGCTTGTATTTTGATTGTTCTCTAGATATGTTATTACTTTCAAATTATATTGTTATTTTGACTTTAATCATGAATGATATTTTTTAGCAGTTCCCATTGATTGTTGTCTTGATCTGACTGCTACAACTTATAATATCATGTGTGCCAGCACCATAAACTCTTATAATGATATAGGTCCTTCCCATTTAGGCTTAAACTTATTAGATAATTTGCCCCTAGTTATGAGCTTTGTGCATAACTTTAGCACCAAGTTTCATTCCTTAAGTATTTGATAATGTGTGCCTTAGTTGTATACTTTTACTATTCTAGCTTGGTAGAGCTTGATCCTCTATCATGCTTGATCCCACTTTTCATAGAAAGCTTCAAGCTTATCGAAACATAGTTTAGCCCACTATTCAATAGTTAACTCAAAATGGGTAGCAACTCATAGTGATGCACCTAGGTTTCAACTGGTAGTACCATTTTAGCTCTGAATACAAATAAATATGAAGCTATGTCAGTGCTTGTTCGATGCATCATGCAATAGGCACATGATGCCTTACTTAACTTTTCATGACATTTGCCTGTGTTTGAGAATTTGAATGATGTTTTTATTAAATGCCTCTACTTGTCTTTTTCCTTAAGGATGGTATGGCGATGAGAAAATTTGCTTAATTCCAAAATTTTGGAAGAGCTTATACATTTCCTCATTCTTGAATGGTATGCTACTGTCTAAGATGATCTAGTATAGGATACCGTATTGGCAAATGATCTTATGCTTGACAAATTCAATTACTTCTTATGTTTGCACTGTCTTGTATGCTTTCACTTTGGCCCATTAAGACAAGTAATTTGTGGTTGCCAAAATGTAGAGATATCCTTTTGATGATGGTGGCTTGATTAGTCCAACTATTGGGCCTAGTGATGGTTTTTGAGCCATATTAGACTAATTGGAAACTTTAGGCTAAAGTGAAGTGTCCTAAGCCTAATTGGACCAACTAAAGAACTTTGAGCCTAAGTAGGCCTAACTAAAATGTCTTGATTCTAAATGGAGAATTTCTTGACCAAGGAAGGCTTTAGGCACCAAATGAGCCATTTGAAATGTTTTAAGTCTAATTGGAAAGCTTTAGACCAAGTGGGTTGATTAGAAGTTATTGAACTTAATTAATAAAAAATGCAAATCAATTTTTGAGTTTTGGTGATTAACAATCAATTTGATATGTTTTAAGATTACTAATCTAATTTGGAGTATATACATATAAGAAAGAAATTCAAAAATCAAGCGCAAATAGTTGAAACTACATTCCAAGTGGACTTCAAAACTGACTTGAGTAAAGTCAAAACCCAAGTCAGCTTCAAAACCTACTTCAAATGAAGTTTGTGAGGTAGAGATTTTTGGAAACAAGATGTATAGATAAAGTCAGACCCTAAGTCGATCTCACTTGCAATAAGTTGAAGTCAATCTTAACCTGTGATATGGAAGACTTAAAGAAAGTTGAAACTTTTTGTCCAAAAAATGTCACTTGAAATTGCAAGCTAAGTCAACTCCAGATGCGACTTGAGTGAAATCAAAGTTGAAGTTGACCCCGACCAGTAACTTTAAGGAAGATGTGGACACTTAAATTTTATAACGAAAAAATAGTTGTTGAAGTCACATCCCAAGTTGACTTCATCTGTGACTTGGGTGAAGACTAACTTAAAGTCAACTCAAAAGGACTTAGAAGAATAGAAGAAGGACAAATAGTAGAAGAACTTTAAGACATGGTGAAGTCGAAGTCGACGTTAACTTCACTCGTGACTTAGGTGAAGTTCCATGTAAAGTCGACTTCTCATGCAACTTTAAGGCCAAACTTGAAGGATTACTCATTGGGAAGAAATTTCAAGTTGAAGTCGATAGTCAGGTTGTCCTCACATGCGACTTCACTCATAACAATCAAAAATTTTTGAATGTCATCACATTTAATGTGTGTCACTGATCCTCGAATATTCAAAAATCCTTTAAAACTATAAATATTCCGTCAAGTGAAGTTAATGGAATTAGCTAAAACATTGATCGTGCTTTAACCTTCCCATTTTCACTCATTCAAAGCTCCACTTGAGTGTTATCAAGTCAAGCTCTCAAGTTTATTACAAATGGCTTTAAAGTTCAACCGCTCTCTTCATCTTTCACAGAGATTACTATGCTAAAGGATCTATACATACTGTAAATTATACATTATTTCATTTGATATCTCTTGTCATATTTGACACTTGGCTTGGTGCTGAAGACCAAGGTAGTACAGAAGTAAACAACATTTAGTTGGAGTGATACTCATCAACTACTTGTGTAAGACTGTAAAAGGCACCCTAAAGCTATAATCTAAAAGAAAATAAAGGTTCTCAGTTGTATTTGATAAGTAATAGTGGAATATAAAATACAAAAGTATGTGCTTGGAAGAGTAGAATAGGGAGGTTGTTTGAACCACTATAAAAATCTGTCTTCATGTGCATTTATTTGTCATTCCTTTCCTCACACTTTGGCTCTCTACTTTTGATTCAAGGAAAATTAATCTCAAAGAGGTTAAGCTTAAATAGAAATTTTTTTAAAATTACATAATTCACCCCTCCTCTTGATTAAAGTCACTCGTTCGAGAACAATAAGAAGAGTTTGGGGTCAACTAAGCTTAACTATGTTAGCTAAAAAGTTATAGACTTAAGTGGGCAACCTATAATGCTTTAGGCCCATTTGTGGGGTTGAATGGGTAATTCAAGGCTTAAAAGGCCAAAAGAAAAGTTGTGGGCCTAAATGGAGAGTTTTAGACTTAAATCGCCCAATAGTTTCAAGCACAACTAGAGACTTTTAGACCCATTGAAAGTGAAATGGGCCAAACTAAGTGCTTTGAACCTAAATGGACTAAAATGGGTCTACGTAGAATGTTTTAGGTTCAGTGGGTCTCTTGGAAGATTCTAAGCCTAAGTGGAAAGTTGGGAGCCCAATTAGAAAAGCCTGGGTGGATGTGCTCAAGTAGAAAGACTTTAGGTTGGAATCACTTGCTTGGTTTCCAGATGTGAACTATGTAAAATTTACATGTATACATATCGTAATAAATCTAGTATGTTCCTAATTTCGGCTTATTATGAAATTTTTTTATAGTTTCTTAATATAAGGCAGCTTCACCCTCTTTTGAATTTCATACGCCCATAGGTTGCTTTCAGTTGGCGAGGTTCGCATATCATGCGTATTCCACTATGGGGCGAAGTTCCAGCATTGGGTTCACTATAAAGACCCCTTGTTAAAGCAAGAAGAGAATTTGTTATTTAGCTATCCCACTCTGATTGCTTAGATCACGGGACCAAATGGAGGTTAATATTTCCAAAAGCACAACTTCTTGACACAATAACTTTATTTATACACAAAAGTTTAGGTTGGGCAAAATTATATGAGTGGGTATGAAATAAAATGAATTTCTTAGAAAACAAAGAAAAGCACTTAATCCTAAATTTCAAATCATCTATTATTCGAAGATTTTCCATATGGGGTAAGATAAAATTTTCTACCTTTGAATCTAAACTAAGAAAAGGGAAATGGATTTTTGAGAAACTTTGAGATTTTTGGAATGAAGGGAGCTCAAAAGAAGAGAAGGAAGAGCAAGGGAAAGGCGCTTAGAGAATTGGAAAGCTTGGAAAGCTTGTCCAAATGAATTCATGTGGGTGAATTACATGCCAAGGGCTTTATCTACAGCCTTCAAAAGACAATCTTGGGTTACAAGATAATTGTTCTGCAAGTTCAGCAAATTTCCATGCCAAATTTGTGGTTTGGCTAACTGTAATGCTCGGAACTAGAAAAACCATCTGGGCTTATGGGTTATGGGTCCAAGAGTGTGATATTATCCGCTCTAGCCTAGCAGCTCAACCATGTAGTTTTAAAATGCATTACATTATGTTTAACTTGAAATCCACATATAAAACCCTAGGAATTGTCTACATTTTTCGATGTGGAATTCAATTTTAAGCTGTTATAGGACCATTAGCTTCTACCTAGTTCATCATAGAACCACAACTCAACTCAACTCTGAGCCTCTACCCCACGTCTATTGAAGGAGAACGATTTTGATACTACCCCTCTTATACATAGGGTGCAGAATTCAGCTGGTTTTCTTACAACTCGAGGTTTGTAATGCTCAAACCTAGAAAACCATCATGGGCTGGTGGGTTGGGTCCAATAATGTAACATATTCTGCTGTGGCCTAGCAGCATAGCTGCATGATTTTAAAACACATCACACTATGTTTAATCTGAGTCTCGCTTATAAATCCCTAGGAACTTTCTCTCTTTTTGATGCAGGATTTGATTATGAGTTGTTACACTAGCTTGGGCCCCAAGGCAAGTGATGCATAGTTCTACGACAAGTCTTGAGATATAGTTCAATGTGTGTAGTTCAGTGGTTCTTTTGAACCTGACTAGTGTTAATCGCTTTCCACATGTTACTTTTGCACTGGTTTATCTCTTGCATGTTCTGAGTGTACTTCTACCACCACTCTTCAATAGCATAGATTTTGCCACGTCTACATCTTGCATCGATTTGGCTCATGTTAGTTTAAAACATCATGACATGTTTTGTCCAAGATAGTTATTTAAGTAAATGCCTTTTCTACTTCCTTCACTAATGTTGACGCCTCTAATGCATCCACCTAAGCATGTCATTTCTTCTTCTCTGGCCATTTCCAGATATCATAGCCACGTTGGAGCCATCATTGACAATTATACTTGCCGCCACTAATGTTTGCCAATCCATCATCAACAATTGCTAGATTTCAACCATGTTAATGTTTCTCCTTGGTCTAGTTGCTTATCTATTCCACTATTCCTTATAATCATCCAAGTTGAGATTGATATCATAATCCAGTCTTAGGAACTTGATCATCGCTGGATCATATGCATGAGTAGCCATGTGAGCATTGTCGAATCTTTCCAGATGTACTTGCTTTCTATGATCCCATATGTGTGACTCCTAACAGCAAGTTCTTAGATGGAAGGTGATGTCGCTCAACCTCATTTGCTTTCTACCCATCAATCCTCTCATGTAGCTATTTTTCAAGAACATGCTTCAGGGGCCATTGATGACATGCTTGACGATCCAACTATGATTATCCTAGCCTTGTGGCTATGATTATTTTATTCATTTTTTCAAAGCTTATTATCACTTCTTCTTCTTTTTTGTTTTTTATTGCTTCCATCTTCATTCATTTTTTATTTTTTTATTGCATGAAGTAGTACCAGATGGGCTCGGCGAGGCTGCTTGAACCTCCAACCATCTTCTCCTTCTTTGAGAATGGTGTTGGCAACCTCTTGTATTTCCTTATCTACAACTGATTTGCTGGCTAAGGCAACCCAAGAGAGACAACCATCCATGCTTATTCAAGTCTTCTCCTCTATTACTGACCAGCAATCATTGCAGTTGTGCCAAGCATTGATCATCCACATAGCGAATTATTGATGCTCTATTTCTTGTTGTTTACACTGTCTGATCTCTAGTTTTTCGTGTTTTTACTTCGTATGCTAGTGCTTTACCATTTCATCCAGGATGCCAGCTGCTTCTGATTCCTAATCAATAAATGTTTTCATTCATATTTTCTTTTCTTTATTTTATGCTCGTGCTTCAATGCTTTGGGATCATGGCCATCTTAGCTAGAAGATTCATGTCATTCCCATCTGACCGTCAAGTCGTTGCAGCTAGTGAAATTACCACTTGAACTACCATATCCATTGGAGCTACAGGCTACTGCCTTCTTTTTTATTACTCTTTCCAACAATCTAATTACCCCATCGCATACATTTTTTCTCATCTGCCATCACATCTTAAATAGCCTTGTGCTTAGGGGTGCAACTCGGGTTGGTTCTATTCGGGTAATGGTCTATCCTACCCATACCTGTGGCGCCTCGACCCGGGTGCCCAGAAGCCTTACTCCGGGATCTTTATTGATTGGTAAACGTGACTCAGGATTGTTGCCCTGATCACACGACGGGGTTTTTAATTGGATCTCGTCCAAATTTTTTTTCTTTTATTCTTTTTCTTTCATCACATAAAAAACACTTGTCATCAATTTACACATGATACTCATAATATCTCATTACAAAACATCATATCATCATATATGAACACATTCTTGACATCAATTTCACATATATTATTCATATCATGATAACTGACTTATCTACATCACAAGTTCTCTTAATCTAAACATTTCATACATACATATTTTGAAAATTCCATATAATCATTCATACCATATATAGACCAGTTTGTTGAAAAATTTTCTTCATACTCTTTTTCTTTACTACGTGGCCTGTGTTGTACCTGTCTATGGTTGGGGAAAACAAAACATGAGTCGAAACTCAATAAGCAAGCATTTTTCATTTTAAATGCATTTCTCACCTTTCAGTAGTAGACGCGTAACAAGCGTTCGATTAGCAATTGGAGGAAACTTTTTCATAAAAACCTTTCATAAACATTTCATAATCCCAATTCATGGCAAACATATGCTTGTAAAACTTGACATATAAATTCCTTTTCCATAGACATATTTATGTTCTAAAATATTTTTCATCGAAACTCCTTTTTTCATAGGACATTCTCATGTCCTAAAATACTTTTCATAAAACCCTTTTTAAGCTTATGCAACATACAATACGTCTCTGTCCCTCTGGTAGGTGACACTTATCAAGTGATCATCCTTCCTTATGAAAGAAACCCTTCCAGGTGATAGCCCACGAGCCAGGCAGCTATCCGTGTCCATCTCCCATTTCAGGGAGGGCGCCTCCGGCATTTAGCCTTATTCAAGCGACTCGGCCTATGCAAAGGGGGCCCAATTTGCAACTGCGTCTGGCTTGCATATCCTCTACAGTAGACCTAGTACATAATCCTTGTGTACACATTTCCTTCACATTCACGTGCTAGCATGATTTTATAAAAACCACAGACCACAGTCTGTGTTCCTTTTCTGAAAACTTGATGCTATCATGCTTTTATAAAATACTACAGACCTCAGTCTGTATTTCTTTCAAATCTTGAAAACTAGGCTTAACCCATGTTAACGAGTTCTATACTCAAAACGCTTTGTAAGGATGGCCAACCTTAAAACATTTATATTTCATAAATCATTTGAAGTATTCAAGGAAAAAATTTAAAATAACAATATTTTCTAACCATTTTTGTAAATAATTTTTGAACGATAAAACGTCTTTAAAAATATTTGAAACCAAAAGATTTTTCTTACAAATGCTTTTCCGATTTATGGGTTTTTATGGTCAAAGGACATGCAAGTACATGCTTTCATCTAATATCATATACTTTTGTCCACCAGTCTTATTATTCATTTCTATATGTGATAGACTTGTATAATCCTTTGAACATTATTCAAATCATTTTTCAAATTAATTTATCGTTTTGGCCTTCCTTAAATCCTTCTCGAACAATTGATTTTGGAAATTTGAAAATAATTCAATATTTAGAGAACCTTTGAAACATATCATTAAAATACTTCAAAACCTTGTAATAAAACTATTCTAAAACATTTATTTCAAATATCATTTTAAAATCTCATTTTCCTTTCAACACAACCTTTTCAGCATTTGCATTTCAATATTTAACAACATTAAAAGGATTTGCTTCTAACGAAGCAATTTCCAAAACAATTTAAGATTGCAAAGTGAAGTCGTATAAAATTATATTTTCAAATGGTTGCTTTCTTACCTGCATAGTCAACTTGTACCTTTCACTTGTACCTTTTTCTTTTCCTATACAAATGAAAAGGACCATTTTTCTCATATAAACATAATATTCCATACTTGCATATTTCTACTATTAAATTTGAATTTATCTTAGGGTTTTCTAACCCATGCATATGTCATAATCACTTTATTTTTCTTCATAACTCTCATAGAGGTTAATTTGGTCCTATTTTCACATGTGGATTTTTATCCCAAAAATCCTTAAAAATTCCATTCATACATCCTTATAAATATCCATCTTATTTCTGCCAAAATCACTCTGTTTACTATTCATGGTTACTGTTCATGATCACTGTTCATAATTACTGTTCACGCGGGTTATTGTTCACAGCGTATTTGGCACTGTTCATGGGTTTCAAATTTTGGCATTTTTTTAAAATAAAAATACCATGACATAGATCTTGTCTAGTACATCATGAGATAATTCATGCATTTTGAATTAATCATGATTATCTTGGCTAAATAAATCATTTTAGCTACTTATACACATATGTGTATAAGGTTCCATAATTCATATTTTAAGCATGAATTTGACTTAACAAAATTATTTTAATTCCTATAATATAATCCATAACATACCATGATCAACATAATCATAATTCTCATTTAAAATTTCTGAAACTTATTATTAAATTCCAAAACAGCCTTTCTCTTTTCATTATGTTCCATCTTCTTATTTATCTATTAATTCCATATACATATAATAGAGTTAATTTGCTATCCCTAATCCTTTATTACACTCTTTAATAACATATATATTAATTTGGATCACTTTCACTTATTTTTCATATTTATTTTTGATTATTTCTCAAACTGTCCTCATTTGTTGAAATCAGGTATACTGATTTCTTTAAATCTTGATTTGTAATCAAATCAAGGTATTAAATTCTAAAATTTCTATCATATATCAAAAACGACATTTATTAACCCTCATAAAAATCTCAGAAAGAAATACTTACATTATATATTTATTTGATCATTTTCACCGTGCTGGATAGTGTTGTGCAATCAGGAATAGACTTAATCGCGTTAATTTTAAATCATACTTATGTCATCAAAAAATCATATTTTATTTTGTTCAAGTGGTAATGATTATATATTATACATCATTTCAAAATTTCAGCTCAAAAATCTGTCAACAAAAATTATTAAAAAATCATTTACTACAGATGATCCTGTCACCCGTTTTACCTGTTTAAGTTAATATTCTCGGATTTTTAATTTGAAACCTTCTTAATATTTTATGCTAAAAATTTGGTCGTTCCTTAATGATAATATAATTAGATTGTACAAAAATTTACATGTCAAAAATCGTTTTTTTACTGTCTCGTTCATATTTTTGTTTCTAACCTCACATAACCTCCAGATTGGAAATAACAATTAAGATTAACCTATTCTTCCTTTATTTAATTATGAAATCCCGATCTTAGACACATATATGAAACCCTAGGTAATATGTTAATAAAATATATATTCATGAGTATGGAAAATATGTGAGAATAAAGGTTAAAATAATTATTTATGAAATTCGGATGAATAGTGCACGTGAATAGTAACGTGAGATTAAAGAATATGTTAAGTTAATCACTTTGGATTAACTTAATCACAAAAAGACAAAAAAGAAAGCTTCCACAAAAGGACAAAATAGCCATTTTTTGATTTATTTAGTATTTTCGGATTTTAGTGGATTTTTGAGAGAAAATAAAGAAAAATTCATATCTTGCAATCCGGACATCGGATTGAGATAAAATTTTTTATGGATGGCCAAAATATGATGATGAACATGATGAGTGGTCCAAGATTGATCAAAAATCATGAATTAAGGGTCAAGATTAAACGTCATTTGAAGATCAAAAAGTAGCTTTACTTTTTCATTAATTAG
This sequence comes from Annona cherimola, assembly GCA_030490835.1. NCBI lineage: Eukaryota > Viridiplantae > Streptophyta > Magnoliopsida > Magnoliales > Annonaceae > Annona > Annona cherimola. The sequence continues at coordinate 57,536,633 of CM059976.1, forward strand.
TATTTGACTTTGGATTAATTTTAATTAATTAAATGGATAAATAATTAATGAAAAGCTGCTATGGCTGCTGGAGCTTGGACTTTTGGGGCCAAATCCAATGGCCCGAAATCAATCTTATCAAAAATCAATGGCTAGGATTAATTTAGCCTAAATTAATTAATTTTAAAAAATAAAAAAATAGGCAAAAATAGGGCTGCCATAGGGGGGCTAGAGCAGGCCTAGGTTGGGCTGCACAAGGCTCCATGAACCTTTTGGAAATTAGAAAAAAATACATTTATAATTTAATACCTTGAGCAAGAGGGGGTAAATTCCAAATTCATGAAAAATCAAGCCCTATAAATAGGGGCCAAGGGGTGAACGTCCAAGGCACTCCCAAGCTTGAGCAAGAGCTCATTTTCCAGCCCCAAATTCGTTTTAAGAGAGAAAGAGGAGGTTAGAGAGAGAAAGGGCAAGTTGGAGGAGAGATTTTCCACTTCGGGTAAGTGATTTCTTCCCAAATTTCTTTTGGATGTTAAGTAGGGTAAAATCATGCTTAGATAATTCCTAAGTATGAGAAAATAAGTAAAGTTATAATGCTTAATTAGAATTATGCCGAAATATCAAAAATTTGGAGCAAAGATGGAGCATTCGGGAAGATAGCGTATGATATGTGGAAATAATGCTCCAAATTTGATAAATGATGATTTGGGATGTATGATTATGATAAATATGATGTTGGAATGATGATATATTAATTTCAGGATTTTTGGAATTAAGGATTATGCTTAAGTGAATTTATGTTGATTTTTAGTACATGGAGAAAATGATTTATTTAACCAAGTAAATGATGATAAATTCAAAATGTACGAAATTTCCCATGATATACGAAGCATAAGCTATGTCATGGTATTTTTTATTTTTAGGGAAAATGTCAATTTTTGGAACCCATGAACAGTAACCCATGTTGCTGTGAACAGTAACCTCGGGTGAACGGTAAACGTGAACAGTGATGATGAACAGTAATCTGCTACAGTGACATGAACAGTAATTATGAACAATGAACAGCGTATTTTGGGAAAAAATTGAGATTTATTTTTGTATATTTATGAGGATATATGGATGGAATTTTTAAAGGATTTATGGATAAAAATTCATATAAATGAGTAATGACCAAGTATTTATAAAAGGAAAACCTTTATAAAAATGAGGTAATATGTGATCGTAAAGCATGCATGGGAAGCAAGCTAAGACATGGAATAGATGGATAAAATATCCAATTTCCTTGTATAGGAAAATGAAAGGAAAGGATAAAGGAGTCAGATTGAAGCAAAGCAAAGGTAAGCAAGCAAGCTTTCTAAAATGTGATTTTATTGTTTCATTGTAAGCAAGCAATCCTTTTGAAAATGATGGTTTGTAAGCAAGCAAAGCTTTTGAAAATATGATTTTATTGCTTTATTGTAAGCAAGCAATCCTTTTGAAAATGATGATTTGTAAGCAAGCAATCCTTTTGAAAATGATGATTTGTAACCAAGCAAACCCTTTTGAAAATGTGATTTTATTTCCAAGTATTTATGAAATGTGTTTAAGAGTGGTCATTCCTATAATGTTTTGAAATAATGAATGTTTATAAGTTTTTATGAAAGTCATGTCGGCATATTGATATCACGTGATGTTCATGGACATGTGCACATGTATGATGTATAAGGAAGAGGCTTTGGTGGAGGTAGAAAGCGGATCAGAGGGTCCCCTTTCACTATTGCCAAGTCGTATGAGCTGTGTGCCGACGGCGTCCTCCCCAGAGGTGGAGGCAAAGGAATGTTATGTGTAAATGAATGCATTGCATTTTCATACATGGATTGAAAAGAAAAGCATGGATTTGAAATGATGTTTTTAAATGAACGGTGCAAATAATTCTCTACATAAGAATGACAAGTCACCTGGCGTAAGAGGTATATAATGCCGGAAAAATCAAAAGTCATGCATGTAGGAACCATGTAGGCGTCAAGAGGAAGAAAAGTTCCTCTTGATGAGGCCAAGTCGGAGACAGCCGGCGTATTGGACCATGTTATGTGAGATGTTCCCTGGGCTAGCGTACCAACACACGAAGGTTTTGTTAGAAATATGTGAAAAACTAGCTCAATCTATGTTTTGATGATTAACAAATCAATTTGAGTAAGTCTTGGCTACTAACAAGTTTGTGGAAATGTTTAAGGAATAATCATTTGAAGAACATCAAGTATGGAAGGCCAAGTCGTTCCCCAAGTCGACTCCAAGATCGACTTCAAAACGTGCAGAACTGTCTAGAGTTGAAAACGGAAGAAGGGAAGGTGAAGTCGCAGGCCAAGTCGACTCCACCTGCGACTTGGGTAGCCAAGTCGCAAACGAAGTCGACCTCACCATCGACTTCAGTCGAGCAAAACCTTCCAGAGTTGACGCTCAGAACACGAAGTGCCGAAGTCGCACCCCAAGTCGACTCCATGTGCGACTTGAGGTGAAGTCGCAGCCGAAGTCGACTCAGACATCGACTTCGCTCAGGCAGACGGAAAACTTCAAATGACAAGTTCTGGATTACTTGATTTCAAGCCAGACTAAATGAAGATGAAGATCAAGGCAACATAGATACTCAAGCTGAAACATTTGAAGACAAATCCAAGTACAAGCAAGAAGCATAAACTCAATCATTCAAATCAAGAAGATATCTAAGATTACATGAGTCAAAATTCAAGAAGAATCAAAGTCAAGTTTTTCAAGATTCACAAATGTTCAAGAACATCATGACAGTGAAGTCGCAAGGCCAAGTCGACCCCATCTGAGACTTGAGTGAAGTCGCAAAACCAAGTCGACTTCATGATCGACTTCAGAACGGGTGAAACCTTCCAGCGTTGAAACTGAAGACCGAAGTTCGCGAAGTCGCACCCGAAGTCGACTCCATCTGCGACTTGGGCGAAGTCGCATCCGAAGTCGACTCCGACTGCGACTTGGGTCGCAACGGTCGGATAATTTTCGAACGTTGGCGCATTAAATGCGCGCCACCTACTCACTAACGTTCGGATTCCCTCCAAAATTATAAATAGCATTCATGGTGAACGAGGGAAGTAGTTGAGAATCATTAAGTGAGCATAACTCCTATCTACAAGAGCATTAAAGAGATCAAGCCATTCAAGGAGGAAGAACTTTGCTTCAAAACTGCAAGAGCTTTATTTCAGATTCTTCAAAGCCTACCACAAGTTCTTCTCTGCGCCAAACCGCTTCTACACATCTGTAAAGTGTAGATTTCTTTCATTGATTATTTGTTTGTATTGAACTTGATTTAGCTTGGGTAGCTAAGATCAAGTGATAGCAAAGTAGTGTGTGATTGGAGTGTGACTCATCACCTACTTGTGCTAGTTGTTGATGCCCCCTAGAGCTAGAATCTAGAAGAGAGCAAGTGGCTCTAATTGTATATGCCCCCTAGAGCTTTGAATCTAGAAGAGAGCAAGAGGCTCTAATTGTATTGAGAGAATACAATAGTGGAACCCAAGTCGCAAGGTGTGTGAGCTTGGAAGAGTGGAGTAGGGAGGTTGCCCGAACCACTATAAAAATTCTTGTCTACTTGCTTTTATTTTCTGCTCTCTACATTACTTTGTTTTCCATTCTGTTTCTTCATTCAAGGGGACTAGATTAATCCGGGGTAAAGTTTTTTGTTTAAGTTGTAAATTTTTAAGAACCCAATTCACCCCTCCCCTCTTGGGTTTTACTATCTATTCGGGACCCAACAAGTGGTATCAGAGCAGGTCTTTGAATTGAATCAAAGAGATCTATTATCATGGCATCCCAATCTACTTCCGTTCCCGCTTTTGCCGAGGGCCAATCTTTTACAAGGCCACCATTATTTGATGGGAACAACTTTGGCTATTGGAAGCTTCGTATGAAGCAACTCATCATGGCTACCGATATGGATTCTTGGATTGCTATCCAAGATGGTGTAACTTTGCCAATTGATGAAAGAGCTTCCAAATGGACCGAAGAGGAAGTAAGAACCGTTAAGAGCAATGCTAAGGCTATGAACTCTTTATTTTGTGCTCTTACGGCTTCGGAATATGATAGAGTATCATCTTGCCTAACCGCCAAGGAGATATGGGATACTCTAACATCCATTTATGAAGGAACCTCTCAAGTCCAAGGGACTAGGAGAAATATCTTGATAGGAGAATTGGAAAGTTTTAGAATGCTAGACACAAAAAATATTTCTGAAATATTTGCTAGATTTTCTAAGATTACTAATGCTCTAAAAGGTCTTGGAAAGGCTATTTCTGAATCCGAACAGGTTATGAAGATATTGAGAGCTCTACCGGATTCATGGACTCCAAAGATTACAGCAATAGAAGAAGCAAAAGATCTAAACACCTTAAAGCTTGAAGACTTAATTAGCTCACTCATGTCACATGAGCTAATCAAAAGAAGAAATGAAGATCAACATAAAGGGAAGAGAACCATTGCACTCAAGGCCACTCACAACTCAGATGGATCCACCTCTTCGTCTCACAACGATGATGAAGACATTGCTCTTCTCACTCGCAAATTTCGAAAGTTTGTGAGAAAAGAAAGAAACTTCAAAGATCTCAAAGAAAGACCACGACAAGTGAAGAAGAAGGAGCAAACCAAATGCTATAGATGCGGGGGCGTAGGACATATGCAAACTCAATGTCCTACACCGGAAGAAAGGCCAAAGGAGAATCATGAAGGCAGAAAATTTCAAAAGCCAAAGGGAAGAGGCATGTACGTCAATGAGGATACTTCATCAACATGCAGCTCTTCAACCGACGACAATGATGCAGCCAACTGTGCAAGAATATGCTGCATGGCACGAATCGAGCAAGAAGAGGACTTGCTATGCTTAAACACGACTGAAGTTTTGGAAGAACAATCTACCTCAACAAAATGTACAAGTAATGAAGAGATTTGTTTAAAGGCAAAGGCAAACAATGTATGGTTCATGGATAGCGGTTGTTCAAAGCACATGACTGGAGAAAGAAATTTGTTTCACAAACTTAAGCCTTGCAACGACGGAACTGTTGCCTTTGGAAATAATGAGAAAGGTAAAATCAAAGGTAAAGGAAATATTTATAGTAGTTCAAATGCATGCATGGAGGATGTTTTGTTTGTTGAAGGACTCAAGCATAACTTAATGAGTATTAGCCAATTATGTGATAAAGGATATAAAGTTGTGTTTGAATCATCTATATGTAATGTATTTGATGGAGAACATATCATGTTTAGCGGAAAAAGGCATGGAAATGTATATTTGGTTTCACTTGATGAACTAGATGGTCAATGTCTAATGGCCATTGATAATGATCCATGGGTTTGGCATAAAAGGCTTGGACACATAAACATGAGAAACATAAAAAGCCTATGGAAAAAGAATTTGGTGAAAGGCTTGCCTAAATTGAAATATGACAAAGACAAAATATGTATGGCATGTCAATTATCTAAACAACCAAAGATGTCTTTTTCTACCAAAAAGGAGATTTCCACCACAAGGCCACTTGAATTGCTACATATGGATCTATATGGGCCATCCGACATTTTAACCATTGGTGGAAAGAAATATGTGTTTGTCATAGTTGATGATTTTTCAAGATTTACATGGATAATTTCTTAGCTAGTAAAGACAAAGCCTTCTCTATGTTTGAAACCTTTGTAAACTTGGTGGAAAATGAAAAACAAAGTACCATTATATCTATAAGGAGTGACCATGGTGGTGAATTTGAGAACAAACGGTTCATAGAACTATGTAATGAAAAAGGAATTCATCACACATTTTCTGCACCAAGAACTCCACAACAAAATGGAGTAGTGGAGAGGAAAAATAGAACTATACAAGAGATGGCTAGAACTATGCTAAATGAGAGCAAATTATCTAAGAAATTTTGGGGTGAAGCTGTAAGTACAGCTTGTCATGTATTGAATCGAGTTACCATTAGAGCAATCTTGAAAAAGACCCCATATGAGCTATGGAAAGGAAAGAAACCAAACGTATCTTATTTTCATACTTTTGGATGCACATGTTATGTTTTGAACAATGGAAAAACCAACTTGGGAAAACTTGATGCTAAAAGTGATGAAGCTATATTCCTTGGTTACTCATCAAATAGCAAAGCATATAGAGTTTTCAATAAACGAAACCAAGTTGTAGAAGAATCCATACATGTTGTTTTTTATGAGACTAACCCTTGCTTCAAAAGAAAGGATGATTTAAGTGATGCAGATGACATAGCAAGCAATCTTGAAAAATTGCATATGGAAAAGCAAGAGGAATTCATGGAGGAAAGGGTAAGTGAAGGTAACAATTCTTATAAACCTCCAACTGACCTAAAGTTCAAACACGCACATCCAATTGAACAAGTTATAGGAAATGTGTATGAAGGTGTAAAAACTAGAAGGTCAAAGCAAAATGTTTGTGGACAATATGCTTTTGTATCTAAAATTGAACCTTCTAACATTGATCAAGCTCTTGATGATGAAAACTGGATTATAGCAATGCAAGAAGAGCTAAATCAATTTGAAAGAAATCAAGTTTGGCACCTTGTTCCTAGACCAAATGATTGTAGTGTCATTGGCACCAAGTGGGTCTTTAGGAACAAATTAGATGAAAGTGGTCTAGTAGTAAGAAACAAAGCTAGACTTGTGGCAAAGGGGTACTCACAAGAAGAAGGAATAGATTTTGAAGAATCCTATGCCCCGGTTGCTAGATTGGAAGCAATTCGCATATTACTAGCCTTTGCATCTCACACGAACTTTAAATTGTTTCAAATAGATGTTAAAAGTGCATTTTTGAATGGATATATAAATGAAGAGGTGTATGTTGAGCAACCACCTGGATTTGAAGAAAAGGATCAATCAAAGTATGTTTACAAGCTAACCAAAGCATTATATGGATTAAAACAAGCTCCAAGAGCTTGGTATGATAGACTAAGCAAATTTCTGATTGATCATGATTTTCAAAAAGGAAAGGTAGACACAACTTTGTTTATCAAATATAAAGAAAATCATATATTAATTATTCAAATTTATGTTGATGATATCATTTTCGGTGCTACTAATGAATCTCTTTGTCAAGAATTTTCTGAACTTATGCAGAAAGAATTTGAGATGAGCATGATGGGAGAGCTCAATTTTTTTCTTGGACTGCAAATCAAGCAACTAAATGAAGGAATCTTCATAAACCAGTCCAAATACATCAAAGAGATGCTCAGGAAGTTTGGCATGGAGAATGACAAAGGAGCAAACACGCCCATGAGCTCCACAATCAAAATGGACAAAGATGAGAAGGGAAAATTAGTTGATTTAAAATTGTATAGAAGCATGATAGGTTCCTTATTGTATTTAACTGCTTCTAGGCCAGATATCTTATTTAGTGTGTGTATGTGCTCTAGATTTCAATCATGTCCAAAAGAATCACACTTGGTAGCTGTGAAAAGAATTTTTAGATACCTAGTAGACACTACCAATTTAGGACTATGGTATCCAAAGGGCTCCAATTTTGATTTAATCGGCTACTCGGATGCGGATTTTGCCGGTTACAAAGTAGATAGAAAAAGCACTAGTGGAACATGTCAGTTTCTTGGAAGCATGTTGGTTTCATAGTTTTCAAGAAAACAAACTAGTGTTGCTCTATCTACGGCGGAAGCCGAATACATTGCCGCCGGGAGCTGTTGTGCTCAATTACTTTGGATGAAATAGCAACTTAGGGACTATGGCATGGATTTTAAAGATATACCTATCAAATGTGATAATACAACTGCCATATGCCTAACCAAGAATCCTGTGCTGCATTCTAGGACCAAACATATAGACCTTAGACATCATTTCATTAGAGAACATGTAGAAAATCATGACATATGTTTGGTATATGTAAGAACTGAGGATCAAGTTGCAGATATATTCACTAAGCCCCTAGCAAAAGAAGCATTTTATAAGATTAGAAATGACATGGGAATGCTTGAACTTACTTAAGGCATAAATTGAGGGGGAGCACCCATTTAGGGGGAGCAAACCCACTTTTTTCTTTACCCTCTAACCTTTTTGACATATTGACAAAAAGGGGGAGAAGAGAGTAGGATTTGAGGATTTGAGTCCAAAGGGGGAGAAGAATAGGATTTGATTCATATGACTATGCTTAAGGAGAAAAGAGTAGGATATGATTAGGGAGAAGAGTTTGAATGTTTATTAACTATTGAAGGATCGCTAAGCATGTTATTTTATCGCAAAGTATGTTATTTTTTAATTGAAAGGTATACACTCAAATCAGTTTTGTCAATCATCAAAAAGGGGGAGATTGTTGGAAATATGTGGAAAACTAGCTCAATCTATGTTTTGATGATTAACAAATCAATTTGAGTAAGTCTTGGCTACTAACAAGTTTGTGGAAATGTTTAAGGAATAATCATTTGAAGAACATCAAGTATGGAAGGCCAAGTCGTTCCCCAAGTCGACTCCAAGATCGACTTCAAAACGTGCAGAACTGTCCAGAGTTGAAAACGGAAGAAGGGAAGGTGAAGTCGCAGGCCAAGTCGACTCCACCTGCGACTTGGGTAGCCAAGTCGCAAACGAAGTCGACCTCACCATCGACTTCAGTCGAGCAAAACCTTCCAGAGTTGACGCTCAGAACACGAAGTGCCGAAGTCGCACCCCAAGTCGACTCCATGTGCGACTTGAGGTGAAGTCGCAGCCGAAGTCGACTCAGACATCGACTTCGCTCAGGCAGACGGAAAACTTCAAATGACAAGTTCTGGATTACTTGATTTCAAGCCAGACTAAATGAAGATGAAGATCAAGGCAACATAGATACTCAAGCTGAAACATTTGAAGACAAATCCAAGTACAAGCAAGAAGCATAAACTCAATCATTCAAATCAAGAAGATATCTAAGATTACATGAGTCAAAATTCAAGAAGAATCAAAGTCAAGTTTTTCAAGATTCACAAATGTTCAAGAACATCATGACAGTGAAGTCGCAAGGCCAAGTCGACCCCATCTGAGACTTGAGTGAAGTCGCAAAACCAAGTCGACTTCATGATCGACTTCAGAACGGGTGAAACCTTCCAGCGTTGAAACTGAAGACCGAAGTTCGCGAAGTCGCACCCGAAGTCGACTCCATCTGCGACTTGGGCGAAGTCGCATCCGAAGTCGACTCCGACTGCGACTTGGGTCGCAACGGTCGGATAATTTTCGAACGTTGGCGCATTAAATGCGCGCCACCTACTCACTAACGTTCGGATTCCCTCCAAAATTATAAATAGCATTCATGGTGAACGAGGGAAGTAGCTGAGAATCATTAAGTGAGCATAACTCCTATCTACAAGAGCATTAAAGAGATCAAGCCATTCAAGGAGGAAGAACTTTGCTTCAAAACTGCAAGAGCTTTATTTCAGATTCTTCAAAGCCTACCACAAGTTCTTCTCTGCGCCAAACCGCTTCTACACATCTGTAAAGTGTAGATTTCTTTCATTGATTATTTGTTTGTATTGAACTTGATTTAGCTTGGGTAGCTAAGATCAAGTGATAGAAAAGTAGTGTGTGATTGGAGTGTGACTCATCACCTACTTGTGCTAGTTGTTGATGCCCCCTAGAGCTAGAATCTAGAAGAGAGCAAGTGGCTCTAATTGTATATGCCCCCTAGAGCTTTGAATCTAGAAGAGAGCAAGAGGCTCTAATTGTATTGAGAGAATACAATAGTGGAACCCAAGTCACAAGGTGTGTGAGCTTGGAAGAGTGGAGTAGGGAGGTTGCCCGAACCACTATAAAAATTCTTGTCTACTTGCTTTTATTTTCTGCTCTCTACATTACTTTGCTTTCCATTCTGTTTCTTCATTCAAGGGGACTAGATTAATCCGGGGTAAAGTTTTTTGTTTAAGTTGTAAATTTTTAAGAACCCAATTCACCCCTCCCCTCTTGGGTTTTGCTATCTATTCGGGACCCAACAGGTTTATGTCAGGAATGGAAAGAAAGTATTTGCACACATGGATTTGAAAAGATATTTTTAATGGATGATGAAAATAATTCTCTACATGAGAATGACAAGCCACCTGGTGTAAGAGGTATATAATGCCGGGAAAATCAAAAGTCATGCATGTAGGAACCATGTAGGCGTCAAGAGGAAGAGAGGTTCCCTTGATGAGGCCAAGTCGGAGACAGCCGGCGTATTGGACCATGCTATGTGAGATGTTCCCTGGGCTAGCGTACCCGCGCATAAAGGTTTATGTCAAGAGTGGAAAGGAAGCATTTGCACATCCAATGTTTATGAAAAGGTTTCTATTCCGTTGATAGTTGATCACTTGGTAAGTGTCTTCTATTGAATGGAGAGAAATGCATTTACGAATGATTTACATGAATGGTTTATGAAAGGTTTCGAAATATGGTTTACGAAAAGGTTTCTATTCCGTTGGTAGTTGATCACTTGGTAAGTGTCTTCTATCGAATGGAGAGGAATGCATTTAAAATGAAAAATGCTTGCTTATTGAGTTTCGACTCATGTTTTGTTTTCCCAACCTCAGACAGGTGTAGGGAAAGACAAGAAATGAAGGGCACGAGTTGCTAAAGGAAAAGAAGAATCTACAAAGGTTAGTAGATTTTTGTATGAACAGATTCCCTAATGGGATATGATGAGAAAGAACATAGATTGTATGAAATTATGAAGTTATGAATAATATGAGAAGTTGATGATTTATGATGATATGGATAAGTCCATTATGAATGATGATGAGCATATGTTTATGTGATGAAAGAAAAGAAAAAGAAAAAAAGAAAAATTGGACGAGATCCAATTAAGAACCCGCCGCGTGATCAGGGAAACAATCCTGATTCACGTTTACCAATCGACAAGATCTTGGAGTAAGGATTATGTGGACGCTTCGGTTCGGGGCGCCACATTAATCATGATTATAACAGAAATAAAAATATTTTTTAACATCACTTATACCCATAATTTTATAAGTTATCGAAATAATTAAAATAGAATTAAATATTATAACCAAACCTGATTTGGACGTTACTTACATATATGATTATATATACTTGCAATTTGTGAAACCTTAATTAAACAGCATTAAAAGAAGGAATTAAGAAATAATAATAACGAACATAAAGATTGCTTAGATGGTGGACGTCTACGCCTGGTGCTGTTGCTCGTCCATACTCTATTGCATTTCAACGTTTGCATTTATTCTTCAGCGATGTCACTTCTCCTATCTCCTTTTATACTTGCTTTTAATCGGTTAACCATAGTTTGTTTTCAACTCACCTAGATTCACCGCTTAATTCATTACAGGTGTTGAGTTTTAAAAAAATTCAAAAATTATAAATAAATTTTCTGGTCCACGTAATTACATGCGCTGTCCATTTGCTGCCAGCGTGATTTTTTTTCATGCAAATTTTTTTTTAAACTGTTGATTTTAACATTAATAAATTAATTCATAACTGTCTATATACACAACTATATATTATGAAAAATTTTCTTATTAATATATATACAATTGCTCACAAAATGCACTTTTTAGAATTTTGAAAAAAATTTCTATTTTATTTTAATTAACTAATTCATATTTGGATAAAAAATCTCATTTTAAAATTTTGGAAACATGTTTTCTAAAATTTCATTTTGTCATTAAATTGGGCATATTAAAATAGGCTTACCCATAAAATTTCACCTCAATTGGAGTGAAGTACATATTTTAACTTAATTAAAATCGTATTTTGTCATAAAATTTCATTTTAAAAACTTGTAGAAATGTTTTTCAAAATATAATCAATTAATTATGTAGGGTATATTAAAATAGGCTTACTCCAAAAGTTTCATCTCAAATGGCCTTATATATATTAAGATATTAATTGACTAAGCAATTATATAAAAATATATATATATCAACGTACATGCATCTGTACGTAAGTTTATGCCTTTGACACGCTTTCTGCACTCAAGTTAGGTAATTTAGTCAACTACTTTTCATAATCTGATCCGTCTATATTAGAGAGCACATAATTTAGTATTTTCTATTAAATTCTCTTGTCCATCCGAGTTATACATGCTTAGATCTAATGAAAACAATGAGGATGAATATAAGCCTTTAGTTAGGACCCCTAATTGGCCAAAATTTTCCATTTATTTTTATTTTTATTTTTCCATAAGGTCTGTGAATTTAAACAGTCTCACTTAGTATAGTTCAGAATTTTGAAATTTCTTCTCGAAATATTTGTAAATATTCATTTTCATAGCTAATCTTTGTGGAATCATAAATTACCCCTCTAGTTTTCTTATAAACCTCAAATTTAACTTTTGTAAAATTAAATCCTCTTCTTGTCTCTAATCTAGTCAATTTTATCAATCAATTCTTTATTCTAAATTTATAGTTTAATCTCATTTTTTTCTAAAATTGAAATTTGATCTTTTCGTAAACACACATTTTTCTATAACCTTATTGAAATAACATATACATTGTATATTACATGAAGTTTTAAATAATATGGGTTTCACAATCCTCCCCCCTTATAATAGGTTTCGTCTCGAAACTGGCTATACTCTAAACAGATGGAGATATTTCCTCTCGACCTTTTCTTGAAGTTCCCAAGTAGCTTCGGTTTCTGCATATCTATCCCATTGAATTTCTTTTTTGACATACTCAATCTCCCAATTTGAAAGCTTCTTTACCTTGTGGTCCAAAATTCTAACTATTTTTTCTTCATAATTTAAGTGGTCATGAATTGGCAAATTTTCTTCAATACTTCAAATGGCCTTATGTATTTTGGGTTGAATTTACTCCTTTTCCCAAATCTGGTGATCTCTTTTAAATGGCATTACTATCACAAATATATGATCTCAGACTTGAATCTTTAAGTCTTTTCTCTTACAGTTGGTATAACTTTTCTGTCGGCTTTGAGCCTTGCCTATGTATTCACGGATCACTTATACCTTTTTCTGCCATTCCTCTTGATAGATCAAGGCTAGCTTTCCTTCTCCTATCTCATCTCAATTTAGTGGTTTTCGACAATTTTGTCCATATAGGACTTCAAATGGGGTTATCTATATGCTTGCTTGATAACTATTGTTATATCATAAGGGCTTGATTATTTACATGGATATCTCTTAAATTATCACTCATAATAATTTCCTTTCAAAATCACTACTCTACTTAATTTCATCATGTATATTAATCATGAATTTATCATGATTGATAACAAAATAAATGTTTCGTTTAACATTTTCATTCAACATACTTAACTTTATCAGTCATGTACTAATCATGATCAATTGACTAAAAATATTATTTTTAGCCATCAATATATATATATCATTCTATAATTCATGTTTTAAACATGAATTTAGGCTATGAAAAATTCATTTAATTCTTATCATATATAACATTCCTTGATCATAATATTGTGATTTTTAATCACAATTTATATCCAAAAATTTATTTTTTATTATGTTAAGAAATCATCATGTATACTAACACAATCTTATTCAAACATGATTTCTATGCAACTTCAAAAAGTCCATTAAATATAATATCCATGCCAACATCATTTTATTATCATAATTAGCATAAACATGATTTCCAAACCATCAATCATATTCATACATCCCTTCTCATTTAACACATCATTTCTCATTTATCACATCCTTTCTCATTTATCATGAACATAATTCATAACGAAATCATATATAAACTACTTACCTTTCCTTATCATGTATCCTTTAGCATACAATGTAAAATATCAAAACATCCTACATTCATTTATTATTAAAAAGTCAGAAGAGACTAAAATTTTTTTTTTTTTATCCCTTTCTTACTACATATGTATTACCTAGTGGGAACATTAGTGCTAGACCAATTAGTGTTGGTCCTGAGTTGATGGCAATTACCCAAGAGGGGAGGGGTGAATTGAGTATTTAAAAATTTATAACTTAAACAGAAAGTTTACCCCGGATTAATCTAGTCCCCTTAATGAAGAAACGAAATGGAAAGCAATATAATGTAGAGAGCAGAAATATAAATCAAGCACACAAGATTTTTATAGTGGTTCGGGCAACCTCCCTACTCCACTCTTCCAAGCTCACACTCCTTGTGACTTGGGTTCCACTATTGTATTCTCTCAATACAATTAGAGCCACTGCTCTCTTCTAGATTCCAGCTCTAGGGGGCTTCAACACAACACAGCACAAGTAGGTGATGAGTTCCACTCCAATCACACACTACTTTGCTTACACTTGATCTTAGTTCCTCAAACTAAATCAAGTTCAATACAACAAAATGAAATAACAAAAGGAGTCTACACTTACAGATGTGTAGAAGCAATTTGGCGCAGAGAAGAACTCGTAATGTAGGCTTTGAAGATTCAGAAATGTAGCTCTTGCAATTTGAAGCAAAGTTCTTCCTCTTTGAATGGCTTGATCTCGTTAGAGCTCTTGAATATAGGAGTTAAGCACACTTAATGATTCTCAGCTGCTTCCCTCGTCCACAATGAATGCCTTTTAAAATTTTGGAGGGAATCCGAACGTTAGAAGGTAGGTGGCGCGCATTAAATGCGCCAACGTTCGAATAAATTCCGACCGTTGCGACCCAAGTCACATGCGGAGTCGACTTCGGATGCGACTTCGCCCAAGTCGCAGATGGAGTCGACTTCGGGTGCGACTTCACCTCTCCGTCGCAACTTCAAGTTCCAGGTCGGGTCGACTTGGGTATCGACTTGACCCAAGTCGCAGGTGAAGTCGACTTCGGGTGCGACTTCACCTCTTCAGGTTCCAAGTCTGAGTCTTGAGTCGACTTTGGCTTCAGACTTCAACTCAAGTCGATCATGGAGTCGACTTGGGTTGCGACTTGACTTGGTCTTTGCAAAATATGCTTTGATCCTCATTGATTTGCTTCTATATTGTTTGACTTTCTTCCTTTAGTTGCTTTCATTCTAGAATGGCTCCTTATACTTGTAGATCTTGTGATTCTTGAAGAGCTTTACTTTGATTCTTCTTGGATTAGCTTGAACCTTGTGAATCTTTGAAGAACTTGAATCTTGCATGGTAGATTCATGCACCTTGCTTGCTTTTGATTCATATTGATCTTCATGACTTGATTATTTCTTCATCTTGGAGCATGCTTGAATCTTTGCTTTGGACTTGATAAACTTGATTTTGATAAAGAGCTTGTATCCTTGATTTGGTCTTGAGAGATCTTAAGTTGATCTTGGGAATGAGCTGAAAACTCCATCTTTGAGCTTTGATAACATCAAGTCGAACTTGGGGTCGACTTCGTCCGCGACTTCGCCAAAGTCGCAACTGGAGTCGACTTCGTTTGCGACTTCGGCATTCTTCCATCCCAAATTCAGCTCTGGAGTGATTTTCCCGACTGAAGTCGATGCTGGAGTCGACTTCGTTTGCGACTTGGCTTCCCAAGTCGCAAGTGGAGTCGACTTGGCCTGCGACTTCACTTGTTCTTCTCCCATTTTCAACTCTGGACAGATTTGGCTTCTTGAAGTCGATCTTGGGGTCGACTTGGAGAACGACTTGGCCTTCCATGCTTTATTTTCTTCAAATGTATATGCCTTAAACATTTCCACAAACATGTTAGTAGCCAAGACTTACTCAAATTGATTTGTTAATCATCAAAACATAGATTTAGCTAGTTTTCCACATATTTCCAACAATTAGGTCATCTTTACTTTTCTCTTACTCTTTTCCTCATTTCCACCATTCTTAATCCGTATCTCTTCATCACAGAGGAAACTCCTCTCATACCTATCTGCTTAGCCAATCCATTCCAAGTATTACATCAAATTCAGTTATGGGTAGTAAGATCAGGTTGGCCTCCAATATCATTGATCCTATCTACGTAGTGCATGACTTCTATATTTGATTGATACTTGCTAACCTATAGACAGGAGATTCTACATGGATTATGCTACTTGTTTCTTCTACTTGCAGTGCATGTGTGGTTACTGTTGGTCCCGAATTAATGGCAATTACCCAAGAGGGGAGGGGTGAATTGAGTATTTAAAATTTTTCAACTTAAACAGAAACTTTACCCCGGATTAATCTAGTCCCCTTTTATGAAGAAATAAATGGAAAGCAATATAGTGCAGAGAGCATAAATAAATATTAACAAACAAGATTTTATAGTGGTTCGGGCAACCTTCCCTACTCCACTCTTCCAAGCTCACACCTCTTATGACTTGGGTTCCACTATGTATTTCACAAATACAACTAGAGCCATTGCTCTCTTCTAGATTCTAGCTCTAGGGGGCATCAACAATTCACAGCACAAGTAAGTGACGAGTTCCACTCTAATCATACACTACTTTTCTTACACTTGATCTTAGTTACCCAAACTAAATCAAGTTCAATACAACAAGTAAAAGTAAAAGAAAGTTTCTACATGTTACTGTTGTGTAGAGACAAATTTGGTGCAGAGACGAACTTGTAAAGCAGTCTGAAAGATTGAACGAGCAGCTCTTGGCAGTTTGAAAGCAAGGTTCTTCTTCTAGATGTTGGCTTGATCACTTAATGCTCTTAGAGATGGAAGTTATGCTCATTCAATGATTTCTCGGCTACCCTCCTCGTTCATATTGAATACCTTATATAATCTGCGAGGAAATCCGAACGTTTGGAAGTAGGTGGCGCGCATTTAATACGCTAACGTTCGAAAAATTTCCGACCGTTGCAACCCAAGTCGCAGGTGGAGTCAACTTTGGGTGCGACTTCACCCAAGTCGCAGATGGAGTCGACTTCGGGTGCGACTTCGGCTTTCCGCAACTTCTTCAAGTTCCAGTCTGGGTCGACTTGGTCCTCGACTTGACCCAAGTCGCAGGTGAAGTCGACTTCAGGTGCGACTTCGCTTCTTCAGCTTGCTATTTGAACTTGAAGTTCTTTGTAATGCCTTACTTGCTTGATTTTCTTCATGTTTGGTTGTTCTTCCCTTGATTATATATTTTGGAACTCAGTATAATCATCCTAGCTTGATGTCCTTTTATCTTCGTGACTTGCAAACTTTGAATCCTTGTAATCTTGAATACTTGAATCTTAGAACGCCAAATGATGTCCAAATGTGTGTTCATAATCCAACATGATGGATTCATGCAACCCTTCTTGCTTTGATCTTCATTTGAGTGTTTGAGTCGTCTTGATCTTCATCTCCACTCAAATCTGTCATTGAGTTAACTCGTTCGGCAATTTCCGCACTGAAGTCGAAGCTGGAGTCGACTTGGGATGCGACTTTGGCAGCTCTCGTTCTCGATTTTAACTCTAGAAGGAAATGACATTTCGAAGTCGATGTTGGAGTCGACTTGGGATGCGACTTCCGCAACTCTCATTCTCGATTTCAACTCTGGAAGGAAATACAATTTTGAAGTCGCTGCTAGAGTCAACTTGGGGATCGACTTGGCTTGAGTCGATGTCTGAGTCGACTTGACTTGCCATACTTCATTCTCTTCATTTGTATAACCTTTAATCACTTCCACAAATATGTTAGTAACCAAAACTTACTCAAATTGATTTGTTAATCATTAAAACATAGACTTGGCTTATTTTCCACATGTTTCCAACAATCTCCCCCTTTTTGATGATTGACAAAACTGATTTGAGTATATACTTTTCAATGTCTTTAAAACAAACTATTTTTGCATTTTGATTTTTAACATACATTTCTAATAAATCACAAGTTAAAAACATGAGTTTAACATACATATTTCACTTCTAATATATCACAAGTTAAAATCATTCATACGAACATTTAAAATGGAGACTCAAATCCCGATCTCTTCTCCCCCTTTTTGTCAATTGATCAAAAATAGAGATGGAGCGGGTTAATCCCTTGAGAATAGTGGGGTTGCTCCCCCTGAACCTGTGCTCCCCCTCAGCTTGTGCTTTTTCTAAGTTAATTCAAGCATTCCCATATCATTTCTAATTTTATAAAATGGTTACTTGCAAACTTTGAATCCTTGTAATCTTGAATACTTGAATCTTAGAACGCCAAATGATGTCCAAATGTGTGTTCATAATCCAACATGATGGATTCATGCAACCCTTCTTGCTTTGATCTTCATTTGATCTTCATTTGAGTGTTTGAGTCGTCTTGATCTTCATCTTCACTCAAATTTATCATTGAGTTAACTCGTTCGGTAATTTCTGCACTGAAGTCAAAGCTGGAGTCGACTTGGTCTGCGACTTCACCCAAGTTGCATGCGGAGTCGTCTTGGGATGCGACTTCGGCAGCTCTCGTTCTCGATTTCAACTCTGGAAGGAAATGACATTTCGAAGTCGATGCTGGAGTCGACTTGGTCTGCGACTTCACCCAAGTCCCAAGCGGAGTCGACTTGGGATGCGACTTCGGCAACTCTCATTCTCGATTTCAACTCTGGAAGGAAATGACATTTTGAAGTCGCTATTGGAGTCGACTTAGAATTCGACTTGACTTGTCATGCTTCATTCTCTTCATTTGTATAACCTTTAATCATTTCCACAAACATGTTAGTAACCAAAACTTACTCAAATTGATTTGTTAATCATCAAAACATAGACTTGGCTTATTTTCCACATGTTTCTAACAGTTACGTATTAGTATGATATAAATGAATGTGTAGCACCTAAATCAAATAATGCTACGACTAAATTTTCCAAAATATAAATCATACCTGTAACCATCTTTTCTTCTTGGTCTTGAGATTCTGTACGATTCAAGGCTTGGACATGCACCGAGTCTGTTGCAGTGCCTTGTTGAGTGGCGATTGCAGGAGTCCTTTGCTGAGCGGGCCTTCCACGTGCCGAAATTCTTTACGGTTTATTCAGACAGTGGGGTGATATGTGTCCTACTTGGCTGCCAATAGAACATTTTATCTCTCTAGCCTCAGCTGTTCCACAATCCCTTGCCACGTGGCCTGCTTGACCATATTTATAGCACTTACTTGAACCCTATAGGCACTCACCATAATGCCATTTGGCAATTCTTACAAACTGAGGTATTTCTTCTCTACTTTTTTCTCATATATATATTTTAAATGGGATCATCATGCTTTTGTTGTGCAACTCTGATTTGAGTTTTCTTTTGCCTATCAATATTTTCCTACTTCCTTTCTTGCCTTATATCCTCCTTTTTTTCTTAATACTAAGAACGAATTGTCTTAGAACTAGGTTAGGAGTTGCTACTTGTAGCAATCTATTTATTTCCTTACCTCTTAACTGAGTCTATTACTCTTTGTAATAGACATAACATGTTCTTCTTTTTTACGAGCTTCTCATTATGCATAATTCTTAATATATAACTATTAAATCATCGAGGAAGGATTCTTCGACTACATACTTACCTTGAGTGTGACTCTTTCTATCACTAATCCTGTCAATCATAAAAGGTGGAGTTGGAACTATATATAACATATATTTCTTAAATATCCACCTTTTATCTATATTTTTCTCAAATCTTACATTTTTTTCCTACTTTCCTTTCCAACATCACTTTTCATAGTGAAAAATTACTTTTCCTTTATGAATCATATTCCTATCAAATTATCATAGCAATTTCCTATATTTACAACATAATTATAACAAATCATCATATATTCATATAACCATAAAATCAACATATCATAGGTATATCTTATAATTTCAATTTATTCCTTACATCATTCTTCCTATACCTATTCATCAATCCTTACAGGATTATATCTTTCTTTCCATATCTATTTACCATTCTTTGCTCTGATATTACTCCTTGTAATATCAAATCTTTTCTATCCGCGTATATTTATCAATCCTTGCTCTGATACCAACTTCTGTGGCGCCCTGACCCGGGTGTCTAGAAGCCTTACTCCGGGATCTTTATTGATTAGTAAACGTGGCTCAAGATTGTTGCCCTGATCACACGACGGGATTTTTAATTAGATCTCGTCCAATTTTTTTTTCTTTTTTTCTTTTTCTTTCATCACATAACAAACACTTGTCATCAATTTACACATGATACTCATAATATCTCATTACATAACATCATATCATCATATATGAACACATTCTTGACATCAATTTCACATATATTATTCGTATCATGATAACTGACTTATCTACATCACAAGTTCTTTCAATCTAAACGTTTCATACATACATATTTTTAAAATTCCATATAATCATTCATACCATATACAGACCCGCTTGTTGAAAAGTTTTCTTCATACTCTTCTCCTTTACTACGTGGCCTGTGTTGTACCTGTCTATGGTTGGGGAAAACAAAACATGAGTCGAAACTCAATAAGCAAGCATTTTTCATTTTAAATGCATTTCTCACCTTTCAGTAGTAGACGCTTAACAAGCGTTCGATTAGCAATTGGAGGAAATCTTTTCATAAAAACCTTTCATAAACATTTCATAATCCCAATTCATGGCAAACATATGCTTGTAAAACTTGACATATAAATTCTTTTTCCATTGACATATTTATGTTCTAAAATATTTTTCATCAAAACTCCTTTTTTTATAGGACATTCTCATGTCCTAAAATACTTTTTATAAAACCCTTTTTAAGCATATGCAACATACAATACGTCTCTGTCCCTCTTGTAGGTGACACTTATCAAGTGTTCATCCTTCCTTATGAAAGAAACCCTTCCAGGTGATAGCCCACAAGCCAGGCGGCTATCCGTGTCCATCTCCCATTTCAGGGAGGGCGCCTCCGGCATTTAGCCTTATTCAAGCGACTCGGCCTATGCAAAGGGGGCCCAATTTGCAACTGCGTCTGGCTTGCATATCCTCTACAGTAGACCTAGTACATAATCCTTGTGTACACATTTCCTTCACATTCACGTGCTAGCATGATTTTATAAAAACCACAGACCACAGTCTGTGTTCCTTTTCTGAAAACTTGATGCTATCATGCTTTTATAAAATACTACAGACCTCAGCCTGTATTTCTTTCAAATCTTGAAAAGTAGGCTTAACCCATGTTAACGAGTTCTATACTCAAAACACTTTGTAAGGATGGCCAACCTTAAAACATTTATATTTCATAAATCATTTGAAGTATTCAAGGAAAACATTTAAAATAACAATATTTTCTAACCATTTTTGTAAATAATTTTTGAACGATAAAACGTCTTTAAAAATATTTGAAACTAAAAGATTTTTCTTACAAATGCTTTTCCGATTTATGGGTTTTTATGGTCAAAGGACATGCAAGTACATGCTTTCATCTAATATCATATACTTTTGTCCACCAGTCTTATTATTCATTTCTATATGTGATAGACTTGTATAATCCTTTGAACATTATTCAAATCATTTTTCAAATTAATTTATCTTTTTGGCCTTCCTTAAATCCTTCTCGAACAATAGATTTTGGAAATTCTAAAATAATTCAATATTTAGAGAACCTTTGAAACATATCATTAAAATACTTCAAAACCTTGTAATAAAACTATTCTAAAACATTTATTTCAAATATCATTTTAAAATCTCATTTTCCTTTCAACACAACCTTTTCAGCATTTGCATTTCAATATTTTACAACATTAAAAGGATTTCCTTCTAACGAAGCAATTTTCAAAACAATTTAAGATTGCAAAGTGAAGTCGTATAAAATTATATTTTCAAAGGGTTGCTTTCTTACCTGCATAGTCAACTTGTACCTTTCACTTGTACCCTTTTCTTTTCCTATACAAATGAAAAGAACCATTTTTCTCATATAAACATAATATTCCATGCTTGCATATTTCTACTATTAAATTTGAATTTATCTTAGGGTTTTCTAACCCATGCATATGTCATAATCACTTTATTTTTCTTCATAACTCTCATAGAGGTTAATTTGGTCCTATTTTCACATGTGGATTTTTATCCCAAAAATCCTTAAAAATTCCATTCATACATCCTTATAAATATCCATCTTATTTCTGCCAAAATCACTCTGTTTACTATTCATGGTTACTGTTCATGATCACTGTTCATAATTACTGTTCACGCGGGTTATTGTTCACAGCGTATTTGGCACTGTTCATGGGTTTCAAATTTTGGCATTTTTTTAAAATAAAAATACCATGACATAGATCTTGTCTAGTACATCATGAGATAATTCATGCATTTTGAATTAATCATGATTATCTTGGCTAAATAAATCATTTTAGCTACTTATACACATATGTGTATAAGGTTCCATAATTCATATTTTAAGCATGAATTTGACTTAACAAAATTCTTTTAATTCCTATAATATATTCCATAACATACCATGATCAACATAATCATAATTCTCATTTAAAATTTCTGAAACTTATTATTAAATTCCAAAACAGCCCTTCTCTTTTCATTATGTTCCATCTTCTTATTTATCTATTAATTCCATATACATATAATAGAGTTAATTTGCTATCCCTAATCCTTTATTACACTCTTTCATAACAT
Source organism: Annona cherimola (assembly GCA_030490835.1). NCBI lineage: Eukaryota > Viridiplantae > Streptophyta > Magnoliopsida > Magnoliales > Annonaceae > Annona > Annona cherimola. The sequence continues at coordinate 57,559,020 of CM059976.1, forward strand.
ATATATTAATTTGGATCACTTTCACTTATTTTTCATATTTATTTTTGATTATTTCTCAAACTGTCCTCATTTGCTGAAATCAGGTGTACTGATTTCTTTAAATCTTTATTTGTAATAAAATCAAGGTATTAAATTCTAAAATTTCTATCATATATCAATAACGACATTTATTAACACTCATAAAAATCTCAGCAAGAAATATTTACATTATATATTTATTTGATCATTTTCACCGTGCTGGATAGTGTTGTGCAATCAGGAACAGACTTAATCGCGTTAATTTTAAATCATACTTATGTCATCAAAAAATCATATTTTATTTTTTTCGAGTGATAATTATTATATATTATACATCATTTCAAAATTTCAGCTCAAAAATCTGTCAAACAAATTATTAAAAATCATTTACTACAGCTGATCCTGTCACCTATTTTACCTGTTTAAGTTAATATTCTCGGATTTTTAATTTGCAACCTTCTTAATATTTTATGCTAAAAATTTGGTCGTTCCTTAATGATAATATAATGAGATTGTACAAAAATGTCCATGTCAAAAATCATTTTTTTACTATCTCGTTCATATTTTTGTTTCTAACCTCACATAACCTCCAGATTTGAAATAACAATTAAGATTAACCTATTCTTCCTTTATTTAATCATGATTATAACAGAAATAAAAATCTGTTTTAACATCACTTATACCCAGCATTTCATAAGTTATCGAAATAATTAAAATAGAATTAAATATTATAACCAAACCTGATTTGGACGTTACCAACATATATGATTATATATACTTGCAATTTGTGAAACCTTAATTAAACAGCATTAAAAGAAGGAATTAAGAAATAATAATAACGAACGTAAAGATTGCTTGGATGGTGGACGTCTACGCCTGGTGCTGCTGCTCGTCCATACTCTATTGCATTTCAACGTTTGCATTTATTCTTCAGCGACGTCACTTCTCCTATCTCCTTTTATACTTGCTTTTAATCGGTTAACCATAGTTTGTTTTCAACTCACCTAGATTCACCGTTTAATTCATTACAGGTGTTGAGTTTTAAAAAAATTCAGCAATTATAAATAAATTTGCTGGTCCACGTAATTACATGCGCTGCCCATTTGCTGCCAGCGTGATTTTTTTTCATGCAAAATTTTTTTTAAACTGTTGATTTTAACATTAATAAATTAATTCATAACTGTCTATATACACAACTATATATTATAAAAAAAACTTCTTATTAATATATATACAATTGCTCACAAAATGCACTTTTTAGAATTTTGAAAAAAATTTCTATTTTATTTTAATTAACTAATTCATATTTGGATAAAAAATCTCATTTTAAAATTTTGGAAACATGTTTTCCAAAATTTCATTTCCTCATTAAATTGGGCATGTTAAAATAGGCTTACCCATAAAATTTCACCTCAATTGGAGCGAAGTACATATTTTAACTTAACTAAAATCGTATTTTGTCATAAAATTTCATTTTAAAAACTTGTAGAAATGTTTTTCAAAATTTAATCAATTCATTATGTAGGGTATATTAAAATAGGCTTACTCCAAAAGTTTCATCTCAAATGGCCTTATATATATTAAGATATTAATTAACTAAGCGATTATATAAAAAAAATAAATATCAACGTACATGCATCTATATTTAAGTTTATGCCTTTGGCACGCTTTCTGATGCACTCAAATTAGGTAATTTAGTCAACTACTTTTCATAATCTGATCTGTCGATATTTGAGAGCACATAATTTAGTACTTTCTATTAAATTCTCTTGTCCATTCGAGTTATACATACTTCGATCTAATGAAAACAATGAGGATGAATATAAGCCTTTAGTTAGGACCCATAATTTGCCAAAATTTTTTATTTATTTTTATTTTTCCATAAGGTCCGTGAATTTAAACAGTCTCACTTAGTATAGTTCAGAATTTTGAAATTTTTTCTCAAAATATTTGTAAAAATTCATTTTCATAGCTAATCTTTGTATAATCATAAATTACCCCTGTAGTTTTCTTAGAAACCTCAAATTTAACTTTTGTAAAATTAAATCCTCTTCTTGTCTCTACTCTAGTCAATTTTATCATTCAATTCTTTATTCTAAATTTATAGTTTAATCTCATTTTTTCTAAAATTGAAATTTGATCTTTTTGTAAACACACATTTTTCTATAACCTTACTAAAATAACATATACACTGTATATTACATGAAGTTTTAAATAATATGGGTTTCACAATACCCTATTTATAAAAAATTCTACCCTTCCCTACCCATTGATTAGTTCGATTCTTAACATACCCTACCCTACCCATTACCCATAGGGTCGAGTTTTGGTTTCGACTCGGTTCCTTAAATACTCAATGATAATATTTTAAAAAATATATTTGTTTGCTGTTTTACATAAATATAAATCAATTAATAGATCAACAGCACAAACATCGACTATATACAATTATAATTTCAACATATGGGCGGTATTATAATTTCAGCATTATCAGATCTTGTATATTCTTCATCTAACCTATAGGGAATAGTAAGTCAGACTTGAGAAAGATATCTACGAATTACAAAACTTGAGAAAATGAGCCACTAAACATAGAACAGCTAGACTAGAGGAGTTTGCCTAATTTCAAATTCTATTTTTTGCAAGTGCAATATAACACAAGGTTTTTTATTTGAATCTACTGTAACATAGGATGAGGCGTAAGAGAAGAGGGGAAAATCAAGCATAGCAAAGTAAATGTGAGGACCTGGAAGAGGGCGACATCACCATTGATATGGGTTTTTAGTGCCATAGAAATGGAACTGTCAATAAAATGAGAAGGCGATGAGCACTAAAGAGCAGGCTGATTGAGACTTTACTACCAAAGTAGGCTACCTAAGATTGAAATGGTCATTTCAGTTTTCCTTTTCGGTGCTGGAGAGTGGAGTTGTGGAGGCCGCAGCTGATTAGTAAGGTGAGATTGAGGAGTTTCTAAGGTTAGATGGGGTGAAAAACTTAAAAGGGCTTTTGAACGCAGGATGAGAAATTGAGAATTTTTGGGCGCTCGCATAGGTCTCTTGAACATTTTGTGTAGCTTGTGCTGACCATCATCGGCACTGCACCCTGTAATATGGAACGAAACGACGCAGTTAAGGAGGATGCATAAATGAGAAGAAATGGGCAGCATAACAAGCTGCCATTCTGTTTGGTTGACAGCTCATTCCCTCATCTCTCTCTTCCACAGGATGCTTTGCATCTTACTTTTTTGTTCCAGCCTCTTTCATTATTCTTATCTTGTAATTACACTTGTGTGCATTATTAATGAATCGTGGAACATAGAGACGGTGAATGGGGATAAAAATTATAATAATATTTATTTATATGCATGTACACGGAGATAAATATGTATATATAATTATTTACCCATTTGGTACCTATGCGGGTCAATTCTATATGCCCAGCATGTCTATCCTACCCTTACTCTATTTGAATGGACAGATAATAATTTTTACCCTACCCATACTCATGGGTAAAATTTATTACCCTGCCTACCCAATTTAGGGTCAGGTTGGTGGGCACCTACGTATACCCTACCCAAGTTGCACTCCTACTTGAGCTTGTCTTTAGGTGGCAACTCCAAACTCAACGTTGGTGATACCCAGAACAAATGTGACTCATACATGCAATCTATGCATGTAATTATTGTTAATTATATAATTGAAATGGATGAATGAGATTAGGGCAAATGACTAAGAAAGGTGGTTAAGTTAATCACCTTAACCCAATATGGTTTAATGTGCGCAAAGAGGAAAAATGAAGTATGGAAATAATTGTTGGTCCCGAGTTAATGGCAAATACCCAAGATGGGAGGGGTGAATTGGGTATTTAAAATTTTTCAACTTAAACAGAAACTTTACCCCGATTTAGTTCAATCCCCTTCAATGAAACAAAAAGAAAGCAATAAGATAATAAGAGCTGAAATAAATCAATGGACAAGATTTATAGTAGTTCGGGCAACCTTCCCTACTCCACTCTTCCAAGCTCACACCTCTTGTGACTTGGGTTCCACTATGTATTTCACAAATACAACTAGAGCATCTGCTCTCTTCTAAATTCCAGCTCTAGGGGGCATCAACAATTCACAGCACAAGTAGGTGACGAGTTCCACTCCAGTCACACACTACTTTGCTTACACTTGATCTTAGTTACCCAAACTAGATCAAGTTTAATACAACAAGAAAGAATAAATAGAAGGTTTCTACACGTTGCTGTTGTGTAGAGGCAAATTTGGCGCAGAGAAGAACTTGTAAAGCAGGCTTTAATAATTCAACAAGCAGCTCTTGGCAGTTTGAAAGCAAAGTTCTTCTTCTAGATGTTGGCTTGATCACTTAATGCTCTTACAGATGGGAGTTGTGCTCAACAATGATGTTTCAGCTACCCTACACATTCATATTGAATGCCTTATATAAATGGCGAGGGAATTTGAAACTTTGGAAGTAGGTGGCGCGCATTTAATGCGCCAACGTTCGTAAAATTTCTGACCATTGCGACCCAAGTCGAAGGTGGAGTCGACTTCAAGTGCGACTTCGCCCAAGTCGCAGATGGAGTCGACTTCAGGTGCGACTTTGGCTTTCCGCAAAGACTTCAAGTTCCATTCTGGGTCGACTTGGTCCTGGACTTGACTCAAGTCGCAGGTGAAGTCGACTTCGGGTGCGACTTCACTTCCTTGGCTTTCTTAGTTGAACTTGCAATTCTTTGGAATGACTTTGGTCACTTAAATTTCTTCAAATTAATGTTCTTCCCTTTATTTATATTATTTGAAACTCAGTATATTCATTCTTCCTTTATGCTCCATGTCTTGAATCTTGAATCCTTGATTCTTGGTTTGCATAAAATAAGTCCAAATGTGTGATCTTGATTTTCCATGATGAATACATACAACTTTGCTTACTTTGGACTTGATTTGATCTTCATTTGGCCTAAGTCGAATGATTGGGTCTACTTGGTCTTCAATTTTACTCAAGTCGAGCATTGAGTCAACTTGGTTTGCCACTTAGCTTTTCAAAACTCGTTCTATCAGTCTGAAGTCGAAGCTGGAGTCGACTTGGTCTGCGACTTCACCCAAGTCGTATATGGAGTCGACTTGGTCTGCGACTTCGGCAGCTCTCGTCTCCGATTTCAACGCTAGATAGAAAATCATGTTTGAAGTCGATGCTGGAGTCGACTTGGTCTGCGACTTCGCCCAAGTCGCATGCGAAGTCGACTTCGATTGCGATTTCGGCAGCTTTGCTCCCCGATTTCAACGCTAGACGAAAATGACGTTTTGAAGTCATTGCTGGAGTCGACTTGGGGATCGACTTGGCCTAAGTCGATGCTTAAGTCGACTTGGGGATCGACTTTACCTGTCATGCTTCATTTTCTTCATTTTTATATCCTTTAATCATCTTCACAAACATGTTAGTAACCAAAACTTACTCAAATTGATTTGTTAATCATCAAAACAAAGACTTGGCTTATTTTCCACATGTTTCCAACAATAATGATGTGGCATGATTTTTAATTCCATTAATCATGATTAAGTTGATGATAATGATGGAACAAATTAGGGTATTATTTGGAAAATTCATAACTTGACGCCCATAAGGCGGATTGACGTGAAATTTGAAAGTTAAGCACATGTTGACATGCTTTACCTCATGAATGGTATGTATTATGTTAATCATGATTGAATTATGATGATAATGATTTAATTTTATCAAATTTTATGAGACAATTTTAAATGCTCATACTTTGCACTAGAAAGGTCATTTTGGAATGAAAATTGTTATGAACAGCTAAAACAAAGTTCTCTATTATATGGTTGAATTTGATTAAGTTAAATCTCATGAGAAAATGCTTAATCACGTATGGACAAAACCCTTTAACTTTTGCTTCAATTTTGAATTAAAGCAAAAGTCAATGCAATTAAGGGTGCAATTGAGGTGTCAAAAGGAGGGATTTTTTAGCAAATTTTTACAATTTCAAAAATTTGAAAAATACATGGAAATAGAGCTGCATGTAGGGACGTTCAAGGGCAACAATATTTGGACAATTTTGTCCACACGAAATGCCAAAAGAAGCAGCCCATGTGAATGTGACTAAGGGGGCAAATTAGGGATAGATTTTTTGGTATCTTAAAAAATTATATAAAGGGGCTACCAAGGGGGTTTTTTGGGCAACAATAAAGGAGAAAAATAAAAAGAAAAAAGGGGGCAGCAAGAGCAGTTGGGATGTCCAGCAAGGAAGGAGAGAGAGGGAGAGAGAGAGAGAGAAGGGAAAGGAGAGAAGAGAAACAAGAGCAACTTGAAGATTTCAAAGGGGGGTAATTCCTCTCCCAAAATCTAGATATGTAGTGGTTTATTAACATATTTCAAGGTTAAAATATTCCTAATTAAACAGGTTCATTTATAAATTTTTATTTGGCTATTAATTAGCTCATGTTATCAACCTATGCTCATATGTACTGAATCTGAAATAAGAAAGCAAAATATAAAAGAAATAGTAAATGAATGCTTTCTAACATAAAATTTTGTGTGAAAACTCATGATAGGCTGATTAAGGAACGACTCAATTTTTAGCTTAAAAGGATAAGCAGGTTGTAAATTAAAAATCTGGAAAAATCAACTTGAACAGGGTTTAACGGGCATCAGGATTAACTGCACCAAATGATTTTTAATAATTTTTATACAAGGTTTTTTGAGTTGAAAATTTTATATGATATATAAGACATCTTGGATATAACTCAAAAAAAATAAAAATTTATTTTTTAAGGGTATAATTATACCTAATAATTAATGTGATTTGAATCATTTGAAAATAGATGTTGCTGTCCAATAGAGTAAAAATACCAAAATAAATATAAATACTTAATATTTTTGTATAGAAAATATTTATTTTGGTTAATTAATATATTTATTAAGGTATGATAAAAAATTTAGATTTAAATTCTTTAATTTGATCATAATTCAAAATTTTGACAAATTAGTGTGTCTAATTTCAACATTATGGACAGATTGAGGAATAAATCAAAATAAATGTTAAATTCTAGATTTTTGGGATAGAATTTAACTTACGAAGGGATATAAACAAGTATCATAAGTGATTATAAGGGTTTAACCTACTAGAGGTGGATTTGAAAGGAATGGGTGCTATGGAAGCACAAATTATACCAATGTGGGAATTGAAAAATGGACGCCCAACTTGAAAGGCAAGTGAGTTAAATAAGTTGATAGAAACCATGTGGGTTGAAAAACTATATGATATGCAAACATATGAAATTATGGTTATGAATGCAATGTCATTCTTATCTATATATATATAGGTAAAGGCAAAGAAAAGATTGACGAAGGAAACAAAAGTGAATTTAGGTAAGCAAGCAACCTTTTGAAAATATTAATTTCATAACAAATGTTTAAATAATTACAAGTGCTTTAAAATGATTCTTTATTAAGCATTTTCAAATGTTATTTTATTGACAAATATTGAAATAATTTGAACTTATTTTATCAAGATGTTTCAAGATTGCTTACAAGGTAAGAAAGAGAACATTCACGAATGTTGATTTTGTTTCAAATATTTATATTAGTGATTTTAGAATTGCTTACAGAGTAAACAAATTCAATTCTTGAAAATATGACTTTAATAAAAAGCCTCAACATCGCTTCATTGTAAGCATGCTCAATTCTTGAAGGTATGATTTTACTCCTTACTAATGACATGTTTCAAGATGGTTTCATGTTAAGCAAGTTCTTAGAAATGTTATTTCAAAAGCATTTTATGATAAGAGAGTTTCGATTCTCTTACAAGATAACACTTGAAAACAAACTTTAGGAATTCTATTCCTAAGGAGTTTTGAGAAAAAAATATGATTCTTCATATAATGATATTTGTAAATAAATAGGGCTTTTGAAATGGTTTAACGAAATGTCTTTAAATGGTTTATTTAAATGCTTTGAAATGTCTATTGAAATATTTTCAGTCTCTTTGAAAACTTAAATACTTTGAAAATGTCTTGTATTTATGTTTTCAAAAGATTTTTAAGGATGACCCACTCAATAACTTGATGATATAAAACGATTTGATGACTGTTTTGTTTAAATGATGTTCAAAAAATAGTGCAAATGTTTCTCTACATAAGAGTGGAAAGGATGGTGTGTGGATGAGGCATATAATGCCAATAAAATGAAAGCAGATGTGTTTGCCCATCCTTTGCTCATAAAAAGCCCAGAAATGGAAATAAAAATGTTTACAAGAAAAGCTTGTTCTTTTCAATTATTGAAATATTTCGAAATTGATTTATCGAGATGATTCTAAAATTATTTACCAACTAACAAGAAATACTCTTGAAAATATTATTTTTTCGAGTATTATAAATGTTTTGTAAAATTGATTTACTAAAATATTTCTAAAATTCTTTAAGGGTGGCATCCTAACATTATTATTTAAAGACGATTTATGAAAATATTTTTTGTTTAAAAATGATTATGCCTAGTTCTCAATTTGAGAAGGGCATAGTCTACGAACTGAGCTTGATTATGTTCTTTCAAGTTTTGACATGAAAAATGACACGGTATAAGGACTGTGATGATTTTTTGAAATCATGATAGCATGACAATGCGAATATAAATGAGCGTTCACGAGGATCATGTACTAGGTCCATGGTAGAGGTGAGACGATTGCATACTAAGGACAACCTCTACCTGTGGCTGAGTCGCTAAGGGAAGATCGGAAGTCGGCGACTCCCTCCCTAAAATGAGAGTAGGGTCAAGGACGACCGCCTAGCTAGCGATGCAGTCACATAGAGGTTTCTTTCCTATGGAAGAATGATCACTTGGTAAGTGTCACCTACTAGAGGGTTAGAGACGTATATGCATATGTTTGTTTTAAAAGCCCCAAAATGAGGACATGAGAATAATTTTGGACATAATGATGTCCACAAGAAATAATGTTTATTTAAGGATGTTCAGGACATAACAATGTCCATAAAAAATAATATTTACTCAAATATTTTAGACATGATTATGTCCATAGGAAAAAATTTACATGAACATGTTTTAGAACATAAAAATGTCTACATAGATAAAAAGTTTATATGCATATGCGTTATTTTTTAAAAGCCCAAAAAATTGGGATACGAAAAAGGATTTATACGAAATTATTTTAGGACATATAATTGTCCTTATATAAAAGATTTATATGAAATTGTTTGAGGACATACAATTTGTCCTTGTATAAGAAAGTTTATATGCAAATAGTTTAGTATATAAAATTGTCCTTATGAATAAAGAGGTTTATGTGAAAATGTTTTAGGACATAAGATTGTCCTCATGAACAAATGTTTATATGACAATGTTTTAGGACATATACTTGTCCTCATGATTAAATATTTATATGACAATGATTTAGGACATACAAATGTTTTCATGAAAAAAAACTTTTTGAAGGGTTTATATGAAATGTTTTATGAAAATAAAAAATTTTCATGAAAGGTTTCTTCCAGTTGGTACTTGATCGCTTAATAAGTGTCTCCTACCGAACGGCGAGAAATGCATTTATATGAAAATGTGAAATGCTTGCTTACTGAGTTATCACTCACGATTTATTTTTCCAAACCTTAGACAGATATAGGAAAGCTTAAGAGGTAGAGAACCTGAGCATTTGAGGAAATATATGAGATTATATTCATGTGTGTGCTAAATGATTAGCTATGTATATGAAATGGTATGACTGGAATTTTAAAGGTATGACAATATACGTAAACTTATTAAAAGTTCTAAGTTCTATGTAAACTGATGATTGAATATATATATATATATATAAGTATGGGTGTTGAATATTTGATAATGAATAAATTTTATATGGCTATGGCATGGCCAGGTTGATAAAACTAAGGATGTAAGAAAATGAGATAAAAAATTTATGAATGATATTACAGTTGATGACAACTGCCACATGATGAGTTTATGAAAAAGTATATATGGAAGGGAACCAAGTAGTATTTTAAAATGTTATGTGCAACGAATCGCAAGTGTATCATTGCTTACAAGATGTATAGAGTGAAATACAAAGAAATGAAATGATGATGGGTAAAGGAATGAAACAAAAAAAAATTGAACGAGATCCAATTAAGAACCTGCCATGTGATTAAGACAACAATCTTGTTTCACATTTACCGATTGATAACGATTTTGGAGTAAGGCTCAGGATTGTGACGCCTCGGGTTGAGGGCGCCATAGTTAGAGCAGCAACAACATGTAATTCAACTAGTTTAACATGCACATACCAGATATATGCTATGATGTGATGCCAGCATGACCCTCATCACTTAGGCAGCAGGCATACATTTCCATTGTCGTATCATTTTTTAAAATCTAACTCTAATTTGCAGTGACCCTTGAGCATCATATTTATAATAAATTTATATGGACCTACTTCCATATCCACTGTTTCATCTATATTACCCAAGTTTACTCAAAATCTCAAATATGAGTCATCCACTACAACTAGGGGTGTTAATTGTCATGATCAACCCGTCGACCCGCTCGCCCAACCCGTTAATAAATGGGTTTGGGTTGAGATTTTTGAATAAATGGGTTATGATCCGCCAACCCGTTTAACCATTTAATTAAATAAACAGATTAGGGTTGAGACTTTGCAACCCGTCAACCCGTCCAACCCGTTTATATAATCGGTCCAACCTGTATAACCCATTTATAATATATTATATATAAATTTAGTCGGTTCCTGGCTTCCTGCTCTCGGCACTTTGTCCTACGTCGAGACTGAGATCCGAAGTTTCCTTGGATTTTCCGCCGCACGCACAACCATATTTCGGAGCTGGGACCCCTTCTACAAAATCATCAATTGTTTTTCACTCCCCTGCTTAACGATTCATGATAACTGCGCTGTACTGCGCTATCAACAAAGCCACATACAAATAAATGAATTGCATTTAATGTTGCAATTACATCAACTAGAGTATTCTTCAAGGGTGTAGAGTATCTCCCTCGCCCACTTTTTTCTCCCTTTTCTCTTCTACTCGCTCCAGTATCGATTTGTGGACTGCGCTGGCTCTCTTCATCGCCCTTTCTCTTTTCTCTCCTCTCTTCTCTTACTCACCCCTAGAAAGGCTAGCTCGCCTCCTCTCGCCATTGTGTACCTCTCCGGTCCGTTGAGTCGTCGAAGGGCTTGCCTGCAAACTGCAAAGGAACGGATGTCATATTCGACACTCGGCATACGTCGGCAGTTGGCACCTGCTGCGACCTTCGATCTGCCGCCGCATGCATGAAGACTCGGTAGACGTCGGCACGCTGTGACCTTCAGATCTGCGGCGCCGCACGCATGAAGACTCGGCAGATCAGGTATGTTAACTTCGAGTTATTTAATTTATTTAATTTTACAGGCTTTATTAAATATTTTTAGCATTAAAATTAGTAACAAACACAACCCGTTAACAACCCGTTAACCCGTTTATTAAATGGGTTAGGGTTGAAGTTTTTTAAATGGGTTAATAAACGGATTAGGGTTGAGATATATTAAATGGGCTAGGATTAGGATTAAGCTCCAACCCATTCAACCCGATCCGTTAACACCCCTAACTGCAGCTAGTTGTGGCGCCCCGAACCGAGGTACCTAGAAGCTTTACTCCATGATCATTTTGATTGGTAAACGTGACTTAGGATTGTTGCCCTCATCACACGGCAGGATTTTTTTTCTATATATATATATATCATCAATACATGAAAATTTTTCATTATTCATCCAACATGAAATATTTTCTCATATCACAATTATAACCCAAAACTGTTCCATAAACACTTTCATTGGAATAAAATATTCATTTCTATCTCTTAATTAACATCATTGTCTTTACATAAATATGCACATATACAACATTTATATAAAAACTACATAGCACTTGGCATGCTGCCTTCATCATCATTTCCTGCCTGTTGTTGAAAAAGCATGGGTGAGTAATAATACTCAGTAAGCAAGTCATACATAATTTTTCAATCATTTTATGCATTTCATAAAATACAAATGCAATGCATACATAGCATTCATGACATTCCTTTGGATGCGACGCTAGCTAGGCACCCATCCCATACATGCTCCCATTTCAGGGAGGTCGCCGCCAGCCTGGGCCTATTAAGCGACTTGGCAATAGGAATGGGGACATCCGGTCCGCTTACTACCTCGACTAAGGTTTATTCCTCGTGCACGTGCTTATTCACATTCACATGTCGGCATGATATTTGTAAATCACAAAAAATTTCATAAAAAGCATTTATTAAACAATTTAACAAAACGAACTTCAGTTCATGTAAAGTAGTTATAGGTATGGCCAACCTTAAATAAATTTTATAAAGCAACTTGCGAACAATTTCAAGCATTTTGGAAATAATTTGCAAAACATATAACTTGCTTACCTTCTTAGTGGGTGTCTTTGACCTTTTCTTTTTCTTTTCCAATTCAAGGAAAAAGGATAATTTTATTTCTTCTATTCAAGCTGCTTTCCATGCATGCTTTATAATATTTGGGCATTATTTCTTTATATGGATATTTTTATCCATATGTTCCTCAAAATTTCCATCCTTATATTTAAATATTATTCTCAAATTTTCTCCAAAATTACGCTGTTTACTGCAGCAAATCACTGTAGCAGATTACTGTTCATCCGAGTTATTGTTCACAGAGACGTGGTTACTGTTCATGGGTTCCAAAAATTGATATTTTTTCCAAAAATAAAAAATACCATGACATATCTTATGCCTAGTATATCATAGGACATTTTATACATTTTAAATTTATCATCATTTACTTGGCGAAAAAAATCATTTTCTCCATATACTTAAAAATCAACATAAATTCACTTAAGCATAATCCTTAATTTCAAAAGTCGTGAAATTAATATATCATCATTCCAACATCATATTTATCATAATCATACATGCCAAATCATCATTTATCAATTTTGGAGCATTATTTTCACATATCATATGCTATCTTCCCGAATACCCTATCTTCGCTCCAAATTTTTGATATTTTGGCATAATTCCATTTAAACACTATATCTATACTTATTTTCTCATGCTTAGGCACTATATAAGCATGTTTTTACCTTACTTAACATCCAAAAAAATTTTGGGTAGAAATCACTTACCCCAAGTGGAGATATGTCATTTTTTCACCATTTTTCTCTCTAACTTCCTCCTTTTCTTCCATGGACGTGTGGGAGGGTTTTGGGGGCATGGAATGGCTCAAGTGGAGCTGGGATATGATTCCTTAGACGTCCACCCTGCTGCCTATTTATACGGTTGCATTTTTCAACAATTTGAAATTTACTCCCTAACTTTGAGGTATTTAATTATAAATTGGTATTTCTTTTTTATTTTAAAAATTTCTTTGAGTCAAGAGCTGCCCACCATATGCCTACTCCATTCACCCTATTCAGCCCTATTTCTTATTTTTTAAAAAAAAATTAATTAATTTAGGCTAAATCAATCCTAACCGTTGATTAAAGATGATCATGATCATGGACCGTTGATCATGGTCAAATTTTCCAGCTGCTCCCCCTGCAACGTCCCTATAGCAGCATCCATTGCATTTAATTTTTTTTATTTTTAATTATTTATTTTATTTAAAAAGTCAAAAGTAGAATTTATTAAAAGTTGGCTATCCTTTTTTACCTTGTTTTCACATTCAATCTTGACCTTTGATTTGTGATTTTCATCACATCTTAACCTATCCATCATGTACATCATGAATTTTTAACCATCCATAAAAAATTTCATCGAATTCCGACGCTCGGATTGCAATTTATGATTTTTTTTCTATTTTTCCACAAAAATCCAAATTTGAATTAAAAAATCCAAAAGAATTGCTATTTCGTCCTGTAGTGATTAAATCTCTATTTTGTCTTTTGTGATTAAGTTAATCCAAGTGATTAACTCTTAATCACGTGTCTTAATCCCCGTTTACTATTCTCGTCCACTATTCACGTGCACTATTCACGGGTTAAATTCCTAATTATTTAAATCTCCAATACACATATCCATCAATATAATTCATGAATTTTCATTTATTATAAAAATAATTACAAAAGAATCTAGGGTTACAATGTCGAAATGACGTGTATTTTGTCGGGGTTTCACAATCATCTCCCCTTATAATAGGTTTCGTCCCGAAACCTATCTTTCTTTGAACAATTGAGGATATTTTCTTTCGACCTCTTCTTGTAGCTCCCAAGTGGCTTCGGACTCCGAATATCGATTCCATTGTACCTTTACATATTCGATCTCTCTGTTCCGAAGCTTCTTCATCTTGAAATCCAATATTTTGATTGGCCTTTCCTCACAATTCAAGTGTTCTTGGATTGGCAAATTCTCTGCTATCAACACATGGGTAGGATCGGAAACATATTTCTTTAGCATGGAGATGTGAAACACATTGTGGATGGCAATGAGGGCTGGTGGCAGGGCTATTCTGTAGGCTAGATTGCCTATCTTTTCCAAAACTTCAAAGGGCCCAACGTATCTTGGGTTTAGTTTTCCCCTCTTTCCAAACCGGGTGACTCCTTTAAATAGCATTACCTTAACAAATACGTGATCTCCAACTTGGATATTTAAATCCCTTCTTTTGCAATCGGTGTAACTCTTTTGCCTGCTCTGGGCCGTGAGTATACACTGGCGAATCACTTGAACTTTTTCTGCCATTCTTTTTGAAAGATCTGGAGCCAACTTTCTTTCTCCCACTTCATCCCAGTTTAGAGGAGTTCTGCATTTCCGTCCATATAAAGCTTCGAATGGGGCCATTTGAATACTTGCTTGATAACTGTTATTATAAGCAAATTCTACCATAGCCAAATATTCATCCCACGATCCTACAAGTTCTACTGTGCACATTCTCAGCATATCCTCAACTATTTGATTTACCCTTTCTATCTACCCATCAGTTTGAGGATGAAATGTTGTACTGAATTTTAGCTGTGTACCTAAGGTTTGATATAAACTTTTCCAAAATCGAGACGTAAAACTGGAATCTCGATCGGAAACTATTGACTTAGGTACTCCATGCAGTCTCACTATCTCCTTATAATAAATCTTAGCCAGTCGCTCAGCAGTAAAATTTTTCTTGATGGCTAGGAGATGAGCTGCCTTTGATAATCTATCTACTATGACCCATATAGCATCATTTCCATTATGGGTTCTTAGCAACCCTTCAATAAAATCCATAGTAATGTCATCTCATTTCCATTCTGGGACTTCTAGCGATTATAATTTTCCAAGGGTCCTTTGGTGATCAGCCTTAACCCTTTGACATGTTAGGCACTTAGCCACATATTCAGCAATTTCTCTCTTCATATTATTCCACCAATACATCTTTTTGATGTCTTGATATATCTTGGTGCTACCTGGATGCATCGAAAATGGAGAGAAATGTGCTTCTTTCAATATCTATTCCTTTATTTCCTCTTGATTGGGTATACACAGGCGATCCCTATATCTATACATCCTTTGTTCATCTTGAATATATTCTTTGAAATTTTTCTTGATCATTTTCTCCATATAACTTTTTAATTCCCCATTTTCTTGTTGAGCCATTTTAATTTGCTCAAATAAATTTGGCTGGATTTATAATTGAGACAATCTAACTTGTACGCCAGGTGGGCTTAGAATTAATTCTAATTGTCTCGATTCTTATAGTAGCCCTTCTTCTTTTGTGATGAGACGTGCTAAGCTAGCATTTCTACTTAGCGCATCGGCTACTACATTAGCTTTACCTGGATGATATAAAATGTCGAGGTCATAATCCTTGAGTAACTCGAGTCATCTTCTTTGCCTCATATTTAACTCCTTTTGAGTAACAATGTACTTGAGGCTTTTATGATCAGTATAGACCTTACATTTAACTTCATATAAATAATGTCTCCAAATTTTCAAGGCAAAGACTACTGCTGCCAATTATAAGTCATGGGTTGGATAGTTTACCTCATTTGGCTTGAGTTGCCTGAATGCGTATGATATAACTTTCCCATTTTGCATCAGTACACATTCTAGTCCTTTCTTTGAGGCATCACTATAGATCACAAACCATTCCTTCTCCGTAGGTAGTGTTAGAATTAGAGCTTTTACCAGTCTTTTCTTTAACTCTTGGAAACTATTCTCACATTCCTATGTCCATTCATACCTAACTCCTTTCCTTGTCAACTTTGTGAGTGGAGCTGACAATTGTGAGAATCCTTCCACAAACCTTCTGTAGTAGCTAGCTAGCCCTAGGAAACTTCTTATTTCTGTGATATTTGTTGGCTGTGGCCACTTTGTTATTGCCTCAATCTTTTGAGGATCTACTTGTACTCCCTTCTCGGATATAATGTGGCTGAGAAAGGCTACCTGTTTCAACCAAAATTCACATTTCTTGAATTTAGCATATAATTTCTCCCTTCGGAGAATTTCCAATACTATCTTCAAATGTTTCTCATGCTCTTCTTCTGTTTTTGAATAAATCAATATATCATCAATGAATAACACCACAAATTGATCCAAAAATTCTCAAAAAATCCTGTTCATCATGTCCATAAATACAGCTGGGGCATTCGTTAGTCCAAATGGCATGACTAAGAATTCATAATGCCCATATCTTGTTCTGAATGCTGTTTTATAGATGTCCTTTGGACATATCCTCAACTTGTGGTAACCTCACTGTAAATCAATTTTTGAAAATGTAGAAGCTCCTTTTAACTGATCAAAAAGATCATCTATTCTTGGGAGTGGGTATTTATTCTTAACCGTTACTTTATTCAATTCTCTGTAATCAATACGGAGTCTCAAACTCCCATCTTTTTTC
This sequence comes from Annona cherimola, assembly GCA_030490835.1. NCBI lineage: Eukaryota > Viridiplantae > Streptophyta > Magnoliopsida > Magnoliales > Annonaceae > Annona > Annona cherimola. The sequence continues at coordinate 57,575,901 of CM059976.1, forward strand.
CTCACAAATAGCACTGGAGCTCCCCATGGTGATGCACTGGGTCTAATAAACCCTTTATTCAATAAATCTTGAATTTGTACTTTCAACTCAGCCAATTTGGCTGGTGCCATCCTATATGGGGCCTTAGATATTGGGGCTGTCCCTGGAACAATTTCTATTTCCATATCCATCTCCCTTTCTGGTGGTAAATTACATAGCTCCTTTGGAAAAATATCTGAAAATTCCTGTACCACTGGAATTTATTCCATAGGTACCCCATCTCTTATTGTGTTTATAGAGACCAGATAGGTTGTACATTGTTGGCGCATCAGCTTAGCTGCTTTCATAGCTGATACCATCCTTATTATGTTTTCTGACTATCTTATTTTTCTGATCTCTATTTCATCTTTTGGTGCTTCAAATTGTACCTTTTTATTTCTACAATCAATTGTCGCACCCCATTGACTTAGCCAATCCATCCTTAATATGACATCAAACTCTGTTATGGGTAATAGGATGAGATCAACTTCCAATATTTTTTTCCTACCCTGATAGGACATGCTTTGCAGATTTGATTTATACTTGTCAACCTATATACTGGGATTTTACATGTATAGTACTACTGGTTCCTCTACCCGAAGTGCGTGTGTGATTATGAATTGGTATGATATAAATGAATGCGTAGCTCCAGAATCAAATAAAGCTACTGCAGAATTTCCTAAAATATAAATCATACCTGTAATCACTTTTTCCTCTATCTCTTGTGACTCCGTTCGGGTGAGGGCTTGGACACGCACTGGGTTGGTAGCAGTACTAGGTCGATTGGCGATGGCGGGGACTTTTTGGTGGGCCGGCCTCCCTCGAGCTGGTGCTCCTTGTGGCTTATTCGGACAATTAGGCGAAATGTGTTCGACTTGACCACAGTTGAAGCACTTTATTATCTTGGCTTCGTCGGTCCGCTGTCCCGGGCCACATGACCAGCTTGGCCACATTTGTAGCATTTCCCCATTCCTTGTAAACATTCGCCTGAATGGCGTTTGTGGCAAGTTCTGCAAGTCGGGGTGCTCTGTGTCTTGTCGCCGATCTTCTTTCTCTCGGCGATTCCCCTTTTTCCTTTATTAGCCTCTCCTTCCTTGGAGGCTGAAAAGAATTATTTTTGAGCTTTCCTAAGCTCCTGAGTCCTCATAGACTACATCTCCAATGCCCTAGCCCTCTCAATGCTAGAAGCATAGTCTTTTATTAATAATGGGGCTAACCCCTCTCTTAGCTGGGGCCTTAGTCCCCTCTGGAACCTTTGTGCCTTATTTTCTGGTACATTGGCAATCCATGACACTTATCTTACCAAGGCGTTGAATTTTGTAGCATATTCTGTGATTGTCATCCTGCCTTGGTAGAGTTTTTCGAACTCTATCACCCTCTAGCTCTGTAGCCCTACAGGGAGATATTCTTTATTAAATTCCTCCAAAAATTCATGTCACGTAACTTGCTCCGGATATGGCATAGTGACCATTAGTGTTTCCCACCATTCATAAGAATCTTTTATCAGCAGATGGGTAACACATAATACTTTCTACTAATCATTGCAGGGCAATATTCTGAATAATTTCTTAATTTTCGTGATTCACTGCTCTGCAATAAGGGGGTCCAGTTCCCCTGCAAACTTGGGCGGACGCTGGGCAAGAAAGGCGTTAATAGCCTTTCTGTTGGCCTCAAGGAGACTATCTGTAACGCCCCGAACTGAGACGTCACTTCCTTACCTCAAGATCCTATCGATTGGTAAATGTGAATCAGGATTGTTGCCCTGATCACGCAGCGAGTTCTTAATTGGAATACGCCCAAATTTTTTTTGTTTTCATCTGTCATCATTCATAACTTTATATAGCAATCATCACACATTGAGACATTTCCCTTGTAATAAGATTCATCATTTCATTCATAGCATCCTTTCATGCCTGTCATTATTCACTCAATCATTGTACACATCATACTTGCATACATTTAGTCATTGACTCACATGAAACATAGAATTCTAACTAAGTTCATATACGTATAAACATGGAACTTAGAATTCTAACTAAGTTCATATACACAATGAGCTTACCTTAGCATATTCATGCTTTTCCATTCCTCATAGCCTTCAAGGCTATCATCACGTACCTTCCTCCACGTCTTAGGTTCGCAAACTTCTGAGTTTTCTCGGCACCTGTCTAAGGGTGGGGAAAACAAAACGTGAGTGACAACTCAGTAAGCAAGCATTTTATCTTTAGGGCAAGACTTCCTTGAAAATCTTTTTCATAAACATCTTGAATACCTTTTCCCTGAGGACATTCATATGTCCTAAAATATTATCATGAAATCCTTTGTTCATGAGGACAATTCTATATCCTTGAATGTTTTCATAAAGCATTCATTCTTAAAATCATTTACAAGCCACGTGTGGGCCTGTTAAAGCAAAACATACACGTTTTACCTTTGATGATGAAATCCTTTTAATTATTATATAAACATTTTTAATGTTCAAGACATTACATGAAATCATCGTTTGCTAGTGGACGTTTTACGTCCAAAACATTTTCTTATAAATTCTTAGGCAAAGCAGACATCTCATGTCTCAAAACATCATTAACATAAACTATCATAAAATCCTTTAGCCAAGAGACATTTTATGTCTCAAAACTGTTGGAAACAATGCTTCAAAACAAAATAAAATTGACCAAAGATTGAGTTTTGATGATTAACAACAACTAACTTGAGTATATTTAAAGGACTAATGAGTTTGTCATTTGTTTTAAGGAACTTAAGTAGCCAAGTCGATCCCCAAGTCGACTTGGACTTCGACTTAGGGTGAAGTCGATCCCAAAGTCGACACAACTATCGACTTGAGAAAGAACCTCAAAGGCAAAATCAACTTGCAGGTGAAGTCGCATCCCAAGTCCACTTCACATGCGACTTGGGAAGCCAAGTCGCAAACGAAGTCGACCTCGCTATCGACTTCAATCGTGAAAAACTGTCCAGAGCTGAATTTTGGGGCACGAAGCTGCCCAAGTCGCAGGCCAAGTCGACTCCAGGTGCGACTTGGGTGAAGTCGCAGACAAAGTCGACGTCATCCGTGACTTGAGAAGTTCAAACTTCAAAGATGCAGTTTCAAAGCCTATTCAAAGAATCTCTCACTCAAGTTCAAAGCAAAGATTCAAGATGGAGATCAAATCAAGTTTATCAAGTCCAAGGATTCAAAGATAAAGGTCAAATGAGTTCAATTCAAAGAAAAGATTCATGTTCAACTTCAAATCAAGTCTATCAAGTCTTAAAGACCAACTGAGTCAAATGCAAAGCAAGGCGCATGATTCAACCAAGCAGGACTCAAGCTCTCCTAAGAATCACAAGATTCAAGACAATCCAAGATAAACCAAAGACAAGGACTTCAAGATCAACAAGATCTACAAGTATAAGGGATTATTTCAGAATGAAAATGATTAAAGGAAACAAGCCAAGCAAGATAGAGGAAGATCAAATGAAGAACAAAGCATATTTTGCAAAGACCAAGTCAAACCGCAACCCAAGTCGACTCCATGATCGACTTGAGTTGAAGTCGGAACCCAAAGTCAACTCAATACTCAGACTTGGAAACTGACAAGGTGAAGTCGCACTCGAAGTCGACTTCACCTGCGACTTGGGTCAAGTTGATGCACAAGTCGACCCTGACTGAAACTTAAAGTTGCGACGGAGAAGCGAAGTCGCACCCGAAGTCGACTCCATCTGCGACTTGGGCGAAGTCACATCCGAAGTCGACTCCACATGCGACTTGGGTCGCAATGGTTGGAATTTATTCGAACGTTGGCGCATTAAATGCGCGCCACCTACCCTCTAACGTTCGGATTCCCTCCAAAATTATAAAAGGCATTCATGGTAGACGAGGGAAGTAGCTGAGAATCATTAAGTGTGCATAACTACCATCTACAAGAGCTTTAAAGAGATCAAGCTAATCAAAGAGGAAGAACTTTGCTTCAAACTGCAAGAGCTCAACTACTGATCATTCAAAGCCGATTCAACAAGTTCTTCTCTGCGCCAAACTGCTTCTACACAACTGTAAAGTGTAGTTTTCTTATTGTTTCTTTTGTATGTGTTGAACTTGATTTAGTTTGAGGAACTAAGATCAAGTGTAAGCAAAGTAGTGTGTGATTGGAGTGTGACTCATCACCTACTTGTGCTGTGTTTTGTTTGATGCCCCCTAGAGCTGGAATCTAGAAGAGAGCAGTGGCTCTAATTGTATTGAGAGAATACAATAGTGGAACCCAAGTCACAAGGAGTGTGAGCTTGGAAGAGTGGAGTAGGGAGGTTGCCCGAACCACTATAAAAATCCTGTGTGCTTGATTTATACTTCTGCCATTTACATTACATTGCTTTCCATTTCGTTTCTTCATTAAGGGGACTGGATTAATCCGGGGTTAAGTTTCTGTTTAAGATATAAATTTTTTAAATACCCAATTCACCCCTCCCCTCTTGGGTTTTTCCATCAACTCGGGACCAATAAAAACATCATTAACATAAGTCATCATAAAATTCTTTAGTCAAGAGACATTTTATATCTCAAAACATCATTAACATAAGCCATCATGAAATCCTTTTCATAATCACCGTCTTGGGGCTTGTTTATAGCAAACAAGGCAAACAAAATACGTAAACCATTTTCATAAATGCATTTGCATAAACACATTTCCTTTAATTCCTGTTATTTACACTTTTTTGTAAAACACCCTTTCTTTTAGAGTAACTTATGCATATTAGCTCATAAGAATCCAATTTAGGATAACTTGTTGTATAAATGCTTTTATGACCCAATCTTTGGGCTTTTGAAAAGCCAAACGTATGCAAATGCATTTCTCCCCATCCAGTAGTGACACTTAGCAAGTGATCATGCTACCTTTTGGAAGAGAATCCTTAACAACACGCTAGCCCAGCAGCTGTTTATATATTCTGCTCCCATCTCAGGGAGGGCGCCACTGGCACTCCTGCCATCCCTTAGCGACTTGGCCTTATATAGTGTGGGCTCCGGTCATCCCAACCGTGCTATACAACTTGCCTATTACTTATACTGGTGCACCATACGTTATTATGACGGACTGTTGTCCATTTGATTTAAAGAACCACAGACCGCAGCCCCACGTCCTTTTAAACTGGGATCACAGACCGCAGCCTGCATCCATATGCACAAAAATCTTAGACCGAAGTCTATATTTAACAATTATTTTCAAAAATCCATCACAGACAGCAGTCCGTGTCAACTTGTAAGCGAGCACACCCACTTTAACAAGTTGTTATTTGAAATCTAGTTTTAGGATGACCTTCCTTAAGTTCCTTTAGAAACGTTTTGAGTAAAATATTTTGATAAACATTTGAAATATTTGAGAAACGATACATCTTAAAATCCTTTTAAAAAAAGAATTTCAAATCCTTTGGATTTTCATAAATAAATCATATTTTTCTCTAATATTTGCTTGGTTTCCGTTTCAGGACCTTTTGTTTACAAAAGTTATGCAATTATGCTATCCACTTGTCCATAACCTAAAAATTTAATAATTGTCCACATATCAATCATTTTTACATAAAGGGAAATTGCACAGTTTTTTGCATGCCATTAAGCAACCTGAAATCAAACCATTTTATGAAATCAATCATAGGAGGTTGGTCATCTATAAATCCCTTTTTAACACATCCGTATAAACATTTTTAACATAGATTTCCTTGTCTAAAGGAAATCATAACGTTTCGAACATCATTTCAATACATATGGACTATGTCCAAAATATCATTTATTATTTAATTATCTTGACCTAGCAAAACAAATCTTTTTCATCATTGTTTATCACGAGTTATTGTAGAAATAACTCAAAACTCATTTACAAACAATATTTTGTGAAAAAGGGTAAAATTCCCTTTTTCTTATAAAATATTGTTGAACAATATCATATAGAACTTGCTTGCTTAAAAACAAATTCTTAAAACCATCGGTATCAAACATGAAATCCTTAGAAACATTAGCATGGAGAACTTGCTTACTCATAAGCAAAATTTCTCAATTCCATTAACATGAAGCATTCCCATCCTTGGCAACACTTAGGATAAATTATTTATCTTAAAAAGTGTCTCTTGCTTCCCATGAAGTAAACCTTAAGACTTTTCATTAAAGTCATCATTTTTTCAAAACTTATGTCTTTGTATTAAAGTCATCATATTCAAAACTTGAGCTTGCCCATTCGTTAAAACATAAACATAGACATTTCAAACACAAACATAAACATTTCAATCATATCAATCCCATAGAAAGAAAATGACATTTTAGAAAGTTCGCTTGCTTACTTGAGATCGCCATAATCCCTTTCCTTCCATTTTTTTTCTTGCCTACATGAGAATAATATAATTTTCATATATTTCTTTTCCTTACATTCCATTTAGTTTTCCAACCCATTTTATTTACATATATCATTTATTCGACTTCTCAAGTCACTATGCATACATTTAGCATATACGTGCACATTTTTACACATTCCATCGGCTAATCACATAACATATATAACCCCATAATTAGGGTATCTATTCAATCATACAAAATCCATCCATTGACTATCATACATAGGTTCATTAACCTTCATTTACCATTTTTCACTCCTTTTACAAACTTCACACATCGGTGCCCATTTTAAGCACACGTTATCGCCTTAAGCTTCATTACATAGTCCCAAAATTGGGAATTAACATCATATAATTCAAAACAGTTATGTAGTCATGAAATTCATCATATTTTCATGCATTTTTTCACAAAACCATATTCTATATGTCATTCATCACTTATGCAAGTCAATTGCTTCACGTATGCCCATTTAGCAACATATACATGAGATGTTTCATAAAATTTTCTAAGGCAGAGGTTTAATCCATATTTCAGCGGGTTAATTATCCTTAATTACCACTGGGGTTTAAATCCACTTGCCATAGATTTCCAAAACAGCTAGTTTGGAACCCATTTTTCACTCGTTTAACATGTCTTTTGACACATAACCTTAGGCAATTATATAAATCCAAAATTTCAGCATATAATCCCACTTTTCTTAATCCATATTTAAGGATTTAACACATATATCAATTTGGATTATTTCTACATAGGCTTCATATTTCTTTTTGATTTTTTCCTCAAACTATCCACATATGTTGAAATCAGGCGTACTGAAATCTCAAAATCTTGAATTAATATCAAATCAAGTATTTTTGATCTGAAATTTCTACCATACCTTAATAACTACATGAATTAACCAAAATAAATATTTTCAGTATAAAACATTAAGCATTTATATTTATTTTGGCATTTTTACCTTGCTGGACAACAGCATCCATTTTCAGTCAGCCTTAATCACGTAAATTATTGTGATTCTCAATATGTCTTATATATCCTGTAAAATTTTCATCCTTAACTTCCTTTTATAAAAATTATTAAAAATCCTTTCCTGCAGTTGATCCTGTCACCCATTTTACCCTGTTTGGGTTAATTTTTTTGAATTTTTAATTTGCAACTGGCTTGTCCTTTTAAGCTAAAAATTGGTTCGTTCCTTAATCATCCCATAATGATTCTTTCCAAAAATTTACATGCTAAAATTCATTCATTTACTGTTCCGTCCATAATTTAATTTATAACATCATATATCATTCGAAACTTCACTTTCCATCATCTAAATCATGGAATTTCATACATGCAAGCTAATACCCATTCCATATTCATTCAAAAGCATGTTGAATCATCACTTTAAAACATGTTTAAACATCCATTTCATTTTTGAATTTTGGAGTTCAAGAACTTAAGATAAACCAATCAAAATAACACATCTACTTACTTGGATTGATGCTCTCCAAACCCTAATCACTTGGAAGAGTTTTCCTCCACAAATTCTCTTCTTCTCCCCTTGCTTTTCCCTTGGTTTTCTCTTCTTCTTGATGGGCATGGCTGGACGTGAGCTGCTGGTCTAGAGGGGAAGTTTCAGCACTTAGCCAAAATGCCCAATTCATGTGAACGTGCAATCCCTTTGTGGAGCTGAATATTTTTCCAGTTGTGGGCCCCACTTGCTAGGCATTTTCCACAGCCATTCAATGCATGTCTATCCCCGTTATGTGCTAGTGAACTCACAGCCAAGTAAAATAATTTTTTACCAATTTTTAAAAATCCAGAAAATTAGCTCATCTCAACCGTCCACCTGCCCCTCCTATTCACGTCCAGTTGCTGCCCAATTTCCCAGCAATATTTTCATTTTTTAAAAATCCCAAATTGTGGGTAATTTATACACCTAATTATCCCTTAATTCATATATTAATTTGGTGTTAAAAAATTAATAAAAATCATTGTAGCAGCATCAAATATGGGATGTCCACATGTGTAAACAAGCTGTTCATTTTTTCCACCTTTCATGGCAGCTACAAATCACGAATTTTCTTAGATTTTTTCACATAATTAAATGATTATTTATACATCCCAACATGTCATCTATTCATGTGCATTATTTACAAAATAAAAATTCACAAAAATCCAAACAGCAACTGCTTGGAACGTCCATGCATTGCCACCTTGCCTAGCTCTCTTTGAGCTCACCTCTAGCTCATTAATTCCAGCAGCATAATCAAAAATTTCCACACATATTTAATCATTAAATAACCTGCATTTCACCTGCATTTCACCTGCATTTGACACCTATTGGGACCATTAAAGATTGCATTCAATTCATGCAACTTTAGCCCTGAATGCATGGTACTCTTGGGTGTAAAAGTCAACTATGTGCACCTTTTTCAATTCAGGTATTTTTCGAACATAATTTGCTTAATCCAAACCTTCCAAAATTTTAATCTCATAATTTCATTCAACCATTTCAAATTTCATCTCAATCCGATTTTTCTAGCTCAAGTTATAGCCGTTGGAAGTTAACGGTTGAAATTGAAATATGATCAATAAATCACTAATTCAATTTCATCAAGGATTTTCATAACCTAATAATTTCATAATATCAAGCCCATCATCATCAACTTTCATTTCAAATTTCACTTGAATCCACCTTACAAGCGTTGAGTTATGAATTTTCTAGTGTTCTTCCAACATAATTCCACAATTTTTATTTTAATCTCCATTAATTAAATCATGGAAACTAACTAAACATTCATGCCACATTAGCATGTTTTAATCCTCATTATGCTCCTTTAATCACCTTGACTCATAATGGGCTCCGTCGATTAAATTTTTAATCACCATTCTTAGTGGAACCCTAATTGCAAAATATCATAAAATCCTAAAATCATCCAAAAATTCCATTTAATCATATATAAGTAACACGTACCTGTTCATTGTACACATTGAATCTTATTTAGGTTGGGGTTTCACACTATCCTCCACTCTCCTTGACGAGCCGGGATTGGCCAAGGGCCCTGGTCTTTCCCCGTCTCCTCTTGATGGCAGGGCCTGCTGGTTCCTCATTTCTTACAATAACCCAGCAGCCTGGGCTGTCCATTGCTGCATAGCTTTTTCGATAGCCGCAACAATTTTTTCTTTTATATTGTCCTCTGCTTGAGGTCTAGGGCTTTCCTCATGCCGTAGGTGGGTCCTAGAGGATTGCTCCTAGGATTCTGCCCTATACGTTCTTTTACTAGCTTCGCCCCTTGCTTGATCAACTGATTCTTCCATTGGGGCCTTTCCTTTGTTAGCTCTTGCTTTAGCTCTGGTGAGCGGCATTTTCAACTTCATGAAACATTCATTAGTATAACATCAATATTCATCATGATATACTTAATTAAATTCAAACACATAATCACAAGATCATATAATTCACATATATTCTCATAAATTATTAGCAAACCACTTATACATCAGTCAAACTTTTGTACATAGGCTAACTTAGCCTTATGTACCTGTTCTCTTGCACTTAGTGGAGCCTTTTCTCTATCTGTCATCTATATAAATCGTCAATGATAAATAAATCAATCATAATCATGATTTCATGTATTCTAGCTTGGTCATTTCTTTCCTTTTCTGCCTATTTACCAATCCATGCTCTAATACCAACTTCTGTGGTGCCCCGAACCGAGGTGCCTAGAAGCCTTACTCCGAGATCGTTTTGATTGGTAAATGCGACTCAGGATTGTTGCCCTCATCACACGGCAGGATTGTTTTCTATATATATATCATCAATACATGGAAAATTTTCATTATTCATCCAACATGAAATATTTTCTCATATCACTATTATAACCCAAAATTGTTCCATAAACACTTTCATTGGAATAAAATATTCATTTCTATCTCTTAATTAACATCATTGTCTTTACATAAATATGCACATATACAACATTTATATCAAAACTACATAGCACTTGGCATGCTGCCTTCATCATCATTTCCTGCCTGTTGTTGAAAAAGCATGGGTGAGTAATAATACTCAGTAAGCAAGTCATACATAATTTTTCAATCATTTTATGCATTTCATAAAATGCAAATGCAATGCATACATAGCATTCATGATATTTCTTTGGATGCAACGCTAGCTAGGCACCCATCCCATACATGCTCACATTTCAGGGAGGTCGCCGCCAGCCTGGGCCTATTAAGCGATTTGGCAATAGCAAGGGGGACATCCGGTCCACTTACTACCTCGACTAAGGTCTATTCCTCGTGCACATGCTCATTCACATTCACATGCCGGCATGATATTTGCAAATCACAAATAATTTCATAAAAAGCATTTATTAAACAATTTAACAAAACGAACTTCAGTTCATGTAAAGTAGTTATAGGTATGGCCAACCTTAAATAAATTTTATAAAGCAACTTGCGAACAATTTCAAGCATTTTGGAAATGTTCCGGCCTCGTGAGAAATAAAATTCAAAATTCATTTGGTTGAAAATTGTATTCCCTGCGGCTTTGAGAATAAATGCTTAATTAATTCCCCAGCAAAATTTTAAAGCATCCAATTCTTTAACCGAGTCCGAAAAGTATATCACAGAAATATTTTGCATTGTGTTCCACATTCTGATTTTACATCTCCAACGAGAAAACCCTTGATTAAAAGAGCTGAATACAATGGTCCATAAAAAAATGCTTAATAATAATGAAGTGCGTAGAAGATCCTTCTACGTCTTTACAAGTGCACGAAAAATCGTGTCTAACAAAAATATAAAGATAAATGAGTACACTTTGCCCCGCGCCGTGACTCGAATGTGAGGTATATGACGCCACGCGCCATATCTTAAATATGAAGTACATGACGCCGCGCGCCATGACTTAAATGTGAGGTACATGACGCCACGCACCATGTCTTAAATGTGAGTTTACGCTTATGTGGAACCCTGACCGTATACGAGTTGTTTCGACTATATACGCGTCATTTCGACATTTGTAATTTTGTAATTATATTATGAATAAATGAAAATTCATGAATTATATTGATGGATATGTGTATTGGAGATTGAAATAATGCAATTAGGAATTTAACCCCGTGAATAGTGCACGTGAATAGTGCACGTGAATAGTGTACGTGAATAGTAACCAAGGACTAAGACCCGTGATTAAGAGTTAATCACTTGGATTAACTTAATCACAAAAAGACAAAATAGAGATTTAATCACTACAAGACAAAATAGAAATTCTTTTGGTTATTTTAATCCAAGTTTGGATTTTTGTGGAAAAATAGAAAAAAAATCATAAATTGCAATCCGGGCGTCGGAATTCGATGAAATTTTTTATGGATGGTTAAAAATTCATGATGGACATGATGAATGGGTTAAGATGTGATGAAAATCACAAATCAAAGGTCAAGATGAAACGTCAAAACAAGTTCAAAAAGTAGCTAACTTTTTAATAAAAGCTACTTTTGACTTTTTAAATAAAGTAAATAAATAAAAATTAAAAAATTAAATGAATGGCTGCTGCTACAGGGATGTTGCAGGGGGAGCAGCTGGAAAAGTTGACCAAAATCAATGGTCAAAATTCATCCTAATCAAAGATCAATGGCTATGATTAATTTAGCTTAATTTAATTAATTTTAAAAATAAAAAAATAGGTAGAAAATTAGGGCTGCTATAGGGGGGCTGGAGCAGGCCTAGGGTAGCTGCTCTTGGCTCAAGGCATCTTTGGAAATTATAAAAAAACACGTTTTGCAATTTTACACCTTGAGCTAGAAGGGGTAAAATGCAAATTCATGAAATTTGAAGCACTATAAATAGGGGAGCATGCCTTGGACGAATTCACAGCCATTCCAAGCTCAAAAATCACTTGAGCAACTTCATTTTCCATCCCCACACGTTTTAGCCTTAAGGAAAGAAGAGAATCGAAGGTTGGAGTGAGAAAAGGCGAGTAGAAGAGGCATAACTTCGCTTGAGGTAAGTGGATTCCCCTCAAACTTGTTTTGAATGTTAGATGAAGTAAAACCCAAGCATGAGAAAATAAGTATAGATATAATGTTTAAATGGAATTATGCCAAAACATCAAAAATTTGGAGCGAATATAGGGTATTCGGCAAGATAGCATATGATATGTGAAAATAATGCTCCAAAATTGATAAATGATGATTTGGGATGTATGATTATGATGAATATGATGTTGGGAATAATGATATATTAATTTCATGATTTTTGGAATTAAGGATTATGCTTAAGTGAATTTATGGTGATTTTTAGTATATGGAGAAAATGATTTTTTTGGCCAAGTAAATGATGATAAATTCAAAATATAAGAAATGTCCAATGATATACTAGGCATAAGGTATGTCATGGTATTTTTTATTTTTGGAAAAAATATCAATTTTTGAAACCCATGAACAGTAACCACGTTGCTGTGAACAGTAACCACGGATGAACAGTAATTTGCTACAGTGATACACTACAGTAATTGCTACAGTGATCCGCTACAGTAATTGCTACAGTGATCTGCTACAGTGAACAGCGTGATTTTGGAGAAAATTTGGAAATTAATATTTGAATATAAGTATGGAATTTTTGAAGAATTTATGGACAAAAATATCTATGTAAAGAAATAATGCCCAAATATTATAAAGCATACATGGGAAGCAACTTAAATAAAGGAAATGAAATATCCTTTGTCCTTGAATAGGGAAAGGAAAAGAGAAGGTCGAAGACACCTCCTAAGAAGGTAAGCAAGTTATAGGTTTTGCAAATTATTTCTAAAATGTTTGGAATTGTTTGCAAGTTGCTTTATGAAATTTATTTAAGGTTGGCCATACCTATAACTGCTTTACATGAACTGAAGTTTGTTTTGTTAAATTATTTATTAAATGTTTTTATGAAAGTGTTTATGATTTGCAATTATCATGCCGGCATGTGTATGAATGAGCATGTGCACGAGGAATAGGCCTTAGTCGAGGTAGTAAGTGGACCGGATGTCCCCCTCGCTATTGTCAAGTCGCTTAATAGGCCCAGGCCGGCGGCGACCTCCCTGAGATGGGAGCATGTATGGGATGGGCGCCTAGCTAGCGTCGCATCCAAAGGAATGTCATGAATGCTATGTATGCATTGCATTTGCATTTTATGAAATGCATGAAAATGATTGAAAAATTATGTATAGCTTGCTTACTGAGTATTATTACTCACCCATGCTTTTTCAACAACAGACAGGAAATGATGATGAAGGCAGCATGCCAAGTGTTATGTAGTTTTTGATATAAATGATGTTTATGTAAACTTTATGTAAAGTCAACGATGATAATTTTGAGATGAAAAGGGAATATTTTTATTCCAATGAAAATGTTTATGGAATAGTTTTTGATCATAACTGTGTTATGTGAAATATATTTCAAATTGGATGAATGATGGAAATTTTTCATGTATTGATGAAAAAAAAAAAAAGAATCATGTCGTGTGATCAGGGCAACAATCCTGAGTCACGTTTACCAATCAAAACGATCCCGGAGTAAGGCTTCTAGGCACCTCGGTTCGGGGCGCCACAGCTTAGCCCGTCGACCAGCGATGACTCGGTTTTGGGAACTAGTGAGGGGCCCGTCGGCTACACTAGTGTCCTTACACAGCAAACTAAGTGCGCTCTTAGCTTCTGGATTTACACAGCAAACCAGCGTGTCCCGCTTTCAGCTTCTGTATTTATACAAGAAACCAGCGTCTCCCGCATTCAGCCTCTGGATTGAACAATTGGGTGGTTTTACCAAGAAATGGATTCAACCGGATTTTAAAAATATGTTTGGGTCATTTTTGACCAAAAAAGGTTTGGGCCCAACTGGGCTTGTTGACAAGAGTTTGGGCCATCTTGGGCTTTTTGGAGAGTTTTTGGGCCATCATGGGCTTTTTTTTTTTTTTGAAAAGTTTTGAGCCATCTTGGGCTTTTTGGAGATTTTTGGACCATCTTGGGCTTTTTTGAGAGTTTTGGGCCATCTTGGGCTTTTTGGGCCATCATGGGCTTTTTGAAACGTTTTGAGCCATCTTGGGCTTTTTGGAGATTTTTGGGCCATCTTGGGCTTTTTGGAGAGTTTTGGGCCATCTTGGGCTTTTTGAAAAGTTTTGAGCCATCTTGGGCTTTTTGGAGATTTTTGGGCCATCTTTGGCTTTTTGGAGGGTTTTGGATGCCTTTGAATATATATGTGTATTTTGATATATTTTTATAAAAAATACACATACATTTATTTTTATTTTTAAAGGAGGAAATATACTTAACCCGTGTGTCAATTCAACCCACCAATCGGGGAGTATCCACGTTGGGAAAAGTAGTTTTCAAAAATAATATATATGTATATATTTATATATATATAATATACGCATATATATTTTTCATTTTATTTTTAAAAGGATAAAATATACTTGACCCGTGTGTCAATTCAACCCGCCAGTCGGGGAGTATCCATGTTGGGAAAAGTGGTTTTCGAAAATAATATATATGTATATATTTATTTATATATTTATAATATACACATATATATATTTAAAGGAGAAAATATACTTAACCCGTGTGTCAATTCAACCCGCCAATCGGGGAGTATCCACGTTGGGAAAAGTAGTTTTTGAAAATAATATATATGTATATATATATTTATATATATAATATAGAGAGATGATTCTCTGCGTCCGGGCGAAGTCCCGCGGACTGCGTCCGCTTCCCGCACGCCGCCCACGCGCAGCGTCAATGCCGTTGGATATATGCGGGACGAATGACAGCCGCTCGATGGAGAATTTACTGCGAGCCCCCCGCGACTTCCTTCAGACAGTGAAAAAGTCCCGCACAATAATTCAAACGGGTCCCACTCGATCTCCCTGTGAGCTCTCCCATCTGCCATCAGACGCTCGACGCCGGACCTCTCTCTCCTCCCCCTCCCGTCCACAGTAGCTCCGCCGGCCCTCTCTCTCCTCCCCCTTCCGTCCACAGCAGCTCCGCCGGCCCTCTCTCTCCTCCCCCTTCCGTCCACAGCAGCTCCGCCGGCCCTCTGCCGGCCCTCGCCAACCACGACATTGATCGAATGTTGCTATTAAACCTTATAAGCTGCAGCCTGAAGCCAACCGCACCCCTCCTCATCTCGTCCGCCTCGATCATCCTTCAAATCGTAGTTGCATCCCAGCACCACGACCGACCTCCGCTGCAACCCATCAGCGCAAACCGTCATCTCTTGCCCACCGTCTTCATCTTCCCAATTCGTCGGTCTCTATTGTAGCTGTGCTAGAGAAGGAGCATTTTTTTTTGCTGGTCGAGGGTAGGGAAAACAACATCGAGTTCCATATTATTGCGTGGCTAAGTTTGTTACCATTGCTGTTCAGTTATATGCATTTTATCTGTTGGAATAACAAATGGCTGATGCGCCTCTCTCTGTTCTTTCATTCGGTTTTTTACATTTTTCTTTTTCTTTTTTGATAAATGGGTTGAGTTAGTCGGGTGGCGACTTGACCCAAACCTGATTGCACAGCTGCCTATAGCTATACGATTATTATATTAAGAGTGTTTTCAGTAATTTTAATTGGAGCTAATTTCTTCTTAATGTTGCATATATTTAACTGTATCTTAATATACAAAACAATTCAGGTGGTTAGATGTGATCCTTGTCAAAGAAAGAGAATGTCAGAACAAATGTATGGATGAAAATAGAAACCAGTTGGAACAAACATGCCCCTTCTGTTTCTTTCCTCTATTTTCTTGGCTATAGACCAGTTGCTGATTTAGATACTCAGTATTTAGTGTAGTGTTCTGTCCATTTTGGAGCTAATATGATCAGTTCTAGTTTCCGATTTCTTGCCTGTTATCGATTTAGGGCTGGCTATAATGACCGTGGAATCTGCATATACATCGCAAGTTTTCGTGTTTAGGGCTCCAAGGTAGGTTGCATCAACGCCTGGAATGAATTGCTTTCATCTTCTTGTCTATTGAGTTGAATGTTTTTCACCTATCTTTGATATCTTAGCCTCTTCCTTCTGCAGGTCCTGGAAATGGGGGAGTTGGAAAATGAGAAGCACGTCCAATATATCTTATCCATTGAACAGGTTTCGTAATGATGTTATTTGCCTCTTTTGTCCTTGAATTGCTTCTCACATCAAGCTGGGATTGCTTATTGCCTGGCTGTTTTAAGTTGCCAAATGGAATAGGAATGGAAAGAAAGCAAATATGTTTTTTTCCATGTAAAATTGAAAATGTGAGCAATATTAATATTATCAGCAGTGTTGTGTTTTTCTAGCTATCACATCTTTAAGGTTTACTTCCTAGCTGTAATGCAGTCACTTTGCCTGAGAACTTTTGCTCTGTGCTGCTACACATTACTTTTAACCTTGAATTATTATTACTATTACTGCTATTACTATAATTATTACTACCACGACCACCACCACCACTGCTGCTGCTGCTGCTGCTATTATTGTTAACGTTATCCAATTCACAACATGAGATCTACTTGGGAGACATGTTATGGGTTATCTAATTCTAACCCGTAACATCAGCTTGTATAGCCAAAAACCTAACAAAATCTTGTTTGCAATATAGTGATATCATGGATGGCATGAATTTCTTGTTCTGCTTCATTGCTTTCAAAGTGACTGCATTCTTGTCACATAGCTGACAACTGCATGTGACTATTCTATTGACTATTGCTCTGTTGATATCTCATGGTTACTCTGAACGTGCAATGAGGAGCTAACAAACTCCTAAACCACCTGCTGAGGTGGATCTTGTTAACCAATCTAGGAGTGAGAGAATGACAAGTGGTAAGTTCTTCTGCAAATACTGGTACATAATGGAACTGGGTATCAGATAGCCCATTTGAGAATTACTTGCATAATTCTTGAATGGAAGCCAATTTTCTGTTGTGATCTGTAGTTTGTTCCAAGTTGCAAAATGTGTTGCCCTCTATAGCTGTTTACAATTTTCAGATGATATTGATGGTATTTGTCTTTATGTAGGTGCAAGTTTTAAACATTTGCAGCAGTTGCACTCGCTTCTAAACACTTGCAGCAGTTACACTCGCTTCTATGATTGCAGTCTGGCTTCCTTGCAGAAATATACATACTAAAATGTAGGCTAAGGAGCTGATGAATGTTGCTTGTAGTCTTGATTGGTACACTTTGTGAATTGTTGTCAACACTTCGCAAGATCGGCTATCCATTCATTGATCATGAGGATGGGATTCGGGGATGTTAGGCATTCCATGCAGAGGAAATCTTCAACGTCATGGAGGACTGCGATACAGTGTCTTCGAGCTCAATGAACTCAATGATCAAAGCTTCTGTTGTGCGTGGACGAGCAGCTACTGCTCATGCAATATAATAGATGGAGGCCGAGAGTTATTCAAAGAAAGGTCCCTTTGCCATTATGTTTAGATATGTAACAATAGAGAAAAAACAGTGTATAAGAAGGTTGTTTTGTATTGTTGAATAAATTTATATTGTTTACATCAACAGCTCTAATGTTGAGATGATGAATAAAATTGTATTATTCATGAATCATAAATCTGAAATGTAGATCTATTTGCTTTTTTTTTTTAATCTTTCAATTATCTTTCAAATAAAATAGAAGACAATAGTGGTTTTTTTTTGTTATAATCTTTCAGTTAACTTTCATGAGGTGAATTCATGATCTCAAGCAACAAGTAGCAAAAGACTACTTTGATTTCATTAAAACAAGTTCAACAACTAATATATTCCAGCAATTTTTTTTATAATCTTTCAGTTAGCTTTCGGATTTGATTCCATTGCATTGATCTCAAGCATCAAGTAGCAAAAGACTACTTCCATTTCATTAAAACAGGTTCAACAAGACTACTTCCATTTCATTAAAACAAGTTCAACAACTAATATATTCCATTATCATTAAAACAAGTTCAACAAGACTACTTCCATTTCATTAAAACAAGTTCAACAACTAATATATTCCATTACAAAAAACTTCATTGAAATAGTTTGAGACCTTTTCACATTGATAAATAAACAACGATCACAAGAACAAGACCACACAGCATAATAAGTAAGACTTCATTTTTCTTGATGCTCTTAACCAGCTCCATCTCTCTCTTATCCCTCCTTTCATTTGCTTCTCTCATCTCTAAGGTTCTCGTTTCTACAGTCTGTTTCAATTGATGCATTTCCATCATATGACGCTCCCTAATATCATCAACACAACGTATCAAGTCTCCCATATCCAACACTACCTGCTCTATATTGAAGACCGAGACTTCGTCTTGGGATTGGACATTAAGCGAAACATCATCCTTTGAAACAATCTCAGTTATTGGTTTGAAATCGTCATCAACCCATCTAAAAAACTTACAAGCATGGGAAGCATCCTACAAAACAAAAACACTAGCAAAATCAGTTCTTATAATATTTGCGAGAGTGAAATCTACACAGAATGAAAATATTTGACTTACACGATATTGTGGGCATCGAAGAAATCGCCGACCCGGATTTTTTACGGTATGGGAGGTCAGCACTACAGCTGGTAAACCACAAGAACAAACACAAGTCCTACCTGCACGTGATCTAGTTCTTGTACCCGAAGATGCCATTTCACATATGCCCACCTATCATTTCAAAGAGCAGAAAATATTCAATACAATATATAATTGAACTTATCAAATAGAGGTAACATGTAGACGAAGAGAAAAACTATAATGTAGGGTGGAGAACGAAAATATACCATGGCCTCGGCCTCGGCCTTGGCCAATAGAGGTGATGGAATCATTACCAACCGAAGTGGACACATCAGTTAAACTTGGAACCTTGAAAGCGGGGCAATTCCTTTTGTCATGACCCACAACAAATTTTTTACATCCTCGACAAAATTTTGTTCCACCACGTGAGCCCCGTGAGACTTCTAAATGTCCTTTTATGCGTTGAGAAGATCTCCCTTTTGTGAGTGAAACATGTGCAGGCAAGATCTCGCACGCCTCAGAACTCTGTGAAGCTATTGTGCCATAAGCACCATGTGCTTCATTAGCAACATTTGCAGTTTCAACCTGGGTCATAAGGTTAAAGTTATCACTTGATACCACGATTGGACACCCTCCGTCTACAGCTTCATCCCTACCAACAATCTCTGGACATGGTGGCTTAGGCATTGCAGAAAGCTTTGAAATCATCTTCTCCATGGTTGTGGCGCCCCGAACCGAGACGTCACTTCCTTACCTCAAGATCTATCGATTGGTAAATGTGAATCAGGATTGTTGCCCTGATCACGCGGCGGGTTTTTAATTGGAATACGTCCAAATTTTTTTCGATTATTCATCTGTCATCATTCATAATCTTGACATGACAATCATCACACATTGTGACATTTCACTTGTAATAAAATTCATCATTTCATTCATAGCATCTTTATATGCCTGTCGTTATACACTGAATCATCGTATAAATCATACTTTCATACATTCAGTCATTAATTCACATGGAACTTAGAACTCTAACTAAGTTCGAATATACATAAACACATAGCATCTTTACCTGCCTTTTTGCAGTGAAAGATTCCTTGTCCTAAGTATCATGTTTCATATCCATACATCCATACATTCAACAATTGAATCATATATAGAACTTAATATTCTCATTAAGTTCACATACACATTAGCTTACCTTAGCATATTTATGCTTTTTCATTCCTCATAGCCTTCAAGGCTATCATCATGGACCTTCCTCCATGTCTGAGGTTCGCAACCTTCTGAGTCTCCTCAGTACCTGTCTAAGGGTTTGGAAAACAAAACGTGAGTGACAACTCAGTAAGCAAGCATTTTAGGGCAAGGCTTCTTGAAAACCTTTTTCATAAACATTGGGAATACCTTGTTCCTGAGGACATGCGTATGTCCTAAAATACCATCATGAAATCCTTTATTATAAGGACAATTTCATGTCCTTGAATGCTTTCATAAAGCATTCATTCTTAAAATCATTTACAAGCCGTGCCTGGGCTTGTTTAGGCAAAACATATACATTTTACCTTTAATGATGAGTTTCCATTAATCTTATATGAACATTTTTAATGTTCATAGCCATTACATGAAATCATTCGGTTGCCAGTGGACATTTTCCGTCCAAAACAACATAAATACTTAGGCAACGGAGACATCTCATGTCTCAAAACATCATTAACATAAACCCTCATAAAATCGTTTAGCCAAGAGACATTTCATGTCTCAAAACATCATTCACATAAGCCATCATAAAATCAAGAGACATTTCATGTCTCAAAACATCATTCGCATAAGCCGTCATAAAATCAAGAGACATTTCATGTCTCAAAACATCATGCACATAAGCCATCATAAAATCAAGAGACATTTCATGTCTCAAAACATCATTTACATAACCTTATTGGCAATGGACATTCATATGTCCTTAAACATCAATCACATAAGCCTTTCTCGGCACAGGACATTCTCATGTCCAAAAACATTCTTTATTTAGGCTCTTTTACAAATGAACATAAATCCTTTTCATAATTCCCCGTCTTGGGGCTTGTTTATAGCAAACAAGGAAAACCATTTTCATGAATGCATTTGCATAAACACATTTTCTTTAATTCTTGTTATTTACACTTTTGTGTAAAACCCCCTTTCTTTTAGGGTAACCATTTCATAAAAATCCCTTTAGGATACTTTCATAAAATCATATTTTCATGACCCAATCTTTGGGCTTTTCAGAAATAACATAAGCAAATGCATTTCTCTCCATCCAGTAGTGACACTTAGCAAGTGATCATGCTACCTTTTGGAAGAGAATCCTTAACAACACGCTAGCCAGGCGGCTGTTCACTTATCCTGCTCCCATCTCAGGGAGGGCGCCGCTGGCACTCCTGCCATCCCTTAGCGACTTGGCCTTATGTAGAGTGGGCCCCGGTCATCCCAACCGTGCTCTACAACCAGCCTATTCCTTGTACCGGTGCACCGTACGTTATCCTGACGAACCGCAGTCCGTTTTGGTTTGAAGAACCACAGGCCGCAACCCATGTTCTTTTAAACCGGGATCACAGACCGCAGCCTGCATCCATATGCACAAAAATCATAGACCGAAGTCTATATTTAACAATTATTTTCAAAAACACATCACAGACCGCAGTCCGTGTCAACTTGTAAGCGAGCGCACCCACTTAAACAAGTTGTTATTTGAAATCCAGTTTTAGGATGACCTTCCTTAAATTCCTTTAGAAAAGTTTTGAGTAAAATATTTTGATAAACATTTGAAATGTTTGAGAAATAATACATCTTAAAATCCTTTTAATAAAAGAATTTCAAATCCTTTGAATTTTCATAAATAAATCATATTTTCCTCTAATATTTTCTTGGTTTCTATTTCAGGATCTTTTGTTTACAAAAGTTATGCAATTATGCTATCCCCTTGTCCTTCACCTAAAAATTTAATAATTGTCCACATATCAATCATTTTCACATAGAGGAAAATTGCATAGTCTTTTGCATGCCATCAAGCAACCTGAAATTAAACCATTTTATGAAATCAACCATAGGAGGTTGGTCATCCATAAATCCCTTTCAACACATCCGTAGAAACATTTTTCCAACATTTTCAAGATAGATTTCCTTATCTAAAGGAAACCAAAACTTTTCAAATATCATTTCAAAACATATGGACTATGTCCAAAACATAATTTAATATTGAATTATCTTGACCTAGTAAAATAAATCTTTTTCATCATTGTTTATCGCGAGTTATTGTAGAAATAACTCCAAACTCATTTACCAAACATATTTTGTGAAAAAGGGTAAAATTCCCATTTTCTTATAAAACGCTGTTGAACCATATCATATAGAACTTGCTTCCTCAAAAGCAAATTCTTAAAACCATCGATATCAAACATGAAATCCTTAAAACATTAGCACAGAGAACTTGCTTACTCTTAAGCAAAATTTCTCAATTCCATTAACATGAAGCATTCCCATCCTTGGCAACACTTAGGATAAATTATTTATCTTAAGAAGTGTCGCTTGCTTCCCATGAAGCAAACCTTGAGACTTTTCATTAAAGTCATCATTTTTCAAATCTTATGGTTTTGCATTAAAGCCGTCATATTCAAAACTTGTGCTTGCCCATTCGTAAAAACATAAGCATAGACATAGACATTTCAATCATATCAATCACATAGAAAGAAAATGCATTTTAGAAAGTTTGCTTGCTTACCTGAGATCGCCATAATCCCTTTTTCGTCCATTCTTTTCCTTGCCTACATGAACATAATATGGTTTTTCATATATTTCTTGTCATTGCATTCCATTTAGTTTTCCAACCCATTTTCATTAGCATATATCCTTCATAATTCATCATACACATATATGGCTTAATTTGCATATATTAGCACCGTTTTCACACATTTGGCTATCACACATCATAGCCTATACATATAACATGCACATAACCCTAAAATTAGGGTATTTATTCCAATATCATAAAAATTCGTTCCATATGCATCATTCATAGCTTTATTAAGCTTACTTTGCAATTTTTCCCATTTTTTCCAAAAATACACATACGGGTGTTTCTTCTACGTACATAGCATTGCCTAAACTTCATAATTCAAATCCAAACTTTTGGATTAATAACATGTCATTCCAAACAGATCCATAAACATGGATTTCATCTCATTTTCATGCATTTTTTGCATAAAATCATTTTTCATAAATCATCCATCACCCGTTTATCATTATCCCTTCACACAAGCTCATTTAGCACTTAACCATGATGCATTTCTTAAAATTTCTTAACTCAGAAATTTAACCCATTTTCCAGAGGGTTAATTACCCTTTAATAACACTTTACTTAAGGTATTTTTATGAGGTTTAAATCCATTTTCCATAGGTTTCCAAAACAGTTAGTTTGGAACCCACTTTTCACCCGTTTAACGTGTCTTTTGACACATAGCCTTAGGCAGTTGTATAAATCCGAAATTTCAGCATATAATCTCACTTTTCTTGATCCATATTTAATTATTTAACACATAAATCAATTTGGATCATTTCTACACACGTTTCATATTTCTTTTTGATTTCTTCCTCAAACTAACCCCATATGCTGAAATCAGGCGTGCTGAAATCTTAAAATATTGAATTAATATCAAATCAAGTATTTTTTATCTGAAATTTCTACCATAACTTAATAACTTCATCAATTAACTTTCATGAAAGTTTCATCACTAAATATTAACATTACATATTTATTTGGGGATTTTTACCTTGATGAACAGTAAACTCCATTTCCAGTCAGCCTGAATGACGTTATTTATGGGGTCTATTTACACCCATAAAAACCTCATTTTTAATTTTTTTCTGTTATCCCCAATATGTCTTGTATATCCTGTAAAATTTTCAGCCCGAAAACCCTTGTAGAAAATTTATTAAAAATCCTTTTATACAGCTGATCCTGTAACCCGTTTTACCCTGTTTGGGCTAATATTCACGGATTTTTAATTTCCAACATACATATCCTTTTCAGCTGAACATTTGGTCGTTCCTTAAGCGTAGCATGAGGATTGTTCTCAAAAATTTTCATTCCAAAAATCATCCATGTACTGTTCCGACCATAATTTATTTTTCAGCATCATTTGCTTTACAGATTTGATTCATAAAAATCAAATAATCATATACTTACTTGAGCAAATGAGAAATCTCTCCTTTTCCCCCTTCTTTTCCCTTGGTTTCTCTTCTCCTTGCTGGCCAAGTTGGGGACGTGAGGTGCTGCTGCTTGGGGGAGGAATTTCCAGCACTTGGAAATTTCCAAGAACCCTCTCTCTCTCTCTCTCTCCCCACATGCACGATCACCCTTGTGTAGCTGGATTTTCCAGCTTTGTGGGACCCACTTGTTGCTGCATTTCCACACACTTAAATGCACCCTTATCTACCTTATGTGTTGGCACACTTACAGCCAAGTAAAATACATTTTCACCATTTTTCAAAAGTCAAAAAGGCAACTTTAATCACAACCATCCACTTGTCCACAATTGCCTTTCTTTGCTTAGCCCTTAAGAAACTTGTTACTTGCTCTCCAAGAAAGCCATTTTTCATGATAATTAGCTTAATCCATTCCATTCATCTCATAGATTTCATAATTTTATTCCATCGTTTCAAATTTCATCTCAATCCGACGTTTCTACGTCGAGTTATGACCACTTGAATATATCTTTTGGATTTGGGAATAAAAATAATTAATTATCACCCTAATCCCATCATGATTCCATTAATCCAATCCATTTAATATAAACATCTCATAATTTCATTCAACCGTTTCAAATTTCATCTCAATCCGAATTTTCTAGCTCCCGATACACGCGTTTGAAGTTAACGGTTGAAATGAACATATACTTAAAAATTCATAATTCTCATTTCATCAAGAATTTTCATGATCTTTTCATTCCATAATACCAAGACTAATATTAACAATTTTCATCTCAAATTTCACTTGAATCCGCCTTTTAGGCGTTGAGTTATGAATTTTCTAATATTTTCCTTCACACTTGACAATTTCCATCTTTATTTCCATAATACATTTTAAATCATGAAAAATAATTTTTCATGATATAATTGCACACTTAAATCACAAATAATTCATTCTAAACCCATTATCTCATTTGGGCTTAAAATGCTTAATCACATCATTAATGCTAACCCATAACCCTAATTGCCATAATTAGCAAAAATCATAAAATACCTTCATAATTCCATAATTCATAAATAATCATCAAATACATGTTCAATGCATACATATGGCTTACTTGGGTTAGGGTTTCACAATCCTCCCCCCTTATAACAGGTTTCGTCCCGAAACCTATTACATTTCATATGTCGGGGTAGAGCTCATATAACTTACTAGCTTATTATCATTTCTAATATTTCAATGGCTCATTACGCTTCCACTGCGCTACTCTGTCTTAGTAGCTTTTTTTTTAGCCTTGGTCTAACAGATCCATCAATTGTCTTTATTATTCCATGTTCACACATGGGTTTTTCATTGGCATTTGTCCTTCATTTGTGTCTTTTTATACTATTTTCCTTTATACATAAAGAGATTGCATCATTTCCCATCTTATCATAGGGTAAGTCTTAAGTTACCCATTCCAACATATCAAATAAAGATCTGTGACAATCATTTCCCTTCTTACACATACAATTCATATAATATCTTCATTTCTATAGCAAAAGAGCAAGCATGCTCTCACATACAACTTCATATACATTTTAGCAAAGAAACCTTTGCTAACCCATTCATTTATAAAAATCTATAGCCATCATTTTCACATATCATTATGCATAATATATTCATTCTATAATATAGAGCAAAAGTCGCTCTCATATAGAGCAAAAGTTGCTCTCGTATGGAGTTTCATACATGAAATTTCATACATATCTTAGCAAAAGTCACTTTTGCCAAGTTATCCATTCCTTCTCCTCTTATAATGTCTATCGTTAGATTTTACCATCGTAGACTATCCATTAGGAATACCGGTTATTAAACCAGTCTAAAATATTTTCTTCTTCAGTTCCCTTTCTAGTTTTCCATAAACTAGTAAGCGTCCTTATCATTTTCAAATTTTCCTAACCTCATTTTTTATAGATATCATAGAGAAATCATTTCTCTCGTATCTATCTTTCAATCACATTGGGATTGAGGAGCATTCCGGCAATCATTATTGCCTTCGTTCTTCTTCATTTTTCTACCATCTCTTGCTATGATAGGTACCAACTTTTGTGGTATCATATGTGTAATCTCCTTTTCCTTCTAAGCATGTTAACTAGGCATAGTTTGCTACACCTTTCTGCAATAATTTGCAGGAATTTTCTATCAGTTATAGCTATCAGTTAAGTTAACCTTTCTTATTCATTTCTTTTCTTACACCAGGTTCTTTAATTTTCAGTGGCAATGTATCCTTGCCCTGACTATACATGTTAATTACCAACATGTGGTATATCCTGATGTTCTATTGGAAGACATTTCTTAACAAATTCTTCCAGATTACCTTCTTTGATTATGGCATAATAGCCATTTAGGGGTTCCTATTACTTATAAGCATTGCAATCAATGCTTGAACATTTCATTTAACTACATGTTCAAACCTTGAACATGTTCTTAGGTTCACTCATCCATTACTCAGTCTGAATAAAATTTAATTCACCTGAGAACTTAGGTGGATACCGAGCTAGAAAGGCATCAATAACCTTCCCATTTACTTCTACCTTATCATTATCAACCTTTAAGGGTTTGGGTACTAGGTAAAAATTTATTACCTATACCATTTTATCTTTTCCACCTGCTTCTAATTGGTCCTGTTGGGTATTTTTCCAAAGGCCCTGTATTATTCTTTCTATCGAAGCCACACAATCTTGGGCGGCCTACTTGCACTGCTTCTTATAAAGTTGCAGTTATCCTTTACTCTTTCTACCTGTGAGATATTACTCTTAGCGGTAACACCTCAAATCCTTTGACTTAGGGTTTATAGTTACCCGTCGTTAATGAGCTTATGGACTCACTTGTCCTGATCATTTAGATTTGCTATTAGCTTTTCTTCTTCCTTGTTGACTCATATCAATAACTGCCTATCCCTTGTTCAAAACAAAGGCGATAAGCATTTAGTAGAAAGCAGCATATAACATTATGTCAATAGCATTTCTCATTATAATTTTCATTCATATCACACATAGTCAACATGATCATTTCTGATCATAAAATCATCATACATAGTCAATAACATAATCTAGAAAGATCAATGATCTTTCCTTTTTCATATATACTTAGCACTTGAATAAAATCAAATGCATTCATATTTTCATAACATCAAATATTAGGAGTCAAAAGAAACTCCCGTTTTCTACCTTTCTCATTTCTATCTTCACATTTCAAGGTGTAAGGTTGCTTTTCCCTACACATACAGATTATATTTGCATAATCTGTCATTTTATCATAATTATAAACTCTAAACCAACAATCACTTAGAAAGTTGGCACCCTGGTGCCTTCCATATGTCACCATGACACTGTACCTTAAACATATGTAACATATAGCACAATCATGTGCTATCTTAGGTAAGGTGTGGTCAACCTTAGCTATGGAGGGTCTCTACGTAGAGTCCCATAACCCATCAGCTGTTCTACTTCCCTTCTATCCTTTGTCTTTTCTTAAACTCTCTTATCTCCTACTTCATCTCATTGTCCTCATATCATTTTTCCTTCGTATACCATCTATTTCATGAAACATAGCGACCAGCTACATTTTCTTAATTAACCATATACTTGTGTCACAACGACACACAATATAAGACAATACATATCGTATGTGTCTTATAGTCTCAGTCTTTTTCTTGCATCATTTTCCATTTTTCTTCTATATCTGTCCATCAATCTTTGCTAAAATATCATCTTTGTGATATCAGACCTTTGCTTTCCATGCCCATTACCAATCCATATTCTGATACCAACTTTGTGACATCAGACCTATCCTTTCATCATCCTTTATTTTCTCCTTACCACGCCTGTTTACCAATCCTTGCTCTGATACCAAGCTCTGTGGCGCCCCGAACCGAGACGTCACTTCCTTACCTCAAGATCTATCGATTGGTAAATGTGAATCAGGATTGTTGCCCTGATCACGCGGCGGGTTTTTAATTGGAATACGTCCAAATTTTTTTCGATTATTCATCTGTCATCATTCATAATCTTGACATGACAATCATCACACATTGTGACATTTCACTTGTAATAAAATTCATCATTTCATTCATAGCATCTTTATATGCCTGTCGTTATACACTGAATCATCGTATAAATCATACTTTCATACATTCAGTCATTAATTCACATGGAACTTAGAACTCTAACTAAGTTCGAATATACATAAACACATAGCATCTTTACCTGCCTTTTTGCAGTGAAAGATTCCTTGTCCTAAGTATCATGTTTCATATCCATACATCCATACATTCAACAATTGAATCATATATAGAACTTAATATTCTCATTAAGTTCACATACACATTAGCTTACCTTAGCATATTTATGCTTTTTCATTCCTCATAGCCTTCAAGGCTATCATCATGGACCTTCCTCCATGTCTGAGGTTCGCAACCTTCTGAGTCTCCTCAGTACCTGTCTAAGGGTTTGGAAAACAAAACGTGAGTGACAACTCAGTAAGCAAGCATTTTAGGGCAAGGCTTCTTGAAAACCTTTTTCATAAACATTGGGAATACCTTGTTCCTGAGGACATGCGTATGTCCTAAAATACCATCATGAAATCCTTTATTATAAGGACAATTTCATGTCCTTGAATGCTTTCATAAAGCATTCATTCTTAAAATCATTTACAAGCCGTGCCTGGGCTTGTTTAGGCAAAACATATACATTTTACCTTTAATGATGAGTTTCCATTAATCTTATATGAACATTTTTAATGTTCATAGCCATTACATGAAATCATTCGGTTGCCAGTGGACATTTTCCGTCCAAAACAACATAAATACTTAGGCAACGGAGACATCTCATGTCTCAAAACATCATTAACATAAACCCTCATAAAATCGTTTAGCCAAGAGACATTTCATGTCTCAAAACATCATTCACA
The DNA here is from genome assembly GCA_030490835.1 of Annona cherimola. NCBI lineage: Eukaryota > Viridiplantae > Streptophyta > Magnoliopsida > Magnoliales > Annonaceae > Annona > Annona cherimola. The sequence goes on from CM059976.1 coordinate 57,604,939, forward strand.
TAAGCCATCATAAAATCAAGAGACATTTCATGTCTCAAAACATCATTCGCATAAGCCGTCATAAAATCAAGAGACATTTCATGTCTCAAAACATCATGCACATAAGCCATCATAAAATCAAGAGACATTTCATGTCTCAAAACATCATTTACATAACCTTATTGGCAATGGACATTCATATGTCCTTAAACATCAATCACATAAGCCTTTCTCGGCACAGGACATTCTCATGTCCAAAAACATTCTTTATTTAGGCTCTTTTACAAATGAACATAAATCCTTTTCATAATTCCCCGTCTTGGGGCTTGTTTATAGCAAACAAGGAAAACCATTTTCATGAATGCATTTGCATAAACACATTTTCTTTAATTCTTGTTATTTACACTTTTGTGTAAAACCCCCTTTCTTTTAGGGTAACCATTTCATAAAAATCCCTTTAGGATACTTTCATAAAATCATATTTTCATGACCCAATCTTTGGGCTTTTCAGAAATAACATAAGCAAATGCATTTCTCTCCATCCAGTAGTGACACTTAGCAAGTGATCATGCTACCTTTTGGAAGAGAATCCTTAACAACACGCTAGCCAGGCGGCTGTTCACTTATCCTGCTCCCATCTCAGGGAGGGCGCCGCTGGCACTCCTGCCATCCCTTAGCGACTTGGCCTTATGTAGAGTGGGCCCCGGTCATCCCAACCGTGCTCTACAACCAGCCTATTCCTTGTACCGGTGCACCGTACGTTATCCTGACGAACCGCAGTCCGTTTTGGTTTGAAGAACCACAGGCCGCAACCCATGTTCTTTTAAACCGGGATCACAGACCGCAGCCTGCATCCATATGCACAAAAATCATAGACCGAAGTCTATATTTAACAATTATTTTCAAAAACACATCACAGACCGCAGTCCGTGTCAACTTGTAAGCGAGCGCACCCACTTAAACAAGTTGTTATTTGAAATCCAGTTTTAGGATGACCTTCCTTAAATTCCTTTAGAAAAGTTTTGAGTAAAATATTTTGATAAACATTTGAAATGTTTGAGAAATAATACATCTTAAAATCCTTTTAATAAAAGAATTTCAAATCCTTTGAATTTTCATAAATAAATCATATTTTCCTCTAATATTTTCTTGGTTTCTATTTCAGGATCTTTTGTTTACAAAAGTTATGCAATTATGCTATCCCCTTGTCCTTCACCTAAAAATTTAATAATTGTCCACATATCAATCATTTTCACATAGAGGAAAATTGCATAGTCTTTTGCATGCCATCAAGCAACCTGAAATTAAACCATTTTATGAAATCAACCATAGGAGGTTGGTCATCCATAAATCCCTTTCAACACATCCGTAGAAACATTTTTCCAACATTTTCAAGATAGATTTCCTTATCTAAAGGAAACCAAAACTTTTCAAATATCATTTCAAAACATATGGACTATGTCCAAAACATAATTTAATATTGAATTATCTTGACCTAGTAAAATAAATCTTTTTCATCATTGTTTATCGCGAGTTATTGTAGAAATAACTCCAAACTCATTTACCAAACATATTTTGTGAAAAAGGGTAAAATTCCCATTTTCTTATAAAACGCTGTTGAACCATATCATATAGAACTTGCTTCCTCAAAAGAAAATTCTTAAAACCATCGATATCAAACATGAAATCCTTAAAACATTAGCACAGAGAACTTGCTTACTCTTAAGCAAAATTTCTCAATTCCATTAACATGAAGCATTCCCATCCTTGGCAACACTTAGGATAAATTATTTATCTTAAGAAGTGTCGCTTGCTTCCCATGAAGCAAACCTTGAGACTTTTCATTAAAGTCATCATTTTTCAAATCTTATGGCTTTGCATTAAAGCCGTCATATTCAAAACTTGTGCTTGCCCATTCGTAAAAACATAAGCATAGACATAGACATTTCAATCATATCAATCACATAGAAAGAAAATGCATTTTAGAAAGTTTGCTTGCTTACCTGAGATCGCCATAATCCCTTTTTCGTCCATTCTTTTCCTTGCCTACATGAACATAATATGGTTTTTCATATATTTCTTGTCATTGCATTCCATTTAGTTTTCCAACCCATTTTCATTAGCATATATCCTTCATAATTCATCATACACATATATGGCTTAATTTGCATATATTAGCACCGTTTTCACACATTTGGCTATCACACATCATAGCCTATACATATAACATGCACATAACCCTAAAATTAGGGTATTTATTCCAATATCATAAAAATTCGTTCCATATGCATCATTCATAGCTTTATTAAGCTTACTTTGCAATTTTTCCCATTTTTTCCAAAAATACACATACGGGTGTTTCTTCTACGTACATAGCATTGCCTAAACTTCATAATTCAAATCCAAACTTTTGGATTAATAACATGTCATTCCAAACAGATCCATAAACATGGATTTCATCTCATTTTCATGCATTTTTTGTATAAAATCATTTTTCATAAATCATCCATCACCCGTTTATCATTATCCCTTCACACAAGCTCATTTAGCACTTAACCATGATGCATTTCTTAAAATTTCTTAACTCAGAAATTTAACCCATTTTCCAGAGGGTTAATTACCCTTTAATAACACTTTACTTAAGGTATTTTTATGAGGTTTAAATCCATTTTCCATAGGTTTCCAAAACAGTTAGTTTGGAACCCACTTTTCACCCGTTTAACGTGTCTTTTGACACATAGCCTTAGGCAGTTGTATAAATCCGAAATTTCAGCATATAATCTCACTTTTCTTGATCCATATTTAATTATTTAACACATAAATCAATTTGGATCATTTCTACACACGTTTCATATTTCTTTTTGATTTCTTCCTCAAACTAACCCCATATGCTGAAATCAGGCGTGCTGAAATCTTAAAATATTGAATTAATATCAAATCAAGTATTTTTTATCTGAAATTTCTACCATAACTTAATAACTTCATCAATTAACTTTCATGAAAGTTTCAGCACTAAATATTAACATTACATATTTATTTGGGGATTTTTACCTTGATGAACAGTAAACTCCATTTCCAGTCAGCCTGAATGACGTTATTTATGGGGTCTATTTACACCCATAAAAACCTCATTTTTAATTTTTTTCTGTTATCTCCAATATGTCTTGTATATCCTGTAAAATTTTCAGCCCGAAAACCCTTGTAGAAAATTTATTAAAAATCCTTTTATACAGCTGATCCTGTAACCCGTTTTACCCTGTTTGGGCTAATATTCACGGATTTTTAATTTCCAACATACATATCCTTTTCAGCTGAACATTTGGTCGTTCCTTAAGCGTAGCATGAGGATTGTTCTCAAAAATTTTCATTCCAAAAATCATCCATGTACTGTTCCGACCATAATTTATTTTTCAGCATCATTTGCTTTACAGATTTGATTCATAAAAATCAAATAATCATATACTTACTTGAGCAAATGAGAAATCTCTCCTTTTCCCCCTTCTTTTCCCTTGGTTTCTCTTCTCCTTGCTGGCCAAGTTGGGGACGTGAGGTGCTGCTGCTTGGGGGAGGAATTTCCAGCACTTGGAAATTTCCAAGAACCCTCTCTCTCTCTCTCTCTCCCCACATGCACGATCACCCTTGTGTAGCTGGATTTTCCAGCTTTGTGGGACCCACTTGTTGCTGCATTTCCACACACTTAAATGCACCCTTATCTACCTTATGTGTTGGCACACTTACAGCCAAGTAAAATACATTTTCACCATTTTTCAAAAGTCAAAAAGGCAACTTTAATCACAACCATCCACTTGTCCACAATTGCCTTTCTTTGCTTAGCCCTTAAGAAACTTGTTACTTGCTCTCCAAGAAAGCCATTTTTCATGATAATTAGCTTAATCCATTCCATTCATCTCATAGATTTCATAATTTTATTCCATCGTTTCAAATTTCATCTCAATCCGACGTTTCTACGTCGAGTTATGACCACTTGAATATATCTTTTGGATTTGGGAATAAAAATAATTAATTATCACCCTAATCCCATCATGATTCCATTAATCCAATCCATTTAATATAAACATCTCATAATTTCATTCAACCGTTTCAAATTTCATCTCAATCCGAATTTTCTAGCTCCCGATACACGCGTTTGAAGTTAACGGTTGAAATGAACATATACTTAAAAATTCATAATTCTCATTTCATCAAGAATTTTCATGATCTTTTCATTCCATAATACCAAGACTAATATTAACAATTTTCATCTCAAATTTCACTTGAATCCGCCTTTTAGGCGTTGAGTTATGAATTTTCTAATATTTTCCTTCACACTTGACAATTTCCATCTTTATTTCCATAATACATTTTAAATCATGAAAAATAATTTTTCATGATATAATTGCACACTTAAATCACAAATAATTCATTCTAAACCCATTATCTCATTTGGGCTTAAAATGCTTAATCACATCATTAATGCTAACCCATAACCCTAATTGCCATAATTAGCAAAAATCATAAAATACCTTCATAATTCCATAATTCATAAATAATCATCAAATACATGTTCAATGCATACATATGGCTTACTTGGGTTAGGGTTTCACAATGGTTTCTTTAATAACTTCATATGCATCTAGGTTATGCAAGGCTTCATTTCTTATGTACGACCACCACTTGGATAATGTGTGACTACGAACAGCAAGAGACTGCGTTCCTCTCTTGTCTATGGTTGTGGATGGTCGTTTGAATTGAGATTTAGCATCTTGCGTCCACCGTGGTAATATATGATATTGAGGGATGATCTTCATCTTTAAGAAACGGAACAATGTGATAATATGCCGACAGACAATACCAGTCGACTCAAATTTCAAGCATGGACATGAGGCAATCATTTCTTCTGCATTCCATGTTAAGATCTTCCGATTGCTCTCATCTCCCCCCTCTAGCAAGAACACTTGCCACTGTTGAAGTGGCCCTTCACCTTCGACCAGCTCTGCAACATAATACACACATTCAACAATTTCTCGCTGGAATTCTAGGAAGACATTACGGGTATACACCTTTGCCATTTGACTTTCAATGCTAAATTTAGTTCTTAACTCAGGATTGCCATAGAAAGTCTTGAATTCAGCATCTGCCTCTGCCTCACGCCTCCGTTCAAGTGCTCTGTCATAGCCATTTGAAAAATCAATTAAATTTGAATTCCGCGACACAAACCCATCAAAGAAAGCATTAATACTCTCACTTCGTTGAGTGGTTCTCATGCCAGCTGAGAATACTTTTCTTGTGTAAGTAGGAATCCACATTTGGCGAATCTCATACATATGTCGCAACCACGAATTCTCGTGCAATTCGAACTCTTCTATCATTGCATGCCAAGTGCTCTCAAATTCTTCCTCGCTGTTGGTACCAAACAAACAGTAGTTCCATTTTGTCTTAAATGTAGGATGTTGGTGAATGATATGAGAAAGCTTCTCTGGCAATTTCTTATGAATATGCCACAAACATAATAAATGATTAGTATGTGGAAATACTGTTGCTATTGCTGCTCCTATTGCTGCATCTTGATCTGTAATAATTGTTTTTGGATGAACTCCACCCACTGCATCTAACCAAGTTTGAAATAACCACTTGAAATCTTCAGTTGTTTCCCCAAAAAGTAATCCTGCGCCAAATAAGCATGTCTGTTTGTGGTGATTGACGCCAACAAATGGACCAAATGGCATATCATACTCATTCGTTTTGTATGTAGTGTCGAAACAGACAACATCACCGAATATCATATAGTCTTCTTTTGATTTTCCATCGATGAATCTCATATCCTCATCAACTTGGATTTCATAGGAGAAATGATTATCTTCACGGTTCTTTATTTGAAACATGTGCAGTAGAGTATTTGCGTCATTCCCGTACATAATTTGACGCTTTCTTCGCAGAGCATTCCTAGCGTCTCTGGCTGAATATTGGAGGTGAGAAGATCCGTCTGCTTCTTTCATCATAAAATCAATCGATCTTGCAACTCCAACTCCAGATGTTTTTAAAGACGAGATTATACTTAGGTCACCCTCCGTCAATTTCTTATGTGATCGCAATTTACGAGTCTTTGTAGGGGTACAAAGTGCATGATTATGTGTCTCTACAAATTGAGACACATAATATACATTTTTTTCCACATTTAAATTCACATATAGCTTAGCAGGGCATGAGCAACGGCTGATAAATGCAATCTTCTGTTTGCTTGGATCTTGATTTCTTGCCTTTTTTTCATTCCAACCAGCCTTAGAACATCTTAAAACACGCCTACCAATTACCCCAGACTTTAACTTACGAGTGCTGTCCTTTCTAACACTAAACCCACAATGCCAAGCATAAGTGTTATAAAAATTAAAAGTTTCTTCTAGGGACAGAAACTCCATGCCAACTTTTGGTTTCAATTCCCTTGCAACTTCAACCATAAACAATCCGTCTGTATTCTGAATACCATCTACATTGACTTCTTCAGTAGATGCTTCCTCCCCATCCGACACATTCATTGAACCCCCTTCAAAGGCTACCTCATCTTCGGGTACATGAGCTACTGATGTGACACCAATAAAAGCTTCTACTTCCGCATTCATTGGATCAGGTATCATTGTGCGGAAATCATTTTGTATCAAATCTTGGTTATTTTCATCTGTTCTCATGTATTCTTCCATAACTAATAAAGACAAATACACTGGTAACAAACACAATTCCAAATGAAATAGAATGTTTCAATGATTTAATCAAACTACAATACATGAAAAATAAAGCATTCAAAGTCCTACCATTGAAATAAGAGAAAAAAAAATATTAGAAAAGCATGAGTGGTACAACTGTTGATTATCATTATAACTTGGAAGACTTCTTTTTTTTGACAGTTAACAAAAGGCTCCGTTTTTTTCTTTTTTTGGCTATTGTTGTCATTACTTTTTTAATTCGCTGTTCATAAAACATAAATACATTTTTTGGCTGGAACTGCAATTTTAGAAACTATAATGGCACGTCATGGAAGTTGTCTTGTCGTAGTCATTTATTGCCAAGATATTAAAATTCAGTTTCTGCGAGACAAAGAACTGGAACTGCTAATTCTAATGTGGCGGATCTTGAAGCCCAAATATGGCTTAAGAATCTTGTCATGGAGTAGCCGGGAATTTCAAATGCATTTTCGACCACTTGGAGATTCGGAGCTGGAGTGAATGGAATCAAGAAGTGCGGTTTTGTGAAGAGGAATGCAATTCCAAAATTCCAAAATTCCAAATGGTTGAACACAAGTGGTCATTTCATCAACGACATTTGCATTTTGGAGGGAGAAATCGAGAGAGAAGAGATCTCACCTGAATCTGGCTGAACCTGGAAGGGAGTTCCGCCGATTGGCGGCGCAGAGAGGCCGGAGAGGAAAGAGCCAACGAAGACCAGAACCTGGAAGGGGGGAGGTCCGCCGTAGAGGAGATAGGCGACAATGGGGAGGAGAGAGAGGGCCGGCGGAGCTGCTGTGGACGGAAGGGGGAGGAGAGAGAGGGCCGGCGGAGCTACTGTGGACGGGAGGGGGAGGAGAGAGAGGTCCGGCGTCGACTGCAAGGGGTCCGGCGGACAACGCCTGCAGCGGTCTGATGGCAGATGGGTCGAGCGTCTGGTAACAAACTTAGCCACGCAATAATATGGAACTCGATGTTGTTTTCCCTACCCTCGACCAGCAAAAAAAAATGCTCCTTCTCTAGCACAGCTACAATAGAGACCGACGAATTGGGAAGATGAAGACGGTGGGCAAGAGATGACGGTTTGCGCTGATGGGTTGCAGCGGAGGTCGGTCGTGGTGCTGGGATGCAACTACGATTTGAAGGATGATCGAGGCGGACGAGATGAGGAGGGGTGCGGTTGGCTTCAGGCTGCAGCTTATAAGGTTTAATAGCAACATTCGATCAATGTCGTGGTTGGCGAGGGCCGGCAGAGCTGCTGTCCACTGCAGGGGGAGGAGAGAGAGGGTCGGCGGAGCTGCTGTGGAAGACTGCAGGGGGAGGAGAGAGAGGGCCGGCGGAGCTGCTGTGGACGGAAGGGGGAGGAGAGAGAGGGCCGGCGGAGCTACTGTGGACGGGAGGGGGAGGAGAGAGAGGTCCGGCGTCGAGCGTCTGATGGCAGATGGGAGAGCTCACAGGGAGATCGAGCGGGACCCGTTTGAATTATTGTGCGGGACTTTTTCACTGTCTGAAGGAAGTCGCGGGGGGCTCGCAGTAAATTCTCCATCGAGCGGCTGTCATTCGTCCCGCATATATCCAACGGCATTGACGCTGCGCGTGGGCGGCGTGCGGGAAGCGGACGCAGTCCGCGGGACTTCGCCCGGACGCAGAGAATCATCTCTCTATAATATACACCTATATATTTTTATTTTATTTTCAAAGGAGAAAATATACTTAACCCGTGTGTCAATTCAACCCGCCAGTCGGGGAGTATCCATGTTGGGAAAAGTGGTTTTCGAAAATAATATATATGTATATATTTATTTATATATTTATAATATACACATATATATATTTAAAGGAGAAAATATACTTAACCCGTGTGTCAATTCAACCCGCCAATCGAGGAGTATCCACGTTGGGAAAAGTAGTTTTTGAAAATAATATATATGTATATATATATTTATATATATAATATACACCTATATATTTTTATTTTATTTTTAAAGGAGAAAATATACTTAACCCGTGTGTCAATTCAACCCGCCAGTCGGGGAGTATCCACGTTGGGAAAAGTAGTTTTTGAAAATAATATATATGTATATATTTATTTATATATATAATATACACATATATATATTTATAAGGAGAAAATATACTTAACCCGTGTGTCAATTCAACCCGCCAGTCGGGGAGTATCCACGTTGGGAAAAGTAGTTTTTGAAAATAATATATATGTATATATATTTATATATAAATATAAAAGAAAGAAACTCGGTTTTCGAAAATAATATATATGTATATATTTTTTTATATATAATATATATATATATATTTAAAGGAGAAAATATACTTAACCCGTGTGTCAATTCAACCCGCCAGTCGGGGAGTATCCATGTTGGGAAAAGTGGTTTTCGAAAATAATATATATGTATATATTTATTTATATATTTATAATATACACATATATATATATTTAAAGGAGAAAATATACTTAACCCGTGTGTCAATTCAACCCGCCAATCGGGGAGTATCCACGTTAGGAAAAGTAGTTTTTGAAAATAATATATATGTATATATATATTTATATATATAATATACACCTATATATTTTTATTTTATTTTTAAAGGAGAAAATATACTTAACCTGTGTGTCAATTCAACCCGCCAGTCGGGGAGTATCCACGTTGGGAAAAGTAGTTTTTGAAAATAATATATATGTATATATATTTATATATATATAAAAGAAAGAAACTCTCTCTTTTTTTTTCTTTTTTTTTAACTAAAAAAATAAAAATTAAAAATTAAAAAAATAAAAAAATGGAGAACTCACGTTCTCTCTTCAGCGCGGGAGAGCTCTCGTTCCCCGTTCTCGTCGTGCCAAATGAGAAGCTCCAAGTCCTACTTATAGGACTTTGGCCAAGCTCACGCGGAACCGGATTCACGTGGAACCACTTCCCCGCGGAACCGCTTTCCCGCAGAACTGCACGCAGAACCGCTCTCCCGCGGAACTGCATTCGCGCGGAACTGCGTTCCTGGGGAACTGCGTTCACGTAGATCACATCTCCGCGGAACATTCCTCTCCCCAGAGCTGGTTCTGGTATGACCTTCGAGGAATGTACTGTTGCTCCGTTTCCACAAGATGATCATTCTGCCCCTTCGTTTCAGAGCTTCTTCCCGCTCTCTCTTTCTGCTGAAATGGAAGAAGGCCCGCACTCATCGCGGTTCGCCGGAGGTCGATTGGCCAATCGCCAGGCTCTCATCTGCCGCTTTTCAGTAGTTGCCGCATGGAAATCTCCAGCGAATGCTTTGCTCTGGATCGTCTTCGGCCAGTCTTTTTCCGGCCTCACCACAGCTCGACACAGCCGGGTTCATGCCCGCCGCCTCCTCCAAGAAACGCCTGAGCCCCGCCACTCGAGTTCTGAGATCGGTAGTCGAGGTGTCGAGAAACCTCAAGTCCCCAAAGCTCGAACCCGTCAATGGAAACGAAGTGGATCAGAATGCGCAGGCCGCGATTTCAATGGATCCGATTCAGAGCTTGAAGATCTGCTCGTCGTCCGGCTCTTTCCTGCCTAATCTGATCTCGTTGGAAAATGTTCCCGATGTCGGCGCGCTTTCCAACTCCGGAAGGTCTTCGAGACGCTGTCCGCTGCTTGCTCTACCGTCGCAACCCCTGAGCCACCTCCTCACCTGCCATTCCACATTGATACTCCGGTGCTGTCAGCCTTGGTGACCAAGCGACAGCGGCAGAAGAAGATCAGCGCGCTGACGTGGAAGCTGGGGAAGCTGAGGCCATGGGAGAAGAAGATGGGCATCGCGATGATGCTGGAGGAGGCGCACAGGTACATCGAGTTCCTGAAAGTGCAGGTCAGCGTGCTGCAGGCCATGCCGCTGGAGTCGAATTTCTCGTCGGCAGTTCCCGAGGGGGGCAGTGGCGGTGGCTTGGCGGGGCCGGAGAAGCTGAGCCGGCAGCAGCTACTGCAGGTGACGCTCGGCTCCAGCGCCGTGCAGGAGAAGCTTTACTCGAGCGGGTGCTGCATTTTCTCGGTAAAGCAGGTGGTGGTGCTAAAGAAGATGGCGGAGCAGAGGAAGGCAATGCAGGAAGCGGATATGAAGTTTATGGATGAAGGGCCGAAATTCCGCAGCCATGGCGTAGCGGTTCCACGGAAACAGCCAGCACGGCCTGTGAAATCCGCGTCGTTGGAAGGCAGCAGATCGGGCGGTAGAGATGACGCTGCCAAGGCCGCCGCCGGTAGCGCCCTTATCGGCAGGATCGAGGACGAGGATTCGCTTCTCTGCTCGACTGGCCGGCTGGGACCGGAGCTTCAGAAACAGACGGCGGCGATCGGCGGACCAAGCTGCTTCTAGCTTCCGCATCTTCGTCTCCATCTGTCGCGAACTGCTGGTTGCTGCCGGAAGTTGCTGCTCATAGAGAAACGCCGGCGCTGCACGCTGGAGCCGGAGAAGACGACGAGAAGCTTCTGCGGCTGGACGGAAATCCACTAGAAGGCTTCTGTTGCTGCTGCAAGAGACGGAGCTGGAGGAGAACCAGGTGGCGTGCGGCGGAAACAACGGATGGCTGCCCTTGCTGCCGCTGCTGTTCGCCGCTGCTGGAAGGAGACGCCCTCAACTCCGGCGCCTCAATGCAAAACGCACTCCTCTGTGCTGCTGAGAAGGCGCGGCGGCGGAAGCTATGGCATGGTAAGAAGAGGAAGAAGCAGAAGTAGCAGAGGGTCTCGCTAATCTGTTGTTTCTCCTCCTCGGCACCCTGACCTTCACAAGAGATCTTGGAAGGAGCTCCGGCGGCGGCGAGACGCCAGCCTTGGGAGAGGACTGTGCGGCCGGCATGAAACTCAAGTCATCTGGTAAAGAAAGAATAACGGCCGCAGAAGAAACCTCTTCCTCGCTTTCTTGTGCCGCATATGGGTCTTCTTAATGGCGGTCTTTTTATTTTTTTTATTTATTTATTATTATTATTTTTATTATTATTATTATTATTTTAACATGAAAAATCATATAATTTCATAGACTAGAATTAATCAAAATATACCTCATCAGGAAATAATTTGCAAAACATATAACTTGCTTACCTTCTTAGTGGGTGTCTTCGACCTTTTCTTTTCCTTTTCCTATTCAAGGAAAAAGGATAATTTTATTTCTTCTATTCAAGCTGCTTTCCATGCATGCTCTATAATATTTGGGCATTATTTCTTTATATGGATATTTTTATCCATAGGTTCCTCAAAATTTCCATCCTTATATTTAAATATTATTCTCAAATTTTCTCCAAAATTACGCTATTTACTATAGCAAATCACTGTAGCATATTACTGTTCACAAAGACGTGGTTACTGTTCATGGGTTCCAAAAATTGATATTTTTTTCCAAAAATAAAAAATACCATGACATAGCTTATGCCTAGTATATCATATGACATTTTGTACATTTTGAATTTATCATCATTTACTTGGCGAAAAAAATCATTTTCTCCATATACTTAAAAATCAACATAAATTCACTTAAGCATAATCCTTAATTTCAAAAGTCATGAAATTAATATATTATCATTCCAACATCATCTTTATCATAATCATACATGCCAAATCATCATTTATCAATTTTGGAGCATTATTTTCACATATCGTATGCTATCTTCCCAAAGACCCTATATTCGCTCCAAATTTTTGATGTTTTGGCATAATTCTATTTAAACACTATATCTATACTTATTTTCTCATGCTTAGAAACTATATAAGCATGATTTTACCCTACTTAACATCCAAAAAAATTTGGGTAGAAATCACTTACCCGAAGTGGAGATATGTCATTTTTTCTCACCATTTTTCTCTCTAACTTCCTCCTTTTCTTCCTTGGACGTGTGAGAGGATTTTGGGGGCTTGGAATGGCTCAAGTGGAGCTGGAATATGATTCCTTGGACGTCCACCCTGCTGCCTATTTATACGGTTGCATTTTTCAACAATTTGAAATTTACTCCCTAACTTTGAGGTATTTAATTATAAATTGGTATTTCTTTTTTATTTTAAAAATTTCTTTGAGCCAAGAGCTGCCCACCCTATACCTGCTCCATTCACCCTATTCATCCCTATTTTTTATTTTTTTTATTTTTATAATTAATTAATTTAGGCTAAATCAATCCAAACCTTTGATTAAAGATGATGATGATCATGGACCGTTGATCATGGTCAAATTTTCCAGCTGCTCCCCCTGCAAATTCCCTGTAGCAGCAGCCATTGCATTTAATTTTTTTATTTTTAATTAGTTATTTTATTTAAAAAGTCAAAAGTAGAATTTATTAAAAGTTGGCTACCCTTTTTTATCTTGTTTTGACGTTCAATCTTGACCTTTGATTTGTGACTTTCATCAAATCTTAACCCATCCATCATTTCCATCATGAATTTTTAACCATCCATAAAAAATTTCATCGAATTCCGAAACCTGGATTGCAATTTATGAATTTTTTCCTATTTTTCCACAAAAATCCAAATTTGAATTAAAATATCCAAAAGAATTACTATTTCGTCCTGTAATGATTAAATCTCTATTTTGTCTTTTGTGATTAAGTTAATCCAAGTGATTAACTCTTAATCACGTGTCTTAATCTCCGTTTACTATTCTCGTTCACTATTCATGTGCACTATTCACGTGCATTATTTACGGGGTTAAATTCCTAATTATTTAAATCTCCAATACACATATCCATCAATATAATTCATGAATTTTTATTTATTATAAAAATAATTACAAAAGAATCTAGGATTACAATGTCGAAATGACGCGTATTTTGTCGGAGTTTCACACTAGCATATTTTTCCATCCACGGATTTGCCAGATCTATTCATCTTTACACTATCAATTAAGAGTCACAACTACTTCGAAGCTTCTCCTCTAGCAAGCAGAATGACAGCATAAGCACCTTTTTTAGGCAACTATGGTCAGCTTAAGATGAGACATCATTGATTTTTTTTTTGTGCGTTTATGTGATCTTGGCTATTGATCCATCTATATTTATGTAATCTCTTGTAATCTTGGCCATTGATATGATTAATAAAATTATTTTTCTAAACTAAAAATTATTGTTATTAACCTAGATTGCTTGATTCTGATGGGGCCCACTTGCCCAAACTATGCATTATCAATTTGTTCATTCATTGGCAAAGGAATCTTTGTCTTGGTGTCATTCCAATATTGGTTGACTTTCATTGCTTTAACAATAGTGTTGGGCATATGTTTGTAGCTTTCTATCGTTGATTGATGTAATATTTGTCCTACTAGTCCTTTTAGGAGAGGGTTGATAATTCTAATAACTATACTTTTCATGTTGTTTTAACAAATCTTCCTCCCTTGTTTGCACTAAATCTATTGAGCGAGATATGTACTACTAAAAAGTATCACAAAAAAAGTGTTTGAAAACATTTGTAGAAAAACATTTAAATGATGTGCCTGCATAATAAAATGATACCAAGTGTTTTAATGCACTTCCAATACCATTAAATTATACTTTTAAAGGTTTAGAGAATCTCAACAATAGTTATGCTTTGACTTTTGAATGATATGACTGATTAATTATGGTTACCAATGTACTAATAAGCTGAGAGTACCATTTTTGTGCAACAAAACTTGATCACAACCCTTGAAAGTGTTAACCCTTACATCTTCGGTTCAAGAGTAAAGACATGCAAATTATTGAATCTCAAAAATCCTTGATCAAATTATGCATTCTCGTCTTGTTCAGTTCAACTCGAGCGAACGCTCTTGGAATGTAGTCTCTAGTTGACAAATTGATTGTTGGTGCTTTGCTGATGGAGGTGGGTGAGAACTTAACATATTTTGTTCTTCTTAGGATTCCATAATTTGTCTTATTCATTTGACCTATTCTTGGAGATCATGAATAAGTCGTGACTTGGATATAAGAATTTCTTCCTCCTTCTGCACCATATAAGATGATATTAATTCACTAATTTAAAGAGTTGATCTGGTGATTTCATGATGTGAAAGGATGTAGAAAATCGAGATTGAGGGCATTGCCACAACTCTTGACCATGTCATTTTCTAATGAGGTCTTGAGGTGCCAGATTGAGTGACATTCACCACATTCATTTCTATTATGTCAAAAGAATGTCCTCTTCTTTTGATCTCCCTCTTTAGGTGCAGCCTCTTATGCTCACCATGTGCTAGGGTTTTGATAAGCTAAGGATAAGTTAGTCCTTCACGAAGACCACAGAGTAAGGAAAATTGATTCAAGTAGACAAAATTAGTTATTAAGTCAAGCATTAAACACTAATATGTTATATGACACTTTAAGAGATACTATCATCCACCACTAAGCTCAGTCATTGATACATTCTTCAGAGTAGTAATCTTTTTCTGTTGCTTGCTTTCCCTGGCTATTCTTCTACAAATGATGTGGGTAGCGTTTGTACATTTGTCATAATGGCAAAAGAATATAAGCAAGCAAATTTACGTGAGGGACTACTTTCCTCTTCCTTTACCTCTTAGAGTGGAGTGAATATATCTTGACAACTTAAGTGACAATAGTTTGATTTCGTTGACTAGCTTCTTTAGCAGCAACCCATTCACAGATAAAACCTGCACCATAACTGAAACCTAGTATAAGATTAGCTTATGGGCTAATGCAAATTATAATATTGAAGCTTGTATAATGTATATTAGTAATATGAAAGGTGTGTTTGGTAATAAGCAAAAGTTGTCAAGTTAAAATTTTTCAATCTAAAACTTTCCACTCTTCACAACTACCTTATTTTTTAATCATTTCTTCACATTTTTCTATATAACTATCCTACTTTTCAATCACTTCTACACAACTACCAACGCAATTAACCTATGTATTTCAACTTTATCCTATTTATTCCTCATCATTACCCCTATCATATCACATCATTTGATAACTTCTACTCTCTATAACTTTTCATCAAAACTTTTATCCATTCCCAAACACACCCGAAGTCAATAAAAATTTAATGGTCAAGCAATTAAGATATATGGTTATGCATAAAATAAATGAAATTGAGAAAATTACCCAAGAACAAAGAAAAATATTATAAGATTTTTCCATGTCACGTAATGATTGAGTTATAAGGCATATGATATCTCAAATTAAAGCTTTGGAAGTCTAACATATTGCAGAAAAGAACAAAATTTAAGTAATGGAAATACTTCCATGAAACCGGATTTCATAAAAGTGATTTCATAAAACCCTTTTCATTTTTGAAATGTTGATCCACGATAGAAAATCCAATCTATTTCTTATATTTAAGACCATTTGTTTAGCTAGAAAACCAAGTTTCATCCCAATTCAGTATGTAGATAGGCCACATTTGCTTAAAAATAGGTGCATTCATGTGTAAATTATGAAAAACACTTAGATCCATTCGCACATATATTAGAATATAACAATACTTTATAAGATCATTTTATCTAAATATTATTGATATTTTAGATAGCTTAGATGTTGAAAAAGCTACTTTAAAGTTGATATTTTAATATTAAACTATTTTATTACGTTGATTTTACACATTTATTGATTTTCTATCAACCATAAAGATTTTAAAAATAGAGAAGGTTTAATAAAAGAGGGGTTTCATGGAAGCATTCCCGTTTAAGTAGTGTATAATAAAAAGCATAGGAGTCATGCATCACATTTATACTTAAATAAATCCTAATTTTTTACACACTTGATATAAATTTGAAAAATTATATAAGTGAGATATCAAGGATTTAGTAGACCTATATCCTGAAAATATCTTTAAAATAAGAAAAGAATAAAAAATTTAATTAAATAATTAAATTTTATAATGAAATTTTAGAGTATAAATTATTTTATCATGAATCCATTAATATATAACATACTCTATATTGTGCGGAAAATAATTGCAAAAAAATTAAAACAGTGCGCTTCATGGAGGGATTTTAAGTTACTCACCACTCACACGTGTGGAAGCAAGATGAGCTTCCACGTGCGTTACTAAGGGTTATATCTTAATTTTTGACTTTAGACATATCAAAGTTTATGATAGATAGATCGAATTATGCATATAGGCATGTAAATGGCTGAATCTGAGTGTTCTAGAGCATACTAGAGGCGATGTTTTATTAGCATCTAATTGGACCATAATTTCCTCAAATCAAAATCGAACTCTAGAATTTTTAACAAAATCATCGTTGAGATATCTATTTAAGATCCTAAAGAGTTCCGCAATGAAGAGGATGAGAAAGATGTACAAACATTGCTTAGATTAGTGAGGAAAGTATGTAAGTAATGGTGTTTTCTTGAAGATGTTGAAGTTTTTTTAAAAAAAAAATTTATGAATTAAATCATAAAAAAAGAAAGTATATAATGGACATCTAAGCAAATCTTTCAAAAGTTTATAAACTAAAATTTTAGAAAATAATTTTAAAGACAGTTTAGTAAAATGATAATATCTCCCTCAAATGATGAAATAATCAAAATTTATGATATCTACAATTTCTATGTTGAATGTTTGAGCTAAAAAAATATATTAAATGGGCAAATTAGGGTTGCAAGCAAGTCTTATTTCCATCCAATAGGGCCTTATTTCCATCGAATTTTCTGTCCAAATTTGAATATCGATAGAAGGTAATGATTTGTTGAATATCTTACTCAATGATGATGATCCAATGCTTGGGAAGGTATATATAGAGTGTGTTTGGGAATGAATAAAACTTTTGATGAAAAGTTGTAGAGAGTAGAAGTTGTCAAATGATGTGATATAATAGAAGTAATGATGAAGAGTAAATATGATAAAGTTAAAATAGATAAGTTAGTTGTATGGCTAGTTGTGTAAAAATGATTGAAAAGTAGGATAGTTGTATAAACAAATATGAAAAAATGATTAAAAATGTGAAACCCATGTTATTTGAAACTTTGTGAATGTGAGGCATACTGAAAACTTGTACAGTGTATATATTATTGTAAAGTTATAGAAAGATGCGTATTACAATTTTAGAAAAGTGAGATTAAATTATAATTTTAGAAAAGGGGTAAATAATGATTCCATGAAGATTAGATATGAAAATGAATTTTTATAAATTTTTCAGGAAGGAATTTCAAAATTCTGAATTACACCAATTGAGACTGTTTAAATTCACGGACTTTATGTAAAAATAAAAATAAATAGGAAAATTTGTGCTAATTAAGGGTCCTAATTAAGGGCTTATATTTATCTATGCTATTTTTATTATATCTTAAAATGTATAACTCAAATCAACGAGAGAATTTAATAGAAAATATTAAATTGTGTGTTCTTTAATCTAGATGGATTAGATTATGAAAAATAATTTATTAAAATGCTTAACTTAACTGCATTAAAAAATATGCCCAAAAATAAGTCTTCAGTAGTAGGTACATCCAGTAGCTTCCTTTCGCATATTATTATTTTTAAGTAATTTTTTATTTAATTAATATATTAATGTGTATAAGGCAGTTTTATCTGAAATTTTAGGATTAAGCTTATTTTAACCTATCCTGCATAGTTAATGGTTTAGATCATGAAAATTATATTTAGAAGATTTTTAAACAACC
The DNA here is from genome assembly GCA_030490835.1 of Annona cherimola. Taxonomy (NCBI): domain Eukaryota; kingdom Viridiplantae; phylum Streptophyta; class Magnoliopsida; order Magnoliales; family Annonaceae; genus Annona; species Annona cherimola. Next base: position 57,623,194 of record CM059976.1, read on the forward strand.
AAAATTGGATGAGATTTCATGAATTAATTTTGAATGCTAATATCTTAACCTATACTAATTATTTTGATATGAAACTTAAAATGGATGGTTAAATTAATCTGTTCTATAATATGAACGGATTGGATTATGAAAAATAATTTAATAAAACATTTATGAAAATTTAATAAAATATTTATGAAAATCTAATTATTGTCTTGGAAAATCTGCATAGCTTAAATTGAAAGGGTACGTCTGAACCCTTGGAACATGCACGAGTATTATTTTCACTATACGTTTCACTCTTTATTAATTGAATTATTATGTATATACAACTTCATTTTGAGTGAAATTTCATGGGTAAGCCTAAATTAATATACGCTACTTGATGAAATGAGTAGATTATGCAAAATATAATTACAAATGGGCAGAAAAATTAAAATTTGAATGCATTACATTAATTAATTGAAAATGCTTATATTTTAACTAATTTTAATCACTTTAACACAAACCTTAATACGAACGGTTAAATTAATGTGTTGTATAATATAGACGGTTGGATTATAAAAAACACCTTTAGAAAATTTTAAAACAACTCTTGAATTATGTGAAACAATATACATACATATATTCTGGGACGGCAGCTACGTCCAAAACAGAAAAAAAATTGCCGATGAAAAGTGAAATGAATTAATGTAACGTCCGGAGGCAATTGACGTAGCAAGAGTTGGTTGAAAAAATATATATATATAAATAAATTAAAATGCAGGGTATATAGCTGGCCTTAAAGGATGATAAATGAGCGACTTGTAATTTCACAATTCATTTGCCAATTTATGCATGATGGAACGAAATGTAACATGGACAACTGCAACCGAATCTGTCATCCGTAGATTTGCGGACTTAATGCATGGGTAAAATCCGTTTCAAAAAGGGCAGGATATAAATAGAGACGCAACGCAGAAATTAAAAAAATGATGGTAAACAGCAAGAGGAGAGCTTAGATTAGGGGTGGAAATCGGGGTGGGTTGGCCCGTGACCCAACCCGACCCTTTTTAATACCGGGGCAGGTCGGGTCGAGCATTTTATTTTTCTTAAAAAGTCCGGGGTCGGGGCGAACTGGCCTCGCTGACCCGCAGACCCGTACTTCTCCCTAAAGTCTAAACCCTAACATTAACAACCTCTGTTTTCCGCTCGCGCCCTCCCGCAACAGCGCTGCTCCTTTCGCTCGCCCAACACCCGGTCCTCCCTTCCAGCACCCAGCGCCCTCGCCACTCCTCCCTTCCAGGCTTCTAGCGCCCAGCGCCCCCGTTCACCTCCCACCCCATGCATGCCCAGGCCCGCCGGCTAACAACATTGCCGGTCCTCCCTTCCAGCACCCAGCGCCCCGGCCGCTCCTCCCTTCCAGCACCATACGCCGCTCCTCCCTTCTAGGCTTCCAGCGCCCCCACTCGCCTCCCACCCCACACTCATCGTCCAGCGCCCAGCACTCATCGTCTCCAATCTCCGTTCTTCTCCCTTTGGTTTTCCTCTCCACAACAGTAGTCACAAAATTCTGCCAAACCAGCTCCTTCCACTCGCTGCCGAGAGCTGCTTGGAATGGACACACATATAGGCATAGCAGGCTGAAGCTCCCTCGCCCAATTTATTTTTGCGTCAGCAAAAGTGCTGCCGACTGCCGACCCTTGGCCTTGCCTAGTTCCGGCTACTCCTCCTCCCACTCCGCCGCCCGCAAAGTCCCCTGCTCAAGGCAGCCCCTCCAAAGTCCAAACCCACCCAATCGTATGCAGTAGCTGACAACGATGATCTTGAATAATTATTGGAATTGGTCTGCCTATGCTCCGGCAGTAGTTGGTATATATTATTTTCCTTTACATTTTTCCCATTTAATCTAACATATTTAAGCTAGTAAAATGGCACATATATTATTGATTAACTATTAGAATTGATCATGGATTACATTTCTACAAAACTCTCAAAAACTTGCATTCAGATATTTTATTTGCAAGTAATATAAGTGTTTGATGTATGTATATGCATTGTGTATTATATTTGGTATTATGCTTGTATTATGTTTGGATTTTAATTTCTTTTATTTGTGTTTATTTTTAGGTATTACATTGGATATAATGTAATATAAAAATATGAGTTTGGATGTGGATGAGAATGTGGAGGAAGAAATGGTAGAGAATGTGAAAGAGAAATAAGTGGTTGATGTGGATGTGGAAAATCTTACACCTATTGATAATGAAAAAATTGCAAAAGATGAAAAATAATCCAGCTACCAATTACAAACTTACTTCTTCAGTTTGGAATCATTTTACTAAAAATGATAAGAAGCCAGGTAAAGAACCCACTGCCTCATGTAATTACTGCAAAAGGCTTTTTAAGTGTGCTAGTAAGAATGATACTAGTTCACTTTCAAGGCATATCCAAAGATGCAAAGATTTTCCAAAGTGGGGGTAAAATAAAAGTCAAAAGCTATTGACATTCTCTTTACCACAGTCCAACATTAATAGAGAACCAGTTATCAGTGTATGGGAATTTGACCAAGATAAATGCAGAAAGGAACTTGCTGAGATGATTATCATTGATGAAAAACCATTTAAGATTATAGAGCATGAGGGACTGAAGAGATGGGTTAGCATGTTGCAGCCACAATTTAAGTGGGTAGCTAGGAAAACTATCGCTAATGATTGTCTTGCAATTTATGAAGCTGAGAAGAAGAAACTGAAGAAATTTTTTGAAAATAAAATTCAAAGGGTGAGTTTGACCACAGACTTATGGACTTCTATTTCGAATGATAGTTACATGTGTCTTACAGCACACTATATTGATGATGAATGGAAGTTACACAAGAAAATAATTAACTTCTTTATGCTCCCACCTCCACATACTAGCGATGTCATTGCTCAAGCAGTTGAGGATTATTTATTAGGCTGGGGGTTGAATAGAATTACCACCTTGACTGTAGATAATGCATCTGCAAATGATGTCGCCTTGAAAATTTTAAGAAAAATGTTAGTTAAAAGAGGGTTTCTAGCCGGCGAGGGTGACCATTTTCACGTACGTTATGTGGGTCACATTGTTAACTTGATTGTGCGAGAAGGTTTAAATGAAGTTAATGAATCAATTAACAGAATTCGAAGGTGTGTTAGATTTGTCAGAGGTTCCCCACAAAGAGAATATAATTTTAAAGTATGTTGTGAGAAGGAAGGAATTAGTTCTAAACTTGGATTGTGCATGGATGTTCCTACAAGATGGAATTCTACTTTTTTAATGTTGGAAAAAGCTCTGCAGTATCAAAAAGTTTTTGATCGGCTTGTCTTATATGATGCTGCATTTTCAAAGGAAGATACTCCCAGTGATAGTGATTGGAGAATTGGCAAAGCTATATGTTCTTTTCTAGAACATTTTTATGAAGTTACAACCACATTATCTGGAACCTCATATGTTACTTCTTCTCTTTACTTGGATGAGGTTCATAAGATTGAAAGTCTGTTATTTGAATTTTCTACATCAGAAGATTTAGTCCTTAGAGACATGTCTAGAAAAATGAAATAAAAATTTGATAAGTATTGGGGTAGTTTTGATAAAATTAACATGTGGTTGTTGGTTGCAAATGTATTGGATCCAAGATGCAAGTTGAAGTTTCTGAAATTCTGTTATTCACAAATATATGATGTTGACAAGGTTAAAGAAATAATAAATAGTGTGAATATCGAATTCAAAACCCTTTTCAAGTTCTATGAGGCTAAATTTTCAGCAGCAACCAAAATAAAAATTGAAGGCCCAACACAAACAAAGACAAAAGGACCATCAAGAGCAGCATATTTGAAGTTCTTAGCAGTGGATGAGACAGAAAATGAGAAGACAGAAATTCATTGATACTTAGAAGAGAATATTGTAGTGGAGGATGATAATTTTGATATTTTGGCATCGTGAAAAGTAAATGCATATAAGTATAAAGTATTGTCTTATATGGCACGTGATTTATTAGACATTCCAGTGTCCGATATTGCCTCAGAGTCAGCTTTTAGTACGAGTGGACATGTGCTTGATTCATATAGGAGTTCTTTATCTCCAAAACTCGTGGAATGTTTAATCTGTGCTCAAGATTGGATGAGGTCAAAGCCAAAAGTAGATGAATTTCAAGAAGATGCAGAAGAACTTACCACCGATTTTACAGGTAACTTACATAGTTCAGTATCTAACTCTCTTACTTGAACTTAGGATATATATTTTATTTTTTATAGATAGAGCCATTAACTTATTGATTTTTTATATGTTTCAGCTATTCAAAATGAAGTTGGAGAAGGTAGCGGTCGTTCTCCTCGTCCTCCTGCAAGTGCAAAGGTTTTCAGCATGGTGTTAAGCATTAATCTTTCTTCATATTTTTTGCTCTCTTTTTCTTTTTCCCTTAGCTTGTGATGCTATTGTAGTTACTAATAAAATAATATTTTAATTTTCAGGGAAAGGGCATTGTTATCGATGGATGAACGTAGGAAAAGATGACAATGAAGAACAATTTGCCTTTCATTTTTGTTATGAACATTTTATAATAGAAACATATGTTTAAACTTAATTTATTGGACAAAATATATGTGTCTCCTTTATGTTTGCTAAACTTAGAATTTTCCCTATTGATGGATGAAGGATTTATGTTATCAATTAAATTAGTTATAATTTTTATTTTTTATGTGAGTATTTGTCATTATTAATTGTGGTCGAAAGTGTTATTGTTTGTGGTTTTGTTTTATTGATTGTATTGCACAGGTGTTATTCAGGTCATGCCTTCTAGAAGATTTCATTACAACACAAAAAGTATTATCAATATTCTTTATACTTTTCAGGTAAAATTGCTCTCCTACTACATACTTAAACAATTTTTATTTTAATTCTAAATGTGACTCCATTATTATTTTTGTTGAAGGTAAATAACAAAAGACATGGAATGAGTTCAAATATTCAAATTGTGAAGGAAATTTTGAACAAGGTATGTTTCATAAACTTGTTCTTCTATAGGTAAATAAATATTAATGTTTTATTTAAGTATTTAAGTTTTACTTTGACTGATTAGTAATAGATTGAAACATATAATAGTTAAGTTTAATATAAATTTGTCGTTATACTTGATAGGTTGATAAATTCTTTAAAAAATCCTTACTTGACCTGCATTTTTTACCAAACCAGTTGACCCGATCCGACCCGAATTTTGTCCCAAGACCTAGTACATAAAAGTAAGGGTCAAACTGACCTTGTCCCTACCTGGTATAAAAATAATGGTCAAACAAGATTTTGAAAATATAGGGTCAGGGTTAGGACACCCTGACCCGCCCCGACATGCCCCGATTCCCACCCCTAGCTTAGATGTACAACATTATTGTCGAGACTGTAGAAGAAGACTGAACATCCAAACAAGTTCTATAATATATATTTGTTTATTTTATCCTTCATGTTCGCATAGTGGATATATATATATATATGCCCTTTTAAAATTTAATATGGTTAAACACTGACTGTTACTGGGATTATGTGTTCCTTTACTTGATACGAAAAAAAAATTTATATATATGTAAATATATACATATAATAATTAAGGTAGATGTTAGGAACTGAGAATGTTAAATGTATATCTTCCAGAAATTTCATTTGATTTTTTTCTTGCTACAGATTAGACACCGTCACCCTATATAAAATGATAATAAAATTGAATATGTTAATCATGGGTGTTGATTGAAACGCTGGCAACGGAATGTGTTGGATGGTGCATGTAAAAGAATAGATGAAGAGCTGAAACCAGATTTGGTACTTTTATTTTTATTTCATTTTTTTGAATTGTTGGTTTGAACATATAATTTCCATTAAAAGTCTAAATAAATTTATATATCACACGTATGTATGTTTTTTTTATGGACCAAATAAAATTCTATGTTAACTAGCACATTTTAGGGTGAATTGTTGTTTACTTTCTTCCCTCATATTCTCCTCAATAGATGGGATGCATAAATATATGTATATATATGTATATTCTATTTGTTTTATAATTTAAACAGCCTAATACGTGAGATCTTTTTAATCAATAGGGCTAATGTACGATCAATGAATAATTGTATAAATAATAATTTAAAAGAAAAAAAGGGATAAGGATATGTGTGGCTGTTAAGGGAGGTGGACAATAATTTGGAATTTGTATTTGAATTTTATAAAGAAAATGCGGGATGAACCATAACACCTTAAAAGTATATATGGTTTAATAAAAGAGATAGACATGCAAATATTAAATATAGTGCAAATATATATAAGTAGGCCCTTTTTCGTTTGTTTAGGAAAAGGAAGAGAAAAAGTTGAGGAGGCAAGCTGATATCCTAAGGTAAGCAAGTAACGCCTTGAAATGATTTATTTTCAAAATGATTGAATGACTTGCAATTCATTTTTCGTTATCATTTTTCAATACTATTTAAGGATAGTCATCCCCATAATGTGGTTTGAAAAATGTATTTATTAATTTGTTTTATAAATGGTTATGTCATTTTCTTAAGTTGAAAAGAGCACAAAATGATAAATGTGATTATTTCTTGAAGCAATACTAGCATTTGTATGATACATAGTGCACAAAAGTACAGGTCCATTCTAGAGGTGTAAGCGGATCAAAGTCTCCCTCTACCGTGACCGAGTCATTGATATAGGTCCAACGGTCGGCGGCGCCCTCTCTAAAATAAGGGGTAGACGAATTGATGGTCACCCAGCACGTACCATCTAATGAAGATTTAAAACATGATTGTGAAATGTGCATTTGCATGAAATGTCAAATTATGAAATAAAAATATTTATTTAAATGAAAATACTTGCTTACTAAGTCTAATACTCACATTTTGTTTTTTCCAACCTTAGACAGGTACAGCAAGGTTTAAAAGAAATGCCTCAATTTAGAGACTCTTAAGATTGTATGGTTCTTATATATTTTGATGAATAATAAGGTTTTGAGAATACAGTACTGTAAGATTACAAAGATTGATGGTGTAAACGAATTTTAATACTTTGTAAATATTATGTAATTTTAATTACCGGTGAATGATTGCTTGTAAATTGATATGAGATTGAATTAAAAACCCTGCCACGTGAACAGAGCTACAATCTTGCTCACAGTTTACTAACTAAACGATCCTTGAGTAAGGCTTCAGCGCCTCGGGTTCGGGGGCGCCACAGAGAGTGGTATTAGAGCTAAGGTGTTAGTAAATAGGCGTTAAAAGAATAAAATAATATTAAAATGACGGATGAAATAAAATTAATTTATAATATCTATATGTCATGTATTATCATTTCTGTTGTGTAAAATTGTGATATAATGTTATGACCCTTTTGTAAGACATAGCTAATTGATTATGTTTTGAAATATAGATAGAAAATAAGGAAAATGCAGTAATGGACCCAAACATGATGAGAAGAGAGGCAGAAGAAGCAGACAAAAGGCAAAGGATAGAGGAGAATTTGAATAGATGGTGGACATCACAAACAGATATTTCTTTTAGACCCCCCATACCTAAGGAGTACCTCAGCTCAAAACCTATATCCTCTATGAAAGTAGAAGACATAATTGACCCTCACCATCACCCCTTACAACCAAGACCCAGCTTTAGGAGATCTACTACTAGGACTCCAGTATGAGAGGCTACTCCACCCCTTCGAGCAAGCCCACGACCACTTCCCCCTATGGCTACTGATAGAATTAATAATAGAGAGTTGCAAATATTTTGGAATCAGATACCCGCCCCTATTCCACCTAACCAGGGGCCTTGGTACCATTTTGCGGGAGGATATATCCGTTTTCGCTATGGGGTATGTTGAAATGTAATAGACTAAGAAGAAAAAAAATTATTAGGGAAAGGGAGGAAGCTCGAGCTCGGGGTGAGGAAGTGGTAGAGGAAGCCCCTCCACAACAACCAGATGAATATATACTAATAATTCTGGAGAGTGATGATGACGAGCCTGTAGGAAATATAAGTGAGAATGATGACGAAAAACCCAGTGAAGGCTCTATTATAAATGAAGATGAACCAAACGGGTCGAATACCAGCACTATCATTGATGAGCCTACACTCGTACAGCTTAAGCATAGGCACCACTAGTGAGACTAGAATAGACGAGTCTAGTGGATTTTTTTTTTGATGTTGATGGTATGTATGAATGTGTAATAGATGTTGTATATATTGTGATACTAAAGTACTTTTTATTGTAAAAACAAACTTATTCATACAGTGTATGTAAAAAAAAGAAATGGTTGTTGTTGATATTTTTGTTTGTTATGAATAATCGTGTGTGATTATTTTAAGGTAATAAAGGATATTACTAATATAATTTTTCTATGTCTAGATAACATCATGCCTAACACACGAGCAAGGACTAGGCTAGATAAAGGAAAAGCAGTTGTAAATGAGGAACCTGTAAGTCAACGTGAAATAGGAGAACCTAGTGATGTATCTCAGCGGCCAATGGAAAAGGAACAACCAAATCAGAGAACCCATCAATGCCAAGGTAATGTAAACTCTGATTTAGCTATTGAAAATGAAATTTCCATGGATGATACCAGACAAGCCAGGCCGATAGAAGAACAAGTAGCTGCAGTTGTAAGGGAAGCTATGCAACAAGCAATCCGAGAATGGGCAACCCAAATGGCTGAAATAATCCAAAATCTTTAGGAAAGAACTTAACAAAACCAACTAGGAAGGAATGAAAGAGACAGATTTGCTCAAGCGACGACTCCTAATCCACAACCTAGACCAACAGAAGTTGAGAATGATATATTAGAATCCGACCGGAAGGCTATTAATGCCTTTTTAGCTCAACATCCCCCAAAATTTACAGGTGAACCAGATCCTGCTCAAGTTGAGCAATGGTTAGCAGAGATAAGGAAATTATTTAGGATTTCACGTTATAATGATAATCAAAAAGTTTTGTGTGTTACCCACTTATTAATTGGAGATGCAAGTGAATGGTGGGAAACTTTATTAGTCACTATGCCAGAACCTGAAAAAGTGACTTGACAAACTTTTGTGGAAGAATTTAATAAAGAATATCCCTCAACCTGTCTTCAAAGTCAAAAAGTTATTAAATTTGAGCGACTCTATTAAGGTAGAATGACAGTTATAGAATATGCAACCAAGTTTAATGCTCTAGTAAGATATGTACCTTGGATTGCAAGTGTGCCCGAGAATAAAGCTCAGAGATTTCAACAATGGTTAAGGCCACATTTACGAGAGAGTCTTGCACCCTTTTTAATAAAGGATTATGCATCAAGCTTAGAAAGAGCAAGAGCATTAGAAATAGAGGCACCGAGAACCCAAGAATTACAGCAAAGGAAATTTGTTCCTAACGTCAAAGAAAATAATGCAAGGAAAGAAAAAAATAAGAGAGTATTTGTGGAAAGAAAAAAATCAAATTTCAAAAAGAAAAGTATTCCTATTTGTAAGAATTGTCAAAAACGCCACTATAGTGAATGTTTAAAGGGTTTAAATAAGTGTTTCAAATATGGTCAAACAGGTCATATGGCAAAAGATTGTGGAATTGTTAAAACAAAAATGATAAAATACTTTATTTGTAGGCAAGTAGGACATATTGCTCTAAATTGTCCAAACAGAATACATGGAGTACAAGGACGAGAAAGACCTGCCCAAAAGAGAATAACTTCAACTACCAATTGTCAGGGAACTTCTATAAATCCAGTACAAGTGCATGCATTGACTCGCACTGAGTCACAAGAACAAGAAAGAAAAGTGGTTACAGGTATGGTTTACATTTTAGAAAATTCTACAGTAGCGTTATTTGATTTTGGTGCTAACCATTCATTTATAGCATGTCAATATGTAACTACTCATGCACTGCCAGTAAAGGAAACAAATAATACTATATACATAGAATCCCCTGTATATAGGTTGATAAATACTAACCAAATTTGTAATGCATGCCCTATTAGGATAGGTTCAATGATTTTAGAAGCAAATCTATCCTCTTACCTATGACTGAATTCGATATAATATTGGGCATGGATTGGTTGAGTTAATGGGGAGTTACAATAAACTGTAAATATAAGAAAGTACAGTTTGAGACAACTCCACATAAAGAAATATTTATTGGAAAGTTGAAGCAACCTGAAAACTCTACAGTACTGATATCGGCTGTGAAGGTGGTGAAGATGGTCCGCCAACAATGTCAAGCCTATCTCATTTCGGTCAATACTGTAGAGGAAAAAGAAATACCAATTAAACAAATTCCAGTGGTAAATAAATTTATGGATGTCTTTCCAAAGGAGTTGCCTAACCTACCACCAGAAAGGGAAGTGGACATGGTAATCGACATTATACCAAGTACGTCTTCAATATCTAAGGCACTGTACCGCATGACTCCAACAGAAATGGTTGAATTGAAAACTCAGATTCAAGAATTGCTAGATAAAGGATTCATTAGAACCAATGTGTCACCATGGGGAGCCCCGATTTTGTTTGTAAGAAAGAAAATTTGAACTTTAAGACTGTGCATTGATTACAGGGAATTGAATAGAGTCGTTATGAAAAATAAATATCATCTTCCTCGAATTGATGATTTATTTGATCAACTCAAAATGAGCATCCACTTTTTCAAAAATGGACCTACAATCAGGTTATCATCAATTGAGAATTAGTCCTGGTGATATTCACAAAATGGCATTCTGAACAAGATATGGACATTATAAATTTTTAGTTATGTCATTTGGACTTACAAATGCTCCTGTTGTTTTCATGGACATGTTGAATAGAATATTTCAAGAATACTTGGATCAATTTTTTGTGGTGTTCATCGATGATATTTTAATTTACTCAAAGTTAGAGGAAGAGCACCAAATGCATCTTAGAATGATCTTGGAAAAGCTGAGAAAAGAAAAATTATATGCCAAATTGAAGAAATGCGAATTTTAGCTGAAGCAAGTCATTTTAGGACACATTATATTTGAAAAAGGAATTCATGTTGACCCTCAGAAAATCGAAGCAATTCTTAAATGGCCTAGACCAACAAGTATTACCGAAATTATGAGTTTTTTGGGATTAGATGAGTATTATAGAAGGTTTGTGGAAGGATTTTTACAATTATTAGCACCACTTACTCGATTAACACGAAAAGGAGTTTGATATATTTGGTCAGACAAATGTGAAAATAGTTTTCAAAGATTGAAGCGTCAATTGGTTGAACCACCTATTTTAACCTTACCTGAAGGAAATGAGATATTTGTAGTATATAGTAATGCCTTGAAGAAAGGATTGGGATGTGTACTCATGCAAAGGGGAAAAGTTATAGCTTATGCATCCCGACAACTCAAGCCTAACGAGGTAAACTGTCCTACCCATGATTTGGAACTTGCAGCAGTGGTATTTTTATTAAAAATATGGAGACATTATTTATATGGTGCTAAATGTAAAATTTACACTAATTATAAAAGTCTCAAGTATATTTTCACTCAAAAGGAGATCAATATGAGACAGAAGATGACTGGAATTACTTAACGACTATGATCTCAGTATTTTATATCACTCAGGCAAAGCAAATGTGGTGGCGGATGCTTTAAGTCGAAATGTTAGTGTGGCACACCTGATCACTAAAGAGGAAGGATTACTTAGAGAAATGAGGCAAGCAGAATTAATTCTAAGTCCACCCGAAATGCAAGTAAGATTATCACAAATGCAGTTACAATCTTCACTATTTGAGCAAATTAAATGTAGACAACAGAATGATGCAGATCTAAAGAAATATATAGAATAAATGAGGCAAAAAGATCTTATTGAGTATACTATTGATAATCAAGGTATATTTCGATATAAAAATTATATTTGTGTACTAAATCAGGTTGAACTAAAGAATCAGATCCTGAAATAGACATATTTTTTTCATTTTCTATGCATCCTAGAAGTACAAAGATGTACCATGACCTTAAAAAGGGTTATTGGTGGAACAACATGAAGAGAGAAATTGCAGAGTTTGTTGCCAAATGTCTAACTTGTCAGAAAGTGACAGCAGATCATCAGCGAACTCCAGGTAAATTGCAATCTCTTGAAGTGCCAGAATGGAAATGAGATGATACTACTATGGACTTTATTGAAGGTTTACCTCGGACATAGAAAGGAAATGATTCTATGTAGGTGATAGTTGATGGTTTATCTAAGTTAGCTCATTTTGTACCTATGAAGAGGAATTTCTCCGCGGAGAGGTTAGCTAAAATATATTATAAAGAAATCGTTCGTCTTCATGGGGTACCTAAGCCAATAATATGTGATCGGGATACAATTTTTACCTCTAGATTTTGGAAATATTTGCATCAAACCCTAGGAACGCAGTTAAAATTTAGCACTGCATTTCACCCCCAAACTGATGGGCAAACAGAGTGAGTTAATTAAATTGTTGAGGATATGCTTCGAATGTGCACTTTGGAATTTGGAGAATCATGGGAGAAATATTTATCAATAGCTGAATTTGTCTATAATAATAGTTATCAGGAAAGTATACAAATGGCCCCATTTGAAGCCCTATATGGATTGAGATGCCGAACTTCATTAAATTGGGATGAAGTAGGGGAAAGAAAATTAGCTTCAGATTTATCAAAAAGAATGACAAAAAAAGTGCAAGTAATTTAACAATGTATGCTTATAGCCCAGAGTTGGCAAAAGAGTTATACAGATTACAAACGAAGGGATCTAAATATCCAGACCGGTGATCATATATTTGTAAAAATTACACTAATCAAAGGAGTCACAAGATTTGAAAAAGGGAGTAAATTAAATCCAAGATATATTGGGCCATTTGAGGTATTAGAAAAGATTGACAATTTAGCTTACAGGGTATCATTACCCCCAACCTTAGCAGCGGTTCATAATGTATTTCATGTCTCGATGCTTAGAAAATATGTATCAAACCCGACTCATATCTTCACAGCAGAGGTTTTGCCAATTCAAGATCATTTAAATTATGAAGAAAGACCTATCAAAATCTTGGATTATAAGATACAAAAGTTTTAGAATCGAGAGATTAAGTATGTCAAAGTTCAATGGAACCGGTACTCTGAAAATGAAGCAACCTAGGAACTTCGTGAATGAGTAGAAAAAAAATATCCTCAATTATTTGAAATGAAATAGGTTTCGGGACGAAACCTTTTGTAAAGAGGGGAGAATTGTGAAACCCATGTAATTTGAAACTTAGTGAATGTGAGGCATACTGAAAACTTGTACAGTATGTATATTATTGTAAAGTTATAGAAAGATGCGTATTACAATTTTAGAAAAGTGAGATTAAATTACAAATTTAGAAAAGGGGTAAATAATGATTCAATGAAGATTAGATATGAAAATGAATTTTTATAAATTTTTCGAGAAGAAATTTCAAGATGTTGAATTACACCATTGAGACTGTTTAAATTCACGGACTTTATGGAAAAATAAAAATAAATAGGAAAATTTATGCTAATTAGGGGCCCTAATTAAGGGCTTATATTTATCTATGCTATTTTTATTATATCTTAAAATGTATAATTCAGATCAACGAGAGAATTTAATAGAGAGTATTAAATTGTGTGTTCTTTAATATAGATGGATTAGATTATGAAAAATAATTGATTAAAATGCTTAACTTAACTGCATTAAAAATGTGCCCAAAAATAAGTCTTTAGCAACAGGTACGTCCAGTAGCTTCCTTTCGCATATTATTATTTTTAAGTAAGTTTTTTTTATTTAATTAATGGGTGTGTTTGGCAATTGACAAAAAATGTCAAGTTAAAACTTTTCAATCTAAAACTTTTCACTCTCTACAACTATCATATTTTTTAATCATTTTTTCACATTTTTCTATACAACTACCCTACTTATCAATCATTTCTACACAACTATCCACACAACTAACCTATCTATTTTAACTTTATCCTCTTTACTACTCATCATTACCCATATCATATCACATCATCTGACAACTTTTACTCTCCAAAAGTTTTCATCAAAAGTTTTATACATTACCAAACACACCCAATATATTAATGTGTATAAGGCAGTTTTATCTGAAATTTTAGGATTAAGCTTATTTTAACCTATCGTGTATAGTGAATATCCTATATAGTGAATGGTTTAGATCATGAAATTATATTTAGAAGATTTTTAAACAACTAAAATTAGATGAGATTTCATGAATTAATTTTGAATGCTAATATCTTAACCTACACTAATTATTTTGATATGAAACTTAAAATGGACAGCTAAATTAATCTATTTTATAATATGAATAGATTGGATTATGAAAAATAATTTAATAAAATATTTATGAAAATCCAATTATTGTCTTGGAAAATCTGCATAGCTTAAATTGATAGGGTACGTCTGAACCCTTGGAACATACACGAGTATTATTTTCACTATACATTTCACTTTTTATTAATTGAATTATTATGTATATACAACTTCATTTTGAGTGAAATTTCATGGGTAAATCTAAATTAATATACGCTACTTGATGAAAGGAGTAGATTATACAAAATATCATTATAAATGGGCAGAAAAATTAAAATTTGAATGAATTACATTAATTAATTGAAAATACTTATATTTTAACCAATTTTAATCACTTTAACACGAAACTTGATACGAACGGTTAAATTAATGTGTTGTATAATATAGACGGTATGGATTTTAAAAAACACCTTTAGAAAATTTTAAAACAACCCTTGAATTATGTGAAACAATATACATACATATATTCTGGGACGGCAGCTACATCCAAAAAAGAAAAAAAATTGCCGATGAAAAGTGAAATGAATTAATGTAACGTCCGGAGGCAATTGACGTAGCAAGAGTTGGTTGAAAAAATATATATATAAATAAATTAATTAAAATGCAGGGTATATAGCTAGCCTTAAAAGACGGTAAATGAGCAATGTGTAATTTCACAATTCATTTGCCAATTTATGCATGATGGAACAAAATGTAACATGGACAGCTCCAACCGAATCTGTCATCCGTGGATTTGCGGACTTAATGCATGGGTAAAATCCGTTTCAAAAAGGGCAGGATATAAATAGAGACGCAGCGCAGAAATAAAAAAAATGATGATAAACAGCAAGAGGAGAGCTTAGACATACAACAGCATTGTAGAGACCGTGGAGGAAGACCGGACATCCAAACAGGTTCTACAATATATATATATATATTTGTTTATTTTATCCTTCATGTTCGCATAGTGGATATATATATGTGCCCTTTTAAAATTTAATATGGTTAATCACTGACTGTTACCAGGATTATGTGTTCCTTTACTTGATATGAAAAAAAAATTATATATATGTAAATATATTCATATAATAATTAAGGAAGGTAGTGGTTAGGAACTGAGAATGTTAAATGTATATCTTCCGGAAATTTCATTTGATTTTTTTCTTTCTACAGATTAGACACCGTCACTCTATATAATATGATAATAAAATTGAATATGTTAACCATGGGTGTTGATTGAAATGCTGGCAACGGAATGTGCTAGATGGTGCACGTAAAAGAATAGATGAAGAGTTGAAACCAGATCTGGTTCTTTTATTCTTTTTTTTTTGAATTGTTGGTTTGAACATATAGTTTCCATTAAAAGTCTAAATAAATTTATATATCACACGTATGCATGTTTTTTTTATGAACCAAATAACATTCTATGTTAACTAGCACATTTTAGGGTGAATTGTTGTTTACTTTCTTTCCTCATATTCTCCTCAATAGATAGGATGCATAAATATATGTATATATATATGTATATTCTATTTGTTTTATAATTTAAACAGCCTAATATGTGAGATCTTTTTAAACAATAGGGCTGATGTACGGTTAATGAATAATTGTATAAATAATAATTTAAAAGAAAAAAAGGATAAGGATATGTGTGGCTTTTAAGGGAGGTGGACCATAATTCGGAATTTGTATTTGAATTTTATAAACAAAATGCGGGTTGAACCATGACACCTTAAAAGTATATCTGGTTTAATAAAAGAGATAAGCATGCAAATATTAAAATATAGTGCAAATATATAAGTAGGCCCTTTTTCGTTTGTTTAGGAAAAGGAAGAGAAAAAGTTGAGGAGGCAAGCTGATATCCTAAGATAAGCAAGTAACGCTTTGAAATGATTTATTTTCAAAATGATTGAATGACTTGCAATTCATTTTTTGTTGTCATTTTTCAAAACTATTTAAGGATAGTCATCCCTATAATGTGGTTTGAAAAATGTATTTATTAATTTGTTTTATAAATGGTTATGTCATTTTCTTAAGTTGAAAAGAGAACAAAATGATAAATGTGATTATTTCTTGAAGTAATGCTAGCATGTGTATGATGCATAGTGCACAAAAGTACAAGTCCATTCTAGAGGTGTAAGCGGACCAAAGTCCCCCTCTAATGTGATCGAGTCGCTGACATAGACCTAACGGCCGGCGGCGCCCTCTCTAAAATAAGGGGTAGACGAATTGATGGTCGCCTAGCTAGTGTACCATCTAATGAAGGTTTAAAGCATGATTGTGAAATGTGAATTTGCATATGCATTATTTATAAAATGCCAAATTACGAAACAAAAATATTTATTTAAATGAAAATACTTGCTTACTGAGTTTAGTACTCACGTTTTGTTTTTTTCCAACCTTAGACAGGTACAGCAAGGTTTTAAAAAAAATCTCAATTACAGACTCTTAAGGTTGTATGGTTCTTATATATTTTGATGAATGATGAGGTTTTGAGAATACAATATTGTAAGATTACAAAGATTGACTATGTAAATGAATTTTAATACTTTGTAAATATTATGTGAATTTAATTACCGGTGAATGATTGCTTGTAAATTGATATAAGATTGAATTGAAAGCCCTGCCCCATGAACAGGGCTATGATCCTACTCACAGTTTACTAACTAAACGATCCTAGAGTAAGGCTCCGGCGCCTCGGGTTCGGGGGCGCCACAAAAAAATATGATAGTTATGGAGAATGAAAAATTTTAGATTAAAAAGTTTTAACTTGACAATTTTTACTCATTAACAAACACACTCATATAATGCAAAAAGATTTATAATATAATTTATACATTGAATATATCATGGATTACATGATATATGAAAATTTTAAATTCAATTTATATATATCGCAATTATGCTATTCAAATTTGTGATCAAATTTAGATGATCAAACATCAACGATTTCACCAGAAACTTAGTTCACACCTAACTTAATATGTATAGTATGGATCCCCATTATTGCTTTTCAAAAATTAAGCCCTTTGATATAGGTTTCTACTCGACCAAGTTACTATTATGGAAAAGATTGTTAAGGTTAAGCCCCTTTTAAAGTATATTATCAAACACCTATACAAAAAATTGTAAAGTAATTATTGAAAGTATTAATTTTAATCAAGTTAAATATATCTAATGTAAACTGCTTGAAGTATTGAATTAGAAATAAAGTGCTGATTTCAATAATTTCGATTTAAAAATCTTTAGTTGAACTATAAATGCCAATTTTAAGTACCCTTCTTAAGGGTGCAAATGACCCATCAAATGACTATGAAATTGCATCAAAATTAGTCCAATGAACTAAGAATAAACTTCAATTAATAGATTCTTAGATTTAAGGTAAGAACCAAATCAAAAAGAGACATGAACTTGCTAAAAACTAGACTTCACAACTTATGTAGCAGTTTTGTAATTTTGATAACTTGAGCATATAAAATATTCTAAAATTTTTAAAAATATACAGAGACATATATAAACATATATATGTTGATGTTCTATAGGTTCTTGCATAGACTTATGTGAAAAAAATTTCAGAAAAAATATAAGAACCCCAATACTACATGATTATAAGATCTATTGAACTTAATTTTTAATAATTTCAATTAAATAAGTAAATGATGTCTAAAAGTCATGAAACTTGGGAATTGGAAGTTGGAGATATCTACTTTATAGGGCAATGACGGTTTTTCAAATTTCCTTAAAAGACGAAAACAATTTGTTGAAACAAGGCTACCTGAACATTCAAAGAAGAAATTCAAATCTAAGCTAAATTTGAGCCTACTGTTTGATCAACTGCACAAAATCTAGTTATCACGAAACTTGAAGATTTCTAATATTATATATGAACAGTCTTTGAAATTTTAAGACAATTTATGTTTCCTAGGTTCTCCAAATAATAGCATAAAAAACAATCTAAAAATTTTAAATTTAAGTGAAATAATTGAATTTTAAAAGTTTGAATCAATTATATGCAATGATTTTGATATTTACAGAGTTGAACATGCTTAATTTTGTGAACGGAGAGTTGTTTTTGTAACTTTTTTAGAAATTATGAAATTTAGTATAACAAATAATAAATAAATAAATAATAAAATGTTATTAAATTTAGGCTTTTGGATCACCTAATTTGGAATTGTATACATCAATAGAGTCAAATGAATATTTAGACCTAAAAAACATTTGAAAAATATGAATTTATACAATATAAAATATAAGGATGCAAAATATGAAAAAACATGCATGTAAGTATGAAAAATACATGATTTTTAATAAAATATTCCAGTTTAACTTGTTTAGAAAAAATAGGAGAAAAGGTTGAAGAAGCTTACTAACATTGCAAGGTAAGCAAACAATGCTTTTAAAGCTATTTGTTTTAAAGTAATTGAATGCTTTGCAATTTCTTTAAAGCAATGCTTTTAAATGTTATTTTAAGGTTGATCATCCCCACAATGATGTTTTGGTTTAAAAAAAATGTGTGTCTTAACTAGTTCTTTTTAATTGTGATATTTATTTGTAACTATGCAAAATACCATTTGACTTGCAAATGTTATAAAATGTATAAATATATTTATTTTTTAAAAATCATGTTAGCATGTATATGATGCATAGTGCATAAAGTTATAAGTTCATTCTAGAGACGAAAGCAAACTAAAGTCCCATTTCTAATGTGATCGACTAGCTAACACATGCTCACAAACTATCGTGTGTTTTCTACTATGGATGTATTGATGGTCGCGTAACTAACATTTATGTTGAATATGCATTTATTCTTAAATGTCAATTTTTTTATGTTAGAAATGCTTATTTGTATAAAAAATCTTGTTTATTAAGTCTAATACTCATCTTTTATTTTCTCAATCTTAGACATGCAATCTAAAGTTAAAGAAGGATTATCTTAATTTAGAGAACCTCGAAGCTTGTGTGTTGCTTATTTTGTTCTCATTTGTTTCACATCTCTGAATCCACAGTACATATTTTGTCTTACGTAGACATATAGGATAAATAGACCTTATGATGCATATACTATATTAATCTAGAAATATCATGTAACTATAATCTTAATAATTAGAATATTTATGTAAATTTATGTTAGATGCAACATTAAAATGTTCTCTTACCACGAAGCGTGTCAAAAAAATTACCCAAAACTTCAAAGGGGTAATTAAAATCAAATTTTAACCATGTGAAAAGGGCAATAATCCTAATCACAATTCACCAACTTAGTGTTTATGAAGTAAGGTATAATATTATAACACTACCTTGAGTTCGGAGTGCCATAAAAGCCTAAGTTATTTCATTAAATCAAATAACATCAAGATAATAGGTCACAACTTGAGAGGTTGGATATGCTAAAACTTATTGCAATATATCCGTATTAAATTGGACCACAATGGGCTATATCAATCGATGAACAGGTAATAGACTAAATGACATCATTTGACTTTTCAAGTTCTTAGTGAGTTTGCACAATTGAGAGGTCAGATTGGGTAAATTGGCTTGATTAGGCATCGCCACAAGTACTATAAATTGTGACAAAGTAGCTTTTGCAAGCAGCATTAGACAAGGGGTGTGTCTGAGAAGTGATAAAAATTTTGGATAAAAAGTTTTTGATGAAAAAGTCTTTGAATTAGAATAAAATAATGTAATATGATAGGATAATGATGAATGATAAAGAAAATAAAGTTAAAATAGATAGGTTCGTTGTATAAATAATTGTATAAAAATGATTGAAAAGTAGGATAATTGTATAAGAAGATATGAAAAATAATTAGAAATAGGATAATTGAAGAATAAAAAATTTTTATTTGAAAAGTTTTATACTTATCCAAGTCTAGGTGTTTTGAGGTCGTTGGGTCTTTTTATAAGTAAACTGAAGAGATGACCGACCCTGGTAAGTAGGAACATCCTTGGGCTGTCGTTGTTATACCAAAGGTGATACAACAGATCGATTGACAGACTTGTGGACCAAGCCGAGCTGTGAGGTAGATCTAACTATTTGGTCAAGCATAGGATGACAACATGCCAATGGCTAAGTAGGTGTGGCCCATGAGATGATTATAAACTTAATTGCTCGAGTAGTTGACCAAGTGTATTGAACAAGCATTTAAAGAGCATACAACACCTAGTGCAAGGATGACTAGTTCTTCTTCTTGGCCACGGTAATTGCTATTCAAGAGTAGTTCATGTGTTGATAGATATGACACTCAGGCTTCTCCAAAACCCAAAAGAAATGATGCAAGATAATTGTATCCATACTTGCAAGCTCAGCAATGATTATCCTTCCATTTGGAAGAAATCCAAATGCCAATGTTCGCTCCATAAGACCTACAAAAGAACACTTGAAAATATTAATATCATGACCATAGGTAAAGGTTAAAAAGACTGAAGTATTTAGCTCTTCAAGATGAAGAGAGAGCATATTCATGTTGGGTTTGTAATTTGTTATGACATTTTTCGGAATAGTCAATTCTAATTTGCAGTTTTCAAAAGTAAATACTTAGGGGTTGTTTGGAAACACCGAAAACTTAGATGATAATGCAAAACTTTTCGTAACGTGAAGGGGGTTGGAGTAAAGTTGTCATTTCATAAGGTTGGCATCCTGAGCAATGAGCAGGCCTATGGAGACATTTTTGCTGATTGTTGATTTTGTGTTGCATGGAAATGCAATTGCAGCTTCACCCCGTACTCTTTCTGACATCAGTAATAGACAGATGTAGCCAATCATGGCTGTCCATGTTGACAACAACTAGACGTTCTTCTTTTTTATGAAAACAGATGACAAGGAATTTTGAATCAACAATTAAGGAACTTGTCATGCAGCCAATCCGTAATCAAGTATGACATTTTTTTGGTGAAAAAAATGTCACCGACTTTTATATTTATCCAAACAGACCCTTAATTATTAAGTCCTTTTATTTATTCCCTTAAAAAATTTTGGGCTTAGGCAAAACATTTAATTTTTTTAACCAAGTATCATAAAAATATTATAGAAGTCATTGTATTTTATACTCTTAGTTTGCATCCCTTAAAGAGAAGACTATTGATTAAAACAGCTGAATATTAAGGTCCTTTGCTACTAATAGTCTTTCATTGATATGATAATAAATGTGTGAATCTTTTCATGATTTTATAAGTGCACGAGTAAAACTTGTGCCTCATAAAAGATTAAACGATGGATTGAGTATACAATGGTACCCACTATCACTCAAAAAGAAGTGAGTTCATGTCGTCATGTATCATGACTCGAATAGGTTGCATATTAATCACAAAATATGATTAATAGAAATGAATGAAATACACATCGCTGAGTGCCATGATTTAAAAGAATAGAGAACACGTTGTCATATTCCATGTCTTGTGGGGGAGTTTATGTTGCCATATGCTATAACTTGAAGTAAGTTTACACTTAACTCATCCTAATGACCCGTATATAGTAAGTTGAATGGCTTTATGCATGATGCACATGACTTCTTAGAATACACAACAAACTGATGTATTCTTTAAAATTTTTTTTAACTACAACCCTGCCTAAAATGCCCATTTATAGAATTTGATAATTTTTTGAATTTGTTCGATAGTTGTGCCTTTTTTGATTTTTTTTGGATGAAAACTAATGCTCCAGTCCCGCTGCTTTGAAACTATGATTACGTTTTTTGATTTTCAAGAATTAAAAAATTACAAAATAAAATTTAAAATTAAAAAATCTTACTATGGACAAGGTTTAGGTAAGTTTCACACTTTTATAAAAAGTAAAAATATTTTGTGGACCACTCTTTTTTTAGAAAGAGGTAAATAATATGGTATTTCTTTAAAAGATATTAGGAAGTTAAAAGTACGTATTAACTCAAATAAATAGATAAACGACTAAATAAATTACACTATCTAACAATATTTTCAAAATATTAATAAAAACTTTTTAAAATGACTTAAGACTAACAGCTGATTCGATGTCATGGATTCTACTCCAGAGTTCTCCAGACTTATAGTCCGATACCAGAGGCCCAGACCAGCCCACTGACATTTCAGGATAAATGATCCAATTTTAGAAGTATTTGCATGATCTCGCAGACTATTGAATGCGTCCTTAATAAAATAAGGATAATGCCCCGGCCCTAGAATGCGATAAATACGAAGGATTAGGTTTTACGTCTCCGCTTCTTCCTTCGCATTTCTCACTCACTCTCTTTCCTAGTTCAGTTGCGGCTAGGGTTTTCCCACTCATTTCACCTAAAGCAGCATCGGTGAGAAGGAAAGGTCGTGTCTTGGCAGTAGATCTTGCATCCATGGACCGATCGACGGCGGAAAACTAGTGTTATTTCTGTCTTGGTCGTTTCTGTATCTCCGCGCCATTTGGATTTTTCTATCTCCATCCGTCGGGGGAAATGGCGACCGCAAACCCTTTCGATCTGTTGGGAGACAACGACCACGAGGACCCGTCGCAGGTGGTTGCTGTTCAGCTGCAGCAGCAGAAAGCAGCACCGAAGAAGGCCCCGGCTGCAACGCAAGCTGCTTCTCAGAAGCAGCAGCCGTTGCCGGCGAAGCTCCCGTCCAAGCCCCTGCCTCCAACTCAGGCTGGTTAGGCGCCTCTCTCGGTTCTATTATCCGGATTTTCATAAAGATCTTTTATTGTTCTGGTTTTTATTGTTTTAAAACTTTTTATTTTTATTTTTTGTCGTGGTGAGTAGTTAGGGAAGCAAAGAATGATACGGGTGCTGGTCGTGGCGGAGTACGGGGCGGTGGCCGTGGATATGGGCGAGGACGTGGCGGTGGATTCAACCGGGACAGTGGGAGCACTGAAAATACTTTCAATGCTTTGGGCGATGACAGTGAAGTTGGGAAGTCTTCGGAGAGAGGACGGGGTTCCTACAGCGGTGGTCCCCGTGGTCGTGGTGGCCGTCGTGGTGGATTCAGTAATGGCGAGGCAGGGGGGGATGGTGACCGCCCTCCACGGAGGCAGTACGAACGCCGGAGTGGGACTGGCCGCGGGTATATGGTGCCTTTGTGCAATTTCCATGTGTTTTGACTTATGATGTGGCTTCTTCCTCGGAAAATTTGAAAAAGATTGTTGTTTCAAAATCATGTTCATGCAGTATCTGATGTTTCTGTATTATTTCTGTATTGCTACTCTCATTATGTCATGCTGAATCTGGTGCTGTAGCCATCTTATCTTTATGTTGCTATTTGCAGAAATGAGATTAAGCGAGAGGGCTCTGGTCGTGGAAATTGGGGAGGTCCAACTGATGAAGTATTTGCCCAGTGAGTACAGTACATTTTCTATAAAAATGTACATATATTTTTTGCTGAGTTCTTCTTGGACCTCGAGGGTTATGCTGCCGTTAAGTGAAATTGTGGAGATTTAATTGGCCTTACAGTGCGATAGTTGAATTGGCAGTTGGTACTTTCTGTTTCTGTAAAAACAATTAAAAAATAAAAATATCAATGCAGCGAACGCAGCCATTGATGACAATATAGAAATGGAAGTTCATTGGCGACCTTTGACTATTTGGGTTTGACTGTTGTGATGGAAAGTGTTTTGAAACTAACTGGCTTTTTGTGGTGCAGGGAAGCTGAGGATGTTGTTAATGCAACTGAGAAGATTCTGAGCCCGGAGCAGCAGCCTGGAGAGGAAGATAGTGAAGTTGCTAATAAGGAGGGTGCTGTAGCTGAGCCAGAAGAAAAAGAACCTGAGGATAAGGTGAATGAGTTTGCACTGCATTAACATATCTTTTGTGTTTTGCTTGGAGCAACTGATAAGTTGGTACTATAATTTTATGGTATTCATGAACCATTTTCTTATATTTTGGGATTCACCATCTTTTGCATTCTTTCTTTTGGGATCCATTTCAATGTTGTTTGAGTTGTAGCAACCCCACATATCAGAGGCTGCTGGGCTGATTTATGCTTCTGCAACGTAAAAAATATAAAAAGAATGTGTCTGATCAGTTGCATTGCAGAAAAGCATGCGGCAAATGGAGGACTATTGGTACAGCAGAAATCAGATAGTTATGAAACTGAAATGGCCCACAGCGGTTGATACTGAGTTACAATGTGTGTTCTAAAAGCTGCAGCCACCTAAGCTCAGTCATACTGAAATGGCCCACAGAAGTTGATTGTGAGTTACAATATGTGTGTTCTCAAAGCTGCAGCCACCCGAGCCTAGTCATGCTGATATGTGGTCTAGCCTGACTGTGGTTCTGATAGTCAAGTGTGTGTGTGGTTTCAACACAAAGTTGAAGCTGCAGAAACCCTGCTCTAATCATAGGAGCATTCTACACATATGAAATGGATGCTGAATTATTGTGAGTTATTTATATTACATATTAGTTTTATTTTTCTGGTTTGCATCTGACTTGTTTTTTAAACACGTTATTTTGTTAGAAATATTGTTTCTTATTTAAATTTTTTGATTCTTATCACAGACTTTCCATGTGCAGTTTATCTTTTTCTTATGTCTTTTTCTTTCAATTCTCCATGGAATCAGACAATTTAAGGTTGTGGCATTCTATTCTTTACTTTTTTTTTGATTTGATTTCAGAAATTGTTTACTAATCATCCTCTGGTAACAAATTAAGATCTATATATTATTTGTTTTTGCTAGTGGTATATTCTTTTTCTTTTATTGTTTTTTCATCGGTAACAATAGAGAGAATCTCATTCTGGGTCTCCATCTTTTGGAGGTTGATGAGATCTTGCAGTTAAATTATTCTATGATGCTATTTTGAACTTGTAACCTAGTTATGGTCAACTTATTGAGGCCTTTGTTTGGTTTTCATTTGTAGTGTGTTAAATTAGAATTTGTTATTTTCATGTATTTGTTAATGGAAATGGTAATCAGATGGTCCTTGGTGCACTGGCAAATTTTTACCACCTTTGACACAAGTTTTGGGGGTCGGTCATGGAAAACATCTTCATGAAGAAGCAAGGGTAAGACTGCATACATAGACGCCACCCCCAAAGACCATATGGTTGGACCTCTGTGCACTAGGTTCTCGCTTGTGACTTGTATCTGCAAGCAATGATGAGTTTGGTTTGTAAGTGCATTCAAAAGATGATTGGGAAAATTGCGCCATAGACCCTTTAACTATGCGTATTGGCATTTTGGACCCCGATGTTTGCGTATTAGCATTTTAAACCTCCAAAAGTTTCGACGTTTGCATTTTACCCCCCCGCGCCCTCACGACATAAAAAAATCAGCGTCTGACAGTCTGAAAGGACGAGAATACCCATTGACTGTCTGTTTCCATCTATACAGTCAGTGAAGGAGGCCTAGATAACCGTCTATCACGTGCTAGTAAGGCCAACGTTTCTGAAGGCTGAGGATCTCTAGATTCCCCATTCACTGTCTGTGAAGAGAGCGGCGACGGACAAAAATAATATACGCCCCAACCATTTTTATTTTTAGCAATGTCTGGCGAAGGTGGAGCCTCCTCAGTGAGGGAGAAGGGAGAGATAGCCAAGTGCATCCACAGAAGTTGTTGCTAGAATCCATGATCAACCCCAAAAGAGAAAGAAGAAAAGCAACCATGAATCATCTCAAACTCTTACTTGTCGCACTGCCGATTCCTTCCCTACTCAATCTTGCAAGCCACTTCGCCTCTTGCAAAGCCGACCACGGCAACGCCCTAACTCTCCACCTGCAATCCCTTTCATCTCCCTCGTCTCCTTCGACTCCGTTGCCCATCTCAAAACCAAATTCCCCACTCCTCAATCACAGCACGCCTCCGCTCAGCCCTTCTCCCCATTCCCCATCCATTCCCACTGTGGGATTTCCTGCTATGGCTGCCTGCGATTTTGTACCAGTCGGATGTTGAATCTCTGCCGAAGATGATGGGGAAGAGCTATCATTTGTTGATGACCTTGATGGAAAGATACGCCTACCGTTAATCAGACGGGTGTTCGGATTAAGTAGTTCTTGCGGTCGGTGATGTTGGCGTTGCTGTTGTTGATGGAGGCACATCGCCGGCTGCTGGATCGATGGGTGACGATGGCTGTTCGGTTGCCGCAGAGGAGTTTAATGGCCGTTGCGATCTCAGCCGATCGTTGCTTTGGATTATTGCGGACCCGCATAACGGGGGTTTTTTGACAGCTTATTTATCTGGCCGTAATTGCAAGCTGCTGCGATCGTATGGACTCTGCCGCCGGAGAAGATGGGTTTTTTGCCGGCGCGAATTCGTAGTTTGGCGGCCGTAGCCGAATGCGGAAAATGGAGTTCGTCGACTGTGGTGGGAAGCGATTCTTGCGGTGATCTCTGACCATGGATTCCGGCCAGATATGGAAGCAGACAACAGGAGAAGATAATGGAAGCTTCGAAGCTGCCGACTTTAATGTCCGTCGTCGCTCTCTTCACAGACAGTGAATGGGGAATCTAGAGATCCTCAGCCTTCAGAAACGTTGGCCTTACCAGCACGCGATAGACGGTTATCTAGGCCTCCTTCACTGACTGTATGGATGGAAACAGACAGTCAATGGGTATTCTCGTCGTTTCAGACTGTCAGACGCTGATTTTTTGACGCCGTGAGGGCGCGGGGGGTAAAATGCAAATGTCGAAACTTTTGGGGGTTTAAAATGCTAATACGCAAACATCGGGGTCCAAAATGCCAATACGCATAGTTAGAGGGTCTATGGCGCAATTTTCCCCCATTATACCTACTTCATTTTCTAATTTCCTTTGATTTTAAATTTCCTTATTCCGTGATAAGATGCTTAATTTTCCATAATATATTGCATGATGTTAATGCCAAATGTTGCAAGATTTGCACTTTCCATCTAAATTTGCGTGTTTATAATAAATTTTAGTTGAGGTTTATTTCCATTAAAAATTTTTTTGAACACTTGAAATTATATTAGGTTCAATCTAATTGCTTTTGGATGGCATTTCTTTGGCTTTACATCATGCTTTTGAGTTGTATTACTTTTGATTGTTTTGTGTTATCACAAAAATGTTCTCGATCATGTGAGGTTCTGTTAAAGCTGCCCTGTTTTTCTGTTATTTAGAATTGTGATACTTCTTTCTTCTGATGGAAAATTGAAATCTTGCTTATTCTAAGAATATGTTTCTAAAATAGGAGATGACTCTAGTTGAGTATGAGAAGGTCGTGGAAGAGAAGAGGAAGGCTCTGCAAGCTCTGAAAACAGAGGAGAGGAAAGTTGATTTGGACAAAGAGTTCAAATCAATGCAGCAACTTTCTTCCAAAAAGAACAATGAAGATGTCTTCATTAAACTGGTGAGTTTCCTAATGATTATTATCTTCTCTTTTCTTGTTATGTACATGGCTGAAGACCTCATAATTTTGTTGTTTGTCTTGTTGTCAGGGCTCAGAGAAGGAAAAGAGAAGAGATATTGCTGACAAGGATGAGAAAACTAAAAAGGTCAGCAAGATGGATTACCTTCTATGTATTGGTCGTGTTATTTGTTTATTTGTTTTCTTCATTCTTAGCATTAGCGAATATGTCTGAAAAATTCATGTCTGTGTAGGGAACATTTTAACATTCCCTTGCTATCAACTTTTCCTGTCTTTTGCTTGAGCTTGACGATTGTTTTTTATGAGGGCTTGTGGATTTGGTTTGGAATGTATGATTAGGTGTATTTCAGGTGTCAAGGTCCATCTAAATCTTGTTTTAGGTTTTTTAACTGACATTTTTGAGATAAAATAGTCAGCTTTCTTTTTTTTTCAAAAGTTTTAAATGATGAAACCTTCATCTGTTTGGATGTAGTGCAGCATTAAGGCTGTCTTTAGTTAAGGACTTAAGGTTGATATTTGAGCCTTTGATTGCTAGCACCAATATTATTCTGCACCACGGAGTTGTTATCTTGAACTGCCTAGTGCCTCTTGATTGTTCTTTTTACTAAATTTTGCCTTTGGAACCAAGCGGGGCCCAGAAATATTGTTTCAGGAGATGCATGGTGATCTGCTTCTCTTTTCTCAGAGCTGCAGTTTCAGCAGTTGTTCTCTTGATGTGCACAATGTTAAATCTCCTGCAGTATTAAACTGATCTTTTAACTTATTGCAATTTTGAAACGATTAAGAAGTGTGTGAATGTCTCTCACTATGTGCAAGGGTCTCATTATTATTAGAAGAGAGGGCATTGTGGGCACCTTTTATTCTATAGTTGCAAGTGGGAGCTATGTTTGGAGGCCAATTAACTGCAGGATTGGATTGATCATATATTGCTTTTATACATGAATGGAAATAAGTTACTTAACTCAATTTCCTATAGTGTTGGCCTTTCTTTTCTATGGTTCATCTATCAACCGCTTTGTGCTTTCCTTTCAGCCTGAAGAAAAAAATATTACTTGAAGTAACATTGTAATAGGCTTCTGCAAATATATAATTAAGGTCCCCCTTTTATACTTCTTCCTTTTTGATTCCTGCTTGGTTCCCTTTTCAGTACTCTTGACAGGACACTTTTTACACTTTTTAAAATATCACTGTGCATAGCAAGCAAATATCCTTTATCTGCATCTCCATTTTTAAAATTTGTTTGTAATTTACTTCATTAATCTTATTTTTCCTTATCTCATTTCATTGCGGACATTACTTCCATTTTCCTTTTTTCTGTTTTGTGTCTGTTGGAGTACATTCTTTTTTACCTATTCTTACATCAAACCATAGAGCTCTTTCTGTAGTGTGACCTGCATAACAAAAACACTGCTTATGATTGCTGTCAGTGAGTTTATGATTGATTATTGTGGTTTGTTTTGATTTTGTAGCATATCGCTAAAGCTCTCAATTCTGTAGCATGTCCCTAATGCTGCCGTCTTGGCTCGTTACATGTGCTAATAATCATGATTATCAGGTCTGATTATTTGTTTGTGCAGCCGAGTCCAACTTGGAAGGCCTGTTTAATAGAACATTGGTAAAGTTAATGGGTATAGAGGAGCCTATCTGGAAATGTTTGGGTTTATTTGTGCTTGATTCATAAGTCAAGTTGTATGGTGTTTCCATGCCAAGGGATCTCTGGGTTCTGCATCCAAGTGAACCAAACAATCAGTATATGCTAAAATATGTAGTAGCTTATATGGTGGACCCCATGGTGTATGAGAGAGGTAGCTTTTGATTTGGCCGAGGGATGCTTATGTGAATTGATTGTAATTGATAATGTTTAATAGAGAAATTAGTTTCACGGTGGAGAGTTTCAATTATTGGCTTCTACTGTTAACAGTTTTGTTGGTAGGAGATCCTCATGATTGTTGGTTCACTGTTTGACAGCAGGTTAGCATAAATGAGTTCTTGAAGCCTGCAGAGGGAGAGAGGTACTACAGCCCCAGTGGGCGTGGCCGTGGCCGTGGAGGCCGTGGTTCAAGAGGTGGGTTTGCTGGTGGTAACCTGGTTAGTAATAATGCAGTGGCTCCTTCCATTGAAGATCAAGGTCAGTTCCCAACCTTGAGTGCCAAGTGAGCTATGATCTCCTCATGACATCTCTGTTGGGTTCTTTTTTTTTTTCTTTTTTTTTCCTTTTTGGTTAATTTTCAGTTGTTTGGGAGAGTAGTTAGTGAGTGGCAGGATCCACAGGAATAATGAGGCTTCCTGTATTAAAAGACCTTGAATATTTAAATGTTTTAAATGTATATTTAGGTGCCTTCTTGTCAGATTTCTGGCAATCTCTACATGCATGACTCATTTCCAGTATGAACTTTCATACTTGAAGGGCTGCGTCATATCTTATGGGTATAACCTTTTTGATCTAATCGGTTTGTATCCATGATTGTTGTCTTGTTGTGATTTTGTTACAATTGGCTTTTGCTACCGATAACCTGGTTGTTTTTACAGACCAGAGTAGGTTGATCCGATTAAGGAAAATTATGTTTTGTCAAAAGGGTGAAAAATAAAAATTGGTAAGAGAAACACGGGCCATGGGATATGAAGTCCACCAGATGAAAAAATTGGATGATGCATTTAACAGACATCTCACCTTTGCATAGGAATTGCTCTTTATGGCTTGTTTTGGCCTATGTTCCAATATCAATTTCCAGATGAGCTTTGATTCACTTGCTTACCATATACCTATCCAAAATGTGATGAGAATAAGAAACTAAGAAAGTGATTGGATTTGGCCCACTTCGAGAACTAAGCGTATTTGGCCCGAGAGAGCAGATTGGCTGCACGGCCTAAATCGGGAAGCATGTTGCGCTGCTACTTTTCAAATCCTTGCTTCGATGGACGGTTGTTAGGCTTTTAATTCAAAAGCATCCATGTGACGGCATCCGTAACAGTGGTTGGGTGATCTGCTGAAAGTTTTACTGACAGCCCTTCAGAGGGACAAAGAATCTTTATTTCTTCGGCCACACTCAAGGCTGTAGGTGACCCAAATAAAGAGAAGTGGGTTCCCTTATTCTCCTCTGGGCAGCCACTAGATATATGGGATTATTTTCCCTTAATCCTGCCTCTTGGCGGCCACTAGATATATAATTTTATTTTGGTAATGTCGATGAGAGTTTCCGTTACCTTTTGCGAGATAGGATTTCCACGAGAGGTCTTACGGAAATCTTAACGCTAATCTTATATGTTTTAAAAACTAGCCTGTATAGTCCTAATTCTAGCTTTTCAACCCTGGCTGTGTGAGGTACGTGACTATCATCAAACACAATCGTTTGCGTTGTCCATTTCTTAATATTTTGTTTTCTTTTTGTTTTGTTTTGTTTTTGTTTTTGTTTTTTTTTCCACTTTTAGGCATTGATATGTAGGTCTATTGTAAGAATGTGGTATTAACTAAGGGTGTTAATGGTCATGATTAAGCCGTTAACGTGCCTGTCTAATATATTTATAAATGATTTTGGGTTGAGGTTTTGAGTAAATGGTTTAGATTGGCTGACTTGTTTAACCATTTAAATAAATAAATGGACGAGGGTTAAATTTCAACTTGTTAACTAGTTTAGTAATTTATTTAACCCGTTTAATAATCAGCCTATTTACAATATGTTAAAAAGGGGTATTTATATTTCTTGAACTCCAAATCTATTCTCCATTTTGATTTTCTATTATCTATTTCTTCATTTTGATTTTCTATTTAATATTTTTTGTTTGCAACTCTATAACATTTTTTCTGTTGTGATGTTACCATCATTGCCTTTGCCGCTAGTAATATTTTTCTTCCACCTTTGCCCCTCTTTCTCGTTCTCTTCTTTTCCGTTTTCAATCATCTTCATTTTGTCTCTCCTCATTCCGCCATCTCTTCCTCTCCATCTTACATCTTTTCACGCTTTATTGCTATTATTGTTTTCTCTTGTTTTGTCCTCTCTCTCTCATTTGCAATATACATCCCTCCTAATGAAGATTTAGCTATGCCATATATCCTTTTAATGTAGATTAATTCATCATAATAAATACAAACAACACATACCTAACTTTAAATTAATATAGCTTTAATTTGTTTGCAAAATATATAACTTATTAGTAACTTAGTAACCGTTTATTAAATGAGTTGTAAATGGGTTAAAGTTGAAGTTTTTTTTTAAATAGTTTAATACGCATATTAAGGTTGAGATATTTTAAACGAGCTAGGATTATGATTAGGTTCTATCCCATCCAACCCTATCAGTTAATACTCTCGGTCTAAACTTGTATTTCTTACCCATAAAAGTTTAGAACATTTGTAGAATGTTTAATATTTATTTTTGAGTATTGAAAATCAACTGTTCGGTGCTTGAACTGTTGATTTTCAATACTCAAAAATAAATATTAAAATGTATTAAAAATTATAAAATTTTATATGTAAGAAATACTGGGTCCACATGTTATGCCAAAAAAGTCAAAAAATTAAAAAAAGAGGTGATGCAAACTACGGCATTGGATCGGCTCCCGATCTGTACAATATTCTCTGTCCAAGCAGCCGTTTTATTTGAGGGCAGGAGACCGAACCTGCCATATATCTGAGTTCCTTGTGAATAACTGTGACGGGAAAGTTAATGCAAACGTTTCTACAAATATTTAAATGTAGTCACAGATTTGCCCGTTGCAAGTGTGAATCCTCTTTTATCTTCTGAATTCTGATACTCGTCTGATAAATCTAATATGTATTCTGCTAAGATATTAAAAATTGCCTTGATTGGATACGATGGTGGGCCTGGGCCATAAACAATTTTACAACAATCTCATCAGTTTATATTTGTTGAGGCCTCCTAAGGTATCTAATCAAGTTTATTCTGATGTGATAACTAAATACAAATGAATAAACTGTGAAACCCTGACCTACATAGGATTTATGTATGAGTTGATTTAATTATGAATGATTTATTGCAATATTGATGATTTAAGACAATTAGGTTAGAGGTTATAAATGATGATTAAATCGATCAATATAAGTCGATATGAGTCAATGTGATTAAAGTGACCTAATGAGGATTAAAAGGTGTTAGTGTGCCATGAATATTAATTTAATTTTCATAACGTGATTAATGGAAATTAAGAGGTTAATTATGGAGCTAAGTTGGAAAATGTTAGAAAATTCACAACTTGATGCCTATAAGGCGGATTAAGATAAAAATTGAAAGGTAAGCACATAATTTCGTGCTTAATCTTATGAAAATAATGAATTATGAAAATTTGGATGGGATTAGTGTGAAAATTGATCATTACCATCTAAAATCCAAGGACGACTTTAAATGATCATAACTTGAGCTAGAAAAGTCGGATTGAGATGAAATTTGAAATGGATGGTTAAAATTATGAGATCAATGCAATGAAAGGTTTGGATTAAGCTACGTGATTTGGGGTTGATTTTGTTGCAAGAAAATGCCAAAAAGTCAATAATAAGTGGACCCCATCAAGTGGACAGCAACATGAAAATGAGGAGAGGTGCACGATCAAGTTGCTTTTTGGAATTTTTAATGATTTTTTAAATGCTAAATGGACAGCTAAGGAAGCTAATTACTAGGGTGGTTGATTGTCCATTAATTAAAGCTGCAATTTTGTGGAAAAAATTGCAAAAGGCAGTT
The DNA here is from genome assembly GCA_030490835.1 of Annona cherimola. Classification (NCBI taxonomy): domain Eukaryota; kingdom Viridiplantae; phylum Streptophyta; class Magnoliopsida; order Magnoliales; family Annonaceae; genus Annona; species Annona cherimola. The sequence goes on from CM059976.1 coordinate 57,656,419, forward strand.
GCATATGGGACGTTGAATGCATGGACAGCAAGATGGGCAATGGAGATGTGGACGTCCAAGCTGTTGTATGTGATTTTTTATGATTTTTTTTAATAAGCTAAATAGACCCCTAAGTAGGCTATTAGCGAGGGTGACTAAATACCCATTAATTAAAGTGGAATTAGGTGTAAAAAATTGTGAAAGCTGCTGCTGAAATGGACGTTGAATGGTGGACAGATTTATGGTCCCTTAATGACATGGATTTTAATGGATTTTATTTAGATAATTATCTAATTTACTTGGACCATATTGTGCCATGTCATCAAAGGGGATAAACATGTATTTAATTACATGCTAAATGATGTGGCAAATGGGGCCCACATAGCTGGAAAATCCAACTTATACATAAGTGCACGTCCATGAGGTGAGTGGTTAGAGAGAGAAAAATTCAAAAGAGCAAACCCCCTAAACCCAACAACACGGAAAGGAAGAAAAAGAGGAAAAAAAAAGAAGGAAAAAGGGGAAAAAAGAAGAAGGATTCAAGCCAGCAAAGTGGAGTTCAAGTTGGAACCAATTCATGTAAGTATACCCTATGATTTGAGTTCCTTAATTCTATATTTTTCACCTCAACTTATGAGTCAAGAATTTGAATCATATTGAACCCTTAAATTATGATTCATGATGCCCTTGATTAGGGTATTGATTAAGGATCAAATGAAAAGAATGAAAGCATGGGTTCAAGAGGATGAAAATGGTGATTAGGGTTGAAAACGGGTTGATAATCATAACTGAAATTTTCTTAAACCCTCATATGATGTTGTTGTTTCGATGTTTAATTATGATTACATGATGATTCATGAGTAGAGGTATTATATATGTTGATTTGGGCATAAGTTATGAATTTTGGAAAGAATGAGAATTAGGGTTACAAGTATGACCCGATTTTCATGTTTATATGTTAAAAATGATACATGAAATAGCCTAAAAGAATTATGGAGGTTATGGAGGGTAAAATACCCCATGTTTAAGATACTTCGAGTGTCCAAAAGGGTTTGAAAAGATTAGCCCTAAATCGGATTTTATGGACATATGTTCGGACACGTCAAAATGGGTCAAATGGCTACCCAATATGTGTAAAGATATTGATGTTATGGAAGCAAACGAATTATAGATTGTAAATATGTGATAATACCCTAAATTTGGGTTAAGAAAAAAATAATTATTTGCTGAAATTTATGGATTAGAAAACTGTTTTGATTTAAGTGTCACAAGAGGCGTTGAAATGATGAAAAATGAGTCCCAAAGTTACAGTTTTGGATCCCTATGATGAATGGATTAAAAAATTGAAATTAAACCCTAAATTAAATATTAATTAAGGGGTTTAATCATGCTGGAATAAGAGACAAGTTTCTGTGTTGAAAAAATTTAAGAAACACATGAATTATGTGTTGTGAAATGGACATATATGAAGAGATAAGTATGAATAAATGATGAATGGTTTATGTGAGATATTAAAATGCAAAAATGCATGAAAACATGGTGAAAAACGTGGATTATGTTACTTTTTTGATCAATAATGATAATCTCAAAATTTTAAGATTAATATTTGAGGTTTAGGACATTAACTAAGTGCTTAAAAGTGAGCACAATGTGTGAATTATGGAAAATATGTGAAAAATGATAAGTGGGGTAATAAACTTCCGTATGGTGTCTAATGAATGATTAATGAATGTGTTATGGTATATGGGAATGATACCCTAAATATGGGTATTAAACATATGAAGAAATAAATGATATGATGCATAAGTTATGATGTGCATGTACACCTGACTTGGAATTCAAGTGGGTTATGAATGTTAATGAAAAATGGGTTGGAAAACTAAGTTGAATGCAAGCAAATGGAAAGTATATGAATGCTATGTCATTCTTACATGTATAAGCAAAGGCGAAGAGATAAGCGAGACGGAAAGCTAAGTAAACAAGGTAAGCAAGCAAATTTTCTAAATGAGTTTGGTTTTCATTACAAGGTATTTAAGGACGGTCATTCCTTTATCTCAATGTATTTTGAAATATTATCTCAAATATGACAAGTGATTTGCTTACTGTTTCACATTTATGTATGAAATGTAAGGAAATATGGATTTATACGATGTTTCTGTGAGGACCAGGTATTTTATTTTATTTTTTATTACAACTCTTCTTTATTTATGAGGTAACTTATGAACATGCTAGTAGGAATTTATGATATTAATGGATACATAACATATATGGACACGACATCTAGGGGATGTATAGTGCATATGTGCATGTATTATGATCTTAGCACATTGAGTATAAATTTAAAGGTGTATGATTAGTGTTCCATTGATGAGCACTATGACTATTATTCCCCTCGCAGAGTAGGTACGGGGTTCGACCTGCCCGGTCAGGTCGCGGGGGTCAAGGGGGCAGTGACACCTTGCGGGGGTGAAGGGGACAGCGCCTCCGGAGAAATTTTTAATTATTAAGTCGTATGAGTGGGAGAGTAAATTAATAATTGCAATTAGACCCGACCCATGCTTCGACCCGACCCGATGGGGTTCAGTAATAAGGGAAGCCCGCGCGCTAGGGTTTATTTTCATCCCACACCCGGCTATCTTTCCTTCTTCTTCTCTTCCTGTTCTCTGCTTCTTCTCTTCTTTTCCTATCATTCAGTTCGGTCTAGGCATAGATTCCTTCAAGAAAGCTCTACCGATTGCTTGAAGATTGTCGACTCCAATCGTGGAAGCTCCGAATCTCTGCGATCCAAGTTAGGATCATTGTTTTGGGGGGAAATTACGATCCAGGTAAGTAGATGTCGCCCATTCTTAATTTAGTGATAAAATTTCATTCTAAACGTGATGTGGGACTGGTGGGAGTGTGTAGCATTGAATAATTTCGTGGTATGGGGCGTAGGGTTCGTAACAGTTAGGGGTTCATGGGGAATTTGCTATGAATGTGCGATTTCTATGAAGTAAAGGATTCATTAACAGTTTCTATATTTTAAATGTGACGTTAATCAATTCGGCTTAAATGAGAGTACAAATTGAGGGTTTCCTTATTTTGCGCCTATCATGTGTTTGGTAAAATGTTGGTATGACAGTTTTGTGTGTTGAATTTAAAGTAAACCTTACCGATGTTGTATGTGTGGTTTGTGGCATTTATCCTTGTCTGTTATGTATAATGTGTTGTTTAAAATGATTGGTTGTAAAGGGTTGTTCATGGCCCTGATTGACATGAGGAGAGGGTTGTTCATGGCCCTTGATAGACATGAGTAGAAGATTATTCGTGTTCTCTTATTTATATGTGGTTTTATACATACGATCTTGGGAGTGGGTGTTTGGACCCATATGTCTTATCATGAACACAACATGTGCATTCAGAATTTACTTATTTCCTCTTTGTGCTAACTACTATCTACTTACTGAGTCTATTTAGACTCATATCGTTTATTATTTTGCCTTTAGATCACAGGCCAGGTGGAGAACTTCAAGATGGGACAAGTTGAAGATCACATTTGGGAGACCATAGCACAATAACTTTAATTTCAGTTCTTTGAAAATTTGTGCTCTTTTGATATTCATATATGTAGACAATTATTGAGACGGATTTACTTTGATAAACAATTGTATTTGCTATTTCGGATTGGATTATAATCTTTGTGGATGCACATATGCATAATCATTAGGTTTGCTTGATGTGTATGGGTAACATTCAATGATTTTCTTTCCATATGAATGTCCTTATTATATGAAGATGCAAGTATATAAATATAGGATTGAATATTATAAATTGAAATGTTTATGAATATCAGGTCATGTATTCCATATTATCCCTTGTATATTATGGGGAAATGCTGCCGAATTTTTCTTAGGTTGTGTAGTACCCATTGACTAGTTTTTTGAGTATTTCTAGGAATGGGGTGTTACAGAAAGTGGTATCAGAGCATGAGAATGTTCTAAATTGTTAAGTTAGTGAAGGAAAGAGATTAGGCGAGTAGTTAGTACAATATGTTAAGTTCGTAGTATATTGTCAGAAATGCTAGTCTAGGTTATTGAGATGGAATTTGGAATATCTTTGGTTGATTAGTTAGTGTACATTGGTCAAGCTTATGTTATTTAATCTTAATTGTTTATGGATGTTGCACAGAGGATGACACCAAGGACAAGACTTAATAAGGGAAAGGGCATTATGGAAGAGGGTGGACCAAGTGAAATAATAGTCCCACCTCATGAAATGCCACTTGCTATTGATGGCCAACAACAAGAGCAAGTTGCACGGGAGAGGTCTCCACTTCAAGAAGATGAGGAGAACACAGATGATGATGAATGCTGGGAGAATCCTAGTGGGGGTTATCATGGGATGCACAGTCAAGGTGGAGTAGGAATAAGTGGTGGCGAAATTCCTATAGGACCAGAGGTGAATACTGGGGCACAAGAAGGCATGGAGGCTATGATGGGAATGATGAAAGGTATGATGCAAAATTTTTAAGATTTTATGCAAGTGCAGATGGATAGAATGGCGACAAGCTTGGACACTCAAAGAGGACAACCAAAAATTTCAGGTGACACAAACTGAACGGGTCCAAGGATGAGAGTAAGGAGGCAAGAGCAAGAAGGAAGAAGGCCTCAAGAGGAGAAGTTAAACATCAAAGCATTCCGAGAGATGAAGCCTCCTATTTTTCAAGGGGAAAGAGATTACTTAATTGTGGATCGATGGGTGGTGAAAATGGAAAAGATTTTTAGCTATATGGAATGCACAGAAGAACAAAAAGTCAAGTATGCTCTTTATGTGATGGAGGGGGATGCAGAACAGTGGTGGGATGTTGAGAAAGCTGTGTTACCAGATGAGGGAGGAAGATTACGATGGGTTGAATTCTTGAAAAGATTTCTTGCCCACTATGTGCCTGATAGTGAAAAGACACATCGAGCATAAGAATTTATGCACTTGGTATAAGGGAAAATGACCGTAAAAGAATATGATGCTAAATTTTGATCTCTTTCTAGATTTGTCCCATGGATAAGAACCAATCCGCAAGAAAGAGCACGTAAATTTCAAGAGGGACTAAAATTCTCCATTCGAAGAGGGTTAGCGCCTTTCATGTTACGTGATTATGGTGAAATACTTGATCAAGCCCGTATGATAGAGCGGGAAGAAGAAGAGCAAGAGAGGATTAAGGAAAAGAGAAAAGGGCCAAGAGGAGAGGCACAAGGACATAAGAGACAGAAGACTGCTGAGGGTGGAACTTTTACATTTAAGTCAACTTGTTTCCAATGTGGTCAGTTGGGTCATAGAAAAGCGGCATGCCCACAATTAGTAGGTCAAGGGGAAGAGCAGACAAGGGGACAAACACAATCTCAAGTTAGAGAGCAACAAACACAGCACCCACAAGTTCAAAGACAGATGGTGGGACGACAAATTGTTTGCTTCTACTATCGTCAACAAGGGCACATTAGGAGGGATTTCCCTATGCTCTTGGGTGGAGGAGGAGTAGGGGCAGCTCGAGTACAACAGCAATTACCAGCTCATAATATTCCTCCTGGTGGGACGCAGGTTGGGAGAGGACCCTATCCTCAGCAGACTCGTCCTCAGGTCGATAGAAGACCACAAGTAATGGCGGTGGTTCAAGCTGCAAATGCACAAGAGGCACAAGCTGCAGAGAACGTAGTCACAGGTAACCTTCTTGTCAGTGGATGCATGGCCTTTGTATTATTCAATCCTGGTGCATCACGATCATTTGTGTCAATGGATTTTGTGAAGAAAGCCAAGTTGATTAAACATCCCATACATGAGCTAATGAGGGTGTCTACCCCATTGAAAGCAGTTAGTATAGCAACTAAGATGTGTAGATGTGTTCCTGTGATGATTGAGGGTAGGCGGTTCCAAGCAAATTTGATAGTATTAGAGATAGAGGGATTGGATATTATCTTGGGCATGGATTGGTTAGCTAAGTATGATGCTAATGTAGGTTGTCGATCAAAGCAAGTTATCCTTAAGGTACATAATGATGTGGAATTCATATTCAGAGGATTACTAACAGGTGGGTTACCTAAATTGGTGTCAGCCTTAGGAGCAATGAGTCTGATTCGGAAAGGCTGTCTTGCTTATCTTATCTCAGTAGTAGATGTCAACATAGTGGATAAGCCGTTGGATGAGATTCTTATGGTACGCGAGTTCCCTGATGTATTTCCTACAGATTTGCTAGGCTTGCCACCTGAACGGGAAGTGGAATTTGGAATAGATTTGCAGCCTGGAGTGAAGCCGATTTCAAGAGCTCCTTATCGCATGACACCAGTAGAGATGACTGAATTGAAGGCTCAGTTGCAGGATCTACTAGATAAGGGATTTGTTCGGCCTAGTGTGTCACCATGGTGAGCCCCAGTTATATTTGTAAAGAAGAAAGATGGGAGTTTGAGGTTATGCATTGATTATCGGGAGCTCAATAAAGTGACTATTAAGAATAAGTACCTATTGCCTCGTATTGATGATTTGTTAGACCAGTTGCAAGGAGCAAGTAAGTTTTCAAAGATTGACTTACAGTCCGGGTATCATCAAATGAGAGTCAAAGAGTCAGATGTACAAAAAACAGCATTTAGGACTCGGTATGGACATTATGAGTTCCTAGTCATGCCTTTTGGCTTGACAAATGCCCCTGCAGCATTCATGGACTTAATGAATAGAGTATTTCGGCCATATTTGGATCAATTTGTGGTAGTGTTTATAGACGATATTTTGGTATATTTCAAGAGCAGTGAAGAGCATGAAGGACACTTGAGATTGATTTTACAAAAGCTGAGGGAAGAAAAGCTTTATGGAAAGCTTAAGAAATGTGATTTTTGGATGAACAGTGTGGGATTTTTGGGTCATGTTGTTTCTAAAGATGGAATATCTGTGGACCCGCATAAGATAGAGGCTGTGGTGAACTGGCCTAGGCCATCTAGTGTTACTGAGGTGAGAAGCTTTTTGGGTTTAGCAGGGTACTATAGACGATTTGTGGAAGGGTTCTCTACCATTGCTACTCCAATGACGAAACTCACACACAAAGGGGTAAAGTTCGAATGGACAAACAAGTGTGAAGAAGCATTTCAAGAGTTGAAGAGACGGTTAGTAGAAGCACCTGTGTTAACTGTACCTTCAGGAAATGGTGGATTTGTGATATATAGTGATGCATCAAAGAAGGAATTTTGATGTGTCCTTATGCAATGTGGTAAGGTGATAGCCTATACATCTAGACAATTGAGACCACATGAGGTGAATTACCCAACTCATGATTTGGAGTTAGCTGCAGTGATCTTTGCACTGAAAATATGGAGGCACAACTTATATGGCGAACGGTGTGAAGTATATACTGATCATAAAAGTTTGAAATACATCTTTACTCAGAAGGAGTTAAATATGCGGCAAAGAAGGTGGCTAGAGTTATTAAAAGATTATGACCTGAGTAATCATTATCATCCAAGTAAAGCAAATGTAGTGGCAGATGCACTGAGTAGGAAATCCGGGAGTAGCATGGCTAGTTTACTTACTAGTCAAGAAAAATTATTTGAAGAAATAAGGAAAATGGACTTGCATGTGTGTGTTGATGGGGTAGCAGCACAAATTAGCCAATTAAGAATTCAACCCACTCTTAGAGATGAAATTAGACAAGCACAAGAGGAAAGCCAAGATGAATCCTTTCAAAAGGTGAGAGAGAGAGTATTGAAAGGAGAATTGCTAGACTTTGTAATTGGGGCCGATGGTATTATGAGATTCAGGGGTCGTATGACCATTCCAAGGAAAGCTCAAGTTTTACAAAAGATACTCGAAGAGGCACATTACTCACTTTACATGATTCACCCTGGAAGTACAAAGATGTATCAGGACTTAAAGATGCACTATTGGTGGGATGGCATGAAGGGTGATGTGGCTAAGTGCTTAACATGTCAACAAATCAAGGTCGAACACCAGAGACCCGGAGGAGCATTGCAGCCCATTGAAATCCCAAAGTGGAAGTGGGAAGGTATATCGATGGACTTCATCGTTGGACTACCATGCACAGTAGCAAGATATGATAGTATTTGGGTTATTGTGGATAGATTGACTAAGATAGCACATTTTATTACTGTTAAAACCACTTTTACGGCCGAAAAGCTAGCATGGATATATCACAAGGAGATCGTGAGACTCCATGGGGTGCCAACGTCCGTCATCTCAGATCGGGGATCAGTGTTCACATCAAGGTTTTTGGAAGGCTCTACATAGAGCAATGGGCACTCAATTAGATTTTAGCACTTCCTTCCATCCTCAATCCGATGGCCAAACAGAACGAGTGAACTAGCAATTCGAAGACATGTTGAGAGCTTGTGTCTTAGAATGTGGTAGCACTTGGAATGATCATCTGGCTTTGGCAGAATTTGCATACAATAATACTTATCATTCCAGCATCCAAATGGCTCCTTTTGAGGCATTGTATGGACAAAAATGTAGATCGCCACTTTGTTGGGATGAAGTGGGGGAGAGTACTATAGTTGGCCCTCAGATGATAGCAGACACAGTGGAGAAGGTGTCACGAATTTGGGAACAAATCCGTATTGCCCAATCTCGTCAAAAGAGTTATGCAGATACTAGAAGGCGAGAGTTAGAGTTCCAAGTGGGAGATAAGGTATTTTTAAAGGTATCTCCAATGAAGGGTGTGGTTTGATTTGGTACAAAAGGCAAATTAAGCCCAAGATACATCGGTCCCTATGAAATCTTGGAATGAATTGGAAAGGTAGTGTATCGCATTGCTTTGCCACCTTTCTTAGTTGGGGTGCATGACGTATTCATGTCTCATCATTAAGGAAATATGAGCCAGATCCGTCACATGTGCTCAGGCCTGAGGAAATACGAGTAGAAAAGAATTTGCATTATGTAGAGAGGCCAGTTTGAGTCTTAGATAGTAAGGAGAAACAATTAAGAAATAAGACTATCAAGCTGCTCAAAATCCAGTGGAGTAACCATACAGAAGATGAGGCTACTTGGGAGTTGGAGAAGACAATGAGGGAGAAGTACCCTTATTTATGGGAATGATTGCAAGTTTCGAGGACGAAACTTTTCTAACGAGGGTAGTATGTGAGGACCAGGTATTTTATTTTATTTTTTATTATAACACTTCTCTATTTATGAGGTAACTTATGAACATGCTAGCAGGAATTTATGATGTTAATGGATACATAACATATATGGACACGACATCTCGGGGATGTATAGTGCATATGTGCATGTATTATGATCTTAGCACATTGAGTATAAATTTAAAGGTGTACGATTAGCATTCCATTGATGAGCGCTATGACTATTGTTCCCCTCGTAGAGTAGGTACGGGGTTCGACTTGCCCGGTCAGGTCGCGGGGGTGAAGGGGGCAGTGCCCCTTGCGGGGGTGAAGGGGACAATGCTCCCGGAGAAATTTTTAATTATTAAGTCGTATGAGTGGGAGAGTAAATTACTAATTGCAATTAGACTCGACCCATGCTTCGACCCGACCCGATGGGGTTCAGTAATAAGGGAAGCCCGCGCGCTAGGGTTTATTTTCATCCCGCACCCGGCTATCTTTCCTTCTTCTTCTCTTCCTGTTCTCTGCTTCTTCTCTTCTTTTCCTATCATTCAGTTCGGTCTAGGCATAGATTCCTTCAAGAAAGCTCTACCGATTGCTTGAAGATTGTCGACTCCAATCGTGGAAGCTCCGAATCTCTGCAATCCAAGTTAGGATCGCTGTTTTTGGGGGAAATTACGATCCAAGTAAGTAGATGTCGCCCCTTCTTAATTTAGTGATAAAATTTCATGCTAAACATGATGTGGGACTGGTGGGAGTGTGTAGCATCGAATAATTTCGTAGTATGGGGCGTAGGGTTCGTAACAATTAGGGGTTCATGAGGAATTTGCTATGAATGTGCGATTTCTATGAAGTAAAAGATTTGTTAACAGTTTCTATATTTTAAATGTGACGTTAATCAATTCGGCTCAAACGAGAGTACAAATTGAGGGTTCCCTTATTTTGCGCCTATCATGTGTTTGGTAAAATGTTGGTATGACAGTTTTGTGTGTTGAATTTAAAGTAAACCTTACCGATGTTGTATGTGTGGTTTGTGGCATTTATCCTTGTCTGTTATGTATAATGTGTTGTTTAAAATGATTGGTTGTAAATGGTTGTTCATGGCCCTGATTGACATGAGGAGAGGGTTGTTCATGGCCCTTGATAGACATGAGTAGAAGATTGTTCGTGTTCTCTTATTTATATGTGGTTTTATACATAAGATCTTGGGAGTGGGTGTTTGGACCCATATGTCTTATCATGAACACAACATGTGCATTCAGAATTTACTTATTTCCACTTTGTGCTAACCACTATCTACTTGCTGAGTCTATTTAGACTCATATCGTTTATTATTTTGCCTTTAGATCACAGGCTAGGTGGAGAACTTCAAGATGGGACAAATCGAAGATCACATTTGGGAGACCATAGCACAATAACTTTAATTTTAGTTCTTTGAAAATTTGTGCTCTTTTGTATTCGTATATGTAGACAATTATTGAGACGGATTTACTTTGATAAACAATTGTATTTGCTATTTCGGATTGGATTATAATCTTTGTGGATGCAAATATGCATAATCATTAGGTTTGCTTGATGTGTATGGGTAACATTCAATGATTTTCTTTCTATATGAATGTCCTTATTATATGAAGATGCAAGTACATAAATATAGGATTGAATGTTATAAATTGAAATATTTATGAATATCAGGTCATGTATTACATATTATCCCTTGTATATTATGGGGAGATGCTGCAGAATTTTTCTTAGGTTGTGTAGTACCCATTGACTAGTTATTGGGTATTTCTAGGAATGAGGCATTACAGTTTCCTTGAATCAATGTTTAAAAGGGATGGTGCAAAGAATTCTCTACATGAGAATGACAAGATATCATGTGTAAGAGATATATAATGCCGGGGTAACTAAAGGCCATGCATGGAATGGAAGTCAAGTAGGCTAGTCGAGCTAGTAAGTGGACAAGGAGTCCCCCTTGATGTTGCCAAGTTGGAAGGTTCGGCGCTAAGGATGGAAATGATCATGTCATGAAAGAATGTTCCCTGTGCTAGTGTACCGTCACATGAAGGATAAGGTCATGAATGGAAATGATACATTTGCAAATCCAATGTTTATGAATTATTTAAGGAAGTTTTATGAAAAGGTTTCTGCTCTGCAGGTAGTTGATCACTTGCTAAGTGTCTCTACTGAATGGAGAGAAATGTTTTTAAACAATGTTGCCTTCAAAACGAATCGCGTGAAAAACCTAAGCTTGCTTATTGAGTTTCGACTAACGTTTTGCTTTCCAAACCCAAAGTCAGGTGAAAGGAAGGAGGCAAGGAGCACAGGTGGAGATTCAAGGATGAATGAATTTCAATGAGTACCTGTGTATGAATCTAAGGGTTGAATGGTTATATGAATGATAACAATTAAATTGTTATTCAATGTTGTAGAAGGATTATGTTATGTTTTATGCCTATGAATTGGCGAAAAATTTATATGGGTAAATGTTAAGGCATGAAATATCATGATATGATTAAATATGAAGATTATGAGATGACGTGTGTAACTCTCAAATGATATAATGACCTAAAATGACATTTGATGGAAATTGAATTTATGAAATGATATAAACTCCTAAGGAATTAGGATTAAGTGGATAAATATCCAATAAGCCCGCTGTGTGACAGGGCAACAATCCTGATCACGTTTACCAGTCGATAGATCCCTAAGTAAGGATTTGACGCTCGGGCTGGGGTGCCACAGATGATGGTATCAGAGCGAGGATTGGTAAACAGGCATGGGAAAGAGAAAATAAAGGATGACGAAAGGATAGGTATGATACCATAGAAGATGGTATCAGAGAAAGGATGGGTAAATAGGCGGGCAAAGAAAGGACTTGATACCACAGATGATTGTATTAGAGCATGGATTGGTAAATAGGCGTGAAAAACTTTCTAAGTATGAAAATTGATAGCATATGATGCTAGATATGTGATTATATGATGAGTTGTCTATGATTATGATGAAAGAGATAAACTGGAATCATAGGACATGTATGTATCTATGATGTGGCATGTCGAGATACTAAGACTTTGTTTTATGAATGGATGCTTTGATAATGAGCATGATATGAATAGTTATGATGATATAACTATCTCTAAGGATTTTGAATGCATAAAATGTATGCATGTAATATGATAGCTATGTTTATGAGATTAGATCATATGTCTATGTGATAAGATAATAAGCATGTGATTGAGATGATAGCTATGAGATGAGATGAAATCTATAAGAATAGATGATAAGCTATATCTATGTGATATGATAGGTATGATACCACAAAAGTTGGTATCAGATGATACGTTTGTAATCAGGTAGGGCACACCGCCCCGAATTGTCCGAATAAGGTACAAACGTTGCAAAGGCATGAAAAATCAGCCCAACTAAAGAATAACCGGAGCAGCTAACCGACAGGTTACCTCTACGAACCTGGTACACGTGCATGCCCTAACTCAAATGGAGTCACAGGAGCAAGAGGATGAGGTGGTTATAGGTATGAATTAAATTTTAGAAAGTTTGACAATGGCTTTGTTTGATTTTGATGATAACCATTTAGTCATAACTTGCCAATATGTAACCACGAATGCACTACCTGTAGAGGAGACCAACAAGATAATACAGGTGGAATTCCCTGTATACAGGTTAGCAAAGGTTAATGATGATACAATTGATTAGGATAAGGATCCTAGATCATAAAGTACAAAAGCTTCGGAATAGAAAAATTAAATACGTTTAGGTTCAATGGAACCAATACTCCGAAAGCAAGATTACTTGGGAATTAAGGAAAAGGTTGAAAAGAAGTACCCCCATCAATTGAAAAGTAAACGGTTTCGGGACGAAACCTATTATAAAGGGGGGGGGGGGGAGGATTGTGAAACCCTGACCTACATAGGATTTATGTATGAGTTGATTTAATTATGAATGATTTATTGCAATATTGATGATTTATGGCAATTAGGTCAGAGGCTATGAATGATGATTAAATTGATCAATATAAGTCGATATGTGTGAAACTCGGACCCAAGTAAGGTTTATGTATATGCAATTGACATATAAATATGAATCAAGTATAATTTAGTGGAATTATGAATGATTTTCTTTGCAATATTGATGATTTATCGCAATTAGGGAAAATGATGATGAATGATCAATGAAAGCCGATATGGGTCAATGTGATTAAAGAGGCTTAATGAATATTAGGAAATGTAAATATATCGAGGATAATTACCTCATGTATTATGGTTTAACTAATAGAGATTTTGATGTTAATTATGGATTAAAGGAGGCAAATGCTAGAAAATGCTTAACTCGACGCCGGGAAGGCGAATTAAGATGAAAATTGAAAGGCAAGCACATAATTTTGTGATTAATCTTATTTTAATGATGGATTACAAAAATAAGAATGAAATTAGGGTAAAAATTGATCATCACCATTCAAAAATTCAAATGGTCATAACTTGAGCTAGAAAAGTTAGATTGAGATGAAATTTGAAATGAACGGTTAAAATTATGAGATTAATGAAATGAGAATATTGGATTAAGATAATTATGATAAAATTCAGTGATTAATGACATGATTTGAAGGTTATTAGATTAGCTCAAATGAGCTTGAAAAGGTGGTCGTACATGTGGACGATCAAGGGCCATATACTTGATTTTTTCTAAATTTTTAAAAAATGCAAAATGTGTATTTTAATGACCTAGGAAGCTAGGGGAGATATGGATGAGATTTGGGCTGAATTTTGTGGCAAGAAAATTCCAAAACGTCCATGATAAGTGGACCCCACGATATGGATAGCAATGGAGCATGGGAGAGAGGTGCACGGTCAAGTAGATTTTGTGATTTTTTATGATTTTTTTAATAGCTAAATTGACCCCTAATTAAGCTAGCTACCTAGGGTGATTAAATACCCATTAATTAAAGGGAAAATTTGGTGGAAAATTCGTGCAAGAGCTGATGCAAGTGGACCCCACCCAAGTGGACAGCTTTATCTAAAAGCTGGATAAGGCTGTGGAAAAAAATCCGAAAAAAATATTAAATGATTAAATATGTGGCTGAAAATTTTTGTGAAAAATATAGGGTAAATTTGAAAATCTTTACCCTCAATTTTGGGTCGAAATTGTAAAGGAAAAATTGAAAAATAAATGCTTATATAAGCAGGCGGTGTGGACGTTCCAGATTTCTGTTTGGGAGAGAAAAAAAGAAACAATTCAAAGGGGCAGTGGCTGGAAAGATACAAGGGATGAAACCATGAAGAAATGAAGGGTATTTCAAGTTCTCAAAGGATGGATTACCAATTAATCAAGTAAGTATATGATTATTTTGATTTTATGTTTCAAATCTGGAAATTATACGATGTTGTAAACTAAAATATGGACGGAACAGTAAATGGATGAATTTTAGCAGGAAAACATTTGGGAAGAATAATTATTAGGTGATTAAGGAACGACCAAATTTTCAGATTAAAAGGATAATTACTTTACAAATTAAAAATCCGAGAAGATTAGCCCAAACAGGGTAAAACGGGTGACAGGATCAGCAGTAGAAAATTATTTTTAATAATTTTTATAAATGGATTTTTCGGCTGAAAATTTTACAGTATATATAGGATATATTTAATATCATACTAAAAAATTAAAAATTAGGTTTTGATGGGTATACATATGCCCCATAATTCACGTGATTAGGGCTGAACCTAAACTCACAATACTGTCCAGCACAGTGAAAATGACAAAATAAATATATAATGTTAATATTTTGGGATGAAATATTTATGACGGTTAATTCATATATTTTTTAAGGTATGATAGAAATTTCAGATAAAAAATACTTGATTTGATATTAATTCAAGATTTTGAGATTTCAGTATGCCTAGTTTCAGCATATGTGGATAGTTGGAGAAACAAATAAAAAAGAAATATGAAACTTATGTAGAAATGATCCAAATTAATATATATGTTAATAGACTAAATTTTTTTAGGGAAAGTTGGATTAATTGTTGAAAATTAGGATTTATAAAACTGTTTAGGGTTATGTGTTGAGATACACGTTAAACGTGTGAAAAATGGGTTCCAAAGTTGCTGTTTTGGAAACCTATGATTAGTGGATTTAAATCTCATAAAAAATAACCTAAAAAAAGTGCTAATTAAGGGATGATATCATGCTGAATTAGTGACCAAATTTCTGACTTGGGAAATTTTATGAAATGCCTCATATATGTGTTGCCAAATGGGCATTTGTGAAAGGATAAACATGCATAGGTGATAAATAACTTATGTGATGTGATTTTATGCAAAAATGCATAAAAATATGATGAATTCTGTGAATATATTTCTGTTTATAATTAAATGATGTTAATCTCAAAATTCGGGATTAATTAATGAGGCTTAAGGCAACAACGAGTGCTTAAAACGAGCAATGATGAGTGAAAAATGAAAATTATGTTAAAAATGATAAACAGAGGTAATGAACCTCGAAATAATGATTTAATGAAATATTATTACATATATGTAAGTTTACCCTACATAAAGGTATTAAAAATGAATAACGTGATGTATAGGTTATGATACGTATGAACACCCGACTTGAAAGATAAGTGGGCTAAGTTAGTATAATATAAGTCCAAATGGATTTATGTAGGTTGGAAAACCTAAGGAATATAAGTATTTGAAGATGGTGCAAATAAATGAAATGTTATTTTCATTTATCTAGGCAAAGGCAAGGAGATGAATGGAAGAAAAGGATTATAGCGATCTCAGGTAAGCGAGTGAACCTTTTCAAATTATAGATTTTTCTCTATACGTTGAAATGATGATTTTTTCAATATTTTTATGATTATGGTTTGATGAATGGGCAAGCACATGTTTTGAAAATGACGGCTTTAATGCAAAGCCATAAATTTTGAAAAATGATGGCTTTAAGGAAAAGCCTCAAGGATTGCTTCGTGGGAAGCAAACAATGATTTTAAGATAAGGAATCTATCACAAGTGTTGTCCTGGATTGGCAATGCTTTATGTTAATAGAATTCGAGAATTTTTCTTATGAGTAAGCAAGTTCTCCACAATAATGTTTTCAAAGAATTTTACATTTTATGTAAATGGTTTTTCTTAAGAATTTGCTTTTAAGTAAGCAAGTTCTTTACAATGTTGTTTCAAAAGTATTTTATAAGAAAAAGGAAATTTTACCCTTTTTCACAAAGCAACATATGTAAATAAGTTTTTAATTTCTCTTATGATGTTTAATGATAAATAATCATGTTAAAAAAGAAAAAGAAAAAAAAAGAAAAAGGAGATTTGATTTATGAAAAAGATTTATTTTGCTAAATCTTGATAATTAAATAATAAATGATGATTCGAACATAGTTCATATGTTTTGAAATGATATTCAAAAAGTTTTGATTTCCTTTAGATAAGGAAATCTATATTGAAAATGTTTTGAAAAATATTTATACGAGTATTGTTAAATGGAATTTAAGGATGACCAACCTCCTATATTGATTTCAGAAGATGGTTTAATTTTGAAAATTCAAAGGTTTTGAAATTCTTTTATAAGGATTTTAAGATGTATTATTTTTCAAACATTTCCAAATGGTTATCAAAATATTTTACTCAAAATGTTTCTAAAAGAATTTAAGGAAGGTCATCCTAAAATTTGATTTCAAATAACAACTTGTTAAAGTGGGCGCACTCGCTTACAAGTTGACACGGACTGCGGTCTGTGATGTATTTTTGAAAATAATTTTTAAATATATAGACTTCGGTCTAAGATTTTTTGTGTGTTATGGATGCAGACAGAGGTCTGTGATCCTGGTTTAAAAGGACATGGGCTGCGGTCTGTGGTTCTTTAAACTAAACGGGCTGCGGTCCGTCATAACAATATACGGTGCACCGGTACAATAAACAGGTAGGTTGTAGAGCACGATTGGGATGACCGGGGCCCACTCTACATAAGGCCAAGTCGCTAAGGGATGGCAGGAGTGCCAGCGGCGCCCTCCCTGAGATGGGAGAAGGATAAATAAACAGCCGCCTGGCTAAGGTGCTGTTAAGGATTCTCTTCCAAAAGGTAGCATGATCACTTGCTAAGTGTCACTACTAGATGGAGAGAAATGTGTTTGCATACGTTTTTCTTTCCAAAAGCCCAAAGATTGGGATATAAAAGCATTTATACAAAAAGTTATCCTAAATTGGATTTCTATGAGCTATTATGCATAAGTTACCCTAAAAGAAAGGGTGTTTTACACAAAAGTGTAAATAACGGGAATAAAAGGAAATTTTTTTTATGCAAACGCATTTATGAAAATGATTTATGTATTTTATTTGCTTTGTTTACTATAAACAAGCCCCAAGATGGGGATTATGAAAAGGATTTATGTTAAACTTGTTTTTGGACATAAGAATGTCCATTATTAAAGAGCCTAATGAAAAGTGTTTATGGACATGAGAATGTCCAATGCCAAAGTGTTTTAATAAAAGGTGTTTTAGGACATATGAATGTCCATTGCCAAAGGAAACTATGTGAAAAATGTTTTGAGACATTAAATATCTCTTGGCTAAAGGATTTTATGATGAAAAATATTTTTTGGACACAAAAATATCCTTTGCCGATAAAGGCTTATGTAAATAATGTTTTAGGACATGAGAATGTCCTCCCTTGCCAAAGGATTTATGGAAAAAAATGTTTTGGACCTAAAACGTCTAGTGGCAAAAGATGGTTTTATGTAAAGGTCTTTGAACATTAAAAATGTTCATCTAAGATCAAAGGAAATTAACTAAGGAGGGTAAAACACATGTTTTGCCTTAACAAGCTCAGACGTGGCTTGTAAATGAGTTTAAGAATAATGTTTATGAAAAATGTTCAAGGACATGGAACTGTCCTTATGAACAAGGATTTTATGATAATGTTCTTTTTATGATAATGTTTTGGGACATATAAATGTCCTTATGAGAAAGGTGTTCAAGATATTTATGAAAAAGGTTTTCAAGGAAGTCTTGCCCTAATGATAAAATGCTTGCTTACTGAGGTATCACTCACATTTTGTTTTCCAAACCTTAGACAGGTACTGGGAGACTCAAGGGGTCGAGGACCTAAGAAATGGAGAAAAGGTACGTAAGGGAAGCCATGTGGCTATAAGGAATGGGAAAGCATAGATATGCTAAGGTATGTTAATGTGTATGTGAACTTAATTAGCATTTCAAGTTCTACATGATTCAATGATTGAATGTATAGATGTATGAATGTAAAATGTGATGATTTAGTCAAAGAGACTTTTACTGTAGAAAAGCATGATGAGATGCTATGAATGAAATATGAAATGTATTACAAGTGTATTGCCGCTTGTATGATATATGATGTTGATTTTAAAGAAACGATGGATGAATAATGGTGTGAAATGTAAAGATATGAATGTGTGATGCAGAATGTGATGAAAACGATGATGAAGAAATAAAAAAAAAATTTGGACGAGTTTCAAATTTAGAACCCGCCGCGTGATCAGGGCAACAATCCTGATTCACATTTACCAATCGATAAGATCTTGAGGTAAGGAAGTGACGTCTCGGTTTGGGGCGCCACAATATGGGTCAATGTGATTAAAGTGACCTAATGAGGATTGAAATGTGTTCGTATGCCATGAATATTAATTTAATTTCCGTAATGTGATTAATGGAAATTAAGAGGTTAATTATGGAGCTAAGTTGGAAAATGTTAGAAAATTCACAACTTGACGCCTATAAGGCGGATTAAGATGAAAATTGAAAGGTAAGCACATAATTTCGTGCTTAATCTTATAAAAATGATGAATTATGAAAATTTGGATGGGATTAGTGTGAAAATCGATCATTACCATCCAAAATCCAAGGATGACTTCAAATGATCATAATTTGAGCTAGAAAAGTCGGATTGAGATGAAATTTGAAATAGATGGTTAAAATTATGAGATCAATGCAATGAAAGGTTTGGATTAAGCTACGTGATTTGGGGTTGAATTTATGGCAAGAAAATGCCAAAAAGTCAATAATAAGTGGATCCCATTAAGTGGACAGCAACATGGAAGCAAGGAGAGGTGCACGATCAAGTTGTTTTTTGAAATTTTTAATAATTTCTTTAAATGCTAAATGGACAGCTAAGGAAGCTAATTACTATGGTGGTTAATTTTCCATTAATTAAAGCTTCAATTTCTTGGAAAAAATTGCAAGAGGTAGCTGCATATGGGACGTTGAATGCATGGACATCAAGATGGGCAATAGAGATGTGGACGTCCAAGCTGTTGTATGTGATTTTTTATGATTTTTTTAATAAGATAAATAGACCCCTAAGTAGGCTATTAGCTAGGGTGATTAAATACCCATTAATTAAAGTGGAATTAGCTGTGGAAAATTGCAAAAGCTGCTGCTGAAATGGACCATATTGTGCCATGTCATCAAAGGGGATAAACATGTATTTAATTACATGCTAAATGATGTGGCAAATGGGGCCCACATAGCAAGAAAATCCAACTTATACATAAGTGCACGTCCATGAGGTGAGTGGTTAGAGAGAGAAAAAATTCAAAGGAGCAAACCCCCTAAAATCCAGCAGTGCACGACCCCACATTCCAGCAGCAAGAAAAGGAAGAAAAAGAGGAGAAAAAGAGAAGGAAAAAGGGGAAAAAAGAAGGATTAAAGCCAGCAAAGTGGAATTCACCTAAACTTATGAGTCAAGAATTTGATTCATATTGAACCCTTAAAGTATGATTCATGATGCTCTTGATAGGGTATTGATTAAAGATTGAATGAAAAGAATGAAAGCATGGGTTTAAGAGGATGAAAATTGTGATTAGGGTTGAAAACGGGTTGATAATCATAACTGAAATTTTCTTAAACCCCTATATGATGTTGCTGTTTTGATGTTTAATTATGATTACATGATGATTCATGATTAGTGAAATTATATATGTTGATTTGGGCATAAGTTATGAATTTTAGAAAGAATGAGAATTAGGGTTACAAGTATGACCCGATTTTCATGTTTATATGTTAAAATGATACATGAAATAGCCCAAACGAATTATGGAGGTTATGGAGGGTAAAATACCCCATGTTTAAGGTACTTTGAGTGTCCATAAGGGTTTGAAAATATTAGCCCTAAATCGGATTTTATGGACATATGTTTGGACACGTCAAAACGAGTCAAATGGCTACCCAATATGTGTAAAGATATTGCTGTTATGGAAGAAAACGAATTATGAATTTTAAATATGTGATAATACCCTAAATTTGGGTTAATAAAAGTATAATTATTTGCTAAAATTTATGGATTAGAAAACTATTTTGATTTAAGTGTCAAAAGAGGCGTTGAAATGATGAAAAATGGGTCCCAAATTTGCTGTTTTGGAACCCTATGATGAATGAATTAAAAATCTAAAATTAAATGTTAATTAAGGGATTTAATCATGCTATAACAAGAGATAAGTTGCTGTGTTGAGAAATTTTAAGAAACATATGAATTATGTGTTGTGAAATGGACATATATGAAGAGATAAGCATGAATAAATGATGAATAGTTTATGTGAGATAATAAAATAAAAAAATGCATGAAAATATGATGAAAAATGGGGATTATGTTACTTTTTTTTATCAATAATGATAACCTCAAATTTTTGAGATTAATATTTGAGGTTTAGGACATTAACTAAGTGCTTAAAAGTGAGCACAATGTGTGAATTATGGAAAATATGTGAAAAATGATAAGTAAGAGTAATAAACTTCCATATGGAATCTAATGAATGATTAATGAATGTGTTATTATATATGGGAATGATACCCTAAATATGGGTATTAAACATATGGAGAAATGAATGATATGATGCATAAGTTATAATTTGCATGTACACCTGACTTGGAATTCAAGTGGGTTATGAATGTTAATGAAAATGGGTTAAAAAACTAAGTTGAATGCAAGCAAATGGAGAGTATATGAATTCTATGTCATTCTTACATGTATAGGCAAAGACAAAGAGATAAGCGAGACGGAAAGCTAAGCAAGTAAATTTTCTAAATGAGTTTGGTTTTCATTACAAGGTATTTAAGGATGGCCATTCCTTTATCTCAATGTGTTTTGAAATATTATCTCAAATATGACAAGTGATTTGCTTACTGTTTCGCATTTATGTATGAAATGTAAGGAAATATGGATTTATACGATGTTTCCTTGAATCAATGTTTAAAAGGGATGGTGTAAAGAATTCTCTACATGAGAATGACAAGATACCATGTGTAAGAGGTATATAATGCCGGAGAAACTAAAAGTCATGCATGGAATGGAAGTCAAGTAGGCTAGTTGAGGTAGTAAGTGGACAAGGAGTCCCCCTTGACGTTGCCAAGTCGGAAGGTCCGGCGCCAAGGATGGAAAGGATCATGTCATGAAAGAATGTTCCCCGTACTAGCGTACCGTCGCATGAAGGATAAGATCATGAATGGAAATGATGCATTTGCACATCCAATGTTTATGAAATATTTATGAAAAGGTTTCTGCTCTGTAGGTAGTTGATCACTTGCTAAGTGTCTCTACTGAATGGAGAGAAATGTTTTTAAACAATGTTGCCTTCAAAATGAATCGCGTGAAAAACCTAAGCTTGCTTATTGAGTTTTGACTCACGTTTTGCTTTCCAAACCCAAAGTCAGGTGAAAGGAAGGAGGCAAGGAGTACCGGTGGAGATTCAAGGATGAATGAATTTCTATGAGTACCTGTGTATGAACCTAAGGGTTGAATATTATATGAATGATAACAATTAAATTGTTATTCAATGCATTACAAGGATTATGTTATGTTTTATGCCTATGAATTGGCAAAAAATTTATATGGGTAAATGTTAAGGCATGAAATATCATGATATGATTAAGTATGAAGATTATGAGATGACATGAGTAACTCTCAAATGATATAATGGCCTAAAATGGCATTTGATGGAAATTGAATTTATGAAATGATATAAACTCCTAAGGAGTTAGGATTAAGTGGATAAATATCCAATAAGCCCGCCTTGTGATAGGGCAATAATCATGATCACGTTTACCAGTCGATAGATCCTTAGGTAAGGATGTTGTTGAAAACATGTGGAAAATAAGCCAAGTATATGTTTTGATGATTAACAAATCAATTTGAGTAAGTTTTGGTTACTAACATGTTTGTGGAAATGATTAAAGGTTATAAAATTGAAGAATATGAAGCATGGCAAGTCAAGTCGATTTCCAAGTCGACTCAGGCATCGACTTAGGCCAAGTCGATCCCCAAGTCGACTCCAGCAGCGACTTAAAAACGTCATTTCCTTCCAGAGTTGAAATCAAGAATGAGAGGTGCCAAAGTCGCATCCTAAGTCGACTCCGCTTGCGACTTGAGGTGAAGTCGCAGACCAAGTCGACTCTAGTAGCGACTTGGAGGCATCGTTTTTCGTCCAGAGTTGAAATCGAGAACGAGAGCTGCCGAAGTTGCATCCCAAGTCGACTTCGCATGCGACTTGGGTGAAATCGTAGACCAAGTCGACTCCAGCATCGACTTCAATCGGACAGGGCAGAAACTTCAGAAGTCAAGTCGGGGATTAGGTCAATTTCAAGGTAGACTTGAGTCAAGTTGAAGACCAAGTCGACTTAGATATTCGACTTGGAACATATGAAGACTAATCCAAGTCCAAAGCAAGCAAGATGCATGAATTCAACCATTCTAATCAAAATATATATTGAACTTGTTCATGCATATATTCAAGATTTCAAGGATTCAAAGTTTGCAAGTCACGGAGCTAAAAAGACACAAGCTAGGATGATTAATACTGAGTTGCAAAAGATATAATCAAAGGAAGAACAACCAAACATGAAGAAATTCAAGCAAGCAAGGCATTCTAAGGATTTCAAGTTCAACTAGCAAGCTGAAGAAGTGAAGTCGCACCCGAAGTCGACTTCACCTACGACTTGGGTCAAGTCGACCCAGACTGGAACTTGAAGAAGTTGCGGAGAGCCGAAGTCGCACCCGAAGTCGACTCCATCTGCGACTTAGGTGAAGTCGCACCCTAAGTCGACTCCACCTGCGACTTGGGTCGCAATGGTCGAAATTTTTTCGAATGTTGGCGCATTAAATGCGCGCCACCTACTTCCAAACGTTTGGATTCGCTCGCAAATTATATAAGGCATTCAATATGAACGAGGAGGGTAGCTGAGAAATCATTGAATGAGCATAACTCCCATCTCTAAGAGCATTAAGTGATCAAGCCAACATCTAGAAGAAGAACCTTGCTTTTGAACTGCCAAGAGCCGCTCATTGAATCTTTCAGACTGCTTTACAAGTTCTTCTCTGCGCCAAATCTGCCTCTACGCAACAGTAACGTGTAGAAAATTTTCTTTTGTTATTTCTTATTGTATTGAACTTGATTTAGTTTGGGTAACTAAGATCAAGTGTAAGCAAAGTAGTGTGTGATTGGAATGGAACTCGTCACATACTTATGCTGTGAATTGTTGATGCCCCCTAGAGCTGGAATCTAGAAAAGAGCAGTGGCTCTAGTTATATTTGTGAAATACATAGTGGAACCCAAGTCACAAGAGGTATGAGCTTGTAAGAGTGGAGTAGGGAAGGTTGCCCGAACCACTATAAAATCTTGTTTGTTGATATTTATTTCTGCTCTTTGCACTATATTGCTTTCCATTTATTTCTTCATAAAAGGGAACTAGATTAATCCGGAATAAAGTTTCTGTTTAAGTTGAAAAATTTTAAATATCCAATTCACTCCTCCCCTCTTGGGTAATTGCCATTAACTCGGGACCAACAGATGTGACGCTCGGGCTGGGGCGCCTCGGATGATGGTATCAGAGCGGGAATTGGTAAGCAGGCGTGGGTAGGAGAAAATAAAGGATGATGAAAGGATAGATATGATACCACAGAAAATGGTATCAAAGTAAGGATGGGTAAATAGGCGGAGAAAGAAAGGACTTGATACCACAAATGATGGGTAAATAGGCGGAGAAAGAAAGGACTTGATACCACAAATGATGGTATCAGAGCATGGATTGGTAAATAGGCATGGAAAACTTTCTAAGTATGAAAATTAATAGCATATGATGCTAGATATGTGATTATATGATGAGTTGTCTTTGATTATGATGAAACAGATAGATTGGAATCATAGGACATGTATGTATCTATGATGTGGCATGTCGAGATACTAAGACTTTGTTTTATGAATGGATGCTTTGATAATGAGCATGATATGAATAGTTATGATGATATAACTATCTCTAAGGATTTTGGATGCATAAAATGTATGCGTGTAATATGGTAGCTTTATTTATGAGATTAGATCATATGTCTATGTGATAAGATGATAAGCATGTGATTGAGATGATAGCTATGAGATGAGATGAAATCTATGAGAATAGATGATAAGTTATATCTATGTGATATGATAGGTATGATACCACAGAAGTTAGTATCAAATGATACGTTTGTAATCAGGTAGGGGACATCGCCTCGAATTGTCCGAATAAGGTACAAACGTTGCAAAGGCATGAAAGATCAGCCCAACTAAGGATAACCAGAGCAGCTAACCGACAGGTTACCTCTACGAACCCGGTACATGTGCATGCCCTAACTCAAATGGAGTCACAGGAGCAAGAGGATGAGGTGGTTACAGGTATGAATTAAATTTTAAAAAGTTTGACAATGGCTTTGTTTGATTTTGATGATAACCATTTAGTCATAACTTGCTAATATGTAACCACGCATGCACTACTTGTAAAGGAGACCAACAAGATAATACAGGTAGAATTTACTGTATACGGGTTAGCTAAGGTTAACTAAGTATGGATGATACGATTGATTAGGATAAGGATCCTAGATCATAAAGTACAAAAGCTTCGGAATAGAAAAATTAAATATGTTGAGGTTCAATGGAACAAATACTCCGAAAGTAAGATTACTTGGGAATTAAGGAAAAGGTTGAAAAGAAGTACCCCCATCTATTGAAAAGTAAACGGTTTCGGGACGAAACCTATTATAAAGGGGGGGGGGAGGATTGTGAAACCCTGACCTACATAGGATTTATGTATGAGTTGATTTGATTATGAATGATTTATTGCAATATTGATGATTTATGACAATTAGGTCAGAGGCTATGAATGATGATTAAATCGATCAATATAAGTCGATATGGGTCAATGTGATTAAAGTGACCTAATGAGGATTGAAATGTGTTCGTATGCCATGAATATTAATTTAATTTCCGTAATGTGATTAATGGAAATTAAGAGGTTAATTATGGAGCTAAGTTGGAAAATGTTAGAAAATTCACAACTTGACGCCTATAAGGCGGATTAAGATAAAAATTGAAAGGTAAGCACATAATTTCGTGCTTAATCTTATGAAAATGATGAATTATGAAAATTTGGATGGGATTAGTGTGAAAATCGATCATTACCATCCAAAATCTAAGGATGACTTCAAATGATCATAATTTGAGCTAGAAAAGTCGGATTGAGATGAAATTTGAAATAGATGGTTAAAATTATGAGATCAATGCAATGAAAGGTTTGGATTAAGCTACGTGATTTGGGGTTGAATTTATGGCAAGAAAATGCCAAAAAGTCAATAATAAGTGGATCCCATCAAGTGGACAGCAACATGGAAACAAGGAGAGGTGCATGATCAACTTCCTTTTTTGAATTTTTAATAATTTCTTTAAATGCTAAATGGACAGCTAAGGAAGCTAATTACTATGGTGGTTAATTTTCCATTAATTAAAGCTTCAATTTCTTGGAAAAAATTGCAAGAGGCAGCTGCATATGGGACGTTGAATGCATGGACAGCAAGATGGGAAATGGAGATGCGGACGTCCAACCTACTGTATGTGATTTTTTATGATTTTTTTAATAAGATAAATGGACCCCTAAGTAGGATATTAGCTAGGGTGATTAAATACCTATTAATTAAAGTGGAATTAGGTGTGAAAAATTGCAAAAGCTACTGCTGAAATGGACATTGAATGGTGGATAGATTTATGGTCCCTTAATGACATGGATTTTAATGGATTTTATTTAGATAATTATCTAATTTACTTGGACCATATTGTGCCATGTCATCAAAAGGGATAAACATGTATTTAATTACATGCTAAATGATGTGGCAAATGGGGCCCACATACCTGGAAATCCAGCTTATACATAAGTGCATGTCCATGAGGTGAGTGGTTAGAGAGAGAAAAAATTCAAAGGAGCAAACCTCCTAAACTCCAGCAGTGCACGACCCCACATTCCAGCAGCAAGGAAAGGAAGAAAAAGAGGAGAAAAAGAGAAGGAAAAAGGGGAAAAAAAGAAGGGTTAAAGCCAACAAAGTGGAGTTCAAGCTGAAACCAATTCTTATAAGTATACCCCATGATTTGAGTTCCTTAATTCTATATTTTTCACCTCAACTTATGAGTCTAAAATTTGATTCATATTGAATCCTTATAGTATGATTCATGATGCCCTTGATTAGAGTATTAATTAAGAATTGAATGAAAGGAATGAAAGCATGGGTTCAAGAGGACGAAAATGGTAATTAGGGTTGAAAACGGGTTGATAATCATAACTGAAATTTTCTTAAACCCCCATATGATGTTGCTGTTTCGATGTTTAATTATGATTACATGATGATTCATGATTAATGGAATAATATATGTTGATTTGGGCATAAATTATGAATTTTGGAAAGAATGAGAATTAGGGTTACAAGTATGACCCGATTTTCGTGTTTATATGTTAAAAATGATACATGAAATAGCCCAAAAGAATTATGGAGGTTATGGAGGGTAACATACCCCATGTTTAAGGTACTTTGAGTGTCCAAAAGGGTTTGAAAAGATTAGCCATAAATCGGATTGTATGGACATATGTTTGGACACGCCAAAACGGGTCAAATGACTATCCAATATGTGTGAAGATTGCTGTTATGGAAGGAAACGAATTATGGATTTTAAATATATGATAATACCCTAAATTTGGGTTAAGAAAAAAATAATTATTTTCTGAAATTTATGGATTAGAAAACTGTTTTGATTTAAGTGTCAAAAGAGGCGTTGAAATGATGAAAAATGGGTCCCAAAGTTGCTGTTTTGGAACCCTATGATGAATAGAATAAAAATCTAAAATTAAAACCTAAATTAAATATTAATTAAGGGGTTTAATCATGCTAGAATAAGAGACAAGTTTCTGTGTTGAAAAATTTTAAGAGACACATGAATTATGTGTTGTGAAATGGACATATATGAAGAGATAAGCATGAATAAATGATGAATGGTTTATGTGAGATATTAAAATGAAAAAATGCATGAAAACATGATAAACATGTGGATTATGTTACTTTTTGATCAATAATGATAATATTTGAGGTTTAGGACATTAACTAAGTGCTTAAAAGTGAGCCCAATGTGTGAATTATGGAAAATATGTGAAAAATGATAAGTGGGAGTAATAAACTTCCATATGGTGTCTAATGAATGATTAATGAATGTGTTATGGTATATGAGAATGATACCCTAAATATGGGTATTAAACATATGAAGAAATGAATGATATGATGCATAAGTTATGATTTGCATGTACACTCGACTTGGAATTCAAGTGGGTTATGAATGTTAATGAAAATGGGTTGGAAAACTAAGTTGAATGCAAGCAAATGGAAAGTATATGAATGCTATGTCATTCTTACATGTATAGGCAAAGGCAAAGAGATAAGCGAGAGGGAAAGCTAAGCAAGCAAGGTAAGCAAGCAAATTTTCTAAATGAGTTTGGTTTTCATACAAGGTATTTAAGGATGGTCATTCCTTTATCTCAATGTGTTTTGAAATATTATCTCAAATATGACAAGTGATTTACTTACTGTTTCACATTTATGTATGAAATGTAAGGAAATAGGGATTTATACGATGTTTGCTTGAATCAATGTTTAAAAGGGATGGTGCAAAGAATTCTCTACATGAGAATGACAAGATATCATGTGTAAGAGGTATATAATACCTGGGTAACTAAAGGTCATGCATGGAATGAAAGTCAAGTAGGCTAGTCGAGGTAGTAAGTGGACAAGGAGTCCCCCTTGACGTTGCCAAATCGGAAGGTCCGTTGCCAAGGATGGAAAGGATCATGTCATGAAAGAATGTTTCCCGTGCTAGCGTACCGTCACATAAAGGACAAAGTCATGAATGGAAATGATGCATTTTCACATCCAATGTTTATGAAAGTTTTATGAAAAGGTTTCTACTCTACGGGTAGTTGATCACTTGCTAAGTGTCTCTACTGAATGGAGAGAAATGTTTTTAAATAATGTTACCTTCAAAATGAACTGCGTGAAAAACCTAAGCTTGCTTATTGATTTTCGACTCACGTTTTGTTTTCCAAACCCAAAGTCAGGTGAAAGGAAGGAGGCAAGGAGCACTGGTGGAGATTATTGGATGAATGAATTTCTATGAGTACCTGTGTCTGAACCTAAGGGTTGAATGGTTATATGAATGATAACAATTAAATTTTTATTCAATGTTGTAGAAGAATTATGTTATATTTTATGCCTATGAATTGGCAAAAATTTTATATGGGTAAATGTTAAGGCATGAAATATCATGATATGATTAAGTATGAAGATTATGAGATGACATGTGTAACTCTCAAATGATATAATGGCCTAAAATGGCATTTGATGGAAATTGAATTTATGAAATGATATAAACTCCTAAGGAGTTAGGATTAAGTGGATAAATATCCAATAAGCCCGTCGTGTGACAGGGCAACAATCCTGATCATGTTTACCAGTCGATAGATCCCGAAGTAAGGATGTGACGCTTGGGCTGGGGTGCCACATAAACATAATGGATGGCTTCGATTTATCAAAAGTATCCTGATTTACAAAAATAAGAAAGTTCCAAGCTTGCAATAGGTATAATTGCAAATATTTTTAAATGTTGGTTGACACATTTGCAATAAATATCACAGGCATAACTGCAATGTACCTAATTGTTCATATAACTCTAGTACATCATTCACTAAAGGCATTAACAATTTCATACACCCTGTATATGATAAACCAATGTGAGGTCGTGGATCTTGATGCGCTACAACAGCTACAATGGTTAAACGAGAATCTAGGGAAGGGTTATTGGTTCAAGTGAACCTTTCCTATGCAGTGAAGTTGGACCACAAATAATGATGCAATTGGCCCAAAATGGGTCCCACATATACTTAAATATATTGATATTTTATACATTCATTTATCTATGAAGTTTATAGCAAATGGTTTACATTTTGAAAAAATAACTTTAAAGTTGTTATTTACATTGAACTATTTTATTATATTGAATTTGTGCTATTTTTGGATGGGGTCCATACACATATCTAATTGGGATGAAAAGCCGTATGTTAATAGAATACATAATTTTAAATACAATGGGTGTAGTATATTATAATTTTACGATTATGTAGGATCCATTTTTAGGTAACTGTATTGTAATTGTGGTTCAGTGAAACTGCACCTGAATATTTCTCTTGTTTCAACGCAAACAAATGCATTGAAATTTCAATGTATATGGTCAGAAATTCTAATTTTTAATTTTTTGAATTTTTTTATAATCTCTTAATTTAGGTGTATTTAACTTATGTATTAAATTCGTATGTATATATTTTTGATTTTTGAAAATAAGAGTATTTTAGTTGTTCAAAAAGTATGAAAACCCTCATATTTTTTAAAAATAAAAATATATATGTATTTCTAAAAATGGTAAAAATTAGTTTATAGAGTAAATACACTTAGATTAAGAATTTTATAATTTTTTAAATATTAAAAATAGACCAGTTGCATGTAAACATTTTCTGGAAAAGTGCAGTGGTTCGTTTCAATGCAACTAGATGCATTGGAATTTCAAAACATCCACCTAGAAATCCTAATTTGTATTACTTTTTTGAAAATATTTTTACATAAAACTCTCAATTTAGGTGTATTTAATTTGTAAACCAAATTTTACCATTTTAAAAAAGGTGCATATATATTTTTGATTTTTGAAAATAAGGATAGTTTAGTCATTTGAAAAGTATCAAAATTTCTTAAAAATAAAAAAATACATTTTAAAAAATAGTAAACTTTGGATTATAGATTACACGGACCTAAATTAAGAGTTTTATAAAAATAATTTAAAAATAATAACAAAAAATAAGATTTTCAAAGGGATGCATTGAAACTTCAATAAATCTTGTTGCGTTGAAATATTCTCGAATCTGTGGGCATCATTTATTGCTGCTTTGTTGATCCTTGCTGTTGAAGCGCATCCCTCTTTATCTTGATTACTGATCAGCTCCAACCACCCTTACATCAATTTCATCGGTAGAGAATCATCAATGCCAATCAAGACCTAAACGTAAAATCAACCAGCCAACATTGTGTTTTTAAATGCATTAAATCCCACGTGCACAGTAAATCCAATCCAATCCGATCTATCTTTTTATTTTTTTGATAAACAATCCGATCTATCTTTGGTATAACATGTTCGACCATTTTGGAATAACGAAATATTCTGCTATTTAGAGATTTTTTTCGATACAAATAGGAGCCCACCTCTATATAATCTGGTTATAGAAGCGGAAGCCAAGAACCATGTGATGCCGTATATATTTATTTTCAATTTTTTAAAATGAAGTTTTTTAAGGGATGAAAAACAACTAAAATTGATGAAAATTTTAAAAATAAAAAGTAAATATGTAAACATATTGTAAAATAACAAAACTTGGTATATGAATTAAATATATTTAGGAAAACATTTTTACGAAGAAAAGACAAAAATAAAAATAAAAAATGAATAATGTTGTTTAGTTTAAAGTACATTATCACGTATAAATCTTTGTTAAACACAGGGGCCGAAAGTGCGGGTAATTGGACCAAACGTATAAAAAATAAATAATTTTACTGACCCTATTTTCTGGTCTTCACCTCTCTCTCTCAGCTCGCACTCTCTCAAGAACCCTTGCTTCACCATCGTTTCTATTGCTAGTTCTCTCTCTGCTCTCACTCTCTCAAGAACTCTTGCTTCACCATTGTTTCTATTACGAGTGTAAATCGGGTCCGGTTGACTGGGAAGATTGGGAAAAACACAATCCTAACCAATCTTATAAAATTTCAACAAAACCTTACTTTTAATCTTATTTTTTATACCTTAGCCTAACCCTATTTTAACCTAATAGAAATCAATTCGGTTTGGATTACAAATAAATATATAATATTTAATAATATTTTTTTTAATTAAATATATTTTAAAACATAACTTTATATGAAAATTAATCCTTTTTATGTGAATATTTTCTGATTTATAACTTATACAATAATATAATTACTAAATAATCTTATGGCAAAGCAGTAATGTATAGTTAATTTTTATGTATTACGTGCTAATGTATGATTAACTTTTAATAATCTATTATATTTTATACTAATATATGAAATCAGGTTGACAATAATTTAATCCAAACCAACCCACTTTTTGAAATTGGGTTATATTGTTGGTCCCGAGTTGATGGCTAAACCCAAGAGGGGAGGGGTGAATTGGGTTCTTTAAAATTTCTTTGGTAAACTTGAAAATCTTAACCCCTTGAAAAAGTTAATCCCCTTTTTAAGCGAATGGAGAGCAAATAAGATAAAGCAGTAAAAATAAGTAGAACACAAGATTTATAGTGGTTCGGGCAAACCTTCCCTACTCCACTCTTCCAAGCTCACACTCCGTTGTGACTTGGGTTCCACTGTATTCCAAGAATACACTTAGAGTCACCGCTCTCTTCTAGATTCAAAGCTCTAGGGGGCATACACAACTAGAGCCACTTGCTCTCTTCTAGATTCAAAGCTCTAGGGGGCATATACAATCACTTGCACAAGTAGGTGATGAGTCTCACTCCAATCACACCCTACTTTGCATACACTTGATCTTAGCTACCCAAGCTAAATCAAGATTTATACAACCAAATAAAGAAATGAATAAAAACTACACTTTACAGATTTGTGTAGGCAGTTTTGAGCTCGAGGAAGAAATCAAAAATAGCTTGAATGATGATTGTTGAAGCAACTTGCAGTTTGAAGCTCTTTCTTCCCTTGAAACACTCAAATATGGAGAAAAGGTATTTGAAAGTCTTTCTTGCACTTCTTTTCTTTCTTTGATCTTTAGAGTAGTGTCTCTTGCCTCTTCTTACGTTCATTTGAATGTCCTTTTATAGATTGAGGAAAATATGAACGTTGTAGAAGTGGTTGGCGTGCAATAAATGAACTCCAACGTTTGAAAATTTGACCGTTATACTCCAAGTCGAAGATGAAGTCGACTTGGCCTGCGACTTGGCTTCCAAGTCGTACATGGAGTCGACTTGGCCTGCGACTTGGGTTCTTCAGAAACTCAAGTCTGAGACTTGGGTCGACTTGGCTTTCAGACTTTAACTCAAGTCGATCCTGAAGTCGACTTGGGTTGCGACTTGGCTTGGTCTATTGCAGAAACACCTTGATCTTCTTGAAATGTCTTGAATCTTGCAAACCATTTGAAAGCTTTGAGTCCTTGCACAATATATGTATGTTCCTTGCTTTGCTTTGGACTCACTTGGTCTTCATGACTTGGATTTTACTTCATTTGGAAGCTAGCTTGAAGATTTGCTTTGAGCTTGATAGACTTGATTTGAATGTAGAACATGATTCTTAACTTTGAAATTGACTCATTTGTTTTTCATCTTGATTCCTTGGACTTGAGTGATAAATCCTCTTGAATATCTTGAAAACTGCATCTTTGAAAGTTTGAACATCTCAAGTCGTGGATGGAGTCGACCTGGCCTGCGACTTCACCCAAGTCGCACCTGGAGTCGACTTCGTTTGCGACTTCGTTATGTTCGTTTCCACTTTTCAGCTCTGGATACTCCAAGTCGATGCTGGAGTCGACTTCGTCTGCGACTTGGCTTCCCAAGTCGCAAGTGGAGTCGACTTGACCTGCGACTTCACCTGTTGCCTTTTGAGATTCATTCTCAAGTCGATATTTGAGTCGACTTTGGGATCGACTTCACCCAAGTCGAAGTCCAAGTCGACTTGGAGATCGACTTGACCTCTTTGCTTTCCTTAAACATTTAGCAAACATATTAGTACCTTTTATATACTCAAAATTAGTTCTTGTTAATCATCAAAACTCAAGATTTGGTCAATTTTATTGTTTTAAACATTGTTTCCAACATATATGACTTATTTTTCCAAAACGTGCAACTTGGTATCCGGTAGGTCTCAACGTGCCTGACTCGACCTAGTTTCAAAACCAAATATTGGTTTTATTTTTGAAAATATTTTCAAAATAGACCTGATTTTAACCCAACCTAGAAGAAATTGAAACCAATACCAGGTTTACATTAACTCGGTACCAAAACTTGACTCGGCTCGAACCGAATATCTACCCAAATTTGTTAAAAGAATTATATTAGTTTATACATTAAGCATTTTAACTATAATTATAAGAAAAATCTTTTATGTAATAATAACCTAATTAAACTGTAAAATGTTTATTGTAAGCTATCTATATTTGTCCATAAAAAGATGAATATATTGCATCTATGTTAACTTAATTTGTAAATAATTATAAATATACCAACTCTTTAAAATTAGTACACACATACCAATTAACTACGAGATATAATAAGTTTTATTAAACTTATTTAGATAGTGATTTTATGCAATCCTATTTATTTTTCTTACCATGATTATTTATGGTAAATTCATTACATTTAGTACATTTAACATTATTAGAAGGCTAACTTTCATTAAAATCAAAGATATTATAAGTCATATAAATATATTCATATGTAAATTATGAATAAATAAACTATCATAATCAAAAGTATATTTTAGAATTAGTTGGTGTGAATGTAATAATATTCAAAGAGCTCATTATTTCTATTAGTAATTTAAACTTCTATTGGTTTAAGAGTAACCTGAATTTCAACCTAAAATCTAGATTGAAACCAACGCCAATCCAGTCTAAACTATGGGTGTTAATGGTCATGGACAACCCATCAACTTGCTCGTCCAACCCATTTATAAATGAGTTTGGGTTGAGATTTTTGAATAAATGAGTTATGATCCACCAACCTATTCAACCGTTTAATTGAATAAATGGATTATAGTTGATATTTTATAACCCGTCAACTCATTTAGCAACCTGTTTAATAACCCGTTCAACCCATTTAACTCATTTAACCCGTTAAAGTTGTATATATAAATGTAAATCCCTTAGTTGTTCCCCCCGCTAAGTCTTTTTTTCATCACTTAATTTTTATTTTTGCACTGCTACCTTAATTCTGTTTTTCTGTAATTGCCCTATTTCGATTTATTCTACCTTAAAAACACCTCTCTTCTCTCCCTATGAGATCATTATCTACCAAAGTCCAAACTTTCAGATCATTTGCTATATAACCTGTTAATAGCCCGTCAACCCGTTTATTAAATGGGTTAAGGGTGAGATTTTTTAAATAGGTTAATAAAGGGATTAGGGTTAGGATATTTTAAATAGGTTAAGATTAGGATTAGATTCCAACCCGTCTAATCAGATCCATTAACACCACTAGTTTGAACCCAGATTCTAATATTAAGATTAGGGTTTGGGTTCACTTATATCCAGTATGCTTAGGATTAGGGTTCATCTAAACTTGGTACACTTGACCCAAGTTACTCCTCTACCTAAACTATTATAAATTTGGCTACGTTAGTCAGATTCTAGTTGAAGCCAACCTTATTTTCACCCCTAGTCTCTAGCTGCTGATCACTTCCCTTTTGTCTCCCCTCTTTGATCTCTCTCTTGCACTTCCCTCTCCTCTTTGTCACTAACCATGTCATAACTCTCTCTCTCTTCTCATATTGATCCATTCAAAAATAATAATGTTGGCTGCTATTAATTGTTGTTGATTTTTTTTTCAAGTGCATCAGGCAGCTGATGATGTCTCTCACTTATCGATTTATCAGAATGCTACAAATATGATCTAGAATGACTTTTTTTTGAATTAAGACTTACTTTTAAAACAAACCCGTCTTTCAAGATTGGACAATAAAAAGGAAAAAATGGGGTGTCTTAATATGAAAAGATGGTGGAAAAACTTGTTCAAGTTTTATCTTTGTCTTGTTCAATCCATCCATCTTAGTGTTGGTCCCAAGTTTATGGCAATAACTAAAGAGGGGAGGGGTGAATTGGGTATTTTAAAATTCTTTACTTAAGCAGAAATTTTTCCCTTTTTAATTTAATCCCCTTAATGAAACAAGAAAAAAATATGGAGAGAAATAAAGCAGTAAAATGCAGATAATCAAGCCACACTAAAAGACACAGTTTTATAGTAGTTCGGGCAACCTTCCCTACTCCACTCTTCCAAGTCCACACCCATTGTGACTTGGGTTTCACTATTGGATTTCAAATACAACCAGAGCACCAACTCTCTTCTAGATTCCAGCTCTAGGGGGCTTGCACAAATACAACACAAGTAGGTGACGAGTCACACTCCAGTCACAACACTACTTTGCCTTCACTTAGTTTCGATTTCCAATATCAAACCAAGCGTTAAACACAAATAATGAATCAACAGAAAGAACTACACTTTACTGATTCATGTAGGTAGTTTGTGGTGTGTAGAAGAACTTGTAGAGAGAGTAGAATGTTCAGCAATGGAGCTTGCAGCAGGTTGAAGCACAGTTCTGTTGGAAACAATGTTCAAAACAAAACAAATTGACCAAAGCATAAGTTTTGATGATTAAACAAAGACTAATTTGAGTATATAAAGTGTACTAATGAGTTTGCCAAGTGTTTAAGGAAAACAAAGAAGTCAAGTCGATTACCAAGTCGACTTGGACTTCGACTTGGGGAGAAGTCGATACCTAAGTCGACTTCACAAGCGACTTCAAATGGCAAAAGGTGGATAGCATTGAAAATAGAAAACAAGCAAGTGAAGTCGCAGGCGAAGTCGACTCCAGGTGCGACTTAGGAAACCAAGTCGCAGACGAAGTCGACTCCAGCATCGACTTCAAGCATCCAGAGTTGAAAAAGTGGAAACGGACGTGACGAAGTCGCAGGCGAAGTCGACTCCAGGTGCGACTTGGGCAAAGTCGCAGACGAGGTCGACTCAAACTTCGACTTGAGGAGTTCAGACTTGAAGATTGAAGTTTCAAAGCCTATTCAAGGAATCCCTCACTCAAGATCAAAGCAAAGCTTCAAGATCAAGATCAAATCAAGTCTATCAAGTTTTAAAGACCAACTGAGTCAAATGCAACACAAGGCGCATGATTCAAAACTCAGGCTCTCCTAAGAATCATCAAGGAAACAAGCCAAGCAAGATAGAGGAAGATCAAATGAAGAACAAAGCGTATTTTGCAATGACCAAGTCAAGTCGCAACCCAAGTCGACTCCATGATCGACTTGAGTTGAAGTCGAAAGCCAAAGTCGACTCAGACTCAGACTTGGAACCTGACAAGGTGAAGTCGCACCCGAAGTCGACTTCACCTGCGAATTGGGTCAAGTTGATGACCAAGTCGACCCTGACTGAAACTTGAAGTTGCGACGGTGAAGCGAAGTCGCACCCGAAGTCGACTCCATCTGCGACTTGGGCGAAGTCGCATCCGAAGTCGACTCCACATTCGACTTGGGTCGCAACGGTCGGAATTTATTCGAACGTTGGCGCATTAAATGTGTGCCACCTACCCTCTAACGTTCGGATTCCCTCCAAAATTATAAATAGCATTCATGGTGGACGAGGGAAGCAGCTGAAAAATATTAAGAGTGCATAACTACCATCTACAAGAGCTTTAAAGAGATCAAGCTAACTAAAGAGGAAGAACTTTGCTTCAAACTGCAAGAGCTCAACTACTGATCATACAAAGCCATTTCAACAAGTTCTTCTCTGTGCCAAACTGCTTCTACACATCTGTAAAGTGTAGTTTTCCTATTCTTTCTGTTGTATGTGTTAAACTTGATTTAGTTTGAGGAACTAAGAACAAATATAAGCAAAGTAGTGTGTGATTGGAGTGTGACTCATCACCTACTTGTGCTGTGTTTTGTTGATGCCACCTAGAGCTGGAATCTATAAGAGAGCAGTGGCTCTAATTGTATTAAGAGAATACAATAGTGGAACCCAAGTCACAAAGAGTGTGAGCTTGGAAGAGTGGAGTAGGGAGGTTGCCCGAACCACTATAAAAATCCTGTGTGCTTGATTTATACTTCTTCTATTTACATTGCTTTCCATTTCGTTTCTCAATTAAGGGGACTGGATTAATCCGGGGATAAGCTTTTGTTTAAGATATAATTTTTGAATACCCAATTCACCCCTCCCCTCTTGGGTTTTGCCATCAACTCGGGACCAACAAGTGGTATCAGAGCGGTTCTTTGAGTTTACCAAAGAGATCTTATTAATATGGCATCCCAATCTACTTCCGTTCCCGCATTTGCTGAAGGCCAATCCTTTACAAGGCCACCGTTGTTTGATGGGAACAATTTTGGATATTGGAAGCTTCGTATGAAGCAACTCATCATGGCTACCGACATGGATTCTTGGATTGCTATCCAAGATGGAGTAACCTTGCCTATCGATGAAAGAGCTTCCAAATGGACCGATGAGGAAGTAAGAATTGTTAAGAGCAACGCCAAAGCTATGAACTCTTTATTTTATGCTCTTACTGCTTCTGAATATGATAGGGTATCCTCTTTCTTAACCGCCAAAGAAATATGGGATACGCTAACCTCTATCTATGAAGGAACTTCTCAAGTCCAAGGGACGAGAAGAAATATTTTGATTGGAGAACTGGAAAACTTTAGAATGCTAGAAAGAGAAAATATCTCTGAAATGTTTGCTAGATTCTCTAAAATTACTAATGCTCTAAAAGGTCTCGGAAAGGCTATATCTGAATCTGAGCGGGTCATGAAGATCTTAAGAGCTCTACCCGAATCATGGACTCCAAAGATCACTGCAATAGAAGAAGCCAAGGACCTTAACACTCTAAAGCTTGAAGACTTAATTAGCTCACTCATGTCACATGAGCTAATCAAGAGAAGAAATGAAGATCAACACAGGGGCAAAAGAGCAATTGCTTTGAAAGTCGCACAAGA
Source organism: Annona cherimola (assembly GCA_030490835.1). Lineage (NCBI taxonomy): Eukaryota > Viridiplantae > Streptophyta > Magnoliopsida > Magnoliales > Annonaceae > Annona > Annona cherimola. The sequence goes on from CM059976.1 coordinate 57,694,643, forward strand.
CACAGATGACTCCTCTTCTTCTCAAAACGACGACGAAATCGCCCTACTCACAAAACGTTTCAGAAAATTTGTGAGGAAAGGCAAAAATTTCAGAAGCTTCAAGGATAGAACTCCCAGAGAAAAGAAGAAAGAATCAACCAAATGCTATCGATGCGGCGGTTCGGGACATATGCAAGCTCAATGTCCAACTCTCGAAGAAAGCAAAGTAAAAGAACAAAGAAAAGATCGAGGGGACAATAAAAAATTCCAAAGATACAAAGGAAGAGGCATGTACGGGAATGACGAGGAATCTACAACGAGTAACTCCTCAACCGATGAAATCGAAGTAGAAGAATGTGCAAGAATCTGCTGCATGGCACAAATCGAGCAAGAAGAACAAACTACCTCAACAAAATGCACAAGTAATGAAGAGGTAAGTTCCAAACTCTCCCATTCTAAGTCAATTTATTCTTCTTTTCAAGATTGCCTCAAATGTACTGAATTAGAAGAACTACAAACTGCATATGATTCATTGTATGAAGAAATGAAGAAATTAGGAAGCAAGTTTACAATTAAGAAGAAACAATGTGATGCAGTAATAATTGCAAATGGTAAACTTGCAGAGAAATTAGACAAAATAAAAGAAGAAAATGATATGCTGAAAAAGGAGAACGAATCATTAGCTAAGTTCTCTAATCCAGGAGAAAATGTTAAAATGTTTCTGAATATGACCTCCCAAACACATAAAAGAGGTCTTGGATATCATACATTTGAGCAAGGAGAAAGTAGCAAATCAAATGTGCAAATACTTGAAAAATATCAAACTAAAACTGCATCTATATACAAGCCACAAAAGAAAAATTTTAAGTGGATTAGAAGACCAACTATTGAACCATTGCATACTTGGAGGCCTACTCCAAGATTACCTATGGCTTGTAATTTCTGCAATAAATTGGGTCATAAAACTTACAAATGTAATTTTAAGAAATTATATGACCGTGGTGCAAAATTAGTTTGGGTTCCAAGGAACACAAGATTTGGGCTTTCCAAGTTAGAACAACAAAGATTAATATATATTACTAACCCAAATGGACCCATAAAATGGGTACCAAGGAGATAAGATTTACTTGCTTATTTTTTCAGACATGTTTTAAGGCAAAGGCAAATAATGAATGGTTCATGGATAGCGGTTGCTCAAGGCATATGACCGGTGAAAGAAGCTTATTTCATAAACTTAAGCCTTGCAACGATGGAATGGTTGCCTTTGGTAATAATGAAAAAGGTAAAATTAAAGGTAAAGGAAATATACGTAGTATTTCAAATGCATGCATGGAAGATGTTTTGTTTGTTGAAGGACTCAAACACAATTTAATGAGCATTAGCCAATTATGTGATAAAGGATACAAGGTTGTGTTTGAATCATCTATATGTAATGTATTTGATGGAGAGCATATCATGTTTAGTGGTAAAAGACATGGAAATGTATATTTGGTTTCACTTGATGAATTAAATGGTCAATGTCTAATGACCATTGATAATGATCCATGGGTTTGGCATAAAAGGCTTGGACATATAAACATGGGAAACATAAAGACCCTATGGAAAAAGAGTTTGGTAGAAGGATTACCAAGATTGAAATATGACAAGGACAAGATTTGTAAGGCATGTCAATTATCAAAACAACCCAAGATGCCTTTCTCTACCAAAAAGGAAATTTCCACCACCAAGCCACTTGAATTGCTACACATGGATCTATACGGGCCATCCGACATTCTAACCATTGGTGGAAAGAAATATGTATTTGTCATAGTTGATGATTTTTCAAGATTCACATGGATAATTCTCTTAGCTAGTAAAGATGAAGCCTTCTCTATGTTTGCAACTTTTGTAAATTTGGTGCAAAATGAAAAACAAAGTACTATTGTGACCATAAGAAGCGATCATGGTGGCGAATTCGAAAACAAATGATTCATGGAATTTTGCAATGAAAAAGGAATTCACCACACATTTTCTGCACCAAGAACTCCACAACAAAATGGAGTAGTAGAAAGGAAAAATAGAACTATACAAGAGATGGCTAGAACTATGCTAAATGAGAGCAATCTATCCAAGAAATTTTGGGGTGAAGCTGTAAGTACAGCTTGTCATGTATTGAACCGTGTCACCATTCGAGCAATCTTGAAAAAGACCCCATATGAACTATGGAAAGGAAGAAAACCAAATATTTCTTATTTTCATGCTTTTGGATGTACGTGTTATGTTTTGAACAATGGAAAAACTAACTTGGGAAAGTTAGATGCTAAAAGTGATGAGGCTATATTCCTTGGATATTCATCAAATAGCAAAGCATATAGAGTTTTCAATAAACAAAACCAAGTTGTTGAAGAATCCATACATGTTGTATTTGATGAAATTAACCAAACTCCGAGAAAGGAGGATGAACTAAGTGATGCAGATGAGACAAAAGGCAAAGAACAACCAAAGGAACTCGAGCTCAAGCCAGAAAATCTCATGGAGGAAGAGGTAAGTGAAGGTAATGATTCTTATAAACCTCCAACTGATTTAAAGTTCAAAAATGCCCATCCAATTGAGCAGGTTATTGGAAATGTATATGAAGGAGTGAAAACTAGAAGATCAAAACAAAACGTTTATGGTCAATATGCCTTTGTATCTAAAATTGAACCAAATACCATTGAACAAGATCTCAATGATGAAAATTGGGTTATTGCAATGCAAGAAGAGCTAAACCAATTCGAAAGGAATAATGTATGGCATTTAGTTCCAAGACCAAATAATCACACTATCATTGGTACCAAATGGGTATTTAGGAACAAATTAGATGAAAGCGGACTTGTGATTAGAAACAAGGCCAGATTAGTAGCCAAAGGGTATTCTCAAGAAGAAGGAATCGATTTTTAAGAATCATATGCACCCGTGGCTAGATTAGAAGCCATACGTATTCTACTAGCATTCGCTTCTTATATGAATTTCAAATTGTTCCAAATGGATGTAAAAAGTGCATTTTTAAATGGCTATTTGAATGAAGAAGTATATGTTGAACAACCCCCTGGTTTTGAAGAAATGAATCAATCAAAGTATGTTTATAAATTGACCAAAGCGCTATATGGATTAAAGCAAGCTCCAAGAGCTTGGTATGAAAGGTTGAATAAATTTTTGATTGATCATGAGTTTCTAAGAGGGAAAGTAGATACTACTTTGTTCATCAAATAGAAAAACAAAGATATTTTAATTGTACAAATTTATGTAGATGACATAATTTTCGGTGCTACTGACGAAAATCTTTGTCAAGAATTTTCTAAGATTATGCAGAGCGAATTCGAAATGAGCATGATGGGAGAATTAAATTTCTTCCTTGGACTGCAAATCAAGCAACAAAGTGAAGGAATATTTCTAAATCAGTCCAAATATGTCAAAGAGATGCTCAAGAAATTTGGAATGCAGAATAGCAAAGGAGTAAACACTCCAATGAGCTCCACAATCAAGATCGACACGGATGAAAATGGTAAATGTATCGATCAAAAGCTTTATAGAAGCATGATAGGATCTTTGCTATATTTAACTGCTTCTAGACCCGATATCCTATTCAGTGTTTGTATGTGCTCTCAATTTCAAGCATGTCCAAAAGAATCACATCTCCTTGCTGTAAAAAGAATTTTTAAATATTTGGTAAAAACTACCAATCTTGGACTATGGTATCCAAAGGGGTCAACCTTTGATCTAATCGGCTATTCGGATGCAGATTTTGCCGGATATAAGGTAGATAGAAAAAGTACCAGTGGAACTTGTCAGTTTCTTGGACATATGTTAGTTTCATGGTACTCAAGAAAACAAACAAGTGTGGCTCTATCTACTGCGGAAGCCGAATACATAGCCGCCGGTAGTTGTTGTGCTCAATTGCTTTGGATGAAACAGCAATTGAAAGATTATGGTATTGATTATGTAGATATTCCTATTAGATGTGATAATACAAGTGCAATTTGTCTGACTAAAAATCCTGTACTGCATTCAAGAACCAAGCATATTGATGTGAGACACCATTTTATTCGTGAACATGTTGAAAATCATGATGTATGTTTAGAATATGTGAAAACAGAAGACCAAATTGCTGATATCTTTACCAAACCATTAGCCAAAGAATCATTTTATAAAATTAGGAATGATATGGGAATGATAGAGCTAAATTAGGAAAATTAAATAAGAAAATTACAATTGAAAAATGTCAAGTCGATGAGTCAAGTCGACTCCAAGGGCGTCAAGTCGACTCCACTTCAGAAGCGAAGTCGACTCCGCCCCCAGGCGAAGTCGACTCCGAGGGACCGAAGTCGACTTCGCCTAGGGCAGAGTCGACTTCGCGCGCGACGTTTCGCATTCGGCCGATTTCTTCTTCTTCTCTTTCCTTCCTCTTTCCTTCTCATTTTCCCGCTTTTTCTTTCTCTCCTCCTATCTCCGGCGATTCCGATCTTCCTTGTCTCCGGCAAACTGCCGTTCCCTCTCCTCCTATTTCCGGCAACAATCTCTCCCTCTCTCACTCTCTCTCTCACTCTCTCCCTCTCTCACTCTCTCTCTCTCTGTCTCTCTGTCTCACAGCTCCTCTTCTCTCTCACTGTCATTCCCTCTCAGATTCCCAAAGCTCTAAATTCCTAACTCCAAGCTCCAAATGGCACCAAAGAAAGCCGTATCAAAACCATACCCCAAACGGGTTCCCACACAACCTTCATCTCACACAAAAGAAGTTCCTAGAAGAACTAGGACTCCATCAAAAAGGGCTAGAGAGGAACCATCAACTTCGACGGGTAGACGGGTTCGATTCCAAACCACTACTCAATCATCTGATCAAGCACCCAGGTCGGAAAGTCAACAACAAACCCAAACCTCACAGAGCACACAATCCGGGACAAGCAGAAGGGGCACTGCGGCTGGGAAAGCCCAAGTATTGAAGATGCCCACTACCTACTTCAAAACTGAGCTCCAACATAGCCGTTTTTACAAAAAATTCTACGAACGGAAGGTATTCATACCCAAGATTATAGATTTTAATTTCTTGAAAGAATATGGATCCGACATAGAAGATCTATTAGATTTTCAAGGATGGACCAATTTGCTAAAGGAGGACGAAAGGGTCTATCCAGATCTTACTCGAATTTTTTATTATCTATGGGATGAAGAATACTATGGAACCTTCGTCAAAGAAGTAGAAATAGATCTTGGAATCGGGATAATTGCAGGTCAGACTGAAGTAATGAGTCATTTAGGACACATACTTGGAGTCCCGTATGAGGATGAGCCTATTCCAGAAGACCTCACATTGGATCAAATGTATAATCAGCTCACCCGGAGCAACAAGTATCATCCGGAAATCAAATTCCTTCGGTACATGGATCTCTCACCCAGGCTACGAGTGCTCAGACTTCTCATTGCCCACTGCATCTACCCAAAGGGCGGTGGAAGAAACCAATTAAACCCACAAGAAGCGGGGATACTATGAAAAGTGGCCAACAGGGTCAAGGTGAGCTTACCAAAATTATTTCTTGAAGCCTTGGCATCTAGAAAGGATAACCCACGAGGAGTCCTCCCTTATGGCACGTGGATCACAAAGATTCTTGAATTCTTCAAAGTGGATATTGAAGGCGAGCCTTTCGAAGTGCTCAAATCCACAAATGCCATAAATAAAGCACTAATCCAAAGAATGAAGATCAATCTGCTTGAACTAAGGCATGAAGCTTCAGAAGAAGAGCTAGAAAACAATGCACAAGCTGAGGGGGAGCAACCTCCCGAAGCACAGCCCGCTCAAGAGGAGCCAGCATCTCCCATATCGCACGGATCCTATTCTCCACAAGGATCTGCTGCACGTGAATGGATGCCTCCAACCTCATCTGAGGAGGTCACTCTAAAAGATCTGAGAGATGAAATCGTTGCCGTCCTTGAAGAAATGGGTCACCAAGAAGACAGGATGGTGAGTCTTGTGACCGAAGTGTTGGCGGCAATCAATAATATGCATTCCCGACAAGATCGAATCGATTGGGAAATGCGTACAATCCGCTATTACCTTGCATCGGGTCGACACCAAAACCAACCCATACCCGAACTTGATCCATTTGATACCGGATCAGTTCGACGTGAGCCGACTCCTGCACCATGCTCATCTTACTACTCATCCGCCCATGTCCGTCCCATCCAACCAACTCAATCTATCTATCCCATTTCCCAATTTCAATTTACCAAGTCTTTGGTAATTGACAAATTTTTTGCGTGATTGACAAAAAGGGGGAGAAAAGATAGGTTTGAGAGTTTTCTTTTTGTTTGGGTTGGGTAATTTGTATAGGTTTCATTTTTGTTTTACATTGTATTTTGAAACTTGATACATATATGAAAGTTGTGTTATGCTTGCAATGATTAATATGTTTGAATGATCTGAATGATATGAAAGTAATGCTCTGTCATGAATATATTTTTTTTTCTATGATAATGGTTTGAAAAGCTCTGAACTATATGTTTGAAAGTACCTAGGACAATGCTCTGTTTTTAAAAAAAAAAATATGAACATGATTAATGTTTTGAAAGGTATCAACTCAAATGTCGTTTTGTCAATCATCAAAAAGGGGGAGATTGTTGGAAACAATGTTCAAAACAAAACAAATTGACCAAAGCATAAGTTTTGATGATTAAACAAAGACTAATTTGAGTATATAAAGTGTACTAATGAGTTTGCCAAGTGTTTAAGGAAAACAAAGAAGTCAAGTCGATTACCAAGTCGACTTGGACTTCGACTTGGGGAGAAGTCGATACCTAAGTCGACTTCACAAGCGACTTCAAATGGCAAAAGGTGGATAGCATTGAAAATAGAAAACAAGCAAGTGAAGTCGCAGGCGAAGTCGACTCCAGGTGCGACTTAGGAAACCAAGTCGCAGACGAAGTCGACTCCAGCATCGACTTCAAGCATCCAGAGTTGAAAAAGTGGAAACGGACATGACGAAGTCGCAGGCGAAGTCGACTCCAGGTGCGACTTGGGCAAAGTCGCAGACGAGGTCGACTCAAACTTCGACTTGAGGAGTTCAGACTTGAAGATTGAAGTTTCAAAGCCTATTCAAGGAATCCCTCACTCAAGATCAAAGCAAAGCTTCAAGATCAAGATCAAATCAAGTCTATCAAGTTTTAAAGACCAACTGAGTCAAATGCAACACAAGGCGCATGATTCAAAACTCAGGCTCTCCTAAGAATCATCAAGGAAACAAGCCAAGCAAGATAGAGGAAGATCAAATGAAGAACAAAGCGTATTTTGCAATGACCAAGTCAAGTCGCAACCCAAGTCGACTCCATGATCGACTTGAGTTGAAGTCGAAAGCCAAAGTCGACTCAGACTCAGACTTGGAACCTGACAAGGTGAAGTCGCACCCGAAGTCGACTTCACCTGCGAATTGGGTCAAGTTGATGACCAAGTCGACCCTGACTGAAACTTGAAGTTGCGACGGTGAAGCGAAGTCGCACCCGAAGTCGACTCCATCTGCGACTTGGGCGAAGTCGCATCCGAAGTCGACTCCACATTCGACTTGGGTCGCAACGGTCGGAATTTATTCGAACGTTGGCGCATTAAATGCGCGCCACCTACCCTCTAACGTTCGGATTCCCTCCAAAATTATAAATAGCATTCATGGTGGACAAGGGAAGCAGCTGAAAAATATTAAGAGTGCATAACTACCATCTACAAGAGCTTTAAAGAGATCAAGCTAATTAAAGAGGAAGAACTTTGCTTCAAACTGCAAGAGCTCAACTACTGATCATACAAAGCCATTTCAACAAGTTCTTCTCTGCGCCAAACTGCTTCTACACATCTGTAAAGTGTAGTTTTCCTATTCTTTCTGTTGTATGTGTTAAACTTGATTTAGTTTGAGGAACTAAGATCAAGTATAAGCAAAGTATTGTGTGATTGGAGTGTGACTCATCACCTACTTGTGCTGTGTTTTGTTGATGCCACCTAGAGCTGGAATCTAGAAGAGAGCAGTGGCTCTAATTGTATTAAGAGAATACAATAGTGGAACCCAAGTCACAAAGAGTGTGAGCTTGGAAAAGTGGAGTAGGGAGGTTGCTCGAACCACTATAAAAATTCTATGTGCTTGATATATACTTCTGCTATTTACATTGCTTTCCATTTCGTTTCTCAATTAAGGGGACTGGATTAATCCGGGGATAAGCTTCTGTTTAAGATATAATTTTTGAATACCCAATTCACCCCTCCCCTCTTGGGTTTTGCCATCAACTCGGGACCAACAAGTTCTTCACTTAGAGTTGGTGTAGATAACTTTAATGCTAGAGAGAGTGGAAGGTAAGCTTATTGAATGCTTCTTTAACCCCTTGCACGTTCTCTTGAATGCTCTTTTATAATGGAGAAATAAATTCGAATGTTTTGGTGGTAGGTGGCGCCCATTTAGTGCGCCAATGTTTGAATTTTTCCGACCATTGCGAACCAAGTCGCATGTGAGGTTGACTTGGTATGCGACTTCATCCAAGTCGCATGGTGGAGTTGACTTCGGATGCGACTTCGGACTTCAGCTTCCACTTCAAGTTCCATCTTTAGGTCGACTTAGTTTTAGACCTGATCCAAGTCGCAGGTGAGGTCGACCTCGGGTGCGACTTCACCATCCATGTGTATATGTTGGAACTTTGGATTTCTTGCGGTGATCTTGATACTTTACTTTCCTTTCTTATCTTGTTCTTCACTTGATATCCTTGGTTTTCCTCGTTTAGTCTTGAGACTTAGCATATATTTCTTCTCATGAGAGGTTCATCATTGTGGCCTTAATTTAGGATGATTGTCCTTGTTGATTTTAATGTCCAAAACTTTAGTATATAGTTTTTCCTCAATAATACTTCAACTTTGAGGGATTCTGTCATAGCCATTTGCTTGAGTTACTTGCCTGGGTCGACTTGAACTTCAACTTCACTCAAGTCGCATCTGGAGTCAACTTGGGTTTGTGACTTCACCTAAGTCGCAAGTGGAGTCGACTTCAATTGTGACTTCACTTGTCTCCGTGCCCAAATTCGACTCTGGAACATTTAGTGCGTTTGAAGTCAATTTTGGAGTCGACTTGAGTTTGCGACTTCACCTAAGTCGCAGTTGGAGTCGACTTCAACTGCGATTTCATCTATCTCCGTGCCCAATTTCAACTCTGGAACTTTTTATGCATTTGAAGTCGATTCTTGAGTCGACTTGGGGATCGACTTCACCTAAGTCGACTTGGGACTGTGACTTGGTCTACTATATTCTGAAACTTGAGTTTTTATCCTTTAATAAAGCTTAGCAACCACATTAGTACCCAATTAATTCTCAAATTGAGTTGTTAATCATCAAAACATGGATTGTGCTTAATTTGCCTTGAATTCCAACAATCTCCCCCTTTTTGATGATTGACAAAACCAATTTGAGATATACCTTTCATTTTCTTTCAAAAGTGATATATTATACTTGTTTTGGTGTTTAGAACATACATACTGCATTATCATTGCATTCCAGGTTCAAATGAATCAAAACACCATTTCATGCTCAAATAAATTCATGCCAAGTACATTGAATCATTGAATTCCAAACAGTCAATCATTGCAATTTCAAACACAACAACAATTTGAAACAAAACCATGTCATATATTCAATCATTTGCATACATTATGATTCAAAAAGAAAACGACCTATATGTACATGCTACCCAAACCCAAAGACAAACTAAGTCCTAAACCTAGGACAACCCTAACAACCCTCTCAAATCTCTCTCCCCTTTTTTGTCAAAGAATCAAAAAGAAGATAGGGGAATCGGGATTTGAAAAATTACAAAGCGGTGATTGGGTAGGAGGGAGAATAGGTAGGCGGGATAGGTCGGATGTGGGCTAAGGAGTAGAAAGAGGAGAAAGCCTGAATGGTGGGTTCGGCTCTAACAGATTCTCCAAAATAAGGATCGATCTCTAGTAGACTCGGCACCGGCGACCACGACTGCTTCCCGATGCGAGTTTATACTTGATTGTTCTCAACTCTCGATCCATCTAATCTTAGTGATTGTGCATCTCCATTATCGCTGTATGTATCGCGACCAACTGTTGGGTAAGTCTATCTTCCATCTGCTTAAGATGATCCTGAATAGCTTGAGTGGAAGCAGACCAGTTAGGTGAGTGTGGATGAGGATCTGCGATCTGGGAGCCTCGTGGAAAACAAGATCCATGTGAATGTGGTGATGTGGGATCTGCAGGTGCATGAGGTGGAGATGGAACCGGCTCGGACTGTGGTGGTTGTGGTGGCTCCTCCCCCTCAGATGACCACCCACTTCTGCGGACTGATCTGCATGTCTAATCATCTCCCGTAGCCTCTCGGCCCTGAATTCCTTGAGATTGATCTTCATTCGGGTCAGAAGGGCTCGGTTGATGGCGTTTGTAGGCTTCGAGACCTCAAATGGTTCCCCATCCAAATTCATACCAAGGAAACTCATAATCTTGGTAATCCACGTCCCATAAGGCAAGACTCCTCGTGGATTTTCCTTCTTGGATGTCAGAGCTTCCAACAACAGTCTGGGTAGGCTGACTTTGACCTGATTTGACACCTTCCACAAGATTTCAGCCTCTTAGGGATTCAACTGATTGCGGCCTCCTCCCATAGGATATGTGCATTGTGCAATCAGTAGCCTGAGAACCCGTAGTCTGGGGGATAGATCCATATAGTGAAGGAATTTTATCATCGGATGGTACTTGTTGCTGCTTGTCAGTTGGTTATACATTTGTGTAAGGGACAACCCATCCGGAATCTATTCATTATCTTCTGGGACCTCCAAAATATTTGCAATTCGATGAATTGCATTGTTCCTGCATGTGTCACTTCCAATTCCCAGATTAATTTCAATCTCCTTGACATACGTGCTGTAATACTCCTGATCCCATAGGTAGTAGAACAATCCAGTTAGATCAAGGTATATCCGATCATCCACCTTTAATAGTCTAGTCCACCCTTGAAAATCCGGCAACTCTTTAATCCCAAACTCATAATCACTTAGAAATTTAAAATCTATAACCTTGGGAACGAAAATCTTACACTCATAAAAATACCGATAGAACCAACTATGTTGCCTGTCGATTCTAAAGTAAGTGGTGGGCATTTTTAGAACTTGCCCCTTTTGTGTCGGCGTCCTTTACCTATTTCCTGCTGATTTCGTTTCACTGCTTGAGTCTGTAAAGGAATCCTCATGTCTGGAAGTGGATGTAGAAGGATTTCCTTCCCGGAAGCCTACACGGTGCCCCGCAGATGTAGTAGTTTCTTCCCGAACTCGTTTAGACGGCGTTCGTTGCCGTCGGAGCACTCCCTCGCTAGTGTTGGACTAGGATGACCTGGATATGGGTAATTTCAAAGGTTTGGCAACTGCTGTGGCGCCCCAAACTGGGGTGCCGAGAAGCCTTATTTCGGGATCGTTTTTGATTGGTAAACGTGACTCAGGATTGTTGCCCTGATCACACAGCAGGAATTTATATATATATATATATATATCATCAATACATGGAAAATTGTCATCATTTATCTAACTTGAAATATATTTCACATATCACAGTTATAATAAAAAACTGTTCCATAAACCTTTTCATTGGAATAAAAATATTCATTTCCATCACAAAATTAACATCATTGTCTTTACATAAGTATTTACATATACAACATTTATATCAAAAATTACATAACACTTGGCATGCTGCCTTCATCATCATTTCCTATCTGTTGTTGAAAAAGCGTGGGTGAGTAATAATACTCAGTAAGCAAGCCATACATAAATTTTCAATCATTTTCATGCATTTCATAAAATGCAAATGCAATGCATACATAGCATTCATGACATTCCTTTAGATGTGACGCTAGCTAGGTGCCCATCCCATACATGATCCCATCTCAGGGAGGTTGCCGCCGGCCTTGGCCTATATAAGCGACTTAGCAATAGTGAGGGGGACATTTGATCCGCTTATTACCTCAACTATAGCCTATTCCTCGTGCACATGCTCATTCACATACACATGCCGGCGTGCTATTTGCAAATCATAAACAATTTCATAAAAAATATTTAATAAACAGTTTAACAAACGAACTTTAGTTCATGTAAAGCAGTTATAGGTATACCAACCTTAAATAAATTTCATAAAGCATTTCACAAACAATTTCAAGCATTTTGGAAATAATTTGCAAAAGATATAACTTGCTTACCTTCTCAGTGGGTGTCTTCGACCTTCTCTTTTCCTTTTCCTATTCAAGAAAAAATGATATTTTATTTCTTCTATTCAAGCTGTTTCCCATGTATGCTTTATAATATTTGGGCATTATTTCTTTATATGGATATTTTTATCCATAAATTCTTCAAAAATTCCATACTTATATTTAAATATTAATCTCAAATTTTCTCCAAAATCACGCTGTTACTGTAGCAAATTACTGTTCTTCCAAAGTTACTGTTCATAGAAATGTGGTTACTGTTCATGAGTTCCAAAAATTGACATTTTTTCCAAAAATAAAAAATACCATGACATAGCTTATGCTTATTATATCATGGAAAAATTCATACATTTTGAATTTATTATCATTTACTTGGCTAAATAAATCACTTTCTCCATATACTAAAAATCAACATAAATTCACTTAAGCATAATCCTTAATTCTAAAAATTATGAAATTAATATATCATCATTCCAACATCATATTTATTCATCCAAAATCATCATTGATCAATTTTGGAGCATTATTTTCACATATCATATGTTATTTTTCCGAATGCTCCATCTTTGCTCCAAATTTTTGATGTTTCGGCATAATTCCGATCAAGCATTATAACTATACTTATTTTCTCATACTTAGGAATTATTTAAGTATGGTTTTACCCTAATTAACATCTAAAAGAAATTTGGATATAAATCACTTACCTGAAGTGGGATATCCCACTTTTTCTCACATTTTTTCTCTCTAACTTCCTCCTTTTCTTCCTTGGACGTGTGGGAGGGTTTTGGGAGCTGAAATTTCTCAAGTGGAGCTGAAATTTTGATGCCTTGGACGTCCCCCTGCTGCCCTATTTATAGGGCTTGATCTTTCAAAAAATTGGATTTTACCCCCTAGCTTAAGGTATTTATTTATAAAAATGTATTTTTTTATAATTTTGAAAAATGCATGGAGCTTTGTGCAGCCCACCCTAGGCTTGCTCCAGCCCCCCTATGCTTCCCAATTTTATTTATTTATTTTTTATTTTTAAAATTTATTAAATTAAGCTAAATAAATCCTAAAACCGTTGGTTTATGATGATGATGATCATGGACCATTGATTTTGGTCAAACCTCCCAACCATCCCCTGCTCACGCCCCCTGCTGCAGCTGCTTTCATTTAATTTTATTATTTTATTAAAAAGTCAAAAGTAGATTTAATTAAAAGTTAAGCTACTTTTTTATCTCTATTTGATGCTTCATCTTGACCTTTGATTTGTGATTTTCATCATATCTTAACCTATTCGTGATGTTCATCATGAATTTTTAACCATCCATAAAAATTTCATCGAAATTCGACGCCTGGATTGCAAATTATGAATTTTTTTAATTTTCCACTAAAATCCAAAATTGAATTAAAATAACAAAAAGAATTGCTATTTCATCCTGTAGTAATTAAATCTCTATTTCGTCTTTTTGTGATTAAGTTATCCAAGTGATTAACTCTTAATCACATATCTTAATCCTCGGTTACTATTCACGTGCACTATTCACATGGGTCAAATTCTTAATTGCATTATTTTAACCTCCAATACACATATTCATCAATAGAATTCATGAATTTTCATTTATCATAAAAATAATTATAGAAGAATTTAGTGTTACAATCTCGAAATGACGCGTATACGGTCGGAATTTCACAACTGCTTTTGGTGCCATTGATCTTGAGTGGCAGCAATGGATTTTTGGGAGTTTTGATGAAGGCTATGTGTGGCGCCCCCGAACCGAGCGTCACAACCTTACCTCAAGATCTATTTTCGATTGGTAAATGTGATCAGGATTGTTGCCCTGATCACGCGGTGGGTTCTTAATTTGATCTCTTTCAAATTTTTTTTTCGTTTCCTTCATCATATAAGCATACACTTGTCATCATTCATAGTGGGTTCATCCATATCATCATAAAATTTATCGTACAAGTATCTTTACTTTCATATTGTAGGCAACATATATATATATATTTATGAATAAAAATTCACATAAAATTTTATATATAATCACTTATCTATTTACACCATACATAATCAATCCCATATCATTATAAGCAGTACATTCATCTATTCATTCTTCAAACATGCCAATTCCTTTTAGCTTTGCTGCTTTCCTTGAGCCTTAAACCTGTCTAAGGTTGGGAAAACAAAACGTGAGTGATAAACTCAGTAAGCAAGCATCATTTTTTTCATTTAAATGCATCCCTTGCCTATTCTGTAGAAGACACTTATCAAGTGATCAACTACCAATAGGAAGGAACCTTTTATAGAAATCTCCTTTATAATACACTCATAAAACTTTGTGCATATCCCCATTTTGAGGATTTTCAAAAATGATGTCTATGCATCTAAACCATTTTTCATGGGGACAATTGTTTGTCCCAAAATATTTTTCGTCTATCATGAGGACATGTCTATGTCCAAAAATATTTTTCATATGGCATGAGGACAATTATATGTCCTAAAACATTTTTCTTATAACCTTTTGCTCATGAGGACATTTACTTGTCCCAAAATATCATTTATTTAATTTTCTTTATAACCCAACTCGGGGTTATTCAAAAGAAATGCATGTGTATAGAAATCTTTTATCTAGGCAGACATTCTCATGTCCAAAAATATTGTTTTCCATATAAGCCTCTTTTAACCCACATATAAGATACCAAACCCTTTTTAAACCAATATAGTGGACATATTCATGTCCTAAAATATTTTTCGGTATCTTCTGAAAACTAAATATAAATCCATTTCAAATCAACACAAATCCATTTAAAACCAAACAGCGTCGGTGCCCATTTTGGAACTTTTAAAACATAGGGAACATATGTATGTTCCAAAAACATATGGATTTGTGTCTCTGACCCTCAGGATGGTGACACTTAACAAGTGATCATCCTTCCCTAGAAAAGAAACCTTTCATGAGACAGTACGCGAGCCAGGCGTCTGCTCATGAACTTACTCCCATTTCAGAGAGGGCACCGCCGACCTCCAGCCTTCTCCTAAGCGACTCGGCTACAGGTAGAGGTGAGCTCTGGTTCTCAACCATTTTGGTCCGTAACCACCTCAACCATGAACCTAGTACATCATTTTGCGCACACTCGTATGCTAGTAATGATTTTCACAAAACTTAGCTCAGTCATTTGACTGTGCCCTTTTTCAAGCCTCAGCTTGATATGTATAAAGCCAACTTAGTCCGCAGACTATAGCCTTCTCGAATTGAGAACGAGGCAGGATTATTTTGAAAAGAAAATAAAATATTTTAAACCACTCAGTCCGCAGACTATGCCCTTCTCAAATTGAAAACTGGGCGTGGTTGTTTTGAAAATAAAATATTTTTGTAAATTATTTTAAAATCCTGATGTTAGGAACCCTTAAAGAGTTTAGCAATGTTTTGATAAATCCATTTTATGAAACATTTGAAATATTTGAGAAGACAATATTTTGCAAAACTTTAATGATTTGCTAAACAACTTTTGAAATTCTCATTTTTAGAAGCTTTTGAACTAATTCAAAACTAGCGGAGACAAAACTTTTCTTAATAACATTTTTATGAACAAAACTTATGCAACTCTCTTTCATCCACTGTAATGGCATTATTTGTCTTATCCACGTCGCTTCCTTGTTACACTTATATATATACAGAGGAGTTCGCATAATCTTTTGATCATTATTTACACATAAAATCTACCTACAAAATCTACCAAATCATTTTGTAGGACTGGCCACCCTTAAGTCTTTTTGGAACATCAGAGTAAAGCATCGTCAAAGTGTTACAACTCTAAGAGTTGTAAAGCACCTTGATAGATTATTTCAAAACATCTACATAAATCTCAAAACACATATATAAATTCAATTTATGACATTTAATGAAAACCATATCAAAACATCTATTTATTTCTAGAAACCATTTTGTAAAGAATTACATTTTTCAATAAAACTCCTTGGAAATAGAATTTCCATGGTTTGTTTTTGAATATCACTTTATGAAAGAGACAAACTCGTTCAATAAAAAATTCTTTGTAAACCACACTTGTATGAACTTGATTATATTAAAATCATGTTAAAACTCACATCATATTTTCAAGACCTGATCTTGCTTACTCTATAAGCAATTCTCCACATCATTAATATAAACATGATCAAGTAATTTTAATACATGAATATAAACATTATGCTTGAAAATTCACTTACTTATCTTGTAAGCAACTATGAAATCAACTTATTAAAGCAAGTTCATAAATTTCATAAGATTCCTTTGAAACAATATTTTGGAAAGCTCGCTTGCTTACTTGTAAGCAAACTCTTTAAAATCATTAATATAAAGCATTTCCAATCTTGGCAATATTGGTGATAAAATAATTATTTTAAGAAGTATTGCTTGTTTCCCATGAAACAATCCTTAAAGCATTTTATTTAAGCTATCATTTTCAAAACATAGGAGGAAATCAATATTTTGGAAAGTTCGCTTGCTTACCTTGATCACGTGAGCTTCCCGGGTCAACCCTTTCTTTGCCTTTGCCTATACATGTAGAATGATATAACATTCATGTAAATTCTATTTGCTTCCATTCACTTAGTTTTCCAACCCATTTTCATAAATATTCATAACCTGCCTAATCTCCAAGTCGGGTATACATATTTTACACATTTATGTATCTCAATCATTCATTATGCTACATATTAAATTCTCATATATTAATCTCAAAATTTGAGATTATCAATTCAGCAATGCATTTCACGTTTTTCCATCATATATTAACATATTTTTGCATTTTAATATTCTACATAATGCATTTATCATCTTATCATATGCACTGCTTCACATATGTACATCTAACAACGTCTAATTCATATATTTCTTAAAAAATTTCAAATCAACAACTTGTCCTCTAATTCAGCAAGTTTATACACTTCATTTAATACTTATTTAACGCATTTTACGAATTTTTAATCCACAATTTTCAAAGTTCCAAAAACAGCCACTTTGACATCCAATTTCTACACTTTATACATCTCTTTTGATACTCCAAAATAAACAGATTTTTATCTACTTATGTGGCGCCCCCAACCCGAGCGTCACATCCTGAGCCTTACCTCGGGATCGGTATTGACTGGTAAACGTGATCAAGATTGTTGCCCTGTCACACGGCGGGTTTTTAACGGATAATTATCCAATTTAAGTATATTTTCATAGAAGTTTATTTCCTCATAATTATATCTCAAGAAATAACTAAGTCATTTCCAACCATTCAATACACAACAAAGCATAGTATTCAAAGACATTACAACTTTTTTCTAAATCAGATGTCACTGCATGTTATAATCATAGTTGTCCATATGAAAACAATAACTTAGTTACATCCATTCAGCATAAGTTCTACTACATTATCATGATTGCAAAAGTTTTTCTCCTCTTGCTTAAATGATATTTTATTTGCTCCTCTGCTGAGTCTCTTCATTCACCTGTCTATGGGGTTGGAAAAAAAATGTGAGTTGAACACTCAATAAGCAAGCATTATATATTTCCAAGCAAATCATTTTAAAGGAAATTTTTTTCAACAAAAAGGTTTCTCTCCATTTAGTAGAGACACTTATCAAGTGATCAGCTACCTGCGGAGCAGAAATCTTTTATTTAAAATCATCAGGAAAAGCAACCTTATACCCCCTTGGGGATATACAATGACCCAATAATGAATGAATTCATGATCTCTTAGGATGGAGGCTAGCTAGGCGACCATCCGTCTTCATCTCCTTTCACACAAGGAGACACCGCCGGCCCTTGGCCAATTTTAGCGACTCGGTAACACCAAAGGGGGACAATTGGTCCGCTTATTCCTTTAAGGTGAACCTTATGCATTGTGCACATGAATTTATCCATGACATGCTAGCGTGATTTTTTTTTCACACATAATATCATAGGACAACAATTTTCATTTATCATAAAGCAGTTATATAAATCAATTTAAAATACCTAGTGAACTAAGGAATGGCCATCCTTAAAAATTCAGAAATAAATTTAAAATAAAATTTGTTAAATCAAGAAAAGCAGTTAAAACAGATTTTACAATTATTTCAAAGAAATTTTAATAGATAGAAATTTATTTAGAAAAGTTGCTTGCTTACCTTGTTCGTGAGAGCTTCCCGGATCAACCTTTTCCTTTCCTTTGCCTATGACAGAATAACATAATTTCTATATAAATTCTATTTGCTTGCATTTATTTAGTTTTCCTACCCATTTCCATAAATATTCATAACCCGTTTAGTTTCCAAGTCGGGTATGTGTACTTTATACTTACGTTTCTCAATTATTCATTATGCCACATATTTAATTCCCAAAATTTTAATCTCAAAATTTGAGATTATTAATTCAGTAATGCATTCCACGTTTTTCCATCATATTTTAACATATTTTTGCATTCTAATATTTTACATAATGCATTTATCATCTTATCATGAGCTTTGCTTTACATAAGTGCGTCTAACCGCGTCTAATTCATACTTTTCTTAAAATTTTTCAAATCAACAACTTATCCACTAATTTTATTCACTTCACTCAAATCATCTAGTTACTTGTATTGAGTGCCTACTTCACTTCTCCTTTTCTCAAGCAAGCCTCTTCTTCTTAACTCCTCCTTTTCTTTCTTTGTTTCTTCACTAAATTTTTGGGTTTGAAAGGGGTGAAAAAGAGGGACGTGGGGTGCTGCTGAAATGAAGACTCAAAATGCAGTTTTTTTTCTAAGTACCCAACCCTATGCTTGGACGTCCCCTTGCTTATATGCAATTAGCTGGAAATTTCCAGCAAATGGGCCCCACATGCCACATCATTCATGCAAATTCCAATGCATTCCTATCCCCTTAGCTGACCTGGCAGCTTGTGGGCCATTAAAATTATTTTTTCTTATTTATAAATTCACTAATTATCCATTGCATTTAACCATCACCAAGCTGTCCATCAGATCACGTCCACCATCAGCTGCCATTTTGCAACTTTTTCAACGAATTTTTGTAACTAATAAATGCACATTTACATCCCCTATTACCTAAGCTAATTATCCAAGCATTTTTCAATTTTTTAA
This sequence comes from Annona cherimola, assembly GCA_030490835.1. Lineage (NCBI taxonomy): Eukaryota > Viridiplantae > Streptophyta > Magnoliopsida > Magnoliales > Annonaceae > Annona > Annona cherimola. Next base: position 57,713,964 of record CM059976.1, read on the forward strand.
AATATAAAAAATCATTTTTCAAGCCACTTGATCGGTCAAAGTTTCCTGCACCAATTTCTGTATGCATTTAATTAAGAGATAATTGCAGGGATTTTCTCATTTTTATTAAATTACATAGTACCCTACAAATTACCCTCTCTCGACACCTCAAATTTGTCTTCTTTCATTTGTTTATTTTATTCAATTTCATCATAAATGTCATTTACTTTATGATTGGAAAAATCAAAATCCCTAGTCAAAATTTCATGAAATCTTAATCCCTTAATCATTTGCATGATCAAATCCATCCAAAACCTTTATTTCATAATTTTAGCTGTTCATTTCAAATTTCATCTTAATCCGATCTTTCTAGCCCAAGTTATCATCATTTTAAGTTTTGAATGGTGATGATCAATTTTCATCAAAATTTTCATAATCTAATTTTTTTCATGAGATTAAGCATAAAATTATATGCTTCCCCCTCAAATTTCACCTTAATCTGACTTAAGGTCTCCAAGTTATGAAATTTTCAATATTATCTCAACTTGGTTCTATAATTAACCTCCTAATCTTCATTAATCACTTATGAGATTTAATTAGACTTTTTATGGCATGCTAATATTTATCCATCTTTAATATGATATTTCAATCATAATAAACCACGTTATCTTCAATTACTAAATTTAAACAATCATTCACACAGATGACCTAACTAAAAAATCTTAAGAATTGCAAATATTTCAAATATGAATACATCATTCATACATAGTTCATTCAATATCATTTACATAACTTCTATACAAACTAGGGTTTCACAATCCTCGCCCCCTTATAATAGGTTTCATCCCGAAACGTTTATTCTTTAAATAACTGGGGGTATTTCCTTTCTACTTCCTCCCTTAATTCCCATGTAGCTTCGCCTTCGGAATATCAATTCCACTGAATCTTTACATATTCTATTTCTCTATTCCGAAGCTTCTGTATCTTATAATCCAAGATTCTAATAGGTCTTTCCTCATAATTCAAGTGATCTTGGATCAGTAGGTTTTCTGCTACCAGTACATGGGTCGGATCTGCTACATATTTCCTAAGCATGGAAATATGAAAAACATTGTGTACTAAGGAAAGTGCCGGAGGTAAAGCAATCCTATAAGCTAACTTTCCAATTTTCTCCAACACTTCAAATGGTCCAATATATCTAGGATTCAACTTACCCCTTTTTCCAAATCTCGTAACTCCCTTGAATGGCGTGACTTTGATGAATACATGTTTGCCAACTTGGATATTTAGATCTTTTCTTTTAGAATCTGTATAACTCTTCTGCCGACTGGGCTGTGAGTATACACTGGCGAATAACTTGTACTTTGTCTGCCATTTTCTGAGATAAATCTGGGGCTAGCTTCTTTTCTCCAACTTCATCCCAGTTCAACGGTGTTCGACATCGTCGTCCATACAATGCCTCGAATGGAGCCATTTGAATACTAGACTGATAGCTGTTATTATATGCGAATTCAGCTGTAGATACATATTCATCCCATGAACCACCAAATTCCAAGGTACACATACGAAGCATATCCTCGATGATCTGATTGACTCGCTCTGTCTGTCCATCTGTCTGGGGATGAAATGCGGTACTGAGCTTGAGTTGGGTGCCTAGGGTTTCGTGCAAACTTTTCCAGAATTGAGATGTGAATGTTGTGTCTCGATCGAAAATTATTGATTTAGGCACTCCATGTAGTCGTATATCTCCTTATAGTAGACTTTGGCTAACCTCTCTGCTGTGTATGTTTTCTTTATGGGTATAAAATGAGCAACTTTAGATAATCGATCAACGATTACCCATATAAAGTCATTCCCAAGCTGAGTCTTAGGTAATCCTTCAATGAAATCCATAGTAATATCGTCCCATTTCAACTCAGGAACTTCCAGAGATTGTAATTTTCCAGATACCTTTCGATGATCAGCTTTCACTCTTTGGCAAGTTAGGCACTTAGCCACATATTCAGCAATCTCTCTCTTCATATTATTCCACCAATATGCTTTATTGAGATCCTGATACATTTTAGTGCTTCCTGGATGAATGGAAAGGGTGAAAAATGTGCTTCCTTAAGAATTTGCTCATTCAACTCAGTTGTACTAGGTATGCATAAACGACCTTTGTATCGATACATACCTTGCTCATCCATAGAAAATTCTGTCAATCCTTTTCTCTTCATTTTCTCCACATGGGCATGTAGATTTGCATCTTGTTGCTGCGCAGTTTTAATTTGATCAAACAACGATGACTGTATGTACATTTGTGATAACCTTGTTTGAACTCCAGGGGGACATACAATCAATTCGAACTGTCTTATTTCCTGAAGCAACCCTTCCTATTTTGTGATAAGATGCGCCATGCTGACATTTCTGATCAATGCATCGGCTACTACATTTGCCTTAACTGGATGATACAATATCTCCAAGTCATAATCTTTTAATAACTCAAGCCATCTCCTTTGTCTCATGTTCAATTTCTTTTGTGTGAAAATATACTTAAGGCTTTTATGATCTGTATAAATTTCACACCTAGTACCATGCAGGTAATGTCTCCATATTTTTAAGGCAAACACCACTGCTGCTAATTCCAAATCATGAGTGGGGTAATTAACCTCATTGGGCTTCAATTGTCGTGATGCATAAGCTATCACCTTGCCTCTTTGCATTAATACACAACCCAAACCTTTCCTTGAAGCATCACTATATACCACAAAATCATCATTTCCTTTAGGTAGGGTTAGAATAGGTGCTTCCACTAACCGCTGCTTTAATTCCTGGAAACTGCATTCACATTCCTCAGACCATACATATCTGATTCCTTTGCGAGTCAATTTTGTTAATGGAGCCGATAATTGAGAAAATCCTTCAACAAATCTTTTGTAATACCCTGCTAAGACAAGAAAACTTCGAATTTCTGCAATGGTCGTCGGCCTTTGCCATTTCAAAATTGCCTCAATCTTTTGAGGATCAACTTGAATTCCTTGTTCTGTTATTATGTGACCCAGAAATCCTACTTGTTTCAGCCAAAATTCACACTTCTTTAGCTTAGCATACAATTTCTCTCTTCTCAATCTTTCCAATACCTTTCGTAAATGAAATTCATGTTCTTTCTCGGTCTTTGAGTAAATCAAAACATCATCAATAAATACCACAACAAATTGATCAAGATAGTCCAAAAATACCCTATTCATTATATCCATGAATACAGCAGGGGCATTAGTGAGCCCAAAAGGCATCACTAAAAATTCATAATGTCCATACCTAGTTCGAAAAGCTGTTTTATGAACATCGGTCGGACATATTCTTAACTGATGATACCCTGGCTGTAAATCAATCTTAGAAAATGTGGTAGCTCCTTGTAATTGATCAAACAAATCATCAATTCTGGGCAATAGGTATTTATTTTTCACTGTGACCTTATTTAATTCCCGATAATCAATGCACAATCTTAAACTTCCATCTTTCTTTCTCACAAATAATATCGGAGCTCCCCAGGATGATACACTGGGTCTGATAAAACCTTTATCTAACAACTCCTATATTTGAGTTCTCAGCTCATTCATTTCAGTCGGTGCCATTCTGTATGGAGCCTTTGACATTAGAGCTGTACCTGGTATGATATCAATAGTCATATCCATTACTCTTTGCGGAGGTAACATGGTCAAATTCCTTTGGAAATACATCAAAAAATTCCTTAACCACTGAAATTTGATTTATTTCTATCTCCATGCCTTTCTCCACATTAACTGATACCAGATAAGCTTGGCACCTTTGGCGAATCATTTTGACCGCTTTCATGAATGATATTAATATCGTAGTGGTTTCAGGCCGTCTTAGCTTTCCAATGACTATCTCTTTTTCTGGAGCTTTTTCTAACTTAACCTTCTTATTTTTGCAATCAATTGTAGCTCCCCACTGACTCAACCAATCATACCCAATATCACATCAAATTCTGTCATAGGTAATAGGATCAAATTGGCTTCTAAAATCAATGATCCTATCCTAATTGGGCATGCTTTGCATACTTGGCTAACACTGGCTAACCAATATGCAGGAGACTCTACATGAATTATCTCATTGGTTTTCTCTACCGGTAGTGCATGGGTGGCCACAAATTGGCATGCTATGAATGAGTGACTAGCACCAAAATCAAACAAAGTAACTGCCGAATTTTCTAAAATGTAAACCATACCTGTGACCACCTTCTCTTCTTGTTCTTGAGATTCAGTCCGAGTCAAAGCATGCACATGTACCGGATTCACAGTAGTTCCCTACCTATTCGCTATTCCTGATATCCTAAGCTGTGCGGGTCTTCCACGACCTTGGGATGTTTGTGCTTTATTCGGACAATTCAGAGCGATATGTCCTGTTTGGTCACAAATATAACATTTAATGACCTTTGCTTCACCCGCTCTGCATTCCTTGGCTATATGGCCCGCTTGCTCGCATTTATAGCACCGATTTGATCCTTTTAGGCATTCTCCTGAATGTCGCCTTGACATTTTTTGTAGAAAGGCGGGAGCTTCTTCTTTGGAGCTCCTTTTCCTCTCTTTACATTTCCCTTCTTACCCGTTTCTCTTCCTGATTCAGTTTCCTTTGTTCCAAAACTAAATATTTTTGACCCAAACCTTAATTCCTGTGTTCTTAATGCCTCAATTTCCAATGCCCTGGCTCTTTCAAGACACGAAGCATAATCTTTAATTAACAAGGGAGCGAGGCTTTATCTGAAATACGGCCTCTGTCCTTGTTGGAATCTCTGTGCCTTATTACTTGGCTCATTCGCAATCCAGGGCACATATCGAACTAAAGCATTAAACTTAGTAGCGTATTCGGTAATAGACATTCTTCCCTAATAAAGCCTTTCAAATTCTATCACTTTCTGACTTTGTAAACCAATAGGAAGATATTCCTTATTAAACTCCTCAACAAATGTTGGCCATGATACCTCTTCGTGACCAACATCGTTTCCCACCATTCTGCGCATCCTTGATCAATAAATGTGTAGCGCACAATACCTTCTGCCGATCATTACACGGAGAGATTCTAAATAATTTCTTAATCTTTATTATCCATTGTTCAGCCTGTACCGGATCAGGTTCTCCTGAAAATTTTGGGGGTCTCTGAGCCAAGAATGCATTAATCGCCTTTCTATCAGCTTCCATTAGCTGATTTTCATCTACTGTGGGTGCTGTCATGGGGGTTGGGCCAGCTGTTGGAATGGCTCTATCTCTTTCGGTACTGCCTAACTAGGCCTGCTGTGTTCTTTCCCACAACCCTTGAATAATATCTGCTGTCTGCGCTGCCCAATCACGAGTAGCCTGCTGCATTGCCTCTTTAACTGTTGCTGCTACCCTTCTTCTATAAGCCGTCCCTGCCTTACCTCACTTCCTTCTTCTACATTTTGTTCTAGACTTACATTTTCTCATCTTTGTCGTGTTCTTGAACTTTCACTATTGGATTCAGGTTCCGCCCTTTTTGGTCTACTAGTTTCTCCCATCTCATGTTGGCTAGGGATTTCCTGAACAACTTCTTTTCCTTTGTTTATTCTCCTTCCTGATCTTGTTTCCACCATGATGCTTTTCTGAATATATAAAGGTATATAATCTTTCATTTATAATTAGGGTTAGATCATCATACATATATTATCAGCATAAAATTAAAAATCAATTTGTACATTCATCATCACAAGCATTCACAACCATCCATATTCACAGTATTTCATATTATTCACATTAACAAACATATACTATTATACATTCCATAACCCTTAGTTCCTAACATCACACATTATATTACAGCATCACACTCATATATTACATACATCACACCTATATAGAGGTACAACACTTCTTAGCAAAGTCTTATGATCTCATAATTATACATATTAAAGTTCATAAAACAAAGAAAACTCAACGCCTACCCGCTCTCTTTCCAAAGTAATGATAACGCTTATGCCTAGGCGATATCTCGGTAGGTTCCTCTGTAATAGAGCTAGTATCGGACCAAGCATGATTGTTTCCTCCTCCACCATTATCATTATTATCACTACTATCACTACTGCTTTCACTTTCATTACCATTTTCTTCTTCATCTACTACTGGTTCAAGATACCATAATGGTGCTGCCATTAAAAATAATTTACCTGTACTTCTATCCATATGGATCATAACTTCACCAGGATGGGGAGTAGATTCAGGTGGCTCTATAAATCCTTTGGCACGACCCTCCTCTATAAAAGGAACCATATCTTTTTCCCTCTGTCGAATGCTCTCCCAAGTCTTTCCATAATGGAATTGGAGATATCCACCTTTAAATTTATACCAAGGTCTCGAAGTAGGAGGTACAGGTGCTGGAGTACTATTCCAAAATCGCTGCAGTTCTTGAGGAGATATAAAATCTGTGGGCGTACGAAAGGTTCCTAAAGATCCAGAATGATAAGCCGGTATACCCTCAGCTCTAGGAGCCCTGTTGCTAGACTCCACAATGTTTGGCTTCTGCTAGGATCTATTCTACAGATAAGGTGGATGCTGTATAGGAGAAAAACCTGGAGGTGCTGATGAAAAAGGATCTGCATCGCATTGTGATTCTAACCACCTATTAACACTCTCATTGATTTTTCGTTTCTTTTCTTCTTCCATCTCCTTCTTTAACTCTTCTGCACTCATCACTCGTTTTCCCTTATCGGCCATCTGTTCAAATATATAACTGCATTAGTTATATACTAAAAATAACACATTGCAAATACTTATAAAATTCTCATAGAATCATATATATCATGTTTTATCATTAGACTTAGACTTTTCCACGCCTATTTACCAGTCCATGCTCATATACCAAGCTCTGTGGCGCCCCCAACCCGAGCGTCACATCCTGAGCCTTACTTCGGGATCGGTATTGACTGGTAAACGTGATCAGGATTGTTGCCCTGTCACACGGCGGGTTTATAATGGATAATTATCCAATTTAAATATATTTTCATAGAAGTTTATTTCCTCATAATTATATCTCAAGAAATAACTAAGTTATTTCCAACCATTCAATACACAACAAAGCATAGTATTCAAAGACATTACAACTTTTTCCTAAATCAGATGTCACTGCATGTTATATTCATAGTTGTCCATATGAAAACAATAACTTAGTTACATCCATTCAACATAAGTTCTACTACACATCATGACTGCAAAAGTTTTTTTCTCTTGCTTAAATGATATTTTATTTGCTCCTCTGCTGAGTCTCTTCATTCACCTGTCTATGGGTTTAGAAAACAAAAACGTGAGTTGAACACTCAATAAGAAAGCATTATATATTTCCAAGCAAATCATTTTAAAGGAAATCTTTTTCAACAAAAAGGTTTCTCTCTATTTAGTAGAGACACTTATCAAGTGATCAGCTACCTGCGGAGCAGAAATCTTTTATTTAAAATCATCAGGGAAAGCAACCTTATACCCCCTCGGGGATATACAATGACCCAATAATGAATGAATTCATGATCCCTTAGGATGGAGGCTAGCTAGGCGACCATCCGTCTTCATCTCCTTTCACACAATGGAGACGCCGCAGGCCCTTGGCCTATTTTAAAGACTCGGTAACACCAAAGGGGGACAATCGGTCCGCTTATTCCTTTAAGGTGAACCTTATGCATTGTGCACATGAATTTATCCATGACATGATATAATGATTTTTTTTTCACACATAATATCATAGGACAACAATTTTCATTTATCATAAAGCAGTTATATAAATCAATTTAAAATACCTAGTGAACTAAGGAATGACCATCCTTAAAAATTTAGAAATAAATTTCAAATAACATTTGTTAAATCAAGAAAAGTAGTTAAAACAGCTTTTATAATTATTTCAAAGAAATTTTAATAAATAGAAATCTATTTAGAAAAGTTGCTTGCTTACCTTGTTCGTGAGAGCTTCCCGAATCAACCTTTTCCTTTCCTTTGCCTATGACAGAATAACATAATTTCTATATAAATTCTATTTGCTTGCATTTATTTATTTTTTCAACCCATTTCCATAAATATTCATAACCCTTTTAGTTTCCAAATCGGGTATGCATACTTTATACTTACGTTTCTCAATTATTCATTATGCCACATATTTAATTTCCAAAATTTTAATCTCAAAATTTGAGATTATTAATTCAGTAATGTATTCCACATTTTTTCATCATATTTTAACATATTTTTGCATTCTAATATTTTACATAATGCATTTATCATCTTATCATGTGCTTTGCTTTACATATGTGCGTCTAACCGCGTCTAATTCATACTTTTCTTAAAATTTTTCAAATCAACAACTTATCCGCTAATTTTATTCACTTCATTTAACACCTAATTAATTCATTTTTACGAATTTTTAATTCACAATTCTCGAAATTACAAAAACAGCCACTTTGACATCCAATTTCCACACTTTATACGTCTCTTTTGATACTCCAACATAAACCGATTTTTATCTGTTTAATTACAGAAATTTATCTTAATTTATTTGCCCTAAATTCAATGCATTTTCACATATTTAAAGTCCATATATAAGTTATTTGCAAAACAGCAACATTTTCTTCATGTATAGGGTACCCATTTACACCATTTGGACGTCCACTTTTCACTTCGGTTAAAATCCGAATTTAGGCAGTTTATGTGATGCCCTTATTCACATCCAAAGTGTCCTATATCTAGGGTATTTTACCCTATATTTCATCCATAATTTATTTAAATCATTTCCTTTATCATTTTCATCATTTAGAAGTGAATTTCGGGTCTTAGACGATACCATAACTAGCTTACCTTCTATACTTCACAACACGTGCTAAATTTAAGATATAATCAACACTAAATCATGAATTATCATGTGAGTACATTCACTAATTCAAACAGCAACTTAAAACACAATTTCAGCATGATTAAGCTAGAGTAGAAGCTTACACAACACACAAATCACTTCCTACATACTTTTAACTCTTAACTATACTACTTGCTATAAACTTCCATTAAATTCCCTAATGAAAAACATCATAACTCTTCATTAAAAATTCCATTATGAAACACATTCATAGCTCACAAATTAAATTAGAAAAACTGAATTAGAATCACTCAACTCAAATCATCTACTTACTTGTATTGAGTGCTACTTCACTTCTCCTTTTCTCAAGCAAGCCTCTTCTTCTTAACTCCTCCTTTTCTTTCTTTGTTTCTTCACTAAATTTTTGGGTTTGAAAGGGGTGAAAAAGAGGGACGTGGGGTGCTGCTGAAATGAAGACTCAAAATGCAGTTCTTTTCTAAGTACCCAGCCCTATGCTTGGACGTCCCCTTGCTTATATGCAATTAGCTGGAAATTTCCAGCAAATGGGCCCCACATGCCACATCATCCATGCAAATTCCAATGTATTCCTATCCCCTTAGCTGACATCGCAGCTTGTGGGCCATTAAAATTATTTTTTTCTTATTTATAAATTCACTAATTATCCATTGCATTTAACCATCACCAAGCTGTCCATCAGATCACGTCCACCATCAGCTGCCATTTTGCTAATTTTTCAACGAATTTTTGCAACTAATAAATGCACATTTACATCCCTTATTACCTAAGCTAATTATCCAAGCATTTTTCAATTTTTTAAAAATATAAAAAATCATTTTTCTAGCCACTTGATCGGTCAAAGTTTCCTGCACCAATTTCTGTTGCCTGCACACGATCCACTTTTGCAGCTGCTTATCATATCAAAATTAATTTTTTCACAGCTTTAATTAATCACTAATTTAATTAACTGATAGTTTAGGGAATTTAGGGTCAATTTAGGTTAATAAAAAATTTATAAAGTATGCATTGAGCTGCCAAAACCGTCCACATCACCCAAAGAGCATGTTGCTGTCCACTTTTTCATCTTCCATTCAACAGTCCAGATCAGCTCCTAATAAATCCGAATTCCACTTAAATTTAATGAAAAATTATCCACATTAACTCCTTGTTGACTTTGGGTATACATTTTATTATTAAAAAATTCCAAAAATCCAACTATAAAGCTGTTTGGACGTCCATAATCCGCCACCTATTCCATTTTCCATTTGACCCATTAATTATGCATTTAATTAAGAGATAATTGCAGGGATTTTCTCATTTTTATTAAATTACATAATACCCTACAAATTACCCTCTCTCGACATCTCAAATTTGTCTTCTTTCATTTGTTTATTTTATTCAATTTCATTATAAATGCCATTTACTTTATGATTGGAAAAATCAAAATCCCTAGTCAAAATTTTGTGAAACCTTAATCCATTAATCATTTAAATGATCAAATCCATCCAAAACCTTGATTTCATAATTTTAGCCGTTCATTTCAAATTTCATCTTAATCCGATCTTTCTAGCTCAAGTTATCATCATTTTAAGTTTTGTACGGTGATGATCAATTTTCATCAAAATTTCCATAATCTAATTTTTTTCATGAGATTAAGCATAAAATTATATGCTTCTTCCTCCAATTTCACCTTAATCCAACTTAAGGTTTCCAAGTTATGAATTTTTCAATATTATCTCAACTTGGTTCTATAATTAACTTCCTAATCTTCATTAATCACTTATGAGATTTAATTAGACTTTTTATGGCATGCTAATATTTATCCATCTTTAATACGATATTTCAATCATAATAAACCACGTTATCTTCACTTAGTAAATTTAAACAATCATTCACACAGATGACCTAACTGAAAAAATCTTAAGAATTGCAAATACTTCAAATATGAATACATCATTCATACATAGTTCATTCAATATCATTTACATAACTTCTATACAAACTAGGGTTTCATAACTTAATTCCAGAAATTAATCTAACTTTTTCTAACCCAAATCTAGGGTATTAACATATATATCAATTTGGATGATTTCTACATAGGTTTCATATTTCTTTTTGATTTTTTTCTCAAACTATCCACATATGCTGAAATCAGGCATACTGATATCTATAAATCTTGATTTATAATCAATTCAAGGTATTTAATTCTGAAATTTCTATCATACATCAATAAATACATGAATTAACTGTCATAAAAATTTCATCACGAAATATTAACATTATATATTTATTTTGTCCTTTTTACTGTGCTGGACAATGTTGTGAGTTTAGGGTCAGCGCTAATCACGTGAATTATGGGGCATATTTATACCCATAAAATCTAATTTTTATTTTTTCATGTGATTATAAATATGTTTTATATATTATGTAAAATTTTCAGACCGAAATTATTTTTATAGAAATTATTAAAAATAATTTTGCTACAGCTGATCCTATCACCCATTTTACCCTATTTAGGTTAATCTTCTCATATTTTTAATTTGAAACTGGATTATTATTTTAAACTTAAAATTGGTTAATTCCTTAATCAATCTATCATGATTATTCCTAAAAATTATAATGCTAAAATTCATCCATTTACTGTCCCGTTCATATTTTAGTTTACAACATCATAAAATTTCTAGATTTGAGGTATAAAATCAAAATAATCATATACTTACTTGATTAAATGGGTAATCCCTCCTTTTCCCCTTTATTTTCTTCTCTTTTATTCCTCCTTGGTGGCCTAGGGCTGGGATGTGAGCTGCTGCTGGAAAGGAGAGCTCCAAAATGCAAAACTTTTCTAAGTATCCATCACACACATGGACGTCCCTTACTCTTTATACAATGGCTGGAAATTTCCATCTAGTGGACCCCACATGCCACCTCATTTGTGCTAAGTCCAATGCAATTCTATCCCCTTAGCTGACATGGAAACTTGTGGGCCATTTAAATTAATTTTTCCTTAATTAAAAATTCACTAATCATCCATTGCATTAAACCATCTCAAATCTGTCCACCAGATCACGTCCACAATCAGTTGTTGTTTTCAAATTGTTTTCAACAAATTTTACAGCTATTAAATGCACATTTATATTACCTAATACCTAGTATAATTATCCATACATTTATCAATTTTTAAAAAATACAAAAAATCACATTTTGGCCACTTGCACGGTCAAACTTTTCTGCTCCTTTTTCTGATGCCTGCACACGTTCCTCTTTTGCAGCAGCTTATCTCATCATAATTAATTTTTTTCCAGCTTTATTTAATCACTCATTTAATTAAATAGTAGTGTAGAGAATTTATGGTAATTTAGGCTTAATAAAAAAATTATAAAATATGCATAGAGCTGCCAAACCGTCCACATCATCCAAGAGGCATGTTGCTATCCATTTTTGCTTTTCCCATTCAATGGTCCAGATCTGCCCTTTTAGATCCGAATTTTACTTTAATTTAATGCAAAATTATCCTCATTAACTCATAGTTGACTTTAGGTATTTATTTTATTATAAAAATTTCACAAAATGCAACTATAGGGCTGCTTGGACGTCCCCAGATGCCACCTATTCCATACTCCTTTTGCACCATTTAATTATGCATTTATTTAAGAGATAATTGCAGAGATTTTCTTATTTTTAGTAATCTACAAAATACCCTACAAATTACCCCCTCTTGACACCTCAAATTTGTCTTTATGCATTAGATTATTTTACTCATTTCCATCATAAATGCTATTTACTTTTTAGTTTGAAAAGTCAAAATCTCTAATCACAATTTCGTGCAAGCTTAATTCCTTAATCATTTGCATGATCAAATCCTTCCAAAATCTTGATTTCATAATTTTAACCGTCCATTTCAAATTTCATCTCAATCCGACTTTTCTAGCTCAAGTTATGATCATTTTAAATTTTGGACGGTGATGATCAATTATCATCAAAATTTTCATAATCTACATTTCCCATGTGATTAAGCATGAAATTATGTGCTTCCATCTCAATTTTCATATGAATCCGCCTTATGGGCAACAAGTTATGAATTTTCTAAGGTTTTCTTTACTAACTTGAGAATTATCCTTTTAAATTCTCATAATCCATATCAAATAATCTAAAATGATTATTCATGATGTATTGGTGTATTTTAATCACCAACAAATTATTCTAATCCCTTTGTCCCACATTAGCTTATAATGATCACTCGAATCATCATTGCTAATCCTTAGCCCTAATTATCATAGTTTAGCAAAATCACAAAATTATTCATAATTCAATAAATTCACTTATAAATCACATATTAATATTCAATACATATATTAAATCCTACTTAGGTTGGGGTTCCACACTGTGAGAGAGAAGGCTTGAGAGAGAATGAGAGAGAAGGAGATGACAGTGGCAGTGATAGATAGAGAGAGAGAGAGAATGTGAGAGAGAGGCAGACTAAGAGAGAGAGAGACGGACTGAGTGAGAGAGAGGTGTAATGGAAGTTGACGCGCGAGAGAGAGAGAGAGGAGATGAAGAAGGAAAGAGAGGAAGTGCTGGAGAGTGAGAAATCGAGAGAGAGAGCTCGAGAGCTGAGAGAGAATCCGGTCGCGGGAGAGAAATGAGGGAGAAAGAAAGAGGAAAAAAGAAGAAGAAGAAGAAGTAGAGATGGGCGACGGCACGGGAAGACCAAGCGACGCGCACTAGAATCGACTTGCCCTAACCAAAGTCTATTCCGGCGGAGTCGACTTCGCTTTGGTGCAGTCGACTTCGATGAAGTCGACTTGGGCGGATCGGAGTCGACTTGGTTTTATCGACTTAGTTTCTTTGTTCTTTCTAATTTGCTCCCCCTATCATATTATGCTCGTAATCAATCTCAATCATACCCATATCATTTCTAATCTTGTAAAATGGTTCCTTTTCTAATGGTTTGGTGAAAATGTCAGCAATTTGATCCTCAGTTTTAACATACTCTAGACAAATATTATGATTTTCAACATGTTCCCGAATGAAATGATGTCTTACATCTATATGCTTTGTTTTAGAATGCAACACAGGATTTTACGTCAAATAAATAGCACTTGTATTATCACATCTAATTGGAATGTCATGATAATCAATACCATAATCCTTAAGTTGTTGTTTCATCCAAAGCAGTTGGGCACAACAACTCCCGGTGGTTATGTATTTGGCTTCCGCGGTAGATAAAGCGACACTAGTCTGTTTTTTTGAAAACCATAAAACCAACATGTTTCTAAGAAACTGATATGTTCCACTAGTGCTTTTTTTTATCTACTTTATAACTGGAAAAATTCGCATCCGAGTAGTTGATTAGTTCAAATGTTAACCACTTTGGATAGCATAGTCCTAGATTGGTGATTTTGATCAAATATCTGAAAATTCTTTTTACAACTATTAGATGTGATTCTTTTGGACATATTTGGAATCTTGAACACATGCAATCACTAAACAAAATATCCGGTCTAGAAGCAGTCAAATATAATAACGACCCTATCATGCTTCTATATAGTTCTAGTCATCTCTTGTGTTGTCCTATTTTTCTTTTCAACTACCCCATTTTGTTGGGGAGTTCTTAGTGCAGAAAATGTGTGGTGAATTCCTTTCTCATTACAAAATTTTATAAATCGTTTATTTTCAAATTCACCACCATGATCACTTTTAATGGAATAATTGTGTTCTGTTTTTCATTTTGCACCAAATTTGAAAAAGTGACACACATGGAAAATGCTTCATTTTTGCTAGCTAAGAGAATTATCCATGTAAATCTTGAAAAATCATCAACTATAACAAATACGTACTTTTTTCCACCAAGAGTTAAAATGTCAAATGACTCGTAAAGATCCATATGTAATAGTTCAAGTGGCCTAGTTGTTGAAATTTCCTTTTTGGTGGAAAATGACATATTGGGTTACTTGGATAGTTGATAAGCTTTACAAATTTTGTCTTTGTCATATTTAAGCTTTGGTAACCCTTCCACTAGGCTCTTTTTTCACAAAGTTTTAATGTTTGACATGTTTATATGTCCAAGCCTTTTATGCCATATCCATGGATCATTTTTTATGACTATTATACATTTTCCATCAAGTTCATCAAGACAAACCAAATATACATTTCCATGTCTTTTGCCACTAAAGACTATGTGATTATCATTAAATACATTGCATATAGAAGATTCAAATACAACTTTGTAACCTTTATCACACAATTGGTTAATGCTCATTAAGTTGTGTTTGAGTCCTTCAACAAATAGTACATCCTCAATACATGCATTTGAATTTTCAAAAACATTTTCTTTACCTTTAATTATACATTTTTCATTGTTCCCAAATGCAACCATTCCTTCACTATATGGTTTGATCTTGTGGATCAATCTTCTTTCTCCCGTCATATGTCTTGAGCAGTCACTATCCATTGTTGGAAACATGTGGAAAATAAGCTAAGTTTATGTTTTGATGATTAATAAATCAATTTGAGTAAGTTTTGGTTACTAACATGTTTGTGAAGATGATTAAAGGATATACAAATGAAGAAAATGAAGCATGACAAGTCAAGTCAATTTCTAAGTCAACTCAGGCTTCGACTTAGGCCAAGTCGATCCCCAAGTCGACTCAAGAAGCGACTTCAAGGCGTCGTTTTCATCCAGAGTTGAAATCGAGGAGCAAAGCTGCCGAAGTCGCATCCCAAGTCGACTCCGCTTGCGACTTGGGTGAAGTCGCCGACCAAGTTGACTCCAGCATCGACTTCGAAACGTCATTTCCTTCCAGAGTTGAAATCGAGAACGAGAGCTGCTGAAGTCGCATCCCAAGTCGACTCCGCATGCGACTTGGGTGAAGTCGCAGACCAAGTCGTGCGGAACTTGCAGATCAAGATGACTCATTGATAGATTTAAGTGAAGATGAAGGCCAAGACAACTCAAACACTCAAATGAAGATCAAATAAAGATCAAAGCAAGAAGGGTTGCATGAATTCATCATGTTGGATCATGAACACTTACTCGGACATCTTCCATGCATTCCAAGATTCAAGTACTCAAGAACTCAAGAAAAAAAACCAAGGTTTTCAAAGTAAATAATCATACAGTGTTCCAAAGAGATATAAATCAAGAGAATAACATCAATATAAAGAAAATCAAGTGATTAAAGTCATCTCCGAAGATTTCAAGTTCAACTAGCAAGCTGAAGAAGTGAAGTCGCACCCGAAGTCGACTTCACCTGCGACTTGGGTCAAGTCGAGGACCAAGTCGACCCAGACTGGAACTTGAAGAAGTTGCGGAAAGCCGAAGTCGCACCCGAAGTCAACTCCATCTGCGACTTGGGTGAAGTTGCACCCGAAGTCGACTCCACCTGTGACTTGGGTCGCAACGGTCGGAAATTTTTCGAACGTTGGCGCATTAAATGAACATAACTCCCATCTCTAAGAGCATTAAGTGAGCATAACTTCCAAACATCTAGATTCCCTCGCAAATTATATAAGGCATTCAATATGAACGAGGCGGGTAGCTGAGAATTCATTGAATGAGCATAACTCCCATCTCTAAGAGCATTAAGTGATCAAGACAACATCTAAAAGAAGAACCTTGCTTCCAAACTGCCAAGAGCTGCTTGCTGAATCATTAAGCCTACGTTACAAGTTCTTCTCTGCGCCAAATCTGCCTCTACACAACAGTAACGTGTAGAAAATTTCTTTTGTTATTTCTTGTTGTATTGAACTTGATTTAGTTTGGGTAACTAAGATCAAGTGTAAGCAAAGTAGTGTGTGATTGGGGTGGAACTCGTCACCTACTTGTGCTGTGAATTGTTGATGCCCCTTAGAGCTGGAATCTAGAAGAGAGCAGTGACTCTAGTTGTATTTGTGAAATACATAGTGGAACCCAAGTCACAAGAGGTGTGAGCTTGGAAGAGTGGAGTAAGGAAGGTTGCCCGAACCACTATAAAATCTTGTTTGTTGATATTTATATCTATTCTCTGCTCTATATTGCTTTCCATTTGCTTCTTCATAAAAGGGGACTAGATTAATCCAGGATAAAGTTTCTGTTTAAGTTGAAAAATATTAAATACCCAATTCACCCCTCCCCTCTTGGGTAATTTCCATTAACTCGGGACCAACATCCATAAACCACATGTTGTTGGGCTTTGCTTTAAGACATACCTGCAAAAATAAAGTCATGTAGAGCTTATCTTTATGGTACCCATTTTATAGGTCCATTTGGGGTTAGTTAGCCATTAGAATCTACGTTGTTCTATCTTGAAAAGCATAAATCCAATGCTCTTTGGTACCTAAACTAGTTTTGCACCAAGATTATACAATTTCCTTACTTTGCATTGATATACCTTGTGTCCCATTTTGTTGCAAAAGTTACATGCTCCCGGAAGTCTTGGAGTGGAAATCCATGTAGTAGATGTTGGAAACAATGTTTAAAACAAAACAAATTTGACCAAAGCATGAGTTTTGATGATTAACAAAGTTAAATTTGAGTATAATGTGAATACTAATGTTTATGTTGAATGGTTTAAGGAAAAGAAATAGCCAAGTCGATCTCCAAGTCGACTTGGGCTTCGACTTAGGGTGAAGTCGATCCCAAAGTCGACTCCATCTTCAACTCCAAATTGAACCCCACGACCAGTTTTAAAAATAGAAGAAGAGCAGGTGAAGTCGCAGGCCAAGTCGACTCCACTTGCGACTTGGGAAGCCAAGTCGCAAACGAAGTCGACTCCAACATCGACTTGAGACGGCAAAAACACTCCAGAGTTGATTTTGGGGCACAAAAATACCGAAGTCGCAGACGAAGTCGACTCCAGTTACGACTTGGGTGAAGTCGCAAACGAAGTCGACCCCAACTTCGACTTGAGGCTTTCAAAGTTCAAAGATGCAGATTCAAGCTCATTCCAAGAATCAACTTGAGTTTTCTCAAATCCAAATCAAGGGTACAAGCTCATTATCAACTTAAGTCTCTCAAGTCCAAGGCAAAGCTCCAAGTGTATTTCAAGATGAAGAAACTCAAGTCATGAAGATTAGTGAATCAAAGACAAGTTCTTCAAAGATTCACAAAGACTACAAATATGTGAAGCCATTCCAGAATGAAAATGATCAAAGAATGAAGCCAAGCAAGCTAAAGGAAAAGGGTCAAACTGTTTTCGGCACAAGAACGAGTCAAGTCGCAACCCAAGTTGACTCCAATATCGACTTGAGGTCAAGTCTGAAACCAAGTCGACCCAGACTCAGACTTGAGAAATGTGGAACTGAAGTCGCACACGAAGTCGAATCCAGTTGCGACTTGGGAAGCCAAGTTGCAGACGAAGTCAACTCCATCTGCGACTTGGGGAAGCAACGTTCGAATTTTTGAATGTTAGAACATTTATTGCGCGCCAACCACTTCTATAACGTTCAAATCTTCCCCATTCTATAAATAGACACTCAAGCAAATGAAAATATATACACTACATTGTCAAAAGAGAGAAAAGAAGTGCAAACAAGAGCTCCCATTTGCTTTTCTCTAAATTTGATTGATCTATACACTTTCAAAGGAAGAACGAGCTTCAAGTTGCAAGTAGCTTCAACGACATACAACCGGTTGCATCTACAAATTCTTCCTCAAACTCAATCTTGCCTACACAACTTTGTAAAGTGTAGATCTTCTTTATTTTCATTACTCTTTGTTATTGGTCTTGGTTTGAGTTTGTTGTAACAAACCAAGACGTTGCAAGTAGAGTTGTGATTGGAGTTGAACTCATCACCTACTTGTATCAAGTGTATAGGCCCCCTAGAGCTAGAATCTAAAAGAGAGCATAGGCTCTAAATGTGTATGGCCTCCTAGAGCTAGAATCTAGAAGAGAGCGGAGACTCTAAGTGTATTCGCGGAATACATAGTGGAACCCAAGTCACAACAGTGTGTGAGCTTGGAAGAGTGGAGTAGGGAAAGGTTGCCCGAACCACTATAAATCTTGCCTACTGTCTACTTCATTGCTTTCATTATTTCATTGCTCTCTATCTGTTTAAATTAAAGGGGATTAAGCTTTCAAGGGGTTAAGTTTTAATTTACCGAAGAATTTTTTAAGAACCCAATTCACCCCTCCCCTCTTGGGTTTTGCCATTAACTCGGGATCAACAGTAGATAGTTCCCATATTAGTCTTCTGGTCCAAGCAACATGATTCATTTTTGGTTTAGTATAGATGAGTTTTACTTGGTTTTTAGTAGTCCTTGGAGCATTAGATTTACTACATTCTCCTTTCTCAAATGTAGAGTACCCAAGTCCTCTTTTGTTGTTTTGGGTGGTCATGTTTAAACAATTTTGACGCTTTCCCCTGGATTAGAGAACTTAGTTAGTAATTCATTTAATGATTTATTTTCTTTCTTTAGTCTTTCCACCTCACTTGTCAAAGTATTCTTTTCATTAGTTAAGTGGTCAAATTTCTTTGCAAGTTGTTATTGAATCGCATTGTCTTTTCTTTATTGTGAATTTGTTTCTCAACTTCTTTATTTGCTCATATAATGAATCATATGCTTGTTATAGTTCTTCTAATTCAGCACATTTGAGACATTCATTTATGGAAGAAAAAATAGATTGAGTTTTTAGTTTAGAAGTTACCTCTTCACTGCTTGTGCAGTTTGTTGAGGTTGTTTATTCCTCCAAAGTTTCTGTTGCAGTGAGACAAAGGTTGCTATCTTCCTCCACTGTAGCCATGCAACATATTCTTGCATAATTTGCAGCCTCATTATCTTCATTTGATGAGCTGCAAGTTGTGGATGTCTCTTCATTGACGTACATCCCTCTTCCTTTAGCTTTTTGAAATTTTCTGTTTTCGCCTCGGTCCTTCTTTTCTTGTCGTTCCCTTGTCTTGTTCTCCTCGAGTGTGGGACATTGGGCTTGCATATGCCCCATTCCTCCACACTGGTAGCACTTTGTTGCTTCCTTCTTTTTCTCCTTCAAATTTCTTTCTTTGAAACCCTTGAAGATCTTTCCTTTTCTCACGAACTTTCTGAATCTTCTTGTGAGTAGGGCAATTCCTCATCGTCGTTTTGAGAAGATGAGGTGGACTCATCCAAAATTTGTGCGGCCTTCAAGGTGATTTCTCTTTTGCATTTATGTTGCTCATCGTTCCTCCTCTTTATCAACTCATGTGACATGAGTGAGCTGACAAGATCTTCTAGCCTTAGTGTGTTTAGGTCCTTTGCTTTCTCAATGGTCGTGATCTTAGGAGTCCACGATTTAGGTAGCGCCCTTAGAATCTTCATAACTTGCTCAGATTCAGAAATAACTTTCCTGAGACCTTTTAGAGCATTAGTAATTTTTGAGAATCTAGCAAATATTTCAGAAATATTTTCGATCTCAAGCATTTTAAAGCTTTCTAGCTCTCCAATCAGAATATTTCTTCTCATCCCTTAGACTTGAGAAGTTCCCTCATTAATAGATATTAGTGTATTCCATATTTCTTTGGTGGTTTGGCATGAGGATACCCTATCATATTCAGATGTAGTTAAAGCACAAAAAAGGGAATTCATGGCTTTAGCGTTGCTTTTTACGGCCCTAACCTCCTCCTCAGACCATCTGAAGGCTCTTTCATCAATAGGTAGTATAACACTATCTTGGATAGCAATCCAAGAATGTGTATCCACAGCCATGATAAGTTGTTTCATTCTTAACTTCCAGTAACCGAAGTTACTCCTACATAAAAGAGGTGTCCTTGTAAATGATTGGCCTTTAGCGAATGTAGGGGTGGAAGTTTGTTGGGATGCCATTTGTAAGATCTCTTTGGCTCAAACTCAAAGACCTACTCTGATACTACTTGTTGGTCCCGAGTTTATGGCAACAACCCAAGAGGGGAGGGATGAATTGAGTATTTTAAAATTCTTTACTTAAGCAGAATTTTTTTCCTTTTCAATTTAATCCCCTTAATGAAACAAGCAGAAAATATGGAGAGAAATAAAGCAGTAAAACGCAGATAATCAAGCCACACCAAAAGACACAGTTTTATAGTGGTTTGGACAACCTTCCCTACTCCACTCTTCCAAGTTCACACCCGTTGTGACTTAGATTCCCCTATTGAATTTCAAATACAACTAGAGCAGCAGGTCTCTTCTAGATTCCAGCTTTAGGGGGCTTACACAAATACAACACAAGTAGGTGACGAGTCACACTTCAGTCACACACATGTGGTACCCAAACCCAAGTAGGTCTATAAATATGATACATATATTATTTAAATAAATTATGAATGATTTATGATTTTTATGATTTAATGGTATTTTACAATTAGGATTTGTAATTAAGAATGGTGATTAAGACTAATCACTATAGCCCAAAGTGAGTTAAGATGACTAAAGGGGCTTAATAAGGATTAGAATATGTTAATGTGGCATGAATATTTATTTTAATTTTTACGATTTAATTAATGGATATTAAAAGGAAAATTATGGAATTATGTTAGAAAATCGTAGAAAATTCATAATTTGACGCCTATAAGGCGGAATGAGATGAAATTTGAAAGGTAAGTGTTGGTCACGAGTTGATGGAAAAACCCAAGAGGGGAGGGGTGAATTGGGTATTTAAAAATTTATAACTTAAACAGAAACTTAACCCCGGATTAATCTAGTCCCCTTAATGAAGAAACGAAATAGAAAGCAATGTAATGTAAAGAGCAGAAATATAAATCAAGCACACAGGATTTTTATAGTGGTTCGGGCAACCTCCCTACTCCACTCTTCCAAGCTCACACTCCTTGTGACTTGGGTTCCACTATTGTATTCTCTCAATACAATTAGAGCCACTGCTCTCTTCTAGATTCCAGCTCTAGGGGGCCTCAACACAACACCGCACAGGTAGGTGATGAGTTCCACTCCAATCACACACTACCTTGCTTACACTTGATCTTAGTTCCTCAAACTAAATCAAGTTCAATACAAACAAACGAAATAACAAAAGGAGTCTACACTTTACAGATGTGTAGAAGCAATTTGGCGCAGAGAAGAACTCGTAGTATTGGCTTCGATGATTCAGAAGTTGGGCTCTTGCAGTTTGAAGCAAAGTTCTTCCTCTTTGAATGGCTTGATCTCTTTAGAGCTCTTGAATATAGGAGTTAAGCACACTTAATGATTCTCAGCTACTTCCCTCGTCCACAATAACTCCCTTTTATAATTGTGGAGGGAATCCGAACGTTAGAAGGTGGTTGGCGCGCATTAAATGTGCCAACGTTCAAATAATATCCGACCGTTGCGACCCAAGTCGCATGTGGAGTCGACTTCGGATGCGACTTCGCCCAAGTCGCAGATGGAGTCGACTTCGGGTGCGACTTCGCTTCTCCGTCGCAACTTCAAGTTCCAGATAAGGTCGACTTGAGCATCGACTTGACCCAAGTCGCAGGTGAAGTCGACTTCGGGTGCGAATTCACCTTGTCAGGTTCCAAGTCTGAGTCTTGAGTCGACTTTGGCTTCCGACTTCAACTCAAGTCGATCATGGAGTCAACTTGGGTTGCGACTTGACTTGGTCTTTGCAGAATATGCTTTGATCTTCATTGATTTTCTTCTATCTTGTTTTGGCTTTCTTCCTTTAATCATTTTCATTCTGAAATAATTCCTTATACTTGTAGATCTTGTTGATCTTGAAGTCCTTGTCTTTGGTTTATCTTGGATAGGCTTGAACATTGAGAATCTTGATGAGAGTTTGATCTTTGCATGATTGATTCATGCACCTGGCTTTGCATTGGACTCATTTGGTCTTCATGACTTGATTTCATCTTGAAGCATATTTGAATCTTTGCCTTGGACTTGATAGACTTGATTTGATCTTGAACATGCTTGAAGCTTTTGCCTTAGACTTGATTTTGATAAAGAGCTTGTATTCTTGATTTGGTCTTGAGAACACTCAAGTTGACTCTTGGAATGAACTTGAAATTGCATCTTTGAGCTTGAGAGCATCAAGTCGAACTTGGGGTCGACTTCGTCTGCAACTTCGCCCAAGTCGCAACTGGAGTCGACTTCGACTGCGACTTCGGCATTCTTCCATCCCAAATTCAGCTCTGGAGTGAATCTCCCGACTGAAGTCGATGTTGGAGTCGACTTCGTTTGCGACTTGGCTTCCCGAGTCGCAAGTGGAGTTGACTTGGCCTGCGACTTCACTTGTTCTTCTCTCATTTTCAACTCTGGACAGATTTGGCTTCTTGAAGTCGATCTTGGAGTCGACTTGGGGAACGACTTGGCCTTCCATGCTTTATGTTCTTCAAATGTATATCCCTTAAACATATCCACAAACATGTTAGTAGCCAAGACTTACTCAAATTGATTTGTTAATCATCAAAACATAGATTTAACTTGTTTTCCACATATTTCCAACAATCTCCCCCTTTTTGATGATTGACAAAACCGATTTGAGTGTATACCTTTCAATAACGTAAAAATAACATGATTAGCAAACTTTTAACATTCAACAAACATATGCTCATGCAAATGTTAAAGTTGAAAACATTTAAACTCTTCTATCTTACTCTTCTCCTCCTTTGTCCTACTCTTCTCCTACTTTGTACTTATATCAAATCCTACTCTTCTCCCCCTTTTTGTCAATATATCAAAAAGTTAGAGGGTAAAGAAAGAGATAGGTGGGTGTGCTCCCCCTAAACATGTGCTCCCCCTAAGTTTATGCTAAGTTAATTCAATCATTCCCATATCATTTCTAATCTTATAAAATGCTTCTTTTGCTAGGGGCTTTGTGAATATGTCTGCAACTTGATCCTCTGTTCTTACATATATCAAATATATGTCATGATTTTCTACATGTTCTCTAATGAAATGGTGTCTAAGGTCTATATGTTTGGTCCTAGAATGCAAGACTGGATTCTTGGTTAAACATATGGCACTAGTTTTATCACATTTAATTGGTATATCTTTAAAATCCATGCCATAGTCCCTAAGTTGCTGTTTCATCCAAAGTAGTTGGGCACAACAGCTCCCGGCGGCAATGTATTCGGCTTCCGCCGTAGATAGAGCAACACTAGTTTGTTTTCTTGAAAACCATGAAACCAACATGCTTCTAAGAAACTGACATGTTCCACTAGTGCTCTTTCTATCTACTTTGTAACCGGAAAAATCCGCATCCGAGTAGCCGATTAGATCAAAATTAGAGCCCTTTGGATACCAAAGTCCTATATTGGTAGTGTCAACTAGGTATCTGAAAATTCTTTTCACAGCTACCAAGTGTGATTTTTTTGGACATGATTGAAATCTAGAGCACATACAGACACTAAACAATATATCAGGCCTAGAAGCAGTTAAATACAACAAAGATCCTATCATGCTTCTATACAATTTCAAATCAACCCTTTTCCCTTTTTCATCTTTGTCGATTTTGATTGTTGAGCTCATTGGCGTGTTTGCTCATTTGCTATTTTCCATGCCAAACTTTTTCAGCATTTCTTTGATATACTTGGACTGGTTGATGAAAATTCCTTCATTTAATTGCTTGATTTGCAGTCCAAGGAAGAAATTTAGCTCTCCCATCATGCTCATTTCAAATTCTTTTTGCATAAGCTCAGAAAATTCTTGACAAAGAGTCTCATTAGTAGCACCAAAAATGATATCATCAACGTAAATTTGAATGATCAATATGTCCTTTTCTTTATACTTGATAAACAAAGTGCTGTCTACCTTTCCTTTTTGAAAATCATGATCAATCAGAAATTTGCTTAGTCTATCATACCAAGCCCTTGGAGTTTGTTTTAGTCCATATAAAGCTTTGGTTAACTTGTATACAAATTGAGATTGATCTTTTTCCTCAAATCCAGGTGGTTGTTCAACATACACCTCTTCATTTATATATCCATTTAAAAATGCGCTTTTAACATCCATTTGAAACAATTTAAAGTTCATGTGAGATGTAAAAGCTAGTAAGATACGAATTGCTTCCAATCTAGCAACCGGGGCATAGGATTCCTCAAAATCTATTCCTTCTTCTTGTGAGTATCCTTTTGCCACAAGTCTAGCTTTGTTTCTCACTACAAGTCCACTTTCATCTAATTTGTTCCTAAAGACCCACTTGGTGCCTATAACAATACAATCGTTTGGTCTAGGAACAAGGTGCCAAACTTGGTTGTTTTCAAATTGATTTAGCTCTTCTTGCATTGCTATAATCTAGTTCTCATCATCAAGAGCTTGATCAATATTAGAAGGTTCAATTTTAGATACAAAGGCGTATTGTCCACAAACATTTTGTTTTGATCTTCTAGTTTTTACACCTTCATATACATTCCCTATAACTTGTTCAATTGGATGGGCATGTTTAAATTTTAAATCAGTTGGAGGTTTGTAGGAATTATTACCTTCACTTACCCTTTCCTCCATAGAATCTTCTTACTTTTCCACATGCAGTTTTTCAAAATCACTGCTATATCATCTGCATCACTTAAATCATCTTTTCTTTTGTAGCATGGGTTAGTTTTATCAAAAACAACATGTATGGATTCTTCTACAACTTGGTTTCGTTTATTGAATACTCTATATGCTTTGCTATTTGATGAGTAGCCAAGGAATATTGCCTCATCACTTTTAGCATCTAATTTTTCCAAGTTGGTTTTTCCATTGTTCAAAACATAGCATGTGCATCCAAAAGCATGAAAATATGAAATATTTGGTTTTCTACCTTTCCATAGCTCATATGGGGTCTTTTTCAAGATTGCTCTAATGGTGACTCGATTCAAAACATGACAAGCTGTACTTACAGCTTCACCCCAAAATTTCTTGGATAATTTGCTCTCATTTAGCATTGTTCTAGCCATCTCTTGTATAGTTCTGTTTTTCCTTTCAACTACTCCATTTTGTTGTGGAGTTCTTGGTGCAGAAAATGTGTGATGAATTCCTTTTTCATTACATAACTCTATGAATCGTTTGTTTTCAAATTCACCACCATGATCACTTCTTATAGTCATAATAGTACTTTGTTTTTCATTTTGCACCAAATTTATAAAAGTTGAAAACATAGAGAAAGCTTCATCTTTGCTAGCTAAGAGAATTATCCATGTGAATCTTGAAAAATCATCAACAATAACAAATACATATTTCTTTCCACCAATGGTTAAAATATCGGATGACCCATATAGATCCATGTATAGCAATTCAAGTGGCCTAGTGGTGGAGATTTCCTTTTTGGTAGAGAAAGGCATCTTAGGTTGTTTAGATAATTGACATGCCTTGCAAATTTTATCTCTGTCATATTTCAACTTTGGCAAGCCTTCTACCAAACTCTTCTTCCATAGGGTCTTTATATTTCTCATGTTTATATGTCCAAGCCTTTTATGCCAAACCCATGGATCATTATCAATGGCCATTAGACATTGACCATCTAATTCGTCAAGTGAAACCAAATATACATTTCCATGTCTTTTTCCACTAAACATGATATGTTCTCCATCAAATACATTATATATAGATGATTCAAACACAACCTTATATCCTTTGTCACATAATTGACTAATGCTTATTAGGTTATGCTTGAGTCCTTCAACAAACAAAACATCTTCCATGCATGCATTTGAAATACTATAAATGTTTCCTTTACCTTTAATTTTACCTTTCTCATTATTACCAAAGGCAACCGTTCCGTCGTTGCAAGGCTTAAGTTTGTGAAATAGACTTCTTTCTCCGGTCATATGCCTTGAACAACCGCTGTCCATGAACTATACATTGTTTGCCTTTGCCTTGAAACAAATCTGAAAAATAAAAAGGTAAATCTCATCTCTTTGGTACCCATTTTATGGGTCCATTTGGGTTAGTAAAATGATTCAATCTTTGTAGTTCTAACTTAGAAAGCCCAAATCTTGTGTTCCTTGGAACCCAAACTAATTTAGCACCATGGTCATATAATTTCTTAAAGTTACATTTATAAGTTTTATGACCCATCTTGTTGCAGAAATTACAAGCCATAGGTAATCTTGGAGTAGGCCTCCAAGTATATGATGGTTCAAACGTTGGCCTTCTTGTCCACATAACATTTTTCTTTTGTGGCTTGTATATTGGTGCAGTTTTGGTTTGATATTTTCCAAGTATTGGCACATTTGATTTGCCACTTCCTTTTTGCTCAAAAGTATAATATCCAAGGCCTCTTTTATTTGTTTGAGCAGTCATGTTCAGAAACATCTTCACATTTTCTCCGGGATTAGAGAACTTTGCTAATGATTCATTTAATGATTCGTTCTCCTTTTTCAAAATTTCTATCTCTTTCAACAATGATTCATTTTCTTCTTTCAGTTTTGTTGGTTTTTCAGCTAGTTTTCCATTTTCAATAATAACGAAGTTACATTGTTGTCTCTTTAATGATAACTTGTTTCCTAGCTTTTTGATTTCCTCATATAATGAATCATAAGCAATTTGTAGTTCTTCTAACTCAGCACATTTGAGGAAATCATGAAAAGAAGAATAATTTGATTGAGAATCGCAAGGTTTGGAAGTTACCTCTTCATTGCTCGTGCATTTTGTTGAGATGGTTTGTTCTTCCAAAACTTTAGTTGTGTTTAAGCAAAACAATTCTTCTTCTTGTTCGATCCGTGCCATGCAGCATATTCTTGCGCAGTTTGCTGCATCGCAATCGTCGGTTGAAGAGCTGCTTGTTGATGAAGTCTTTTCATTGACGTACATACCTCTTCCCTTTGGCTTTTGGTATTTTCTGCCTTCATGTCCTTCCTTCCTCTCTTCTAGTGTAGGACATTGAGCTTGCATATGTCCCACACCTCCGCATCTATAGCACTTTGTTGGTTCCTTCTTCTTCTCTCTTCGTGATCTTTCTCTGAGGTCTTTGAAGTTCCTTTCTTTTCTCACAAATTTTTGGAATTTGTGAGTGAGTAGTGCTATGTCTTCATTGTCGTTGTGAGATGAGGAGGTAGATTCTTCTGAGTTGTGTGCTGCTTTTAATGCAATGGCTTTCTTGCCTTTGTGTTGATCTTCATTTCTTCTCTTGATTAGCTCATGTGACATTAATGAGCTAATAAGATCTTCTAGCTTTAGTGTATTTAGGTCTTTGGCTTCTTCAATTGCCATAATCTTTGGAGTCCAAGATTCCGGTAGAGCTCTTAGTATCTTCATGACCTGTTCAGATTCAGAAATAGCCTTTCCAAGACCTTTTAATGCGTTAGTAATTTTAGAAAACCTTGCAAACATCTTAGAAATATTTTTTGTTTCTAACATTCTAAAGCTTTCCAACTCTCCTATTAGAATATTTCTTCTAGTCCCTTGGACTTGGGAGGTTCCTTCATAAATAGATGTTAGAGTATCCCATATTTCTTTAGCGGTTTGACAAGATGATACTCTATCATATTCGGAAGCTGTAAGAGCACAAAATAGTGAGTTCATAGCTTTAGCATTGCTCTTTACAGTTCTTACTTCCTCTTCGGTCCACTTGGAAGCTCTTTCATCTATAGGCAATGTTACACCATCTTGGATTGCAATCCAAGAGTCCATGTCGGTAGCCATGATGAGTTGCTTCATTCGAAGCTTCCAATAACCGAAATTGTTCTCATCAAACAATGGTGGCCTAGTAAATAATTGGCCCTCTGCAAAAGTGGGAACGAGAATCGATTGGGATGCCATATCAATAGATCTCTTTGGTTTAACTCAAAGACCTGCTCTGATACCACTTGTTGGTCCCGAGTTGATGGCAAAACCCAAGAGGGGAGGGGTGAATTGGGTATTTAAAAATTTATAACTTAAACAGAAACTTAACCCCGGATTAATCTAGTCCCCTTAATGAAGAAACGAAATGGAAAGCAATGTAATGTAAAGAGCAGAAATATAAATCAAGCACACAGGATTTTTATAGTGGTTCGGGCAACCTCCCTACTCCACTCTTCCAAGCTCACACTCCTTGTGACTTGGGTTCCACTATTGTATTCTCTCAATACAATTAGAGCCACTGCTCTCTTCTAGATTCCAGCTCTAGGGGGCCTCAACACAACACCGCACAGGTAGGTGATGAGTTCCACTCCAATCACACACTACCTTGCTTACACTTGATCTTAGTTCCTCAAACTAAATCAAGTTCAATACAAACAAACGAAATAACAAAAGGAGTCTACACTTTACAGATGTGTAGAAGCAATTTGGCGTAGAGAAGAACTCGTAGTATTGGCTTCGATGATTCAGAAGTTGGGCTCTTGCAGTTTGAAGCAAAGTTCTTCCTCTTTGAATGGCTTGATCTCTTTAGAGCTCTTGAATATAGGAGTTAAGCACACTTAATGATTCTCAGCTACTTCCCTCGTCCACAATAACTCCCTTTTATAATTGTGGAGGGAATCCGAACGTTAGAAGGTGGTTGGCGCGCATTAAATGCGCCAACGTTCACCGTTGCGACCCAAGTCGCATGTGGAGTCGACTTCGGGTGCGACTTCGCTTCTCCGTCGCAACTTCAAGTTCCAGATAAGGTCGACTTGAGCATCGACTTGACCCAAGTCGCAGGTGAAGTCGACTTCGGGTGCGAATTCACCTTGTCAGGTTCCAAGTCTGAGTCTTGAGTCGACTTTGGCTTCCGACTTCAACTCAAGTCGATCATGGAGTCAACTTGGGTTGCGACTTGACTTGGTCTTTGCAGAATATGCTTTGATCTTCATTGATTTTCTTCTATCTTGTTTTGGCTTTCTTCCTTTAATCATTTTCATTCTGAAATAATTCCTTATACTTGTAGATCTTGTTGATCTTGAAGTCCTTGTCTTTGGTTTATCTTGGATAGGCTTGAACATTGAGAATCTTGATGAGAGTTTGATCTTTGCATGATTGATTCATGCACCTGGCTTTGCATTGGACTCATTTGGTCTTCATGACTTGATTTCATCTTGAAGCATATTTGAATCTTTGCCTTGGACTTGATAGACTTGATTTGATCTTGAACATGCTTGAAGCTTTTGCCTTAGACTTGATTTTGATAAAGAGCTTGTATTCTTGATTTGGTCTTGAGAACACTCAAGTTGACTCTTGGAATGAACTTGAAATTGCATCTTTGAGCTTGAGAGCATCAAGTCGAACTTGGGGTCGACTTCGTCTGCAACTTCGCCCAAGTCGCAACTGGAGTCGACTTCGACTGCGACTTCGGCATTCTTCCATCCCAAATTCAGCTCTGGAGTGAATCTCCCGACTGAAGTCGATGTTGGAGTCGACTTCGTTTGCGACTTGGCTTCCCGAGTCGCAAGTGGAGTTGACTTGGCCTGCGACTTCACTTGTTCTTCTCTCATTTTCAACTCTGGACAGATTTGGCTTCTTGAAGTCGATCTTGGAGTCGACTTGGGGAACGACTTGGCCTTCCATGCTTTATGTTCTTCAAATGTATATCCCTTAAACATATCCACAAACATGTTAGTAGCCAAGACTTACTCAAATTGATTTGTTAATCATCAAAACATAGATTTAACTTGTTTTCCACATATTTCCAACAGTAAGCTCATGACTTTTGGCTCAACTTTATGAGTGGATTGGATTAAGGTAAATGTGATGAGATTAAGGTGATAATTATTTGATTTTAATCTCACACTCTAAAGTTATTTTCAAAGGTTCATAACTTGACGTAGAAACGTCGGTTTGAGATGAAATTTGAAACGATTGAATAAAATTATGAAATCTATGGTATGGATGGATTGGATTAAGCTAATTACCATGAAAAAGTGTTTAATAAAAAAAAGGTACCTAGCATTGACTTTGTGCACCCTAGACTACCATAGCATTTATGTTAAAGCAAGTGAGTTAAATGACTTGGTTTAATGCTATGCAAGGTGTCAAATGGAGGTAAAAGGAGCTGGATTTTATGGATTTGTTTTAGGGTCAAATATATGGAAAAATTGAAGGCTTAAATTCTTAGTTTTAATACCTAATGTGTAGCTCAAATGGAGCTTAGCCAAGGTGGCATGACCATGGACGTCCAAGGGAAAATGGGGCATAAATTTGAATTTTTAAAAATCCTAAAATGCATGTCTAAGTAGCCCAACACCTAGGGGAACTAATGAGTCATTAAATCAAGTGGAAAATAAGGCACAAAAATGCCAAAGTTAGCAACTACAAAGGGCGTCACCTAGTGGACAGCTTGGTTGCATTGATTTGAATGGATTTTGATGATTTTTGATAAATGGAAAATGGGTATTTTACTTGGATATAAATTAGCCAAGACATCAAGGGATAAGATGAAATTAAAATATCCTATCTATGAAGTGTCAAAATGGGCCCCATGAGATGAAAAAAAATCAACAAATATAAAAAGGGGAGAAAGCATCACATAAACTTCCATTTGGCGAGAGGAAATTCTCAAAGGGAGAAAAATCTCCAAAGGGGCAGCAGCCTTGAGCACGACCAAGGGGTAGGAATAGGAAGAAAAATAAGAAGAAAGAAGGAGGAAAAGAAGGAAGGAAAGAGGAGAAACCAATTTAGGGAAGCTTGGATTCAAAGTTTCTTAGAATCAAGTAAGTATGGATTAAGTTTTAGATTCTTGAAACCTAAGTTTCTTCTCTCAAATCATGAGCTATGAATATGGTTCATAAAGAACTCTTAAAGGATGAGTTATGATGCCTTGATAAGGGTATTGAATGATTTTTGAAAGGTATAAATGAAATCAAGAGTTCAAGAGAGTGAAAAAGGAAGTTAGGGTTGAATTTTGAGATGAAATCTAATTTGGAAATTCTCAAAACCCTAAACCAAGTTGCTGTATGATTTAAGCATGATGATTGGATGTAATTCATGTTCTTTGAATTTTATCCCCCGATGGTACTTATTGCTGCTTGTCAGTTGGTTGTACATTTGTGTAAGGGACAACCCATCATGGAATCTGTTTATTATCTTCTGGGACCTCTAAAATATTTGCAATTCGATGAATTGCATTGTTCATGCATGTGTCACTTCCAACTCCCAGATTAATTTCAATCCCCTTGACATACGTGCTGTAATACTCCTGATTCCATAGGTAGTAGAACAATCTGGTTAGATAAGGGATATCTGATCATCCGCCTTTAACAGTCTAGTCCACCCTTGAAAATCAGCAACTCTTCAATCCCAAACTCATAATCACTTAGAAATTTAAAATCTATAATTTTGGGAATGAAAATCTTACACTCATAAAAATGCCGATAGAACCAACTATGTTGCCTGTCGGTTCTAAAGTAAGTGGTGGGAATTTTTAGAACTTGCCCCTTCTGTGTGGCGTCCCTTGCCTATTTCCTGTCGATTTTGTGTCACTGCTTGAGTCTGTAGAGGAATCCTCATGTCTGGGAGCGGATGTAGAAGGATTTCCTTCCTGGAAGCGTACACGGCACCCCGCAGATGCAGTAGTTTCTTCCCGAACTCGTTTAGATGGCGTTCGTTGCCGTCGGGGCACTCCCTCGCCAGTGTTGGACTGGGATGGCCTGGATATCGGTAATTTGGAAGGTTTGGCAACTGCTTTTGGTGCCATTGATCTTGAGTGGCAGCAATGGATTTTTGGGGGTTTTGATGAAGGCTGTGAGAGAGAGAAGGCTTGAGGGAGAATGAGAAAGGAGGGGATGGTAGTGCCAGCGATAATAAGAGAGAAAGAGAGAGAGAAAGGTGGATTGAGATAGAGAGAGGCGGAATGGCAGTTGGCGCACATGCGAGAGAGAGAGAGAGAGAGAGAGAGAGAGAGAGAGAGAGGAGATGAAGAAGGAGAGAGAGGAAGTGCTGGAGAGTGAGAAATCGAGAGAGAGAGCTCGAGAGCTGAGAGAGAATCCGGTCGCGGGAGAGAAATGAGGGAGAAAGAAAGAGGAAAAAGAAGAAGAAGAAGAATAAGAAGAGATGGGCGACGATAAGGGAAGACCAAGCGACGCGCGCTGGAGTCGACTTGCCCTAACTGAAGTTGACTGTGGAACCCCAAATTTTAGGACCATGTATGAAACCCTAAGGTCATGAACCCTAGGTTATTGATTTTTTTTAAAATATATAATTTTGTAATATATGGAGTTGAAGGACCAAATAATTAATTTAATAAATAGTAAACATGAATAGTAGTAATGTGATTAAGATAAAGTGATAAGTTAATCACTTTGGATTAACTTAATCACAAAAGACGAAAAAGGAAGCTTCTCACAATAGGACAAAATAGGAGTAGAGACAAAAAGGGAACTTAATTGAAGTCTACAAAGGATATATTTGGAATTTATAAGGAAATGAAGGGTAATTTATGATTTCATAAAGATTAGATATGAAAATAAATTTTTACAAATTTTTCAGGAAGGAAATTTAAAATTCTGAATCATACAAATTAAAACTGTTTAAATTTACGGAACTAATGGAAAAATAAAAATAAATGTAAAATTTTTAACTAATTAGGGGCTCTAATTAAGGGCTTATATTCATCCTCATTGTTTTCAATAGATCTAAGCATGTATAACTCGGATGGACAGGAGAATTTAATAGAAGGTACTAAATTATGTGGTTTCTAATCTAGACGGATCAGATTATGAAAAATAGTTGACTAAATTACCTAACTTGAGTGCATAAAAAGCGTGCCAAAGGCATAAATTTACGCACAGAATCACAACCATGCATTTACATTGATATTTTATTTTATTTTACATAATTCCTTAGTTAATTAATATCTTAATATATATAAGGCCATTTGAGATAAAATTTTAGAAGCAAGACTATTTTAATATACCCTACATAATGAATGGACTAAATTTTGAAAAACATATTTACAAGTTTTTAAAATGATATTTTATGTCAGAATACGATTTAAATTAAATTAAATATGTACTTCACTCCAATTGAGGTGAAATTTTATGGGTAGGCCTATTTTAATATGCCCAATTTGATGAAGAAATGAAATTTTGGAAAACATGTTTTCAAAATTTTAAAAAGAGATTTTTTTTCCAAATATGAATTAGTTAATTAAAATAAAATAGAATTTTTTTTCAAAATTCTGAAAGGTACATTTTGTGAGCAATTGTATGTATATAATAAAAAAAAATTTCATAATATATAAGTGTGTATGTAGGCAGTTATGATTTAATTTATTAATACTAGAATTTCCGTTAAAAAAAAATTTTTTTACATGAAGAATAGCGCTGGCAGCATGATTGTCGGTTCATATGCTACATGGATGTTTTAAAAATCCAACAGCTGGATTAAACCGAGCTATGGAACTCAAGTAAAGTTGAAAATTTAACCATGATCAACCGATTAATATAGTGTATAAAAAGGGCAGATGCATAGTGGACGGGAAGATTGTTATTGCTGGCATTCGGAAAAAAAGAAGAAAGGGCAGCAGCAATGCTTTAACATCATCCAGGTTCTTTCTTTATTTAAATTGCTGAACGTTAATAAATATGTTTTGATACCGTTAATTCATGTAGCATGATTTTCTCATGATTTAAATAAAACTCAGCATGATTGTTACCGTGATGCTGTTTAAATTAATATGCTTTAAAAAAAAACTGTTTAATTAGTTTAAACATTAATATGTATCATCATATATTGCTGGATATGTTAATTACTTTGATGATTGAGTGACATCGTGAATTAATTTAGTGCTGTTTGATTAATTCAGCAAGATTTTGAATTTTTTTCAAAATCATGTTTAAATAAAATTTTCTGGATTATTTAAAGTCAAAAAATTTAGATTTCCAGATTTCATGGTTTTGAAGTTCAGAAATTCAGAAAGAAATCATTCTAGATGTTGATTAATTTTTAAATACATGATACCATTGATTCATTCAATATGATTTTAACACTGCTGGAATTATAAAATAATGGCAGTTGTATTTTATTTAAGTTATTTAATGGATGAATACATGATGTTAGAAACCAAAATACGAATGAGATGGTAAACGAAGGATTTTAGCCATGAAAATTTTTTATAAGTTCATTATATGATCATTAAGGAACGACCAAATTTTTAGCTTAAAATATTAAGTAGGTTACAAATTAAAAATCCGAGAAAATTTACTTAAATGGGGTAAAACGGGTGACAGGATCCGCTGTAGTAAATGATTTTTAATAATTTTTTAGATAGATTTTTAATCTGAAATTTTGATATGATGTACAAGATATTATTATTATCGCACGACCAAAATTAAATATGATTTTTGGATGACATAAGTATGGTTTAAAAATAACGTGATTAGGGCTGTTCCTAATTTTATAACACTGTCCATCACAGTGAAAATGTCAAAATAAATATATAATGTTAATATTTCTTGCTTAAATTTTTATGAGTGTTAATTCATGTAGTTATTGATGTATGAAAGAAATTTCAGAGTTAAATACCTTGATTTGATTATAAATAAAGATTTAGAGAAATCAATACACCTGATTTCAACAAATGTGGACAGTTTGAGAAATAATATAAAATAAATATGAAAACTAAGCGAAAGTGATCCAAATTATTATATATGTTAGACAAGAGTGTAATAAAGGATTAGGGATATCAAATTAATGCTATTATATGTAGATGGAATTAATAGATAAATAAGAAGATGGAACATAGTGAAAAGAGAAGGGCTGTTTTGGAATTTAATAATAAGTTTCAGAAATTTTAAATGGGAATTATGATTATTTTGATCATGGTATGTTATGGAATATATTACAGGAATTAAAAGAAATTTTTTAAGTCAAATTTATGCTTAAAACATGAATTATGGAACCTTATACACATATGTGTATAAGTGGCTAAAATGATTTATTTAGCCCAGATAATCATAATTAATTCAAAATGCATGCATTATCTCATGATTTATTAAACAATAGTTATGTCATGATATTTTTTTTATTTAAAAAAAATGCCAAATTTTGAAACCCATGAACAGTGCCAAACACGCTGTGAACAATAACCCGTGTGAACGATAATTAGGAACAGTGATCATGAACAATAATCATGAATAGTAAACAGAGTGATTTGGGCAGAAATAAGATTGATATTTATAAGGATGTATGAATAGAATTTTTGAAGATTTTTGGGATAAAAATCCATATGTGAAAATAGAGACCAAATTAACCTCTATGAGAGTTATTGTGGCGCCCCGAACCGAGACGTCACTTCCTTACCTCAAGATCTATCGATTGGTAAATGTGAATCAGGATTGTTGCCCTGATCACGCGGCAGGTTCTTAATTGGAATATGTCCAAAAAAATTTTCGATTATTCATCTGTCATCATTCAGAATCTTGACATGACAATCATCGTACATTGTGATATTTCACTTGTAATAAAATTCATCATTTCATTCAAAGCATCTTTAGATGCCTGTCATTATACATTGAATCATTGTATAAATCATACTTTCATACTTTCATACATTCAGTCATTAATTCACATGGAACTTAGAACTCTAGCTAAGTTCGGATATACATAAACACATAACATCTTTACCTGCCTTTCTGCAGTGAAAGATTTCTTGACCTAAGTATCATATTTTATATCCATACATCCATACATTCAACCATTGAATCATATATAGAACTTAATATTCTCATTAAGTTCACATACACATTAGCTTACTTTAGCATATTTATGCTTTTCATTCCTCATAGCCCACGGGCTATCATCAAGTACCTTTCTTCACGTCTTAGGTTCGCAACCTTCTGAGTTTTCCTTGATACCTGTCTAAGGGTTGGGAAAACAAAACGTGAGTGACAACTCAGTAAGCAAGCATTTTATCTTTAGGGAAAGGTTTCTTGAAAACCTTTTTCATAAACATCGGGAATACCTTGTTCCTGAGAACATGTATATGTCCTAAAATACCATCGTGAAATCCTTTGTTTATGAGGACAATTCCATGTCCTTGAATGTTTTCATAAAGCATTCATTCTTAAAATCATTTACAAGCCACGCCTGGGCTTGTTTAGGCAAAATATACACATTTTACCTTTGATGATGAGTTTCCTTTAATCTTATATGAACATTTTTAATGTTCATAGCCATTACATGAAATCAATCGGTTGCCAGTGGACATTTTACATCCAAAACAACATAAATACTTAGGCACAGGAGACATCTCATGTCTCAAAACATCATTAACATAAACCATCATAAAATTCTTTAGCCAAGAGACATTTTATGTCTCAAAACATCATTAACATAAGCCCATCATAAAGTCCTTTAGCTAGGAGACATTTTATGTCTCAAAATAATTTTCATATAGCTTCCTTTGGCAATGGACATTCATATGTCCTAAAACACATTTTATTTAAACACATTAACATTGGACATTCTCATGTCCATGAACCCTTATCATTTAGGCTCTTTAGAAATGGACATTCTTATGCCCATAAACATTCTTCATTTAGGCTCTTTTAGAAATGGACATTCTTATGTCCAATCCACGTATCACATAAATTATTTTCATAATCCCCGTCTCGGGGCTTGTTTATAGCAAACAAGGCAAACAAAATACGTAAACCATTTTCATAAATGCATTTGCATAAACCCATTTCCTTTAATTCTTGTTATTTACACTTTTGTGTAAAACACCCTTTCTTTTAGGGTAACTATTTCATAAAAATCCCTTTACGATACTTTCATAAAATCATATTTTCATGACCCAATCTTTGGGCTTTTCAAAAATAAAACATAAGCAAATACATTTCTCTCCATCCAATAGTGACACTTAGCAAGTGATCATGCTACCGTTTGGAAGAGAATCTTTAACAACACGCTAGCCCAGCGGCTGTTTGTTTATCCTGCTCCCATCTCAGGGAGGGTGCCGCTGGCATTCCTGCCATCCCTTAGCGACTTGGCCTTATGTAGAGTCGGCCCCGGTCATCCCAACCGTGCTCTACAACCAGCCTATTCCTTGTACCGGTGCACCATATGTTATCCTGACGAACGACAGTCCGTTTTGGTTTGAAGAACCATAGACCGCAGCCCATGTTCTTTTAAACCGGGATCACAGACCGCAGCCCGCATCCATATGCACAAAAATCTTAGACCGAAGTCTATATTTAACAATTATTTTCAAAAACACATCACAGACCGCAGTCCGTGTCAACTTGTAAGCGAGCGCACCCACTTTAACAAGTTGTTATTTGAAATCCAGTTTTAGGATGACCTTCCTTAAATTCCTTTAGAATCATTTTGAGTAAAATATTTTGATAAATATTTGAAATGTTTGAGAAATCATACATCTTAAAATCCTTTTAATCAAAAGAATTTCAAATCCTTTGGATTTCCATAAATAAATCATATTTTTCTCTAATATTTTCTTGGTTTCTATTTCAGGACCTTTTGTTTACAAAAGTTATGCAATTATGCTATCCCCTTGTCCATAACCTAAAAATTTAATAATTGTCCACATATCAATCATTTTTACATAGAGAAAAATTGCATAGTCTTTTGCATGCCATCAAGCAACCTGAAATCAAACCATTTTATGAAATCAATCATAGGTGGTTGGTCATCCATAAATCCCTTTTTAACACATCTGTATAAACATTTTTCCAACATTTTTAACATAGATTTCCTTATCTAAAGGAAATCAAAACTTTTCGAACATCATTTCAAAATATATGGACTATGTCCAAACCATCATTTACTATTTACTTATCTTGACCTAACAAAATAAATCTTTTTCATCATTGTTTATTTCGAGTTATTGTAGAAATAACTAAAAACTCATTTACAAACAATATTTTGTGAAAAAGGGTAAAATTCCCTTTTTCTTATAAAATGCTGTTGAAACAATATCATATAGAACTTGCTTGCTTAAAAGTAAATCCTTAAAACCATCGATATCAAACATGAAATCCTTAAAAAAACATTAGCATGGAGAACTTGCTTACTCATAAGCAAAATTTCTCAATTCCATTAACATGAAGCATTCCCATCCTTGGCAACACTTAGCATAAATTATTTATCTTAAGAAGTGTCGCTTGCTTCCCATGAAGCAAACCTCAAGACTTTTCATTAAAATCATCATTTTTCAAAACTTATAGCTTTGCATTAAAGCCGTCATATTCAAAACTTGTGCTTGCCCATTTCAATAAAACATAAGCATAAACGTAGACAATTCAATCATATCAATCACATAGAAACAAAATGACATTTTAGAAAGTTTGCTTGCTTACCTGAGATCGCCATAATCCCTTTTCCTTCCATTCTTTTCCTTGCCTACATGAACATAATATGGTTTTTCATATATTTCTTGTCATCGCATTCCATTTAGTTTTCCAACCCATTTTCCTTAACATATATCCTTCATTTGTCCTATTAAGTCATTAAACATAAATAGCACATTTTTATGCATTTCATTGGCTAATACATAACATATATAACCCCATAAATAGGGTATCCATTCAACCATATAAAATTCATCCATTAATAATCATATATAGGTTCATTAACCTTCATTTACCACTTTTCACATTTTTTCCAAAATTCATACGTTGGTGCCCGTTCCGAGTACCCGTTATCGCCTTAGGCTTCATAAATCAATTCCAAAATTGGAAATTAACCTCATGAAGTGATAAACAGATATATAATCATGAAATATATCATATTTTCATACATTTTTATACTAAAGAAAATTTCACAAGTTATTGATCACCCTTGCATATCTATTCCTTCACATATGCCCATTTGGCAACATATACATAATGGATTTCATAAACTTTTCTAAGTCAGAGGTTTAATCCATATTTCAGCATTTTAATTAACCTTAATTAACATTGCATTTAGGGAATTTTTATGGGGTTTAAATCCACTCTTCATAGCTTTCCAAAACAGCTAGTTTGGAACCCACTTTTCACCCGTTTAACGTGTCTTTTGACACATAACCTTAGGCAGTTATATAAATCCGAAATTTCAGCATATAATCCCACTTTTATTAATTAATATTTAATTATTTAACACATAAATAAATTTGGATCATTTCGACATAGGTTTCATATTTCTTTTTGATTTATTTCTCAAACTATCCACATATGCTGAAATCAAGCATACTGAAATATTAAAATATTAAATTAATATCAAATAAAGTATTTTTGATATAAAATTTCTACCATACCTTAATAACTTCATGAATTAACTTTCATAAAAGTTTCAGCACAAAATATTGACATTACATATTTATTTTGGCATTTGTACCTTTCTGGACAGCGGAATCCATTTTCAGACAGCCTAAATGACGTTAATTATGGGGTATATTTACGCCCATAAAAATCTCATTTTTAATTTTTTATTTTAATAATAAATATATATTATATATCCTGTAAAATTTTCAACCCAAAAATCCTTTTATAAAAATTATTAAAAATCATTTTCTCTAGATGATCCTGTCACCCGTTTTACCCTTTTATGGTTAATATTCTCGGAATTTTAATTTGCAACGTAATTATCATTTTAAGCTGAAAATGGGGTCTTTCCTTAATCACCACATTATTATTCTTATAAAAAAATTTCATGCTAAAATTCATCCATTTACTGTTCCGTCCATATTTTATTTTTCAACATCATATAATTTCTAGATTTGATGCATAAAATCAAATAATCATATACTTACTTGGTTAAATGGGTAATCTCTCCTTTTCCCCCTTCTTTTCCCTTGGTTTTCTCTTCTCCTTGCTGGGCATGGCTGAACGTGAGCTGCTGTTGCTTGGGGAAGAATTTCCACCACTTGGAAAATTTCCAAGGGCTCTCTCTCTCATGTGAACGTGCACTCCTTTGTAGGGCTGGATTTTCTCCAGCTGTGGGCCCCACTTGCTGGGCATTTTCCACACCATTGAATGCATGGCTATCCCCTTTATGTGCTGGTGAACTCACAGCCACATAAAATTGCATTTTGCTATTTTTTGAAATTCAAAAAATCTGTTTACATCTTGACCATAAATCTGCTTCCATTACCCGTCACTTGCTGCTGCCCATTTTCTGATTTTTATCCCATTTTTAAAAACAAAATTTTGAGGGTAAATTATACACCTAATTACCCCTCAATTCATTTATTAATTTGGTGTTAAAAAAATTAATAAAAATTATTGCAGCAGCATCAAACATGGGATGTCCACATGTGTAAACAAGCTGTCCATTTTTCCACTTTTCATGGCAGCTGCAAATCACGAATTTCCTTGGATTTTTTTGACATAATTAAATGCTTATTTATACATCCCAACATGTTATCTATATATATACATCATTTATAAAATAAAAATTGCTCAAAAATCCAACAATATCATCACTTGGACGT
Source organism: Annona cherimola (assembly GCA_030490835.1). Lineage (NCBI taxonomy): Eukaryota > Viridiplantae > Streptophyta > Magnoliopsida > Magnoliales > Annonaceae > Annona > Annona cherimola. The sequence goes on from CM059976.1 coordinate 57,754,967, forward strand.
CCATATCTCCTATGCTCTTTTTGAGCACTCATAGCTTTATCAATTATGGACATTCATTGCTGGGATTTTATTTGGATATTTGCATTTTATATTAATGCATAAAATACCTTAGAAATGGTCTGCACTTAACACCTCAAATGTCATTAAATTCATGCACTCATGCTTTGTACTCTAGCATTAAATGTAGAGTACTTTTGAGGTGCATTAGTCAACCATGCTCACCTTTTTCAATTCAGGTATTTTCCCAAAATTTTAAGCTTAATCCAAGCCATCCAAAATAAACATCTCATAATTTCATTCAACCGTTTCAAATTTCACGTCAATCCGATTTTCCTAGCTCCCGTTATAGTCGTTTAAAGTTAACGGTTGAAATTGAAATATGATCAATAAATCATTAAACCAATTTCATCAAGGATTTTCATAATCCAATAATCCAATAATATCAAGCCCAACATCATCAACTTTCATCTCAAATTTCACTTGAATCCGCCTTACAGGCGTTGAATTATGAATTTTCTAGTGTTTTCCTACATAATTCCATAATTACACTTTAATCTCAATAAATTAAATGATGATTATTATCATGATTATTCATGACACCTTGTCACCTTTAAATCCTCAATAAGCCCTTCGGGTCATACCGACTCACTTTGGGCTCCGGCGATTAAATTTTTAATCATCATTCTTAGTGGAACCCTAATTGCAAAATATTATAAAATCCTAAAATCATCCTTACGTTATTTAATTCATATATAAATCACCGGTATATGTCCAATGTATACATTGGACCCTAGTTAGGTTGGGGTTTCACAGTTATAAAGGAAAATAAAGTGATTATGACATATGTATGGGTTAGAAACCCTAAGATGAATTCAAATTTAATAATAGAAATGTGCAAGCATGGAATATTATGTCTATATGAGAAAAATGGTTCTTTTCATTTGTATAGGAAAAAAAATGGGTACAAGTGAAAGATACAAGTTGACTACGCAGGTAAGTAAGCAAACCTTTTGAAAATACAATTTTATACGACCATATTCTGCAATCTTAAATTGTCTTGGAAATTGCTTTGTTAAAAGCAAATCCTTTTAATGTTGAAAAATATTAAAATGCAAATGTTGAAAAGGTTGTGTTGAAAGGAAAAAGAGATTTTAAAATGATATTTGGAATAAATGTTTTAGAATAGTTTTATTACAAGGTTTTGAAATATTTTAATGATATGTTTCAAAGGTTCTCTAAATATTGGATTATTTTGGAATTTCCAAAATCTATTGTTCGAGAAGGATTTAAGGAAGGCCAATATGATAAATTAATTTGAAAAATGATTTGAGTAATGTTCAAAGGATTATATAAGTCTATCACATATAGAAATGAACAATAAGACAGGTGGACAAAAGTATATGATATTAGATGAAAGTATATACTTGCATGTCCTTTGATCATAAAAACCCATAACTGGGAAAAACATTCGTAAGAAAAATCTTTTGGTTTCAAATATTTTTAAAGACATTTTATCATTAAAAATTATTTACGAAATGGTTAGAAAATATTGTCATTTCAATTATTTGCTTTGAATGCTTCCAAGGATTTATGAAATATAAATGTTTTAAGGTTGGTCATCCTTCCGAAACGTTTTGAGTATAGAACTCGTTGACATGGGTTAAGCCCGGATTTCAAGATTTGAAAAAGGAAATACAGACCAAGGTTTGTACTGTTTTGAAATGACATGCCGACATCAAGTTTTCAGAAAAAGACACAGACTTGGGTTTGTGGTGTTTTATAAAAGCATGCCAGCATGTGAATGTGAAGGAAAAGTGTGCATAAGGATTATGTACTAGGTCTACTATAAAGGATATGCAACCGGACGCGGTTGCAAATTGGGCCCCCTTTTGCATAGGCCGAGTCGCTTGAATAAGGCTAAATGCCGGCGGCGCCCTCCCTGCAATGGGAGATGGACACGGATAGCCGCCTGGCTCATGGGCTATCACCTGGAAGGGTTTCTCTCCTAAGGAAGGATGATCACTTGATAAGTGTCACCTACCCGATGGACAGAGACGTATTGCATGTTGCATATGCTTAAAAAGGATTTTATAAAAATTATTTTAGGACATGAGAATGTCCTATGAAAAAAGGAGCTTTAATGAAAAATGTTTTAGAACATAAATATGTCTATGGAAAAAGAATTTATATGTCAAATTTTACAAGCATATGTTTGCCATGAATTGGGATTATGAAATGTTTGTGAAAGGTACTTATGAAAAGGTTTCCTCCAATTGTTATTCGAACGCTTGTTAAGCGTCTACTACCGAAAGGTGAGAAATGCATTTAAAATGAAAAATGCTTGCTAATTGAGTTTCGACTCATGTTTTGTTTTCCCCAACCATAGACATGTACCGCACAGGCCATGCAGGAAAGGAAAAGAGTATGAAGAAAACTTTTCAACAAACTGGTCTGTATATGGTATGAATGATTATATGGAATCTTCAAAATATGTATGTATGAAATGTTTAGATTGAAAGAACTTGAGATGTAGATAAGTCAGTTATTATGATATGAATAATATATGTGAAATTAATGACAAGAATATGTTCATATATGATGATATGATGTTATTATGAGTATCATGCGTAAAGTTGATGACAAGTGTTTGTTATGTGATGAAAAACAAATAAAAGGAATGACAAAAAAATTTGGACGAGATCCGATTTAAAAATCCCGCCGTGTGATCAGGGCAACAATCCGGAGTCACATTTACCAATCAATAAAGATCCCGGAGTAAGGCTTCTAGGCACCCGGGTCGGGGCGCCACAGAAGTCGGTATCAGAGCAAGGATTGGTAAATAGGCACGGAAAGAAAAGATTTGATGTTACAAGTGGTAATATCAGAGCAAAGAATGATAAATAGATATGGAAAGAAAGATATGTTCCTGTAAGGATTAATGAATAGGTATAGGAAGAATGATGGAAGGGATAGATTGAAATTATAAGATATACCTATGATATGTTAATTTTTACGGTTACATGAACATATGATGATTTGTCATAATTATGATTGTAAATATAGGAAATTGCTATGATATTTTGATAGGTATATGATTCATAAAAGAAAAGTAATTTTTCACTATGAAAAGTGATGTTAGAAAGGAAAGTAGGAAAAAAATGTAAGATTTGAGAAAAATATAGATAAAAGGTGGATATTTAAGAAATATATGTTATATGTAGTTCTAACTCCACCTTTTATGATTGATAGGATTAGTGATAGAAAGAGTCACACTCAAGGTGAGTAAGTAGTCGAAGAATCCTTCCTCGATGATTTAAGAATTATATATTAAGAATTATGCATAACGAGAAGCTTAAAAAAATGGGAGTGGAAAGAGGAAAATGATGAATGATAAAAGGAAAGATATGGTACCACAAAGAGTGATATCATAGTAAGAATTGGTAGATAAGTATAGAAAGAATGAAGGAAAGGAGAAGATTAAAATCATGATATTTATATAATGTATTATCTATCATAATATAGAAAGGATATATTATAGACTGTCCTAGTATTGGTATTTTCATTAGAAAATACCTAAATAATAAGAATAAAATAAATGAAGTTAGCAAAAGAGACTTTCTGTGATAAAGATGTGTATGAAATATAATTGAGGCAAAGGTGTTCTTTGCTATAGAAATGAATTTGTTCATATTTATATATTAAGTATATATGGAAAGAAAGAAAATAGTTATTATTAATCTTTCTATTGACATGATTAAACGTATAATTTATGTTCGTGATAAAATAAGGGGTTATGTTGAGGTACTTTTATGTATATATATATATAAAAAAGAAGATGCTATGTCTATTACAAAGAGTAATAGACTCAGTTAAGAGGTAATGAAATAAATAGATTGCTACAAGTAGCAACTCCTAACCTAGTACTAAGACAATTCGTTCTTAGTATTAAGAAAAAAAAAGGGGGATATAAGGCAAGAAAGGAAGAAGGCAAATATTGATAGGCAAAAGAAAACTCAAATCAGAGTTGCGCAACAAAAGCATGATGATCCCATTTAAAATATATATATATATATGGGAAGAAAGTAGAGAAGAAATACCTCAGTTTATAAGAATTGCCAAATGGCATTATGGTGAGTGCCTACAGGGTTCAAGTAAGTGCTATAAATATGGTCAAGCTGGCCACGTGGCAAGGGATTTTGGAACAACCGAGGCTAGAGAGATGAAATGTTATATTGGCAGCCAAGTAGGACACATATTACCCCACTGTCCGAATAAACCGTAAAGAATTTCGTCACGTGGAAGGCCCGCTCAGCAAAGGACTCCTGCAATCTCCACTCAACAAGGCACTGCAATAGACTCGGTGCATGTCTAAGCCTTGAATTGAACAGAATCTCAAGACCAAGAAGAAAAGATGGTTACAGGTATGATTTATATTTTGAAAAATTTAGTCGTAGCATTATTTGATTAAGGTGCTACACATTCATTTATATCATACCAATACGTAACCACACATGCACTGCAAGTAGAAGAAACAAGCAGCATAATCCATGTAGAATCTCCTGTCTATAGGTTAGCAAGTATCAATCAAATATAGAAGTCATGCACTACTTAGATAAGATCAATGATATTGGAGGCCGACCTGATCTTACTACCCATAACTGAATTTGATGTAATACTTGGAATGGATTGGCTAAGCAGATAGATATGAGAGGAGTTTCCTCCGTGATGAAGAGATACGGATTAAGAATGGTAGAAATGAGGAAAAGAGCAAGACAAAAGTAAAGATGACCTAATTGGTCTAGCACTAATGTTCCCACTAGGTAATACATATGCAGCAAGAAAAGGATAGAAAAAAAATTTTAGTCTCTTTTGACTATTTAATAATAAATGAATGTAGTATGTTTTGATATTTTACATTGTATGCTGAAGTATACATGATAAGGAAAGGTAAGTAGTTTATATATGATTTCGTTATGAATTATGTTCATGATAAATGAGAAAGGATGTGATAAATGAGAAATAATGTGTTAAATGAGAAGGGATGTATGAATATGATTGATGGTTTGGAAATCATGTTTATGCTAATTATGATAATAGAATGATGTTGGCATGTATATTATATTTAATGGACTTTTTGAAGTTGCATAGAAATCATGTTTAAATAAGATTGTGTTAGTATACATGATGATTTCTTAGCATAATGAAAATCAAATTTTTGGACATATTATGATTAAAAATCACAATATTATGATCAAGGAATGTTATATATGATAAGAATTAAATGAATTTTTCATAGCCTAAATTCATATTTAAAACATGAATTACAAAATTATATATATATATTGATGGCTAAAAATAATATTTTAGTCAATCAATCATGATTAGTACATGACTAATAAGGTTAATTATATTGAATGAAAATGTTAAACAAAACATTTATTTTATCAATCATGATTGATTCATGATTAATGTACATGATGAAATTAAGTAGAGTAGTAATTTTGAAAAGAAATTATTATGAGTGATAATTTAAGAGATATCCATGTAAATAGTCAAGCCCTTATGATATAACAATAGTTATCAAGCAAGCGTATAGATGACCCAATTTGAAGTCCTATATGCACAAAAGTGTCGAACCCTACTAAATTGGGATGAGATAGGAGAAGGAAAGCTAGCCCGGATCTTTCAAGAGGAATAACAGAAAAAGGTACAGGTGATCTGTCAATACATAGTCACGACTCAAAGCCGATAGAAAAATTATACCAACTGTAAGAGAAAAGACTTAAAGATTCATGTTGGAGATCATATATTTGTGATAGTAATGCCATTTAAAAGAGATCACGAGATTTGGAAAAAGGAGTAAATTCAACCTAAGATACATAAGGCCATTTGAAGTATTGAAGAAAATTTGCAAATTCCTGACCACTTAAATTATGAAGAAAAACCAATTAGAATTTTGGACCACAAAGTAAAGAAGCTTCAGAATCAAGAGATTGAATATGCCAAAATCCAATGGAACCGATATGCAGAAATCGAAGCTACTTGAAAACTTCGAGAGGAAGTCAAGAGGAAATACCCTCACTTGTTTGAAGTGTAGTCGGCTTCGGGACGAAACCTATTATAAGGAGGGGAGGATTGTGGAACCCCAAATTTTAGGACTATGTATGAAACCCTAAGGTCATGAACCCTAGGTTATTGATTTTTTTAAAAATATATAATTTTGTAATATATGGAGTTGAAGGACCAAATAATTAATTTAATAAATAGTAAACATGAATAGTAGTAATGCGATTAAGATAAAGTGATAAGTTAATCACTTTAGATTAACTTAATCATAAAAGACGAAAAAGGAAGCTTCTCACAATAGGACAAAATAGGAGTAGAGACAAAAAGGGAACTTAATTGAAGTCTACAAAGGATATATTTGGAATTTATAAGGGAATGAAGGGTAATTTATGATTTCATAAAGATTAGATATGAAAATAAATTTTTACAAATTTTTCGGGAAGAAAATTTAAAATTCTGAATTATACAAATTAAAACTGTTTAAATTTACGGAACTTAAGGAAAAATAAAAATAAATGTAAAATTTTTAACCAATTAGGGGCTCTATTTAAGGGCTTATATTCATCCTCATTGTTTTCAATAGATCTAAGCATGTATAACTCGGATGGACAGGAGAATTTAATAGAAGGTACTAAATTATGTGGTTTCTAATCTAGACGGATCAGATTATGAAAAATAGTTGACTAAATTACCTAACTTGAGTGCATAAAAAGCGTGCCAAAGGCATAAATTTACGCACAGAATCACAACCATGCATTTACATTGATATTTTATTTTATTTTACATAATTCCTTAGTTAATTAATATCTTAATGTATATAAGGCCATTTGAGATAAAATTTTAGAAGCAAGCCTATTTTAATATACCCTACATAATGAATGGACTAAATTTTGAAAAACATATTTACAAGTTTTTAAAATGATATTTTATGTCAGAATATGATTTTAATTAAATTAAAATATGTACTTCACTCCAATTGAGGTGAAATTTTATGGGTAGGCCTATTTTAATATGCCCCATTTGATGAAGAAATGAAATTTTGGAAAACATGTTTTCAAAATTTTAAAAAGAGATTTTTTTCCAAATATGAATTAGTTAATTAAAATAAAATAGATTTTTTTTCAAAATTCTGAAAGGTACATTTTGTGAGCAATTGTATATATATTAATAAAAAAAAATTTCATAATATATAAATGTGTATGTAGGCAGTTATGATTTAATTTATTAATACTAGAATTTCCGTTAAAAAAAATTTACATGAAGAATAGCGCTGGCAGCATGATTGTCGGTTCATATGCTACATGGATGTTTTAAAAATCCAACAGCTGGATTAAACCGAGCTGTAGAACTCAAGTAAAGTTGAAAATTTAACCATGATCAACCGATTAATATAGTGTATAAAAAGGGCAGCTGCATAGTGGACGTGAAGATTGTTATTGCTGGCGTTCGGAAAAAAAGAAGAAAGGGCAGCAGCAATGCTTTAACATCATCCAGGTTCTTTCTTTATTTAAATTGCTGAACGTTAATAAATATGTTTTGATACCGTTAATTCATGTAGCATGATTTTCTCATGATTTAAATAAAACTCAGCATGATTGTTACCGTGATGCTGTTTAAATTAATATGCTTTAAAAAAAACTGTTTAATTAGTTTAAACATTAATATGTATCATCAGATATTGCTGGATATGTTAATTACTTTGATGATTGAGTGACATCGTAAATTAATTTAGTGCTGTTTAATTAATTCAGCAAGATTTTGAATTTTTTTCAAAATCATGTTTAAATAAAAATTTCTGGATTATTTAACGTCAAAAAATTTAGATTTCCAGATTTTATGGTTTTGAAGTTCAGAAATTCAGAAAGAAATCATTCTAGACGTTGATTAATTTTTAAATACATGATACCATTGATTCATTCAATATGATTTTAACACTGCTGGAATTATAAAATAATGGCAGTTGTATTTTATTTAAGTTATTTAATGGATGAATACGTGATGTTAGAAACCAAAATACAAATGAGATGGTAAACGAAGGATTTTAGCCATGAAATGTTTTTTATAAGTTCATTATATGATCATTAAGGAACCACCAAATTTTTAGCTTAAAATATTAAGCAGGTTACAAATTAAAAATCCGAGAAAATTTACTTAAATGGGGTAAAACGGGTGACAGGATCAGCTGTAGTAAATGATTTTTAATAATTTTTTAGATAGATTTTTAATCTGAAATTTTGATATGATGTACAAGATATTATGATTATCGTACGACCAAAATTAAATATGATTTTTGGATGACATAAGTATGGTTTAAAAATAACGTGATTAGGGTTGTTCCTAATTTTACAACACTATCCAGCACAGTGAAAATGTCAAAATAAATATATAATGTTAATATTTCTTTCTAAAATTTTTATGAGTGTTAATTCATGTAGTTATTGATGTATTACAGAAATTTCAGAGTTAAATACCTTGATTTGATTATAAATCAAGATTTAGAGAAATCAATACACCTGATTTCAACAAATGTGGACAGTTTGAGAAATAATAAAAAATAAATATGAAAACTAAGCGAAAGTTGTCCAAATTATTATATATGTTAGACAAGAGTGTAATAAAGGATTAGGGATATCAAATTAATGCTATTATATGTAGATGGAATTAATAGATAAATAAGAAGATGGAACATAGTGAAAAGAGAAGGGCTGTTTTGGAATTTAATAATAAGTTTCAGAAATTTTAAATGAGAATTATGATTATGTTGATGATGGTATGTTATGGAATATATTACAGGAATTAAAAGAAATTTGTTAAGTCAAATTTATGCTTAAAACATGAATTATGGAACCTTATTTGCATATGTGTATAAGTGGCTAAAATGATTTATTTAGCCCAGATAATCATAATTAATTCAAAATGCATGCATTATCTCATGATGTATTAAACAATAGTTATTTCATGATATTTTTTTATTTTAAAAAAATGCCAAATTTTGAAACCCATGAACAGTGCCAAACACGTTGTGAACAATAACCCGCGTGAACGGTAATTAGGAACAGTGATCATGAACAATAATCATGAATAGTAAACAGAGTGATTTGGGCAGAAATAAGATTGATATTTATAAGGATGTATGAATAGAATTTTTGAAGATTTTTGGGATAAAAATCCATATGTGAAAATAGAGACCAAATTAACCTCTATGAGAGTTATGAAGGAAAATAAAGTGATTATGACATATGCATGGGTTAGAAACCCTAAGATGAATTCAAATTTAATAATAGAAATGTGCAAGCATGGAATATTATGTCTATATGAGAAAAATGGTTCTTTTCATTTGTATAGGAAAAGAAATGGGTACAAGTGAAAGATACAAGTTGACTACGAAGGTAAGCAAGCAAACCTTTTGAAAATACAATTTTATACAACCTTATTCTGCAATCTTAAATTGTCTTGAAAATTGCTTTGTTAAAAGCAAATCCTTTTAATGTTGAAAAATATTGAAATGCAAATGTTGAAAAGGTTGTGTTGAAAGTAAAAAGAGATTTTAAAATGATATTTGGAATAAATGTTTTAGAATAGTTTTATTACAAGGTTTTGAAATATTTTAATGATATGTTTCAAAGGTTCTCTAAATATTGGATTATTTTGGAATTTCCAAAATCTATTGTTCAAGAAGGATTTAAGGAAGGCCAATATGATAAATTAATTTGAAAAATGATTTGAGTAATGTTCAAAGGATTATATAAGTCTACCACATATAGAAATGAACAATAAGACAGGTGGACAAAAGTATATGATATTAGATGAAAGTATATACTTGCATGTCCTTTGATCATAAAAACCCATAACTGGGAAAAGCATTCGTAAGAAAAATCTTTTTATTTCAAATATTTTTAAAGACATTTTATCATTCAAAAATTATTTACGAAATGGTTAGAAAATATGGTCATTTCGATTATTTTCTTTGAATGCTTCAAAGGATTTATGAAATATAAATGTTTTAAGGTTGGCCATCCTTCCGAAATGTTTTGAGTATAGAACTCGTTGACATGGGTTAAGCCCGGTTTTCAAGATTTGAAAAAGGAAATACAGACCGAGGTTTGTACTGTTTTGAAATGACATGCTGACATCAAGTTTTCAGAAAAAGACACAGACTTGGGTTTGTGGTGTTTTATAAAAGCATGCCAGCATGTGAATGTGAAGGAAAAGTGTGCATAAAGATTATGTACTAGGTCTACTGTAAAGGATATGCAACTGGACACGGTTGCAAATTGGGCCCCCTTTTGCATAGGCCGAGTTGTTTGAATAAGGCTAAATGCCGGCGGCGCCCTCCCTACAATGGGAGATGGACACGGATAGCCGCCTGGCTCGTGGGCTATCACCTGGAAGGGTTTCTCTCCTAAGGAAGGATGATCACTTGATAAGTGTCACCTACCCGATTGACAGAGACGTATTGCATGTTGCATATGTTTAAAAAGGGTTTTATGAAAAGTATTTTAAGACATGAGAATGTCCTATGAGAAAAGGAGCTTCAATGAAAAATGTTTTAGAACATAAATATGTCTATGGAAAAAGAATTTATATGTCAAATTTTACAAGCATATGTTTGCCATGAATTGGGATTATGAAATGTTTGTAAAAGGTACTTATGAAAAGGTTTCCTCCAATTGCTAGTCGAACGCTTGTTAAGCGTCTACTACCGAAAGGTGAGAAATGCATTTAAAATGAAAAATGCTTGCTTATTGAGTTTCGACTCATGTTTTGTTTTCCCCAACCATAGACAGGTACCGCACAGGCCATACAGGAAAGGAAAAGAGTATGAAGAAAAATTTTCAACAAACTGGTCTGTATATGGTATGAATGATTATATGGAATCTTCAAAATATGTATGTATGAAATGTTTAGATTGAAAGAACTTGTAATGTAGATAAGTCAGTTATTATGATATGAATAATATATGTGAAATTAATGACAAGAATATGTTCATATATGATGATATGATGTTATTATGAGTATCATGCGTAAAGTTGATGACAAGTTTTTTTTATGTGATGAAAAACAAAGAAAAGGAATGAAAAAAAAATTTGGACGAGATCCGATTTAAAAATCCCGCCGTGTGATCAGGGCAAGAATCTTGAGTCATGTTTACCAATCAATAAAGATCCCGGAGTAAGGCTTCTAGGCACTCGGGTCAGGGCGCCACATCGACTTTGCCCTTGCGGAGTCTACTTCGCCTTGTCCGATGTCGACTTCGCCTCGATGGAGTTGACTTGGGCGGATCGGAGTTGACTTGATTCTATCAATTTGGTTTCTGTGTTCTTTCTAATTTGCTCCCCCTGTCATATTTGCTCCTCCACTACTTTGCCTTCACTTGGTTTCGATTTCCAATATTAAACCAAGTGGTAAACACAAGTAATGAATCAACAGAAGGAACTACACTTTACTGATTTGTATAGGCAGTTTGTGGCGCGTAGAAGAACTTGTAAAGAGAGTAGAATATTCAGCAATTGAGCTTGCAGCACGTTGAAACACAGTTCTTCACTTGGAGTTGGTGTAGATCACTTTAATGCTAGAAAGAGTGGAAGGTAAGCTTATTGAATGCTTCTCTAACCCCTTGCACGTCCTCTTGAATGCTCTTTTATAATGGAGGAATAAATTCGAACATTTGGTGGTAGGTGGCGCGCATTTAATGCGCTAATGTTCGAATTTTTCCGATCCTTGCGAACCAAGTCGCATGTGGGGTCGACTTGGTATGCAATTTCATCTAAGTCTCACGGTAGAGTGGACTTCGGATGCGACTTCACCCAAGTCGCAGGCTGGAATTGACTTTGGATGCGACTTCGGTCTTCAGCTTCCACTTCAAGTTCCATCTTCAGGTCGACTTGGTTTTAGACCTGACCCAAGTCGCAGGTGAGGTCGACTTCGGGTGCGACTTCACCATCCATGTGTATATGTTGGAACTTTGGATTTCTTGCAGGTGATCTTGATACTTCACTTTCCTCTCTTATCTTGTTCTTCACTTGATATCCTTAGTTTTCCTTGTTTAGTCTTGAGACTTAGCATATATTTCTTCTCATGAGAGGTTCATCCTTGTGGCCTTGATTTAGGATGATTATCCTTGTTGATTTTAATGTCTAAATCTTTACTATATAGTTTTTCCTTAATAATACTTCAACTTTGAGGGATTCTGTCATAGCCATTTGCTTGAGTCGCTTGCCTGGGTCGACTTGAACTTCAACTTCACTCAAGTCGTATCTGGAGTCGACTTAGGTCTGCGACTTCACCTAAGTCGCAAGCGGAGTCGACTTCGATTGCGACTTCACCTGTATCCGTGCCCAAATTCAACTCTGGAACATTTAGTACGTTTGAAGTCTATTCTGGAGTCGACTTGGGTCTGCGACTTCACCTAAGTCACGGTTGGAGTCGACTTCAACTGCGACTTCATCTGTCTCCGTGCCCAATTTCAACTCTGGAACTTTTTAAGCATTTGAAGTCGATTCTTAAGTCGACTTAGGGATCGACTTCACCTAAGTCGATGGCTAAGTTGACTTGGGACTGCGACTTGGTCTGCTATATTTTGAAACTTGAGTTTTTATCCTTAACAAAGCTTAGCGACCACATTAGTACCCAATTAATTCTTAGATTGAGTTGTTAATCATCAAAATATGGATTGTGCTTAATTTGCCTTGAATTCCAACACTTAGCGATGTTAGAACTGGCGAAAAAGGGTCCTATTTGATTTGCCCAGACTTCAATGTCTATCCATTTGATTTGGGACACACATGATTGGTATGTTAGAATTGCAAACGCTGGCTCTATTTGCATTAGAAATATACAACACGTTGGCTAAGTATCATTATCATGACTTAGAGACTTGCCACATGTGTAGAAAGAACTGGGTTTCAGGCTTTGTCCAAGATTCAAACTAGGTAGCCTTGTGAATTTTGGAATAGAATTTATTTTATCTAAAGTACCATATCCAATTTCTTTAATTATTTCTCTTTCTACACAAAATTTGATTTTTTTTGTTCTTCAACAACTGAGAACAAGTTTTTTTGATGGATATGTATTTTTACAATCATTTCAATTTGTATTACGACTAGGCTCCTTGAGATATTATTACAATATTTCATACAGTATTCTACCAAATACCTAATAATATTCTTATTTTTCTACTATTATTCCTATAATATCAACTTGTGGATACTCCCATGCATAAACAGTGAGACATGCTGCTATTGCTACCACTATGACGTCTTGAATGATCGTCACCCAGTTTATGAGGCACAATGACGTACCATTGCTCCAAAGGAATGACTACAAGAGTGTAGCTACCCAACAGTCTGCATTTCAGGATAATGTTGAATTTGGGAAGTTGGGGCTCCAAGTTGTTTTAGGTCTCAGTTATGTCATAAAACTCATAGCTAGTATCAACAAGATCAATGATTTTACAAGATTTAATGAAGCAATATATTTGCAAGGTGGCAATAATAAATTTTCTTAGGCAATGGATGACTTTTTGAAAAGAGCTAAAGAGAAAATAATCTAATCCAAGATCAAGAAAGTGTAGCCCTTTCTGTCTAGTGAAGGAAATATTGAATACTTTCATGAAAATTCAACTAAGGAAGAAGGTCATCCACTTAGAATTTTCATGGTGGTGAGAGTTTTTGTGTGAATTTCTTCTAGTAACTAGCAGTTGAAGAGGACTAAGGAGCTCTTCCTTACTAGTGAAGCTAATGAAAAAAGATACTATATAAAAAATTTAATTATTTAATCATTTCAAATGTTATTTAGGATAATTTGCATATATGCCCACATAGTTTGATCAAAATTACAGATATACCTACACAGTTTCACGAGTTGCATATGACCACCAAATAGTTTTACCAAAATCAAATATTACCCCCATGTTGACGACACATGACAAATGGCTGGATGCATATTGTTATGCACAAAGAAAAATGCCTAAATTACCCTTTTATGCAGTGAATGACTCATTCACCCCCATTTTCATCCCTCCCGATTGAACGAAGCTTCGTCTTCTTTCCTCCCTAATTTTTCACCCCTGCCAGCTGTTGGTCTCGAGTTTATGGCAACACCTAAGAGGGGAGGGGTGAATTGGGTATTTTAAAATTCTTTGCTTAATCAGAAATTTCCCCTTTTTTAAAATTAATCCTCTAAATGAAACGATCAATGAGTTGGAGTGAAATGGTGCAGTAGAAAGTATAAAACATAAGCAATCAACCCACATCAAGAGATAGCGATATATAGTGGTTCGGGCAACCTCCCTTACTCTACTCTTCCAAACACACACCTGTTGTGGCTTGGGTTCCACTATTGTATTATCAATATAACTTAGAGCAACAGCTCTCTTCTAGATTCTAATTCTAGGAGGCTTGTATAATCTTAGCAAAAGTAGGTGACGAGTTCTACTCCAATCACATACTTCTTTGCCTTCACTTGGTTTCGGTCTCCTATACCAAACCAAGTGGAAAAATAAATAAACAATGAATAACAAAGATGTACACGTTACAGATTGTGTAGGCAGTTTTGTGCATGTAGAAGAACTTATGGAAGCAGTTGTTGATGGAGCAATGCAGCTTTCAGTAGTTTAAATGTCAAGTTTTTCTTCAAACTTCTTGTAGATCACTTTAAATTCAAGAGAGAGTGGAAAGTGGAGCTCATTCAATATTTTTCCAACTTCATTTACGTTCACTTGATGCTCCTTAAATAATGAGAAGTAAATTCGAACGTTTGGTGGTAAGTGGTTCGCATTTAATGCACCAATATTTAAATTTTTCGACCGTTGCGAGCCAAGTCACATTTGAAGTTGACTTGGATGCAACTTTGTTCAAGTCGCAGGGTGGAGTCGACTTCGAGAGCGACTTCAGTCTTCAGCTTCCAACTCAATTTCTAGGTTCAGGTCGACTTGGTCTCGGATTTGACCCAAGTTGCAGGTGTAGTCGACTTGGTATGCGACTTCACCTGCCATTTATCATGTTGGAACTTCAAGGCTTTGCACGTGATCTAATTGTTGTGCATGGCCATCTCTTCTTTTCTTCTCAAACACTTGGATCTTCATTGGATGTTCTTTGATATGTCTTATAAAGCGAAAGTTGTGTAGTACTTCAGTTTCTTGAGCAAGTATCCTCCTTTATGGCCTTGAATCATGATTTTCATTTCTTCTTGATTCTGATTTCTATTTCAAAAAATCTCTGAAATAATATAAGGTTGCCTCATGCTTAAGTCGCAGGTTTGGGCTAACTTGGAGTTCGACTTCACCCAAGTCGCATACTTGGGTCGACTTGAGATGCGACTTCACCTAAGTCGCACGACAGAGTCGACTTGAAATGCGACTTAACTCTGACGTTTTCGAAGTCTGCAACTAAGGCTCACCTAAGTCGCAGATGGAGTCGACTTGGGATTGTGACTTCACCTATGTCGCAAGTGGAGTCGACTTCAATTGCGACTTTACCTGTCTCCGAGTCCCAATTTTAGTTCTGACAATTTTTTGTCGTTTGAAGTCATTCCTGGAGTCGACTTGGGGTTGCGACTTGACCTGCTATCTTTTGAACTTTGATTTTATATACATTGGCAACACTTAGCAACCTCATTAGTAGTTAAATATTTCTCGAATTGAGTTGTTAATCATCAAAACATGAATTGTTCTTAATTTGCCTTAAATTCCAATAATCTCCTCCTTTTCGATGATTAACAAAACCAATTTTAGATAGCCTTTCATTTTCTTATATAAGGGTTATGTCATGTTTTTGTTTAATATTTAGAATTGATATAATGTGTTGAATACTCAAAAATTTCATAACATTGCATATCATGTAAACATATTCATTCCAAAACAACAGTTTGCACAAAAAAATAAGTTCATATCATTCATTCATACAAAAAATGATTCCAAAATTACATTATATGCTACCCAATCCCAAAATAAAATTCTAAATCCTAAGTCCAACTCTCTCTCCCCCTTTTTGTCAAGTCATCGAAATGGGATGTAAGGGAAGCGGGACTTATGAAACTGGAAGGCCGAGATAGGATAGGAAGTGGGATAGGCTAGAGGAATGGGTCGGGTGCAGGCCGATGAAAATGAGGACGATGGAGCCTGAAGGGTGGGTTCAGTGTTGATGGACTCGCCCTAGTATGGATCAAAATCTGGAAGGCAAGGGATAGGCCAGCCACGGCGACTGCCAGAGGCTAGGTGATATTTGATAGTTGTCAACTCCTGATCTAATTTGTCCTATCGGCTGTGCATTTCCATTAGGGCAATTTTGATATTCCCCAATTCTTGTGATATCCGACTTTCCATTTGTTGTAGGTAGTCTAGAATAGCCTTGGATGTAGATGGTTGGTCTGGTGATCGGGCAAAATGGTCTGTAGCCCGCGATCCGCGCAGAGAACATGATCCGTGGGAGTGTGGTGATGCGGGAGTGGCAGGTGCCAGAGGTGGAGATGGAATAGGTTCATGTCAGGGTAGGTCCTCCCCCTCAGGATGAACACCCTCAGCTTCCAACACCCTCAGCTTCCGACTGTGCTGGAGGATCTTGCAATTCATTTCCCATCCTTTCTAGTAGCCGATCAGCTCTAAAAGCCTCCAAATCTATTTTCCTATGGGTCAGGAGGGCCCAGTTGATGGTGTTTGTGGGTTCAGTGCTTCAAACGGCTTGCCATCCAGATTAACATTGTAGTAAGCCATAATCTTGGTAATCAACGTACCATATGGCAAGACTCCTCGTGGATTCTCCTTCTTAAGTTCAAGTGCTTCCAAAAATAGTCTAGGAAGACCGACTTTGACCCGATTGGCGACTTTCCACAAGATTTCTGCTTCCTGTGGATTCAGTTAGTTTCAGCCGCCTCCCTTAGGATAGATACAATGGGCAATCAGCAATCTGAGAACCCGTAGCCTTGGGGATAAATCCATGTAGTGTAGGAATTTGATCCCGGGATGATACTTGTTGCTGTTGGTGGGCTGATTATATATTTGTGTGACGGATAGTCCTTCGGGAATGGGCTAATTCTCCTTTGGTACGCCTAGAATGCTAGCAATTTTTCTTATGACATTTCTCTTGCATATTCCCTGTGCAAGTCTCAAATTTATCTCAACTCCTTTGACATATGTGTTGAGATATTCTTGATCCCATAAGTAATAAAACAGTCAGGTCAGATCGGGATATATTTTATCATCTTCTTTTAGTAACCCAGTCCATCCTTGAAAGTCCAATAATTCCTCTATTCCAAACTCATACTCATTTGAGAACTTGAAATCAATAATTTTAGGCTCAAAAATCTTTATTTCATAGAAGTGCCTATAGAACCGACTGTGTTGATGTTTAGTCCTGAAATAATTTGTAGGCATCTTTAGGACTTGGCCATGTTGACCGAGGGTCCCTTTCCTTTTTACTCCCATTTCAGAACTACTACTGGATTCTGCATTCTCCTCTTCTCTATGAGCCGAAGTGGATGGGTTACCTTGATGGAATTGAACACGTCGGCCTGTGGACGTTGTGGCTTCTTCTCGCACTCTCTTAGATGGCGTCCGTTGCCTACACAGTACGTCTTCTCCGGTTTGAGATTAGGATGACCTTGAGACAGGTAGCTTGTTGGGTTTGGAGACTGCTTTGGGTGCCATGGATTTTAGGATTGCTTGATCTTGATGGTGTGAAAGAGATGAAAGATTTGGGATGGATAAAAATTTCTGGACATGTTTGATAAAATTTTATCCTTTAGTATTACAATAAATTACTTTGCTTAAGCCAATGAAAAAGAAATCATTAGACATAAGACTTGTTCTCCATTTTCACTATTTTTTTAAATATAGAAAACAGTGTCTTCTCAAGTTGCAGCTATCCTTTATTCCTCTATCAAGGGATTCAACACTACCAACTAAAATAACATGCATTACTATCACTACTGTTATCTTTGAACATTTATGCCAAATAACCAGGGACAACATGAATCTTGATAATATTCAAATGTGGCATAAGCATTTTATGTTACGTTGTCAACAACAGTGACAATGATGCATTCCCACAATTACAATACACCATATGTGTGTAAGTGTGCATGTTGCATTGTGGTTAAGAGTGACTATGTTGACAAAAGGTGAAATTGCACACATATAGCTTCCTTTATGCAGTTGAAGAGGTTTACTTATTTATAATCCGATTATTCAATATATGGGCAAAAAGAATACCAAATAATGATCAATGTAATCTAATCTTGCATAAGGAATGAAATTCAAAAAGTAGAAACATAAATGATCTTGCAACATAGTTGTTAGTTGAATGCTTCTGCTTAAAGTAATTCTCTTTGATGGAAGACTACGTCTAGGCCCATTACTCAAGGAAATTGATTTATACTTGATTGTCTATAAATTTTGTATCATATATTTTGTCATCAGATGTATGAGGTATCAATCTTTGCAGTATATTAAAAGAAGTTTATCCTTATGTGATCATTGCTTAATCTTTGCAGCAGTTCTTAACTATCAGAATCTAAGAGATCATAACAAGTTTGGAACTTCTATAGGAAGGCTCTTCCAAGTTTGCACAACATTCCTGGAGTCCTATTACATTCAAGTTCCACGACAACAGATTTCATTGACTAACATAATACACCTTTCTTTTGTAGGTTCAATTATGGAGCAAGGAAGAGTGAAATTGGCATGCCATTATGGCGGGTCTTTACATAAGGATTTTAACAGGAAGATTGTGAAGTACATAGGTGGCAAGGTGCATCATGAGGTTGTAAACATAGATAGATATAGTTTGCTGGACCTTCTAGACTCCATGACATCTATTGCAAAATTCCATAAGAGAATATGTAGTTGAGTTACAAGATTCCAAAAGTAGAACTATTCATTGCAATTGACAAGTTAAAATTAGATGCTAATTTGATGCAGATGTTTGACAAGTATGCATCTTTACCAAATTGGAGGAGAACGAAGGGAATCCCAATTTATATTTCCACTTCAATACTATACATATAAGAAAGAATAATCAACCACAAATAGTGGATTCTAGTGGAGTTAAGAAGATTAGTTTTAAAGTTGTGAAAAGACTTGTAAAAAGAAATCCGATGCTGAAGAAGGCTTCAAAAATCAAGAAGGGGGTTGTGTGCAACAGTTTATTAGTAGTATTAGTTCCAATGTACGTATAGAGATGTGTGTAGCCCAAGGTAAGAGTTAGTCAATTAAGTTTTAAATTTATTGATTTATGATTGATTACAAAATCACATTTGAGCTCATTACATATCCTTTGGAAATGACCTGGGAGGCTGTCAATGAAGGTAACATATTTTTAATGCTACTAGAACTATTTGCTAGCTTGAAAATAGTTTATTTGTGGAAAATCCATACGAATTTTGCTATGGATATGAACTAACTATTACGAATGTGTCTCTTTCTATGAAGATTTTGAAGTATTGGTTGGATCAAACCATGACGCAAATGTGGGTGATGAGGACTTGTTTATAGATGAATTATTTGAACCCAGCCAAGGAGTAGATGTGTGTGCGGATGTAGATGAGCATGAAGAATTGGAAGACTTCACTAGATCCAGCACAGGGGCATCTGTGGGTGTACCCCAAGGTAAAACTATCTAAGTTGACACATTTTACTATATGTTTATTTCTATTATTTTTAATGGCATAATCCATGGATAATATCTCCCACATTGTATTCATTTCTTATTGAATTTTTATAGAACATAATGTTGAGCCTACTCTCTAATCTTGTGAAACCCAGACCATATACGCATCATTTCGGGTTGTAAACCCTAGATTCTTTGTAATTATTTTTATGATGAATAAAAATTTATGAATTATATTGATGGATATGTCCATTGGAGATTAAAATAATACAATTAAGAATTTAACCCACGTGAATAGTGTACGTGAATAGTAACCAAGGATTAAGACATATGATTAAGAGTTAATCACTTGGATTAACCTAATCACAAAAAGACGAAAAGAGATTTAATCATTACAGGGAGAAATAGCAATTTTTTTTGTTATTTTAATCCAATTTTGGATTTTAGTGGAAGGAAAATTAAAGAAAAATTCATAATTTGCAATCCGGGCGTCAGATTTAAATGAAATTTTTTACGGATGGTTAAAAATTCATGATGAACATGATTAATGGGTTAAGATGTGATGAAAATCACAAATCAAGGGTCAAATGATGATAAAAAAAGTAACTTATCTTTTTCATAAATGTTACTTTTGACTTTTTATTTAAATAAATAATAAAAAAATTAAAAAATTAATTAAAACAGAAGCTGCATCGGGGGCGTGGAAGGGGGTGGTTGAGCAATTGACCAAAATCAACGGTCCATGATCATCATCATCATAAACCAACGGTTAGGTTTTATTTAGCTTAAATTAAATAATTTTTTTAAAAAATAATAATAAATAAAATAGGCTGCATGGGGGGGCTGGAGCAGACCTAGGGTGGCTGCTCTTGGCTCAATGAATTTTTCAAAATTAGAAAAAAATACATATTTATAATTAAATACCTCAAGCAGGGGGTAAATTTCAAATTCTTGAAAAATCAAGCCCTATAAATAGGGCTAAGGGGTGGACGTCCAAGACACCATTCCATTCCAGCTCCACTTGAGCAATCCCAGCTCCCAAACCCTCCCACGCGTCCAAGGAAGAAAAGGAGGAAGAAAGTGAGAGAAAGTGAGAAGGAAAGGAGGAGTTCTTAACTTTCGGTAAGCAAATTCTTCCCAAATTTCTTTTGGATGTTCGGTAGGGTAAAATCATACTTAAATAATGCCTAATCATGAGAAAATAAGTATATTTATAATGCTTAATCGGAATTATGCCAAAACATCAAAAATTTAGAGCAAAGATAGAGTATTCAGGAAGATAGTATATGATATGTGTAAATAATGCTCCAAAATTGATAAATGATGATTTGGGATGTATGAATATAATAAATATGATGTTGGAATGATGATATATTAATTTTAGGATTTTTGGAATTAAGGATTATGCTTAAGTGAAATTATGTTGATTTTTAGTATATGGAGAAAATGATTTATTTAGCCAAGTTAATGATGATAAATTCAAAACTCATGAATTTTTCCATGATATACTAAACATAAGCTATGTCGTGGTATTTTTATTTTTGGAAAAAATGTCAATTTTTGGAACCCATGAACAGTAACCCCACGTTGTTGTGAACAGTAACCTCGGTTGAACAGTACCCATGAACAGTAATTTTGCTACAGTGACATGAACAATAATTATGAACAGTGAACAGTGTGATTTTGGGAAAAAATTGAGATTTATTTTTATATATATTTATGAGGATATATGGATGGAATTTTTAAAGGATTTATGGATAAAAATCCATATAAGGAGGTAATGACCAAGTATATTTATAAGATTAGCTTCTATAAAAATGAGGTAATGGATGATTATAAAGCATGCATGGGAAGTAAACTAAAGACATGAAATGATATAGATAAAATATCATTTTTCCTTGTATAGAAAAAAGAAAGAAAAAGGTGGAGGACACGGACTGAGGAGGTAAGCAAGCTATATGTTTCTAAAATATTTCTAAATGATTGCAAATTGTTTGCTTATGTGTTTTATGAATTAAATTTAAGGATGACCATTCCTATAATGCTTTACATGAAATGATTGCTAACTGCTTGTTAAATTACTTTCTAAATGATTTATCAAGTTTTATGGAGCATGTCACGCCGACATATGTATGTATGAACATGGTTCACAAGGAAGAGGCTTTGGTGGAGGTAGCAAGCGGATTAGAGGGTCCCCCTTCACTATTGCCAAGTCGAAAGGGCTGTGTGCCAGCGGCATCCTCCAAGAGGTTGGAGGCACAAGGAAAGTCATGAATGAATGCATTGCATTCTCATGAAATGCATGAAAAGGTTTCTGTCCCATTAGTAATTGATCACTTGGTAAGTGTCTCCTACCAAATGGGGAGAAATGCATTTGAATGAAAGGAAAATATTTACTTGCCAAAGAAAAAGGCTTGCTTACTGAGTATTATTACTCGTATGTGTTTTCAAAATGACAAACAGGCTATGAAGCTGACTCATAAAGGATGCCAGGTAGAAATGACCTGCAAATTTAATTGCAGTTCTATGTATGCGTCCAAAGGAACAAATGTATGATAATCATGTTGAAGACATTTTTTATGGATATTACAAACATGATTGTACTTATGTGAATTATTTCAATAAAAAGAAGATATGAATGGTTTTATGATGATATGGATGAGTCTATTATGAATAAAGTATGCTTAAGTGACGAATGAAAAGAAAAAAAAATTGGACGAGTTCCAATTAAGAACCCGCCGCGTGATCAGAGCAACAATCCTGAGTTACATTTACCAATCGACAAGATCCCGAAGTAAGGCTTCTAGGCACCCCGGTTCGAGGAGTCATAGAAGATGGTATAAGAGCAAGGATTGGTAAATAGGCGAGAGAAAAAGAAAATAAAGGATGATGAAAGGATAGGTTTGATACCGCAAAAGTAGTATCAGAGCAAGGATTGGTAAATAGGCATGGAAAGAAAAAAATTAAGAATGGTGATAGAAAAGGAATGATACCACAGAAGTTAGGAATAGAGCATTGATTGATAGATAAGCATGAAAAGAAAGAACTAATGTTTAGATTTACATGTTTAAGAGATTATGATACTTCTATGACACTAGTATGAAATGATATATATGTGGGAAACATATATAGATGTGTGTGACATATATGCTTGAATATGAATAATGTTATTATAATTGTTAGTATGTTTTGATACTAACCAAAGTTTTGTGCATATAGAAAGCAAAAAAAAATGCCAACTACAAGAGCCGGAGTTAGGCTGAATAAAGGAAAGGCACCAATAGGAGAATCGGTTAGCCGACCTGAAGAAGGAGAAACCAGTAAATGGACCAAAAGGTCTAAGTCAAAAGGATAAACGTCAAGGACCCATCAATGACGGGAAGAGGCTAGCTCTGAATTCCATATAGAAAGAAGAGCTAACCAAGAAAGGAAGATAGAAGAAAGGATAGTTGCAGCCATAGAGAAGGCAATGCAGCAATGGACAACTCAGGCTGCCAAAATGATACAAGGTATGTGGGAAAGAAATCGGTAGGCCCCACCGCAAGGTGATAATGTGGAAATACCCAGCCCATTAGCCAACTCTAATTTTTCTAGAGGTGTAGAAGATGCCCTCCTAGAAGCTGATAGAAAGGCTATGAATGCCTTCCTTGCCCAACGACCCCCTAAGTTTGCTGGGGAACCAGACCCCATTATTGCAAAGCAATGGATCATGGAAATCAAAAAGTTATTTCGGATTTGGCCCTGCAATGATCAACAGAAAGTTCTATATGCTACCCACCTGCTAGTTAAAGATACTTATGAATGGTGGAAAACATTGATGGTTACCATGCCACACCCAGAACGGGTCACATGGCAAGAATTTTTAGAAGAACTTAATAAAGAGTATCTTTCGGTAGGCTTATAGAGCCAAAAAGTGATAGAATTTGAGAAACTCTACTAAGGCAAGATGACAGTGACTGATTGTGAAACCCCAACCTATGTAGGACTCAATGATATGCATTGAACATATATATTTGATTTATATGTGATTTAAATGAATTTTGAATGATTTATGGATGATTTTATGATTTAATAATATTTTGCAATTAGGGTTTAATTAAGAATGGTGATTAAAAATTTAATCACCGGAGCCCAAAGTGAGTCGGTATGACCCGAGGGGCTTAATGAGGATTTAAAGGTGAAAATGTGTCATGAATAATCATATTAATAATCATGATTTAATTTATGGAGATTAAAGTGTAATTATGGAATTAAGATGAAAAATGATAGAAAATTCATAACTTGACGCCTACAAGGCGGATTTCGATGAAATTTGAAAGGTAAGCTCACGACGATAGACCCAATATTTTGAGTAGATTGGATTAAGGGAATCATGATGGGATTAGGGTGATAAATAATTATTTTTATCTCAAATCCAAAAGATAAATTCAAGTGGTCATAACTTGAGTTAGAAACGTCGGTTTGAGATGAAATTTGAAATGATGGAATAAAATTATGAAATCTATGAGATAAATGGAATGGATTAAGCTAATTATCATGGAAAGTTTCTTTCTTGGAGAGCAAGTAAGAAATTACTTAAGAGCTAAGTAAAGAGGGGTAATTTGGGAAAGTGAAAATGGAATTTACTTAAATGCCCTATGGGTTGCTTAAGCACCAAGAAAAGTGGAAAATAAAAAGGGCAAAAAAGGGGAGAGCAAGGGCTGGACGTTCCAGCATGGGGGGAAAAGGAGAGTGAGAAGGAGAGAGAAAGAGAGAGAGAGAGAGAGAGAGAGAGAGAGAGAGAGAGAGAGAGAGAGAGAGAAGAGAGGAAAACTAGAGAGAAATGGAGATTTTCTCCAAAAATCCAGCAAGCCTCACACGTCCAACCCAGCAAGGAAAGAAAGAAAAGAAGGGTATTTCAAGTGCTCAAAGGAGGGATTACCAATTAATCAAGTAAGTATATGTTAATTTTGATTTTATACTTCAAATCTGAAAGTTATATGATGTTATAAATCAAAATATGAACGAAATAGTAAACGAAGTACTTTCAGAATGAAAATTTGTTTAAAATATCATTATATGATTATTAATATATTAACAAAATTTTAGATTTAAATATTAAGCATGTTTCAAATTAAAAATCTGAGAAGATCAACCTAAACAGGGCAGAACGGGTGACAGGATTATCTGTACTAAATGATTTTTAATAATTTTTATACAAGTAATTTTGGGCTGAAAAGTTTACAGAGTATATAAAAAATATTTATATCACATTAAAAAAATAAAAATTATGTTTTTATGGGTATAAATATACCCCATAATTAACGTGATGCAGGCTGTCTGAAAAGGGGTGCTGCTGTCCAGCAGAGTAAAAATACAAAAATAAATAGAATTACTAAATATTTCATGATGAAAATATTTATTTTGGTTAATTAATTTAGTTATTAATGTATGGTAGAAATTTCAGAACAAAAATACTTGATTTGGTATTAATTCAAGATTTTGAGAATTCATTGTGCCTGAATTCAGTATTATGGACAGCTTAAGGAATAAATCAAGATAAATATTAAATTTCAGGTTTTTGTGATGGAATTTAACTTATAATGGGATATAAACAAGTTATTATGAGGTTTTAACCTATTATAGGTAAACAAGATTACCCGAAATATTATTTTTTGAAGATATGCAAAGGGATGTCCAAAGAGAGGTGCAAAGGGTACCCAAGATGTATATGAAAATTTCTGAATGGAAACCATTTAATTATGGAATTCAAATATGTGTTAATATGATAAATTTGGGTTAAGAAAATTATGGTTTAAGGTTGAAAAATTTGGATTAAAAATCTTTTTAGACCATGTTGCTCAAGAGAGAGTTGAAATGATGAAAAACGGGTTCTAATGTTGCCGTTTTGGAACCCTATGATGAATGAATTATAAATCTGAAATTAAACCCTAAATTATATGTTAATTAAGGGTTTTAATCATGTTGAATTGAGATACAAGTTTCTGTTTTGAAAAAAGTTTAAGAGACACATAAGTATGTGTTGAAAAATGGACTTATATGAAAAGATGGGTATGAATAAATGATATATGGATTATGTAAGTTGTTAAAATGAAAAAATGAATAAAAACATAATAAAAAATGTGGATTAGGGTACTGTTTAAGTAAATAATGATAATCTCAAATTTTGAGATTATTATATGATGTCTAAGTTAGCAGTTAAGTGCTTAAAATGAGCACAGTTGTATAAAAATGAAAAATATGTTAAAAATGATAAATGGAGGTAATGAACTTCCAAATAATGATTTAATGAAGGATTATTATATGTATGTAAGTTTACCCTACATAAGGGTATTAAAAATGAATGGATGATTTGATATGTATAGGCTATGTCGATACGTATAAATACCTGACTTGAAAGACAAGTGGGTTAAGCTAGATGAACTTATGTAAGTTGGAAAACCTAAGGAATATAAGTTTTTAAGGATGATGCAAATAAATGAAATGTTATTTTCATTTATCTAGGCAAAGACAAGAAAAAGAATGGAAGAAAAGGATTATGGCGATCTCAGGTAAGCAAACGAACTTTCAAAAATAATGTTTTCTTTCTATATGATGATATGTGATTGAAATGTTTATATTTATATTTTAATAAATGGGCAAACAAAAGTTTTGAAAATGATGGCTTTAATAAAAAACCACAAGTTTTGAAAAATGACGGCTTTAATGAAAAGTCATAAGTTTTGGAAAAGATTAGCTTTAAGGAAAAGCCTCAAGGTTTGCTTCATGGGAAGCAAGAAATACGTTTTAAGATAAGGATTTTATCATCAGTGTTGCCAAATATTGGCATTGCTTTATGTTAATGGAATTGAGAATTTTATTTATGAGTAAGAAAGTTCTTCATGATAATGTTTTCAAAGGATTTCATGTTTGATACTGATGATTTTAAGAATTTGCTTTTAAGCAAGCAAGTTCTTTATGATATTATTTCAAAAGTATTTTATAAGAAAAAGAGAATTTTACCCTTTTTCACAAAGTATTGTTGGTCTCGAGTTGATGGCTAAACCCAAGAGGGGAGGGGTGAATTGGGTTCTTTTAAAAAATCTTTGATAAATCAAAAACTTAACCCCTTTCAAAAATTAATCCCCTTATGAAAGCTAATGGAGAGCAAATTAAAATAACGCAGTAATAGAAAACAGAACACAAGATTTATAGTGGTTCGGGCAAACCTTCCCTACTCCACTCTTCCAAGCTCACACTCCGTTGTGACTTGGGTTCCACTATGTATTCCTTGAATACACTTAGAGTCACCGCTCTCTTCTAGATTCAAAGCTCTAGGGGGCATATACAACTAGAGCCACTTGCTCTCTTCTAGATTCTAGCTCTAGGGGGCATAAACAACTCACATGCAAAAGTAGGTGATGAGTCTCACTCCAATCACACCCTACTTTGCATATACTTGATCTTAGCTACCCAAGCTAAATCAAGATTTATACAACAAGACAATGAAATAAATGAAACTACACTTTACAGATTTGTGTAGGTAGATTTAGCTCGAGGAAGAAGTTAAAGACAGCTGGGATGATGATCGTTGAAGCAACTTGCAGTTTGAAGCTCCTTCTTCCTTTGAAACACTCAAATATGGAGAAAAGGGATTTGAAAGTCTTTCTTGCACTTCTTTTCTCTCTATGATCCTTAGAGTAGTGAGTATTGTTTTTTCTCACGTTCATTTGAATGTCTTTTTATAGAATGAGGAAGATTGGAACGTTGTAGGAGTGGTTGGCGTGCAATAAATGAACTCCAACGTTCAAAAATTTGACCGTTATACTCCAAGTCGAAGATGAAGTCGACTTGGCCTGCGACTTGGTTTCCAAGTCGCACATGGAGTCGACTTGGCCTGTGACTTGGGTTCTTTAGAAACTCAAGTCTGAGACTTGGGTCGACTTGGCTTTCAGACTTTAACTCAAGTCGATCCTGAAGTCGACTTGGGTTGCGACTTGGCTTGGTCTATTGCAAAAACGCCTTGATCCTCACTTGGTTTGCTTTAGCTTTCTCCCTTTAGTCTTCATAAGTGTTGAGTGGCCCTTATGTTTGTAGTTCTTATGATTCAATGTAGAGCTTGGCCTTGATCTTCTTGAAATGTCTTGAATCTTGCAAACCATTTGAAAGCTTTGAGTCCTTGCACAATATATGTATGTTCCTTGCTTTGCTTTGGACTCACTTGGTCTTCATGACTTGGATATTACTCCATTTGGAAGCTAGCTTGAAGATTTGCTTTGAGCTTGATAGACTTGATTTGAATTTGTACTTAGATTCTTGCTTTGATCTTCAAAACTTAAGTTTCTCTTTAAGAGTAGTCTTTACATCTCATTTGTATGTGAGAAACTTCAAATGGATGTCTTGAATATGCTTTGAAACTTCAGCTTAGACCTCAAAACTTCTGAAGTCGAAGTTGGAGTCGACCTGGTTTGCGACTTCGCCCAAGTCGCACTTGGAGTCGACTTCGTCTGCGACTTCGTCATCTTCGGGAGCCAGATTTCAACGCTGGACATTTTTGTGCACTTTGAAGTCGATGCTGGAGTCGACTTCGTATGCGACTTGACTACCCAAGTCGCATGTGGAGTCGACTTGGCCTGCAACTTCACTCGTCAGAATTCCATTTTCAACTCTGTCCAGTTTTGTCTTGTTTGAAGTCGTTTGTGGAGTCGACTTCACTATCGACTTCACTCCCAAGTCGAAGTTCAAGTCGACTCGAAGATCGACTTGACTTCTCTGCTTTCCTTAAACACTTGGCAAACATATTAGTCATATATATATATATACTCAAATTAGTTCTTGTTAATCATCAAAACTCAATCCTTGGTCAATTTGTTTTATTTTGAACATTGTTTCCAACAATCTCCCCCTTTTTGATGATTGACAAAACTTCATTTGAGTTGATACCTTTCAAAAAAAAATTCAAGCATGTTCATTTGAGAAAACAGAGCATATAAGTATCCTTGAACATATAATTTAGAGTTTTGAGTTTAAATGAGAACATTTTCAGAACATTAGTCATTTTGGCATAGAGTATGCTTGAATACCTTACAAGCCATGTATTGAGTATTAATCATTAAGAATACTTTGTATTTATAAAAATTGCAATCACTTATCAAATATATCAATCATATCAATCAAAAACCAATAAAACATCTTTTCATATATATATATGAAGTTTCATTACAGAGAACAAAAATTAAAGCATAAATGAAACCTTAAATACAATGTACCCAACCCAAAACTTAAAAAAAACTTTCAACTCAATTCCTATTCTATCTCCCCCTTTTTGTCAATCAAGCAAAAATAATGATTTGATGAATTGAAATTGAGAGATCGGATATGGAATAGGTTTGATGGGACAATGATGGGCCGAGGAGTAAACAAGAGAAGCGTGATCGGGAGTTGCCTCTCTATGAACTGAACCCGACTCGTAGGGATCGAGTTCAGGCATGGGTCTCTTCTTATGATGGCCTGAGGCAAGATGATAACGGATTTTTCGCATTTCTCGTTCGATTCTATCTTGTCGGGAATGCATATCTTCAAGCGCATTAAGGACACCGGTGACAAGACTTGTCATCCGGTTTTCTTGATAGCCCATTTCTGCCCTCATGGCAATGATTTCATCTTTGAGATCCCTTAGGGTGACCTCCTCAGAAGAGGTGGGAGGCACCCGTTCTCTTGCAGCGGACCCTTGTGGAGAGTAAGATCCGTGCGATGGAGGAGAAGCGGTCCGTGCAGGTGAAGCCATGGGAGATTGCTCCCCCTCAGCTTGTGCTTGGTCTTCTCGATGCTCTTCTTCTGGAGCTTCGGACCTGAGTTCAAGCACATTTATCTTCATCCTCTGGATTAGTGCTTTGTTGATTGCATTGGTGGACTTGAGCACTTCGAATGGCTCGCCTTCAATGTCCACTTCAAAATGTTCGAGGATCTTTGTGATCCAAGTGCCGTAAGGAAGGACTCCCCTCGGATTATCCTTTCGACTCGCCAAGGCTTCTAGAAACAATCTAGGTAGACTCACCTTGACTTTATTTGTTACTTTCCATAAGATCCCAGCTTCTTGTGGGTTCAATTGATTTCTTCCACCGCCCTTTGGG
The DNA here is from genome assembly GCA_030490835.1 of Annona cherimola. NCBI lineage: Eukaryota > Viridiplantae > Streptophyta > Magnoliopsida > Magnoliales > Annonaceae > Annona > Annona cherimola. The sequence goes on from CM059976.1 coordinate 57,784,749, forward strand.
TAGATGCAGTGGGCAATGAGAAGTCTTAGAACCCGTAGTCTTGGTGATAAATCCATGTATCGAAGAAATTTGATGCCCGGATGATACTTGTTACTCCGGGTGAGCTGATTGTATATCTGATCCATTGTGAGATCCTCAGGAAAAGGTTCTTCAACATAGGGGACTCCAAGTATTTGTCCTAAATGACTCATTGCTCTGGTCTGGCTTGGATTTAACCCGATTCCAAAATCCATTTCCACTTCTTTGACATATGTACCAAAATTTTCTTCATCCCACTCATAGTAAAAGATTCTGGTAAGATCTGGATAGACCCTGTCATCCTCCTTTAGCAATTTGGTCCATCCTTGAAAATCTAATAGGTCTTCTATGTCGGACCCATAATCTTTTAAAAATTTAAAATCTATGATTTTTGGTATGAATACCTTTCGTTCATAGAAGTTCTTGTAGAATCGGCCATGATTGATCTCTGTTCTGAAATAGGTAGTCGGCATCTTTAGTACTTGAGTTTTTCCAGCCACGGCGCCCCTTCTACTTGCCCCGGAGTGTGTGCTCTGTGAGGTTTGGGCTTGTTCCTCACGACCCGCAGTGTTGGATGGAGTTCCTTCTTGGAATCGAACTCTTCTGCCCGTAGATGTAGAGGGTTCCTCTCTTGCCCTTTTTGCGGGTGTCCTAGCTTTTCTAGGAATTTCTTTCTCTGTGAGAGATGTGGAAGGTCTAGGCACAGGCTTTTGTGATGGTTTTGAGACGGCTTTCTTTGGGGCCATTTGGAATGAGATATGAGGTTTGATAATGGAGTTGTGATAGGCTGCCTGTTGGCAAGAAAATGAGAGAGAGAAGCCGGAGATGGAGGATTCAACCGGAGAATCGCCGGAAAAAATGGTATGCCGGAGGAGAGAATCGCCGCGAGAGAAGAAAAAAAGGATGGTCTGGCTGGAAATGAGGGAGAAAGAAAAAGAAAGGAAAGAAATAGAGAAGAAAAAAAGGAATTCGGACGGTCGCGCGCTCGCGGAGTCGACTTGCCCTAGGCGAAGTCGACTTCGGTCCTTCTGGAGTCGACTTCGCCTGGAGGCGGAGTCGACTTCGACCCTAGCGGAGTCGACTTCGCTTCTGGAGGCGGAGTTGACTTGGCGTCCTTGGAGTCGACTTGACTCATCGACTTGACATTTTCCAATTTAATTTTCTTCTTTATTTTTCCTAGTTTAGCTCTATCATTCCCATATCATTCCTAATCTTATAAAATGAATCCTTGGCTAGAGGTTTGGTAAAAATATCAGCAATTTGGTCTTCTGTTTTTACATATTCTAAGCACACATTATGATTTTCAACATGTTCACGAATGAAATGATGTCTCACATCAATATGTTTGGTTCTAGAATGCAATACAGGATTTTTAGTCAAACAAATTGCATTTGTATTATCACATCTAATAGGAATATCAACATAATCAATACCATAATCCTTTAATTGCTGTTTCATCCAAAGTAATTGGGCACAACAACTACCGGCGGCTATGTATTCGGCTTCCGCAGTAGATAGTGCAACACTTGTTTGTTTTCTTGAATTCCATGAAACTAGCATATGTCTAAGAAATTGACAAGTTCCACTGGTACTTTTTCTATCTACTTTATATCCGGCAAAGTCTGCATCCGAATAGCCGATTAGATCAAAGGTTGACCCCTTTGGATACCATAGTCCAAGATTTGTAGTTTTTAACAAATATTTAAAAATTCTTTTTACAGCAAGTAGATGTGATTCTTTTGGACATGCTTGGAATCTAGAGCACATACAAACACTGAATAAGATATCGGGTCTAGAAGCAGTTAAATATAACAAGGATCCAATCATGCTTCTATAGAGCTTTTGATCGATACTTTTACCGTTTTCGTCCGTGTCGATCTTGATTGTAGAGCTCATTGGAGTGTTTGCCCCTTTGCTATTCTGCATTCCGAATTTCTTGAGCATTTCTTTGACATATTTGGACTGGTTTAGAAATATTCCTTCATTTTGTTGCTTGATTTGAAGTCCAAGGAAGAAATTTAATTCTCCCATCATGCTCATTTCGAACTCGCTCTGCATTATCTTAGAAAATTCTTGACAAAGATTTTCATCAGTAGCACCGAATATTATGTCATCCACATAAATCTGTACAATCAAAATATTTTTATTTTTGTACTTGATGAATAAAGTAGTGTCTACTTTCCCTCTTTGAAACTCATGATCAATCAAGAATCTATTTAACCTTTCATACCAAGCTCTTGGTGCTTGTTTTAGTCCATATAATGCTTTGGTTAATTTATAAACAAACTTTGATTGATCCTTTTCTTCAAAACCAGGGGGTTGTTCAACATATACTTCTTCATTCAAATAACCATTCAAAAATGCGCTTTTTACATCCATTTGAAACAATTTGAAGTTCATATGAGAAGCAAATGCTAGTAGGATGCGTATGGCTTCTAATCTAGCCACGGGTGCATACGATTCTTCAAAATCAATTCCTTCTTCTTGAGAATACCCTTTGGCTACTAATCTTGCCTTGTTTCTAATTACAAGACCGCTTTCATCTAATTTGTTCCTAAATACCCATTTTGTACCAATGACTGTATGATTGTTTGGTCTAGGAACTAAATGCCATACATTGTTTCTTTTGAATTGATTTAGCTCTTCTTGCATTGAAATAACCCAATTTTCATCATTAAGAGCTTGTTCAATGGTATTTGGTTCAATTTTCGATACAAACGCATATTGGCCATAAACGTTTTGTTTTGATCTTCTAGTTTTTACTCCTTCATATATGTTTCCAATAACTTGTTCAATTGGATGGGCATTTTTGAACTTTAAATCAGTTGGAGGTTTGTAAGAGTCATTACCTTCACTTACCTCTTCCTCCACTGGATTTTCTGGCTTGAGCTCGAGTTCCTTTGGTTGTTCTTTGCTTTTTGTCTCATCTGCATCACTTAGTTCATCCTCCTTTCTCGGACTTTGGTTAATTTCATCAAATACAACATGTATGGATTCTTCTACAACTTGGTTTCGTTTGTTGAATACTCTATATGCTTTGCTATTTGATGAATAACCAAGGAATATAGCCTCATCGCTTTTGGCATCTAATTTGCCCAAATTGGTTTTTCCATTGTTTAAAACATAGCATGTACATCCAAAAGTATGAAAATATGAGATATTTGGTTTCCTTCCTTTCCATAGTTCATATGGGGTCTTTTTCAAGATTGCTCGAATGGTAACTCGGTTCAAAACATGACAAGCTGTACTCACAGCTTCACCCCAAAATTTCTTGGATAGATTGCTCTCATTTAGCATAGTTCTAGCCATCTCTTGTATAGTTCTATTTTTCCTTTCTACTACTCCATTTTGTTGTGGAGTTCTTGGTGCAGAAAATGTGTGGTGAATTCCTTTTTCATTGCAAAATTCCATGAATCGTTTGTTTTCGAATTCGCCACCATGATCGCTTCTTATGGTCACAATAGTACTTTGTTTTTCATTTTGCACCAAATTTACAAAAGTTGCAAACATAGAGAAGGCTTCATCTTTACTAGCTAAGAGAATTATCCATGTGAATCTTGAAAATTCATCAACTATGACAAATACATATTTCTTTCCACCAATGGTTAGAATGTCGGATGGCCCGTATAGATCCATATGTAGCAATTCAAGTGGCTTAGTGGTGGAAATTTCCTTTTTGGTAGAGAAAGGCATCTTGGGTTGTTTTGATAATTGACATGCCTTGCAAATCTTGTCTTTGTCATATTTCAATCTTGGTAATCCTTCTACCAAACTCTTTTTCCATAGGGTTTTTATGTTGCCCATGTTTATATGTCCAAGCCTCTTGTGCCAAACCCATGGATCGTTATCAATGGCCATTAGACATTGACCATCTAATTCATCAAGTGAAACCAAATAAATATTTCCATGTCTTTTACCACTAAACATGATATGTTCTCCATCAAATACATTACATATAGATGATTCAAACACAACTTTGTATCCTTTATCACATAATTGGCTAATGCTCATTAAATTGTGTTTGAGTCCTTCAACAAACAAAACATCTTCCATGCATGCATTTGAAATACTATGTATATTTCCTTTACCTTTAATTTTACCTTTTTCATTATTGCCAAAGGCAACCATTCCATCATTACAAGGCTTAAGTTTGTGAAACAAACTTCTTTCACCGGTCATATGCCTTGAGCAACCGCTATCCATAAACCATTCATTGTTTGCCTTTGCCTTAAGACATGTCTGAAAAATAAGCAAATAAATCTTATCTTCTTGGTACCCATTTTATGGGTCCATTTGGGTTAGTAATATAGATCATTCTTTGTTGTTCTAACTTTGAAAGCCCAAATCTTGTGTTTCTTGGAACCCAAACTAATTTTGCGCCATGGTCATATAATTTCTTAAAATTACATTTGTAAGTTTTGTGCCCCATTTTATTGCAGAAATTACAAGCCATAGGTAATCTTGGAGTAGGCCTCCAAGTATGCAATGGTTCCATTATTGGTCTTCTAGTCCACTTAAAATTTTTCTTTTGTGGCTTGTATATAGATGCATTTTTAGTTTGATGTTTCTCAAATATTTGTACATTTGATTTGCTACTTTCTCCTTGCTCAAATGTATGATACCCAAGACCTCTTTTATGTGTTTGGGAGGTCATATTCAAAAACATTTTGACGCTTTCTCCTGGATTGGAGAACTTAGCTAATGATTCATTTAATGATTTGTTCTCCTTTTTTAGCAGATCATTTTCATCTTTCAATTTGTCTAATCTTTCTGCAAGTTTACCATTTACAATTATTGTTGCATCACATTGTCTTTTCTTAATTGTAAACTTGCTTCCTAATTTCTTTATTTCTTCATATAATGAATCATATGCAGTTTGTAGCTCATCTAATTCAGTACATTTGAGGCATTCTTGAAAGGAAGAAAAACTTGATTTAGAATGGGAGAGTTTGGAACTTACCTCTTCATCGCTTGTGCATTTTGTTGAGGTAATTCGTTCTTCTTGTTCGATTTGTGCCATGCAGCAAATTCTTGCACATTCTTCCGCCTCGTTTTCGTCGGTTGAGGAATTACTCGTTGTAGATTCCTCATCGTTTACATACATGCCTCTACCTTTGTACTTTTGGAATCTTTTGTTGTTCCTTCTATCCTTTCTTTGTTCGTTTGCCTTGCTTTCTTCGGGAGTTGGACATTGAGCTTGCATATGTCCCAAACCACCGCATCGGTAGCATTTGGTTGGTTCTTTCTTCTTCTCTTTGGGAGTTCTTTCCTTGAAGCTTCTGAAAATTTTCCCTTTCCTCACAAATTTTCTGAAACGTTTTGTGAGAAGGGCAATCTCGTCGTCGTTTTGAGAAGAGGAGGTATCGTCAGTGTCTTGTGCGGCTTTCAAGGCGATTGCTCTTTTGCCCCTATGTTGATCTTCATTTCTTCTTTTAATTAGCTCATGTGACATGAGTGAGCTAATTAAGTCTTCAAGCTTTAAAGTGTTTAGGTCTTTGGCTTCTTCTATTGCAGTGATCTTTGGAGTCCATGATTCCGGTAGAGCTCTTAAGATCTTCATAACCTGCTCAGATTCAGAAATAGCCTTTCCAAGACCTTTTAAAGCATTAGTGATTTTTGAGAATCTAGCGAACATTTCAGAAATATTTTCTGTTTCTAGCATTCTAAAATTCTCAAGTTCTCCAATCAAAATATTTCTTCTCGTCCCTTGGACTTGAGAAGTTCCTTCATAGATAGAGGTTAGTGTATCCCATATCTCTTTGGCGGTTAAGCAAGAGGATACTCTATCATACTCAGAAGCAGTAAGAGCACAAAATAAAGAGTTCATAGCTTTGGCGTTGCTCTTAACAGTTCTTACTTCCTCATCGGTCCATTTGGAAGCTCGTTCATCGGTAGGCAATGTTACTCCATCTTGAATAGCAATCCAAGAATCCATATCGGTAGCCATGATGAGTTGCTTCATACGAAGCTTCCAATATCCAAAATTATTCCCATCAAACAACGGTGGCCTTGTAAAGGATTGGCCTTCAGCAAAAGCGGGAACGGAAGTAGATTGGGATGCCATATCGATAAGATCTCTTTGGTAAACTCAAAGACCTGCTTTGATACCACTTGTTGGTCCCGAGTTGATGGCTAAACCCAAGAGGGGAGGGGTGAATTGGGTTCTTTTAAAAAATCTTTGATAAATCAAAAACTTAACCCCTTTCAAAAATTAATCCCCTTATGAAAGCTAATGGAGAGCAAATTAAAATAACGCAGTAATAGAAAACAGAACACAAGATTTATAGTGGTTCGGGCAAACCTTCCCTACTCCACTCTTCCAAGCTCACACTCCGTTGTGACTTGGGTTCCACTATGTATTCCTTGAATACACTTAGAGTCACCGCTCTCTTCTAGATTCAAAGCTCTAGGGGGCATATACAACTAGAGCCACTTGCTCTCTTCTAGATTCTAGCTCTAGGGGGCATAAACAACTCACATGCAAAAGTAGGTGATGAGTCTCACTCCAATCACACCCTACTTTGCATATACTTGATCTTAGCTACTCAAGCTAAATCAAGATTTATACAACAAGACAATGAAATAAATGAAACTACACTTTACAGATTTGTGTAGGTAGATTTAGCTCGAGGAAGAAGTTAAAGACAGCTGGGATGATGATCGTTGAAGCAACTTGCAGTTTGAAGCTCCTTCTTCCTTTGAAACACTCAAATATGGAGAAAAGGGATTTGAAAGTCTTTCTTGCACTTCTTTTCTCTCTATGATCCTTAGAGTAGTGAGTATTGTTTTTTCTCACGTTCATTTGAATGTCTTTTTATAGAATGAGGAAGATTGGAACGTTGTAGGAGTGGTTGGCGTGCAATAAATGAACTCCAACGTTCAAAAATTTGACCGTTATACTCCAAGTCGAAGATGAAGTCGACTTGGCCTGCGACTTGGTTTCCAAGTCGCACATGGAGTCGACTTGGCCTGTGACTTGGGTTCTTTAGAAACTCAAGTCTGAGACTTGGGTCGACTTGGCTTTCAGACTTTAACTCAAGTCGATCCTGAAGTCGACTTGGGTTGCGACTTGGTTTGGTCTATTGCAAAAACGCCTTGATCCTCACTTGGTTTGCTTTAGCTTTCTCCCTTTAGTCTTCATAAGTGTTGAGTGGCCCTTATGTTTGTAGTTCTTATGATTCAATGTAGAGCTTGGCCTTGATCTTCTTGAAATGTCTTGAATCTTGCAAACCATTTGAAAGCTTTGAGTCCTTGCACAATATATGTATGTTCCTTGCTTTGCTTTGGACTCACTTGGTCTTCATGACTTGGATATTACTCCATTTGGAAGCTAGCTTGAAGATTTGCTTTGAGCTTGATAGACTTGATTTGAATTTGTACTTAGATTCTTGCTTTGATCTTCAAAACTTAAGTTTCTCTTTAAGAGTAGTCTTTACATCTCATTTGTATGTGAGAAACTTCAAATGGATGTCTTGAATATGCTTTGAAACTTCAGCTTAGACCTCAAAACTTCTCAAGTCGAAGTTGGAGTCGACCTGGTTTGCGACTTCGCCCAAGTCGCACTTGGAGTCGACTTCGTTTGCGACTTCGTCATCTTCGGGAGCCAGATTTCAACGCTGGACATTTTTGTGCACTTTGAAGTCGATGCTGGAGTCGACTTCGTATGCGACTTGACTACCCAAGTCGCATGTGGAGTCGACTTGGCCTGCGACTTCACTCGTCAGAATTCTATTTTCAACTCTGTCCAGTTTTGTCTTGTTTGAAGTCGTTTGTGGAGTCGACTTCACTATCGACTTCACTCCCAAGTCGAAGTTCAAGTCGACTCGAAGATCGACTTGACTTCTCTGCTTTCCTTAAACACTTGGCAAACATATTAGTCATATATATATATACTCAAATTAGTTCTTGTTAATCATCAAAACTCAATCCTTGGTCAATTTGTTTTATTTTGAACATTGTTTCCAACAAGTATTGTTTGTAAATAAGTTTTGAGTTATTTCTACAATAATTTATGATAAACAATTATGCTTATGAAAGAAAAAGGAAAAGGGAAATTGATTTATGAAAAAGATTTGTTTTGCTAGGTCATGATAATTAAATAATAAATGATGATTCAGACATAGTTCATATGTTTTAAAATGATATTCGAAAAGTTTTGATTTCCTTTAGATAAGGAAATCTATGTTGAAAATATCTTGAAAAATATTTATACGAATGTTGTTAAATGGAATTTAAGGATGACCAACCTCATAAGTTGATTTTCTTAAAATGGTTTGGGTTCGGGTTGCTAAAGTAGCATACAAAAGACCATGAAAGACACCTTTATGTAAAAATGACAAAATTGATATGTGGACAAGAAATTAATTTTAGGGTGGTTGAGAAGGGGTAGCATAATTGCATAACTTTTGTGAGCAAAAGGCCTCGAAATGGAAACTAAGAAAATGGTAGAAAATATATAGTTTAATTTTAAAAATTCAAAGGTTTTGAAATTCTTTTATAAGGATTTTAAGATGTATTGTTTCTCAAACGTTTCAAATATTTATAAAAATATTTTATTCAAAATGGTTTTAAAAGAATTTCAGGAAGGTCATCCTAAAACTAAATTTCAAATGACAACTTGTTTAAAGTGGGTGTGCTCGCTTTACAAGTTGACACAGACTGCGGTCTGTGATGTGCTTTTTTTTCAAAATGATTTGTTTAAAAAGACACAGACTTTGGTCTATAATGTTTTTAACTTATGGATGTAGACTGAGGTCTGTGATCCTGATTTTAAAGGATACGGGCTGCGATCTATAATATTTTAAACCAAACGGGATGTGGTCTATCATAATAATGTATGGTGCACTAGTACAAGGAATAGGCCGGGTGTAGAGCACGGTTGAGATGATCGGGACCCACTCTACCTAAGGACAAGTTGTTAAGGGATGGCAGGAGTGCCAGCGGCGCCCTCCCTGAGATGGGAGCAGGATAAAGTAACAGTCGCCTGGCTAGCATGCTGTTAAGGATTCTCTTCCAAAAAGTAGCATGATCACTTGCTAAGTGTTACTACTAGATGGGGAGAAATGCATTTGCATACATTTTGCTTTTCAAAAGCCCAAAGATTGGGATATAAAAGCATTTATAGGAAAAATTATCCTAAATGGGATTTTTATGAGTCATTATGTATAAGTTACCCTAAAAGCAGGGTGTTCTACACAAAATGTGTAAATATTAAAAATAAAAAGAAATGATTTTTATGCAAAAGTTTTCATGAAAAAGATTTATGATTTGTTTGCTATAAACAAGTCCTAAGATGGGGATTATGAAAAAGGGTTTATGTTGGAAAATATTTTGAACATAAGAATGTCCATTTCCAAAAGGTTTATGTAGGAAAAATGGTTGGACATGAGAATGTCCATTTCCTAAAGGGATTTATATTGGAACATGTGTGGACATAAAAATGTCCGTTTCTAAAAGAGTTTAAGGGATAAAAGTGTTTGTGGACATATAAATGTCCATTGACAAAAAGGCTTACGTGAAATGTATTTTGGACATAAAAATGTCCATTACCAAAGTGTTTATGTGAAAATATTTTAGGACGTATAGACGTCCGTTTCCAATAAGGTTTACATGGAAAAATATTTTAGGACTTACGAACGTCCAGTGCCAAAATAATTTATGTGGAAAAATGTCTTTTCGTGGACATGAGAATGTCCATTGCCAAATATGGTTTATGTCAAGATGTTTTAGGACATAAAATGTCCCCTGACCAAAATGATTTATGAGAAAAATATTTTAGGTAATGATTTTCAAGGAAGTCTTGCCCTAAAAGATAAAATGCTTGCTTACTGAGTTATCACCCACGTTTTGTTTTCCCAAACCTTAGACAGGTACCGGAAAACTGATGAGGATGCAAATCTAAGCAAAGAAGAAAGGTATGTGATGATAGCCATGAAGGCTATAATGAATGAGATAACATGAATATTCTAAGGTACGCTAATGTGTATATCAAGTTAATCAGAATTTTAAGTTCCATGTGACTTAATGATTGAATATATGTATGTGTACAATGTATATGTTATGATTTAGTCAAGGAGACTTTTATTGTAGAAAAGCATGATGAATGCTGTGAGTGAAATAGAATTTGAAAATTTATTACAAGTGTATCGCCACTTGTTTGATGAATGATGTGAAGTGAAATGTAAAGATATGGATGATGATGAACAAAAAAAATTTGGACGGACGAGTTCCAATTAAAATCCCGCCGCGTGATCAGGGCAACAATCCTGATTCACATTTACCAATCTATAAGGTCTTGACGTAAGGAAGTGACGTCTCGGTTTGGGGCGCCACACTGAGTATGCAACAAGATTCAATGCCTTGGTTACGTTTGTACCATGGATTGCCCATGTGCCAAAAAATAAGGCACAGAGGTTCCAACATGGGCTGAGACCCTAATTAAGGGAGGGACTAGCCCCATTACTAATAAGAGATTATGCCTCTAGTATAGAAAGAGCTAGGGCATTAGAAATGGAGTCCATGAGGACACAGGAGCTTAGGCAAGCTCAAGAGCAATTCTTCTCGGCTCCCAAGGAAAATGGGGCCAAGAAAGGGAAAAATGAGAAGGCAATAAATGGAAAGGAGGAATTCAGGTCCAAGGGAAAGAGTACCTCACCTTACAAAACTCGCCATAAGCACCACTCTGGCGAATGCCTCCAAGGATTGAGGAAATATTTTAAATGTGGTCAAGTAAGACATATGGCTCGGGAATGCAGAACGACTAAGTGCTACATATGTGGCCAAGTTGGACATATATATCATTCAACTTCCCGAACAAACCACAAGAAGCTCCAACTCAAGGAAGGTTGGATCAGCAGAAAGCCCCCGCCATAGCCAACAACCCTGTGCGTGTCCAAGCCCTCACTGGGATGGAATCTCAAGAAACTGAGGAAGAATTGGTTGCAGGTATGATTTAAATTTTAGGAAATTCATTATTTAATTCAGATGTTACCCATTCATACATATACGTAACCGCACACGCACTAAGGGTGAAGGAAACCAGTAGTATCATGAAAATGGCAAGTAAAGAACCAAGTGTGCAAGGCATGATAAGCATGATAATATTTAATCCTATGATAGAAATTGAGGCTAAATAGATGGGGTGCAATGATGAAGGGAATTGTTTGAAATTAGTTTCAATCCCAATACATTTAAAGATAGGCAAGAAAAAGGAGGGATTTCCTCCATATGAATTAGCAAAAGCAAGAAAAGGCTAATATGCTTTTGAAGATAGATGTCTAATTACGCAGAAAAAGCGTAATGGAATATTTGAAGGGCAACAGGTTTCGAGACGAAACCTATTATAAGGAGGGGAGGATTGCGAAACTCAGACCATATACGCGTCATTTCGGATTGTAAACCCTAGATTCTTTGTAATTATTTTTATGATGAATAAAAATTCAAGAATTATATTGATGGATATGTGTATTGGAGATTAAAATAATGCAATTAAGAATTTAACCCACGTGAATAGTGCACGTGAATAGTAACTAAGGATTAAGACACGTGATTAAGAGTTAATCACTTAGATTAACCTAATCACAAAAAGACGAAAAGGAGATTTAATCACTACAGGGTGAAATAGCAATTTTTTTTGTTATTTTAATCCAATTTTGGATTTTAGTGGAAGGAAAATTAAAGAAAAATTCATAATTTGCAATCCGAGTGTCAGATTTAAATGAAATTTTTTATGGATGGTTAAAAATTCATGATGAACATGATGAATGGGTTAAGATGTGATGAAAATCACAAATCAAGGGTCAAGATAAAACATCAAATGATGATAAAAAAAGTAACTTATCTTTTTCATAAATGTTACTTTTGACTTTTTATTTAAATAAATAATTAAAAAATAAAAAAATTAATTAAAACAGCAGCTACAGCGGGGGCGTGGCAGGGGGTGGTTGAGCAATTGACCAAAATCAACGGTCCATGATCATCATCATCATAAACCAACGGTTAGGTTTTATTTAGCTTAAATTAAATAATTTTAAAAATAAAAAAATAATAAATAAAATAGGCTGCATAGGGGGGCTGGAGCAGGCCTAGGGTGGCTTCTCTTGGCTCAATATATTTTTTAAAATTAGAAAAAAATACATATTTATAATTAAATACCTCAAGCAAGGGGGGTAAATTCCAAATTCTTGAAAAATCAAGCCCTATAAATAGGGCCAAGGGGTGGACGTCCAAGGCACCATTCCATTCTAGCTGCACTTAAGCAATCCCAGCTCCCAAACCCTCCCACCCGTCCAAGGAAGAAAAGGAGGAAGAAAGAGAGAGAAAGTGAGAAGGAAAGAAAGAGTTCTTCACTTTGGGTAAGTGAATTCTTCCTATATTTTTTTTTATGTTAAGTAGGGTAAAACCATGCTTAAATAATTCCTAAGCATGAGAAAATAAGTATAGTTATAATGCTTAATCGGAATTATGCCAAAACATCAAAAATTTAGAGCAAAGATAGAGCATTCGAAAAGATAGCATATGATATGTGTAAATAATGCTGCAAAATTGATAAATGATAATTTGGGATGTATGAATATGATAAATATGATGTTGGAATAATGATATATTAATTTAATGATTTTTGGAATTAAGGATTATGCTTAAGTGAAGTTATGTTGATTTTTAGTATAAGGAGAAAATGATTTATTTAGCAAAGTTAATGATGATAAATTCAAAACTCATGAATTTTCCTATGATATACTAAATATAAGCTATGTCATGGTATTTTTTATTTTTGGGAAAAATGTCAATTTTTGGAACCCATGAGCAGTAACCCACGTCGCTGTGAACACTAACCTCGGGTGAACAGTACCCATGAACAGTATTTTGCTATAGTATTTTGCTACAGTGACATGAACAATAATTATGAACAGTGAACAGCGTGATTTTGGGAAAAAATTGAGTTTTATTTTTATATATTTATGAGGATATATGGATGGAATTTTTAAAGGATTTATGGATAAAAATTCATATAAGGAGGTAATGACCAAGTATATTTATAAGATTAACCTTTATAGAAATGAGGTAATGGATGATTATAAAGCATGCATGGGAAGTAAACTAAAGACATGAAATGATATAGATAAAATATCATTTTTCCTTGTATTGGAAAAGGAAAGGAAAAGGTGAAGGACATAAACTGAGGAGGTAAGCAAGCTATATGCTTTTTAAATATTTCTAAATGATTGCAAATTGTTTGCTTATGTGTTTTATGAATTAAATTTAAGGATGATCATTCCTATAATGCTTTACATAAAATGATTGCTAATTGCTTGTGAAATTACTTTCTAAATGATTTATCAAGTTTTATGGAGCATGTCACGCCGACATATGTATGTATGAACATGGTGCACAAGGAAGAGGCTTTGGTGGAGGTAGTAAGCGGATCAGAGGGTCCCCCTTCACTATTGCCAAGTCGAAAGGGCTGTGTGCCAGCGGCGTCCTCCCAGAGGTTGGAGGCACAAGGAAAGTCATGAATGAATGAATGCATTGCATTCTCATGAAATGCATGAAAAGGTTTCTGTCCCATTGGTAATTGATCACTTGGTAAGTGTCTCCTACCAAATGGGCAGAAATGCATTTGAATGAAAGGAAAATATTTACTTGCCAAAGAAAAAGGCTTGCTTACTGAGTATTATTACTCGTATGTGTTTTCAAAATGACAAACAGGCTATGAAGCTGACTCATAAAGGATGCCAGGTAGAAATGACCTGCAAATTTAATTACAGTTCTATGTATGCGTCCAAAGGAACAAATGTATGATAATCATGTTGAAGACATTTTTTATGGATATTACAAACATGATTGTACTTATGTGAATTATTTCTATAAAAAGAAGATATGAATGATTTTATGACGATATAGATGAGTCTATTATGAATAAAGTATGCTTAAGTGACGAATGAAAAGAAAAGAAAATTGGACGAGTTCCAATTAAGAACCTGCCGCGTGATCAAGGCAACAATCCTGAGTCACATTTACCAATCTACAAGATCCCGAAGTAAGGCTTCTAGGCACCCCGGTTCGGGGCGTCATAAATCTCAACTAGATGAATTTTCCAAAGAGCCATTATTCAATGGGGAGAATAACTCAGCATATGAGGCATGTTAATTAGTGGATAAAGATGAGCATGGAGAGTTGGAAGACTTGACTAGATCCAGGGTAGGGCATTTGTGGGTGCAACTCAAGGTAGAACATGTGAAAAATGATACATTTTATTATACATTTATTTCTGTTACTCTTTATTTCATAATCCACGAAACATGTCTCATACATTGTTTTTATTGATTGCTTGAACTTTTATAGAACATAATGCCAAGCTCGCTCCCAAACTCGATGAAATTGTCAAAGAGCCATTATACAATGTCCAGAATGACTTAGCATATGACTTGGATGAATCAGCGGATAACAATAAAAGAGATTGAAGAAGGTTCTAGCATGCCATGAAATTCAAAGAGGATAACTTGCCCGATCGAAATTTGTCAGTTGGTATGCAATTCCCAACAATTGTCTTACTCAGACGAGCACTTGCTAAGTTCATCATTCACAACCACTTTGACTTGTAATACTTAAGGAATTCGCATAAGAAGCTTATTGCAAAGTGTAAAGCTAAGGATTGTAATTGAAGGGTTTATGTTTGAGTCTAACAAGATGGAGTTGGAATGCGCATACGAAAACAACTAGCACAATTGCTCTGCATTCCAAGGTAGTGGCGAGAAGATAGGATCTCATTTATGGGTAGTAGAGAAAATTTTAAGCAAAATGGTATTTGAGGAGAAACCAAAGGTACAAAGAAGGTGGTTGATAAAGTGTTCGGCTCATTCAAGAAGTCTTATGAATTGACTCCATCATACTGTCAGACCTTGAAGAGATGTAATCTAGGCATGATTGCTGAGTATAATGTAAATGTTGATTGATTATTTGAGAGAATTTTTGTATCTTGAACTGCATTTAGGTATGCATTTCATTGAGGGTGTAGACATTCATAGGATTGAATAGTGCTTTTTCGAAAGGTTCTCTTGCCTTAGAAATCGTCGATGATGAAACTTTGACATGGTCTTAGTTCCTAAAAGGCTTATTTAGAGCAATTGGGCCTCGTTCATATACAATCATGGTAGATAGATAGAAAGACTTGCAAGAGGCTAGTTAGCACATTTTCTTGTTGTGAAGGCAATGCTTTTGCATGAGATAGTTGGCAAAAATTCTAAAGACCAAACCCTTTGACAAAGGAGACCAATTGGAACCAAACTTTTGGCGAGTAGGAAGGGCATATAAAAGTGCAAAATTTGAGTGGAATATGAATGAAATTTGCTAATATAATAATCAAGCACGTGAATGGATCAATGGGATGGATGCTGAGGTTTAGTGCAAGTCATGGTTCCCAAATGATGTGCCCTCTAATCACATCAATAATAATGTTGCAGAAGCTTGGAACAAAATTATCTTACAGCCATGAGCAAAGCCAATATGTAAGTGCTTTGAAGATATTAGAAGGATGATTGTGAATATTTTTCATAAGAGGAGGGAGAGAAGTGCTAAATGGACGCATAAAGTGGTACCCCAAGTGGTGAAAATATTAAATGATATGATGAAAAATGCAAGAAAATCACAAGCGATATGATATTCTAAATTGAATTTGAGGTCACATGGAGGTATATGCAGCAGACTGTATATGTGGAGAAACAGGAATGCACTTGTCGACAATGGCAACTTGGTGATTGTGGCACCCCGAACCGAGACGTCCACATAGTCCTTACTCCAGGATCTTGTCGATTGGTAAGTGTGAATCAGGATTGTTGCCCTGACCACGCGGTGGGTACTTAATCGATCTCGTTCAATTTTTTTCTTTCATCACATAAAGACACATACTTATCATCAAATCTCAATTATCATTAATAACATTCACACTTGTTTTTGTATAATACAGGTTATTTTAACCTGATCATTTCATACATACATAATTTGAAAACTCCTTATCATATGTTCATGTCGTACTATATACAGATCAGCATATCATAAAATTTTCTTCATACCTTCTTTTTCCTTTGCTTCTTGGCCTGTGTTGTACCTGTCTATGGTTTAAAAAGTAAAACGTGAGTCGAAACACAGTAAGCAAGCATTTTTTTTCATTTAAATGCATTTCTCCCGTTCAATAGTAGACACTTATCAAGTGATCTACTATCAACCAGTGAAAATCTTTTCATAAAACCTTTCATAAAACATATGGTTGCAAACTTAACATGTAAACCTCTTTTTCATGAACATAAAAATATTTTTCATAAAACTTCCTTTCTCCAAAGACATTCTCATGTCCTTAAAATATTTTCCATAAAACTTTTTTAAAAAAAGCATATGCATCATGCATAACGTTTCTGTCCGTTTGGTAGGTCACACTTACCAAGTGATCACCCTTTCATTCTTAGGAGAGAAACCATCTCTATTGATAACTCACGAGCCAGGCAGTTATCCGTGTTCTTCCCCCATTTCAGGGAGGGCGCCGCCGACATTTCGCCTTTTGAAGCGACTTGGCCTATGTAGAGGGGGCCCATCTTGCAACCGCGTCCGGTCTGCATATCCTCTATAGTAGACTTAGTACATAACCCATATGCACATTCCTTTCTCCACATTCTTATGCTAGCATGTTTTTTATAAAACTCCACAGACCCTAGTTTGTAATTTTGCCTTTTCAAAACAAGATGCTAGCATGTCATTTCAAAATAGTACAAACCTCGGCTTGTATTCCCTTTTCTAACTTGAAAACTTGGCACAACCCAAGTTAACAAGTTAATAAAAATATTTTGTAAGGATGACCAACCTTAAATAATTTTGAAAATATTTAAATAACACATTTCTAAGTAATTTAAAATATTTGAAGGAAATATTTGAGAAATAGTAATTTCAAAATTTTGCTAAATGTTTTTAAATAAAGTTCGAGCGATAAAACACTTTTAAAAATATTTTAATATCTGAAGACAAAAGATTTAGCAAATGCTTTTCTTCTCATTTCTGGGTTTTTCATGAACAAAGGATATACCAATGCATAATTCATTTTCTTTATATGGTATCATATTCTTTGTCCACATGACACATGAGTTACTTCTATATGAAGGTAAGCTTGTATGATCCTTTGGTCATTACTTTAAAAAAAATCTTCATTCAAATCGATTATCGGTTGGCCTTCCTTAAATCCACTTCAAAATATTTTAATAAATCATTTTAAATTCATTTGATAAAACCAAATATTATTTGGAAATCAAAATTTTCCTTTTCCATTATAATACAACCATTTCCACATTTTTCCTTATAAGGATTTTCTTATGATAAAGCAAATTCCACATAATTTAACATTTCTCCTTACTTCCATATGGATTTGCTTATAATAAAGAAATTCTGACATATTCCATGGTTGCAATATAAAACATACAAAATCATTTTCAAAAAGTTTGCTTGCTTACCTTTGCTTTGCTTAAATCTGAATCCTTTATCTTTTTCTTTCTTTTTCTTATACAAGTGAAAAGGATATACATACTTTATCATACATATGTTATATTCATTTATAACCTTATTTTTCTCCATAATTTCATATAGAGGTTAACCTCAAAAATACTTGGTCATTATTTCCTTATATGGATTTTTATCCATAAATCCTTAAAAATTTCATCCTTATATTTAAATATTAATCTAAAATTTTCTTCAAAATCACGCTGTTTACTGTAGCAAATCACTGTTCACCCGAGGTTACTGTTCACAGAACCGTAGTTACTGTTCATGGTTTCCAAAAATTGACATTTTTTTTCAAAAATAAAAAATACCATGATATAGCTTATACTTATTATATCATGGAAAATTTCATACATTTTGCATTTATCATCATTTACTTGGCTAAATAAATCATTTTCTCCGTATACTAAAAATCAACATAATTTCACTTAAGCATAATCCTTAATTCCAAAAATTATGAAATTAGTATATCATCATTACAACATCATATTTATCATATTCATACATCCCAAATCATCATTTATAAATTTTGGGGCTTTATTTTCACATATGATATGCTATCTCCCCGAATGCTCCATCTTTGCTGCAAATTTTTGATATTTTGGCATAATTCCGATTAAGCATTATATCTATAGTTATTTTCTCATGCTTAGGCATTATTTAAGCATATTTTTACCCTACTTAACAACAAAATAAATTTGGGTAGAAATCACTTACCCGAAGTGGAGATACGCCTCTTTTTCTCACACTTTCTCTCTCTAACTTACTCCTTTCTTTGCTTGAACGTGTGGGATGGTTTGGGGGCTTGAAATGGCTCAAGTGGAGCTGGGATTTCTTGGCCTTGGACTTTCTCCCTGCTGCCCTATTTATAGGGTTGCATTTTTCAAGAATATGGAATTTCCCCTCTAGCTTTGAGGTATTTAATTATAAATCGGTATTTCTTTTTAATTTTTGAAAAATTCCATGAGCCAAGAGTAGCCACTCTAGGCCTGCTCCAGCCCCCTATGAAGCCCTATTTTTCTTAATTTTTTTATTTTTAAAATTAATTAAATTAGGCTAAATCAATCTTTGCCGTCGGTTGATGATGATGATGATCTTGGACCGTTAATCTTGGTCAAATTCCCAGCCACCCTAGCCTGCCATGCCCCTGCTGCAGCTGCCCTTTTGATTTAATTATTTAATTTATTATTATTTAATTTATTAAAAAGTCAAAAGTAGATTTAATTAAAAGTTAAGCTACTTTTTCGATCTCTATTTGACGCTTCATCTTGACCTTTGATTTGTGATTTTCATCGCATCTTAACCCATTCATCATGTTCATCATGAATTTTTATCCATCCATAAAAAAATTCATCGAATTTCGACGCCCGGATTGCAAATTATGAATTTTTTTTATTTTTCCACTAAAATCCAAATTCGTATTAAAATAATAAAAATTAATGCTATTTTGTCTTGTAGTGATTAAATTCCTATTTTGTCTTTTTGTGATTAGGTTAATCCAAGTGATTAACTCTTAATCACGTGTCTTAATCCTCATTTACTATTCACATGCACTATTCACGTACATAATTCACGTGGGTTAAATTCTTAATTGCATTATTTTAACCTCTAGTACACATATTTGCAAATATAACATATTTCATGAATTTTATTTATCATAAAAATCAGTACAAAAATCTGTGTTATTCTAGGATTGTGGGTTTCACAATCCTCCCCCCCCTTACAAAAGGTTTCGTCCCGAAACCTGTTACAACCCATCACACTTCTGCTGCGCCTTTCATATACAGGGTTTTTATATAGAGATACTATTCATTCCTTCTACTAACAGTGCATGAGTAGTTGATATGAAAATCACATAATGTCATCATTAATTAATTCATCATCCATCCTACAATTTCTTCTTCTCCTTGTTCTTGTGACTCTTTGTGAGTCAACGCATACATCCGCACTCGGTTAGTAGAGGTACCCTATTGGTTGGCAACCATATTCCTTTGCTGGGCAGATCTCCCTTGACCTCTTGCTTCTTGTACTTTGTTTGGCAACGTGTCCTACTTGATCACAAATGAAGCACTTTAATAATTTTTCCTCAGCACTTTTGCAATTCTTTGTTATATGACCGGTTTGACCACACCTATAACATTTATTAGAACCCTTTAAACATTTTCCAAAATGACACCTTTGACGATTTCTACATATTGGAGCACCTACTGAGATGGAGTCTGACTTCATTATTCTTGTTACTATCTTCTTGCTCCTTTCTTTTCCCATATCATGCTCTTGGGTGCCAAAATTAAACTGCTCTTGTTCTTCTTGGGTTCTTAATGTTTCTAATTCTAAGGCTCTTGCACTTTCTATGCTTGCGCCATAATCTCTAATCAAATGAGGTGCAAGGCCTTCTCTTAAACACGACTTCAGCTCTTGTTGAAACCTTTGTGCCTTATTTTCGGGCACATTTGCTATCCATGGAACAAATCTTACCAGGGCATTAAATTTTATAACATATTCCGTAACAGTCATCTCGCCCTGACATAATTGCTTGAACTTAATCACCTTTTGACTTTGGAGACCTGCTAGAAGGTACTCCTTATTAAATTCTTCCAAAAAATTTTGCCACGTCATCTCTTCCAAGTGTGGCATAGTAACTAGTAGAGTCTCCCACCACTCATAGGCATCCCCAACCAATAAGTGGGTTGCGCACAATAACTTCTATTGATCATTGCATGGGGAGATTCTAAATAACTTCTTAATCTCAATTATCCATTGCTCGACTTTAATAGGATCCGGTTCGCCTGCAAACTTAGGGGAGTGCTATGCTAGGAAAGCATTGATAGCCCTTCTATCAGCTTCTAATAGGCTATCTTCCATTCCTATTATAGGGGTAGGGTTGACCAATGGGCCGAACTTTTCCCTATCCTTGTTTCCTAGCTGGGCACGTTGATGTTCCTCCCATAATCCTTGGATTATGCCATGGTTTGTGTTGTCCATTGCTACATTGCTTTATCTACAGCTACAGCTACCATTTCCTCTATTTGCCTTTCTAGGTTAGCTTCTCTTTCTATACGGGGTTCGGAACTAACCTCTTCTCATCGGTGACAAGTTCTTGGTCCTGATCGCTCCTCCTGCTCTGGTCGCTTAGACCTATTACTGGTCTCTCCTTTTTCCTGTTGACTTACAATTTCATTATTTGCGACCGCTTTTCCTTTGTTCAACCTAGCTCCTACTCTGGTGATAGACATCTTTCTATATATTCAAAAATCATACTAGCAATAATTCATAACGTAATATAAATCATTAATCATACATACTTATCATACAAGTGTAAAAATATTTTCACTTGTATCTAAAACAACCTATATTCATTTATCATTTTAAAAGTCAAAAGAGACTTTTGCTATCTTCCTTTACCCTTTTCTTACCACATATACTCTACTTAGCTAGTGCTAGACCAACCAAGTCATCTTTACTTTTCTTCTTTCCACTCCTATTTATCAATCTTAATTTTTATATCAACTCTGTGATATAAAATCTTTTCTTTCCACGCCATTACCAATCCTTGCTCTGATACCAACTTCTGTGGCGCCCCGAACCGAGGTGTCCACATAGTTCTTACTCCAAGACCTTGTCGATTGATAAGTGTGAATCAGGATTGTTGCCCTGATCACGCGGGGGGTACTTAATTCGATCTCGTCCAATTTTTTTTTTCTTTCATCACATAAAGACACATACTTATCATCAAATCTCAATTATCATTGATAACATTCATGCTTGTTTTTGTACAATACAGGTTAATTTAACCTGATCATTTCATACATACATAATTTGAAAACTCCTTATCATATGTTCATGTCGTACCATATACAGATCAGCATATCATAAAATTTTCTTCATACCTTCTTTTTCCTTTCCTTCTTAGCCTGTGTTGTACCTGTCTATGGTTTAAAAAGCAAAACGTGAGTCGAAACTCAGTAAGCAAGCATTTTTTTCATTTAAATGAGTTTCTCCCGTTCAATAGTAGACACTTCTAAAAGTGATCTACTATCAACCAGTGAAAATCTTTTCATAAAACCTTTCATAAAACATATGCTTGCAAACTTAACATGTAAACCTCTTTTTCATGAACATAAAAACATTTTTCATAAAACTTCCTTTCTCCAAGGACATTCTCATGTCCTTAAAATATTTTCCATAAAACCTTTTTAAAACAAGCATATGCATCATGCATAACGTTTCTGTCCGTCTGGTAGGTGACACTTACCAAGTGATCACCCTTTCCTCCTTTGGAGAGAAACCATCTCTATTGATAACTCGCGAGCCAGGCAGTTATCCATGTTCTTCTCCCATTTCAGGGAGGGCGCCGCCGGCATTTCGCCTTTTGAATCGACTTGGCCTATGTAGAGGGGGCCCATCTTGCAACCACGTCCGGTCTGCATATCCTCTACAGTAGACCTAGTACATAACCCATGTGCACATTTCTTTCTCCACATTCTTATGCTAGCATGTTTTTTTATAAAACTCCACAGACCCTAGTCTGTGATTTTTTTTTTCAAAACTTGATGCTAGCATGTCATTTCAAAATAGTACAGACCTCGACCTGTATTCTCTTTTCTAACTTGAAAACTTGGCCCAACCCGATTTAACAAGTCAATAAAAATATTTTGTAAGGATGACCAACCTTAAATAATTTTGAAAACATTTAAATAACACATTTCTAAATCATTTAAAATATTTGAGAAATAGTAATTTCAAAATTTTGCTAAATGTTTTTAAATAAATTTTGAGCGGTAAAAAATTTTCCAAAATATTTTAATATCTGAAGACAAAAGATTTAGCAAACGCTTTTCTTCGCACTTCTGGGTTTTTCATGAACAAAGGATATACCAATTTATAATTCATTTTCTTTATATGGTATCATATTCTTTTGTCCACATGACACATGAGTTACTTCTATATGAAGGTAAGCTTGTATCATCCTTTGGTCATTACTTCAAAAAAAAATCTTCATTCAAATCGATTATCGGTTGGGCTTCCCTAAATCCGCTTCAAAATATTTTAATAAATCATTTTAAATTCATTTGATAAAACCAAATATTATTTGGAAATTAAAATTTCCATTTTCCATTATAATGCAACCATTTCCACATTTTTCCTTATAAGGATTTGCTTATGATAAAGCAAATTCCACATAACTTAACATTTCTCCTTACTTCCATATGGATTTGCTTATAATAAGTAATTCCGACATATTCCATGGTTGCAATATAAAACATATAAAATCATTTTCAAAAAGTTTGCTTGCTTACCTTTGCTTTGCTTAAATCTGAATCCTTTATCTTTTTCTTTCCTTTTCCTATACAAGTGAAAAGGATATACATACTTTATCATACATATGTTATATTCATTTATAACCTTATTTTCCTCCATAATTTCTTATAGGGGTTAACCTAAAAAATACTTGGTCATTATTTCCTTATATGGATTTTTATTCATAAATCCTTAAAAATTTCATCCTTATATTTAAATATTAATCACAAATTTGATCCAAAATCACGCTGTTACTGTAGCATATTACTGTAGCAATCACTGTTGAAAATCACTATTTATAGAAACGTGGTTACTGTTCATGGGTTCTAAAAATTGACATTTTTTCCAAAAATAAAAAATACCATGATATAGCTTATGCTTAGTATATCATGAAAAATTTCATACATTTTGAATTTATCATCATTTACTTGCCTAAATAAATCATTTTCTCCGTATACTAAAAATCAACATAAATTCACTTAAGCATAATCCTTAATTCCAAAAATTATGAAATTAATATATCATTATTAAAACATCATATTTATCATATTCATACATCTCAAATCATCATTTATAAATTTTAGTGCATTATTTTCACATATCATATGCTATCTCCCCGAATGCTCCATCTTTGCTGTAAATTTTTTATGTTTTGGCATAATTTCGATTAAGCATTATATCTATACTTATTTTTTCATGATTAGGAATTATCTAAGCATTTTTTTACCCTACATAACATCCAAAAGAAATTTGGGTAGAAATCACTTACTCGAAGTGGAGATACGCCTCTTTTTCTTACACTTTCTCTCTCTAACTTACTCCTTTCTTTCCTTGCACGTGTGGGATGGTTTGGGGGCTTGAAATGGCTCAAATGGAGCTGGGATTTCTTGGCCTTGGACGTTTTCCCTGCTGCCCTATTTATAGGGTTGCATTTTTCAAGAATTTGGAATTTACCCCCTAGCTTTGAGGTATTTAATTATAAATTGGTTTTTCTTTTTATTTTTTTAAAAATTCCTTGAGCCAAGAGCAGCCACCCTAAGCCTGCTCCAGCCCCCTATGCAGCCCTATTTTTCTAAATTTTTTTATTTTTTAAAATTATTTATGATGATGATGATGATCTTGGGCCGTTAATTTTGGTCAAATTCCCAGCCACCCTAGCCTGCCATGCCCTTGCTGCAGCTGCCCTTTTCATTTAAATTTTTTTATTTTTTATTATTTATTTTATTAAAAAGTCAAAAGTAGATTTAATTAAAAGTTAAGCTACTTTTTTATCTCTATTTGACGCTTCATCTTGACCTTTTATTTGTGATTTTCATCACATCTTAACCATTCATCATGTTCATCATGAATTTTTATCCATCCATAAAAAAATTCATCGAATTCCGATGCTCGGATTGCAAATTATGAATTTTTTCTATTTTTCCACTAAAATCCAAATTTGTATTAAAATAATAAAAAGTAATGCTATTTTGTCTTGTAGTGATGAAATTCCTATTTTGTCTTTTTGTGATTAGGTTAATCCAAATGATTAACTCTTAATCATGTGTTTTAATCCTCAGTTACTATTCACGTACACTATTCACGTGGGTTAAATTTTTAATTGCATTATTTTAACCTCTAGTACACACATTTGCAAATATAACATATTTCATGAATTTTATTTATCATAAAAATCAGTACAAAAATCTATGTGTGTATTCTAGGATTGTGGGTTTCACAGTGAGATTCCTTGTGTGTATACTTCTGCTATTATCGTTGGCTGGCTTAGAGAAGACCTCAAAGACTATTGTTCCCATTATTTCTTAATGCAAAGTTATAAAGTAGCTTATGAACCTGCCATACATAGTTTTCCAAACAAGGCAATTTAGGATGAAATTGTAGATGATTATATAGTCTTACCACCTATCATGAAGAGGTCTACAAGACGACCAAAGACTCAACGAAGAAAGAGTACATGGGAGGAAGTAACTAAAAAGAAAAGAAAAAGTAATGGGAAAATAGTCACATGCAGCCGATGTGGCTTGCTTTGCCATAATAAACGGAGTTGTAGGGGTTAGGAAGGACCAACGATTATCCACCTTTTGCAAATACTTCTTAAAGGGGTAGGGGCGCAAGCAATACAGGAAGGGGTAGAGGAAGATCAATCTCAATTGCTCATAATATTGATGAAGGTAATTTTATTCCATAATCGATATACATATTTGTATATATTTTCTTCAAACTAATAATACGTTATCTTAATTACTAGAACTCAGCACCCAAAGACAACCAAGAATAGTGAAGTTACTTGTTACTAGAAAGGGTTTTACCAGTAATTTTAGATCTTTCTTCATTATACATAGCACAAATACATTTACTTTTGTATTGTATCATGAGTTCAATATAAAAATATTTTCGTTGTGGCTGGTGCAAATGAAGAACCAATAGGACTTGTCAAATGAAGTCATTCCTTTAATAAAGTTATTTCAAGTACATACTAAGGATGAATGTTCACAGATGTATATCTTATAGTTTATTTCTGTGGCACCCCCAACCCGAGACATTACATCTTAAGCCTTAATCCAAGATCTTATTGATTGGTAAATGTGAATCAAGATTGTTGCCCTGATCTCGTCCAAAAAAAAATTTATTCCTTTTCCTTCAACATTTCATTTCTTTCCATTTTACTTCATTCATCTTACAAGCGACGATACACTTGTAATCAATTGCACATATCATTCATAACATCTCAACTTGTTTTTCTACATTAAAGGTCCTCTTGACCTAATCATGTCCTTTTCATTCCATGCATACATAATCTAAACATTCCATGTCAATAAGATACTACCAACTTTTGCTTGGATATCAAGCTATGTGATATCAAGTCTTTTCATTCATGTCAATAACAAGTAACCATCAACTCTTAGCATACAAGCACTTATTATTTAACTCATTTCTTATCTTAGCAGTATCATATCCATACAAGGCATTTATAATCTAATCTTTTACTTTCTCAATCGTATAGGATACCAAGCTCTGTGGTATCATATTCACCTTTCATAGTGTAAGGTTGCTTTTCCTTACACATTCAGATTATATTTGTAGACTCTATCGTTTTATCATAAACATAAACCCTAGATCACAATAGGGCCTTTACTCATATTTCATGTACAAAGAACTACAAACCTTTGAAAATTCCTTTCTTCTTTTCTCAGCGAGAACATGCCTTTCATCACTTGAATTTTCCCTGTAACTCTCTAAGGTTGGAAAAATAAAACATGAGTCAAAACTCAATAAACAAGCATCTTTCATTCTCGTTTAAATACATTTCTCTCCATTCGATAGAAGACACTTAGCAAGTGATCAACTATTAATGGAACAGAAACCTTTTCATAAATCATTCATGGAAACCATTCATAAACCATTAGTGTAAACCATTCATGTAAATCATTCGTGTAAACTTTTTTAATCCTAATTTTGGGAATTTTATAAACATTGAATGTACAAATGTATCATTTCCATTCATGACATAATCCTTTCCATCCATGGCGCCGGACCTTCCGACTTGGCAATATCAAGGGCAGACCTCATGTCCTGCTTCTGCCTTGACTAGCCTACTTGATTTCCATTCTATGCATGAATTTTAGTCACCCCGGCATTATATACCTCTTACACATGGTAACTTGTCATTCTCATGTAGAGAGTTCTTTACACTATCCATTTGAACATCATTTCATTGAAAAATAGTAATCAATTTGTAATAAAGAGATAAAGGGATGACCATCCTTAAATAACTTCGGAAATATTCAAGTAAAAAAACTTGAAAGCATTTTAACATTTGAGAATAAAATGTCATTTTCAAAAGTCCTGCTTGCTTACCTATGGCGATCCTTTTGCGCCTTCCATCATTTCCTTGCCTTTTCCTAGACAAGTAAACATGATTACCTCATACATTTTTATCGTATGTTGTGCTTGTATGCCTTGTCTTTTTCTTCAGTTCACATATACGTGTCATATGGGTTTAATCCCATATGGTCCATAACACATTAACTTTAAATCATTCTTTCTTTGGAATGCATATCCATCTTCACCCTTGTCAATGGTCACATATATATATATATATGACTTACTCATAAATTTTTTGACAACCACATAACTATGTAATCTTAGTTAGTGGTTCATTTTCTTCATTCCATTCATATATCTCAATAACATACGCACATATATGTCATAGGGTGTTTAACTTGCATTTAATCCCAAGAAAGTTAACTTTAAACACCTTTCTCTATTAATACATCACATCTTTTAACATTCATATATGCATATTCACATCTATATAACTCTCATGCTTGGTCAATCTTTCCATTCAACCCTAAGTCTACGGTTTTCAATCTTTTGCATTTGTCACTTGTTCCCAACCCTTACATGATCTTAAACTACATGTGACCTTGAGTAATTCAACTTTACTCCATTTTTCTTCGAGATGAACACTTTCATCTCTTAAGTCACATATATTTTTACATTTTTCAATAATGAGTCATTCACTTGACTCAATACCCTAGCCTAGGGCATTTAATCTCCTTTTAATCATTCAAAACACTTGGGTAACACTTACTTGAGACTTCAACAATCAAGTGCAAGCAAGGTTTCTTAACTTCATATTTCTTAAGTCACATGTATATTCCATATGTTCTTTATTAGCTTACATAACCCACTTGTATTTCAAGTTGGGTATTCATACATAGCAATATAACTTATATATCATATGATCCATCCATTCATTTTTAATACCCCTTTGTAGGGTAAAATTTTATGCACATCATAATCTTTTATGAAATCATCATATGGAGGTTCATTACCTCCCATTTCCAATTTTTTACATATTTTCATATTTCATACGTTGGTGCTCATTTTAGGCACATATTTGACGTCTTAGGCCTCATATATTAATCTCAAAATTTTAGATTATAATTAATCATCTAAACAGAAACTTAATCATGCATTTGATTATGTTTTCATGCATTTTTACAATTTAGCAAATCACATAAGTCATTTATCATTTATTCATGCTTATCCGTTCATATATACCCATCTTACAACACATATCTTATGTGTTTCTTAAAAATTCTCAAAACAGCAAGTTGCCTTCTAATTTGGCATGGTTAAACCCCTTAATTAGTTCATCATTTAGGGTATATTTATGGAATTTTAATCAATTTATCATAGGATTCCAAAACAGCTACTTTGGAACCCATTTTACACACATTCAACGTCTCTTTTGATAAAATCAAAACAGATTTTTACCTCCTTAATTTCAATCCTTAAACATACTTTTCTTGTCCTATATTTAAAGTATTTCATGGATTCAAAGTCCATAAGTTAAGTTACCCAAAACAGCAACTTTTCATGCCTTCCTTGCCACCCTTGGACGTACACATCATGTGTCCCATAAAAATTCAGATTTTGGAATTTTCTCCCGTCCCATGTTGGAAGTCCCTTCTTCCTTAGATGTAGGGTATTTTACCCTTTAAATCAACTACATATTGGTTGTTTTAATTCGTGCCCCATATCCATCTCAAAAGAGTGGAATTTCCATCATGTTGTCCACTTTAGGTTTTACCTTTCTAGGGTTCATGAATTTTGCTCAATCCAACATATATAATTCATGGAAATAATTAACATAATCCAAACATAAGACATGCTTAAAACAACAACATATTTGGGAATTTTCCAAAAATTCCAGCTAGGTACATGGGTTGTAATCAACCCTAACATCAAGTATATCTTCCTTGAACCCTTGAATTAGATCATTTCATTCATTTAGCATTTAATACCCTAATCAAGGGCATCATAACTCATTACTTAGGGTTCATAATGGATCAAATTTATGACCCATGAATGAAGCTAGAAAACTTAGAATTCATCAAACCAAAACTTAGAACAATCACTTGAAGTCGTGGATAAGCCTCCTCTTTGCTCAAGTTGGTTTCCTCCTTTCTTCCCTTCCTTCTTCTCCTTTTTCCCCTTGCTTGGACGTTCAACCTGCTGCCCTTACTGTTTTCTCTCTCTTTTTCTTTATTTTCTCTCTCCAACCATGCCAAAAAATGTCCCAAGGGCTGCCCACTTTGCCTGCTTATATACAGCTGTTAAATGGATGTAATTTAACCTTGGTTGGTCTCATTTTAGCCATGGTTACATGCATTTAAATGCCCAAATGTGCTGCTGAAATATGGGCCATCCAAGTGTCCCTACATGTGCCCATAGGTTGCCATATCACCTCTCTTAGCTATGCCACATTATCACCTCATTTATATTTTTCAAAAAAATAAAAAAATACTTAATTTTGCTGCCTTAATCACGTCCATACCTTGCTGGATTTTGTTTTGATTTTTTTCAAAATTTTCTTTTCATAAAATCATCCCAATTCACCTCATCCTGCCACCTTAGCCTTGAAGCATTAATTACCTCCATAAAAGATCAACTTGCATTAACTAGTTGACCTTATCCTCTTCCAAATGCATCTTACAATGACACATGTCCACATTATCCATGCATTTTTGCAATTTTTTGAAATTAAAAATTCACCCATTTCACCTTACGTTGACATGTGGCCACTTGATATAAATTCATCAACTTTAACATTAATTGAGTTGACTTTAACCTTGCTCAAATCAATCCGACGATGACACATGTACATTTGCTTTTTCAAAAGTCAACTTTCCATTTAATTAGTTGACTTTAAATCTTGCTCAACAAATCCTATGTTGACATGTGTCACTTGTCACTTTCGGTTCATTAATGGTGTGTCACTTTTCATGATCAAAAGTCAAACGCTTTCGTTCTTTTGTGATTAAAAAATTTTCCATAGTAATTAGCTTAATCAAACCCATTCATATGATTCACCATATCGTTTTAACCGTTCATGTTAAATTTCATCTCAAAATGACTTTTTTAGCATAAGTTATGGCCAATTGAAATTATCTTTTGGATTTGGATGAAAATAAATAATTATCACTCTAATCTCATCATAATTTTCATAATCCAATCCATTCATGAGGTTGGGCACATTATCATGTGCTTACCTTTCAAAATTCACCTCATTCCACCTTATAGGCGTCAAGTTATAAATTTTCTAGCATTTATCACATTAATTCCATAATTACCATTCTAATATCCATTAATTAAGTCATGATAAATTAAATAATTATTTATTGCACATTAAAATTTTTCCATCCTCATAAGTCACTTTAATCATATTGACCTACCTTGGTCTATATGGCGATTAATTTTAATCACCATGCCTTAATCATTAGCCCTAATTGCAATAAATCATCAAGTCATTAAAATCATTCATAAATCAATCAATAAATACATAATTCATGTTTACATGCCAAATGCAAATATATGAGCCCTACTTGGGTCTGGGTATCACAATTTCAAATTATTTTTTGAGTTTTTTCATAGTATTTTGGGGGCAATTCCATCATTTGGATATAGAATTTGGTTAGCGCATGTGTAACTGCCATACAGTTGTCTAAGTGCCATATAGGTTTGTGTAATTCCTTTGCAAAATCTTCTGTATCATGACAGTAGTTTCTTTATTTGATTGATAATAAGATCTGTGTTAGTTGAAATTAAAACCATCTTAAAGCTTGATTTCTTTATGCACGAACAGATGCACATGTTGTATATGTTGGTATTTGAAATGCAACACATGGTTCCATACAAACAAGAATCCTCAACATGACAATGCTTAACTTTTCTATTAATGTCTCAACAAGGTGTTCCCAGTCAATGGATGAAATTGAAAACTTCTTGAATTCATAAAATGAGTGATATGAATAGGATGTTCCTAATTAATGGATGAATTTGAATTTTACTTAAGTTTATAAAATGTTTGACATCAACGGAGCATTCCCACTCAATGGATAAAGTCAAGATGAGCTATCACTTCATATGATTTCAAATGAGCATTCACTTCATATGGTTTAAAATGAGCTTCCACCAGATGAATTGTTCTGAAAATACAAACAAGCTACAAATATAAATATAAAATCCTTCACTCCTGCTCTAAGCTATTTCTAAACGAACCCATATTTTAGCTTAACCAACTAGTCCATACGCTACTACAAAACTCTTTAATCATCAATCTTTAGTTTTCTTAATGCTTTTATAGTCACTAGTAATTTTTTCCTTATTCATAGCTCTACTTTCTTTTTCATATTCTTTAATTCTTAAGGAAATCCACAAGAACATTTGCTTCCACTTTCAGTTATGCTCACATGCCCAACATAAACATCACACCAACAAAAGTAGTTGCAGCCCATATGTCCTTGATGAAATTTAAAAAAATTATTATTTAACTTGTCAACAACATAATTAATTATAACAAAATTAATTGCAAGTAATAATGAATTTTTATGCCATTTATATTTAGTTTTAGTAAAAAGCATAGTACCTTTCGTGAGCATACATAAAATCATCTTCCAGGATTATTTTCTGACTTTGACATAATTGGATAGCATATGTCATCTCCAAAATGATATCGTACATATGAATAAGGAGTAGCCCTAGGATTATACAACGTCTAAGATGTGAAATAAAAAATAGCATGGATTAGTAAATTAGTGTAATTCCAACAGCATAATCCAATTTTCTGTGCTCCTAAAAAGACCTTTTTTTGAACATGCATCTCAACTACCTAAAATGAAAAGCCCAACACTAATTACATCCAAAAAAGTGGAAACATAGCCCAAAATAGTCAACGTTAATTTCATCCAAAAAATTGCAAGTAACTACCTAAAATGGTCACTATTAATCGCATCCAAAAAATTGCATGTGCAACAAAAAAGGGCTGCTGCTAATTATATTCCAAAAAATGCATAAGAAATTCCATCCTCTCTTAACGATTTTAAAAATTGCATAAAAATTTTCATAATGCTACATTCCATTGGAATTGGTTATTTCTCATTCTTTTGATAATTATTTCAATACATTCTTGGAGTCCTATTACATCCTCTCTCTCAACGCCTCCTTATTCTTTTGATAATTATTTCTCTTTTTATATAATTTTAGGAAGAAACATTTCGATTCCTAAAACAAAATGCAAAAGTTTATCAAATAACCGACCTTTCCAAAGTCTCCTTCAAGGAAATGAAATTTTCAATCAGCAGGTGTCCTTATTATTCTAGCTTATGGCCATTAATATATATAGGCCAACAAGGTTATTTCTATCATTTTTAAAATATCAAGCCAATATTAACGGTAGCTAATGGTAAAGTACGCCCGTAGGGGTAATATGCAATTTTTGTGAAACTATGTGAGGGAGTAATATGCAATTCATGAAACCGTGTGGATATATCTATAATTTCTGTCAAACTATGTGGGTAAATATGAAAATTACCATTATTTCAATCAAATTCTTGGACTAGTCGTACCTACCTAAAAACATGTATTATTAGGTATAAGCTATAAACAATGCTTAAATTCATTTATGGATTCATTAAAATATAATAATAATAATAATAATAATAATAATTTATGAAATTACTTATCCACCTAAGAATTATATTTTAAATAATTTAGTTGAAATTTTCTTTAGACAAACATATAAGATTTAGGTAATTTTTATTCCAAAAAACTATATTTCAAATATCTTTATAATCACAAGCATCCAAGATATATAAAATGTCATAAAACTTTGATATTATGTAACATTAAAAAATTCGATTTATTGATGCCATAAAATTCTATTTTATAATTATGACAATATTATTATTCTACTCGAATTTGTTATCACTTTATTCATATGTAATTGTTATAGAAATTATATAGAATTTTTTATATTCAAATGTTTTATGCATTATTGAGGAAAATGTAAATAGAAGCTCAAGCACAAGTTTCAGCTCAATCTCATGATGATAGCTTTATGGAAAAAGGCAAGGTTGATGAGCTGCGTATATCTAATTAAAATGCTCGTTTTAACTCAAGTATACGTGTCGATCAAGTAATAAAGAGTGAGTAGAGTATCGTTCCCACAGGGATTGTGTTAAACAAATCAGCACCTTAAATCTCAATTGTGAAAGTGAATTGGTAAAGGGAATAAAATTTGGTTTTAAAGAATTGAATTAAACTAAACTAAGCAAAGCAGTAAATGACCAAAGTGGTGTGGATGTTGCTGAGATCGCTTTGAGATGATTAAGATAGATGGGAATATGAATTCATTGAATCATAGCTGTGTTATTTGGTCCCATTTAAGTTTGTTGTGCAGAGATTACTAATCTAGGTTCATTCATATTCATATATGTCTTCCAATACATACAAATCTAACCAAGTTTTAGTTATTTGCTATGTTCCCATGCACACAAGTAAAACAAGGTTGATAACCACATAACCTAATCAAGATTATATAGGGTTAATAGGTATATTCCTATCAATATTAACACCCAACACAAACAAGAGCTGGAATACCTGTGCCTCATATATGGATCTTATTCAAATACCACTTTTTCAAGCATGAATATGAATATTCAATCAATCTACAAGGTTGCAAAGCTTGTAAACGCATTAAGCATGATATATAAGGGTAATCTCAAGCAACATAAATCACAGCACAACTGTATTGTCATTTCAAGCATAAGAAACCAATTATCATAAGCTATGAGTTCAAATCCGACATATATCCCATCATAGGAAGATTCAGCCCATAAACATGACTTCAATTCCTATTAAAATCAAGTTACAATCATCTCAAACAAGGAGAATAACAAAGATGAAGAGATGGATGAGAAGAGGAGAGGAAACTCAAAAGAATTGTATCTCCACTTACTCTTCTCTCCTTCCTTGAAGCATTGGTTTTCTCCCTTTTCTCCACGCAGCCACTAGGGGTGCTAATGGTCATGGTCAACCCATCAGCCCGCTCGTCCAACCCGTTTATAAATGGGTTTGGGTTAGGATTTTTGAATAACTTGGTTATTATCCACTAACCTGTTTAACCATTTAATTAAATAAATGGATTAAGGTTGACTTTTTATAACTCGTCAACCCATTTAGTAACTCGTTTAACCCATATAACCTGTTCAACTCATTTAATTTGTTCAATCCATTTAACTCGCTTAACTCAATAAAGTTTTATATATAAATGTAAACTCCTTAGTTATTTTTCCTCTCTAAGTCTTCCTTAAGTCACCTAATTTTCATTTTTCATTGCTGCTCTAATTCCATTTTCTTGTTACTGTTGGAAACAATTATTGAAATTAAATGAAAAATATCCAAACCATGTGTTTTGATGATTAAACAACACAATTTGAGTAAATCTTAGCTACTAATATGTATCGTGTAGTGTTTAAGGTTATAAAAATGAAATATGCAAAGTATGACAGATCAAGTTGATCTCCAAGTCGACTCAGATAACGACTTAGGCCAAGTCGATCCCTAAGTCGACTCCAGCAGCGACTTCAAGTGTTGATTTTTAGACAGCATTGAAATTGGAGACCAAGAGCTGCTGAAGTCGCAAATGAAGTCGACTCCACTTGCAACTTCGGCGAAGTCGCAGACCAAGTCGACTCCAGTAACGACTTCACATAAAATTTTCCTTCCAGCGTTGAAATTAGAAATCACAGCTGCCAAAGTCGCACATGAAGTCGACTCCACTTGCGACTTGCTTGAAGTTGCAGGCAAAGTCGACTCCAGCATCAACTTCAGATGGGCAGTGCAGATTTTTAGAATTTCAAGTCGAAGGCCAAGCCGACTTCAAGATAGACTTGAGTAAAATTGAAGATGAAGTCGACTTAAATTTTTCAACTTGAATATATGAAGACTAATCCAAGTTTAAAGCAAGCAAGACACATGGATTCAACCATTCTAAATCAAAGTTGGATTTGTTCATACAAGATTCGAGTTTTTCAAGTTCTCTAGACTTAAAGCTAAAAACATTTTGTACAAATAAGTTCCCAAGTATTGAAAGACAAAAGAAGAAGAAGAAGTTAAGCAAGCAAGAGACACTTCAACAAAGATCAAACTGACTTGGCAAAAGAAAGAAGCCAAGTCACACCCGAAGTCGACTCCAAGATCGACTTGAAGCCAAGTCTCAGACTAAGTCGACCTAGAGGACAGACTTGGAAATTGAAGAACAGCTGAAGTCGCACACGAAGTCGACTCCACCTGCGACTTGGAGGCATAACGTTCGAATTTTTGAACATTGGAACATTTATTACGCTCCAACCAACTCTATAACGTTCAAAATTCTCCCTCCTCTATATATAGACACTCAAGCAAACGTGGAAACACACAAGATAGAGCTGAAAAAGTGGAAATAAGTGCTACTAAGAGTTTCAATCCACTTTTCTCTACAATTGAGTAATCCATACACTTTCAAAGGAAGAACAAGCTTCAAAGTTGCTGTTTGCTTCAACGCAATACGATTCGTTGCTTCTACAGATTCTTCCTCGAGCTGAAACTTGCTATACAAATTTGTAAAGTGTAGACTTTTTCTATTTCATCTTGTTATTTGATTTTGGTGCTTGGTTTGAGTTCGGTGTTTCAAACCAAGATATAGTAAGTAGGGTTGTGATTGGAGTGTAACTCATCACCTACTTGTGTTGCTTGTTATACACGCCCCCTAGAGCTAGAATCTAGAAGAGAGCGGAGGCTCTGGTTGTATATGCCCCCTAGAGCTAAAATCTAGAAGAGAGTGGAGACTCTAGTTGTATTTGCGGAATACATAGTGAAACCCAAGTCATAAGGGAGTGTGAGCTTGGAAGAGTGGAGTAGGGAAAGGTTGCCTGAACCACTATAAATCTTGTCTACTGTTTTTCATTTTCGCTTTCATTATCTTATTGCTTTCTATTTATTTCATTAAAGGGGTTTAAACTAAACTGGGGTAAAATTTCTAATTAAAGTTTTAAATTCTTAAATACCCAATTCACCCCTCCTCTCTTAGGTAATTGCCATCAACTCGGGACCAACAAGTGGTATCAGAGAAGGTCTTTGAGTTTTTACCAAAGAGATCCTTTTGATATGACATCCCAATCCACTTCCGTTCCTGCATTTGCCGAAGGCCAATCCTTTACTAGACCACCATTGTTTGGTGGGAACAATTTTGGATATTGGAAGCTACGTATGAAACAACTCATCATGGCTACAGATATGGACTCTTGGATTGCAATCAAAGACGGTGTGACTTTGCCTATTGATGAAAGAGCTTCTAAATGGACCGATGAGGAAGTGAAAATTGTAAAGAACAACACCAAGGCTATGAATTCATTATTTTGTGCTCTTACGGCTTCTGAATATGATAGAGTATCCTCTTGTTTAACTGCCAAAGAGATATGGGATACACTAACATCCATCTATGAAGGAACTTCTCAAGTCCAAGGGACAAGGAGAAATATTTTGATTGGAGAATTGGAAAACTTTAGAATGCTAGTGTGGCGCCCCGAACCGAGACGTCACTTCCTTACCTCAAGATCTATCAATTGGTAAATGTGAATCAGGATTGTTGCCCTGATCACGCGGTGGGTTCTTAATTGGAATACTTCTAAATTTTTTTTTTGTTTATTCATCTGTCATCATTCATAACTTGACACGACAATCATCACACATCGTGACATTTCACTTGTAATGAAATTCATCATGTTCATTCATAATATCTTTTCATGCCTGTCATTATATAATCAATCATTGTACACATCATATTTGCATATATTCAGTCATTAATTCCCATAGAACTTAAAACCCTAACTAAGTTCGGATATACATACACAACATCTTTACCTACCTTTCTATAGTGAAAGTTTCCTTGACTTAAACATCACATTTTACATTCATACATTCATACAATCAATCTTTGACTCATATATAGAACTTAAAATTCTAATTAAGTTCACATACTCCTTAGCTTACCTTAGCACGTGAAACTTATAATATCTTAGCTTACCTTAGCATATTCCTGCTTTTCCATTCCTCATAGCCTTTATGACTATCATCACGTACTTTTCTTCTCGTCTTAGATTCGCAACCTTCTGAGTTTCCCTAGTACCTGTCTAAGGGTTGGGAAAACAAAACGTGAGTGACAACTCAGTAAGCAAATATTTTATCTTTAGGGCAAGGCTTCTTGAAAACCTTTTTCATAAACATCGGGAATACCTTGTTCCTGAAGACATGTATATGTCCTAAAATACCATCGTGAAATCCTTTGTTTATGAGGACAATTCCATGTCCTTGAATGTTTTCATAAAGCATTCATTCTTAAAATCATTTACAAGCCACGCCTAAGCTTGTTTAGGCAAAACATACACATTTTACCTTTGATGATGGGTTCCCTTAAATCTTATATGAACATTTTTAATGTTCATGGCCATTACTTGAAATCATCGGTTGCCAGTGGACGTTTTACGTCCAAAACAACATAAATACTTAGGCAAAGGAGACATATCAAGTCTCAAAATATCATTAACATAAACCATCATAAAATTCCTTAGCCAAGAGACATTTTATGTCTTAAAACATTTTTCATATAACTTCCTTTAGCAATGAACATTCATATGTCCTAAAACACTTTTTATTTAAACACATTAACATTGGACATTCTCATGTCCATAAACCCTTATTATTTAGGCTCTTTAGAAATGAACATTCTTATGTCCAATCCACGTTTCACATAAATCTTTTTCATAATCCCCGTCTTGGGTCTTGTTTATAGCAAACAAGGTAAATAAAATACATAAATCATTTTCATAACTGCATTTGCATAAAAATATTTTCTTTTATCCCCATTATTTACACTTTTGTGTATAACACCCCGTCTTTTAGGGTAACATATGTATATTAGCTCATAAAAATTCCTTTTAGGATAACTTTTTATATATATGCTTTTATATCCCAATTTTTGGGCTTTTGAAAAGCAAAACGTATGCAAATGCATTTCTCTCCATCCAGTAGTGACACTTAGCAAGTGATCATGCTACCTTTTGGAAGAGAATCCTTAACAACATGCTAGCCTAGCGGCTGTTTATTTATCCTGCTCCCATCTCAGGGAGGGCACCGCTGATATTCCTGCCATCCCATAGCGACTTGACCTTATGTAGAGTGGGCCCCGGTCATCCCAACCGTGCTCTACAACTGGCCTATTCCTTGTACCGGTGCACCGTACGTTATCCTGACGGACCGCAGTCCGTTTGGTTTAAAGAACCATAGATCGCAACCCATGTCCTTTTAAACCAGGATCACAGACCGCAGCCTGCATCCATATGCACAAAAATCGTAGACCGAAGTCTATATTTAAGAATAATTTTTAAAATCACATCACAGACCGCAGTCCATGTCAACTTGTAAGCGAGCACACTCACTTTAACAAGTTGTTATTTGAAATCTAGTTTTAGGATGACCTTCCTTAAATTCTTTTAGAATCATTTTGAGTAAAACATTTTGAAATGTTTGATAAACAATAAATCTTAAAAACCCTTATAATAAAAGAAATTCAAAACTTTTGGATTTTAAAAAATAAACCATATATTTCTCTAATATTTTCTTGGTTTCCTTTTCAGGGCCTTTGGCTTACAAAATTATGCAATTATACTATCCCCTTCTCCACAACCTAAAAATTATATTATTTTCCACATATCTATTATACTATTGTTTACATAAAGGGGAATTGCATAGTCTTTTGCCTGCCATTTAGCAACCTGAAATTAAACCATTCTATGAAATCATTTATTAGGTAGGTCATCCTTAACTCTCATTTAAAAATATTCGTATAAACATTTTTGAAAATATTTTCATCATAGATTTCCTTATCTAAAGGAAATCAAAACTTTTAGAATATCATTTCAAAACATACGGACTATGTCTACAATATCATTTATAATTAAATATCTCGACATAGAAAATTAATCTTTCTCTTTTATAATCTTAATCATTTATAGTAAAACATCATAAGAGAAATTCAAAAGTTATTTACATTTGTTATTTTGTGAAAAAAGGCAAAATTCCCTTTTTCTTATAAAATACTTTTGAAACAACATCATGTAGAATTTGCTTACTGAAAAGAAAATTCCTTAAAAAAAACATCGACATAAAACATAAAACCCTTTAAAATTATATTCATGGAGAATTTGGTTACTCATAAGCAATTTCTCAAATCCATTAACATAAAGCATTCCCAACATTGGCAACACTTGAGATAAATTATTTATCTTAAACGGTGTTGCTTGCTTCCCATGAAACAAATCTTAAGGCTTTTCATAAAAGCCGTCATTTTTCAAAACTTATGCTTGCCCACTTGTAAAACATTCATATAAACATCGGCATATCATCATTTCATCACATAAGAAAATTTCAGTAATTTGAAAAGTTAGCTTGCTTACCTGAGATCACCATAATCCCTTTCTTCCATTCTTTTCCTTGGTTTTGCCTAGATAAATAAATATAATATTTCATTTATTCACATTAACTTCAAATACGCAAATCCCTTAGGTTTTCTAACCTATATAAATTCATTTGGACTTAGCTTGACTCGCTTGTCCTTCAAGACGGGTATTCATACTTAGCACATAGCCTATACATATCAATCATCCATTCATTCATTTTAATACCCTTATGTAGGGTAATCTTACATAAACATATTAATCATTTATTAAATTATTATTTGGAATTTCATTACTTCCATTTATCATTTTTAACATATGTTTCATTTATTACTTATCGGTGCTCATTTTAAGCACTTAGTCGCTAACTTAGACATCATATAATAATCTCAAAATTTGAGATTATCACCATTTATTAAAACAGAAACCTAATCCATGTTTTCCATCTTATATTTATGCATTTTTTCATTTTAACACTTCACATAATCCGTTTATCATTTTCAACATCAAAACATGGAAATCGGGTCTTATAAGTAACCCTAAGTTCCATCCTTTCTAAAACTCACCTTTAATAGATTAAATCCTCATAATCATTTATGATACATGTTTATATCCCATTATAATTTAAATTCTATCCCAAAAATCTAGAATTTAATATTTTCTTGATTTATTCTTTAAGCTGTCCATAATGCTGAATTTAGGCACACTAAATTCTCAAAATATTGAATTAATATCAAATAAAGTATTTTTGATCTGAAATTTCTAAAATACCTTAATAAAGACATTAATTAACCAAAATAAATATTTCCAGCACGAAATAGTTAGGATTTCTATTTATTGTGGTATTTTTACTCTGCTGGACAGCAGTATCCCTTTTCAGACAGTCCATATCACGTTATTTATTTGCTATATTTATACCAATAAAAAATACATTATTAATTTTTTTATGTGATAAAAAATATTTCTTATATATCTTTTAAAAATTTAAGCTCAAAATTCCTTATATTAAAATTATTAAAAATCATTTGGTGCAGCTAATCCTGACACCCTTTCAACCCTGTTCAGGTTGATTTTCTCAGATTTTTAATTTCCAACATGATTATGATTTTGATCTGAAAATTTGGTATTTCTTGAATAACCTCATAATGAATAGTCCCACAAATTTTAAAGATAAAATTCATTCATTTACTATTTATTCCATATTTTTCTTTTCTAGTTCAGATTTACTACACTTAAGTGTAGATTAGATGATATGGGTTGATTAATCTCGAAATTAAACTTTATAAATCACTTATATAGTTAATATAACCATGAATCATCATATAATAATGATTAAACATCAAACAGCAACATCTCATAAGATTTAAGAAAATTCCATCCATGATTTTCAACCCAAAATCAAAGAGTATACTTACTTGGAAGTGAATCAACTTGAACTCCAATTTTCCTAGCTTGGTTCCTCTTCTTTCTTCCCATTTTTTCTTCTCCATTTCTCCTCTTTTCCTCCTTCTCAAGCTGTTGGAAAATGGGGACGTGAATGGGCTGCCTTGGTTGGGAATTTTTCCCATTTTTATTCTCTCTTTCTCTCTCCTATCCATATGGACGTATACTTGGAGCAAAGGCTGGATTTTCCAGCTTGTGGGCCCCACTTGGCACAGAAATTAGAGCATAATTAAGACATGCTTATCCCCTTTGATGACATGGAAAAATATGGACCAAGTAAATTATGTAATTATCTTAAAGAAAATTATTAAAAATCCATGTCATTTACACACATGTTGCTGTCCACTATTGACGTCCCCTTTTCAGCAACTTTTTCATTTTTTTCCACAGAAATTTCGACTTTAATTGATGGATAATTAACCATCCTAGATAATAGGCTACTTAGGGGTCTTCTTTTCTTATTTAAAAAAAAAAATCAAATACAGCATCCTTTAAACGTGCACCTCTCTTCCTCCATGTAGCTGTCCACTTGGGTGGGGTCCACTTGTAGCAGCTCTTTACACGATTTTTCCACACCATTTTACTTTAATTAATGGCTAATCAACTACCCTTGTCATGTAGCTCACTTAATTACACATTTTGTAATATTTAAAAATAAAAAATTCCATGTAGACAACCCATTTGGCGTCCATTTCATGCAACCTGTTTCTT
The DNA here is from genome assembly GCA_030490835.1 of Annona cherimola. Classification (NCBI taxonomy): domain Eukaryota; kingdom Viridiplantae; phylum Streptophyta; class Magnoliopsida; order Magnoliales; family Annonaceae; genus Annona; species Annona cherimola. The sequence goes on from CM059976.1 coordinate 57,826,103, forward strand.
GTTCCTTTGAGCTAATCCATTAGCCACTAAATCAGTCATTAATCACTTGATTTTATCATGAATTTTTTCAATTAAAGTAATTCATAAAATCCATGTGTAATTACCTCCTTTTGACACCTTATTTATACCATTAATCATATAGTTAATCACCTTACTTTATCATAAACACAAGCTCACATTTTTGGTCCACAAAAATCAATAATTATATACCCATTTTTATGAAAACTATATCCCATCATCATTTTCTTAATCCAAGCCTCTCATTGCATAGATCTCATAATTTTAACCGTTCGTTTCAAATTTCGTCTCAATCCGACTTTTATAGCTCAAGTTATGATCATTCGAATTTTTGAACGGTGATGATCAATTTTCATCCTAATTTCATCATTATTTTCATAATCTAACCTTTTCATATGATTAAGCATAAAATTATGTGCTTACCTTTCAATTTTCATCTTAATCCGCCTTCTCGGCGTCAAGTTACGTATTTTCTGGCATTTGCCACCTTAAACCCATAATTATCAACTTAATCTCCATAAATTAAGTCATAATATATGAGGTAATTATCTTCAATATATAAAAATTCCTTAATCCTCATTTATCCTCTTTAATCACATTGACCCATATCGGCTTATATTGATCATTCATAATCACTTGCCCTAATTGCAATAAATCGTCAATATTGCTTAGAAAAATCATTCATAATTCACCTAAATCATACATGATTCATATGTATATGCCAAATGCATATACATAACTCTTTCTTGGGTCAGGGTATCACATCTAGAAACAGAAAATATTTCTGAAATGTTTGTCAGATTTTCCAAGATTACTAACGCCTTGAAAGGGCTAGGAAAGGCGATTTCTGAATCTGAATAGGTCATGAAGATTCTAAGGGCACTACCCGAATCATGGACTCTAAAAATCACGGCAATAGAAGAAGCTAAGGACCTAAACACATTGAAGTTGGAAGACCTTATTAGCTCGCTAATGTCACATGAGCTAATCAAGAAAAGAAACGAGGATCACCACAAAGGCAAAAGAGCAATCGCGTTGAAGGCTTCACAAGACTCGGATGACACCACCTCATCATCACAAAACGACGATGAAATTGCCTTACTTACAAAACGATTCAGAAAATTTGTAAGGAAAGGTAGAAATTTCAGAAACTTTAAAGAAAGAAATTCTAAAGAGAAAAAGAAAGAATCAACAAAATAATAACGGTGTGGTGGTTCGGGGCACATGCAAGCCCAATGCCCAACGCCCGAAGAAAATAAAGCAAAGGAGCAAAGAAAAGATCAAGGCAACAACATAAAATTTCAAAGAAACAAAGGAAGAGGCATGTACGTAAATGAAAAGGAATCTACAACATGTAGCTCTTCAAGTGAAGAATGTGAAGCAGATTGCGCAAGAATTTGTTGCATAGAAAATTCCGACATATGTTTTGCAGCCACGGAAATCTTGAAGGATCAAGCTACTTCAACGAACTGCACAAGTAGTCAAGAGGTAACCTCCAGACAAAAATCTTTTTCAATTTTCTCTTCTACAAATGAATGCCTCAAATGTGCTGAATTGGAAGAACTTCAACAAGCCTACGATTCATTATATGAGGAAATAAAGAAATCAGGAAACAAGTTTACAATAAAGAAAAGACAATGTGATGCAGTAATAATTGTGAATGGTAAACTTGCTAAAAAGATAGATAAATTAAAAAGTGAAAAGAATACCTTGGAAGTTGAGTTAGAGAAACTCAAAAGGGAAAATGAATCATTAAATGAATCGCTTGTCAAGTTTTCTAATCCAGGAGAAAATGTGAAAATGTTCTTAAAAAGGACAACCCAAACTTGTAAGAAAGGACTTGGGTATAATACATTTGAGCAAGAGAAATCTAATGCTCCGAGAAACAACACCAAACCCATTTATACTAAACCTAAGATAAATCAAGTAGTTTGGACCAAAAGACCAACCGAGGAACAAATTACCAAATGGCTTCCTGTTTCTATACTTCCAGGAGCTTGTAATTTTTTACAACAAATTAGGACATAAGGTTTATCAATGCAAATTAAGAAAATTGCAAAACCTTGGTGCAAAATTGGTTTAGATGCCGAAAAACATTGGATTTATGGCTTCAAAGGTAGACCAACATAGACTCCAAAGGATAACTAACTCAAATGGACCGATAAAATGGGTACCAAAAGGATGAGCTCCACTTGACTTAATTTTTGTAGGTTTGTCTTAGAGAAAAGGCCAATAACATATGGTTTTGGGATAGTGGTTGCTCAAGACATATGACAGGAGAAAAAGGACTGTTCCATAAGATCAACCCATGCAATGAAGGAACAGTAGCTTTTGGAAATAATGAAAAAGGTAAAATAAAAGGTAAAGGAAATATTTATGGTATTTCAAATGCATGTATTGAAGATGTACTATTTGTTGAAAGACTCAAACACAACCTAATGAGTATTAGTCAACTATGTGATAAAGGATATGAAGTTGTATTTGAATCCTCTATATGCAATGTTTTTGATGATGAACACATAGTATTTAGTGGAAAAAGACATGGAGATGTATATTTGGTTTGCCTTGATGAACTAGAGGGAAAATGTCTAATAGCCATAGAAAATGATCCATGGATATGGCATACAAGGCTTGGACATATAAATATGTCAAATATTAAAATATTGTGAAAAAAAAATCTAGTACAAGGGTTACCAAAGCTCAAATATAACAAGGATAAGATTTGTAAAGCCTGTCAACTATCTAAACAACCCAAAATGTCATTTTCCACCAAAAAGGAAATTTCAACAACTAGACCACTTGAGTTGTTACATATGGATCTTTATGGGCCATCGAACATTTTAACTCTTGGTGGAAAAAAGTACGTGTATATAATTGTTAATGATTTTTCAAGATTTACTTGGATTATACTCTTAGCTAGAAAAGATGAAACATTTTCTATGTTTGTCACGTTTTCAAATTTGGTGCAAAATTAAAAGCCATACGAATCTTACTAGCATTTGTTTCTCACATGAATTTCAAATTGTTTCAAATGGATGTGAAAAGCGCATTTTTGAATGGATACGTGAATGAAGAAGTATATGTAGAACAACCCCCTGGATTTTAAGAAAATGATCAACCAAAATATGTTTATAAATTAACCAAAGCATTATATGGACTAAAACAAGCTCCACAAGCTTGGTATGAAAGGTTAAATAAATTTTTGATTGATCATGAATTTCAAAGAGGAAAAGTTGATACTACTTTATTCATCAAGTATGAAAGTAAAAATATTTTAATTGTACAAATTTATGTAGATGACATAATATTTGGTGCTACTGATGAAACTCTATGCCAAGAATTTTCTAAGATCATGCAAAGTGAATTTGAAATGAGCATGATGAGAGAATTAAATTTCTTCCTTGGACTACAAATCAAGCAACAAGCCGAAGGAATATTCATAAATCAATCCAAGTATATCAAATAAATGCTAAAGAAATTCGGAATGCAAACAGGCAAAGGGGCAAATACTCCAATGAGTTCAAGAAAAAAGATCGACACGGATGAAAATGGTAAATGTATCGATCAAAAGCTTTATAGAAGTATGATAGGATCATTGTTGTATTTAACTGCTTCTAGACCAGATATTCTTTTCAGTGTTTATATGTGTTCAAGGTTTCAAGCATGTCCTAAAGAATCTCATTTATTGGCTGTGAAAAGAATTTTTAAATATTTGATAAACACCATTAATCTTGGACTATGGTATCCAAAGGGGTCAACACTTGATTTAATTGGCTACTCAGATGCAGATTTGCCGGTTACAAAGTAGATAGAAAAAGTACTAGTGGAACATGTCAATTCCTTGAAAACATGTTTGTTTCATAGTATTCAAGGAAACAAACTAGTGTTGCTCTATCTACGGCGGAAGCTGAATATATAGCCGCCGGGAGCTGTTGTGCCCAATTACTTTAGATGAAACAACAATTAAAAGACTATGGTATTGATTATTATAACATTCCTATCAGATGTGATAATACAAGTGCTATTTGTTTAACTAAAAATCCAGTATTACATTCAAGAACCAAACACATAGATGTAAGATATCATTTTATTCGTGAACATGTTGAAAATCATGATGTTCGTTTAGAATATATGAAAACTGAGGATCAAATTGCTGATATATTCACCAAGCCTTTAACAAAGGAATCATTTTACAAAATTAAAAATGATATGGGGATGATTGAGTTAAATTAGGAATAATTAGACAGGAAAATCAGACTTGAAAAGTCCAAGTCGATAGTGAAGTCGACTCCGGTGCCACCAAGTCGACTCCAGTGAAGTCGACTTGGGCATGGCGAAGTCGACTTCGCCTAGGGCAGCGCCGACTCCAACGCGCGACCGTCGGGATTCCTCTCCCTTCTTCTTCTTTCTCTTCTTTTTTCTTTCCTCTATTTTCTTTTCTCCTCTCCCGCGGCAGCCGTCTTCCCTCTCTTTTTTTTGGCATTCAAGTTTTTTTCTTCCTTCTTCCTCTCTCTCTCTCTCTCTCTCTCTCCTTTCGTACCAACAGCCTCACTGTCTCTCAATTTTTCTCTCTCTCCCTTTTCGCACCACTGCCTCAATCTCTCTTTCTCTCTCACTCACTCTCTCATTCCGACAGTAATCTCTCAGGTGATTTTTTGCTTCCATTGCTCTCATTTCCCTCATTTCATCTCTCTGTTTTTCTCCATCTCCGGCAAACAATCTTTGTCTTTCTCAATCTCTCTTTCACTCTCTTCTTTTGGCACCCACTGCCTCACTCTCTCTCTAACTATCTCTCTTTCAATCTCTATCTCTCTCTCTATTTGTCAGCAAAACATCCCTCTGAAGCTCAAATTTCACCTCCTCCCATTTCTCATCTTAAACTGCCATTCCTAAGTTCTTTCTCAAAATCCCACTAGAACTCCCAGATCACTATCTCATTACAATGGCTCCTAAATCTCGACTGCCTAAACTAGCAGTGTCCAAACCATCACTGAAGCCTGTCCCTAGACCATCCAGTTCCCAACACGAAGAAGAAGTCCCAAGAAGACAACGGACCCCCTCAAAGCGAGCCCGGGAAGAACCATCCACTTCCACAGATCGCAGAGTCCATTTCCAAACTGCAACTCCATCCACTACTGCTGCCCGAGAAGAACATACACAAACGTCGCAAAGCACGCAATCGGGGGCCAGAAAGAAAGGCTCCACGGCTGCTAAAGCTTAAGTATTGAAGATGCCGACCACATACTTCAAGACCGAGTTACAGCACAATCGTTTCTACAAGTCGTTCTATGAACGCAAGGTATTCATCCCTAAAATCATCGATTTCAAATTTTTGAAGGATTATGAGTCCGACATTGAGAAGTTGCTGGATTTCGAAGGATGGACTAGCCTACTAAAGGCAGATGAAAGAGTATATCCCGACTTGACTCATATTTTCTATTATCTATGGGATGACGAGTACTTTGGTACCTTCGTAAAAGGAGTTGAAATGTTCTTTGGAATCAGAGTAACCCCAAGGTTAGAGGAAGCAATCATAAATGTGGGGCAAATCTTAGAGGTACCTCATGAGGATGAACCGTCGCCTGAAAACCTCGCTCTCTCGGATATCTACAATTAGCTCACTAGGAGCAATAAGTATCATCCTAGGATTAAGTTCCTACATCACATGGACTTATCCCCAAGGCTACGGGTTCTACGTCTGCTGATAGCCCACTGCATTTATCCAAAGGGTGGAGGAAGGAATCAGTTAAACCCGCAGGAGGCGGGAATTCTGTGGAAAATAGTGAACCGGGTCAAAGTCAGCCTTCCTCGGTTGTTCATAGAAGCCCTAAGTTCTAGAAAAGACAACCCACGAGGGGTTTTGCCTTATGGTACTTGGATCACAAAGATCCTAGAATATTTTGGAGTTGATATTGATGGAGAGCCATTCGAGGTGTTAAAACCGACGAATGAGATCAACAAGGCATTAATTCAAAGAATGAAGATCAATGTAGATCAACTCAGGGCTGAAGCAGAAGAGGGAGCACCAGCTCCAGAAGAAGCCAGAGATGCACAGGTTGAGGGGGAGCAGCCCCCGACACCTCCAGAGGAGCAGCCAGCTCCGCAAGAAGATCACGAGGCACCTGCATCGCCTGCTTCGCATGGGTCGTGCTCGCCTAGAGGATCTGAGATTCCAGACTTAGCACCACGACCACCGTCTCGAGATACCTCAATACAGACCCTTCGAGAGGACCTGAAGCAGCTAGAAAACAGGATAATAAGTCAAATCTCAGAGGTCCTTATAGCTATTATGGACATGCATTCCCGTTAGGATTGTATGGATTGGGAATTGCGGACCATCAGATATCATCTGGCATCCGGGCATCCGGGCATCATCGCAATCAACCCATCACCGAACTAGATCCATTTGATACCAGATCAGTTCGCCGAGATCCTACCCCGGTACCCATGTCCTCTTTTTACTCTTCTGCCCATATTCGACCCAACAAACCTACCCAAAAATCATATCCCATTTCCAAGTTTCAATTCACCAAATCTTTGGTAATTGACTCTTATTTTGCCTGATTGACAAAAAGGGGGAGATAGGATAGGATAGGTTGAGTTTTAGGAGTTACATTTAGATTTTTTAAGTTCTTTTTGGGTTGGGTAGCTTGTATATAGGTTTCTTTTTTACTTTGCATTGTAATCTGTATGAATTATGCTAATATGAAAAGTTTGAATTATGTTCTGTTTTGTGCTCTGATTATGTCTTGCTCTGATCACTGATGATATATTTGGAAATTATTGAATGTTTGAACAAGTATGATGAATATGACATATTGAAAAGTACAAACTCAAATTGGTTTTGTCAATCATCAAAAAGGGAGAGATTGTTGGAAACAATTATTGAAATTGAATGAAAAATATCCAAACCATGTGTTTTGATGATTAAACAACACAATTTGAGTAAATCTTAGCTACTTATATGTATTGTGCAGTGTTTAAGGTTATAAAAATGAAATATGCAAAGTATGACAGATCAAGTTTATCTCCAAGTAGACTCAGATAACGACTTAGGCCAAGTCGATTCCCAAGTCGACTCCAGCAGCGACTTCAAGTGTTGATTTTTGGACAGCGTTGAAATTGCAGACCAAGAGCTGCTGAAGTCGCAGATGAAGTTGACTCCACTTGCGACTTGGGCGAAGTCGCAGACTAAGTCGACTCCAGTATCGACTTCACATAACATTTTCCTTCCAGCATTGAAATTAGAAAGCACAGTTGCCGAAGTCGCACATGAAGTCGACTCCACTTGCGACTTGGGTGAAGTCGCATGCAAAGTCGACTCCAGCATCAACTTCAGATGGGCAGTGCAGATTTTCAGAATTTCAAGTCGAAGGCCAAGCCGACTTCAAGATAGACTTGAGTCAAATTGAAGATGAAGTCGACTTATATTTTTCAACTTGAATATATGAAGACTAATCCAAGTTTAAAGCAAGCAAGACACATGGATTCAACCATTCTAAATCAAAGTTGGATTTGTTCATACAAGATTCGAGTTTTTCAAGTTCTCTAGACTTAAAGCTAAAAACATTTTGTACAAATAAGTTCCAAGTATTGAAAGACAAAAGAAGAAGAAGAAGTTAAGCAAGCAAGAGACACTTCAACAAAGATCAAACTGACTTGGCAAAAGAGAGAAGCCAAGTCGCGCCCGAAGTCGACTCCAAGATCGACTTGAAGCTAAGTCTCAAACTAAGTCGACCTAGAGGACAGACTTGGAAACTGAAGAAGTCGCACACGAAGTCGACTCCACCTGCAACTTGGAGGCGTAACGTTCGAATTTTTGAATGTTGGAATATTTATTACGTGCCAACCAACTCTATAACGTTCAAAATTCTCCCTCCTCTATATAGAGACACTCAGGCAAACGTGGAAATACACAAGATAGAGCTGAAAAAGAGGAAAGAAGTGCTACTAAGAGTTTCAATCCACTTTTCTCTACAATTGAGTGATCCATACACTTTCAAAGGAAGAACAAGCTTCAAAGTTGTTGTTTGCTTCAACGCAATACGATTCGTTGCTTCTACAGATTCTTCCTCGAGTTGAAACTTGCTACACAAATCTGTAAAGTGTAGATTTTTTTATTTCATTGTTATTTGATCTTGGTGCTTGGTTTGAGTTCGGTGTTTAAAACCAAGATATAGCAAGTAGGGTTGTGATTGGAGTGTAACTCATCACCTACTTGTGTTGCTTGTTATACACGCCCCCTAAAGCTAGAATCTAGAACAGAGTGGAGGCTCTGGTTTTATATACCCCCTAGAGCTAGAATCTAGAAGAGAGTGGAGACTCTAGTTGTATTTGCGGAATACATAGTGGAACCCAAGTCACAAGGGAGTGTGAGCTTGGAAGAGTGGAGTAGGGAAAGGTTGCCCGAACCACTATAAATCTTATCTACTGTTTTTCATTTTCACTTTCATTATCTTATTGCTTTCTATTTGTTTCATTAAAGGGGTTTAAACTAAACCGGGGTAAAATTTTTAATTAAAGTTTTAAATTCTTAAATACCCCAATTCACCCCTCCCCTCTTGGGTAATTTCCATTAACTCGGGACCAACAGTTACTGCCCTATTTCCATTTCACGTATGCCGAAAATACCCTCTCATCTTTCCCTGCGAGATCACCATCTAGTAGAGTTTAGGCTTTCAGGTTATTTGCTATACAACCTGTTAACAACTCACCAACTCGTTTATTAAATGGATTGTAAATGGTTAGGGTTGAGGTTTTTTAAATGGGTTAATGAATGGATTAGGGTTGAGATATTTTAAATGGGTTAGGATTAGGATTAGGCTCCAACCCATCCAACCCGATTCGTTAACACCCCTAGCAGCACTACCACTCTCTGTGTGTTCTCTGCTCCTAAACAAACCCTAAGTGATAATTTATACCCCCTTGCTTTTAGCCTGAGACACGTGTGAAATTTCACATGTGTGGGGGTTATGTCGTGGCGCCTAGGCACCAACTCTCTGGAAGCTTTGCTGACTTAGGGATTCTGGATTGTTCTTGTGAGGTGGTGGGTTGGTGCCTATGCGCCGCTGGTCGACGCTGGGGCGCTAGCATTCTTGCTTCGGAAACTTCTGAGATAGCAAAATTCAACGAGAGATGACTACAATTTGTAGATAATACTAAAATTTTATTTAAATATGGTATTGCAATGAGTACGAAAGAATGTGACCACCTAATGATGGCATAAAGGAAGCAGATTAATATTGTGGAACTCAGTTATACATAAGTTAAAGGCGATGATGTTAACTCAGGTAAAATTTCTTTTATTGATAAAAAAATGATGATGATAAGGACCATACAAAAAATAGAAAAAGATATAAGCTAGAGAATTAAAGAGAAAAATAAGGAGAACACTTCTATAGGCATAAAAGGAAGTACACACATTGATAAAATTGTTGAGGCAATAGAAGTACACACATCTAAAATTGCTAGCATTAAAAATGTCATGTCCATAGTTTGCAAATTACCTAGGATAGTGCAAGGAAGTTGTTTATGGTATAAAGTCACTAATGCTCAACAAGGTAGAAAGAGAAATGTTATGATTATCAAAGAACCTGAACTTTAATTAGAATACTTAAAGTGGAAGATCAACTACCTTGAAGATTGACTTTGTTGTTTTTGTGACTTTCATGTATAATTTCTTATAACTTTTATGGGTTTTAATTTTAGAACTTTATTTTAAGTTTGAACAGTTTTATGTTTCAAGATAATAATGTTAATTTTGTGAAGTAGATTATTAGTTTAAATTTATATTATTTGGTTTTTTACTTTTATTTTACATTTATAGACAAGTTGAGTATATGTCTAATTAAAATGCTCATTTTACCGTAAGTATACACGCTAATCAAGTAATAAAAAATGAGTAGAGTATTATTCTCACGAGAATTATGTTAAAGAAATTAGCACCTTAAAATTCAATTGTCTAAAGTGAATTGACAAGTTAAATGAGAGTTTTATTAAAAGATTGAATCTAACTGAACTAAACTAAACTAAGAAGAAATTAACCAAAATGGGGTAACTACGAGTGAGATTTCCTTGAGATGATTTTAGATAGATGGAAATATGAATTCATTGATTCATAGCTATGTCATATTGGATCTTATTTAAGTTGGCTGTGCTGAAATTACAAATTTAGGATAATTTATATTCATATATGTCTTTCAATACATATAAATCTAACACTATTTTAGTTATTTGCTATGTTTCATTCACCTAAGTAAAATAAGACTGATAAGCACATAACTTGATCATGATTATACAGGATTAATAGGTATATTCTTATACATATTAGATCCAACCACCAAAAGTAGATGAAAACCTATGCTTTATATATAGATCTCATCTAAAACTCACTCTTCCAAGCATAGATTTGGATATTAAATAAATCTATAAGGTTCCAAAGCTTGCAAACACATTAAGTATGATATATAAAGGTAATCTCAAACAACACAAGTAATAGCATAATCATATAATCATTTAAGTACAAGAAAACTAAGTAACATAGTCTATAACATCAAATCATCCATATCTCCCACCACAAGGAGATTTAGCCCAAAAATATTATATTAAATCCCTTCAATATTAGGTTTACAAACATCCCAGGGGAGGAGAATAACAAAAATAAGAAGAGCAAGAAGAAGAAGAGATGAAACTCAATAGAGCTGTTGTAGATCGCTTGATTTCCCCTTGATCATCTCTCTTCGCCTCAAAGCCCTTATGTTTCTCCCCCTTTCTTAGCAGTCACGAACTCCTCAATTCTGTTATTGAAACCCTGAAAGAGGAATTTATAACCTCTTGCATTCGAAGCTCACACATGTGGCATCTTTCATGCACGAACCTTCGTGGTCGCTACCACGACGCTCCTAGATAGGTGAACAACTTATCTTTTCTTAAGGTGGTGGACTGGCAGCCGCGGCTATGGGTATGTTGGATCTAGAATTGCCTTTTGACAGCTTCAAACACTTTCTTTTTAATTCCACCATTTTGTTCTCTCAATTTGCACATCAATCACCAACATTTCTACAATAAAAACAACACGAAAACAAGTAAAATGCAATCTGATATAATCTAGTAAATCAAAATGATCTAAAATGAATGATTTATACTGAATTTAACTAAAAATTCTTTAAAACTACACATGATGCATGAAGCACACAAATGATGAAAATTAATGTAAAATCTATGCAAATTTACATGTTTCTCTTGAACCAGTATTCAAAATGAGCACAAAGTGAGTCTTGACAACTCTAATTTTATAAAGCTATTACGCCCTCAAAGTTTAAAGTTGTTGGTCATTGAGTAACACATAAAAACACAAATGCAATTGCTACATGTCAAAACTAAGCCTGCACCTAATCATTAATAACGCAACCATATCTCTCAATTTAACAATGCAAAAGATAACTCTAAATTGAAATAACTCATGAACCCTTGTTAAATTTAAGCTAAGATATGCATCTCTAATTCAAAAGTTAAGCTACATGCAAATGTGATAGTAAATAGTCAAAAGTTATAGTTCAACCTTGCTAACCATTCTCCTGATCAAAATGACTTTCCAGGACGGGTGTAATATCAATGGATATGTTTAAAGTAAATCTTTCATCTCAAGAAAACATGACATTAATCCATCTATTTTACTTGGCCTAGACTTACAAAAATTGTATAATTAGTTCCTCCAAACTTATTTCTTTAACTCTTCTCACCATATTTCACGATATTTGGAGAATTTTCCTTTTTATCTTTTTTTTTTATCAAAATTCTTGGCTCCCCTCAGCATATTTTAGGATATTTGAGGAGAAATTTTCTGTATAACGTTATTACTATTGCTTTTCCTTATCTTTTTGCTCGAATCTTGATGTTTGTAGATGTCAAGTCTTGGTTACTCAGCTTAAGTTAGCTACCCTCTTCTTTATTATTACATTTTTTATTAGGGGTAATTTATAGATACCGATATACTATGTATATATATTCAACCCAATTCTCAAGTAAAAAGACGAATTGCACTATAAATTAATGAGATAATATATTTTCTTTAAAGCACAGGGTTGAAAAGAACATTTATACAAGCTCAAAATGGGGAACAAAGATCAAAATATACATTTGAACATCAATAGGCACAAGCATTTAAAGTATACAAAAATTGCCTTAATCACCTCATTTGAACATGTTGGAATATGAACTATAAAATTCAATTGCTTAATCAATTATATCATTCACATGTCACTTGAAATCATCAAAATTTAACACAATAAAGCTCAATTAATGCATAATCATGGCTTAAAAATTTTTAAATTTTCATGAATTTGGTCTCAATTTAAAGTTTTCTTGAACATTGCAAAAATTTCTTAAGATAGATTGCAACTAACTGATTATCACAAGCAGGATTTTACATGCTATACAACCTAAAAACACATATAAAATATGACTACTTAAATGCAATGCATGAATGAAAACAAAACAGGATAAGGCACCCCCGAACTTGAGGAATGAATTGTCCTTAATACAAAAAAACTAATAACAATGCAGATGACAATGGTATGCAAATGAAAATGACAAATAAATAAGAAGAAAAAGAAAAGAAAAAGATAGGTGAGTCCCCTAGTCGTTGAGATGGAAGGAATGTTAATTGTCTTCGTCTCTCTCTTCTCCTTCTTCTTCCTCTACTAGTGATAACTTGTAAAAATACGAGTTATCATGGCCCATTTCAGACTCTATTTGTATGTTAGTCCGAGAGATTAGGCTTAGTTTGCATCAATTTAGCTTAATTTTCACTCGCTTTGCATTTTATGAGCATTATTTAGTTTTTATGCATTTTTAGCACAAATTAGGCATTTTTAGTTCATTTATTTGTTTTATTCAATTTTTGCAGAAAAGACGGACATTATGAAGGCAAGCGGGCGAGTGGAATGCAGAATGAGACCAAGTCACGAGGCATATGGATGGCACCACCCTACGTGCCCTTGCCAGAACCCCAGCACAATCCAGTAAACAAATAGCTTCTAGTGAGTTGGCGCCTAGGTGTCATCTAGGGGTGCTCAGGCGCCACTTCATCAACATACAGTCAAGTTCAGAAGAGTTTTTGAAGCCACAAGTCACAATTGCTTCCAGGGAGTTTGCACCTAGGCGCCAGTACATGATCATATAGGTGTTTCAGGAGAGGTTCCAAGTTATGTAGCATCCAGGGAGTTGGCGCCTAGGCACCAAGGTATGAATTCCTAGGGTTTGCAGAAAAATTCCAAGTTGCCCAACACACAGAGAGTTGACACCTAGGCGCCAATACGCATCCGTATGCACAAATTTCAATGCATGTGCTGCGTAATGTTACTCTATAAATAGAACCTACGGGTTTGCGTACGAGAAGACGAATGGGAGAGAGCCCAGGAACGGAATTACACAGCAAGAGAAAGACGAAAACGCGATCAAAGCACAGATTGAAGAGAGGATTCAACTCCGTTGGTGGAAGCCGCCGGAAAATGATTTTTCTTTTATTCTTTCTATTTTTCTTTCTCTGCTTTTTCTGGATACTTTCAATATGGATGTAAAGGATTTTATGATCATGTCTTTGAACTAAACTTCCTTTAGATGGATAGTTAGGATGAATTGAATTCTAAATTATATTGTCTTGGTTCTTCAAAATTCAGGAATGAATATTTGATTTTATATATGATTGTGTGTGATTTACCTCTGCATGTGTAGTTTTAATGCTTTTTACAAGATTAGCTACCTTGTAAGATGATTTAATTGCTTGATTTATCCTTGGAAAAGAAAAATCTCTGCTAGATCCATGTGTAGGGCATAAGTTTTCTCTTTGTTAAGGGGAGTCGTTTAACGGATAGGAATATACCGTTAAACCCTATGTAGTCACTAAACAGGTTATGAACTTATCAATTTTACTTTATTTAATGGCATGGGAATATAACAATTGAATAAAGTGTAATTAGCTTTGTATAGTGTTGGAAGACATATATAGAGATTATTAAACTTGGGATAGTAAATTCATACACAATCCAATGAAAAAGAACCAATGTGATATAGTTTAGATTCAAGGATTCCGAGCTATCCATTTGCCATCCTTAATTATTAAACTCCTTTCTAATATTCTAGCAATTTCGTGAACTATACTCTGATTTCTTATTGCAGTTGTTAGCTTTAGTTTAAATCCACAAACTCAGAATTTCCTACTCACCAAAAGCAGTTAAACTAATTAATAATTCCGGTTAACAATTTCTCGTGGGAACGATACTCTACTCACACTTTATTACTTGACACAGCACGTATACTTGTGTAAAAAGCGAGTATTTTAATTAACATATACGCAGCTCGTCAAGTTTTTGGAGCCGTTGCTGGGGAATTAGTTTAACTAATTATTGTTAGTTTCATTGGTTTTTTACACAATTTTGTAGAATAGTTCATTTTCATAATTTCTTTTAGTTTAGAATTTTTTTTCTCGCTAGTTTCAATTGAATTGATTTTTGCAGGTTAATCTCATCTTGCATGCGCCGAGGCAGAGCCGGAAAGGAGACTATTATTCCTTTTGATCCGGAACCTGAAAGAACTTATTTAAGAAGGCGTCGTAAGAGCAGGGAAGTTAGGAGCCAACAACATACTATGGAGCGCATCGAGAATCAGGATGAGAACGTTCACGCAAACCAACAGGGGAACCAAAGGATTGAGGTTCCAATTCATCTACCCCAAGATGATTTGGACCAACCCATTTGGGATCTCATTGTACTGGGCAAGAATGTAGTTCAGACTAGCATCACACCCCTTCCTATCGACACCAACAACTTTGAAATTAAGCTAGTGATTTTCCAGATGCTCAAATCCATTGGGCAGTTTGGAGGGCTAGTGTCTGAAGATCCACACTGCCATCTGCGGAATTTTCTGCAGATTATGAATACGTTCAAGTAGAACGAAGTCTCCGATGAGGCAATGCGGCTACGAACTTTTCTATTTTCTCTGCGGGATCGAGCTTCGGAGTGGCTAAACTCTCTGCCCCCGAACTCTGTCAATACATGGAACGACTTGGCTCTGAAATTGCTGGAGAAATATTTCTCGCCTACCAAGTTAGCTAAGCTGAGGATGGATATAGTCTCATTCAAACATCATGGAAAAGAGACTCTTTTAGAGGCGTGGGATCGATTCAAAGACCTGCTCCGAAAATGCCCGCATCATGGAATTCAATTGTTGGTTCAAATTCAAATTTTTTACAATGGTCTCCAAGATTCCACCCGTTACATGGTGGATTCATCGTCAAATGGTTCTTTGCTGAGGAAAAGCTACCGAGAATCATATGCCCTACTTGAAAACATGGAGGCCAATACCTATCAACTGCCATCTGACAGAAGCCGAAGTGGGGGTTTATTTCAACTAGACGCAGTTTCATCGATAAAGGCCCACATCGATAAAGGCCCACATCGATGCCTTATCCAAGCAGATTCAAAACTTAACCAGGCCGGCCAACGTCAGTGCAGTAGGGGTGCCTACACCATAGTTGTGGCGCCCCGAACCGAGGTGTCTAAAAATCTTACTCCGGGACATTTTTTATTGGTAAACATGACTCAGGATTGTTGCCCTGATCACACAGCAGGATTTTATATATATATATATATCATCAACGCATGGAAAATTTTCATCATTCATCCAGCATGAAATATATTTCACATATCACAGTTATAAATCACAACCTGTTCATAAAACATCATCATTGAAAAGATATTCTTTTCCATTTCAAATTATCATCATTGTCTTTACATAAAAATTTACATATACAACATTTTTATCCAAAAACTACATATCATTTTGCATGTTGCCTTCATCATCATTTCCTGTCTGTTGTTGAAAAAGCATGGGTGAGTAACAATACTCAGTAAGAAAGCCATACATAATTTTCAATCATTTTCATGCATTTCATAAAATGTAAATGCAATGCATTCATAGCATTCATGACATTCCTTTAGATGCGACGCTAGCTAGGCGCCCATCCCATACATGCTCCCATCTCAGGGAGGTCGCGCCGGCCTGGGCCTATATAAGCGACTTGACAATAGTGAGGGGGACATCCGGTCCGCTTGCTACCTCAACTATGGCCTATTCCTCGTGCACATGCTCATTTACACACACATGCCGGCATGATATTTGTAAACCATAAATAATTTCATAAACATTTAATAATAATTTAACAAACGAACTTCAGTTCATGTAAAGCAGTTATAGGTATGATCAACCTTAAATAAATTTCATAAAGCAATTCTCAAACAATATCAAGCATTTTGGAAATAATTTGCAAAACATATAACTTGCTTACCTCCTCAGTTGGTGTCCTCGACTTTTTCTTTTCCTTTTCCTATTCAAGGAAAAATGATATTTCATTTATTCTGTTCAAGCTGCTTCCCATGCATGCTTTGTAATATTCGGGCATTATTTCTTTATATGGATATTTTTATCCATAGGTTCCTCAAAAATTTCATCCTTATATTTAAATATTAATCTTAAATTTTCTCCAAAATCACGCTATTTACTATAGCAAATTACTGTTCATAGTAACGTGGGTTACTGTTCATGGATTCCAAAAATTGACATTTTTTCCAAAACAAAATATCATGATATAGCTTATGCTTAGTATATCATGGAAAATTTCATACATTTTGAATTTATCACCATTTACTTGGCTAAATAAATCATTTTCTCCATACAATAAAAATCAACATAAATTCACTTAAGCATAATCCTTAATTCCAAAAATTATGAAATTAATATATCATCATTCCAACATCATATTTATCATAATCATACATCCCAAATCATTATTTATCATTTTTTAAGCATTATTTACACATATCATATGCTATTTTCTCGAATGCTCTATCTTCGCACCATATTTTTGATGTTTTGGCATAATTTCGATTAAGCATTATATATATACTTATTTTCTCATGCTTAGGAATTATCTAAGCATGATTTTACCCTACTTAACATCCAAAAGAAATTTGGGTAGAAATCACTTACCCGAATTGGAGATATCTCACTTTTTCTCACACTTTTTCTCTCTAACTTCCTCCTTTTCTTCCTTGGACGTGTGAGAAAGTTTGGGAACTTGGAATGGCTCAAGTGGAGCTGGGATTCATTGTGCCTTGGACGTCCCCCCTGCTTTCCTATTTATAGGGCTTGATATTTCATAAAATTGGATTTTACCCCCAAGCTTGAGGTATTTAATTATAAAAATGTATTTTTTATAATTTTGAAAAATACATTGAGATTTTTGCAGCCCACCCTAGGCCTGCTCCAGCCCCCTATATGCAGCCTATTTTATTTATTATTTTTTAATTTTTAAAATTATTTAATTTAAGCTAAATAATCCTAACCGTTGATTTTGGATGATGATGATCATAAACCATTGATTTTGGTCAAACATCCCAACCACCCCCTGCTCACGCCCCCTACTAGAACTGCTTTTCATTTAAATTTTTTTATTTTTTTAATATTTATTTTATTAAAAAGTCCAAAGTAGAATTAATTAAAAGCTAAGCTACTTTTTTGATCTCCTTTTGACGTTTTATCTTGACCCTTGATTTGTGATTTTCATCACATCTTAACCTATTCATCATGTTCATCATGAATTTTTATCCATCCATAGAAAATTTCATCGAAATCCGATGCCCGGATTGTAAATTATGAATTTTTCTTTAATTTTCTACTAAAATCCAAATTTAGATTAAAATGACAAAAAGAATTGCTATTTCGTCCTGTAGTGATTAAATCTCTTTCTCGTCTTTTTGTGATTAGGTTAATCCAAATGATTAACTCTTAATCACATGTCTTAATCCCTAGTTACTATTCACGTGCACTATTTACGTGGGTTAAATTCCTAATTGCATTATTTTAATCTCCAATATACATATCCATCAATATAATTCATGAGTTTTCATTTATCATAAAAATAATTACAAAAGAATCTAGGGTTTACAACTCGAAATGACGTGTATACGGTCGGGGTTTCACAATCCTCCCCCCTTACAATAGGTTTCGTCCCGAAACCTATTTTTCCTTGAACAATTGAGGATATTTCCTTTCGACCTCTTCTCGTAGCTCCCAAGTGGCTTCAGATTTTGAATATCGATTCCATTATACCTTTACATATTTGATTTCTCTGTTCCGAAGCTTCTTCATCTTGAAATTCAATATTTTGATTGGTCTTTCCTCATAGTTCAAGTGTTCTTGGATTGGCAAATTCTCTGTTATCAACATATGGGTAGGATCGGAAACATATTTCCTGAGCATGGAGATGTGAAATACATTATGGATGGCACTGAGGGCTGGTGGCAGGACTATTCTATAGGCTAGATTGCCTATCTTTTCCAAAACTTCAAAGGACCCGACATATCTTGGGTTTAATTTTCCCCTCTTTCCAAACCGAGTGACTCCCTTGAATGGCGTTACCGTAACAAATACGTGATCCCCAACTTGGATATTTAAATCCCTTCTTCTGCAATCGATGTAACTCTTTTGCCTGCTCTGGGCCGTGAGTATATATTGGCGAATCACTTATACTTTTTTTGCCATTCTCTCTGAGAGGTCTGGAGCTAACTTCCTTTCTCCCACTTCATCCCAGTTTAGAGGAGTTCTGCATTTCCGTCCATATAAAGCTTCAAATGGAGCCATTTGAATACTTGCTTGATAAATGTTGTTATAAGAAAATTCTACCATAGCCAAATATTCATCCCATGATCCTCCAAATTCTACTGTGCACATCCTCAGCATATCCTCAACTATTTGATTTACCCTTTCTGTCTGCCATTATTTTGAGGATGAAATGTTGTACTGAATTTCAGATGTGTACCTAAGGTTTGATGTAAACTTTTCCAAAATTGAGACGTAAAACTGGAATCTCGATCGGAAACTATTGACTTAGGTACTCCATGCAGTCTCACTATCTCCTTATAATAAATCTTTGTCAGTCGCTCAGCAGTAAAATTCTTCTTGATGGCTAGGAAATGAGCTACCTTTGATAATCTATCAACTATTACCCAGATAGCATCATTTCCATTTGGGGTTCTTGCCAACCCTTCAATAAAATCTATAGTAATATCATCCCATTTCCATTTTGGGACTTCGAGCGACTGTAATTTTCTAGGGATTTCTTGATGATCAGCCTTAACCCTTTGACATGTTAGGCACTTGGCCACATATTAAACAATTTCTCTCTTCAAATTATTCTACCAATACATCCTTTTGATGTCTTAACACATCTTGGTGCTTCCTGGATGCATCGAAAATGGAGAGAAATGTGCTTCTTTCAATATTTGTTCTTTTAATTCTTTTTGGTTGGGTATACACAGGCGACCCCTATATCTGTACATCCCATATTCATCTTGTATATATTCAGTGGGATTTTTCTTGATCATTTTCTCCACATAACATTTCAAATCCCCATTTTCTTGTTGAGCCATTTTAATCTGCTCAAATAGATTCAACTGGATTTGTAATTGAGACAATCTAACTTGTACCCCAGGTGGGCTTACAATTAATTCTAGTTGTCTCAATTCTTGTAGTAACCCTTCTTCCTTTGTGATGAGATGTGCTAAGCTAATATTTCTACTTAGCGCATCGGCTACTACATTAGTTTTGCCTGGATGATATAAAATGTCAAGGTCATAATCCTTGAGTAACTCCAGCCATCTTCTCTGCCTCATATTTAACTCCTTTTGAGTAAAAATGTACTTGAGGCTTTTATGATCAGTATAGACCTCACATTTAACTCCATATAAATAATGTCTCCAAATTTTTAAGGCAAAGACTACTACTACCAATTCTAAGTCATGAGTTGGATAGTTTACCTCATTTGGCTTGAGTTGCCTGGATGCGTATGATATAATCTTTCCATTTTGCATCAGTACACATCCTAGTCCTTTCTTTGAGGCATCACTATAGATCACAAACCCTTCCTTCTCTGTAGGTAGTGTTAGAATTGACACTTTTACCAGTTGTGGCGCCCCAAACCGAGACGTCACTTCCTTACCTCAAGACCTTACTGATTGGTAAATGTGAATCAGGATTGTTGCCCTGATCATGCGGCGAGATTTTAATTGGAACTCATCCAAATTTTTTTTGTTTCTTCATTCATCATCATTTCATTTATAACATAAGCAATGGTACACTTGTACATATCCTTTAAACCATTTCAACATGCTGTTATACATCATAAGCCCTCTTGACCTAATCATGACATTGCCATTCCATACATACATTCATTTATTCATTCATTCATTAGTTTTCCTAGAACTTAGAACTTTAAATAAATTCATATACATCAGCATACCTGAATAGTTTCATTCATATCATTCCACTCACCATGGCGAATCCTTTTAGCCTACATGGTACTATCTCGTACCTTTTCTCCATTTCTTAGGTCCTCGACCGCTTGAGTCTCACAGTACCTGTCTAAGGTTTGGAAAACAAAACGTGAGTGATAACTCAGTAAACAAACATTTTATCTTTTAAGGCAAGACTTCCTTGAAAATCATTTCATTAAACATCTTGAACACCTTTTTCTTGAGGACATTTATATGTCCTAAAATATTATCATGAAATCCTTTGTTCATGAGGAAAATTCTATGTCCTTGAACATTATTATAAAATGTTCATTCTTAAAATCATTTACAAACCACGTCTGGGCTTGTTAAGACAAAACATACCTGTTTTACCCTCTTTAACTAATTCTCTTTTGTCTTGAGTGAACATTTCCAATGTTCCAAGACATTTACATAAAACCATCTTTTGCCAATGGACGTTTTACGTTCAAAATATTTTTCTCATAAATCCTTTGGCAAAATGAGGACATTCTCATGTCCTAAAACATTATTTGCATAAGCCTTTCTCGGCAAAGGACATTTTTATGTCCAAAAATATTTTTCATCATAAAATCCTTTAGCCAAGAGACATTTAATGTCTCAAAATATTTTTCACATAGCTTCCTTTGGCAATGGACATTCATATGTCCTAAAACACCTTTTATTAAAATACTTTGGCATTGGACATTCTCATGTCCATAAACACTTTTCATTTAGGTTCTTTAATAATGGACATTCTTATGTCTAAAACAAGTTTGACATAAATCCTTTTCATAATCCCTGTCTTGGGGCTTGTTTATAACAAACAAGGCATATAAGGTACATAAACCATTTCCATAGATACATTTGCATAAAAATATTTCTTTTTATTCCTGTTATTTACACTTTTGTGTAAAACACCATTTCTTTTAGAGTAGCCATTTCATAAAAATCCTTTTAGGATAACTTTTCTTAAAAATGCTTTCATGTCCCAATCTTTGGGCTTTTCGAAAGCAAAACATAAGCAAATGCATTTCTCTCCATCCAGTAGTGACACTTAGCAAGTGATCATGCTACCTTTTGGAAGAGAATCCTTAACAGCTCGCTAGCCAGACAGCTATTCATTTATCCTGCTCCCATCTCAGGGAGGGCGCCACTAGCACTCCTGTCATCCCTTAGCGACTTGGCCTTATGTAAAGTGGGCCCCGGTTATCCCAACTGTGCTTTACAACTGGCCTATTCCATGTGCTGGTGCACCATACATCATTATGATGGACCACAGTCCATTTGGTTTAAAGTATTACAGACCGCAGTCCGTATCCTTTAAAACCGGGATCACAGACCTCAGTCTACATCCATAACTTAAAAACATCACAGACCAAAGTTTGTGTCTTTTTAAAAAAATCATTTTCAAAAACACATCACAGACTGCAGTCCGTGTCAACTTGTAAAGCAAGCGCACCCACTTTAAAAAAGTTGTCATTTGAAATCAAATTTTAGGATGACCTTCCTTAAATTCTTATAGAAACATTTTGAGTAAAATATTTTGATAAATATTTGAAATGTTTGAGAAATAACACATTTTAAAACCCTTTTAATAAAAGAATTTCAAAACCTTTAGATTTTCAAGAATAAATCATACATTTTTCCTAGCATTTTCTTGGTTTCCATTTCGGGGTCTTTTGCTCACAAAAGTTATGCAATTGTGCTAACCCCTTCTTGTTGGTCCCGAGTTGATGGCAAAACCCAAGAGGAGAGGGGTGAATTGGGTAATTAAAAATTTATAACTTAAATAGAAACTTAACCCCGGATTAATCTAGTCCCCTTAATGAAGAAACGAAATGGAAAGCAATGTAATGTAAAGAGCAGAAATATAAATCAAGCACACAGGATTTTTACAGTGGTTCGGGCAACCTCCCTACTCCACTCTTCCAAGCTCACACTCCTTGTGACTTGGGTTCCGCTATTGTATTCTCTCAATACAATTAGAGCCACTGCTCTCTTCTAGATTCCAGCTCTAGGGGGCCTCAACACAACACCGCACAGGTAGGTGATGAGTTCCACTCCAATCACACACTACCTTGCTTACACTTGATCTTAGTTCCTCAAACTAAATCAAGTTCAATACAAACAAACGAAATAACAAAATGAGTCTACACTTTACAGAGTGTAGAAGCAATTTGGCGCAGAGAAGAACTCGTAGTATTGGCTTTGATGATTCAGAAGTTTGGCTCTTGCAGTTTGAAGCAAAGTTCTTCCTCTTTGAATGGCTTGATCTCTTTAGAGCTCCTGAATATAGGAGTTAAGCACACTTAATGATTCTCAGCTTCTTCCCTCGTCCACAATAACTCCCTTTTATAATTGTGGAGGGAATCCGAACGTTATAAGGTGGTTGGCGCGCATTAAATGCGCCAACGTTCAAATAATATCCGACCGTTGCGACCCAAGTCGCATGTGGAGTCGACTTCGGATGCGACTTCGCCCAAGTCGCAGATGGAGTCGACTTCGGGTGCGACTTCGCTTCTCCGTAGCGACTTCAAGTTCCAGATAAGGTCGACTTGGGCATCGACTTGACCCAAGTCGCAGGTGAAGTCGACTTCGGGTGCGACTTCACCTTGTCAGTTGGCTTTGATGATCTTGAAAACTTTGAAGATTGCTTTGTTTTGTTTAGGCTTCTTTCCTTTAATTGATTTCATTCTAGAATGGCTCCTCATACTAGTAGATCTTGTCAATCTTGAAGAGCATGTCTTTGATTCTTCTTGGATTAGCTTGAACCTTGTGAATCTTGAGGAGAACTTGAATCATTGAATAATTTCTTGGTATCTTGAACTTGGATTGGTTGTCATATCATGACTTTCTTCATCTTGAGATAAGCTTGGAGCTTTGCTTTGGACTTGATAGATTTAAGTTGATCTTGCACCTTTGACTTTGGTTTTGAGAACACTCAAGTTGACTCTTGGAATGAACTTGAAACTACATCTTTGAGGTTGAGAGCATCAAGTCGAACTTGGGGTCGACTTATCTGCAACTTCGCCCAAGTCGCAACTGGAGTCGACTTCGACTGCGACTTCGGCATTCTTCCATCCCAAATTCAGCTCTGGAGTGAATCTCCCGACTGAAGTGGATGCTGGAGTCGACTTCGTTTGCAACTTGGCTTCCCAAGTCGCAATTGGAGTCGACTTGGCCTGCGACTTCACTTGTTCTTCTCCCATTTTCAACTCTGGACAGATTTGGCTTCTTGAAGTCGATCTTGGAGTCGACTTGGGGAACGACTTGGCCTTCCATGCTTTATGTTCTTCAAATGTATATCCCTTAAACATATCCACAAACATGTTAGTAGCCAAGACTTACTCAAATTGATTTGTTAATCATCAAAACATAGATTTAACTTGTTTTCCACATATTTCCAACAATCTCCCCCTTTTTGATGATTGACAAAACCGATTTGAGTGTATACCTTTCAATAACGTAAAAATAACATGATTAGCAAACTTTTAACATTCAACAAACATATGCTCATGCAAATTTTAAAGTTGAAAACATTTAAACTCTTCTATCTTACTCTTCTCCTCCTTTGTCCTACTCTTCTCCTACTTTGGACTTATATCAAATCCTACTCTTCTCCTCCTTTTTGTCAATATATCAAAAAGTTAGAGGGTAAAGAGATAGGTGGGTTTGCTCCCCCTAAACATGTGCTCCCCCTAAGTTTATGCTAAGTTAATTCAATCATTCCCATGTCATTTCTAATCTTATAAAATGCTTCTTTTGCTAGGGGCTTTGTGAATATATCTGCAACTTGATCCTCTGTTCTTACATATACTAGACATATATCATGATTTTCCACATGTTCTCTAATAAAATGATGTCTAAGGTCTATATGTTTGGTCCTAGAATGCAAGACTGGATTTTTAGTTAAACATATGGCACTAGTATTATCACATTTAATGGGTATATCTTTAAAATCCATGCCATAGTCCCTAAGTTGATGTTTCATCCAAAGTAGTTGGGCACAACAGCTCCCGGCGGCAATGTATTCGGCTTCCGCCGTAGATAGAGCAACACTAGTTTGTTTTCTTGAAAACCATGAAACCATCATGCTTCCAAGAAATTGACATGTTCCACTAGTGCTCTTTCTATCTACTTTGTAACCGGTAAAATCCGCATCCGAGTAGCCGATTAGATCAAAATTAGAGCCATTTGGATACCAAAGTCCTATATTGGTAGTGTCAACTAGGTATCTGAAAATTCTTTTCACAGCTACCAAGTGTGATTCTTTTGGACATGATTGAAATCTAGAGCACATACACACACTAAACAATATATCAGGCCTAGAAGCAATTAAATACAACAAAGATCCTATCATGCTTCTATACAATTTCAAATCAACCATTTTCCCTTTTTCATCTTTGTCGATTTTGATTGTTGAGCTCATTGGCGTGTTTGCTCCTTTGCTATTCTCCATGCCAAACTTCTTCAGCATTTCTTTGATATACTTGGACTGGTTAATGAAGATTCCTTCATTTAATTGCTTGATTTGCAATCCAAGGAAGAAATTTAGTTCTCCCATCATGCTCATTTCAAATTCTTTCTGCATAAGCTCAGAAAATTCTTGACAAAGAATCTCATTAGTAGCATCAAAAATGATATCATCAACATAAATTTGAATGATCAATATATCCTTTTCTTTATACTTGATAAACAAAGTGGTGTCTACCTTTCCTTTTTGAAAATCATGATCAATCAGAAATTTGCTCAATCGATCATACCAAGCTCTTGGAGCTTGTTTTAATCCATATAGTGCTTTGGTTAACTTGTATACAAATTTAGATTGATCTTTTTTCTCAAATCCAGGTAGTTGTTCTACATACACCTCTTCATTTATATAACCATTCAGAAATGCACTTTTAGCATCTAATTTTCCCAAGTTGGTTTTTCCATTGTTCAAAACATAGCTTGTGCATCCACAAGCATGAAAATATGAAATATTTGGTTTTCTACCTTTCCATAGCTCATATGGGGTCTTTTTCAAGATTGCTCTAATGGTGACTCAATTCAAAACATGACAACCTGTACTTACAGCTTCACCCAAAAATTTCTTGGATAATTTGCTCTCATTTAGCATTATTCTAGCCATCTCTTGTATAGTTCTGTTTTTCCTTTCAACTACTCCATTTTTTTGTGGAGTTCTTGGTGCAGAAAATGTGTGATGAATTCCTTTTTCATTACATAACTCTATGAATCATTTGTTTTCAAATTCACCACCATGATCACTTCTTATAGTCATAATAGTACTTTATTTTTCATTTTGCACCAAATTTACAAAAGTTGAAAACATAGAGAAAGCTTCATCTTTGCTAGCTAAGAGAATTATCCATGTGAATCTTGAAAAATCATCAACAATAACAAATACATATTTCTTTCCACCAATGGTTAAAATATCGGATGGCCCATATAGATCCATGTATAGCAATTCAAGTGGCCTAGTGGTGGAGATTTTCTTTTTGGTAGAGAAAGGCATCTTAGGTTGTTTAGATAATTGACATGCCTTGCAAATTTTGTCTTTGTCATATTTCAACTTTGGCAAGCCTTCTACCAAACTCTTCTTCCTGTGAGTATCCTTTTGCCACAAGTCTAGCTTTGTTTCTCACTACAAGTCCACTTTCATCTAATTTGTTCCTAAAGACCCACTTGGTGCCAATAACAGTACAATCGTTTGGTCTAGGAACAAGGTGCCAAACTTGGTTTCTTTCAAATTGATTTAGCTCTTCTTGCATTGCTATAATCTAATTCTCATCATCAAGAGCTTGATCAATATTAGAAGGTTCAATTTTAGATACAAAGGCGTATTGTCCACAAACATTTTGTTTTGATCTTCTCGGTTTTACACCTTCATATACATTCCCTATAACTTGTTCAATTGGATGGGCATGTTTGAATTTTAAATCAGTTGAAGGTTTGTAGGAATTATTACCTTCACTTACCCTTTCCTCCATAGAATCTTCTTGCTTTTCCACATGCAGTTTTTCAAAATCACTTGCTATATCATCTGCATCACTTAAATCATCTTTTCTTTTGTAGCATGGGTTAGTTTCATCAAAAACAACATGTATGGATTCTTCTACAACTTGGTTTCGTTTATTGAATACTCTATATGCTTTGCTATTTGATGAGTAACCAAGGAATATTGCCTTATCACTTTGGTACCCATTTTATGGGTCCATTTGGGTTAGTAATATGATTCAATTTTTGTTGTTCTAATTTAGAAAGCCCAAATCTTGTGTTTCTTGGAACCCAAACTAATTTTGCACCATGGTCATATAATTTCTTAAAGTTACACTTGTAGGCTTTATGACCCATTTTGTTGCAGAAATTACAAGCCATAGGTAATCTTAGAATAGGCCTCCAAGTATATGATGGTTCAAACGTTGGCCTTCTTGTCCACATAACATTTTTCCTTTGTGGCTTGTATATTGGTGCAGTTTTGGTTTGATATTTTCCAAGTATTGGCACATTCGATTTGCCACTTTCTTTTTGCTCAAATGTACAATATCCAAGCCCTCTTTTATTTGTTTGAGCAGTCATATTCAAAAACATCTTTACATTTTCTCCAGGATTAGAGAACTTTGCTAATGATTCATTTAATGATTCGTTCTCCTTTTTCAATTTTTCTATCTCATTTATCAATGATTCATTTTCTTCTTTCAGTTTTGTTGATTTTTCAGCTAGTTTTCCATTTTCAATAATAACGAAGTTACATTGTTGTCTCTTCAACGACAACTTGTTTCCTAGCTTTTTGATTTCCTCGTATAATGAATCATAAGCAATTTGTAGTTCTTCTAATTCAGCACATTTGAGGCAATCATGAAAAGAAGAATAAGTAGATTGAGAATGGCAAAGTTTGGAAGTTACCTCTTCATTTTCTGTATACTTTGTTGAAGTGGTTTGTTCTTCCAAAACTTCCGTTGTGTTCAAACACAGCAAATCTTCTTCTTGCTCAATCCGCGCCATGCAGCATATTCTTGCACAATTTGCCACCTCAAATTCGTCGGTTGATGAGCTGCTTGTTGATGAAGTCTCTTCATTGACATACATGCCTCTCCCCTTTGGTCTTTGGTATTTTCTACCTTCATGTCCTTCCTTCCTCTCTTCCGGTGTAGGACATTGAGCTTGCATATGTCCCACACCTCCACATCTATAGCACTTTATTGGTTCCTTCTTCTTCTCTCTTCGTGATCTTTCTCTGAGATCTTTGAAGTTCCTTTCTTTTCTCACAAATTTCCGAAATTTGTGAGTGAGTAGTGCTATGTCTTCATTGTCGTTGTGAGACGAGGAGGTAGATTCTTCTGAGTTGTGTGCCGCTTTTAACGCAATGGCTTTCTTGCCTTTGTGTTGATCTTCATTTCTTCTCTTGATTAGCTCATGTGACATTAATGAGCTAATAAGATCTTCTAGCTTTAGTGTATTTAGGTCTTTGGCTTCTTCAATTGCCGTAATCTTTGGAGTCCAAGATTCCGGTAGAGCTCTTAATATCTTCATAACCTGTTCGGATTCAGAGATAGCCTTTCCAAGACCTTTCAAGGCGTTAGTAATCTTAGAAAATCTTGCAAACATCTCAGAAATGTTTTCAGTTTCTAACATTCTAAAGCTTTCCAATTCTCCTATCAAAATATTTCTCCTAGTCCCTTGGACTTGAGAAGTTCCTTCATAAATGGATGTTAGAGTATCCCATATTTCTTTAGCGGTTTGACAAGATGATACTCTATCATATTCAGAAGCTGTAAGAGCACAAAATAGTGAGTTCATAGCCTTAGCATTGCTCTTTACAGTTCTTACTTCCTCTTCGGTCCATTTGGAAGCTCTTTCATCTATAGGCAATGTTACACCATCTTGGATTGCAATCCAAGAGTCCATGTTGGTAGCCATGATGAGTTGCTTCATACGAAGCTTCCAATATCCAAAATTATTCCCATCAAACAATGGTGGCCTTGTAAAGGATTGGCCCTCAGCAAAAGCGGGAACGGAAGTAGATTGGGATGCCATATCGATAAGATCTCTTTGGTAAACTCAAAGACATGCCCTGATACCACTTGTTGGTCCCGAGTTGATGGCAAAACCCAAGAGGGGAGGGGTGAATTGGGTATTTAAAAATTTATAACTTAAACAGAAACTTAACCCCGGATTAATCTAGTCCCCTTAATGAAGAAACGAAATGGAAAGCAATGTAATGTAAAGAGCAGAAATATAAATCAAGCACACAGGATTTTTACAGTGGTTCGGGCAACCTCCCTACTCCACTCTTTCAAGCTCACACTCCTTGTGACTTGGGTTCCGCTATTGTATTCTCTCAATACAATTAGAGCCACTGCTCTCTTCTAGATTCCAGCTCTAGGGGGCCTCAACACAACACCGCACAGGTAGGTGATGAGTTCCACTCCAATCACACACTACCTTGCTTACACTTGATCTTAGTTCCTCAAACTAAATCAAGTTCAATACAAACAAACGAAATAACAAAATGAGTCTACACTTTACAGAGTGTAGAAGCAATTTGGCGCAGAGAAGAACTCGTAGTATTGGCTTTGATGATTCAGAAGTTTGGCTCTTGCAGTTTGAAGCAAAGTTCTTCCTCTTTGAATGGCTTGATCTCTTTAGAGCTCCTGAATATAGGAGTTAAGCACACTTAATGATTCTCAGCTTCTTCCCTCGTCCACAATAACTCCCTTTTATAATTGTGGAGGGAATCCGAACGTTATAAGGTGGTTGGCGCGCATTAAATGCGCCAACGTTCAAATAATATCCGACCGTTGCGACCCAAGTCGCATGTGGAGTCGACTTCGGATGCGACTTCGCCCAAGTCGCAGATGGAGTCGACTTCGGGTGCGACTTCGCTTCTCCGTAGCGACTTCAAGTTCCAGATAAGGTCGACTTGGGCATCGACTTGACCCAAGTCGCAGGTGAAGTCGACTTCGGGTGCGACTTCACCTTGTCAGTTGGCTTTGATGATCTTGAAAACTTTGAAGATTGCTTTGTTTTGTTTAGGCTTCTTTCCTTTAATTGATTTCATTCTAGAATGGCTCCTCATACTTGTAGATCTTGTCAATCTTGAAGAGCATGTCTTTGATTCTTTTTGGATTAGCTTGAACCTTGTGAATCTTGAGGAGAACTTGAATCATTGAATAATTTCTTGGTATCTTGAACTTGGATTGGTTGTCATATCATGACTTTCTTCATCTTGAGATAAGCTTGGAGCTTTGCTTTGGACTTGATAGATTTAAGTTGATCTTGCACCTTTGATTTTGGTTTTGAGAACACTCAAGTTGACTCTTGGAATGAACTTGAAACTACATCTTTGAGGTTGAGAGCATCAAGTCGAACTTGGGGTCGACTTCGCCTGCAACTTCGCCCAAGTCGCAACTGGAGTCGACTTCGACTGCGACTTCGGCATT
The DNA here is from genome assembly GCA_030490835.1 of Annona cherimola. Taxonomy (NCBI): domain Eukaryota; kingdom Viridiplantae; phylum Streptophyta; class Magnoliopsida; order Magnoliales; family Annonaceae; genus Annona; species Annona cherimola. The sequence continues at coordinate 57,855,933 of CM059976.1, forward strand.
CTTCCATCCCAAATTCAGCTCTGGAGTGAATCTCTCGACTGAAGTGGATGCTGGAGTCGACTTCGTTTGCAACTTGGCTTCCCAAGTCGCAATTGGAGTCGACTTGGCCTGCGACTTCACTTGTTCTTCTCCCATTTTCAACTCTGGACAGATTTGGCTTCTTGAAGTCGATCTTGGAGTCGACTTGGGGAACGACTTGGCCTTCCATGCTTTATGTTCTTCAAATGTATATCCCTTAAACATATCCACAAACATGTTAGTAGCCAAGACTTACTCAAATTGATTTGTTAATCATCAAAACATAGATTTAACTTGTTTTCCACATATTTCCAACACTTCTCAACCACCTAATAATCAAATTATTGTCCACCTATCTATTATACCATTTTTACATAAAGGTCTTGCATAATCTTTTGCATACCATTTAGTAACCCGAAATCAAACCATTTTAGGAAAATCAACTTATGAGGTTGGTCATCCTTAAATTCCATTTGACAACATTTGTATAAATATTTTTTAAGATATTTTCAACATGGATTTCCTTATCCAAAGGAAATCAAAACTTTTCGAATATCATTTCAAAACGTATGGACTCTATCCAAATCATCGTTTATATTTAATTATCAATACATCAATTCCCATTTTTTTTCACAAACATAATTATTTATCATAAAACATCATAAAAAAATTCAAAACTTATTTACGTTTGTTGCTTCGTGAAAAAGGGCAAAATTCCCTTTTTTTTATCAAATACTTTTGAAACACCATCATAAGGAGCTTGCTTGCTTAAAAGCAAATTCTTAAAACCATTGGCATTAAACATGAAATCCTTTGACAACATTAGCATGGATAACTTGCTTACTCATAAGCAAAATTCTCAATTCCATTAACATAAAGCATTGCCAATCTTTGGCAACACTGATGATAAAATACTTATCTTAAAACGTATTGCTTGCTTCCCATGAAGAAAACCTTGAGGCTTTTCCTTAAAGCCATTCTTTTCCAAAACTTACGACTTTTCATTAAAGCCGTCATTTTCCAAAACTTGTAGCTTTTCATTAAAGTCATAATTTTCAAAATTGTGCCTGCCCATTCATTAAAACATAAACATAAACATTTCAATCACATATCATCATATATAAAGAAAATATTATTTTAGAAAGTTCGGTTGCTTACCTGAGATCACCATAATTCCTTTCCTTCCATTCTTTTCCTTGCGTTTGCCTAAATAAATAAAAATAATATTTAATTTATTGGCATCATCCTTAAATGCTTATATTTCTTAGGTTTTTCAACCTACATAAATCCATTTGGACTTCCGTTACACTAGCTTAGCCCACTTGTCTTTCAAGTCGGGTGTTCACACGTATCATAACCTATACATCATATTATTCATTCATTCATTCATTTTTAATACCCTCATGTAGGGTAAACCTACATACATATAATAATCCTTCATTAAATCATTACTGGGAGGTTCATTACCTCCATTTATTATTTTTAACATATTTTTCATTTTTCATACAATGGCGCTCATTTTAAGCACTTACTTGCTAACTTAGACATCATATAACAATCTCAAAATTGAGATTATCATTATTTACTTAAACAGTACCCTAATCCATATTTTTCATCATATTGTTATGCATTTTTATATTTTAATAACTTACATAATCCATATATCATTTATTCATACTTATCTCTTCATATACGTCCATTTCTCAATACATAAATCATGTGTTTCTTAAAATTTTTCAACACAGAAACTTATCTCTAATTTCTGCATGATTAAACCCCTTAATTATCACATAATTTTAGGGTTTAATTTTTAATTTATAATCCATTTATCATAGGGTTCCCAAAACAGCAAATTTAGAACCCATTTTTCGTCGTTTCAATGCTCTCTTTAGCAACATGGTTTAAACAGATTTTTAATTAAAATTTTCCAGCCTTAAACCATAATTTTCTTAACCCAAATTTAGGATATTAACACATATTTGAATTCCATAATTAAATTGTTTCCATACAACAACTTTCATATACATCTTCGGTACCCTCTGCACCCTTCTTTGGATATCCCTTTGTATATCTTCAAATCCTCATATTTAGGGTAATATTGTTTACCTCTAATAGGTTAGAACCTCATAATCACTTGGTTATATCTAATTATAAGTTAAATTTCATCACAAAACCTGTAATTTAACATTTCTCCTGATTTATTCCTTAAGCTATCCATAATACTGAATTCAGGCACACTGAATTCTCAAAATCTTGAATTAATAACAAATCAAGTATTTTTTATCTAAAATTTCTACCATACCTTAATAACTACATGAATTAACCAAAATAAATATTTTTATCATGAAATATTTAGTATTTCTATTTATTTTATATATTTTACTCTGCTGGACAGCAGCATCCCTTTCCAGACAGCCTGAATCACGTAAATTATGGGATATATTTATACCCATCAAAACCTAATTTTTATTTTTTTTTGTATGATCTTAGATATGTATTATATATCTTGTAAACTTATAATCCCAAAATTCCTTGTATAAAAAGTATTAAAAATTATTTGGTGCAGCTGATCCTGCCACCCTTTCAATCCCATCCAAGTTGATATTCCCAGATTTTTAATTTTCAATGTGCTTATCCTTTTAAGCGGAAAATTGGGTCTTTATTTAATGACCACATCATGAGTCTTCATAAACATTTTCATGCTAGAAATCGTTCATTAACTATTTCTTTCATATTTTCCTTTTCAAGTCCAGATTTACTACACATGAGTGTAGATTAGATGTTATGGGCTGATTAATCCCCAAATTAAACTTTATAAATAAAATAATTTAGCTAAATATGTTCTTTAAGAGATCTTTTATGACTCAAAACCATGATTCCAAATCAAGAAGAAAACTTAGAAATCGGAAGGCTTAAACTCAACGGGTACTTACCCGATTTGGTTGAATCTTTGCCCCGAGCTTCCCGAGCTTTTCCTTCTTCTTTTCCTTCTCTTTTCTCCCTTTCCTTGCTGCTAGGGTCGTGTGAGGCTTGCTGGATTTTCGAAGAATTTTTTTCTCCCCTTAGTTTCCTCTCTTCTCTCTCTCTCTCTCTCTCTCTCTCTCTCTCTTTCCTCTCCTTTGCTGGAAAATGTCCAGCCCTTGCTCCCCCTCTTTCCTCTTTTATTTGCCCCTTTTCTTGGTGCTCAAGCAGCCCATAGGGCATTTAAGTAATTTTCATTTTTCATCTTCCCAAATTACCCTCATTGCAATGTCCATGAAGCTTCCCACCTTGACTTGCATTTAATGGCTTTCGTCTTTTTGTGATTAGAAAAATCTCATGATAATTAGCTTAATCCATTCCTACCATATCGTTCGTCATATCGTTTTATCCATCTTTCCCAAGTTTCGTCTCAAATTGAGTTTTCTAACCCCACTTATGACCACTTGAATTTATCTTTTGGATTTGGGGATAAAAATAATTAATTATGACCTTAATCCCATCATGAGTTTCATAATCCAATCCATTCAAAATATTGGGCCCACCGTCGTGAGCTTACCTTTCAAATTTCATCAAAATCCACCTTGTAGGCGTCAAGTTATGAATTTTCTATCATTTTTCATCTTAATTCCATAATTACACTTTAATCTCCATAAATTAAATCATGGTAATTAACATGATTATTCATAACACATTTTCACCTTTCAATTCTCGTTAAGCCCCTCGGGTCATACCGACTCACTTTGGGCTTCGACGATTAAATTTTTAATCACCATTCTTAACTAAAACCCTAATTACAAAATATCATTAATCATAAAATCATCCAAAATTCATTCAAGGCATACATGTATCATAATTACATGCCAAATGCCTTCATGTGAGTCCTACTTGGATCCGGGTATCACAATCCTCCCCCCTTATAACAAGTTTCGTCCTGAAACCTATTACATTTCAAATATCGGGGTAAGGCTCATGTGAAATGACCAACTTATCATCCCTTTTTCCAATACTTCCATTAGCTCACTACGCTTCCACTGCTCTACTATGTCCTAGTGACATTTTTGGCCTTGGTCCAATAGACCTATCACTTGTCTCTACTACTTCCTATTTTCTGTTCCCTTATGGACATCTTATTGAAATTATTTTTTTCTTTATGCCATTCATCTCTTATTGTTATGGTAAGCATACTATTATTCTTATACATAGAGAAATTATAAAATTTCTCATCTTATCATAGAGTAAGATCTAGGCTACCCATTCATTCATAAAAATCTATAGCAATCATTTTCACATTTCATCAATATAACATAATATATTCATTTTATAATATAGAGCAAAAGTTGCTCTCATATAGAGTTTCATACATGAAATTTCATACATGTCTTAGCAAAAGACATTTTTGCTAAGTTATCCATTCTTTCTCCTCTCATAATGTCTACCACTAGATTATGCCAGTGTAGACTACTTAATAGGAGCACTAGTAATAAACCAGTCTAAAATATTTTCTTCCTTAGCTCCCTTTCCAGTTTCCATAAACTAGTAAGGGTGCTTATCATTCTTTTTAATCTCATTTCTCATGAGCTTATTGTCATCATAGAGAATTACCTCTCACACCTATCTTCCGACCACATCAGAATTAAAGAGAATCCTGACAATTATTCTTGCCTTCATTTTTCCTCATTTATCTACCATAACTAACTTCTATGGCATCATGTGTGTAATCTTCTTTTCCTTCTATACATGCTAACTAGGCATAGTTTGCTACACCTTTCTGCAATAATTTGCAAAGATTTCCTATCAACCAATAGCTGCAATTAACTTTGATTGAACTAACCTTTATTACTCCTTTCTTTTCCTTACACCAGGTTCCTTAGTCTTTAGTGGCAAGTTATCATCGCCCTAATTATACATGTTCATTACCAACATATATTACATCCTGGTGTCCTATTGGAAAATATTTCTCATCAATTCTTCTAGATTACCTTCTTTGATTATGCTAGTCAATGGTTGGACATTACATAAGATTACATGTTCAAACCTTGAACATGTTCTTGGGTTCAGTCATCCACTGCTCAGCTTGAATAAAATCTAATTCACCTGTGAACTTAGGTGGATGCTCAACTAGAAAGGCGTTGATAACCTCCCTACTTGCTTTTATCATAACATCATCAATCTTTAAGGGTTTTGGTATTAGATTAAGAGTCATTACCTGTACCGGTCCGTCTTTTCGCCTTCTTCTAATTTGTCATATTGGGGCCTTTCATGTTTCTATCTCCTTATCATTCATTCTTATAGGAAGTGAAGCCTACATCGGCCTGTTTTCTTCCTATCTTCTTGTCTGGTCCTATTGAGGAAAATCTAAAGATTTTGAACCATTTCTATCATTTAGGCTACCCAACCTCGGGTGGCTTATCCCACGGCTTCTTTTTATAGCCGCAGTTATCTATTCTTTCTACCTGTGAGGTATTACCTGTAGCGGTAGCACCTTTAATATTTTGACTTAAGATTTATAGTTGTCCGTCGTTAATGACCTCATGGACTCACTTGTCTTGGTCGTTTAGATTTACTACTGACTTTTCTTCTTTCCTATTGACTCATATCGACAACTGCCTTTCCCTTGTTCAAAACTAAGGTGATAGGCATGTTGTAGAACGCAACATATAAAATTATATCAATAGCATTTCTTATCAAAATATTCATTCATATCACACATAATCAATATGATCATTTCTGATCATAGAATCATCATACATAGTAAATTTTATAATCTAGAAAGATCAATGATCTTTTCTTTTTCACATACACTTAGCACCTGAATAAAATCAAATGCATTCATATTTTCATAACATCAAACATCATACATTAGGAGTCAAAAAAGAAACTCCCTTTTCCTTACCTTTCTCATTTCTATCTTCTCTTTTCATGGCGTAAAGTTGCTTTTCCTTACACATACAGATTATGCCTACATAACCTGTCAATTTAGCATAACTAGAAATTCTTAAACCAGCAATCAATTAGAAAGCTGGTACCTTGGTGCCTTCTATATGTCCACCATAGCTCTGCACCTTAAACATATATATCATATAGCACCGTCTTGTGCTATCTTATGTAAGATATGGTAAAGCCTTAAATATTGGGGGTCTCTATGTAGGGTTCCATAACCCGTCATCTGTTCTGATTCCCTTCCATCCTTTGTCTTTCCTTAAATTCTCCTACCTCCTACTTCATCTCATTGTCCTTATATCATTTTTTCCTCATATACCATCTACACTATGAAATGTAGCAAACCAGCTATATTTCCTTAAATAACCATATTCTTGAGCCATAATGACGCACAATATAAAATAAGACATATCGTATATGTCTTATAATCTCAATCTATCTCTTTCATCTTTTTTCACTTTTCTTCTATATCTATCTATCAATCTTTGCTGAAATATCATCTTTGTGATGTCAAATTTTTTCTTACCACGCCTATTTACCAATCCATGCTCTGATACCAGCTCTTGTGGCGCCCCAAACTGAGACGTCACTTCCTTACCTCAAGACCTTACTGATTAGTAAATATGAATCAGGATTATTGTGTGAAACCCTAACCTAAATAAGATTCAATGTGTGCATTGAATAGGTACATGTGACTTATATATGATTAAATGGAATTTTTGGATGATTTTAGGATTTTAGGATATTTTGCAATTAGGGTTCCACTAAGAATGGTGATTAAAAATTTAATCGCCGGAGCCCATTATGAGTCAAGATAACTAAAGGAGCATAATGAGGATTTAAACATGCTAATGTGTCATGAATGTTTAGTTAATTTTCATGATTTAATTAATGGAGAATAAAATGTAAATTGTAGAATTATGTTTGAAAATTATAGAAAATTTATAACTCAACGCCTGTAAGGCGGATTCAAGTGAAATTTGAAATGAAAGTTGATGATGTTGGGCTTGGTATTATAGGATTATGAAAATCCTTGATGAAATTAGATTAATGATTTATTGATCACATCTCAATTCCAACTGTTACTTCAAACGGCTATAACTTAAGCTAGGAAGATCGGATTGAGATGAAATTCGAAACAGTTGAATGAAATCATGAGATTAATATTTTGGAAGGTTTATATTAAGCTTAAAATTAAAATATTGGAAAAATACCTGAATTAGAAAAGGTGTATATGGTTGACTATTGCACCTCAAAAGTACTCTTCATTTAATGCTAGAGTACATGGAATTAATGCATGATTTTAATGGAAAAATAGGTGTCAAATGCAGCTCAACTGCAGGGTATTTTACGTATAATTATAAAATACAAATATCCAAATAAAATCCCAGCAATGAATGTCCAGAATTGATGAAGCTATGAGTACTCAAGTGAGCATAGGTGAGGTGTCCAAGGCAAGCACGTCCATGGGCTGCATTGCTATTTATTTTTTATTTTTTTATTTTATAAATAATGCACACATATAGCTGACATGTTGGGATACATAAATGAGCATTTATTCATGTGGAAAAATCCCAGAAAATTCGTGATTATCAGCTGCCCATTAAAGGATGCAAAAATGGACAGGTTGGTCTTATGCAAATGACGTGCAATGATATGCTAAGTTGTTGCAGTTTTTGTTAGAATTATTTACACCAAATTAATACATGAATTAAGGGGTAATTAGGTGTATAATTTACCCTTATAATTGGGTTATTAAAAATGGGGGAAAATCAGAAAATGGGCAGCAGCAAGTGATGTGTAATGGAGGCAACTGGACAGTCAAGATGTAAACAAATTTTTGGATTTTTAAAAATTAGTAAAATAAAATTTTACTTGGCTAAGATTAAGCCAGCACATGAAGGGGATAATAAAGCATTGAATGGCTGTGGAAAATGCCCAACAAGTGGGGCCCACAGCTGGAAAATCTAGCTCCACAAAGCATTGCACGTTCACATGGTGTGGGGCATTTGACTAAGTGCAGAAATTCCATCTTCCCCAAGGCAGTCTCACGTCCAGCCATGCCCAGCCAAGAAGAAGAGAAAAACCAAGGGAAAAGCAAGAGAAAATAAGGGGAATTTGAGAAGGAAAATCATCTCCAAGTGATGAGGGTTTGATCTCCATTAACCAAGTAAGTATATGGGTTGATTGAGCTTTTCATTTTGGGTTTTAAACCCTAAAATTTTGAATATGGAATGGATGCTTAAAGAATATTTAAATTTATGATTCAACATGTTTTTTAATGAATATAGAATGGGTATTAGCTTGCATGTATGAAATTCCATGATTTAGATGATGAAAAGTGAAGTTTTGAATGATATATGATGTTATAAATTAAATTATGGACAAAATAGTAAATGGATGAATTTTAGAATGAAAACTTTTGGGAATAATAATAATTAGGTGATTAAGGAACGACCCAATTTTCAGCTTAAAAGGATAATTAATTTACAAATTAAAAATCCGAGAAGATTCACCTAAACGGGGTAAAATGGGTGATAGGATCAGCTGTAGCAAAGTATTTTTAATAATTTTATACAAGGAATTTAAGGCTGAAAATTTTACAGGATGTATAATATATATTGAGTATAAAAAAAATTTTAATTAGGTTTTGATGAGCATAAATATGCCCCATAATTCACGTGATTAGGGCTGACCCTAAACTCACAACACTATCCAGCAAGGTAAAAATGCCAAATAAATATAAATGCTTAATTTTTTATGCTGAAAATATTTATTTTGGTTAATTCAAGTAGTTATTAAGGTGTGATAGAAATTTCAGATCAAAAATACTTGATTTGATTATAAATCAAGATTTAGAGATTTCAGTACGCCCGATTTCAGCATATGTGGATAGTTTGAGGAAAAAATCAAAACGAAATATGAAACCTATGTAGAAATAATACAAATTGATATATGTGTTAAATCATTAAATATGGATTAATAAAAGTGGGATTATATGCTGAAATTTCGGAATAATATAACTGCTTAAGGTTATGTGTCAAAAGACACGTTAAACGGGTAAAAACGGGTTCCAAACTTACTGTTTTGGAAACCTATGGCAAGTGGGTTTAAACCCCATATAAATATCCTAAATGCAGTGGTAATTAAGGGTAATTAACCCTCTAAAATATGGATTAAACCTCTGCCTTAGAAAATTTTATGAAACATCTTATGTATATGTTGCTAAATTGGTATACGTGAAGCAATAGACTTGCATAAGTGATGAATGACATATAGAATATGGTTTTGTGCAAAAATGCATGAAAATATGATGAATTTTATGATTACATAACTGTTTTGAATTATATGATGTTAATTCCCAATTTTGGGACAATGTAATGAAGCTGAAGGCGATAACGTGTGCTTAAAACGGGCACCGATGTGTGAAGTTTGTAAAAGGAGCAAAAAATAGTAAATAAAGGTTAATGAACCTACGTATGATAGTTAATGGATGAATTTTGTATGGTTGAATGCATACCCTAATTATGGGGTTATATATGTTATGTGATTAGCCGATGGAATGCGTAAAAATGTGCACGTATATGCTAAATGTATGCATAGTGACTTGAAAAGTCGAATAAATGATATATGTGAATAAAATGGGTTGGAAAAATAAATGGAATGTAAGGAAAAGAAATATATGAAAAATCATATTATTTTCATGTAGGCAAGGAAAAGAATGGAAGGAAAAAGGGATTATAGCAATCTCAGGTAAGCAAGCAAACTTTCTAAAATGTCATTTTCTTTCTATGTGATTGATATGATTGAATTGTCTATGTTTATGTTTTAACGAATGGGCAAGCACAATTTTTGAATATGACGGCTTTATTGCAAAGCCATAAGTTTGGGAAAAATGATGACTTTAATGAAAAGTCCTAAGGTTTGCTTCATGGGAAGCAAGCGACACTTCTTAAGATAAATAATTTATCCTAAGTGTTGCCAAGGATGAGAATGCTTCATGTTAATGGAATTGAGAAATTTTGCTTATGAGTAAGCAAGTTCTCCATGCTAATGTTTTTAAGGATTTCATGTTTAATACCGATGGTTTTAAGAATTTGCTTTTAAGCAAGCAAGTTCTATATGGTATTGTTCAACAGCATTTTATAAGAAAAAGAAAATTTTACCCTTTTTCACAAAATATTATTTGTAAATGAGTTTTGAGTTATTTCTACAATAACTCGTGATAAACAATGATAAAAAAGATTTATTTTGCTAGGTCAAGATAATTAAATAATAAATGATATTTTGGACATAGTCCATATGTATTGAAATGATGTTCGAAAAGTTTTAATTTCCTTTAGACAAGGAAATCTATGTTAAAAATGTTTATACGGATGTGTTGAAAAGGGATTTATGGATGACCAACCTCCTATGATTGATTTCATAAAATGGTTTGGTTTCAGGTTGCTTAATGGCATGCAAAAGACTGTGCAAATTTCCTTTATGTAAAAATGATTAATATGTGGATAATTATTAAATTTTTTGGGTTATGGACAAGGGGATAGCATAATTGCATAACTTTTGTAAACAAAAGGTCTTGAAATGGAAACCAAGCAAATATTATCAAAAGAATTTTAAGATGTATTGTTTCTCAAACATTTCAAATGTTTATCAAAATATTTTACTCAAAACATTTCTAAAGGAACTTAAGGAAGGTCATCCTAGAACTAGATTTTAAATAACAACTTGTTAAAGTGGGTGCGCTCACTTACAAGTTGACACGGACTGCGGTCTGTGATGTGTTTTTGGAAAATATAGACTTCGATCTAAGATTTTTTTGTGCATATGGATGCAGGCTGCGGTCTGTGGTTCTTCAAACCAAACGGACTACGGTCCATCATAATAACATACGGTGCACCAGTACAAGTAATAGGCAAGTTGTAGAGCACGGTTGGGATGACCGGGGCCCACTCTACATAAGGCTAAGTCGCTAAGGGATGACAGGAGTGCCAGCGGTGCCCTCCCTAAGATGGGAGCAGGATAAATAAACAGTCGTTGGGCTAGCGTGTTGTTAAGGATTCTCTTCCAAAATGTAGCATGATCACTTGTTAAGTGTCGCTACTGGATGAGGAAAAATACATTTGCATACGTTTTGCTTTTCAAAAGCCCAAATATTGGAATATAAAATCATCTATACAAAAAGTTATCCTAAAAGGGATTTTTATGAGCTAATATGCATAAGTTACCCTAAAAGAGAGGGTGTTTTACACAAAAGTGTAAATAACGGGAATAAAAGGAAATGTTTTTATGCAAATGCGGTTATGAAAATGGTTTATGTATTTTATTTGCCTTGTTTGCTATAAACAAGCCCCAAGACGGGGATTATGAAAAAGATTTATGTGAAACTTGGATTAGACATGAGAATGTCTTTTTCTAAAGAGCCTAAATGATAAGGGTTTATGGACATGAGAATGTCCAATGTTAATGTGTTGAAATAAAAAGTGTTTTAGAACATACGAATGTCCATTGTCAAAGGAAGCTATATGAAAAATGTTTTGAGACATAAAGTATCTCTTGGCTAAAGGATTTTAGGATGGCTTATGTGAATGATGTTTTAGGACATGAGTATGTCCTCCGTTGCCTAAGGATTTATGTTGTTTTGGACGTAAAACGTCCACTGGCAAACGATGATTTCATGTAATGTTTATGAACATTAAAAATGTTCATATAAGAATTAAAGGGATTTCATCATCAAGGTAAAACGTATTTGTTTTTGCCTTAACAAGCCCAGACGCGGCTTGTAAATGATTTTAAGAATGACTATCTTATAAAAACATTCAGGGACATGGAATTGTCCTCATAAACAAAGGATTTCACGATGATATTTTAGGACATATACATGTCCTCAAGAAAAAGGTATTCCCGATGTTTATGAAAAAAGTTTTCAATAAGCCTTGCCCTAAAGATAAAATGCTTGCTTACTGAGTTGTCACTCACGTTTTGTTTTCCCAATCCTTAGACAGGTACCGAGAAAACTCAGAAGGTTGCGAACCTAAGACATGGAGGAAGGTACGTGATGGTAGCCTTGAAGGCTATGAGAAATGGAAAAGCATGAATATGCTAAGGTAAGCTAATTGTGTACATGAACTTAGTTAGAATTCTAAGTTTCATGTGAGTCAATGACTAAATGTATGCAAGTATGATGTGTACAATGATTGAGTGAATAACGACAGGCATGAAAGGATGCTATGAATGAAATGATTAATTCTATTACAAGTGAAATGTCACAATGTGTGATGATTGCTGTATAAAGTTATGAATGATGACAGATGAAAACGAAAAAAAATTGGACGAGATCCAATTAAGAACCCGCCACGTGATCAGGGCAACAATCCTAATTCACATTTACCAATCGATAGATCTTAAGGTAAGGAAGTGACGTCTCGGTTTGGGGGGTTATATGTTGCCCTAATCACACGGCGGGATTTTAATTGGAACTCATCCAAATTTTTTTTTTCGTTTCTTCATTCATCATCATTTCATTTATAACATAAGCAATGGTACACTTGTACATATCCTTTAAACCATTTCAACATACTGTTATACATCATAGGCCCTCTTGACCTAATCATGACATTGCCATTCCAGACATACATTCATCCATGCATACATTTATTTATTCATTCATTAGTTCTCCTAGAACTTAGAACTTTAAATAAATTCATATACGTCAGCATACCTAAATACTTTCATTCATATCATTCCACTCACCATAGCTGTGAAACCCCAACCTAAGTAGGATTCAATATATGCATTGAATATTTACATGTAATTTATAAGTAAATTTATAAAATTTTGAATAATTTTTATGATTTTGCTAAACTATGATAATTAGGGCTAAGGATTAACAATGATGATTCGAGTGATCATTATAAGCTGATGTGGGACAAAGGGATTAGAATAATTTGTTGGTGATTAAAATACACCAATACATCATGAATAATCATTTTAGATTATTTGATATGGATTATGAGAATTTAAAAGGATAATTCTCAAGTTAGTAAAGAAAACCCTAGAAAATTAATAACTTGGTGCCCATAAGGCAGATTAATATGAAAATTGAGATGGAAGCACATAATTTCGTGCTTAATCATATGGGAAAGGTAGATTATGAAAATTTTGATGATAATTGATCATCACCGTCCAAAATTTAAAACAATCATAACTTGAGCTAGAAAAGTCGGATTAAGATGAAATTTGAAATTGACGGTTAAAATTATGAGATTAAGGTTATGAAAGGATTTGATCATGAAAATGATGATGGGATTAGGCTTTCACGAAATTAGGATTAATTCTTTTGACTTTTTACTCCAAAAAGTTATTAGCATAGGGGAGAGTAGCTTACATGGCAAGCATGGACGTCCGAGCAGCCCCTAAAGTGAATTTTGTGAAATATTTTTATAATAAAATAAATACCCAAAGTCAACTATGAGTTAATGAGGATAAATATGCATTAAATTAAAGTGAAATTCGGATCTAAAAGGGCAGATCTGGACCGTTGAATGAAAAAGAAAACAATGGACAGCAACATGCCTCTTGGATGATGTGGACGGTTGTGGCAACTTTTGGAATTTTTATAATTTTTTAATTATGCTCAATTAATTCCCAATTGGCCTAAATTATTAGGTTATTAAATGATCATTAAATTAAAGCTGAACCATGGTGGAAAAAATTCGAAATTGGTGCTGAAACAGGGGCGTTGAAAATGGACAGCAAAAGAGAGCTGAAATGTGGACCGTTCAAGCAGCCAGAAATGTGATTTTTTTTAATTTTAAAAAATTGATAAATGAATGGATAATTAGCCTAGGTATTAGGGAATATAAATGTGCATTTATTAGCTGCAAAATTTGTTGAAAAAAATTAGAAAACAGCAGCTGATTGTGGACATGATCTGGTGGACAGATTTGGGATGATTTAATGTAATTGATAATTAGTGAATTTTTAATTAAGGAAAAATTAATTTAAATGGCCCACAAGTTGCCATGTCAGCTAGGGGGATAAGCACATATTAATTAGCTATGGAAAATGCAGCACAAGTGGGGCCCATTAGCTGGAAATTTCCAGCTAATTGCATAAAAAGCAAGGGACGTCCATGCATATCAAGAGGACTTAGAAAATTTCTGCAAATTGGAGCTATCCTTTCCAGAAGCAGCTCACATCCCCTAGGCCACCAAAGAGGAAGAAAAGAGAAGAAAAGAAAGGGGAATAGGAGGGATTACCCATTTAATCAAGTAAGTATATGATTATTTTGATTTTATACCTCAAATCTGGAAATTTTATGATGTTGTAAACTAAAATATGAACGGGATAGTAAATGGATGAATTTTAGCATGAAAATGTTTGGTACGAATCATGATAGAGTAATTAAGGAATGACCCAATTTTCAGCTTAAAATAATAGTCCAGTTTTAAATTAAAAATCCGAGAAGATTAACCTAAACAGGGTAAAACGGGTGACAGGATCAGCTATAGAAAATAATTTTTAATAATTTTTATAAAATTAATTTCGTGCTAAAAATTTTACAGAATATATATTGATAATCACACAAAAAAAATAAAAATTAGGTTTTGATGGGTATAAATATGCCCCATAATTCACGTGATTAAGGCTAACCCTAAACTCCCAACACTGTCCGGCACAGTGAAAATGCCAAAATAAATATATTATGTTAATATTTCATGATGAAAGTTTTATGAAAGTTAATTCATATAGTTATTAAGGTATGATAGAAATTTAAGATAAAAAATACTTGATTTGTTATTAATGCAAGTTTTTCAGAATTTAGTACGCCTGATTTCAGCATATGTGGATAGTTGGAGAAAAAAATCAAAAAGAAATATGAAAACTATGTAGAAACGATCCAGATTTATATATATGTTAATACCCTAGATTTGGGTTAGGAAAATTTGGATTAATTGCTGAAATTTCGGATTTATGAAACTGTTTAGGGTTATAAGACAAAAGACACGTTAAATGGGTGAAAAATGGGTTCCAAAGTTGCTGTTTTGGAAACCTTTGATTAGTGGATTAAAAATCCATGAAAATATACTAAATAAGTGTTAATTGAAGTGTATAAACTTTCTGAATAAGAGGACAAGTTTTTGATTTGAAAATTTTTAAGAAATATATGAATTAGACGCTGTTAGACGCACATATGTGTAGTAGTGCACATGATAAGATGATAAATGCATTATGTAAAATATTAAAATGAAAAAATATATTAAAATATGATGGAAAAATGTGAAATTCATTGCTGAATTGATAATCTCAAATTTTGAGATTAATATATGGGAATTTAATATGTGGCATAATGAATGATTGAGATACATAAATGTGTAAAATATGAATACCCGACTTGGAGATTAGGCGGGTTATGAATATTTATGAAAATGGGTTGGAAAACTAGGTGAATTCAAGAAAATGGAATTTAAATGAATGTTATATCATTCTACATGTATAGGCAAAGGCAAAGAAAGGGTTGACCTGAGAAGCTCACGTGATCAAGGTAAGCAAGAAAACTTTCTAAAATATTGATTTCCTCCTATGTTTTGAAAATGATAGCTTAAATAAAATTCCTTAAGGATTGTTCCATGGGAAACAAGCAATACTTCTTAAAATAGTTATTTTATCACAAGTATTGCCAAGATTGGAAATGCTTATATCAATGATTTTAAAGAGTTTGCTTACAAGTAAGCAAGCGAGCTTTCCAAAATATTGATTCAAAGGAATTTTATGAAATTTATGAACTTGCCATAATAAGTTGGTTTCATAATTGCTTACGAGATAAGTAAGTGAATTTTCAAGCATAATGTTTATATTCAAGTATTAAATTTACTTGATCATGTTTATATTAATGATGTGGAGAATTGCTTATAGAGTAAGCAAGCTCAAATCTTGAAAATATGATGTGGGTTTTAAGATGGTTTTAATATAAGCTAGTTCATACAAGTGTGGTTTAAAAGGAGTTTTATTGAAAAATGTAATTCTTTACAAAATGATTTCTAGAAATAAATAGATGTTTTGAAATTGTTTCCATTAAATGTCATAAATTAAATTTATATACGTGTTTTGAGATTTATATAGGAGTTTTGAAATAGTCTATCAAGGTGCTTTACAACTCTTAGAGTTGTAACACTTTGAAAATGCTTTACTCTGATGTTCCAAAAAGATTTAAGGGTGACCAATCTTACAAAATGATTTGGTGGATTTTATGTTTAAATAATGATCAAAAGATTATGCAAACTCCTCTATATATAAGAATGACAAGGAAGTGACGTGGACAAGATAGATAATTCCATTATAGTGGATGGAAGTGAGTTGCATATGTTTTGCTCATAAAAATATTACTAAGAAAAGTTTTGTCTCCGCGAGTTTTGAATTAGTTCAAAAGCTTCTTAAAATGAGAATTTCGAAAGTTATTTAGCAAATCATTAAAGTTTTGAAAAATATTGTCTTCTCAAATATTTCAAATGTTTGGTAAAATAGATTTATTAAAATATTTCTAAAATCTTTAAGGGTGGTCATCCTAACATCAGGATTTGAAAATAATTTACAAAAATGTTTTATTTTCAAAACAACCACGCCCAGTTCTCAATTTGAGAAGGGCATAGTCTGCGGACTAAGTGGTTTAAAATATTTTATTTTTCTTTTCAAAATAATCTTGCCCAGTTCTCAATTCGAGAAGGGCATAGTCTGCGGATTAAGTTGGCTTTATACATATCAAGCTGAGGCTTGAAAAAGAGCACAGTCAAATGATTGGGCTAAGTTTTGTGAAAATCATTGCTAGCATACGAGTGTGCGTAAAAAAATATACTAGGCTCATGGTTGAGGCGGTTACAGACCAAAATGGTCAAGAACCAGAGCTCACCTCTACCTGTAGCTGAGTCGCTTAGGGGAAGGCTAGAGGCCGGCGGCGCCCTCCCTGAAATGGGAGCAGGATCATGGACAACCGCCTAGCTAGCGGTGTAGTCACATGAATGGTTTCTTTCCTAGGGGAGGATGATCACTTGTTAAGTGTCACCTTCTTGAGGGTCAGAGACACAAATCCATATGTTTTTGGAACATACATATGTTCCCTATGTTTTAAAAGTCCCAAAATGGGCACCTACACTGTTTTTTTTAAATGGATTTGTGTTGGATTTAAATGGATTTATGTTTAGTTTTCAGAAGATACCGAAAAAATATTTTAGGACATGAATATGTCCACCATAATGGTTTAAAAAGGGTTTGGTATCTTATATGCGGGTTAAAAGAGGCTTATATGGAAAAATATTTTTGGACATGAGAATGTCTGCCTAGATAAAAGATTTCTATGCACATGCATTGCTTTTGAACAACCCCGAGTTGGGTTATAAAAAAAATTAAATAAATGATGTTTTGGGACAAGTAAATGTCCTCATGGGCAAAAGGTTATAAGAAAAATATTTTAGGACATATAATGGTCCTCATGCCATATGAAAAATATTTTTGGACATAGACATGTCCTCATGATAGATGAAAAATATTTTGGGATAAACAATTGTCCCCATGAAAAATAGTTTAGACGCATAGACATCACTTTTGAGAATCCTCGAAATGGGGATATGCACAAAGTTTATGAGTGTATTATAAAGAAGATTTCTATAAAAGGTTTCTTCCTATTGGTAGTTGACACTTGATAAGTGTCTCCTACCGAATAGGCAAGGGATGCATTTAAATGAAAAAAATGATACTTGCTTACTGAGTTTATCAGTCACGTTTTGTTTTCCCAACCTTAGATAGGGTTATGGCTCAAGGAAAGGAGCAAAGCTAAAAGGTATTGATATATTGAAGAATGAATGGATGAATGTACTGCTTATAATGAAATGAGATTGATTATGTATGGTGTAAATAAATAAGTGATTATGTATAAAATTCTATGTGAATTTTTATTTATGAATACATATGCTACCCACAATATGAAAGTAAAGATACTTGTTTGACAAATTTTATGATGATATAGATGAGTGCATTATGAATGATGACCAGTATATGCTTATATGATGAAAGGAAAGAAAAAAAAAATTGGACGAGATCAAATTAAGAACTTGCCGCGTGTTCAGGGCAACAATCCTAATCACATTTACCAATCAAAAATAGATCTTGAGGTAAGGTTGTGACGCTCTGGTCGGGGGCGCCACGATAGCTAATCCTTTTAGCCCACTCGTACTTTTTCTCTATTTCTTAGGTCCTCGACCGCTTGAGTCTCCCAGTACCTGTCTAAGGTTTGGAAAACAAAACATGAGTGATAACTTAGTAAGCAAGCATTTTATCTTTTAGGGCAAGACTTCCTTGAAAATCATTTCATTAAACATCTTGAACACCTTTTTCTTGAGGACAATTATATGTCCTAAAACATTATCATGAAATCCTTTATTCACGAGGACAATTCTATGTCCTTGAACATTATCATGAAACGTTCATTCTTAAAATCATTTACAAACCACGTCTGGGCTTGTTAAGGCAAAACATACCTGTTTTACCCTCTTTAATTAATTCTCTTTTGCCTTGAGTGAACATTTCCAATGTTCCAAGACATTTACATAAAACCATCTTTTGTCAGAGGACGTTTTATGTCCAAAATATTTTTCTCATAAATCCTTTGGCAAAGGAGGACATCCTCATGTTCTAAAACATTATTTACATAACCCTTTCTCGGCAAAGGACATTTTTATGTCCAAAAATATTTTTCATCATAAAATCCTTTAGCCAAGAGACATTTGATGTCTCAAAATATTTTTCACATAGCGTCCTTTGGCAATGGACATTCATATATCCTAAAACACATTTTATTAAAACACTTTAACATTGGACATTCTCATGTCCATAAACACTTTTCATTTAGGCTCTTTAATAATGGACATTCTTATGTCCAAAAACAATTTTGACATAAATCCTTTTCATAATCCCTGTCTTGGGGCTTGTTTATAACAAACAAGGCATATAAGGTACATAAAACATTTCCATAAATAAATTTGCATAAAAACATTTTTTTATTCCTGTTATTTACACTTTTGTGTAAAACACCCTTTCTTTTAGGGTAGCCATTTCATAAAAATCCTTTTAGGATAACTTTTCTTTAAAATGTTTTCATGTCCCAATCTTTGGGCTTTTCGAAAGCAAAACATAAGCAAATGCATTTCTCTCCATCCAGTTGTGACACTTAGCAAGTGATCATGCTACCTTTTGGAAGAGAATACTTAACAGCTCGCTAGCCAGGCGGCTGTTCATTTATCCTGCTCCCATCTTAGGGAGGGCGCCGCTGGCACTCCTGTCATCCCTTAGCGACTTGGCCTTATGTAGAGTGGGCCCCGGTCATCCCAACCGTGCTTTACAACCGGCCTATTCCGTGTACTGGTGCACCATACATCATTATGACAGACCACAGTCCGTTTGGTTTAGAGTATTACAGACCGCAGTCCGTATCCTTTAAAACTGGGATCACAGACCTCAATCTGCATCCATAACTTAAAAACATCACAGACCGAAGTCTGTGTCTTTTTAAAAAAATCATTTTCAAAAACACATCACAGACCGCAGTCCGTGTCAACTTGTAAAACGAGCGCACCCACTTTAAACAAGTTGTCATTTGAAATCTAATTTTAGGATGACCTTCCTTAAATTCTTTTAGAAACATTTTGAGTAAAATATTTTGATAAATATTTGAAATGTTTGAGAAAAAACACATCTTAAAACCCTTTTAATAAAAGAATTTCAAAAATTTTAGATTTTCAAGAATAAATCATACATTTTTCCTAGCATTTTCTTGGTTTCCATTTCGGGGCCTTTTGCTCACAAAAGTTATGCAATTGTGCTAACCCCTTCTCAACCACCTAATAATCAAATTATTGTCCACCTATCTATTATACCATTTTTACATAAAGGGCTTGCATAATCTTTTGCATACCATTTAGTAACCCGAAATCAAACCATTTTAGGAAAATCAACTTATGAGGTTGGTCATCCTTAAATTTCATTTAACAACATTTGTATAAATGTTTTTCAAGATTTTTCAACATGGATTTCCTTATCTAAAGAAAATCAAAACTTTCGAATATCATTTCAAAACGTATGGACTCTGTCCAAATCATTGTTTATATTTAATTATCAATACATCAATTCCCATTTTTTTTCTTTCACAAACATAATTATTTATCATAAAACATCATAAAAGAAATTCAAAACTTATTTACGTTTCTTGCTTTGTGGAAAAGGGCAAAATTCCCTTTTTCTTATAAAGTGCTTTTGAAACAACATCATAGAACTTTCTTGCTTAAAAGAAAATTCTTAAAACCATTGGCATCAAACATGAAATCCTTTGAAAACATTATCATGGAGAACTTGCTTACTCATAAGCAAAATTCTCAATTCCATTAACATAGAGCATTGCCAATCTTTGGCAACATTGATGATAAAATCCTTATCTTAAAACGTATTGCTTGCTTCCCATGAAGCAAACCTTGAGGCTTTTCCTTAAAGCCATTCTTTTTCAAAACTTACGACTTTTCATTAAAGTCGTCATTTTCCAAAAATTGTGGCTTTTCATTAAAGCTATCATTTTCAAAACTTGTGCTTGCCCATTATTTAAAACATAAACATAAATATTTCAATCATATATCATCATATAGAAAGAAAACATTATTTTAGAAAGTTCGCTTGCTTACCTGAGATCGCCATAATCCCTTTCCTTCCATTCTTTTCCTTGCGTTTGCCTAAATAAATGAAAATAATATTTCATTTATTGGCATCATCCTTAAATACTTCTATTTCTTAGGTTTTTCAACCTACATAAATCCATTTGGACTTACATTACACTAGCTTAGCCCACTTGTCTTTCAAGTCGGGTGTTCATACGTATAATAAACTATACATCACATTATTCATTCATTCATTCATTTTTAATACCCTCATGTAGGGTAAACCTACATACATATAATAATCTTTTATTAAATCATTACTTGGAGGTTCATTACCTCAATTTATCATTTTTAACATATCTTCCATTTTTCATACAACGGTGCTCATTTTAAGCACTTAATTGCTAACTTAGACATCATATAATAATCTCAAATTTTGATATTATCATTATTTACTTAAACGGTACCCTAATCCACGTTTTTCATCATGTTTTTATGCATTTTAGCATTTTAACAACTTACATAATCCATATAACATTTATTCATACTTATCTCTTTATATACGTCCATTTCTCAATACATAAATGATGTGTTTCTTAAAATTTTTCAACACAGAAACTTATCTCTAATTTCAGCATGATTAAACCCCTTAATTATCACATAATTTTAGGGTTTAATTTTGTATTTATAATCCATTTATCATAGGGTTCCCAAAACAGCAACTTTAGAATCCGTTTTTCGTCGTTTCAATGCTCTCTTTAGCAACTTGGTTTAAACAGATATTTAATCCAAATTTTCCAGCCTTAAACCATAATTTTCTTAGCCTAAATTTAGGGTATTAACACATATTTGAATTTCATAATTAAATTCCATCACAAAACCTGAAATTTAACATTTATCTTGATTTATTCCTTAAGCTGTCCATAATACTGAATTCAGGCACACTGAATTCTCAAAATCTTTAATTAATATCGAATCAAGTAGTTTTGATCTAAAATTTATAAAAGACCTTAATAACTACATGAATTAACCAAAATAAATATTTACAGCATGAAATATTTAATATTTATATTTATTTTTGTATTTTTACTCTGCTGGACAGCAGCATCCCTCTTTAGACATCCTGAATCACGTATACGATGGGGTATATGTATACCAATCAAAACTTAATTTTTATTTTGTTTTTGGGATATTAAATATGTATTATATATTCTGTAAACGTTTAAGCCTAAAATTCCTTGTATATAAATTATTAAAAATCATTTGGTGCAACGGATCCTGCCACCTGTTCAATCCTGTCCAGGTTGATTTTCCTGGATTGTTAATTTGCAATGTGATTATCCTTTTAAGCTGAAAATTTTTCCTTTCCTTAATTAACACATCTTGAGTCTTCCCACAAATTTTCATGCTAAAAATCATTGATTAACTATTTCTTTCATATTTTCCTTTCCAGGTCCAGATTTACTACACATGAGTGTAGATTAGATGTTATTGGCTGATTAAT
The DNA here is from genome assembly GCA_030490835.1 of Annona cherimola. NCBI lineage: Eukaryota > Viridiplantae > Streptophyta > Magnoliopsida > Magnoliales > Annonaceae > Annona > Annona cherimola. The sequence continues at coordinate 57,878,073 of CM059976.1, forward strand.
CCCCAAATTAAACTTTATAAATCAACTCATTTAGCTAAACATATTTAATCCTTGAAAATTTTTCTTTAAGAGGTCTTTATGACTTAAAACCATGATTCCAAATCAAGAAGAAAACTTGGAAATTGGAAGGCTTAAACTCAATGGGTACTTACCCGATTTGCTTGAATCTTTGCCCCGAGCTTCCCGAGCTTTTCCTTCCCTTTTTCCTTCTTCTTTTCCTTCTCTTTTCTCCTTTTCCTTGCTGCTGGGGTTGTGTGAGGCTTGCTGGATTTTTGGAGATTTTTTTTCTCCCCTCAGTTTCCTCTCTTCTCTCTCTCTCTCTCTCTCTCTCTCTCTCTCTCTCTCTTTCACTCTTTCCTCTCCATTGTTGGAAAACTTCGAGCCCTTGCTCCCCCTCTTTCCTCTTTTATTTTCCCATTTTCTTGATGCTCAAGCAACCCATAGGGCATTTAAGTAATTTTCATTTTCCACCTTCCCAAATTTCCCTCATTGCAATGTCCATGAAGCTTCCCACCTTGACTTGCATTTAATGGCTTTCGTCTTTTTGTAATTAAGAAAATCTCATGATAATTAGCTTAATCCATTCCTACCATATCGTTCGTCATATCGTTTTATCCATCTTTCTCAAGTTTCGTCTCAAACCGAGTTTTCTAACTCCACTTATGACCACTTGAATTTATCTTTTGGATTTAGGGATAAAAATATTTAATCATGACCTTAATCCCATCATGATTTTCATAATCCAATCCATTCAAAAGATTGGGCCCACCGTCGTGAGCATACCTTTCAAATTTCATCGAAATTCTATCATTTTTAATTTTAATTCCATAATTACACTTTAATCTCCATAAATTAAATCATGGTAATTAACATGATTATTCATAACACATTTTCACCTTTCAATCTTCGTTAAGCCCCTCGGGTCATACCGACTCACTTTGGGCTCCGACGATTAAATTTTTAATCACCATTCTTAACTAAAACCGTAATTACAAAATATCATTAATCATAAAATCATCTAAAATTCATTCAAGGCATACATGTATCATAATTACATGTCAAATGCCTTCATATGAGTCCTTGGATTCGGGTATCACACCAGTCTTTTCTTTAACTCTTGGAAGCTATTCTCACATTCCTATGTCCATTCATATCTAACTCCTTTCCTTTGGATATTTTATCCCATTAATTATCATATAGACATATAACAAGTCAAGTTCTCATAATTTCATTCTCATACATTTCTAAGTCATTTCACCCCATTCATTATATACAAATATGTTGTTCAGCGACATTTCATCTTTTTCCTAAATCAGATGTCACTGCGTGTATAAATCACAGTCATCCATATAAAACATTCGAATAGTTTATATCTATTCATCATAAAGAACTACATCGAATTTTTACAACCATTTCACATAAATATCATTACATGAGTTCCATAAGTTTTTCCATGGATTTCTTAAGCCGACACTTGCTCCTTCGCCATGTCCTGTCCATCACCTGTCTTTGGGTTTGGAAAACAAAATCGTGAGTCGAAACTCAATAAGCAAGTTATTTGCATTTTACAGGCAAATCATTTCAGGCAACATTTTGCATTTAAAATCAACTTGGAAACCAACTTATACCTTATCTAAAGGTATATCTTTAAAACATGAAATCTTGTACCCATCATGGGTCTCATATGCATAATGCCATATGAAAACACGAACATGAATACCATATCTCCCTTAGGATGGAAGCTAGCCAGGCGACCATCCGTCACGCTAACTCCCATTTCAGAGAGGGCGCCGCCGGCCTTGGGCCTGTTTCAAGCGACTTGGTCACACCAAGGGGGGACAATCGGTCCACTTACACCCTTCAAGTGGACCTAATATCCTGTGCACATGAACTTTTTCATAAATTCATCTTTAACATGCTAGCATGATTTTTCAATCATAAACATCAACCACATCATTTTTCCATAGCATTTATCAAAGAAAGATTTCATAAAATATCATTTCAACATCATTTTGCTAAGGGATGACCATCCTTAAACACAAAAGAAATAATTTCCATAGTTTTAAAAAATAAGTTAAAGCAAAAATTGCATTTATGGAAACAATTTAGAAAAGCAAAAATCCTTTAGAAAATTTGCTTGCTTACCTGACTTCCTTAGCTTTCCGTCACCACTTTTTCCTTGCCTTTGCCTACACGAGAATAATACGATTTTTCATATATTTCTTTTTCTCATACTTCATTAGTTTTCCAACCCATTCCATATACGTGCATCATTTATTTGACTTCATAAGTCATCATACACATATATAGCTCATTTTGCACATATTAGCACCTTTATACACATTTCTACGGCTACCGTATAACATAGCATATACACATAACCCTAAAATTAGGGTATTCATTTCAATCTCACAATATTCATTCAATAACCATCATACATAGGTTCATTAGGCTCACTTTGTCATTTATCCATTTTTTTCCAAAATACACACATGGGTGTTTCTTCTACGCACATATCGTTGCCTTAGCTTTATTAAACAAGTCTCAAATTTTAAAATAAATCATCATACACTCAAAAAAGATGTGTAATAATGGAATTCATCTCATTTTCATGCATTTTTTCATAAAATCATTTTTTCATAAGTCATTCATCACCCATTTACTTTTATCCCTTCACATAAGCTCATTTAGCACATAAACATAATGCTTTTCATAAAATTTGCTAACTCAGAAATTTAATCCATTTTTTAGGGGTTTAATTACCCTTAATTATCACTGCATTCAAGGTATTTTTATGGGATTTAAATCCATTCAACCTAGGTTTCCAAAATAGCAAGTTTGGAACCCGTTTTTCACCCGTTTTACACGTCCTTCGACACATATCCCTATGCAGTCTTAAAATTCCGAAATTTCAGAAATTAAATCTATTTTTCCTAATCCATGTTTAGGTATTAAATACATATATAACATCCATGCATAATCATTTCTCAAAACAGCAAGTTACCCACACATTTTGAGTCCCGTTTCACGTCAGTTTGACGTTTTTTCATAAAATTTATAAAAATCAGATTTAGGGTTTATTTCTCCCAAATATTTTGGGTATCCATAATACCTTAAACCTAGGGTATTTTATCCTACATATCATGCTTAAAACATGCAAGTCCATTTCCATAACATTTTTAACCCAAAAACTAAGAAATTAGGTCAAAATCCATGCTTTGCATTTCATAACTTCAAAAATTCATCACTTAAGAATAACTCTGTTGGTCCCGAGTTGATGGCTAAACCCAAGAGGGGAGGGGTGAATTGGGTTCTTTAAAATTTCTTTGGTAAACGCAAAGATCTTAACCCCTTGAAAAAGTTAATCCCCTTTTCAAGCGAATGGAGAGGAAATAAGATAAAGCAGTAATAATAAGTAGAACACAAGATTTATAGTGGTTCGGGCAAACCTTCCCTACTCCACTCTTCCAAGCTCACACTCCGTTGTGACTTGGGTTCCACTATGTATTCCAAGAATACACTTAGAGTCACCGCTCTCTTCTAGATTCAAAGCTCTAGGGGGCATACACAACTAGAGCCACTTGCTCTCTTCTAGATTCAAAGCTCTAGGGGGCATACACAACTAGAGCCACTTGCTCTCTTCTAGATTCAAAGCTCTAGGGGGCATACACAACTAGAGCCACTTGCTCTCTTCTAGATTCAAAGCTCTAGGGGGCATATACAATCACTTGCACAAGTAGGTGATGAGTCTCACTCCAATCACACCCTACTTAGCATACACTTGATCTTAGCTACCCAAGCTAAATCAAGATTTATACAACCAAATAAAGAAACGAATAAAAACTACACTTTACAGATTTGTGTAGGCAGTTTTGAGCTCGTGGAAGAAATCAAGAATGGCTTGAATGATGATTGTTGAAGCAACTTGCAGTTTGAAGCTCTTTCTTCCTTTGAAACACTCAAGTATAGAGAAAAGGTATTTGAGAATCTTTCTTGCACTTCTTTTCTCTCTTTGATCTTTTGAGTAGTGTCTCTTGTATTCTCACGTTCATTTGAATGTCCTTTTATAGATTGAGGAAAATATGAACGTTGTAGAAGTAGTTGGCGTGCAATAAATGAACTCCAACGGTCAAAAATTTGACCGTTATACTCCAAGTCGAAGATGAAGTCGACTTGGCCTGCGACTTGGCTTCCAAGTCGTACATGGAGTCGACTTGGCCTGCGACTTGAGTTTTTCAGAAACTCAAGTCTGAGACTTGGGTCGACTTGGCTTTCAGACTTCAACTCAAGTCGATCCTGAAGTCGACTTGGGTTGCGACTTGGCTTGGTCTATTGCAGAAACGCCTTGATCTTCTTGAAATGTCTTGAATCTTGCAAACCATTTGAAAGCTTTTAGTCCTTGCACAGTATATATATGTTCCTTTCTTTGCTTTGGACTCACTGGGTCTTCATGACTTGGTTTTTACTCCATTTGGAAGCTAGCTTGAAGATTTGCTTTGAGCTTGATAGACTTGATTTGAACTTGAACTTGGATTTTTGCTTTGATCTTAAGTCACTTTAAGAATAGTCTTTAAAGCTCATTTGTATGTGAGAAACTTCAAATGAATGTCTTGGATATGCTTGAATCTTCATCTTGGACTTCAAAACTTCTCAAGTCGAAGTTGGAGTCGACCTGGTTTGCGACTTCGCCCAAGTCGCACTTGGAGTCGACTTCGTCTGCGACTTCGCATCTTCGGGAGCCAGATTTCAACGCTGGACATTTTGTGTACTTCGAAGTCGATGCTGGAGTCGACTTCGTATGCGACTTGACTACCCAAGTCGCATGTGGAGTCGACTTGGCTTGCGACTTCACTCGTCAGAATTCCATTTTCAACTTTGTCCAGTTTTGGCTTGTTTGAAGTCGTTAGTGGAGTCGACTTCACTATCGACTTCACTCCCAAGTCGAAGTTCAAGTCGACTCGAAGATCGACTTGACTTCTCTGCTTTCCTTAAACACTTGGCAAACATATTAGTCATATATATATACTCAAACTAGTTCTTGTTAATCATCAAAACTCAATCCTTGGCCAATTTGTTTTATTTTGAACATTGTTTCCAACAATCTCCCCCTTTTTGATGATTGACAAAACTTCATTTTGAGTTGATACCTTTCAAAAATTCAAACATGTTCATTTGAGAAAACAGTTGAGAACTTTTTCAGAACATTAGTCATTTTGGCATAGAATATGCTTGAATACCTTTCAAGCCATATATTGAGTGTTAATCATTAAGAATACTTTGTATTTATAGAAATTGCAATCACTTATCAAATATATCAATCATAAACCAGTTATCATATCAAATAAACCAAACATCATTTCATATATATGAAGTTTCATTACAGAATACAATGAAGCATAAATGAAACTATCCTAGATATAAACTACCCAACCCAAAAAAAACACTCAAATCTAACCTAAATCTAACCTATCTTTCTCCCCCTTTTTGTCAATCATTCAAAAAGTACCAAAGACTTGGTAAATTGAAATTGAGAGATGGGATATGGAATAGGTTTGATGGGACAATGATGGGCCGAGGAGTAAACAAGAGAAGCGTGATCGGGAGTTGCCTCTCTATGAACTTAACCCGACTCGTAGGGATCGAGTTCAGGCATGGGTCTCTTCTTATGATGGCCTGATGCAAGATGATATCGGATTTTACGCATTTCCCGCTCGATTCTATCTTGTCGGGAATGCATATCTTCAATTGCATTAAGGACACCGGTGACAAGACTTGTCATCCGGTTTTCTTGATAGCCCATTTCTGCCTTCATGGCAATGATTTCATCTTTGAGATCCCTTAGGGTGACCTCCTCAGAAGCGGTTGGAGGTACCCGTTCTCGTGCAACGGATCCTTGTGGGGAGTAGGAGCCGTGGGATTGAGGTGATGGTGGCTCTTCTGGAGCAGCCGGTGCTTCGGGAGGTTGCTCCCCCTCAGCTTGTGCTTGGTCCTCTTGATGCTCTTCTTCTGGAGCATCGGGTCGGAGTTCAAGTACATTGATTTTCATCCTCTGAATTAGTGCCTTGTTGATTGCATTTGTGGATTTGAGCACTTCAAATGGCTCGCCTTCAATGTCCACTTCAAAATGTTCAAGAATCTTTGTGATCCAAGTGCCGTAAGGAAGGACGCCCCTTGGATTATCCTTTCGACTTGCCAAGGCTTCTAGAAATAATTTAGGTAGACTCACTTTGACTTTGTTTGCTACCTTCCATAAGATTCCAGCTTCTTGTGGGTTTAACTGATTTCTACCACCACCTTTGGGGTAGATGCAATGAGCAATGAGAAGCCTTAATACCCGAAGTCTGGGTGACAAATCCATGTATCGAAGAAACTTGATCCCCGGGTGATACTTGTTACTCCGGGTGAGCTGATTATATATCTGATCCATGGTAAGATCTTCCGGAAAAGGCTCTTCGATGAAAGGGACTCCAAGTATCTGTCCTAAATGACTCATTGCTCTGGTTTGGCTTGGACTTAACCCGATTCCAAAATCTATATCTACTTCTTTGACATGTGTGCCAAAATTTTCTTCATCCCATTCATAGTAAAATATTCTGGTAAGATCTGGATAGACCTTGTCATCCTCTTTGAGTAATTTGGTCCATCCTTGAAAATCCAATAGGTCTTCTATGTCGGACCCATAATCTTTCAAAAATTTGAAATCTATGATTTTTGGTATGAATACCTTTCGTTCATAGAAGTTCTTGTAGAACCGGCCGTGATTGATTTCGGTTCTGAAGTATGTAGTGGGCATCTTTAAGACTTGAGTTTTGCCCGTTGCCGCAGTACCCCTTCTGCTTGCTCCGGAGTGTGTGCTTTGTGAAGCTTGGGCATGAGGTTGGCTTTCCGACCTTGTAGCTTGTTCCGATGATTGAGTGGAGGTTTGGAATCGAACCCGTTTACCCGTCGAAGTTGATGGTTCCTCTCTGGCTCTTTTTGATGGAGTCCTAGTTCTTCTAGGAACTTCTTTTGGTTGAGATGAAGGTTGTGGTTGTGTGGGAACCTGTTTGGGGTATGGTTTTGATACTGCTTTCTTTGGTGCCATTTGGAGTTTGGATTTTGAGAATGGGACTTGCAAGAAATGGAGAATAAAACTGAAAAGAGAGAAAAGGTTTTGCCGGAAAGGTTTGCCGGAGATGAGGAAGAAATCGCCGGAGAAAAGGCTGTCGCCGGAGATGGAGCAATAAGGGAGAATCGCCGGAGGAGAAGAGAAACAGGGAGGCCGGAAAGAAATGAGGAAGAAAAGAAAGAGAAAAGGAAGAAATAGGCACGGAAGTCGGACGGTCGCGCTCGCGGAGTCGACTTGCCCTAGGCGAAGTCGACTTCGGTCCTTCTGGAGTCGACTTCGCCTGGAGGCGGAGTCGACTTCGACCCTAGCGGAGTCGACTTCGCTTCTAAAGCGGAGTCGACCTGGCGTCCCTGGAGTCGACTTGACTCATCGACTTGACATTTTCCAATTTAATTTTCTTATGAATTTTTCTTAGTTAAGCTCTATCATCCCCATATCATTCCTAATCTTATAAAATGAATCTTTGGCTAGAGGTTTGGTAAAGATATCAGCAATTTGGTCTTCTGTTTTCACATATTCTAAGCACACATCATGATTTTCAACATGTTCACGAATAAAATGATGTCTTACATCAATATGTTTGGTTCTAGAATGCAATATAGGATTTTTAGTCAAACAAATTGCACTTGTATTATCACATTTAATAGGAATATCAACATAATCAATACCATAATCCTTTAATTGCTGTTTCATCCAAAGTAATTGGGCACAACAACTACCGGCGGCTATGTATTCGGCTTCCGCAGTAGATAGTGCAACACTTGTTTGTTTTCTTGAATGCCATGAAACTAGCATATGTCCAAGAAATTGACAAGTTCCACTGGTACTTTTTCTATCTACTTTATATCCGGCAAAGTCTGCATCCGAATAGCCGATTAGATCAAAGGTTGACCCCTTTGGATACCATAGTCCAAGGTTTGTAGTTTTTATCAAATATTTAAAAATTCTTTTTACAGCAAGTAGGTGTGATTCTTTGGGACATGCTTGAAATCTAGAGCACATACAAACACTAAATAAGATATCGGGTCTAGAAGCAGTTAAATATAACAAGGATCCAATCATGCTTCTATAGAGCTTTTGATCGATACTTTTACCGTTTTCGTCCGTGTCGATCTTGATTGTAGAGCTCATTGGAGTGTTTGCCCCTTTGCTATTCTGTATTCCGAATCTCTTGAGCATTTCTTTGACATACTTGGACTGGTTCAAAAATATTCCTTCACTTTGTTGCTTGATTTGCAGTCCAAGGAAGAAGTTTAATTCTCCCATCATGCTCATTTCAAATTCGCTCTGCATTATCTTAGAAAACTCTTGACAAAGTTTTTCGTCAGTAGCACCAAATATTATGTCATCCACATAAATTTGTACAATCAAAATATTTTTATTTTTGTATTTAATGAACAAAGTAGTGTCTACTTTCCCTCTTTGAAACTCATGATCAATCAAGAAACTATTTAACCTTTCGTACCAAGCTCTTGGTGCTTGTTTTAGTCCATATAACGCTTTGGTTAATTTATAAACATACTTTGATTGATCCTTTTCTTCAAAACCAGGGGGTTGTTCAACATATACTTCTTCATTCAAATAACCATTCAAAAATGCGCTTTTTACATCCATTTGAAACAATTTGAAGTTCATATGAGAAGCAAATGCTAGTAGGATGCGTATGGCTTCTAATCTAGCCACGGGTGCATATGATTCTTCAAAATCAATTCCTTCTTCTTGGGAATACCCTTTGGCTACTAATCTTGCCTTGTTTCTAATTACAAGACCGCTTTCGTCTAATTTGTTCCTAAATACCCATTTTGTACCAATGACTGTATGATTGTTTGGTCTAGGAACTAAATGCCATACATTGTTTCTTTCGAATTGATTTAGCTCTTCTTGCATTGAAGTAACCCAATTTTCATCATTAAGAGCTTGTTCAATGGTATTTGGTTCAATTTTCGATACAAACGCATATTGGCCATAAACGTTTTGTTTTGATCTTCTAGTTTTTACTCCTTCATATATGTTTCCAATAACTTGTTCAATTGGATGGGCATTTTTAAACTTTAAATCAGTTGGAGGTTTGTAAGATTCATTACCTTCACTTACCTCTTCCTCCTCTGGATTTTCTGGCTTGAGCTCGAGTTCCTTTGGTTGTTCTTTGCCTTTCGTCTCATCTGCATCACTTAGTTCATCCTCCTTTCTCGGAGTTTGGTTAAATTCATCAAATACAACATGTATGGATTCTTCTACAACTTGATTTCGTTTATTGAATACTCTATATGCTTTGCTATTTGATGAATAACCAAGGAATATAGCCTCATCACTTTTGGCATCTAATTTTCCCAAGTTGACTTTTCCATTGTTTAAAACATAACATGTACATCCAAAAACATGAAAATAAGATATATTTGGTTTCCTTCCTTTCCAAAGTTCATATGGAGTCTTTTTCAAGATTGCTCGAATGGTAACACGATTCAAAACATGACAAGCTGTACTCACAGCTTCACCCCAAAATTTCTTGGATAGATTGCTTTCATTTAGCATAGTTCTAGCCATTTCTTGTATAGTTCTATTTTTCCTTTCAACTACTCCATTTTGTTGTGGAGTTCTTGGTGCAGAAAATGTGTGGTGAATTCCTTTTTCATTACAAAATTCCATGAATCGTTTGTTTTCAAATTCGCCACCATGATCGCTTCTTATGGTCACAATAGTACTCTGTTTTTCATTTTGCACCAAATTCACAAAAGTTGCAAACATAGAGAAGGCTTCATCTTTACTAGCTAAGAGAATTATCCAAGTGAATCTTGAAAAATCATCAACTATGACAAATACATATTTCTTTCCACCAATGGTTAAAATGTCGGATGGCCCGTATAGATCCATATGTAGTAATTCAAGTGGCTTTGTGGTGGAAATTTCCTTTTTGGTAGAGAAAGGCATCTTGGGTTGTTTTGATAATTGACATGCCTTGCAAATTTTGTCTTTGTCATATTTCAACTTTGGTAATCCTTCTACCAAATTCTTTTTCCAAAGGGTCTTTATATTTCCCATGTTTACATGTCCAAGCCTTTTATGCCAAACCCATGGATCATTATCAATGGCCATAAGACATTGACCATTCAATTCATCAAGTGAAACCAAATAAACATTTCCATGTCGTTTACCACTAAACATGATATGTTCTCCATCAAATACATTACATATAGATGATTCAAACACAACTTTATATCCTTTATCACATAATTGGCTAATACTCATTAAATTGTGTTTGAGTCCTTCAACAAACAAAACATCTTCCATGCATGCATTTGAGGTACTAAGTATATTTCCTTTACCTTTAATTTTACCTTTTTCATTATTTCCAAAAGCAACCATTCCATCGTTGCAAGGCTTAAGTTTATGAAACAAACTTCTTTCACCGGTCATATGCCTTGAACAACCGCTATCCATGAACCATTCATTGTTTGCCTTTGCCTTAAAACATGTCTGAAAAATAAGGAAATAAATCTTATCTTTTTGGTACCCATTTTATGGGTCCATTTGGGTTAGTAATAGAATCTAATCTAAGTTGATCTAACTTTGAGAGCCCAAATCTTGTGTTTCTTGGAACCCAAACTAATTTAACACCATGGTCATATAGTTTCTTAAAATTACATTTGTAAGTTTTATGACCCATCTTATTGCAGAAATTACAAGCCAAAGGTAATCTTGGAGTAGGTCTCCAAGCATGCAAAGGTTCAATCATTGGTCTTCTAGTCCACTTAAAATTTTTCTTTTGTGGCTTGTATATAGATGCATTTTTAGTTTGATTTTTCTCAAGTATTTGTTCATTTGATTTGCTACTTTCTCCTTGCTCAAATGTATGATACCCAAGACCTCTTTTATGTGTTTGGGAGGTCATATTCAGAAACATTTTAACACTTTCTCCTGGATTAGAGAACTTAGCTAATGATTCATTTAATGATTTGTTCTCCATTTTTAGCAATTCAGTTTCATTTTTCAATTTGACTAATCTTTCTGCAAGTTTACCATTTACAATTATTGTTGCATCACATTGTCTCTTCTTAATTGTAAACTTGCTTCCTAATTTCTTCATTTCTTCATATAATGAATCATATGCAGTTTGTAGTTCATCTAATTCAGTACATTTGAGGCATTCATGAGAGGAAGAATAACTTGAATTAGAAAGGGAGAGTTTGGAACTTACCTCTTCATTACTTGTGTCTTTTGTTGAGGTAATTTGTTCTCCTTGCTCGATTTGTGCCATGCAGCAAATTCTTGCACATTCTTCCGCCTCTATGTCATCGGTTGAGAAGCTACTCGTCGTAGATTCTTCATCATTTACGTACATGCCTCTTCCTTTGTATTTCTGGAATCTTCTATTGTTCCCTCGATCCTTTCTTTGTTCTTTTGCCTTGATTTCTTCGGGAGTTGGACATTGAGCCTGCATATGTCCCGAACCGCCGCATCGGTAGCACTTGGTTGATTCTTTCTTCTTCTCTTGGGGAGTTCTTTCTTTGAAGCTTCTGAAATTTTTGCCTTTCCTCACAAATTTTCTGAATCGTTTTGTGAGTAGAGCAATCTCGTCGTCATTTTGAGAAGAAGATGCGTCATCGGTGTCTTGTGCGGCTTTTAAGGCAATTGCTCTTTTGCCCCTGTGTTGATCTTCATTCCTTTTCTTAATTAGCTCATGTGACATAAGTGAGCTAATTAAGTTTTCAAGCTTCAGCGTGTTGAGGTCTTTGGCTTCTTCAATTGCAGTGATCTTTGGAGTCCATGATTCGGGTAGAGCTCTTAAAATCTTCATGACCTGCTCAGATTTAGATATTACTTTTCCAAGACCTTTTAAAGCATTAGTAATCTTAGAGAATCTAGCAAACATTTCAGAAATATTTTCTGTTTCTAGCATTCTAAAGTTCTCTAGTTCTCCAATCAAAATATTCCTTCTCGTCCCTTGGACTTGAGAAGTTCCTTCGTAGATAGAGATTAGTGTATCCCATATCTCTTTGGCGGTTAAGCAAGAGGATACTCTATCATACTCGGAAGCAGTGAGAGCACAAAATAAGGAGTTCATAGCTTTGGCATTGCTCTTCACTATTCTTACTTCCTCATCGGTCCATTTGGAAGCTCGTTCATCGGTACGCAGTATTACTCCATCTTGGATAGCAATCCAAGAGTCCATATCGGTAGCCATGATGAGTTGCTTCATACGAAGCTTCCAATATCCAAAATTGTTCCCATCAAACAACGGTGGCCTTGTAAAGGATTGGCCTTCAGCAAATGCGGGAACGGAAGTAGATTGGGATGCCATTTCAATAAGATCTCTTTGATAAACTCAAAGACCTGCTCTGATACCACTTGTTGGTCCCGAGTTGATGGCTAAACCCAAGAGGGGAGGGGTGAATTGGGTTCTTTAAAATTTCTTTGGTAAACGCAAAGATCTTAACCCCTTGAAAAAGTTAATCCCCTTTTCAAGCGAATGGAGAGGAAATAAGATAAAGCAGTAATAATAAGTAGAACACAAGATTTATAGTGGTTCGGGCAAACCTTCCCTACTCCACTCTTCCAAGCTCACACTCCGTTGTGACTTGGGTTCCACTATGTATTCCAAGAATACACTTAGAGTCACCGCTCTCTTCTAGATTCAAAGCTCTAGGGGGCATACACAACTAGAGCCACTTGCTCTCTTCTAGATTCAAAGCTCTAGGGGGCATACACAACTAGAGCCACTTGCTCTCTTCTAGATTCAAAGCTCTAGGGGGCATACACAACTAGAGCCACTTGCTCTCTTCTAGATTCAAAGCTCTAGGGGGCATATACAATCACTTGCACAAGTAGGTGATGAGTCTCACTCCAATCACACCCTACTTAGCATACACTTGATCTTAGCTACCCAAGCTAAATCAAGATTTATACAACCAAATAAAGAAACGAATAAAAACTACACTTTACAGATTTGTGTAGGCAGTTTTGAGCTCGTGGAAGAAATCAAGAATGGCTTGAATGATGATTGTTGAAGCAACTTGCAGTTTGAAGCTCTTTCTTCCTTTGAAACACTCAAGTATAGAGAAAAGGTATTTGAGAATCTTTCTTGCACTTGTTTTCTCTCTTTGATCTTTTGAGTAGTGTCTCTTGTATTCTCACGTTCATTTGAATGTCCTTTTATAGATTGAGGAAAATATGAACGTTGTAGAAGTAGTTGGCGTGCAATAAATGAACTCCAACGGTCAAAAATTTGACCGTTATACTCCAAGTCGAAGATGAAGTCGACTTGGCCTGCGACTTGGCTTCCAAGTCGTACATGGAGTCGACTTGGCCTGCGACTTGAGTTTTTCAGAAACTCAAGTCTGAGACTTGGGTCGACTTGGCTTTCAGACTTCAACTCAAGTCGATCCTGAAGTCGACTTGGGTTGCGACTTGGCTTGGTCTATTGCAGAAACGCCTTGATCTTCTTGAAATGTCTTGAATCTTGCAAACCATTTGAAAGCTTTTAGTCCTTGCACAGTATATATATGTTCCTTTCTTTGCTTTGGACTCACTGGGTCTTCATGACTTGGTTTTTACTCCATTTGGAAGCTAGCTTGAAGATTTGCTTTGAGCTTGATAGACTTGATTTGAACTTGAACTTGGATTTTTGCTTTGATCTTAAGTCACTTTAAGAATAGTCTTTAAAGCTCATTTGTATGTGAGAAACTTCAAATGAATGTCTTGGATATGCTTGAATCTTCATCTTGGACTTCAAAACTTCTCAAGTCGAAGTTGGAGTCGACCTGGTTTGCGACTTCGCCCAAGTCGCACTTGGAGTCGACTTCGTCTGCGACTTCGCATCTTCGGGAGCCAGATTTCAACGCTGGACATTTTGTGTACTTCGAAGTCGATGCTGGAGTCGACTTCGTATGCGACTTGACTACCCAAGTCGCATGTGGAGTCGACTTGGCTTGCGACTTCACTCGTCAGAATTCCATTTTCAACTTTGTCCAGTTTTGGCTTGTTTGAAGTCGTTAGTGGAGTCGACTTCACTATCGACTTCACTCCCAAGTCGAAGTTCAAGTCGACTCGAAGATCGACTTGACTTCTCTGCTTTCCTTAAACACTTGGCAAACATATTAGTCATATATATATACTCAAACTAGTTCTTGTTAATCATCAAAACTCAATCCTTGGCCAATTTGTTTTATTTTGAACATTGTTTCCAACAAACTCATCATATATTTTGCATGAATACATGATTTATACCCTAATCACATCATCATACCAAAACAGCAACTTGTCTTGGAAGTTTAAGGTTTAACAACTTGAATTTTCCATTTAATACACATGCATAACTTCACTTTCATCAATCTTAACTTGAAAATTCATACATAAAACTTAACATCCATTCCATATTCATGAAAAAGTATATTAAAACACCACTTTACAGATACTTTCATCATCCTTTTCATTTTCAAGTTTTGAGTTTAGAAACTCAAGTTAAACAACTTAAAAACCAACACATACTTACTTGATTTTGAGCTAAACCAAACTCTAATTCTTGGAGATGGTTTTCTTCTCAATTTCTCCTTCTTTTTCCCTTGATTTTCCTCCTCTTTTGCTAGAAAATTTTGGACGTGAGCTGCTGGGTTGGTTTGGACATTTTCAGCACTTAGGAATTTCCCAAAAATCTCTCCCATTTCAACGTGCATGGGCTATATATATTGCTGAAATTTTTTTACACCTGTGGGGCCCACTTGATGCTGCAATTCCATACTCCTTAAATGCTCCCTTATCTACCATATGTGCTGGGTAAATTTCAGCCAAGTAAAATTGCATTTTTACCATTTTCAAAAATCGCAAAATTGCATTGCATCATGACCGTTCCAAGCTGCTTTCACGTCCAGCTGCTGCCCATTTTCCATTAATTTTTCCATTATTTTTATTCAAAAATGTGGGTAATGTATACCTCTAATAACCCTTTAATTTATGTATTAATTTGGTGTTAAATAAATTTAACAAAACTGCAACAACTTAACACATAAAATCACATTTTCCATCACCACAAGCTGTCCACGTTTTCATCTGTGTATACTTGCCTTTTTCTATTTTTTTATTGCTGAAATTCTACATTATTGCTTGAACAAATCATGTACTTGCATCCCTACAACATATATGCATGCTTTTAAAAGTATAAAAAAAAATATGCATAGAACAGCCCCTTGGACGTCCCATGTTGCCACGTTAGCTATGCTAACATAGCTTCATCATTTCATGCATTAATTGGATGGATAATTCTCACATTTATTCATTTCAATTATTTGAATAAAATCCACAAGGAATGGCATGCAATTTTCCACCTCAAATTCCATTCCCATCATATATTATCACTTGGTACTCTAGCATTAATGGCATGTTACTTTTGTGGAGCATAAGTCAACCATGCTCACCTTTTTCAATGCAGAAATTTTCCCAAAATTTCATTCTTAATCCAAGCCATTCAAAATAAATATCTCACCACTTCATTCAACCGTTTCAAATTTCATCTCAATCCGAGTTTTCTAGCTCTCGTTATAGCCATTTGAAGTTAACGGTTGAAATTAAAGTATGATTAAAAATTTATAATTCTTATTTCATTAAGAATTTTCATAATCCATTTATTCAATAATACCAAGCCCAATATTACTAATTTTCATTTCAAATTTCACTTGAATCCGCCTTTTAGGCGTTGAGTTATGAATTTCTCAATATTTTCCTTCAAACTTGTCAATTTCCATAATAATTCCCATAATTTATTTTAAAGAATGGAAATTGATTTTTCATGATATATTTGCACATTTAAATTACAAATAATTTATTCTAAACCTATTGTCTCCTTTAGGCTCAAAATGTTTAATCACATCTTTATTGCTAACCCATAACCCTAATTGCAATAATTAGCAAAAATCATATAATGCCTTCATGATTCCATAATTCACAAATAAACATCATATACATGTTCGATGCATACATATGGGTCCTATATGGGTTAGGGTTTCACACGGCTGAGATGACTGAGTTAAGAACTCAAATACAGGAGCTCCTAAATAAAGGTTTTATCAGACCCAACGTATCGCCTTGCGGAGCTATAGTATTATTTGTGAGGAAGAAAGATGGAAGTCTAATACTCTGTATAGATTATAGAGAATTAAACAGAGTCACATTGAAGAACAAATACCCTTTGCCACGGTTTGATGATCTATTTCATCAATTAAAAAGAGCAACAGCCTTCTCCAACATAGATTTATAGTTAGGGTACCATCAACTGAGGATAAGTCCTACCGATGTTCATAAGACGACATTTCGAACTAGGTATGGACATTACGAATGGACTTACAAATGCCCCTGTTATATTTATGGATATGATGAATAGAGTATTTCAAGATTATTTGGATCAATTCGTTGTGGTATTCATCGATGACACCCTGATTTACTCAAGATCAGAGGAGGAACATGAAATTCATCTTCGAAGGGTATTAGAAAGGCTAAGAAAGGAGTAATTATATGCCAAGTTGAAGAAATATGAGTTTTGGTTGAAACAAGTAGTGTTTCTAGGGCATATAATATCGGAAAAGGGAAATTTAAGTCGACCCTCAAAAGATTGAAGCAGTGTTGAAGTGGCCAAGACCAACAACTATTATGGAAATTAGAAGTTTCCTAGGGTTAACAGGCTATTACTGAAGTTTCGTGGAGGGATTTACACAGTTATCAGCGCCACTGACACGGTTGATGCAAAAGGAGTTAAGTATGTATGATCTGACGAATGTGAAAGTAGTTTCTAAAAATTGAAGCAACATCTGATAGAGGCACCTATTTTAACCCTACCTAAAGGAAATGAAGGATTTGTGGTGTATAGTGATGCCTCAAGGAAAGGATTGGGGTGTGTGCTGATGTAAAGAGGGAAGGTTTATGCATTTCGGCAACTAAAGCTGAATGAGGTAAGCTACCTCACTAATGATTTAGAATTAGCGGCAGTGGTGTTTGCCATGAAAATTTAGAGACATTACCTGTATGGTCTTAAGTGCGAAATCTACACAGATCATAAGAGCCTTAAGTATATTTTCACTTAAAAGGAGTTGAATATGAGGCAAAGGAGATGACTTAAATTATTAAAGGATTATGATCTTGACATATTATACCATCCAGGTAAGGCAAACGTGGTAGCCGATGCATTCAGCAGAAATGCCAGCATTGCACACCTAATCACGAAGGATGAAGGATTGCTTCGAGAAATTAGACAACTAGAGTTGATTGTATGTCCACCTGAAATTCAAGCAAGATTATCACAAATGCAGATACCATCCTCCTTATTTGAACATATTAATATTGCACAGCAAAGTGATTCAGACCTATAAAAGCATGTGGAGAAAATGAGACAAAAAATGCTAAATGAATTTGCTATGGATGAACAATGTATGTATCGGTACAAGGGTTGCCTTTGCATACCTAATTTAGTTGAATCGAAGGAGTAGATACTTAAGGAAGTGCGTTTTTCACCATTCTCTGTACACCTAGGAAGCATTAAGATGTATCAGGATCTCAAGAAGGGATATTAGTAGAATAATATAAAAAGAAAAATAGCTGAATATGTAGCTGAGTGCTTAACATGTCAAAAGGTGAAAGCAGATCATCAGCGAGTACTCGCACAGTTACAATCCCTTGAAGTTCCTGAGTGGAAATGGGATGATATTACAATGGATTTTATTGAGGAATTACTAAAAACTCAAACTGAGAATAACTCTATATGGGTAATAGTGGATCGATTGTCGAAGGTTGCACATTTCTTACCCATAAAGAGAAATTTTTCTGCGGAAAGGCTAGTTAAGGTGTACTACAAGGAGATAGTACGACGCCATGGAGTGTCTAACTCACTAATGTCCGATTGAGGTACAACGTTCACATCTCAATTTTGGAAATGTTTACATGAAACTCTAGGCACACAACTTAAGTTTAGTATGACATTTCATCCCCAGACAGATGGGCAAACAAAGCGAGTAAATCAAATTATTAAGGATATGCTCCAGATGTGCACATTGGAATTCGGAGGATCATGGAATGAATATGTATCGATAGTTGAGTTTGCTTACAATAATAGCTACCAAGTTAGTATTCAGATGGCCCCTTTTGAAGCGTTATATGGGCGACGATACCGAACTCCATTGAACTGGTATGAAGTGGGAGAGAGGAAGTTAGCCCCATACTAGTCCAAATGAAGGGCAGACAGTACAAGTGATTCGCTAGTGTATACTCATAACCCAGAGTTGGCAACATAGTTACACCAATTGTAAGATAAGAGATTTAAATATCCAAGTTGGCGAGCATGTGTTTATAAAGGTCATGCCATTCAAAGAAGTTACAAGATTTGGGAAAACGAGTAAGCTAAATCCTAGATATATTAGGTCATTTGAAGTACTAGAGAAGATTGGGTAGTTGGAATACAGGATAGCCTTATCCCCGGCCTTAGCCCTAGTACACAATGTATTTCATATCTCCATACTTAGGAAATACATCCTAGACCCCACACATATCCTGATAGCAGAAAACTTGTCAATTCAAGATCATCTAAATTATGAGAAAAGATCAATCAAGATCTTGGATTATAAAGTGCAAAAGCTTCAAAATCAAGAAATCGAGTATTTTAAGGTTCAATGGAATCGATATTCGAAAAGCGAAGCCGCCTGGGAACTACGAGCAGAGGTTGAAAGTAAATATCCCCAATTGTTTGAAAAGTAAACGGTTTCAGGACGAAACCTTTATAGGGGGAGGATTGTGATACTAAGACCAATCAAGGACCATACATGTAAACTAGGCATTTAACTTTGATCAATTGTATTATTCAATTGAATGATTGAGATTAAGGCCATTGATTAAGTAAGGTGATTAAATTAATCACCATAGCTCAATGTGGGTTAATGTGTACAAAGAGACCAAACAAGTTGTAGGGAATGATGATATGCCAGGATTAATTATTTCATATATTATGATCTAATTGATGATAATTATGATGATAATTATAGGATTAATGTTAGAAAATTCATAACATGACGCCTATAAGGCGGAATGACGTGAAATTTGAAGGGTAAGCACATGATGATGTGCTCTACCTTATGAATGGAATGGATTATGTTAATTATGATCTAATTAGGGTGTTAGTGAATTAATTTCATCCAAATTCAAGAAATAATTTCAAATGACCATAACTTACACTAGAAAGGTCATTTTGACATGAAATTTTTCATGGATGGTCAAAATGACATGGTTTATCATATGGATGGATTAGGTTAAGCTAATTATCATGAAATTTTTTTTAATCTCACAAGGACAAAATCAGTTGACTTTTGTCTTCAAAAAGTAACATTACATTAATGCAAAGTTAAGGGGTTTAATGCATGGAAATGAGGTGAAATTTTAGGGCATTTTTGCAAATCTAAAAATCCAAAAATTGTGGGTAAAAGGTGCAGCAAGATCTTGGGTGATTAATGGCTTGAAAATTGTACAGAAATTGTTGGCACAAAATGCCAAAAGGAGTGGACAGCATGGACGTGATGGGGTCTGGATTTGAGTCGATTTTTTGTCTTTAAAATTTTACAAAAACGCAAATTAAGAGGATAAACATTCCACAACTCAATGGGATAATTATGGATTTAATAAACCTCAAAATGATGTGGAAAATAGAAGAGAAAATGGGCAGCAATATATAAAGAGAAGGAAGAGCAGTTGATGTCCTCTAATGGGCAGATTTGTGAGAGAGAAAAATACTAAGTCCAGCAAAGTGGACATCCCAAGAAAGGAATAAAGAGATGAAAAAGAGAAGAAAGAGTGGAGAAAAAGAGGAGGAGAAAGAGGAAGAAACGAAGCTTTACAAGTGGGAGCAAAACCATACAAGTTCAAGTAAGTATCTAACAAAGTTTGGATTGTTAATTTCCCAGTTTTCTATCTCAATTCATGGGTATGAACCGTAAATGATGATTTATGAAGCCCTTGATAGGGTTACTAAATGATAAATGAAATAGAGAATTCAATTCAAGTTTTCAAGAATGCTAAGTATGGTTTTAGGATCAATTATTCTAAGAATACCATGCTGGAATTTTTATAAATCCCCAATTAAAGTTGCAATTTTGAGCATATAACATTTGTGGATTATGTTAAATGTTTTCATGTTTAATATATGTTGAAGCAAGCA
The DNA here is from genome assembly GCA_030490835.1 of Annona cherimola. Lineage (NCBI taxonomy): Eukaryota > Viridiplantae > Streptophyta > Magnoliopsida > Magnoliales > Annonaceae > Annona > Annona cherimola. Next base: position 57,898,361 of record CM059976.1, read on the forward strand.
TGATTAATGAACCTTAGAAGGGTGAAACATAGAATTGACAATTTGAAGAAAATTCTACTTGTTTGAGATGGAATTGATGCACAACCTAAACAACATGATAAATGGGTAATATATAGGTAAAATACCCTAAAAATAAGGAGGTATGGGCGTCCAACATGGGCTGAAAATAATAATCAAAAATTTATTTTATTTGGACATGTGATGTGGACGTCCAAGGGTGGAAAAGTATGGAAGGAAAGTTGTTGTTTTGGGCAACTTGATTTATGGATTTTGATTTCATGAAAATATCCTAAATATAGAGCAAAAAGGAGACGTCCAAGGGTTGGAATTAAAAATAAAAAAATCTGTTTATGGGACATATATTGATGTAGATGTCCAACGTGGAAAGAATGAAGGAAAAGTTGCTGTTTTGGAACCATGTAATTAAGAGATTTTAATCTCATGATTATACCCTAAATTATGTGCAAAATAAGTATTTAAATTAAGCCAAAATGGAAGCCAAGGTACTGTTTTGAATAAAATTAAATAAAACATAATATATTTGTAATGAAGAGGGTGCACATGAATGGTATGGAAAGTAAGAATGGGAATTGACCTAATTTGATTTGCTAAAATGCAAAAATGGAAGGAAATATAGTAAAATGTGAAAAGAAGGGGCTATTTTGAGAAGAATTAAGAAATCTCAAAAAATTGGATTAATATGTAAAGCCCTAACTCATTAGTAAGTGCCTTGAATAGGAAGTAATGAACTTCCATATGCTAAGTTAAATGAAAGGTTATAATAAGCTTGAAAATTGGCCCTAAATAAGGGTATTAAAAATGAAAGAAATGGGTGCTATGGAAGCACAAGTTATACCGATGTATGAATTGGTAAAATGAATACCCAACTTGAAAGACAAGTAGGTTAAGTAAGTTGTTGAAAATCATGTAGGTTGGAAAACTATATAATGTGCAAGCATATGTGTGAAACCCCAATCTTAGACACGTGTATAAAACCCTAGGGTTGTAAACCCAAGGTAATATATTTGGAAAATATACATTCATATGAAATATATAGGAATAGAGGTTAAAATAATTATTTATGAAATTCGGATAAATAGTGCATGTGAATAGTAATCGAGGTGATTAAGAGTTAATCACTTGGATAAACTTAATCACAAAAAGACAAAAAGGGAGATTTAATCACTACAGGACGAAATAACAATTCTTTTTTATATTTTAATCCAATTTTGGATTTTAGTGGAAAATTTAAAAAAATTTCATAAGTTGCAATCCAGGCGTCAGATTTCGATGAAATTTTTTATAGATGGTTAAAAATTCATGATGAACATGATGAATGGATTAAGATATGATGAAAATTATAAATCAAGGGTCAAGATGACACGTCAAATGAAGATCAAAAAGTAACTCAACTTTACATTAATTAACTTTTGACTTTTTATTCAAAATAAATAATTAAAAAATAAAAAAATTAAATGAACAGAAGCTATTGCAGGAGAATGGAGGGGGTGGTTGGGAAAATTTGACCAAATCAATGGTCCATGATCATCATCATCATCAACCAACGGCTACGATTTATTTAGCCTAAATTAATTAATTTTTAAAATAAAAAAAATAAGTAAAATTGGGCTGCATAGGGTGGGCTGGATAAGGCCTAGGGTGGCAGCTCTTGGCTCAATGCATTTTCAGAAATTATGAAAAAATACATTTTTATAATTAAATACTTCAAGCTAGGGGGTAAATTCCAAATTCTTGAAAGATCAAGCTCTATAAATAGGGCAGCAGGGGGGAACGTCCAAGGCATCAAAATCTCAGCTCCACTTGAGCCATTCCAAGTTCCCAAACCCTCCCACACGTCCAAGGAAAGAAAGGAGAAAGTTAGAGAGAGAAAGTGTGACAAAAAGAGAGATATCTCCACTTCGGGTAATTGATTTCTATCCAAATTTCTTTTGGATGTTAAGTAGGGTAAAAACATACTTAGATAATTCTTAAACATGAGAGAATAAGTATAGATATAATGCTTAATCGGAATTATGCCAAAACATCAAAAATTTGGAGCAAAGATGGAGCATTTGAGAAGATAGCATATGATATGTGTAAATAATGCTCAAAAAATGATAAATAATGATTTGGGATGTATGAATATGATAAATATAATGTTGGAATGATGATATATTAATTTCATAATTTTTGGAATTAAGGATTACGCTTAAGTGAATTTATGTTGATTTTTAGTACATGGAGAAAATGATTTATTTAGCCAAGTTATTGATGATAAATTTAAAATTTATGAATTTTTTCATGATATACTAAGCATAAGCTATGTCATGGTATTTTTTATTTTTTGAAAAAATGTCAATTTTTGGAACCCATGAACAGTAACCCATGTTGCTGTGAACAGTAACCTCAGGTGAACAGTAAACGTGAACAGTAAATTGCTACAATACTATGAACAATAACAGCATGATTTTGGGAAAAATCGAGATTTATTTTTATATTTTATGAGGATATATGGATGAAATTTTTAAAGGATTTATGGATAAAAATCCATATTAATGAGTAATGACCAAGTATTTATAAAGGGATAACCTCTATAGGAATGAGGTAATGAATTATTATAAAGCATGCATGGGAAGCAATGATATAGATAAAATATCATTTTTCCTTGTATAGGATAAGGAAAGGAAAATGTGGAGGACACGAACTGAGGAGGTAAGCAAGCAAACTTTTTTTTAAAATGTGATTTTGTTGCTTCATTGTAAGCAAGCAAACCCTTTTGAATATATGTTTTATTCTCAAGTATTTATGAAATGTGTTTAAGGGTGGTCATTCCTATAATATTTTGAAATGATGAATGTTTATGAGTTTTTATGAAAAGTCATGCCGGCATATTGATATCATGTGATGTTCATGGACATATGCACATGTATGATGTATAATGAAGAGGCTTTGGTGGAGAGAGAAAGCGGATCAGAGGGTCCCCTTTCACTATTGCCGAGTTGTATGGGCTGTGTGCCGATGGCATCCTCCCCAGAGGTGGAGGCAAAGGAATGTTATGTGTGAATGAATGCATTGCATTTTCATACATGGATTGAAAGGGAAAGCATGGATTTGAAATGATATTTGTAAGGGATGGTGCAAATAATTCTCTACATGAGAATGACAAGTCACCTAGTGTAAGAGGTATATAATGCCAGAGAAATCAAAAGTCATGCATTAGGAACCATGTAGGCGTCAAGAGGAAGAGAGGTTCCCCTTGATGAGACCAAGTCGGAGACAGCCGGCGTATTGGACCATGCTATGTGAGATGTTCCCTGGGCTAGCGTACCCGCACATGAAGGTTTATGTCAAGAGTGGAAAGGAAGTATTTGCACATCCAATGTTTATGAAATGATTTTTATGAAAAAGTTTATGTTCATTTGATAGTTGATCACTTGGTAAGTGTCTTCTATCGAATGGAGAGGAATGCATTTAAAATGAAAAATGCTTGCTTATTGAGTTTCGACTCATGTTTTATTTTCCCAACCTCAGACAGGTGCAAGGAAAGCCAAGTGATGAAAAAGATTAGGTTGATTTGCCTGTAAATGATATGATGAATGAATAAAAGAAGCATAGTTACAAATGTATGTAATCCTTTGTATATTGAAATATGAATGTATGCCCTAATAGGATATAATGAAAAAGGACATAGGATGTCTGAAGTTATGAATAATTTGAGAAGTTGATGATTTATGATGATATGGATGAGTCCATTATGAATGATGATGAGTATATGTTTATGTGATGAAAGAAAAAGAAAAAAAAATTTGAACGAGATCCAATTAAGAACCCGCCGCATGATCAGGGCAACAATCCTGAGTCACATTTACCAATCGACAAATTTCCGGAGTAAGGACAAATGTGACGCCTCGGTTCAGGGCGCCACAATATGGGATTATGTTTATGAATGCAATGTCATTCTTATGTGTATAGGCAATGACAAAGAAAAGGTGGATGATGGAAACTAAAGTGAATTCAGGAAAGCAAGCAAATTTTTAAAACTTGCTTTCTCAAAATTACAACAATATGTTGCAAATTGCTATTTAAATGCTTCGAATTACCTTGCAAATGGATGTTTAAATATTGTTAGAATTATTTAAGGATGACCATCCCTATAACTCTTGCAAATGCTCTTGAACACTGCTTTATTAAATGATATTGAGAAATTATGATTCAAATGCTTATTCATGAAAATCATGTTAGCATGTCCATGTCCATATGTATGTCTATGTTCATGGTGCACAAGGTACTAAGTCCACTTTAGAGGTGTAAGTAGACCGATTGTCCCCTATAGTGTGTCCAAGTCGCTAAAATAGGCCACAGGCCAGCGGTGCCCTCCCTGAGATGGGAGCAGGATGATGGGATAGTCGCCTAGCTAGCGTAACATCATATGATGTTCATGTTTATGATGATAATAATACATTGCATTATTTGAGATATACTCATGATTTGTTTTTCAAACCCTAAGACAGGTGCTGTTGGTCTCGAGTTTGTGGCAAAGCCCAAGAGGGGAGGGGAGAATTGGGTTCTTTAAAAATTCTTTCATAATTGGAAAACTTAACCTCTTGAGAGTTTTAATCCCCTCAAATGTAAAGCGTGAAGTAGAGGAGCAATAAACAATAAACTCAAGAAATTATAGTGGTTCGGGACAACCCTCCCTACTCCACTCCTCCAAGAATACACCTTAGTGTCTTCGGTTCCACTAAACAGAATAGCAGTACAACAGAGCCTTTGCTCTCTTTTAGATTTCAGCTTTAGGGTGCATTATACAAACCTAGCACAAGTAGATGACGAGTTACACTCTAACCACACACTATTTTTCCTTCACTTTGTCTTAGTCTCCAATACTAAACCAAGTGGAACACAAATGATTAATAAATAGAAAATGATACTCCACTTTACAGTTGTGTAGAGACAAATTCTTGCGTAGAGAAGAACTTGTAGAAGAAGTTGATGATAGAGCAGTTCAGCACTTAGTAGCTTGTCACTGAGTTCTTCTTCAAAACTTTCTTTTAGATCACATAAATGCTTGACAATAAAGAGGTTGAACTCAATCAATGCTATTTCTCTTCCCTCTCCCATTCATTTAAAGTGTTTTAAATAAGGGAGAGTAAATTTAAACATTTAGAGGTAGGTGGAGGGCTTTTAATGCGCCAATGTTCAAACTTTTCTAACCATTGCGATTCAAGTTGCACTTGGAGCCAACTTGGATCGTGACTTTATTCAAGTCGCAGACTGGAGTCGACTTCCGATGCTTCTTCAGTCTTCATCTTCTTCAGTCAAGTTCCAGACTTGAGTCGACTTGGTCTTCAGGCTTGACCCAAGTCGCAGGTGGAGTCGACTTGGGTTGCGACTTCACTAGCTATCTGATTTCTTAAAGCTTTGACACAATGTGATCTTCTTTGTTTGTTTGTCTTTCCTTACTTTTCATATTTCATGCATATAAATCTTCATTTGAGTTCAAGTTCCATTCATTCTTCTTGATATTTGAGCTTGTTCAATATTTCTCGAGCATTTGATAAGAACTATAACCTTGGCTCAAGCTTGTAATTATTTCATAATTTGGACTTCATCTTTCTGAGTCAAAAGTTTATGAACATCTTGATTTTTAATTCCATTTAAGTCGAGAGTCTGAGTCAACTTCATGTGCGACTTCACCTAAGTCGTATGACAAGGTTGACTTGAAATGCGACTTGATATTGTCAGCTTCAACTCTAATCTCTGAAGATATCCCAAGTCGCAGGTGGAGTCGACTTGATGTTGCGACTTCACCTAAGCCACAAGCGAAGTCGACTTTGGTTGTCACTTTGAGATAAAACTTTCATTTATCATTTAAGAAGTATTTCATGTCAGTTATCACTTTGCATTTGATTCTATTTTCAAATCGTATTAGTCATTCAACACACAACATTTCAACATAAAATATAAGATTTCATTCAATTCAAATCATGGATATACACAAAATGATTCAAAACACTATTGCACTGTATACCTAAATATAATCTACCTAGAAACCGAAATGAACTATGCCCTATTGCCTATCTCTCTCCCCCTTTTTGTCAAACATCAAAAAAGATAGTACGAGAAACGAGATTTGTGAAATGCAAAGGTGGATATAGGGTAAGAAAGTGGGTGAGATGGAGGTATGGGATAGGTGCAGGCAGAAGAGAATAGGGATGATGGAGCTTGAACAGTGGGTTGTCTCAAACTGATTTGCCCCAGTAGGGATCAAAATCGGGCAGACTAGGATTGGGTTGACCACGTCGACTACTAGAAGTAAGTTGATATTTGATGGCAGTCAATTCTTGGTCTAACTTGTCTTGCCGGCCATGCATTTTCATTAATGAGATGTTGATAGCTCCTAGTTCCTAAGAAATACGGCTCTCCATGGCTTGTAAATACTCGAGAATCTCCTTGGAGGTAGATGGCTAATCCGGGGAATGGGCAAAATAATCTATTGCTCGTTATCCATGAGGGGAGCAAGAGCCATGAGATGCAGATGAAGCAGGAGTTGGAGGAGCGGGAGGTGGAGATGGGTGAGGATCATGATGAGGCAGATCCTCCCCCTCAAGTTGAGCTTCCTCTGCTTGGGGTACTTATTGAGTTGGAGTGCCTTGAAAACATCTCCCATTTGATCTCGTAATCAATCAGCTCTAAATGCCTCTAGGTCGATCTTCATTCGGGTTAGTAAGGCATGGTTGATGGCATTTGTGGGTTTTAACACCTCATAGGGCTCTCTATCCAAGTCTAATGTGCCAATATCTTGGTGATCCATGCGCCATACGGTAGTACGCCCCTTGGATTCTCCTTTTCAACTCCAGGGCCTCCAGGAATAGTCTTGGAAGACTGACTTTGACCTTGTTGGTCACTTTCCACAAGATTTCGATCTCTTGAGTGTTGAGCTAGTTTTGTCCTGCACCCTTAGGATAGATGCAATGGGCTATGAGTAAACGTAGTACCCTCAATTGTTGAGATAAATCCATATAGTGTAAAAACTTGATACCCGAATGATATTTGTTGTTGTTTCTCAGCTGATCGTACATTTGAGTGAGAGTCAGTCCTGCTGGGAGCAGTTTGTCAAAAGGAGGAACACCTAAAATGTTCCCCACACGGTCAACTACATTTCTTTTGCTAATTCCATGTCCTGTTCCCAAATTGATTTCCACACCTTTCACATATGTGTTCAAATACTCTTGTCATCCTCTTTCAATAATTCGGTCCATCCTTAATAATCTAGCAATTCTTCAATTCCAAATTCATATTCATGCAAAAACTTGAAATCTATTATTTTTAGTAAGAATGCCTTTCTTTTATAGAAGTGTCTGTAGAATCGGCTGTGTTGATGTTCAGTCCTAAAGTATTCAGTTGGTATTTTGAGAACTTGCCTCTCTTTCCACCAATTTTTGTACTATCACTTGATTCTGCGTTTTCTTCTTCTCTAGGTGCGGAGATAGAGGGGTTACCTTCGTCAAATCAGACCCGTCGACCTGTGGAGGTTGCAGCCTCTTCTCGAGCTCATTTGGACGACGTTCGTTGCCGACGAGGCACGTCCTTCCCCATATTTGATTTGGAGGGTCTGGAAACGGAAAGTTTGCTCAGTTTTGAGACAGCCTTAGGTGCCATGGGTTGTAAGATCGATGAATCTTTGATGTTGGGAGTTTTAGATGGGTATCGAGATTTAGGAGAGAAGAAAATTTTTTTCTTTGAGAGGAATTTTAAAAAAATGTGAGAGAGAAATGGGAGAAAGGTTGTCGCGCGCGCTTAAGTAGGCAGCCGAAGCGTCGCCTCGCAGAGTCCAACTTTGAACCCTAAGTCGAGTTTGAAGTCAACTTCGCTCATCCGACCCAACTATCAAAGCATGCATTCTATTTTCTATCCCCCTTTTTAATAGCATTCATAGATATCACAGAAATATTTCCACTTTATGAATCAAGATCAATTATACCCATATCATTTCTAATTTTATAAAATGATTCTTTTGCTATTGATTTTTTAAAAATGTCAGCAATTTGATTTTCTGTTTTAACATATTCTAGACAAATATCATGGTTTTCAACATGTTCTCTAACGAAATGATGTCTCACATCTATATGTTTGGTTCTAGAGTGTAGTATGGGATTTTTAGTTAAGCATATTGCACTCATACTGTCACATCTAATTGGTATATCCTTGTAATCTATCCTATAATCTCTAAGTTGTTGTTTCATCCAAAGCAGTTGGGCACAACAGCTTCCGACGGTAATGTATTCGGCTTCCACAGTAGATAAAGCAACACTTGTTTATTTTCTTGAAAACCATGAGACCATCATGTTTTCAAGGAATTGACATGTCCCACTAATGCTTTTTTTATTTACCTTGTAACAGGTAAAATTCGCATCCGAGTAGCCGATTAGATCAAATGTTGAACCCTTAGGATACTATAGTCCTAGATTAGTAGTATCAATTAAGTATCTAAAAATTCTTTTTATAGCTGCTAAATGTGATTCTTTGGGACATGATTGAAATCTAGAACACATGCAAACACTAAACAATATGTCTGGTCTAGATGCAGTTAAATACAAAAAAGATCATATCATACTTATATACAACTTTTATTAAACCATTTTACCTTTTTCATCCTCGTCAATTTTGATAGTCGAGATCATAAGTGTATTTGCTCCTTTGTTGTTTTGCATTCTAAACTTCTTGAGCATTTTTTTGACATATTTGGATTGATTTACGAATATGCCTTCACTTAGTTGCTTAATTTGCAGCCCAAAGAAGAAGTTTAGCTCGCCCATCATGCTCATCTCATATTCATTTTGCATAAGCTTAGAAAATTCTTAACATAGAGTTTCATTAGTGGCACCAAATATAATATCATCTACATAAATTTGAACAATTAATATATATTTTCTTTTGTACTTGATAAATAAGGTGGTGTCAACCTTTCCTCTTTGAAAATCATGATCAATCAAAATTTTGCTTAACCTCTCATACCATGCTCTTGGAGCTTGTTTCAATCCATACAAAGCTTAACTTAAAAATAAATTTAGATTGATCTTTTTCTTCAAAACCATGAGGTTGTTCGACATATACCTCCTCGTTTAGGTATCCATTCAAAATTGCACTTTTTACATCCATTTGAAACAGTTTGAAATCCATGTGAGATGCAAAGGCTAGTAGAATGCGTATGACTTTTAATCTAGCCACTGGAGCATAAGATTCCCCAAAATCAAGTCCTTCTTCCTGTGAATACCCTTTGGCCACAAGCCCAGCTTTGTTCCTCACCACAAGTCCACTTTTATTTAATTTGTTCCTAAAAATTCATTTGGTACTAATAACCGTACAGTCTTTGGGTCTAGGAACTAGGTGCCTTACTTGGTTCATTTCGAATTAATTTAGCTCTTCTTGTATTGCCAAAATTCAATTTTCATCATTAAGAGCTTGATCAACTAAATTTTGCTCTATTTTATATACAAAAGCAAAATCTCCACATATATTATGTCTAGAGCCTCTTATTCTTACTCCTTCATATATGTTACCGATTACTTGCTCAATTGGATGGTCATTTTTGAATTTCAAATCCTTTGGAGGTTTGTAAGAGTCATTATTTTCACTTACCTTTTTGCCTGGGATTGCTTTTACTTTGATTCCAATTCTCGTTGCTTTTCCATATGTAGCTTTTCAAAATTCTTTGACATGCCATCTGCATCACTTAGCTCATCCTCCTTTTTAGGATTCAGATTAAATTCATCAAATACGACATGTATGGATTCTTCTACTACTTGATTTCTTTTGTTAAAAACTTTGTATGCTTTACTATTTGATGAATATCCAAGAAATATTGTTGTAACGCCCCGAACTGAGACGTCACTTCCTTACCTCAAGATCCTATCGATTGGTAAATGTTAATCAGGATTGTTGCCCTGATCACGCGGCAGGTTCTTAATTGGAATACGTCCAAATTTTTTTCGTTTATTCATCTGTCATCATTCATAACTTGACATGACAATCATCACACATTGTAACATTTTACTTGTAATAAAATTTATCATTTCACTCATAATATCCTTTCATGCCTGTCATTATTCACTCAATCATTTTACTCATCATACTTGCATACATTTAGTCATTGACTCACATGAAACTTAGAATTCTAACTAAGTTCATATACACAATTAGCTTACCTTAGCATATTCATGCTTTTTCCATTCCTCATAGCCTTCAAGGCTATCATCACGTACCTTCCTCCACATCTTAGGTTCGCAACCTTCTGAGTTTCCTCGGTACCTGTATAAGGGTTGGGAAAATAAAACGTGAGTGACAACTCAGTAAGCAAGCATTTTATCTTTAGGGCAAAGCTTCCTTGAAAACATTTTTCATAAACATCGGGAATATCTTTTTTCCTGAGGACATGCATATGTCCTGAAATATCATCATGAAACTTTTTTCATTAAGCATTCATTCATAAAACCAATTACAAGCCACATGTAGGCCTGTTAAGGCAAAACATACACGTTTTACCTTCTCTGATGGAATCCCTTTAATTCTTATATGAACATTTTCAATGTTCATAGACATTACATGAAATCATCGTTTGCCAGTGGACGTTTTACGCCCAAAACATTTTTCTTATAAATCCTTAAGCAAAGGATACATCTCATGTCTCAAAACATCATTAACATAAACCATCATAAAATCCTTTAGCCAAGAGACATTTTATGACTCAAAACATTTTTCATATAGCTTCATTTGGCAATGGACATTCATATGTCCTAAAACACTTTTTGTTTCAACACATTAACATTGGACAATTCTCATGTCCATAAACCCTTATCATTTAGGCTCTTTAGAAAAGGACGTTCTTATGTCTAATCCAAGTTTCACAAAAATCCTTTTCATAATCCCCGTCTTGGGGCTTGTTTATAGCAAATAAGGCAAACAAAATACGTAAACCATTTTCATAAATGCATTTACATAAACACGTTTCCTTTAATTCCTATTATTTACACTTTTGTGTAAAACACCATTTCTTTTAGAGTAACTTATTCATATTAGCTCATAAGAGTCCAATTTAGGATAACTTGTTGTATAAATGCTTTTGTAACCCAATCTTTGGGCTTTTGAAAAGTCAAACATATGCAAATGCATTTCTCCCCATCCAGTAGTGACACTTAGCAAGTGATCATGCTACCTTTTGGAAGAGAATCCTTAACAACATGCTAGCCCAGCGGCTGTTTATATATTCAACTCCCATCTCAGGGAGGGCGTCACTGGCACTGCTGTCATCCCTTAGTGACTTGGACTTATGTAGAGTGGGCCCCGGTCATCCCAACCGTGTTCTACAACTTGCCTATTACTTGTACTGGTGCACCGTACGTTATTATGACGGACCGTAGTCTGTTCGATTTAAAGAACCACATACCGCAGTCCATGTCCTTTTAAACCAGGATCACAGACCGCAACCTGCATCCATATGCACAAAAATCTTAGACCGAAGTCTATATTTAAGAATAATTCTCAAAAATACATCACGGACCGCAGTTCGTGTCAACTTGTAAGCGAGCGCACCCACTTTAACAAGTTGTTATTTAAAATTTAGTTTTAGGATGACCTTCCTTAAGTTCCTTTAGAAACGTTTTGAGTAAAATATTTTGATAAACATTTGAAATGTTTGAGAAATGATACATCTTAAAACTCTTTTAATAAAAGAATTTCAAAACTTGTGGATTTCCATAAATAAATTATATTTTTCTCTAATATTTGCTTGGTTTCCATTTCAGGACCTTTTGTTTACAAAAGTTATTCAATTATGCTATCCCCTTGCCCATGGCCTAAAAATTTAATAATTGTCCACATATCAATCATTTTTACATAAAGGAAAATTGCACAGTCTTTTGTATGCCATTAAGCAACCTAAAATCAAACCATTTTATGAAATCAATCATAGGAGGTCGGTCATCCATAAATTCCTTTTTAACACATCCGTATAAACATTTTTAACATAGATTTCCTTGTCTAAAGGAAATCAAAACTTTTCGAACGTCATTTCAATACATATGGACTATGTCCAAAACATCATTTATTGTTTAATTATCTTAACCTAGCAAAACAAATCTTTTTCATCATTGTTTATCACGAGTTATTGTAGAATTAACTCAAAACTCATTTACAAACAATATTTTGCGAAAAAGGGTAAAATTCCTTTTTTCTTATAAAATTCTGTTGAACAATATCATATAGAACTTGCTTGCTTAAAAGAAAATTCTTAAAACCATCGGTATCAAACATCAAATCCTTAAAAAAAATATTAGCATGGAGAACTTGCTTACTCATAAGTAGAATTTCTCAATTCCATTAACTTGAAGCATTCCCATCCTTGGCAACACTTATGATAAATTATTTATCTTAAAAAGTATCGCTTGCTTCCTATGAAAACCTTAAGACTTTTCATTAAAGTCATCATTTTTCAAAACTTATGGCTTTCCATTAAAGCCGTCATATTCAAAACTTGTGCTTGCCCATTCAATAAAACATGAACATAAACATTTCAAACACAAACATAAACATTTCAATCATAGCAATCCCATAGAAAGAAAATGACATTTTAGAAAGTTCACTTGCTTATCTGAGATCGCCATAATCCCTTTCCTTCCATTCTTTTCCTTGCCTACATGAAAATAATATGATTTTTCATATATTTATTTTCCTTGCATTCAATTTAGTTTTTCCAACCCATTTTATTCACATATATCATTTATTCAACTTCTCAAGTCACTATGCATACATTTAGCATATACGTGCACATTTTTACACATTCCATCGGCTAATCACATAACATATATAATCCCATAATTAGGGTATCAATTCAACCCTACAAAATCCATTCATTAACTATCATACATAGGTTCATTAACCTTCATTTATCATTTTTCACTCCATTTACAAACTTCACACATCGGTGCCCGTTTTAAGCACACGTTATTGCCTTAAGCTTCATTACACAGTCCCAAAATTGGGAATTAACATCATATAATTCAAAACAGTTATGTAATTGTGAAATTCATCATATTTTCATGCATTTTTGCACAAAACCATATTCTATATGTCATTCATCACTTATGCAAGTCTATTGCTTCATGTATGCCCATTTATCAACATATACATAAGATGTTTCATAAAATTTTCTAAGGCAGAGGTTTAATCCATATTTCAGCAGGTTAATTACCCTTAATTACCACTTCATTTAGGGAATTTTTATGGGGTTTAAATCCACTTGCCATAGGTTTCCCAAAACAGCAAGTTTGGAACCCGTTTTCACCCGTTTAACGTGTCTTTTGACACATAACCTTAGGCAAGTATATAAATCTGAAATTTCAGCATATAATCCTACTTTTATTAATCCATATTTCAGGATTTAACACATATATAAATTTGGATCATTTATACATAGGTTTCATATTTCTTTTTGATTTGTTTCTCAAACTATCCACATATGCTGAAATCAGGCTTACTGAAATATCAAAATATTGAATTAATATCAAATCAAGTATTTTTGATCTGAAATTTATACCATAACTTAAAAAATATATTAATTAACCAAAATAAATATTTCTAGCATAAAAAATTAATCATTTATATTTATTTTGGCATTTTTACCTTGCTGGACAGCAGCATCAATTTTCAGTCAGCCTTAATCACGTAAATTATTGGGTATATTTATACCCATAAAAATATAATTTTTAATTTTTTAGTATAATAATAAATATGTATTATATATGTTTTAAATTTTTCAGTCCAAAATTCCTTGTATAAAAATTATTAAAAATCATTTTCTACAGCTGATCCTGTCACCCGTTTTACCCTGTTTGGGTTAATCTTCTCGGATTTTTAATTTTCAAAGTACTCATTTTTTCAAGCTAAAAATTGGGTATTTACTTCATCACCCCCTAATTATTCTTCCCAAAAGTTTTCGTGCCAAAATTCATCCATGTACTCTTCTGTCCATAATTTAATTTATAACATCATATATCATTCAAAACTTCACTTTTCATCATCTAAATCATGGAATTTCATGCATGCAAGCTATTACCCATTCCATATTAATTCAAAAGCATGTTGAATCATCACTCTAAAGCATTTTTAAACATCCATTTCATTTTCAAAATTTTAGGGTTTAAAACCCAAAATGAAAAGCTCAATCAACCCATATACTTACTTGGTTAATGGAGATCAAACCCTCATCACTTGGAGATGATTTTCCTCCTCAATTCTTCCTTCTTTTTCCCTTGCTTTTTCCCTTAGTTTTCTCTTTTTCTTGCTGGGCATGGCTGGACGTGAGGCTGCTGGTTGCTTGGGGAGAAAAATTCAACACTTGGAAAATTTTCCAAGGCTCTACATGTGAACGTGCATGCCTCATGTGGAGCTGGATTTTCCAGCAGTGGGCCCCACTTGCTGGGGCATTTTCCACAGCCATAAATGCATCCCTATCCCCCTAATAAGGTCTTCTAGCTTCAATATGTTCAAGTCCTTTGCTTCTTCTATTGCAGTAATTTTCGGAGTCCATGATTCGGGTAGCGCCCTTAGAATCTTCATGACCTGCTCCGATTTAGAAATTGCTTTTCCAAGACCTTTCAAAGCATTAGTAATTTTAGAGAATCTAGCAAACATTTCAGAAATATTTTCTGTTTCTAACATTCTAAAGCTTTCCAATTCTCCAATCAAAATATTTCTCCTTGTCCCTTGGACTTGAGAAGTTCCTTCATAGATAAATGTTAATGTATCCCATATATCTTTTGCAGTTAAACAAGAGGATACTCTAGCATATTCGGAAGCGGTAAGAGCACAAAACAGTGAGTTCATAGCTTTAGCGTTGCTCTTAACAATTTTTACTTCCTCATCGATCCATTTGGAAGCTCTTTCATCGATTGGCAAAGTCACACCGTCTTGGATAGCAATCTAAGAGTCCATATTTGTAGCAATGATGAGTTGTTTCATACGTAGCTTCCAATAGCCGAAATTGTTCCCATCAAACAATGGTGGCCTAGTAAAAGATTGACCTTCGGCAAATGCGGGAACGAAAGTCGATTGGGATGCCATATCAAAAGATCTCTTTGCTATAACTCAAAGACCTGCTTTGATACCACTTGTTGGTCCCGAGTTAATGGCAATTACCCAAGAGGGGAGGGGTGAATTGGGTATTTAGAAATTTTCAACTTAAACAGAAACTTTACCCTTGATTAATCTAGTCCCCTTTATGAAGAAACAAAATGGAAAGCAATAGTGTAGAGAGCAGAAACAAAAATCAACACACAAGATTTTATAATGGTTCGGGAAACCTCCCTACTCCACTCTTCCAAGCTCACACCTCTTGTGACTTGGGTTCCACTATCGTATTTCACAAATACAGTTAGAGTCACTGCTCTCTTCTAGATTTCAACTCTAGGGGGCATCAACAATTCACAACACAAGTAGGTGACGAGTTCCACTCCAATCACACACTACTTTGCTTTCACTTGATCTTAGTTACCCAAACTAAATCAAGTTCAATACAACAAGAAATAACAAAAGAAAGTTTCTACACGTTACTATTGTGTAGAAGCAGATTTGGCGTAGAGAAGAACTTGTAACGCAGACTTAATGATTCAGCAATCAGCTCTCGGCAATTTGAAAGCGGAGTTCTTCTTCTAAATGTTGGCTTGATCACTTAAAGCTCTTAGAGATGGGAGTTATGCACATTCAATGAATTCTCAGCTACCCTCCTCGTTCATATTGAATGCCTTTTATAATTGTGGAGGGAATCCGAACGTTTGGATGTAGTTGGCGCGCATTTAATGCGCCAACATTCAAAAATTTTCCGACCGTTGCGACCCAAGTCACAAGTGGAATCGACTTCGGGTGCGACTTCGCCTATTCGCAACTTCTTCAAGTTCCAGACTGGGTCGACTTGGTCCTCGACTTGACCCAAGTCGCAGGTGGAGTCGACTTCGGGTGCGACTTCACCTCGGCAGCTTGCTTGATGAACTTGACATCCTTGGAATACTTTGCTTGCTTGAGTTTCTTCATGTTAGTTGTCCTTCCATATTTTTCATCATTTAAACTTCAATATATTTATTCTTGCTTGAAGTCCTTTATCTTCATATCTTGAAATCTTGAATACTTGGATCTTAGAGTGTCTAATGATGTCAAATATATGTTCATAATCCAACATGATGGATTCGTGCAACCCTTCTTGCTTTGATCTTCATTTGATCTTCATTTGAGTTGTCTTGGCCTTCATCTTCACTTGAATTTGTCATTGAATCGTCTTGAT
This sequence comes from Annona cherimola, assembly GCA_030490835.1. Taxonomy (NCBI): domain Eukaryota; kingdom Viridiplantae; phylum Streptophyta; class Magnoliopsida; order Magnoliales; family Annonaceae; genus Annona; species Annona cherimola. The sequence goes on from CM059976.1 coordinate 57,914,694, forward strand.
CTGCAAGTTCCGCACTGAAGTCGAAGATGGAGTCGACTTGGTCTGCGACTTCACCCAAGTCGCATGCGGAGTCGACTTGGAATGCGACTTCGGCAACTCTCGTTCTCAATTTCAACTCTGGACAGAAATGACGCCTCCAAGTCGCTACCGAAGTCGACTTGGTCTGCGACTTCATCTCAAGTCGCAAGCGGAGTCAACTTGATAAATCCAACTTATTAAGTAAAAATCTGAACCGTTAAAATGAATGGAGCACATCAATAAATGCGGGCCCTATCAAAGATCAAGGAAAATATTTAATAATCAAGACATAAATAAAAGGTCAAAAATACACAAAATCAAGGGCTAAAAAGATTTGACTTACTTGCCAAGCAAAACCATGGGCCCCATGGGTGGTTTTCAAAAACCACTCATAAAATTACTAAAATGCCCATTTTTATTAGAATTTTGCAAAAAAGAGAAAATATGAAGTTGTGAAAAATAAATCAAAAGAAAATACCAACATGCAAATTTCAAACTTAAAATCCTATAAAAGGACCCACTCTCCCCTCATTTCCTACGGTGGAAGAAGTGTCCAAAAAAATCCAAATTTGCCTACTGCTACACCCATCCATTTTTCTTCTCAATGTCCAAATTTAATTTTTTTTAAAATCATGCATCTGTTGGGTTTTCCGATTCCAATACCCCCTGCATAGCTTTCATTCTCTTTTTTTTTTTAAGGAAAAAATCAAAAGAATGGAAAGCTACAAGTATTTGCCCGTTCTTTATTGCATTCATCATTTTTTTAAAAAAATCAATGCAATAGATTATCCAGCACGTCCTCTGTTCACCTTTTTTCATTTTTTTAAAAAAAAATCAAGTGAGGGCAAGCACCCAAAAGGCCCAAACCATTTTTTTTGCTTGAGACCAATTTCCCTTTTTTCATTCGGTGCATTTTGTTCAAAAACAAAAAAACGAAAACAGAGTAAAAAAAAAGGAGGACCATGTGCATCTCGTCCATCCCTCTTGCATTACTATTTTTTTTAAAAAAAGAAAGAAAACAAACGTACAACTCATCTTCTCCCATTCATCTCATTATTCTTGCTTTCTGTTATTTTTTTTATACGTTACTTCTCCTGTATCGATATACCTTTTCACTTTTCATTTTGTTAAAAAAAATCAAAGGAAAACAAAACCCACCAGTACGTTAGTCATTCTTCTTTTCGTATTTTTTGTTTTTTTTTTTAAAAAAAAAGCACATCCCACACACGGAGTAAGCACCAAAAAAAAAACAACCACTCTTCATTTGCTCCAAAAATCTGTTTAAGGCTGATTTTCATTCGGTGCGTTATCTTCTCAATAAAAAATGAAAACAGAGTAGGAAAAGGAACTCTAGCCCGTTGTTTTTTTCTCCAGCATCACCGCCTCTCTCTCATTTTTCTTTTTTTTCGTTTTTTTTCATTTTCCAAAAAAAAGCTACAGCACGCCCCTTTTGTTCTCTCTATCATTTTTTTTCGTTTTTTTTTTTTAAAAATGCACCAGCACGCTATCATTCCTCTCTTTTTCATTTTTTGTTTTCCAGCACGTCACTTTTTTCGTTTTTTTTTTTAAAAACAAAGCTGCTGTTGAAACTTTTTAAGTTTTTTTTAACTACTCATAAAATTTTTTAAAATATGTATGCAACAAGTATATGTCATTATATTTATGAAATAAAAATATAAAAAGCAAAACATAAAATCAAATCATCATAAGAAACATTTTATTTCCACGCAGTAAGAACAACTACCCGCATCCAACTTCCAGATTGAGTTAGGGCCTAAAAAAAAAGCCTAGGGATTAAATTCCTACCTCCACCCTCCTGAGCTTTTACATATAAAATATATATTAATTTTTCGCACTCCTAGGACCGATGTACTAGAAAAATAAATTTGTATTTTTTTTCTAGTTGTGAGTTCACCCAGAAAATCTCTATATTCCAGTGCCTTATTGTACACGGACTAACCACCGTTATATGGTTAGTGGCGACTACAAAAGTTAATATATTAAAATTTATTAATATTTGTACGCATGTTACTAATTGCTAATTGCGTCTAATTGAGATACATGTTTGTGTTTGACTAACTCGCATCATTTAAAAATCTCTAAAAATTTGCATCATCTAAAAGCCTTAACGCTTGCATCTCCCTTCTTTAACCCCCATGTCTACATCTTTTATGTTTTTTCCATTTCTGATCTTGAACCCCTTTTCTACACCTTTTTACATTTCTATTTTTCACGTTTAATTTCTGCATTTAACTCGCATCATATCTAACCAGCTAACCCACTAACTCGCATTTCATAGTTGGTTGTGCATTTACACATTTTCCTAAACTTCGCATCTCATATTTATTTTTCCCTCTTGTATTTGCATATTTACTTTCCTATTTAGTACATAGTTATATTTTTCTATCGGGCATACCTTATATTTTTTAGGCCCATTTGCCGGCCCATCGTAGCGCGTTAAAAACCACGTGCTACACTTAGCAAAACAAATCTTTTTCATCATTGTTTATCACGAGTTATTGTAGAAATAACTCAAAACACACATAGAAATAACTCAAAACTCATTTACAAATAATATTTTGTGAAAAAGGGTAAAATTCCTTTTTTCTTATAAAATACTGTTGAACAATATCATATAGAACTTGCTTACTTAAAAGCAAATCCTTAAAACCATCGGTATCAAACATGAAATTCTTAAAAAAAACATTAGCATGGAGAACTTACTTACTCATAAACAAAATTTCTCAATTCCATTAACTTGAAGCATTCCCATCCTTGGCAACACTTAGGATAAATTATTTATCTTAAAAAGTATCGCTTGCTTCCCATGAAGCAAACCTTAAGACTTTTCATTAAAGTCATCATTTTTCAAAACTTATGGCTTTGCATTAAAGCCGTCATATTCAAAACTTGTGCTTGCCCATTCAATAAAATATGAACATAAACATTTCAAATACAAACATAAACATTTCAATCATATCAATCCCATAGAAAGAAAATGACATTTTAAAAAGTTCGCTTGCTTACCTGAGATCGCCATAATCCCTTTCCTTCCATTCTTTTCCTTTGCCTACATAAAAATAATATGATTTTTCATATATTCATTTTCCTTGCATTCAATTTATTTTTTCTAACCCATTTTATTCACATATATCATTTATTCAACTTCTCAAGTCACTATGCATACATTTAGCATATACGTGCACATTTTTACACATTCCATCGGCTAATCACATAACATATATAACCCCATAATTAGGGTATCCATTCAAACATACAAAATCCATCCATTAACTATCATACATAGGTTCATTAACCTTCATTTATCATTTTTTACTCCTTTTACAAACTTCACACATCGGTGCCCGTTTTAAGCACACGTTATCGCCTTAAGCTTCATTACACAGTCCCAAAATTGGGAATTAACATCATATAATTCAAAACAGTTATGTAATTATGAAATTCATCATATTTTCATGCATTTTTGCACAAAACCATATTCTATTTGTCATTCATCACTTATGCAAGTCTATTGCTTCACGTATGCCCATTTAGCAACATATACATAAGATGTTTCATAAAATTTTCTAAGGCGGAGGTTTAATCCATATTTCAGCGGGTTAATTAACCTTAATTAGCACTGCATTTAGGGTATTTTTATGGGATTTAAATCCACTTGCCATAGGTTTCCCAAAACAGCAAGTTTGGAACCCGTTTTCACCCGTTTAACATGTCTTTTGACACATAACCTTAGGCAAGTATATAAATCCGAAATTTCAGCATATAATCCTACTTTTATTAATCCATATTTAAGGATTTAACACATATATAAATTTGGATCATTTCTACATAGAGTTCATATTTCTTTTTTCTTTGTTTCTCAAACTATCCACATATGCTGAAATCAGGCGTACTGAAATCTCAAAATCTTGAATTAATATCAAATCAAGTAGTTTTGATCTGAAATTTATACCATACCTTAATAACTATATTAATTAACTAAAATAAATATTTCCAGCATAAAAAATTTATACCATACCTTAATAACTATTTATATTTATTTTGGCATTTTTACATTGTTGGATAGCAGCATCCATTTTCAGTCAGCCTTAATCATGTAAATTATTGGGTATATTTATCTCTATAAAAACCTAATTTTTTATTTTTTATTGTAATATAAAATATTTATTATATATATTTTAAAATTTAAGCCCAAAATTACTTGTATAAAAATTATTAAAAATCATTTTCTACAGCTGATCCTGTCACCCGTTTTACCCTGTTTGGGTTAATCTTCTCGAATTTTTAATTTGTAAATTACTTATACTTTTAAGCTGAAAATTTTGTCATTCTTTAATCACCCCATAATGGTTCTTTGAAAAAAGTTTTGTGTCAAAATTCATCCATTTACTATTCCGTCCATAATTTAAATTATAACATCATATATCATTCAAAACTTCAATTTTCATCATCTAAATCATGGAATTTCATGCATGCAAGCTAATACCCATTCCATATTCATTCAAAAGCATGTTGAATCATCACTATAAATCATGTTTAAAAATCCATTTCATTTTCAAAATTTTAGGGTTTAAAACCCAAAATGAAAAGCTCAATCAACCCATATACTTACTTGGTTAATGGAGATCAAACCCTCATCACTTGGAGATGATTTTCCTCCTCAATTCTTCCTTCTTTTTCCCTTACTTTTCCCTTGCTTTTCTCTTTTTCTTTCTGGACATGGCTGGACGTGAGGCTGCTGGTTGCTTGGGGAGAAAAATTCAACACTTGGAAAAATTTCCAAGCTTCTACATGTGAACATGCATGCCTCATGTGGAGCTGGATTTTCCAGCAGTGGGCCCCACTTGCTGGGGCATTTTCCACAGCCATAAATGCATCCCTATCCCCCTTATGTGTTGGTAAACTCACAGCCAAGTAAAGTGATTTTTTACCAATTTTTAAAAATCCAGAAAATCAGCTCATCTCAACCGTCCACCTGCCCCTCCTATTCACGTCCAGCTGCTGCCCAATTTTCCCGCAATATTTCCATTTTTTTTAAAATCCCAAAATGTGGGTAATTTATACACCTAATTACCCCTTAATTCATATATTAATTTGGTGTTAAAAAAATTAATAAGATTCATTACAGCAGCATCAAACATGGGATGTCATTTGCATACACAAGTTGTCCATTTTTCCACCTTTCATGGCAGCTGCAAATCATGAATTTTATTGGATTTTTTTCACATAATTAAATGATTATTTATACATCCCAAAATTTCAGATATATATGTGCATTATTCATAAAATAAATATTGTAAAAAATCCAACAATTACTCCCTCTTGGCGTCCATGCATTGCCACACTACCTATGCATAGGTTTTGCCTTTTGTAGCCCCATCATGATATGTATTTAATAGCTGGATAATTCTCATATTTTTGTATTTCAAATAATTACATAAATTGCACTAGAAATGGCCTGCAATTTCCACCTCAAATCCCATTCACATCATGCATTTATATTTGGTACTCTAGCATTAAATGCATTGTACTCATATGGAGCATTAGTCAACCATGTTCACCTTTTTCAATGTAGGTATTTTTTTAACATTTCATGCTTAATACAAGCCATTCAAAATAAACATCTCATAATTCCATTCAACCGTTTCAAATTTCATCTCAATCCGAGTTTCCTAGCTCCAGTTATAGCCGTTTAAAGTTAACGGTTGAAATTAATATATGATAAATAAATCATAATTCTCATTTCATCAAGAATTTTCATAATCCAATTATCCCATAATACCAAGCCAAACATAATCAACTTTCATTTCAAATTTCACTTGAATCCGCCTTACAGGCGTTGAGTTATGAATTTTCTAGTGTTTTCCAACATAATTCCACAATTTCTATTTTAATCTCCATTAATTAAATCATGGAATTTAACTAAAAATTCATGCCACATTAGCATGTTTTAATCCTCATTATGCTCCTTTAGTCACCTTGACTCATAATGTGATCTGGCGATTAAATTTTTAATACCATTCTTAGTGGAACCCTAATTGCAAAATATCATAAAATCCTAAAATCATCCCAAAATTTCCATTTAATCATATATAAGTCACACGTACATGTTCAATGCATACATTGAATCTTATTTAGGTTGAGGTTTCACAATTTCCTCATCACTTTTGGCATTTAATTTTTCTAAGCTTTTTTTCCATTATTCAGTACATAGCAAATACAACAAAAAACATGAAAGTATGAAATATTTAGTTTTCTACCTTTCCATAACTCATATGAGGTCTTTTTCAAGATTGCTCTTACGGAAACTTGATTTAGTACATGACATGCTGTACTTACAACTTCTCCCCAAAACTTCTTGGAAAATTTACTTTCATATAGCATAGTTCTAGTCATCTCTTGTATTTTTCTATTTTTCTTTTCAACTACCCCGTTTTGTTGGGGAGTCCTTGGTGCAGAAAATGTATGATGAATTCTTTTTTCATTACAAAAATCTATAAATCGTTTGTTTTCAAATTCACCACCATGACACTTCTAATAGACATGATCGTATTTTTCTTTTCATTTTGCACCAAATTTGAGAAAATAACAAACATTGAGAAGACTTCATCTTTGCTAGCTAAAAGTATTATCCATGTAAATCTTGAAAAATCATCAACAATAACAAAAACATACTTCTTCCCTCCAAGAGTCAAGATGTCGGATGACCCATATAGATCCATGTGTAATAGTTCAAGTGGCCTAGTGGTTAAGATTACCTTTTTGGAGGAAAATGACATTTTAAGTTGCTTGGATAGTTGGCATGCTTTGTAAATTTTATCTTTGTCATATTTAAGCTTTGGTAATCCTTCTACTAGGGTCTTTTTCCACAGGGTCTTAATGTTTGACATATTTATGTGTCCAAGTCTATTATGCCAAATCTATAGATCATTATCAATGGTCATAAGACATTGTCCATCTAGTTTATCAAGGGAAACTAAATATATATTTTCATATCTTTTGCCACTAAAAACTATGTGATCTCCAAAAAAAAAACATTGCATATAGAGGATTCAAACACATCTTTATAACCTTTATCACACAATTGACTAATGTTCATTAGATTTTGTTTGAATCCTTCAAAAAAAAGCACATCCTCAATACATGCATTTGAAATACCATAAACATTCCCTTTACTTTTTATTTTACCTTTTTCATTATTTCCAAATGCAATAGTTCCTTCACTACATGGTTTGATATTGTGGAACAATCTTCTTTCTCCTGTCATATGTCTTGAGCAACCACTGTTCATGAACCATATGTTGCTGGCATTTGCTTTAATACATACTTGTAAAAAAACTCGCATGGAGCTTATCTCTTTAGTACCCATTTTATGGATCAATTTGGGTTAGTAAGCCATTGGAGTCTACATTGGTCTACTTTGGAAGACATAAATCCAATGCTTTTTGGTACCCAAACTAATTTGGCACCTTGGTCATGTAGTTTCTTTATTCTGCATTGTTAGATTTTATGGTCCAATTTATTGAAGAAATTGCATGACCTTGGAAGTTTTGGAGTGGGACTCCATGTATTATATGGTCCCCAAGTTAGCCTTTTATTCTTGGTTTATGAAAATGTGTTGTCTTGGCTTGGTTTTTACCAAAGTTTGAAGCATGTGATTTACTACTTTCACCTTGCTCAAATGTGGAATACCCAAGTCCTCTTTTGTTGTTTTGGGTGGTCATGTTTAAAAATATTTTCACACCTTTTTCTGGGTTAAAAAACTTTGCTAATGATTCATTTAATGATTCATTTTCTTTTTTCTGCCTTTCCACTTTGTCAGTTAAGGCATTGTTTTCATCTGCTATGTGATTGACTCTTTCTACTAGTTTTCCATTCACAATAATAATTGAGTCACATTGTCGTTTCTTTAATGTGAATTTACTTCCTAGTTTTTTAATTTCTTCATATAATGAATCATATGCTTGTTGCAATTCATCTAGCTCAGAACAATTGAGACAATAATGTGTAGAGGAGTAGATAGACTTGGTATTAGAGTGATTAAGTTTGGAGCTTACCTCTTCACTGTTGGTGTAATTTGTTGATGGAGTTTGTCCATCTATAACTTCAGTCACGTGAGGCAGATCATATTGTTTTCTTCCTCAATCCTTGCCATGCAGCATATTCGAGCATGATTGACTACCTCATTATCTTCATTTGATGAGTTGATCATTGTAGATGTTTCCTCATTTACGTACATTTCCTTAGCCTTTTGGTTTCTGAAATTTTCTATTTTCATTTCTGTCCTTCTTCTCATGTCATTCTTTTGATTTGCTTTCTTCTGGTGTAGGACATTGGGCTTGTATATGTCTTACTCCACCACATCGTAGCATTTAGTCATTTCCTTCTTCTTTTCTTTTCTATTTCTCTCATTAAATCCTTTGAAATTCTTTCCTTTTCTTACGAACTTTCTGAATCTCTAGGTAAGTAGAGTAATCTCTTCGTCATTATTCTGAGAGGATGATGTGGACTCATCTGAGTTCTGCATAGCCTTCAAAGCGATAACCCTTTTTCCTTTGTGTTGTTCCTCGTTTCTTCTCTTTATCACTTCACGAGACACAAGAGAGCTAATAAGATCTTCTAGCCTTAACGTGTTCAGATCATTTGCTTCTTCAATAGCTGTGATCTTTGGGGTCCATGACTCAGTTCGAGCTGTTAAGGTCTTCATGACCTGTTCAAATTCAGAGATTGCTTTTCCAATGCCTTTTAATGCATTAGTAATCTTGGAAAACCTTACAAATATTTTAGATATATTTTTAGTGTCTAACATTTTAAAACTTTCTAGCTCTCTAATGAATATATTTCTTCTTGTCGCTTGGACTTAATAAGTTTCCTCGTATATCGATGTTAGTGTATCTCATATTTCTTTGGCTGTTTGACAGGAGGATACCTTATCATAGTCTGCAGCTGTTAAAGCACAAAAGGGGGAGTTCATTGCTTTGACATTTCTTTTTACAGTCCTAACTTCTTCATCAGTCAATTCGGAGGCTCTTTCACCAATTGGTAGAGTAACTCTGTCTTGTATAGCAATCCAAGAGTCCATATCAGTAGCCATAATGAGTTGTTTCATTCTCAACTTCTAGTAATCAAAGTTTATTCCATCAAATAGTGGTGACCTAGTAAATCATTGGCCTTCAGCAAATGCAGGAGTAGAAGTTGATTTTGATGCCATTGAATAAGATCTCTTTGGTAGCAACTTGAAGACCTGCTCTGATACCACTTGTTCGTCCCGAGTTTGTGGCAAAGCCCAAGAGGGGAGGGGTGAATTGGGTTCTTGAAAAATTCTTTCATAATTGAAAACTTAACCCCTTGAGAGTTTCAGTCCCCTCAAATGAAAAACGTAAAGTATAGGAGTAATAAACAATAAACTCAAGAAATTATAGTGGTTCGGGACAACCCTCCCTACTCCACTCCTCAAAGAACATACCTTAGTATCTTGGGTTCCACTAAAAATAATAGCAATATAACAGAGTCTTTGCTCTCTTCTAGATTTCAGGTTTAGGGGGCCTTATACAAATTTAGCACAAGTAGGTGATGAGTTACACTCAAATCACACGCTACTTTGCCATCACTTGTTCTTAGTTTCCAATACTAAACCAAGTGGAACACAAATGATTAATAAATAGTAAAAGATACTACACTTTACAGTTGTGTAGAGATAGATTCTTGCACAGAGAAGAACTTGTAGAATAAGTTGATGATGGAGCAGTTCAGCACTTAGCAGCTTGTCACTCAGTTCTTCTTGAAAACTTTCTTTTAGATCACATAAATGCTTGAGAATAAAGAGGTTGAACATAATCAATACTATTTCTCTTCCCTCTCCCGTTCATTTGAAGTTTTTTAAATAAGGGAGAGTAAATTCGAACGTTTGAAGGTAGGTGGCACACTTTTAATAAGTCAATGTTCAAAATTTTCTGACCGTTGCGATTCAAGTTGCACTTGAAGTCGACTTGGGTTGCGACTTCATTCAAGTTGCAAACTGTAGTTGACTTCTGTATTCAGCTTCTTTAGTCAAGTTCCAGACTTGAGTCGACTTGGTCTTTAGACTTGACCCAAGTCCCAGGTGGAGTTGGCTTGGGTTGCGACTTCACCAGCTATCTGATTTCTTAGAGCTTTGACACAATGTGATCTTCTTTATTTGTTTGTCTTTCCTTACTTTTCATATTTCATGCATATAAATCTTCATTTGAGTTTGAGTTCCATTCATTCTTCTTGATATTTGATCTTGTTCAATATTTTTTGAGCATTTGATAAGAACTTTATGTAACCTTGGCTCAAGCTTGTAATTATTTCATAATTTGGACTTTATCTTTCTGAATAAAGAGTTTATGAACATCTTGATTTTTAATTCCATTCAAGTCAAGAGTCTGAGTCGACTTCAGTGCAACTTCACCCAAGTCGCATGACAAGGTCGACTTGAAATGCGACTTGACATTGTCAGCTTCAACTCTAATATTTGAAGATATCCCAAGTCGCAGGTGGAGTCGACTTGATGTTGCGACTTCACCTAAGTCGCAAGCGAAGTCGACTTCGGTTGTGACTTCGTCTGCTTAGATGTCCAGATTTGAGCGCTGTCGAAAAATTGACCCTTGAAGTCAATGCTGAAGTTAGTTCAGTATCGACTTCACCTAAGTCGATGGCTGAGTTGACTTGACATGCGACTTGGCCTGCTAAGCTTTTGACCTTTGAAAATGTAAACCTTGAAATCACTTAACATCACATTAGTACCTTGATAATTCTCAAATTGAGTTGTTAATCATCAAAATATGGATTGTGCTTAATTTGCCACATGTTTACAACAGGTGAAAGGACGGATATCAAGGGAGGAGCACAGGTTTAAATGAAGAAATATGATTTATATGTTTCTATGAATGCATCTATATAATGAAAAATGTATTATGAATTGAATGTTTGCAACTTGTTGCAATTTATGAAATTTACACTGTTGATGTGTGGTATGAAATTGGTGTATGTTGAATTGGAAAAAATGTTGATGGATGATGAATGTACACCTTAACATGATGTGAATTCCTTGGAATTTTATTTTATATGATGGAACTTGATGTGTAGAAAATTAATGTTGAATGTGTATAACAGGGCTTCATGATAGCCAAGATGGCAAATTGGTGTAAAAATGTTTGAGTGCCATGAGATAAACTCCTATGGAGTAGTTATTAAATGTGTATGCAGGTTAAAATCCTGTCGTGTGACAGGACAACAATCTTAATCATGTTTACCAATCAATATACGATCCTGAAGTGAGGCTCATATTGTGACACTCGGTTTGGGCTGCCACAAAATAAATCAAGTCGCAATGCCAAGCCAACCTTACTTGCAGCTTAAGCGAAGTCGATAGCCAAGTCGACTTAGGGGGTTCCATAAACCACCTGACCAAAAGTTGAACGTGTGAAGTCGCTAGCTAAGTCGACTTCATTCTGCTACTTGAGTCAAGTCGAAGGCAAAGTCGACTTAAGGATCCGACCCGTGTTTAAGAAGAGAAGCAATGTTTCAACTGCTGAAGCATCAAATATCATGTCGCACAGCCAAGTCAACTTTGCCACGCGACTCGGATGAAATGCAAGCTGAAGTCGACTTTAGGCAAGGACTTTGAAAAATGAAAGTAAGGAAGCAATAGTTGTGGAATTATAAAGTTCATACGAGAAGTGAAGTCACATAGCTAAATTGACTCCACCAGCGACTTGGGCAAAGTTCCATAGCCAAGTCAAATTAAGGATTGTATGAACTGACTGATTGATAATTGAACATGTGAAGTCGACTTCACATGCGACTTGAGATAAGACAAAAGTCCAGTTAACTCTAGATGAAACTCAGGAAGCATTGTATATGGGACACGACATTAAGGAGCTGAAATGCCCCAATTGAAGTGGAACCCCAAGTTGACTCCAATATGCGACTTGGGTGGAGTCACAGCCAAAGTTGTCTCCAACTGCGACTTACACTATAACAGTGAAAAAATTCGAAAGTTGGTGCTTTAAATACATGCCGCCTACCTCACAACGTTCGAATTTATTCTCTCTATTTAAGACTTGTCAAATAAAGAGGAATGGGTTAGCTAGAGCATTGATTAAGCCTCAACATTCCAAATTACAAATACTCAATTGCTCATTAAGGTGATTTATAAGAAGAACTGTGCTATTCATTACAAGTGCTGAAGCAATCTCTCATTAACTCACTCTATACGTTCTTCTAAGCGCTGAAAACTTCTCTGCATGTCTTTAAAGTGTAGATTTTCATTTTTATTCATTATTTTTGTAACTCCACTTGGTTTGGTGTTGGAGACTAATACCAAGTGAAGGCAAGTATTGTGTGGCTGGAGTGTGACTCGCTACCTACTTGTATGAAAATTATAAAGGCCCCTTAGACCTAGAATCTAGAAGAAAACAAGGGCTCTAGTTGTAATCCCATTGATATAGTGGAACCTAAAGTAAAAGGGTCTGTTCTTGGAAAAGTGGAATAGGGAGGGTTGTCCCAAACCGTTATAATATTGTGTCTAATATTTTTGCCATAGTTCTATTTTCATTCTTCGTGTTTTCATTCAAGGAGATCTAGTTTACAAGGGATTACATTCAATACATTGAAATAATTTTAAAAGAACCCAATTCACTCATCCCCTCTTGCATTTAACTTTTGGTTATCTCTACATTTTTTCTGAGGGCTAATATTTCATTAGGTCACCTTTATTTGATTGCAGTAACTTTTGGTTACTGGAAGTTGAGAATGAAACAACTCGTTATGACAACAGATATGAATTCTTGGATTGTCATCCATGATCATGTTATATTACTTAAAGGAGAGAAAGCTTTCAAATGGACTAAGGAGGAAGTAAAAATAGTAAAGAGTAACGCTAGGGCGATGAACTCATTGTCCCGTGCCTTAACTATAGCTGAGTACGATAGGGTATCCTCCTATTTAAATGCTGAAGAGATTTGAGATACTCTAAAATCTATATATGAAGGTATTTCTCAGGTCCAAGGGACGAGAACAAATATTTTGATAGGATAATAGAAAAGTTTTAAAATGCTAAATACTGAACGTATTTCTGAAATATTTTCTAGATTCTCTAAAATTACTAACGCTTTAAAAAGTCTTGAAAAAAATAATATCTGAATCCGAACATGTTATGAAAATTCCAAGAGCTCTACCATAATCTTGGACTCTCAAGATTACAACTATTGAAGAGGTAAAGGTTTTAAATACATTAAAGTTGGAGGACTTTATCAGCTTACTCATGTCCCATGAGCTGATAAAGAAGAGAAATGAAGAACATCACAATGGAAAGAGAGTCATTGCATTGAAAGTAATGCAAAGCTCAGACGAATCTACTTCTTCTTCTCAAAATAAAGATAAGGAGATTGCACTCCTCACAAGAAAATTCAAAAAGTTTATAAGGAAAAAAAAAGAACTGCGGCTCCAAAGGATTTAAGGAGCGAAATAGAACAAAAAAGAAAAAAGAAATGATAAAATGCTTCAAATGTGGTCGAGTAGGACATATGCAAGCTCAATGTCCTACACTTGAAGAGAAAAAAACTAAAAAATAGGTAGGAAAGGAAAGAAAAGAACAGTTCAAGGAGATTTTCAAAGCCTAAGGGCAAACGAATGTATGCAAATGAAGACTCATCCACGACCAGCAACTCCTCAAATGTAGAATATAAGCTGCAAACTATGCTCGGATATGTTGTGTGGCAAGAATTGAGAAGGAATCCACTTTAAAGTGTCTCACGACAACTGGATTAGTGGATAAGCTAATTGTTACAACTGATTGCACAAGCAGTGACGAGGTAATTTCTAAACTTGACCCATCTATTTTCAAATCTATTTATTCTTCCACTCATGATTGCTTTAAATGTGCTAAGTTAGAGGAATTATAATAAGCCTATGATTAACTATATGATGAAACCAAGAAACTGGACAATAAATACACATTGAAGAAAAACAATGTGACTCAACTATTATTGTGAATGGAAAGTTAGCCAAAAGAGTCAAGTGCCTAGTAGATGAAACCGAAGCACTGATAACCGAAATTGAAAGGCTGAAGAAAGAAAAATAAAGCATTGACTAAATCATTAGCTGTGATACCATGACCAATCGAGGACCGTACATGTAAATTAGGGATTTAATTTTGATTAATTATATTATTCAATTGAATGATTGAGATTAAAGTCATTGATTAAGTAAGGTGATTAAATTAATCACCATAACTCAATGTGGGTTGATGTGTACAAAGGGACCAAATGAGGTATAGGAAATGAGGATATGTCATGATTAATTATTTCATATGTTATGATTTAATTGATGATAATTATGATGATATTTTTGGGATTGATGTGATTAATATTAGAAAATTCATAACTTGACGCCTATAAGGCGGAATGATGTGAAATTTGAAGGGTAAGCCCGTTATGATGTGCTCTACCTTATGAATGAAATGGATTATGAAAATCATGATTTAATTAGGGAGATAATTATTTAATTACATCCAAATTCAAGAAACAATTTCAAATGACCATAACTTGCACTAGAAAGGTCATTTTGACATAAAATTTTTCATGGATGGTTAAAATGACATGGCTTATCATATGGATGGGTTTGATTAAGATAATTATCATGGAAAAATCCTTAATCACAAAAGGAAAAAATCAGTTGACTTTTGTCTTCAAAAAAAGAGGCATGTCATTAATGAAAAGTCAAATGGGTTAATGCTTGGAAGTGAGGTGGAATTTTGGGGCTTTTTGCAAAACCCAAAAATCTAGAAATTATGGGTAAAAAGTGCAGCAAGATCATGGGTAATTAATGACAGAATTTTGGATAGGTTTTGTCGGCATGAAATGCCAAAATAGGGTGGCTAAGGAGGGCATACAATGGACGTGCTTAAGGGGGCAGTTTGGGCAGATTTTTGCCTTTTAAAAATTCTGTAAAAATATAAATTAAGGGGATAAACACTCCAACAATACAATGAGATAAATATGGATTTTATAAACCTCAAAATAAGGTGGAAAATAGAAGAGAAAATGGGCAGCAATATATAAAGGAGAGAGAGAAGGATGTGAACATTTTCCTCTAGTGGACAGCCTTGGTTTAAAAAAAATTTACTAAGTCCAGCATAGTTGTAATACCCAAACCCAAGTAGGACTCATATAATTGTATTTAAGGTATAATTATGATTTATGTGTAAATTGATTGATTTTTGGATGATTTTTATGAATTGATGAATTTTGCAATTACGGTTTGCAATTAAGAATGGTGATTAAGACTAATCGCCAAAACCCAATGTGAGTCAAGATGACTAAAGGGGCTTAAGGAGGATTAGTATATGCTAATATGGCATGAATATTTATTTTAATTTCCATGATTTAATTAATGGAGATTAAATGAAAATTAAGAAATTATGTTGGAAATCATAAAAAATTCATAACTTGACGCCTGTAAGGCGAAATGAGATAAAATTTGAAAGGTAAGCTCATGATTTTGGGCTCAACCTTTGTATGGATTGGACCAAGACAAATGTGATGAGATTAAATTGATAATTACTTGATTTTAATCTCACACTCTAAGGTTATTTTCAAAGGTTCATAATTTGACGTAGAAACGTCGGTTTGAGATGAAATTTGAAACGATTGAATAAAATTATGAAATCTATGATATGAGTGAATTGTATTAAGATAATTACCATGTAAAAGTTTTTAATTGGAAAAATATACCTAGCATTGACTTTGTGCACCCTAGACTACCATAGCATTCATGTTAAAGCAAGTGAGTTAAATGACTTGGTTTAATGCTCTGCAAGGTGTCAAATGGAGGTGAATGGAGATGGATTTTATGGATTTATTTAAGGTTCAAATCCATGGAAAATTAAAGGTTTAAATGCAATGGTTTAATGCCTAATATTTAGCTCAAAATGGAGCATAAGTTATGTGGCAATCAAGGGGACGTCCAAGGGCATGTTGGGCATGAAATTTTGATTTTTAAAAATGCTAAAATGCATATCTAAGTTTCCTAACACCTAGGTGAAGTAAATGAGCACATAAATATGTGGTAAATGAGGCATGAAAATGTCAAAACCCAAGCCTAAGGGGGACGTCTCCTAGTGGACAGCAATCCATTCCTTAAATGCATGGATTTTTTGATATTTTTGATAATTAGAAAATGGGTATTTTACTTGGTTGTAAAATTTCCATGTCATCAAGGGATAAGTTAGAATTAAATTATCCTCATGACATGTGGCAATGTGGGTCCCATGGGTTGGTTAAAAAAATATAAAAAGGGGCTTATCCAAGGGGGGACGTTCACATGCACAAGGGGAGAAAATTCCCAAAAATTTGCTAGGTGTTGTGAACACCTTGGGCACGTCCAAACCAGCAAGGGAGAAGAAGAAAAGAGGAGAAAAAGAGGAGAAAAAAAGGGAAGAAAAAGAGAAGGAACCAAGCTAAATAAGTTGGATTCAAGTTAGATTCAATCCAAGTAAGTGAAATTTAAGTTTTGAATCATTTGAATAAAGGTTTTCTCTCTCAATTCATGATCCATGAATATGGTTCATAAAGAAATCTTAAAGGGTGAGTTACGATGCCTTAATATGGGTATTGAATGATTTTTGAAAGATATAAATGAGATCAAGAGTTCAAGAGAGTGAAAAGGGAAGTTAGGGTTGAATTTTGAGATGAAATCTAACTTGAAAATTCTCAAAACCCTGTATGATTTAAGCATGATGATTTAGATATAATTCATGTTCTTTTGGATTACATTTGTTGATTTGAGAATTTGTTAATGATTTTAGCAAAAATGGAACTTAGGGTTTTAAGTAATGCCCGATTTTTCCATTTTTGAGTTAAAAATGATACAAGGAAGTGCTTAAATGGTTTATGGATGAATTGTAGGGTAAAATATCCTAAATTGAGGACCTTTTGAATGACCTATGTGGGCTGGATAAGTTTTTCCTAAATCTGATTTTAAGGACATGTGTATGGACATGTCAAAATGAGTCAAAATGGATGCCCTATATAATTGAAAATGTTTCTGTTTTGGAAGCAACTAAATTATTAATTTTAAATATATGATAATACTCTAAATTTGGGTTAAGAAAATCATGTTTAGTTTCTGGAAATTATAACTTAAAAATCTATTATGATTTAAGTCTTGAAAGAGGCGTTGGAAGGATGAAAAACAGGTCTTAACATGGCTGTTTTGGAACCCAGTGATAAATGGATTAAAAATACAAAATTAAACCCTAAAGTATAGCTAAATTAAGGTGTTTAATGATGTTGAAGATGAGTGTAAGTTGCGTTGTTGAGAAATTTTAAGAAACACATAATATATATGTTGTATGATAACCATATGTGGAACATATGTATGAATGGATGGTATATGACTTATGTGAAATTTTAAAAATGAAAATATGCATGAATATATGATGAAATGCATAAGGATGTTTCTCTATGCATGATGTTTGATTATCTCAATTTTGAGATTAAGTTATAAAGTTTAAAACGTCACTTATATGCTTAAAATGAGCATTGACGTAGGAAAAATGGAAAATAGATGAAAAATGGTTAATGGGAGATATAAATCCCCATATGTTAAATTATGAATGAAGGTTATGTGTTTACCCTAAATATGGGATTAAAACACAATATGGAATGGATGATGTAATGCACAAACGAATGTGTGTATGTATGATTGACTTGAAAATCCAAGTTGATTATGTATGATATGGATTATGGGATTGGAAAACTAAGTGAATGCAAGCAAATGGATTGTTATGAATGCAATGCTATGTTTATGTATAGGCAAAGGCAAAGAGATAAGCGAGATGGAAAGCTAAGCAAACAAGGTAAGCAAGAAGTTTTATAAATGCTTTATTTTATCAAATGTGATAAAATGTTTATCAACGATATTCTAACTGTTTAAATGAGTTAGCAAATGAATGATTTCAATTCTTTCTAAGTTGTTTAAGGATGGTCATTCCTTATCTAAATGTGTATTGAAATGTTATTTCAAATGAGATAAATGAATGGCTTACTGCTTTTCAAGTACTTATGTCAAATGATGAATCATGGATTTATGAATGAAAAATCATGCTAGCATGTCAAAGTTCATGTTTATAAAAGGAAGCATGTGTACAAAATCATGAGGTCCACCTTAAAGGTATAAGCGGACCGAATGTCCCCATTTGGTGCGGCCAAGTCGCAAAGAAAGGCCTAGGGCAAGCGGCGCCTCCCTGGAATGGGAGATAAGATGAAAGTGGATGGTTGCCTAGCTAGCTTCTATCCAAAGGAATGTCATGGTTTCAAATGATGTATCGCATTGTTTATGACATACCCTAGACGAATATAAGAAGCATGTTTTATGATATACCCTAGAGTAGGTATAAGATGGTTTTCCAAATTATTTTCAATGAAAACGAATTACCTGAAAACCTTATAGCTTGATTATTGAGTTTCAACTCACAGTTTTATTTTCCAAATCCTAAAGATAGGTGAAGGGACGAACCATGCAAGGAGCACAGGTGGAGATTCAAGAAAATATGAATTTCTACAAGTTACCTGTGAATGAGCTTTATGAATTATATGGTTGTATGATTGATGACATTAAATGGTGATTTAATATTGTACAAGGATTATGTTATGTCTATGACTATGAATGGTGATTATGACTATAAATAGCGAAAAAAATTTATGGTCATATGTTAACGTATGTGTTAGCATAAAATGACTAAGTATGAAATTTATGATGCTAAATTGATTTAATGACCTAAAAAGGCATATGATGGAAATGGAATGTATGAAATGATATAAACTCCTAAGGAGTTAGGATAAAATGGATAAATATCCAATAAGCCCGCCGTGTGACAGGGCAACAATCCTGATCACATTTACCAATCTATAGATCTTGGAGTAAGGTTGTGACGCTCGAGCTGGGGCGCCACAATGGTGAACGTCCCCAAGCAAGGAAAAAGAGAAGGAAAAGGGAAGAAAAAAAGAGGAAAAACAAGGGAAGAAAGAGGAGCAAACCAAGCTTCACAAGTGGGAGCAAAAACAGCACAAGTTCAAGTAGGTATCAAATTAAGTTTGGGTTGTTAATCTCTAAGTTTTCTAACTCAATTCATGGATCATAAATTGATTCATTTATGAACCCTAAATGATGATTTATGAAGCCTTTAATAAGGTTACTAAATGCTAAATGAGTTAGAGGATTCAATTCAAGCTTTCAAGCATTGGTATATTATGCTGAAATTTTTGTAAATTCCCAAATTAAGTTTCTTTTCTGAGCATATGATATGTGTGGATTATGTTATATGTTCTATGTTTAATATATGTGAAACTAAGCATGTTTGATGGATCTTAGAAGGGCGATATACATAAACTTGATAATTTGATGAAAAATTCTACTCATTTGAGGAGAAATTGATGCATAATTTAAACAACTTAATATATGAGTGATTAGGAGGGAAAATACCCTAAAAATAAAGAGGTATGGACGTTCAACATGGGTTGAAAATAATCGCCAAAAATCTGTTTTTCTTGGACATGTTGATATGGACGTCCAAAGGTGGAAAATCATGGGAAGAAAATAGTTGTTTTGGGCAACTTGATTTATGAACTTTGACTTCATGAAAATATACTAAATATGGTGCAAGAAGAGGATGTCCAAGGGCTGAAATTAAAAATATAAAAATCTGTTTATGAGACAAACATGGATGTGGACATCCAAAGGAGGAGAAATGTGAAAAGTATGATGGACAAGTTGCTATTTTGGAACCATGTAATTAAGGGATTTTAATCTCATGATTATAACCTAAATTACGTGATAATTAAGTGTTTTAATTAATCCAAAATGGAAGGTAAGTTGTTGTTTTGAATAAAATTGAATAACACATAATATATGCGTAACTAAGAAGGTGCACTTGAAGGGTATGGAAGGAAAGAATGGAAAATGACCAAATATGAATTGCTAAAATGCAAAAATGGAAGAAAATATAGTAAAATGTCAAAAGAAGGGGCTATTTTGATAAAATTAAGAAATCTAAAAAATTTGGGATTAATATGTAAAACCCTAACTCATAAGTATGTGTCTAAAGTGAGCACCAATGTGAGAAATGTAAAGAATGAGTATTAAATGATGAATGGAAAGTGTTGAACTTCCATATGTTGAGTTAAATGAAAGATTATAATAAGCTTGAAAATTTACCCTAAATAAGGGTATTAAAAATGAAAAAAATGGATGTTGTGGAAGTACAAATTATACGAATGTATGAACGTGTAAAATGAACACCCAACTTGAAAAACAAGTGGGTTAAGTAAATTGATGAAAATCAAGTGGGTTAGAAAACTAAATGATAAGCAAGTATATGGGATTATGTTTATGAATGCAATGTCATTATTATGTGTATAGGCAAAGACAAAGAAAAAGTGGATGAAGGAAACTAAAGTGAATTCAGGTAAGCAAACAAATTTTTAAAAACTTACTTTCTCAAAATTATAACAAAATGTTGCAAATTTCTATTTAAATTTGAATTATCTTGCAAATGGATGTTTAAATTTTTTTACAATTATTTAAGGATGTGTGAAACCCCAATCTTAAACACATATATGAAACCCTAGGGTTGTAAACCCTAGGTAATATGTTAATAAAATATATATTCATGAGTATGGAAAATATGTGAGAATAAAGGTTAAAATAATTATTTATGAAATTCGGATGAATAGTGCACGTGAATAGTAAACGTGGGATTAAAGAATATGTTAAGTTAATCACTTTGGATTAACTTAATCACAAAAAGACAAAAAAGGAAGCTTCTCACAAAAGGACAAAATAGCCACTTTTTGATTTATTTAGTATTTTCGGATTTTAGTGGATTTTTGAGAGAAAATAAAGAAAAATTCATATCTTGCAATCCGGACATCGGATTGAGATGAAATTTTTTATGGATGGCCAAAATATGATGATGAACATGATGAGTGGTCCAAGATTGATCAAAAATTATGAATTAAGGGTCAAGATTAAACGTCATTTGAAGATCAAAAAGTAGCTTTACTTTTTCATTAATTAGTATTTGACTTTGGATTAATTTTAATTAATTAAATGATAAATAATTAATGAAAAGCTGCTATGGCTGCTGGAGCTTGGACTTTTGGGGCCAAATCCAATGGTCCAAATCCATCATTATCAAAAATCAATGGCTAAGATTGAATTAGCCTAAAATAATTGATTTAATAAATCAAAAAATTATAAAAAAATAGGGCTGCCATAGGGGAGGCGTGAACAGTAGCTAGGGTGGCTGCACATGGCTAAAAGCACCTTTTGGAAATTAGAAAAAAATACATATACAATTTAATACCTCAAGCAAGGGGGGGTAAAATCCAATTTGATGAAAAATCAAAAAGTATAAATAGGGGGCATGGGGTGAACGACCAAAGCACTCAAACCCAGCTCCATTTGAGAATTTTTTCACCCCCACCACGTTTTAGCCTTGAGGAGAAAGAAAAGGAGGAAGTTAGAGAGAGAAAGTGCGAGAAAAAGTGGGATATCTTCACTTCGGGTAAGTGATTTCTTCCCAAATTTATTTTGGATGTTAAGTAGGGTAAAACCATGCTTAGATAATTCCTAAGCATGAGAAAATAAGTAAATTTATAATGCTTAATCGGAATCATGTCGAAACATCGAAAATTTGGAGCAAAGATGGAGCATTCGGGAAGATATTATATGATATGTGAAAATAATGCTCCAAAATTGATAAATGATGATTTTGGATATATGAATATGATAAATATGATGTTGTAATGATGATATATTAATTTCGTGATTTTTGGAATTAAGGATTATGCTTAAGTGAATTTATGTTGATTTTTAGTATATGGAGAAAATGATTTATTTAGCCAAGTTAATGATGATAAATTCATAATTCATGAATTTCCCATGATATACTAAGCATAAGTTATTTCATGGTATTTTTTATTTTAGGGAAAAATGTCAATTTTTGGAACCCATGAACAGTAACCCACATTGCTGTGAACAGTAACCGTGAACAGTGATGCTGAACAGTAATCTGCTACTGTGACATGAACAATAATTATGAACAGTAAACAGCGTATTTTGGAAAAAAATGAGATTTATTTTTATATATTTATGAGGATATATGAATGAAATTTTTAAAAAATTTATGGATAAAAATCCATATAAACGAGTAATGATCAAGTATCTTTATACGATTAACCTCTATGGGAATGAGGTAATAAATGGTTATAAAGCAAGCATGGAAAGTAAACTAAGACATAGAATGAATGGATAAAATATCTATTTTCCTTGTATAGGGAAAAAAGAAGGAGAATGTTGAGGACACCGACTGAGGAGTTAAGCAAGCAAACCCTTTTGAAAATGTGATTTTATTCCCAAGTATTTATGAAATGTGTTTAAGGGTGGTCATTCCTATAATGTTTTGAAATGATGAATGTTTATGAGTTTTTATGAAAAGTCATGCCTGCATATTGATATCATGTGATGTTCATGGACATGTGCACATGTATGATGTATAAGGAAGAGGCTTTGGTGGAGGTAGAAAGCAAATAAGAGGGTCCCCCTTCACTATTGCCGAGTCGTATGGGCTGTGTGCCGACGGCGTCCTCCCCAGAGGTGGAGGCAAAGGAATGTTATGTGTAAATGAATGCATTGCATTTTCATACATGGATTGAAAAGAAAAGCATGGATTTGAAATGATGTTTTTAAATGAATTGTGCAAATAATTCTCTACATGAGAATGACAAGCCACCTGGTGTAAGAGGTATATAATGCCGGGATAATCAAAAGTCATGCATGTAGGAACCATGTAGGCATCAAGAGGAAGAGAGATTCCCCTTGATGAGGCCAAGTCAGAGACAGCCGGCGTATTGGACCATGCTATGTGAGATGTTCCCTGGGCTAGCGTACCCACACACGAAGGTTTATGTTAGGAATGGAAAGAAAGTATTTGCACACATGGATTTGAAAAGATATTTTTAAGGGATGGTGCAAATAATTCTCAACATGAGAATGACAAGTCACCTAGTGTAAGAGGTATATAATGCCAGGAAAAATCAAAAGTCATGCATGTAGGAACCATGTAGGCGTCAAGAGGAAGAGAGGTTCCTCTTGATGAGGCCAAGTCGGAGACAGCCGGCGTATTGGACCATGTTATGAGAGATGTTCCCTGGGCTAGCGTACCCGCACACGAAGGTTTATGTCAGGAGTGGAAAGGAAGCATTTGCACATCCAATGTTTATGAAAAGGTTTCTATTCCATTGATAGTTGATCACTTGCTAAATGTCTCCTATCAAATGGAGAGAAATGCATTTACAAATGGTTTACATGAAAGGTTTTTATGAATGGTTTATGAAAGGTTTCCAAAAATGATTTATGAAAAGGTTTCTATTCCGTTGATAGTTGATCACTTGATAAGTGTCTTCTATCGAATGGAGAGGAATGCATTTAAAATGAAAAATGCTTGCTTATTAAGTTTCGACTCATGTTTTGTTTTCCCAACCTCAGACAGGTGTAGGGAAAGCCAAGAAATGAAGGACATGTGTTGCTAAAGGAAAAGAGGAATCTACAAAGGTTAGTAGATTTTTGTATGAATAGATTCCCTAATGGGATATGATGAAAAAGGACATAGGTTGTATGAAATTGTGAAGTTATGAATAATATGAGAAGTTGATGATTTATGATGTTATGGATAAGTCCATTATGAATGATGATGATATATGTAATGAAAGAAAAAGAAATGAAAAAAAAATTTGGACGAGATCCAATTAAGAACTCGCTGCGTGATCAGGGCAACAATCCTGATTCACACTTACCAATCGACAATATCCCGGAGTAAGGTCAATGTGGACGCCTCGGTTCGGGGCGCCACAGGATGTCATCCCTATAACTCTTAGAAATTCTCTTGAATACTTTTTATTAAATGATATTGAAAAATTATGGCTCAAATGCTTATTCATGAAAATCATGCTAGCATATCCATGTTTATGTCTATGTTCATGGTACAAAAGGTACTAGGTCCACTTTAGAGGTGTAAGTGGACCGATTGTCCTCCTCTAGTGTGACCAAGTCACTAAAACAGGCCACAGGCCGGTAGCGCCCTCCCTGAGATGGCTGTAGGATGATGGGATGGTCGCCTAGCCAGCGTACCATCATATAATTTTCATATTTTTTATGATAATAATGCATTGCATTATTCATGATATACCCATGATGGATACGATGTTGCATTTTTCATAATATACCTACGAGTGGGTATGATGTTGGTTTCGAAGATGTTTATTTAAATGAATACTTTGCCTGAAAAATGAATTGCTTGAAAACTATGCAGCTTGCTTACTGAGTTTATACTCATGATTTGTTTTTCAAACCCTAAGACAAGTGCAAGGATGGTTACCAAGGAGGAGCTCAGGTTTAAATGAAGGACTATATTTCATGGATTCCTGTGTATTAACTAAATGATGAAAAATGTATTATGAGTTGTTTGCAACTTATTGCAATTTATACATTTTACACTGTTAATGTGTCATAAGGATTGGTGTATGTCAAATTGTTGAAAAAATGTTGATGGATGTTGAATGTACACCTTAATATGATATGAATGACATGAAATTTTATGTTATATGATGGAACCTGATGTGTAGGAAATTAATGTTAAAGGTGTATAACAGGGTTTGATGATAGCCAAAAGGGACAAATTGGTGTAATAATGACTAAGTGCCATGAGTTAAACTCCTATGGAGTGGTTATTAAATGTGTATGCAAGTTAAAATCCCATCGTGTGACGGGGCAACAATCCTGATCGTATTTACTAATCAATAAACGATCCAGGAGTAAAGCTCATATTGTGACGCTGGGTTTGGGGCACCACATTAGCAAAGTTCTTTAACCCACAAGAAAATGTTAAAATGTTCATGAATATGACTACCCAAACTAGTAGAAAAGGATTTAGATATTTCACATTTGAGTAAGGAGAATGCAGCAAATCAAATATGCAAAATGGGTTAAACCTTAAGCTATGACAACTGTGTCCCAGCACAAAACAAAAACATCCAGAGTTGCATGAGTTAGAAGACTAACTTGGGAACAAAAGTATGCATGGAGTCTACCCCAAAGAATTCATGGGGCATGCAATTTCTGCAACAAGTTTGGTCATAAAATATATCAATGCAAGATCAAGAAATTATACAACCAAGGAACCAAATTGGTTTGGGTACCAATGAGCATTGGATTTGTGCTTTCTAAATTAGAAAAACGTAGACTCCAATTGCTTACTAACCCAAATGGACCCCTAAAAAAGGTACAAAAGAGATGAGCTTTATTTGATTATTTTTGCCGGTTTGTCTTAGAGCAAAAGCAAACAATACATTCTTTATGGATAGTGGTTGCTCAAGACACATGACAAGTGATAAAGCTTTGCTCCATGATCTCAAACCATATAATAGTGGAACTGTTGCATTTGAGAATAATGAAAAAGGTAAAATGAATATTAAGGGAATTATTTATAGTATTTCAAATGCATGCATGGGGGAAGTATTATTTGTTAAAGGACCCAAACACTACTTAATGAGTATTAGCTAACTGTGTGACAAAGGTTACAAAGTCGTGTTTGAATTATCTATATATAATATCTTTTATGGAGATCATGTAGTCTTTAGTGGCAAAAGATATAGAAATATTTATTTGGTTTTTCTTGATGAATTGGATGGAAAATGTCTTGTGACCATAGATAATGACTCATGGGTATGGTACAAGAGACTTGGACATATAAACATGCAAAACATTAAGACCCCATGGAAAAATAGTTTGGTAGAAGGATTACAAAAGCTCAAATATGATAAGGATAAAATTCGCAAAGCTTGTCAAGTGTCTAAATAGTCAAAAGTGCCCTTCTCGCCTAAAAATGAAGTTTCAACTTCAAGGCCATTTGAATTATTTTACACACAGATCTATATGGACCATCCGATATTTTGAGCCTTGGAGGAAAGAAATATGTCTTTGTTATTGTGGATAATTTTTGATGTTTCGCTTGGATAATATTGTTAGATAGCAAAGATGAAACCTTCTCTATGTTTGTAAGTTTTTCAAAATTGGTGCAAAATAAAAAATAGAATACGATTATATCAATTATAAGTGATCACGATGGTGAATTTGAAAACAAATAATTTATAGAAATTTGCAATGAAAAAAGAATTCACCATACTTTTTCTGCTCCAAGAACTCCTTAACAAAATGGAGTAGGTGAAAGGAGAAATAGAACAATACAAGAGATAGCTAAGACCAGGCTAAATGAAAGTAAATTATCTAAAAAAATTTGGGTGAAGCTGTAAGCACAACTTGTCATGTTCTGAATTGAGTTATCATTATAGCAATCTTGAAAAAGACCCCTATGAGCTATAGAAAGGTAGAAAACCAAAAATTTCATATTTTCATACTTTTGGTTGCACTTGCTATGTATTGAACAATGGAAAAGATAACCTTGAAAAATTAGATGCCGAAAGTAATGAAGGAATATTTCTTGAATATTCATCAAAGAGCAAAGTATGCAGAATTTTCAACAAAAGAAACCAAGTAGTAGAAGAGTCCATTTATGTTATATTTGATGAATTTAACCCAACTCCTAAGAAGAAGGATGAACTTAGTGATATAGATGATCTATCAAAGAATTTTGAAAAGCTACAATGAAAAAGTATGGGGGAGAAGAATCTAAGCAAGATCAAAGCCTAGACAAGGAGGTAAGTGAAGGTAATATTTTCAACAAACCTCCCAAGAACCTGAAATTTAAAAATGATCATTCAATTGAACAAGTGATATGAGACATATATAAAGGTGTGAAAACTAGAGGTTGTAGGAAAAATATATGTGGATGTTTTGCATTTGTATCAAAAATAAAGCCAAACTCAATTGATCAAGCTTTTAATGATGAAAACTGAATTATTGCTATGAAAGAAGAGCTTAATTAGTTCAAAAGAAACCAAGTTTGATACCTAGTTCCTAGACCTAAGGATTGCACCATGATTGATACCAAATGGGTCTTTAGGAACAAACTAAATGAAAGTGGACTGGTTGTAAGAAACAAATCTAGACTTGTGGCCAAAGGGTATTCACAAGAGGAAGGAATTGATTTCGAAGAATCATTTGCCCCTGTGGCTAGATTAGAAGCCATATGCATTTTACTAGCTTTTGCATCCCATATGAGTTTCAATTTGTTCCAAATGGATGTTAAAGTGCATTTTTGAAAATGTATCTTAATGAAAAAGTGTATGTTGAACAACCTACTGATTTCGAAAAAAAATGATCAATCAAGATTTGTTTACAAGTTGACCAAAGCCTTGTATGGATTGAAACAAGCACCAAGAGCTTGGTATGAGAGGCTAAATAAAATTTTGATTGATCATGAATTTCAAAGAGGTAAAGTAGACACTACCCTATTCATTAAATACAAAGGAAAAAATATATAACTTATTCAAATTTATGTAGATGATATTATATTTGGTGCTACTAATGAATCTCTATGCTAAGAATTTTTAAAGATTATGCAGAACAAATTTGAAATGAGTATGATAATTGAACTTAACTTTTTCTTTATGCTGCAAGTCAAGTAACTAAGTGAAATTTTTTTCATAAATCAGTCCAAATACATCAAGAAAATGCCTAAGAAGTTTGGAATGCAGAACATCAAAGGAGTAAATGTTGGAAATATGTGGAAAACAAGTTAAATCTATGTTTTGATGATTAACAAATCAATTTGAGTAAGTCTTGGCTACTAACATGTTTGTGGATATGTTTAAGGGATATACATTTGAAGAACATAAAGCATGGAAGGCCAAGTCGTTCTCCAAGTCGACCCCAAGATCGACTTCAAGAAGAAGAATCTGTCTAGAATTGAAAATGGGAGAAGAACAAGTGAAGTCGCAGGCCAAGTCGACTCCACTTGCGACTTGGGAAGCCAAGTCGCAAACGAAGTCGACTCCAGCATCGACTTCAGTCGGGAGATTCACTCCAGAGCTGAATTTGGGATGGAAGAATGCCGAAGTCGCAAACGAAGTCGACTCCAGTTGCGACTTGGGCGAAGTCGTGAACAAAGTCGACCCCAAATTCGACTTGAGGTATTCTAAGTTCAAGGATGCAGATTCAAGCTCATTCCCAAGAACCTACTTGAACTTTATCAAGATCCAAATCAAGGAGCAAAGACTATTCTCAAAGTAAGAATACATGTTCAAGATCAAATCAAGTCTATCAAGCCCTAAAGATCAAATGACTCCAAAGCAAAGCAAGGTACATGAATCTGTCCTACAAGAATCAAACTCTCCAAAGATTCATGAGGTTTATGCCTATCCAAGATAAACCAAAAACAAGGACTTCAAGATTAACAAGATCTACAAGTATGAGGAATCATCCAGAATGAAATGATTCAAAGGAAGAAAGCCAAGCAAGATAGAGGAAGATCAAATGAAGATCAAAGTATTTTTAGCAAAGATCGAGTCAAGTCGTAACCCAAGTCGACTCCATGATCGACTTGAGTTGAAGTCTAAAGCCAAGTCGACCCAAGACTCAAGACTCAAAACTTGAAGAGGTGAAGTCGCACCCGAAGTCGACTCCACCTGCGACTTGGGTCAAGTCGATACCCAAGTCGACCCGACCTGAAACTTGAAGTTGCGACGGAGAAGCGAAGTCGCACCCGAAGTCGACTCCATCTGCGACTTGGGCGAAGTCACATCCGAAGTCGACTCCACATGCGACTTGGGTCGCAACGGTCGGATATTATTTGAACTTTGGCACATTTAATGTGCACCAACCACCTTCTAACGTTCGGATTCCCTCCACAATTATAAAAGGGAGTTATTGTGGACGAGGGAAGAAGCTGAGAATCATTAAGTGTGCTTAACTCCTATATTCAAGAGCTCTAAAGAGATCAAGCCATTCAAAGAGGAAGAACTTTGCTTCAAACTGCAAGAGCCAAACTTCTGAATCATCAAAGCCAATACTACGAGTTCTTCTCTGCGCCAAATTGTTTCTACACATCTGTAAAGTGTAGACTTCTTTTATTATTTCTTTGTTTGTATTGAACTTGATTTAGTTTGAGGAACTAAGATCAAGTGAAAGTAAAGTAGTGTGTGATTGGAGTGGAACTCACCACCTACTTGTGCTGAGATTTGTTGAGGCCCCCTAGAGCTGGAACCTAGAAGAGAGCAGTGACTCTAATTGTATTGAGAGAATACAATAGTGGAACCCAAGTCACAAGGAGTGTGAGCTTGGAAGAGTGGAGTAGGGAGGTTGCCCGAACCACTATAAAAATCCTGTGTGCTTGATTTATATTTCTGCTCTTTACATTACATTGCTTTCCATTTCGTTTCTTCATTAAGGGGACTGGATTAATCCGGGGTTAAGTTTCTGTTTAAGTTATAAATTTTTAAATACCCAATTCACCCCTCCCCTCTTGGGTTTTGCCATCAACCCGGGACCAACAGTAAATACCCCCATGAGTTCAACAATCAAAATTGACAAGGATGAAAGAGGTAAACGAGTTGATCAAGATTGTATATAAGCATGATAGGGTCACTATTATACTTGACCGCATCTAGACTAGATATATTATTTTGTGTTTATGTAATGCCCTGATCCTTACTGTCGCAGGTATTGTCCGCTTTGGGCCTCGCCTGCACGGTTTTGTCCTTCTGGCTTCACACTCCCGTCTTTCCCCAAAAGGCGCCTCGACAGTGTAACTTCAGCGGCCTCCACTTATAGCCCAGGCTCCCTCCCTCTTCTTAACCGATGTGGGATATCACATTCACCCCCCCTCGGGGCTCCAGCGCCCTCGCTGGACACACCAGCAGGACATCAGGAATCGGCTCTGATACCATTATATAATGCCCTGACCCTTACTGTCGCAGGTATTGTCCGCTTTGGGCCTCGCCTGCACGGTTTTGTCCTTCTGGCTTCACACTCCCGTCTTTCCCCAAAAGGCGCCTCGACAGTGTAACTTCAGCGACCTCCACTTATAGCCCAGGCTCCCTCCCTCTTCTTAACCGATGTGGGATATCACATTCACCCCCCCTCGGGGCTCCAGCGCCCTCGCTGGACACACCAGCAGGACATCAGGAATCGGCTCTGATACCATTATATAATGCCCTGACCCTTACTGTCGTAGGTATTGTCAGCTTTGGGCCTCGCCCGCACGATTTTGTCCTTCTGGGTTCACGCTCCCGTCCTTCCCCAAAAGGTGCCTCGACAGTGTAACTCCAGCGGCCTCCACTTATAGCCCAGGCTCCCTCCCTCTTCCTAACCGATGTGGGATATCACAGTTTATGTGTGTGCTAGATTTCAATCAAATCCCAAAGAATCTCATATGACAGCCGTAAAAAGAATTTTCAGATATTTGATTGATACTACCAATCTAGGTTTATGGTATTCTAAGGGCTCAATATTTGATTTAATTGGTTACTCAAATGTGGATTTGGCCAATTACAAAGTAGATAGAAAAAGTATTAGTGGAATATGTCAATTTCTTGAAAATATGATGGTTTTATAATTTTCAAGGAAACAGATTAGTATTGCTCTATCTATCACGGAAGTCGAATATTTTGCCATTGGAAGTTGTTGTGCCAAACTATTATTGATGAGACAACAAGTAAGGAATTATCGGATAGACTATAGAGAGATACCAATTGCATGTGATAATACAAGTGCTATCTGCTTAACTAAAAATCTCATTTTACATTCTAGGACCAAATATATAGATGTTAGCCAACATTTCATTAGAGAATTGTTGAAAATCATGACGTTTGTTTGGAATATGTTAAAACTAAAGATCAAATTGCAGGTATTTTACAAAACCTCTAGGAAATGAATCATTTTATGAAATTAGAAAAGAGATGAGAATGATTGACATTGATACATAACATGAGTATATTCAATTGACAAATTTCATCAATGTATGTGTATGAATCTTGAATGTCAAATTAGAGTAGCTTTGTGATATCCAGATCCAAGTAGGCTTATATATATGTATTTGGCATATAAATATGGATCATGTATGATTTAGCTGAATTATGAATGATTTTCTTTGCAATTTTGATGATTGATTGTAATTAGGGCAAATGGTTATGAATAATGATTATTAAGTTGATATGGGTCAATATGATTAAAGTGGCTTAATGAGGGTTAAGGAATGTGAATATATTGAGGACAATTACCTCATATATTATGGTTTAACTAATGGAGATTATATTGATAATTATAGAGTTAAGTGGAAAAATGCTAGAAAATTCATAACTTGACGCTTGTAATGCGGATTGAGATGAAATTTGAAAGTTAAGCACATAATTTTGTGCTTAATCTTATGGAAAGGTTGGATTATGAAAATTTTGATGGAATTAGGGTGAAAATTGATCATTACCGTCCAAAATCCAAAGATAGTTTCAAATGATCATAACTTGAGGTAGAAAAGTCGGATTGAGACGAAATTTGAAATTGACGGTTAAAATTATGAGATCAATGCTATGAGAGGATTGGATTAAGCTAAGTATTGTGGGATTATGTTTTCACAAAACAAAGTGAGCACATTTGACTTTTGTGCACCATAAAGTAGCTTGCATTTATATTAAAATTAAAGTAATTAATTATATAATTAATGGCATAAATGAGGTGTCAAAAGGAGATAATTACAAGTGGATTTTGTGAATTTCATAAAATGACAAAATCCATGATAATATCAAGTGATTAATGAGATGATTTAATGGCTAATGGGCTAGCTCAAGGGAGTCACATGGAGGTGACATCCCATGGACGATCAAAGGACTATTTACTTGATTTTTTGATTTTTTTAAAAGATAAAAAATATGCATTTAAATGACCTAGGCAGCTAGGGTGAGTTATGGACGTGAAATGGGTTGATTTTTTTGGCAATAAAATGCCAAAAGGTCCATAACAAGTGGACATCTTCAAGTGGACAACAAGGTGGAGGCTATGAGAGGTGCATGTTCAAGCTGCTGTTTGGATTTTTTATGATTTTTTTAAATGATAAATGGACCCCTAAGAAAGTTATTATCTAGGGTAATTAAATGTCCATAAATTAAAGCTGCATTTCTGTGGAAAAAATTGCCAAAGGGGCAGCCACATGGGACGTCACATGTGTGGACAGCTAGGGGGCTAAATTTATCCATGGTTTGATGAATTTTATATAAAATAATTACCCATTTTACTAGGGTAATATTGTGCCATGTCATTAAGGGATAAGATGCCCATTAATTACCCTCCAAATGAGCTGGCAAAGTAGGCCCAAAAATCTAGAAAATGAAGGGCATAAGAAGGAGCACATGGGACGTCCATATGGGGATATTTGGCATTTAAAAAAATTATAAAATAATAAAATAATAAAAATGGGTTGCTTGAGCAGCAATAAAGGAGGAAATAAGGAGGAAAGTGGTAGCAAGGGATCGTTCAGCGAGCAAGGAGAGAAAGAGAGAGAAAGAGAGAGAATTCAAGGGGGAAAACCCCCAAACAAAGGCAGCAGCCTTGAGCATGACCAAGGTGGAGGAAAAGAAAGAAAAATAAGAAGAAAAAAAAGAGGAAAAGAAGGAAGGAAAGAGGAGAAACCAATTTAGGAAAGCTTGGATTCAAAGTTTCCTAGAATCAAGTAAGTATGGACCAAGTTTTGGATGTTTTAATCCTAAGTTTCTTCTCTCAAGTTTTGGATCATGAATTTGATTCATAATAAACCCTTAAAGGATGATTCATGATGCCCTTGATTTGGGTATTGAATGAGGATTAAATGGTATAGATGAATTTAAGGGTTTAAAGAGGTTAAGATGGATGTTAGGGTTGAATTTTGAGAAGAAACGTAACTTGGAATTTCTCAAAAACGTAAACCAAGTTGCTATATGATTTAAGCATGATGATTTAGATGTAATTCATGTTATTTTGAATTACATATGATGATTTAAGCATTGCTTGATGATTTTAGCACATATGAAACCCTAAGTTTCAAGAAATGACCTGATTTTTCATTTTTTGGTTAAAAATGATACAAGGACGCACTTAAATGGTTTATGGATGAATTTTAGCGTAAATTACCCTAAATTAAGGACCCTTTGGATGACCTAAGTGGGCTGGATGAGGTTTCCCTAAATCTGATTTTTTAGGGTATGTATATTGGACTTCCAAATAGGGGCCAAAATGGGTGCTTTCCATATGATTTTTGTTGCTGATTGTAATGAAATAATTTATGGATATTATGGAGGGTAAAATACTCCCTGTTTAACTTATTTTGAGTATCGAAAAGGGTTTGAAAAGATTAGCCCTAAATCTAATTTTATGAACATATGTTTGGACACGTCAAAACGGGTCAAATGGATACCCAATATGTGTAAAGATATTGCTGTTATGAAAGTAAACGAATTATGAATTTTAAACATGTGATAATACCCTAAATTTGGGCTAAGAAAAGCATGATTATTTTCTGTAATTCATGGATTAGAAATCTGTTTTGATTTAAGTATCAAAAGAGGTGTTAAAAGGATGAAAAACGGGTCCTAACATATCTGTTTTGGAACCCAATGATGAATGAATTAAAATTTCGAAATTAAACCCTAAGTTATATGTTAGTTAAGGGGTTTAATCATGTTGAAATAAGACACAAGTTGCTGTTTTGAGAAATTTTAAGAAACACATAAATTATGTGTTGTAAGTTGAGTGTATGTGGAAGGCTAAACATGGATAAGTGATAAATAACTTATGTAAATTCCTAAAATGAAAAAATGAATGAAAATGTGAGAGAATACATGATTAAGGTACTATTTTGGTATTTAATTATAATCTCAAATTTTGAGATTAATATATGATGTCTAAGTTATCAACTAAGTGCTTAAAATGAGCACCGGCGTATGAAAAGTGAAAAATATGTTAAAAATAATAAATTGAGGTCATTTCTTGCAAGAAAGTTTTTTATGATGATATTTTCAAAAGGATTTTATAATAAAAAGGGAAATTTTCCCTTTTTCACAAAGAAATATTTGCAAATTAGTTTTGAGTCACTTTTACAATATTTTGTGACAAACAACTATGTTTATGAAAGAAAAAGAAAAAGGGATTTGATTTATGGAAAAAATTGGTTTTTCTATGCCATGACACTTGAATATAAATGATGATTTGGTTATAATCCATATGTTTTGAAATGATATTATAAAAGTTTTAATTTCCTTAAAGTGGAAAATATTTTGAAAATGCTTCAAAAATGTTTACGTGGATGTTTCTAAAGGGATTTAAGGATGGCCAACCCGATAAATTGATTCAATAAAATGACTTAATTTCAGATTGCTAAAATAGCATACAAAAGGCTATGTAAGACCCCTTTTATGTAAAAATGACAAGAAGGATGTGTTGACAAGAATATGATATCATGATGAACAAAAAGGGAATGATGCAATTACATAACTTTTGTGGGTAAAAAAGCCCCGAAATTGTGAGTTGTTTATTCTCGAAAATTCAAAAAGCTTTGAAGTTTATTTATCATGATAATTTTAAGTTTTATTTTTAAAACTATTTTTTAGAAAAGATTATTTTCTCAAACATCTCAAACGCTTATCAAAATATTTCTAAAAGTATTTAAGGGTGGTCATCTGAAAACTATATTTCAAATGATAACTTGTTTAAAGACCGCTCACTTTACGAGTTGACACGGACTACGGTCTGTGATATTCTTTTTCAAAATGATTTAAAAAGACATAGACCTAGGTCTGTGATGTTTTTCAAGAATGGATGCGAATTGCGGTCTATGATCCGACTTTTTCAAGATGGTTTAAAAGGACACAGGCTGCGGTCTGTGGTACTTTAAACCACATGGACTGCGGTCTGTGATGATGATGTATGGTGCACCAATAAAAGGAATAGGTCGGTTGTAGAGCACAGTCGAAGATGGACCGGGGCCCACTCTACATATGGCCAAGTCGCTAAGGGATAGCAGGAGGCCAGCGGTGCCCTCCCTGAGATGAGAGAAGATGAAGGAACAATTGCTTAGCTAGCGTGTTGTTAAGGATTCTCTTCCAAAATGTAGAATGATCACTTGCTAAGTGTCACTAATGGATGGAAAAAATGCATTTGCATATGCTTTGCTTTTGAAAAATCCAAAGATTAGGACATAAAAGCATTTATACGAAAAATTATCCTAAATGGATTTTATGAGCCTATACAAAATGATTACCCAAAAAAATAGGGTATTTTACACAAAAGGTCTAAATAACAAGGATGAAAAGAAATGTTTCTATGCAAATATTTTTATGAAAATAGATTACGTATTTTATGCCTTGTTCGTTATAAACAAGACCAAAGATGGGGATCATGAAAAGGATTTATGTCAAAAATGTTTTTGGACATGAGAATGTCCATTGCCAAAGAGTTTATGTGAAAAATGTTTTAGGACATATGAATGTCCATTTAAAAAAGGATTTATGAAGAAAAATATTTAGGACATATAAATGTCCATCGCCGAAGAAAGTTTATGGCAAAGATATTTTTGGACATTAAATGTCCCTTGGCTATAGAAATTTATTATGAAAAATGTTTTGGACGTAAAATCGTCCATTGGCAAAAGAAGATTTTTATAAATGTCTTGGAACATTATAAATGTTCACACAAGACCAAAGAAAGTTACCTAAAGAAGGTAAAACGCATATGTTTTGCCTTAACAAGCTCAGACGTGGGTTGTAAATAGATTTTAAGAATAGATGTTTATGAAAATATTCTAGGACATAGAATTGTCCTCATGAACAAAGGATTTCATGACAATGTTTTAGGACATACAAATGTCCTTAAGTAAAAAGGTGTTCAAGATGTTTACGAAAATACTTTTAAAGGAAGTCTTGCCCTAAAAGATAAAATGCTTGCTTACTAAGTTATCACTCACGTTTTGTTTTCCCAAACCTTAGACAGGTACCAGGAAACTTAGGAGGTGGCGAACCTAAGCAATGAAGGAAAGGTACGAGATGGTAGCCATGTGGGCTATAATGAATGTGATAGCATGATTAAAGTTCTAAGGTATGTTGACGTATATGTGAACATATTTAGAGTTACAAGTTCTATGTGAACTAATGATTGAAGGTATATATGTATGGAATGAAAATGTTATGATTAAGTAAAAAAGACTCTTATTGTAGAAGAGCATGATGAGATGCTATGAATGATATATGCAATTTATTACAAGTGTATTGTCGCTTTAGGATGAATGGTGTGAAATGCAAAGACATGAAATGATGATGAAATAGAAAAAAAAATTTGGACGAGATTCAATTAAGAACACACCGAGTGATCAGGGCAACAATCCTGATTCACATTTACCAATCGATAAGGTCTTGGAGTAAGGATGTGACATCTCGGGTTGGGGTGCCACAGAAGTTGGTATCAAAGCAAGGATTGGTGAATAGGCGTGAAAAGAAAAGACTTGATATCACACAGATGGTATCTTCGCAAGGGTTGATAGATAGACGTAGATGAAAAAATGGAAAACAATGAAAGAGGTAGATTGAAATTATAAGACATATACGATATGTATTGTCTTTTACTGTTTGTCATTATGACATAATGATATGACTATTTTAGGAAATGTAGTTGGTTTGCTATGTTTCATGGCGTAGATGGTATATGAAGGAAAAATAATATGAGGTCAGATGAGATGAAGAAGGAGGTAAGGATAATCTAAGAAAAGACAAAGGATAGAAGGGAATAAGAACGGATGATGGGTTGAATAATGGAACCCTACATATAGACCCCCTATACCTAAGGTTTACCATACCTCACTTAAGATAGCACAAGATTGTGCTATACTTTACATATGTTTAAGGTGCGACGCCGTGGCGCAATATGGAAGACACCAAGTGTGGCGCCCCGAACCGGAGTGCCTAGAAGCCTTACTCTGGGATCGTTTTTGATTGGTAAACGGGACTTAGGATTGTTGCCCTCATCACACGGCAGGATTTTATATATATATATATATATCATCAATACATAGACAATTTCCATCATTCATCCAACATGAAATATATTTCACATATCACAGTTATAATCACAACCAGTTCATAAAACATCATCATTGAAAAGATATTCTTTTCCATCTCAAAATTATCATCATTTGCTTTACATAAAAATTTACATGTACAACATTTATGTCAAAATTTGCATGTCATTTTGCATGCTGCCTTCAACATCATTTTCTGTCTGTCATTGAAAAAACATGGGTGAGTAATAATACTCAGTAAGTAAGCCATACATAATTTTTCAATCATTTTCATGCATTTCATAAAATGCAAATGCAATGTATTCATAGCATACATGACATTCCTTTAGATGCGACGCTAGCTAGGCACCCAACCCATACATGCTCCCATCTCAGGGAGGTCGCCGCCGTCCTGGGCCTGTATAAGCGACTTGGCAATAGCGAGGGGGACATCTGGTCTGCTTACTACCTCAACTATGACCTATTCCTCGTGCACATGCTCATTCACATACACATGTCGGCATGATATTTGCAAATCATAAACAATTTCATAAAAAGCATTTAATAAACAATTTAACAAACATACTTCAGTTCATGTAAAACAGTTATAGGTATAGTCATCCTTAAATAAATTTCATAAAGAAATTTATAAATAATTTCAAGCATTTTGGAAATAATTTGCAAAAGATATAGCTTGCTTACCTTCTCAGTGGGTGTTCTCGACTTTTTCCTTTCCTTTTTCTATTTAAGGAAAAAGGATATTTCATTTCTTCTATTCAAGTTGCTTCCCAGGCATGCTTTATAATATTCGGGCAATATTTCTTTATATGAATATTTTTATCCGTAGGTTCCTCAAAATTTTCATCCTTATATTTGAATATTAATCTCAAATTTTCTCCAAAATCACGCTGTTACTATTTATGGTACTGTAGTAATTTACTGTAGCAAAATACTATAGCAAATTACTGTTCATCCGAGGTTACTGTTCACAGCGTGTTGGTTACTGTTCATGGGTTCAAAAAATAAAAAATACCATGACATAGCTTATGTTTAGTATATCATGGGAAAATTTATAAATTTTGAATTTAACATGATTAACTTGTCTAAATAAATCACTTTCTCCATATACTAAAAGTCAATATAAATTCACTTAACATAATCCTTAATTCCAAAAATTATGAAATTAATATATCATCATTCCAACATCATAATTATCATAATCATACATCTCAAATCATCATTTATTGTTTTTGGAGCATTATTTACACATATCATATGCTATCTTCCCGAATGCTCTATCTTTGCTCCAAATTTTTGATGTTTTGGCATAATTCTGATTAAACATTATAACTACACTTATTTTTTCATACTTAGACATTATCTAAGCATGGTTTTACCCTACTTAACATCCAAAAGAAATTTGGATAGAATTCACTTATCCGAAGTGGAGATATCCCTCTTTTTCTCACACTTTTTCTCTCTCTAACTTTCTCCTCTTCTTCCTTGGACATGTGGGAGATTTGGGAGCTGGGATTTGCTCAAGTTGGAGCTGGGAGAATGATGCATTTGGACGTCCCCCCTTGGCCCTATTTATAGGGTTGGATTTTCCATAAAATTGGATTTTACCCCCCTTGCTCAATGTGTGAAATTGCAAATGTGTTTTTTTATAATTTCAAAAAGTGCATGGAGCTTTGTGCAGCCCACCATAAGCCTGTTCGCCCCCCCTATGCTGCCCTATTTTATTTATTATTTTTTGATTTTTAAATTAATTAATTTAAACTAATTAAATCCTAGCCGTTGGTTTATGATGATGATAATCATGGACCATTGAATTTTGGTCAATTGCTCAACCACCCCCCTGCCACGCCCCTGCTGTAGCTGCTTTTTCATTTAATTTTTTTATTTTTAATTATTTATTTTAATAAAAAGTCAAATGTTATTTAATGAAAAAGATAAGTAACTTTTTTATCTTCATTTGACGTTTCATCTTGACCCTTGATTTATGATTTTCATCACATCTTAACCTATTCATCATGTTTCATCATGAATTTTTAACTATCCACAAAAAATTTCATCGAAATCCGACATCCAGATTGCAAATTATGAATGTTTCTTTAATTTTTCACAAAAATCCAAAATTGGATTAAAATATAAAAAAGAATTGTTATTTCATCCTGTAGTGATTAAATCTCCTTTTCGTCTTTTGTAATTAAGTTAATCCAAGTGATTAACTCTTAATTACGTGTCTTAATCCCCGGTTACTATTCACATGCACTATTCACGTGGATTAAATTCTTAATTGCATTATTTTAATCTCTAATACACACATCCACAAATATAATCCATCAGTTTTCATTTATCATAAAAATAATTACAAAAGAATCTAGGGTTTACAACTCAAAATGACGCGTATATGGTCTGGGTTTCACAATCCTCCCCCCTTATAATAGGTTTCGTCCCGAAACCTATCTTTCCTTGAACAATTGAGGATATTTCCTTTCGACCTCTTCTCGTAGCTCCCAAGTGGCTTCGGATTCTGAATATCGATTCCATTGTACCTTTACATACTCGATCTCTCTGTTCTGAAGCTTCTTGATCTTGAAATCCAATATTTTGATTGGCCTTTCCTCATAGTTCAAGTGTTCTTGGATTCGCAAATTTTCTGCTATCAATGCATGGGTAGGATCGGAAACATATTTCCTGAGCATGGAGATGTGAAACACATTGTGGATGACACTTACGGTTGGTGGCAGGGCTATTCTATACGCTAGATTGCCTATCTTTTTCAAAACTTCAAAAGGCCCGACATATCTTGGGTTTAGTTTTCCCCTTTTTCCAAACCAGGTGACTCCTTTGAATGGCGTTACTTTGACAAACACATGATCCCCAACTTGGATATTCAAATCCCTTCTTTTACAATCGGTGTAACTTTTTTGCCTGCTCTGGGCTGTGAGTATACACTGGCGAATCACTTAGACTTTTTCCGCCATTCCTTTTGAGAGGTCTGGGGCCAACTTCCTTTCTCCCACTTCATCCCAGTTTAGAGGAGTTCTGCATTTCCGTCCATATATGGCTTCAAATGGGGCCATTTGAATACTTGCTTAATAACTGTTGTTATAAGCAAATTCTGCCATAGCCAAATATTCATCCCATGATCCTCCAAATTCTACTATGCACATCCTCAACATATCCTCAACTATTTGATTCACTATTTCCGTCTATCCATTAGTTTGAGGATGAAATGTTGTACTAAATTTCAGCTGTGTACCTAAGGTTTGATATAAACTTTTCCAAAATCGAGACATAAAACTGGAATCTCGATCGGAAACTATTGACTTAGGTACTCCATGCAGTCTCACTATGTCCTTATAATAAATCTTGGCCAGTCGCTCAGCTGTAAAATTTTTCTTGATGGCGAGGAAATGATCTTCCTTTGATAATCTATCAACTATTACCCATATAGCATCATTTCCATTTTGGGTTCTTGGCAACCCTTAAATAAAATCCATAGTAATATCATCTCATTTTCATTCTGGGACTTCTAGTGACTGTAATTTTCCAGGGGTTCTTTGATGATCAGCCTTAACCCTTTGACATGTTAGGCACTTAGCCAAATATTCAGCAATTTCTCTTTTCATATTATTCCATAAATATATTCTTTTGATGTCTTGATATATCTTGGTGCTACCTGGATGTATCGAGAACGGAGAGAAATGTGCTTCTTCCAATATCTGTTCTTTTATTCCCTCTTGATTGGGTATACACAGGCGACCCCTATATCTGTACATTCCATGTTCATCTTGTGTATATTCACTAAAAATTTTCTTGATCATTTTCCCCACATAATTTTTAAAATCTCCATTTTCTTGTTGAGCCATTTTAATTTGCTCAAATAGATTCGACTGGATTTGTAATTAAGACAATCGAACTTGTATCCCAGGTGAGCTTACAATTAATTCTAGTTGTCTCGATTCTTGTAGTAGCCCTTCTTCCTTTGTGATAAGAAGTGCTAAGCTAATATTTCTACTTAGCGCATCGATTACTATATTAGCTTTGCCTGGATGATATAAAATGTTGAGGTCATAATCCTTAAGTAACTCGAGTCATCTTCTTTGCCTCATATTTAATTCTTTTTGAGTAAAAATGTACTTGAGGCTTTTATGATCAGTATAGACCTCGCATTTAAATCCATATAAATAAGGTCTCCAAATTTTCAAGGCAAAGACTATTGCTACCAATTCTAAGTCATGAGTTGGATAGTTTACCTCATTTGGCTCGAGTTGCCTGGATGCGTATGATATAACTTTTCCATTTTGCATTTGTACACATCCTAATACTTTCTTTGAGGCATCACTATAGATCACAAACCCTTCCTTCTCCATAGGTAGTGTTAGAATTGACGCTTTTACCAGTCTTTTCTTTAGCTCTTGGAAGCTATTCTCACACTCCTATGTCCATTCGTACCTAACTCCTTTCCTTGTCAACTTTGTGAGTGGAGCCGACAATTGTGAGAATCCTTCCACAAACCTCCTGTAGTAGCCAACTAGCCCAAGAAAGCTTCTTATTTTCGTGATATTTGTTGGCTGTGACCACTTTGTTATTGCCTTAATCTTTTGAGGATCTACTTGTACTCCCTTCTCAAATATAATGTGGCCGAGAAAAGCCACCTGTTTCAACCAAAACTCATATTTCTTGAATTTAGCATATAATTTCTGTGAAACCAAACCCATGTAGAACCCATATGTATACATTGAGCATGTATATGATATTTATATGTGAATTATTGAATTATGAATGATTTATGTGATTTTGTTAATTATTGCAATTAGGGTTAAGGATTAGCAATAGTGATGTGATTAATCATTTTGAGCTAAAATGAGACAATGGGATTAGAGAAAATTGTTGTCGATTTAAATGTGAAAATACATCATGGAAAATCATTTTAATTCATTTAAAATGAATTATGAGCATTTATATGATAATTGTCAAGTTTAGTGGAAAAACACTAGAAAATTCATAACTCAACGCCTGTAAAGCGGATTCAAGTGAAATTTGAAATGGGAGTTGATGATGTTGGTCTCAGTAATATGGAATTATTTGGTTATGAAAGTTCTTGATGAAATGAGTATAATGATTTATTGATCATATTTCAATTTCAACCGTTAACTTTAAACAGCTATAACGGGAGCTAGGAAAATCGGATTGAGATGAAATTTGAAACG
The DNA here is from genome assembly GCA_030490835.1 of Annona cherimola. NCBI lineage: Eukaryota > Viridiplantae > Streptophyta > Magnoliopsida > Magnoliales > Annonaceae > Annona > Annona cherimola. Next base: position 57,957,009 of record CM059976.1, read on the forward strand.
GTTGAATGAAATTATGAGATGTTTATTTTGGAAGGTTTGGATTAAGCTTAAAATATTAAAAAAATACCTACATTGAAAAAGGTGAGCATGGTTGACTAATGCACCTCAAAATTACCTTTCAATTAATGCTAGAGTATAATGCATAATTGCATGATTTTAATGAGAGTTGAGGTGTCAAATGCAGCCCAATTCTAAGGTTTTTATGTATTATTGTGATATGCTAAAATCCAAATAAAATCCCAGCAATAAAGGTTTATCATGATGAAGCTACAAAGTGCACACAAGAGGCATAGGTAATGTGGCACTATGGGGACGTCCAAGGGGTATATTGCTGCATATTTTGATTTTTTTTTATTTCTAAAATATGTACTTATATTGCTGGCATGTAGAGACAACAAGATATGCATTCAATCATGCAAATCCAGCAATAAAAATTATAAAGTGCAGCTGCCATGAAAGTGGAAAACGTGGACATCATATGGGGCAATTGACGTGCAGAAATATGTTGGTTTGCTGCCATTTTGTTAATTTTTTTAACACCAAATTAATGAATAAATTAAAGGGTAATTAAGTGTATAATTTACCCTTAAATTAGGGTTGAAAAAAAATGAAAAAATTCTGGAAAAAATGGGCAGCAGCTGGACGTTATGGTGGAGGCAGATTTACGGTCAAGATAAAGGCAAGTTTTGGATTTTTTTTAAATGGTAAAAACCCATTTACTTGGCTAAGAATTTGCCAACACATGAGGGGGATAAGGGAGCATTTATGTGTGTGTAAAATGAAGCAAAATGTGTGGTCCACAGATGGATTTGATCCAGCCCTATAAAGCCATGCACGTCCATTAGAGATGAGGGTTGGAAAATTCTCTAAGTGCTGGAATTTTTCTCCTACAAGGCCAGCAGCACTCACGTCCATTTTGGCCTGCAAAGGAAGAGGAAAAGAAAGGAAAAAAAGAAGGGAATTTTAGGAGGATAATTCATCTCCAAGAGTTAGGGTTTGAGTTAGCACTAACCAAGTAAGTATTGTGTTGTTTGAGTTGTTTAACTTGTGTTTTAAACTCTCAAACTTGAATATGAAATGGATGTTTAAAGAGTATTTAAAATGATGATTTAAAATTATTTTTAATGAATATGTAGTTGGTATTAGGTTACATGTATAAATTTATATGTTGTAGATAATAAAAGTCACGATTTGAGCGATGTTTATGACCCGAATTCTTCATTTTTAGGTTAAAAATGCTATGGAAATGAGTTTGCATGCTTTGTGAATGCTATGTATGTTAAAATACCCTAGGTTTAAGTTATTATTGATGCTCAAAAGGATTTGGGAAAATAAACTCAAATCTGATTTTTTATGGATTTATGAAACGATGGCTAAACGGAGTGGAAACGGGACCGAAACGGTTAAGCAACTTGCTGTTTTGAGATAAATTTGTTATGAATGTTAAATATGTGTTAATTACCTGAATTTTTATTAGGAAAAATGGAATTATTTTCTGAAAATTCGTATTTATTAAACTGTTTAGCGTTAAGTGTCATAAGACACGTTAAATGGGTGAAAAACGGGTTCCAAAGTTGTTGTTTTGGAAACCTATGGTAAGTGGCTTTAAATCCCATAAAAATGCCATAAATGCAGTGGTAATTAAGGGTAATTAACACACTGAAATATGGATTAAATTTCTGAGAAAATTTTATAAAATACATTATGTTTATGTTGCCAAATGAGCACATGTGAAGGGATAGACATGCAAGGGTGATGAATGACTTGTGAAATGTGATTTTGTGCAAAGATGCATGAAAATATGATATATTTCATAATTGTATATCTTTTTATAATTTTATGATGTTAATTCAAAAATCTTAGAATTGATTGATGAAGCTAAGGCAACGATGTATGCTTAAAACGGGCACCGATGTGTGTACTTTGTAAAAAGGAGTGAAAAATAGCAAATGAAGGTTAATAAACCTATGTATGATAATTATTGAATGAATTTTATGTGATTGAACTGGATACCCTATTTATGGGGTTATATGTATTATGTGTTAGCCGATGAAAGGTGCAAATATGAGCTATATAGGTGTCTAATGACTTGAGAAGTCGAACGTATTATATATATTGATGAAATGGGTTGGAAAACTAAATGGAATACAAGCAAAAGAAATATATAAAAAACGATATTATTCTCATGTAGGCAAAGGCAAAGAAAAAGCAGAGTCGGAAAGCTAAGAGACACAGGTAAGCAAGCAAATTTTCCAAATGAATTTTGTTTTCTAAATTGTTTACATAAATGCAATTTTAGCTTTAACTTGTTTGATGAAATTGTGGAAATTATTTTTAATATGTTTAAGGATGGCCATTCCTTAGTTAAATGGCGTTGAAATAATATTTTTACTTCAAATGTGATATTATGAAATTTCCATTGATAAATGCTAAGGAAAAATGATGTGATTCTATGTTTCTGATTGAAAAATCATGCTAGCATGTTAAAGATGGATTTATGAAAAAGTTCACGTGCACAAGGTACTAGGTCCACTTGAAGGGTATAAGCAGACCGATTGTCCCCCCTTGGTGTGGCCAAGTCGCTAAAATAGGCCCAAAGGCCAGCGACGCCCTCTCTAAAATGGGAGATGACGACGACGGATGGTCGCCTGGCTAGCTTCCATCCTAAGGGAATTATGATGATTATGTTCATGTTTTATATGACATTATGCATATGGTACTCGTGATGGGTACAAGATTTTATGTTTTCAAGATATACGTTTTGATAAGGTATAAGTTGCTTTCCAAGATGATTTTAAATGCAAAAATGTTGCCTGAAATGATTTGCTTGTAAAATGCAAATAGCTTGCTTATTGAGTTTCGACTCACGATTTTATTTTCCAAACCCAAAGACAGGTGAAAGACAGGAAATGGCGAAGGAGCAAGTTCCAGCTTGAGAAAGTCATGGAAAAACTTTAGCACTTTTATGTTATGAAATAGTTCATGTTGAATGATTGTAACCATTCGAATGTTTTATGTTGATGACTATGATTAAAACATGCAGTGACATCTGATTTATGTAATTGATGAAATGTTTTTGATCATCATGTTATGTATGTGATGATGGGTTGAAAATGACCTAGATATGCATGAGATGAAAATATGAGAAATTGAACCTTTATGGAATATAATTAATTGGATAAACATCCACTAAAACTTGTCGTGTGATATGGCAACAATCCTGATCATGTTTACCAATCAATACAATCCCGAGGTAAGGGCTAGGATGTGACGCTCGGTTTGGGGAGCCACAGAGCTTGGTATCAGAGCATGGATTGGTAAAAAGGCTTGGAAAATTTCTAAGTATAGAAAATTGATAGAATATGATGAGATATGCATGATTACACATGATTATGTGATAAATTAGACATGATTATATGATGATTAGGTATGTTTATAACATGATGAAATACATGTCATATAATGATAAATTATGTTGCAGTGCAAATTGATTGCTATGTTGTGTAGATGGCGGATAGAGGTAAACGGATGATGAGTTCGGAGGAGTTGAAAAAGGAGGAGAGGAGACATCAAAGGGAAGAGAATATACACAGGTGGTGGGAATCCCAACACAATGCACCACAGTTTCCTGTAGTTTCCTCAAGTCAACACGAACAAGGTCTAGGAGAGCCCTCCAGTTACAAACCTAGGGCACGAGTTCTACCAGGAACATACCTTGGAATTCCCTGGTCTCCCCGTGTTCCAACTGACAAAGTAGATCCGCAAGACCTCTAGGACTTTTGGGAAAATACTCAGGCATCCACACCCCCCGACGCTGGCCCATGGTACAGGTTTGTGGACGGTTGTGTTCAATTTCGCTATGGAGCAACCTGGGATCGACTCCATTAGCGAAAAATAAATATGGCCCACTATATTGAGAAGCGTCGTGCCGAGGGAGTCATTGAAATACCTGCACCTCCTAAACTCGATGAGGTCATGTTATACATAATGGAGAACATAGGTGAAATTGTTCGACTTGCCGAGGTCAATGATGATGACGATCCGATGGAATTCCTCGAGCCTATCGAGGAAGAGGAGGAAGAGGAAGAGGAAGAAGTAGAGGAGGAAGTAGTGGAGTTTGTAGGGGAGGATGAGGACGATGATAATGATAGTGAAGAGGAGGAGGTCTAGGCGTGGTCCAACACTAGCACACTCACGGAGGCACCCTAACAAGTTCCACGTAGACGTAGACGTCTAAGGATAGGTCCAGGAGGACGATGAACTTTCTTATTTTGTTTTTTTTTAAGTTGTGTATATATAAGTGTGGTTTGATGACAATGTGGCTTAGTTTATGGTTGCTAAGATAGACTGACATGTATATAAGTGTGAAATGTGTGTGCTATGCTAAATATGTACATAAGTGTGATTTACTTTCATATATACTAACTATGAATGTGATGATGTGAGCGAATATGTTGATATAATTAAATTTGTGAGTTTTAGATATATGAATGAATGAGCATGAGCCTAACTGATGTGATATAATTATGATTGAATGAATTGGTTGTGACCACGTGATGATGAAATGCGTATACAATGACTTAACATTGATTTTCAATGAAATGCATATATAATGATTTAATGTTAATTGAAAATGAAAAGTGTGTTGTTATATACTCAGATTAACACCATGGTGGAAACAAGAGCAGGATTGAGGAAAAATAAAGGAAAAGAGGCGGCGACAGAGGTTCCAAGTCAACATAAAGTTGGCGAATCTAGCCGACCTAAAAGAGGAAGGCCCGTAACACAAGGACCAAATCAAAGGAATCAACAAAGAAGGGTTAATGAAAGCCCTGAAAGAAATGTGGAAGTGGAAACTGAGTCAAGGCAGAATAGACTCATAGAGGAAAGAGTGGCTGCAGCAGTAAATGAAGCAATGCAGCAGGCCACTAGGGACTGGGCAGCGCAGACTGCCGACATTATACAAGGATTATGGGAAAGGACTCAACAAGCTCAGTTGGGTAGTATAGAGAGAGAAGGACCTGCTCCGATGGCGGACCCCGTTGTCACACCAGCACCACTAAGGGATGAGAATCAGCTAATGGAAGCTTACAGAAGAGTCATAAATGTCTTTCTAGCACAACGACCCCCGAAATTTTTCAGAGAACCCGACCCGGTCCAAGCAGAGCAGTGGATGATAGAGATTAAGAAATTATTTAGGATATCTTCGTGCAACGATCGTCATAAAGTACTGTGTGCTATGCATTTGTTAGCAAAGGACGCACACGAATGGTGGGAGATGATGCTAATCACAATGCCACAACTCGAAGAAGTGTCATGACAAACTTTTGTGGAAGAATTTAACAAGGAATACCTCCCGGTTGGATTGCAGAGTCAAAAGGTGATCGAATTTGAAAAATTGTATCAAGGGAGGATGATAGTCATTCAGTATGCTACCAAGTTTAATGCTCTGGTCAGATATGTACCTTGGATCGCTAATGTGCTAGGAAAAAAGGCACAAAGATTCCAATAGGGGTTGAGGCCATATCCGCGGGAAAGTTTGGCCCCTTCGCTGATTAAAGACTATGCTTCATGCCTTGAGAGAACAAGGTCTTTGGAAATTGAAGCCTTGAGAACTCAAGAACTAAGATTGGGTTCAAGGGCGTTTAGTACGGGTCCCAAGGAACCGGAAACCGGGAAAGAGAAAGCTAGAAAAGGCAATGTAAGGAAGGGAAAAGGAATCCCAAGGAAGAAAAGTTTGCCGCTGTGTAGGAAGTGTCAAAAGCGACATGCAGGCAAGTATTTAAAGGGCTCGAACTAGTGTTACAAATGTAGACAAACGGGTCATATTGCCAAGGAGCGCAGGCCGGGGGAAGCAAAGGTGGTCAAAGTGTTATATATGTGATCAAGTGGGTCACATAGACCCGAACTGCCCAAATAAGGCGCAATCATCTCAAGGACGTGGAAGACCTGCTCAGCTTAGGATACCCGGAGCAACAACTAAGCAGGGAACTTCTGTGAACCCGGTGCACGTGCATGCCTTAACCAGCATAGAATCTCAAGAACAGGAAGAAAAGGTTGTCACAGGTACGGTTTATATTCTAGGAAACTTAGCAGTAGCTTTGTTTGATTCTGGTGCCACCCATTCATTCATAGCATGTCAATATGTGACCACCCATGCACTGCCGGTAGAAGATGTTGGTCCCGAGTTAATGGCAAAACCCAAGAGGGGAGGGGTGAATTGGGTTCTTAAGAATTATTTGATAAATTAAAACTTAACCCCTTATAATTTCAATCCCCTTGATGAAACGTGATATGAGATAGAATGAGAGGGTGCAGATGAAATATAAAATGCAAGCAATTAAACCAAAAAAGAGACAACAATATATAGTGGTTCGAGCAACCTTCCCTACTCCACTCTTCCAAGCACACACCCGTTGTGTCTTGGGTTCCACTACTTATTTTCAATATAATCTAGAGCACCCGCTCTTTTCTATATTCTAGCTCTAGGGGGCATATACAATAATCACTTGTTGGTGAGACCAAGTCCAACCAACCAAGTCCAATCTATTGGTGAGACAAACTCCAACCAATCAAGCAAAACCCGTTAGTGAGACAAACTCAAACCAACCCCCTGTTTTGCTTCTTCTTGAATTCGGTCTCCAACACCGATCCAAGGCAACAACACAAAACAAAATAGACAAAAGAGAAATTACACTTTACAACGTGTATTCAATAAGCTCCAGAAGCTCCTTGTCATGTGTATACGATAATCTTGGAAGCACACTTGAAAGTTGTAGCACTTGAAGCTTCAATAGTTATTCGAATAACTTCAACACGCTTAAATATTAGAAGATGAAAGCCCAACTTGTGTTTTCTTCTTTCTTTTCTCCTTCTCTCTACCCTTCACGTTCATACATCAATGGTATATATAGAGGAAAAATGATCTAGCCGTTTGGAGTGGAGGTTCATGTGCATCTAGAGCTCCAACGTTCGGATTTTTGACAGTTACGAGTTGAAGTCACAAGTGGAGTCGACTTCGAATGAGTGGAGTCGACTTCGGATGGGTGAAGTCGACTTGGGATTCGACTTCGTCTTGTTAAAACTCGCTGTCTACTCTCTGTCCATAATTCTGTGTTTGAAGTCGCAGGTGAAGTCGACTTGGGATGAGTGAAGTCGACTTCGGTTTGTTGAAGTCGACTTGGGATGAGACTTCACTTTGCTGTTTGTCCGAAGTCGCAGGCGAAGTCGACTTGGGTCTGGGACTTCACCCAAGTCGCAAGTGAAGTCGACTTGGCTGTGGGACTTCACTTTGCTGGACTTGCATTTCATGAACTTGAGCTCTTGAAACTTGAATTATTTCTCATTTTCATTTTTTATACACATAATTAGAGACAAAATATCTGAGAACACTTAGACAAATTTATTAGATCTTTTTTAATGATATTTCAATTATTTGTTAATCATCAAAATCAAATTAATCATTCTTAAAGCAAGCATATGATCAACAGAAGAGACTAACCAGATTATACATGTAGAATCTCCAGTCTATAGGTTAGCAAGTACTAGCCAAGTATGTAGAGCATGCCCAATTAGGATAGGATCATTGATTCTAGAAGCTAATTTGATCCTATTACCTATGACTGAGTTCGACGTAATATTGGATATGGATTGGCTAAGCCAATGGGGAGCGACCATAGACTGTAAGAATAAGAAAGTGCAATTTGAAGCAACTTCAGGGAAGGAGATTGTCATTGGAAAATTGAAGCAACCTGACAGTTCAAGTATATTGATATCATCTATGAAAGCTGTCAGGATGATCCAACAAAAATGTCAAGCCTATTTGGTGTCAGTGAATGTAGATAAAGGCATGGACGTAGAAATTAATCAAATACCTGTGGTTAGGGAATTCTCGGATGTATTTCCAAAGGAGTTAACCACATTGCTTCCACAAAGGGAAATGGATATGACGATTGATGTGATGATGGGTACAACTCCGATTTAATTAGAGACAAAATATCCGAGAACAATTAGACAAATTTATTAGATCCTTTTTAATGATATTTCAATTATTTATTAATCATCAAAATCAAATTAATCATTTTTAAATCAAGCATATGATCAACAATCTCCCCCTTGTTGATGACTGACAAAACTTAATTGAAATATCTTCCTTTCTCAAATGAATCACAGATATGTCTACATGAAGATCATGATTTTCATCAATAAGCGCAAAAATAATATATATTCTTTTCATATAGATGAAAATACTTCTCCCCCTAAGTTATATGTGTTGGTCCCGAGTTAATGGCAAAACCCAATAGGGGAGGGGTGAATTGGGTATTTAAAAATTTATAACTTATACAGAAACTTAACCCCGGATTAATCCAGTCCCCTTAATGAAGAATCGAAATGGAAAGCAATATAATGTAGAGAGCAGATAAATAAATCACACACACAAGATTTTTATAGTGGTTCGGGCAACCTCCCTACTTCACTCTTCGAAGCTCACACTCCGTGTGACTTGGGTTCCACTATTGTATTCTCTCAATACAATTAGAGTCACTGCTCTTTTCTAGATTCCAGCTCTAGGGGGCATATACAACCAGAGCCTCTTGCTCTCTTCTAGATTCCAGCTCTAGGAGGCATCAACAAATTACAGCACAAGTAGGTGATGAGTTACACTCCAATCACAAGCTACTTTGCTTACACTTGATCTTAGTTCCTCAAACTAAATCAAGTTCAACACAAACAAATGAAACAATAAGAAAACTACACTTTACAGTTGTGTAGTAGCAGTTTTGGCGCAGAGAAGAACTTGTTGTAATGGCTTTGAAGATTCTGAAATATAGCTCTTGCAACTCGAAGTGAAGTTCTTCCTCTTTGAATGGCTTGATCTCTTTAGAGCTCTTGAATATAGTAGTTATGCACACTTAATGATTCTCAGCTACTTCCCTCGTCCATCATGAATGCTATTTATAATTTTGGAGGGAATCCGAACGTTAGAAGGTAGGTGGCGCGCATTTAATGCGCCAACGTTCGAATAAATTCCGACCGTTGCGACCCAAGTCGCATGTGGAGTCGACTTCGGATGCTACTTCGCCCAAGTCGCAGATGGAGTCGACTTCGGGTGCGACTTCGCTTCTCCGTTGCAACTTCAAGTTTCAGTCAGGGTCGTCTTGGGCATCAACTTGACCCAAGTCGCAGGTGGAGTCGACTTCGGTATGCGACTTCACCTCGTAAGTTATCTTGATGAACTTGAAATCTTTGGGATGCTTTTGTTTTCTTCATGCCTTGTTGTTCTTCCATGATTGAGTTCTTCTTTGAGTCATTGTCTTCACTTTAGCTTGTTTCTTTTGGCTCCATGTTTTGCAATCCTTGAATCCATGAGTCTTGATTCTTGCATTCGTGAGCAAGTTCTTTGATTTGAATGGTTGAGTTTATGCATCTTGCTTGAACTTGGATTGTTTTTCTTCTTTGAAGACCTTGTGAATCTTGGAGACTTTGTATTGTTTGATTTTGCCTTTGATTCATTAATATTCATATCTTGAAAATATGCTTGGAGCTTTGCCTTGGACTTGAGAATCTTAAGTTGATCTTGAGATCATTTAATCCAGCTTGTCTTCTGAAATTTCTCCTCTGTCCGATCGAAGTCGATGCCGGAGTCGACTTGGTCTGCGACTTCGCCCAAGTCGCAAGCTGGAGTCGACTTGGTCTGCGACTTCGGTGCCCCCAGATCTTGGTTTCAACTCTGGACGAAAAACGACGCCTCCAAGTCGCTACTGGAGTCGACTTGGCCTGCGACTTCACCTCAAGTCGCAAGTGGAGTCGACTTGGGGTGCGACTTCGGCACTTTGGGGTCTTGACTTCAACTCTGGAAGGAAACGCCATTTTGAAGTCGATGCTGGAGTCGACTTCGTTTGCGACTTGGCTTCCCAAGTCGCAAGTTGTGGAACCCCGATCTTTGAGACGTGTACAAAACTTTAGGGTTGTAAACCCTAGGTAATATATTTGAGAAATATATATTGATGGATATGAAATATATGGAAATGAAGGTTAAAATAATTATGCATGAAATTCGGATGAATAGTGCACGTGAATAGTGAAACGTGAATAGTAAATGTGGGATTAAGGAATATATTAAGTTAATCACTTTGGATTAACTTAATCATAAAAGACAAAAAAGGAAGCTTCCCACAAAAGGACAAAATAGCCACTTTTGGAATTTTTTATTATTTTCGGATTTTTATGGATTTTTGTGAAGAAAATGAAGAAAAATTCATATCTTGCAATCAGGACATCGGATTGAGATAAAATTTTTTATGGGTGGATAAGATGTGATGATGGACATGATGAATGGTCCAAGATGTGATGAAAATCACAAATCAAGGATCAAGATTAAACGTCATTTGAAAATGAAAAAGTAGCTTTACTTTTTCATTAATTAGAATTGACTTTTGATTAATTTTAATTAATTAAAGAGATAAGCAATTAATGAAAATATGCTGAAGCTTGGACTTTTGGGGCCAAATCCAATGGCTCAAATCCATCCTCATCAAAGATCAATGGCTAGGATTAAATTAGCTTAAAATAAATAATTTTAATAAATAAAAAAATAGGCAAAAATAGGGCTGCCATAGGGGTGCGTGAACAGTAGCTAGGGTGGCTGCACAATGCTCCATGCACCTTTTAAAATTAGAAAAAAAAACACATTTGCAATTTCACACCTCAAGCAAGAGGGGGTAAATTGCAAATATGTGAAAAATCAAAAAGTATAAATAGGGGGAAGGGGTGGACGTCCAAAGGCACTCCAAGCTTGAGCAATTCAAGCATTCCCACCCCCAAAACACGTTTTGGCTATAAAGAGAGAAGGAGAGAAGGAAGGAGAGAGAAAATGGGAAGGAAATGAGGAGTTCTCCACTTCGGGTAAGCAATTTCTTTCCAAATTTCTTTTGGATGTTAAATAAGGTAAAATCATGCTTAGATAATGCCTAAGCATGAGAAAATAAGTATAGATATAATGCTTAATTGGAATTATGCCGAAACATCGAAAATTTGGAGCAAAGATGGAGCATTCGGGAAGATAGCGTATGATATGTGGAAATAATGCTCCAAATTTGATAAATGATGATTTTGGATGTATGATTATGATAAATATGATGTTTTAATGATGATATATTAATTTTATGATTTTTGGAATTAAGGATTATGCTTAAGTGAATTTATGTTAATTTTTAGTATATGGAGAAAATGATTTTTTTGGCCAAGTAAATGATGATAAATTCAAAATGTATGAAATGTCCAATGATATAATAGGCATAAGGTATATCATGGTATTTTTTATTTTTTGAAGAAATGTCAATTTTTAGAACCCATGAACAGTAACCACGTCTCTGTGAACAGTAACTCGGATGAACAGTGATCTGCTACAGTGATTTGCTACAGTAAACAGCGTGATTTTGGGAAAAAATTGAGATTTATTTTTATATATTTATGAGGATATATGGATGGAATTTTTAAAGAGCTTATGGATAAAAATCCATATAAAGAGATAATGACCAATTAATAAGATTAACCTCTAAAGAAATGAGGTAATGAATGATTGTAAAGCATATATGGAAAATAAACTAAGACATGGAAAGATATAAATAAAATATCATTTTTCCATGTATAGGAAAAGAAAAGGAAATGATGGAGGACACGGACTAAAGAGGTAAGCAAGCTATCTTTTGAAAATGATTTACTCTTTTGAAATTGATGATTTGTAAGCAAGCAAACCCTTTTGAAAATGTGATTTTATTCTCAAGTATTTATGAAATGTGTTTAAGGGTGACCATTCCTATAATGTTTTGAAATGATGAATGTTTATGAATTTTTATGAAAAGTCATGTCAGCATATTGATATCATGTGATGTTCATGGACATGTGCACATGTATGATGTATGATGTATGATGTATGATGTATGAAGAAGAGGCTTTAGTAGAGGAAGTAGGATCAGGGATCCCTCTCCACTATTGCCGAGTCGTATGGGCTGTGTGCCGACGGCGTCCTCCCGAGAGGTGGAGGCAAAGGAAAAGTTATGTGTGAAGGAATGTATGTGTGAATGAATGCATTGCATTTTCATACATGGACTGAAAAGCATGAATTTAAAATGATGATTTTAAGGGATGGTGCAAATAATTCTCTACATGAGAATGACGAGTTACCTAGTGTAAGAGGTATATAATGCTGGGAAATCAAAAGTCATGCATGTAGGAACCATGTAGGCGTCAAGAGGAAGAGAGGTTCCCTTGATGAGGCCAAGTCGGCGACAGCCGGCGCATTGGACCATGCTATGTGAGATATTCCCTGGGCTAGCGTACCCGCACACAATGGTTCATGTCAGGAATTGAAAGGAAGCATTTGCACATCCAACGGTTTATGAAAAGGTTTCTGTTTCATTGGTAGTTGATCACTTGGTAAGTGTCTTCTATCAAATGGAGAGAAATGCATTTAAAATGAAAAATGCTTGCTTATTGAGTTTCGACTCATGTTTTCCCCCCTTAGACAAGTGCAGGGAAATTTCAAGTGATGAAAGCCAAGTGATGAAAAAGAACAGGTTGATTTTCCTGGAAGTGATATGATGAAAGAAGCATAGATACAAAGGTATGTAATCCTTTGTTATCGAAGTATGAATGTAGGCCATAATGGCATATGATGAAAAAGAATATAGGTTATATGAAATTATGAAAGTATGAATAAAATGAGAAGTTGATGATTTATGATGTTATGGATAAGTACATTATGAATGATGATGAGTATATGTTTATGTGATGAAAGAAAAGAAAAAGAAATGAAAAAAAAAAATTGGACGAGATCCAATTAAGAACCCGCCGCGTGATCAGGGCAACAATCTTGATTCACACTTACCAATCGACAAGATCTTGGAGTAAGGACTATGTGGATGCCTCGGTTCGGGGCGCCACACAAGTGGAGTCGACTTGGCCTGCGACTTCACTTGTTCTTCTCCCATTTTCAACTCTGGACAGTTTGGGCTTTTTGAAGTCGATCTTGGGGTCGACTTGGACTACGACTTAGTCTTCCATGCTTTATTTTCTTCAAGTGTATATGCCTTAAACATTTCCACAAACATGTTAGTAGCCAAGACTTACTCAAATTGATTTGTTAATCACAAAACATAGATTTAACTTGTTTTCCACATATTTCCAACAATCTCCCCCTTTTTGATGATTGACAAAACCGATTTGAGTGTATACCTTTCAATAACTTAATAACATGCTCATTTTGCATTTCATACTTATACTCATGCAATCATTCAACATATGCTCATGCAATCTTTCAAACATATGGTATTCTTCTCCCTAAACTTATCTACTCTTCTCTTCCTCAAATCCTATTTTTCTCCCCCTTTTTGTCAATAAATCAAAAAGATTAGAGGGTAAAGAAAGAGATAGGTGGGATTGCTCCCCCTAAATAGGTGCTCCCCCTAAGTTTATGCTAGCCTAACTCAATCATTCCCATGTCATTTCTAATTTTATAGAATGCTTCTTTGGCTAGGGGTTTTGTGAATATGTCTGCAACTTGATCCTCTGTTCTTACATATACCAAATATATGTCATGATTTTCTACATGTTCTCTAATGAAATGATGTCTAAGGTCTATATGTTTGGTCCTAGAATGCAAGACTGGATTCTTGGTTAGACATATGGCACTGGTATTGTCACATTTAATAGGTATATCTTTAAAATCCATGCCATAGTCCCTAAGTTGCTGTTTCATCCAAAGTAATTGGGCACAACAGCTCCCGGCGGCAATATATTCGGCTTCCGCCGTAGATAGAGCAACACTAGTTTGTTTTCTTGAAAACCATGAAACTATCATGCTTCTAAGAAACTGACATGTTCCACTTGTGCTTTTTCTATCTACTTTGTAACCAGCAAAATTCGCATCCGAGTAGCCGATTAGATCAAAATTAGAACCCTTTGGATACCAAAGTCCTATATTGGTAGTGTCTACTAGATACCTGAAAATTCTTTTCACAGCTACCAAGTGTGATTCTTTTGGGCATGATTGAAATCTAGAGCACATACACACACTAAACAAGATATCAGGTCTAGAAGCAGTTAAATACAATAATGAACCTATCATGCTTCTATACAATTTTAAATCAACTACTTTGCCCTTCTCATCTTTGTCCATTTTGATTGTTGAGCTCATAGGTGTGCTTGCTCCTTTGCTGTGCTCCATGCCAAACTTCTTTAGCATTTCCTTGATATACTTGGACGGGTTTATGAAAATTCCTTCATTTAATTGCTTGATTTGCAGTCCAAGGAAGAAATTTAGCTCTCCCATCATGCTCATCTCAAACTCTTTTTGCATAAGTTTAGAAAATTCTTGGCAAAGAGTTTCATTAGTAGCACCAAAAATAATTTCATCTACATAAATCTGAATGATCAGTATATCCTTTTCTTTATACTTGATAAACAAAGTGGTGTCTACCTTTCCTTTTTGAAAGTCATGATCAGTCAGAAACTTGCTCAGTCTATCATACCAAGCTCTTGGAGCTTGTTTTAGTCCATATAATGCTTTGGTTAGCTTGTACACAAATTTGGATTGATCTTTTTCTTCAAATCCAGGTGGTTGCTCTACATACACCTCTTCATTTATATAACCATTCAAAAATGCACTTTTGACATCCATTTGAAACAATTTAAAGTTCATGTGAGATGCAAAAGCTAATAATATGCGAATTGCTTCCAATCTAGCAACCGGAGCATAGGATTCCTCAAAATCTATTCCTTCTTCTTGGGAGTATCCTTTTGCCATAAGTCTAGCTTTATTTCTCACTATAAGTCCACTTTCATCCAATTTGTTCCTAAAGACCCACTTGGTGCCAATAACAGTACAATCTTTTGGTCTAGGAACAAGATGCCAAACTTGGTTTCTTTCAAATTGATTTAGCTCTTCTTGCATTGCTATAATCCAGTTTTCATCATTGAGAGCTTGGTCAATATTAGAGGGTTCAATCTTAGACACAAAAGCATATTGTCCACAAACATTTTGCTTTGACCTTCTAGTTTTTACACCTTCATACACATTCCCTATAACTTGTTCACTTGGATGTGCATGTTTGAATTTTAAATCAGATGGAGGTTTATATGAATCATTACCTTCACTTACCCTTTCCTCCATGGACTCTTCTTGCTTTTTCACATGCAGCTTTTCAAAGTTGTTTGCAATCTCATCTGCATCACTTAAATTATCTATTCTTTTGTAGCATGGGTTAGTTTCATCAAAAACAACATGTATGGATTCTTCTACAACTTGGTTTCGTTTATTGAATACTCTATATGCTTTGCTATTTGATGAGTACCCAAGGAATATTGACTCATTGCTTTTAGCATCAAGTTTTCCCAAGTTGGTTCTTCCATTGTTCAACACATAACATGTGCATCCAAAGGCATGAAAATAAGAGATATTTGGTTTTCTTCCCTTCCATAGCTCATATGGGGTCTTTTTCAAGATAGCTCTAATGGTAACTCGATTTAAAACATGACAAGCTGTGCTCACAGCTTCACCCCAAAACTTCTTGGATAATTTGCTCTCATTTAGCATTATTCTAGCCATCTCTTGTATAGTTCTGTTTTTCCTTTCAACTACTCCATTTTGTTGTGGAGTCCTTGGTGCAGAAAATGTGTGATGAATTCCTTTTTCATTACATAATTCTATGAATCGTTTGTTCTCAAATTCACCACCATGGTCACTTCTTATAGCCATAATAGTACTTTGTTTTTCATTTTCCACCAAGTTTACAAAAGTTGAAAACATAGAGAAGGCTTCATCTTTTCTAGCTAAGAGAATTATCCATGTGAATCTTGAAAAGTCATCTATAATAACAAATACATATTTCTTTCCACCAATGGTTAAAATGTCGGATGGTCCATATAGATCCATGTGTAGCAATTCAAGTGGCCTTGTGGTGAAAATCTCCTTTTTGGTAGAAAAAGACATCTTCGGTTGTTTAGATAATTGACATGCCTTGCAAATTTTGTCTTTATCATATTTCAACTTTGGCAAGCCATCTACCAAACTCTTCTTCCATAGGGTCTTTATGTTTGACATGTTCACATGTCCAAGTCTTTTATGCCAAACCCATGGATCATTATCAATGCCCATTAGACATTGACCATCTAGTTCATTAAGTGAAACCAAATATACATTTTCATGTCTTTTTCCGCTAAACATGATATGTTCTCCATCAAACACATTGCATATAGATGATTCAAACACAACCTTGTATCCTTTATCACATAATTGACTAATGCTCATTAGATTGTGCTTGAGTCCTTCAACAAACAAAACATCTTCCATGCATGCATTTGAAATACTGTAAATGGTTCCTTTACCTTTAATTTTACCTTTCTCATTGTTTCCAAAGGCAACCGTTCCGTCGTTGCAAGGCTTAAGTTTGTGAAATAAGCTTCTTTCTCCAGTCATGTGCCTTGAACAACCGCTGTCCATGAACCATATATTGTTTGCCTTTGCCTTGAAACAAATCTGAAAAATAAGCAAGTAAATCTTATCTCTCTTCATTGCTTGTGCATTTTGTTGAGGTGGATTGTTCTTCCAAAACTTCAGTTGTGTTTAGGCATAACAAGTCTTCTTCTTGTTCGATCCGTGCCATGCAGCATATTCTTGCGCAGTTTGCTGCATCGTTGCCGTCGGTTGAAGAGCTGCTTGTTGATGAAGTCTCTTCATTGACATACATGCCTCTTCCCTTAGGCTTTTGATACTTTCTTCTTTCATGTCCTTCTCTCCTCTCTTGATAATCCTTTGGTTTTTCTTCCGGTGCAGGACATTGAGTTTGCATATGTCCTATGCCCCTGCATCTATAGTACTTGGTTGGCTCGTTCTTCTTCTCTCTTCGTGGTCTTTCTTTGTAGTCTCTGAAGTTCCTTTCTTTTCTCACAAATTTTCAGAATTTGCGAGTGAGAAGTGCTATGTCTTCACTGTCGTTTTGAGATGAGGAGGTAGATTCTTCTGAGTTGTGGGTGGCCTTTAGTGCAATGGTTTTCTTCCCTTTATGATTGTCTTCATTTCTTCTCTTAATTAGCTCATGTGACATTAATGAGCTAATGAGGTCTTCTAGCTTTAAAGTGTTGAGGTCTTTTGCTTCTTCTATTGCTGTAATCTTTGGAGTCCATGAATCTGGTAGAGCTCTTAAGATCTTCATGACCTGTTCAGATTCAGAGATAGCCTTTCCAAGACCTTTCAAAGCATTAGTAATCTTGGAGAATCTAGCAAACATTTCAGAAATATTTTCTGTATCTAGCATTCTAAAGCTTTCCAACTCTCCTATCAGAATATTTCTTCTAGTCCCTTGGACTTAAGAAGTTCCTTCATAAATAGATGTTAGAGTATCTCATATTTCTTTAGCGGTTTGACAAGATGATACTCTATCATATTCGGAAGCTGTAAGAGCACAAAATAGTGAGTTCATAGCTTTGGCATTGCTCTTTACAGTTCTTACTTCCTCTTCGGTCCACTTGGAAGCTCTTTCATCAATTGGCAATGTTACACCATCTTGGATAGCAATCCAAGAGTCCATATCTGTAGCCATGATGAGTTGCTTCATACGAAGCTTCCAATAACCAAAGTTGTTCCCATCAAACAATGGTGGCCTTGTAAAAGATTGGCCTTCGGCAAATGCGGGAATGGAAGTAGATTGGGATGCCATGATAATAGATCTCTTTGATAAAAACTCAAAGACCTGCTCTGATACCACTTGTTGGTCCCGAGTTAATGGCAAAACCCAAGAGGGGAGGGGTGAATTGGGTATTTAAAAATTTATAACTTATACAGAAACTTAACCCCGGATTAATCCAGTCCCCTTAATGAAGAATCGAAATGGAAAGCAATATAATGTAGAGAGCAGATAAATAAATCACACAGACAAGATTTTTATAGTGGTTCGGGCAACCTCCCTACTCCACTCTTCCAAGCTCACACTCCTTGTGACTTGAGTTCCACTATTGTATTCTCTCAATACAATTAGAGCCACTGCTCTTTTCTAGATTCCAGCTCTAGGGGGCATATACAACCAGAGCCTCTTGCTCTCTTCTAGATTCCAGCTCTAGGGGGCATATACAACCAGAGCCTCTTGCTCTCTTCTAGATTCCAGCTCTAGGGGGCATCAACAAATTACAGCACAAGTAGGTGATGAGTTACACTCAAATCACAAGCTACTTTGCTTACACTTGATCTTAGTTCCTCAAACTAAATCAAGTTCAACACAAACAAATGAAACAATAAGAAAACTACACTTTACAGTTGTGTAGTAGCAGTTTTGGCACAGAGAAGAACTTGTTGTAATGGCTTTGAAGATTCTGAAATATAGCTCTTGCAACTTGAAGTGAAGTTCTTCCTCTTTGAATGACTTGATCTCTTTAAAGCTCTTGAATATAGTAGTTATGCACACTTAATGATTCTCAGCTACTTCCCTCGTCCATCATGAATGCTATTTATAATTTTGGAGGGAATCCGAACGTTAGAAGGTAGGTGGCGCGCATTTAATGCGCCAACGTTCGAATAAATTCCGACCGTTGCGACCCAAGTCGCATGTGGAGTCGACTTCGGATGCGACTTCGCCTAAGTCGCAGATGGAGTCGACTTCGGGTGCGACTTCGCTTCTCCGTTGCAACTTCAAGTTTCAGTCAGGGTCGTCTTGGGCATCAACTTGACCCAAGTCGCAGGTGGAGTCGACTTCGGTATGCGACTTCACCTCGTAAGTTATCTTGATGAACTTGAAATCTTTGGGATGCTTTTGTTTTCTTCATGCCTTGTTGTTCTTCCATGATTGAGTTCTTCTTTGAGTCATTGTCTTTACTTTAGCTTGTTTCTTTTGGCTCCATGTTTTGCAATCCTTGAATCCATGAGTCTTGATTCTTGCATTCGTGAGCAAGTTCTTTGATTTGAATGGTTGAGTTTATGCATCTTGCTTGAACTTGGATTGTTTTTCTTCTTTGAAGACGTTGTGAATCTTGGAGACTTTGTATTGTTTGATTTTGCCTTTGATTCATTAATATTCATATCTTGAAAATATGCTTGGAGCTTTGCCTTGGACTTGAGAATCTTAAGTTGATCTTGAGATCATTTAATCCAGCTTGTCTTCTGAAATTTCTCCTCTGTCCGATCGAAGTCGATGCCGGAGTCGACTTGGTCTGCGACTTCGCCCAAGTCGCATGCTGGAGTCAACTTGGTCTGCGACTTCGGTGCCCCCATATCTTGGTTTCAACTCTGGACGAAAAACGACGCCTCCAAGTCGCTACTGGAGTCGACTTGGCCTGCGACTTCACCTCAAGTCGCAAGTGGAGTCGACTTGGGGTGCGACTTCGGCACTTTGGGGTCTTGACTTCAACTCTGGAAGGAAACGTCATTTTGAAGTCGATGCTGGAGTCGACTTCGTTTGCGACTTGGCTTCCCAAGTCGCAAGTGGAGTCGACTTGGCCTGCGACTTCACTTGTTCTTCTCCCATTTTCAACTCTGGACAGTTTGGGCTTTTTGAAGTCGATCTTGGGGTCGACTTGGACTACGACTTGGTCTTCCATGCTTTATTTTCTTCAAGTGTATATGCCTTAAACATTTCCACAAACATGTTAGTAGCCAAGACTTACGCAAATTGATTTGTTAATCATCAAAACATAGATTTAACTTGTTTTCCACATATTTCCAACAATATGCAATATTATTCTCTTCTCTTAAGATATTTTCATACTATACTCTCTCCCCCTTTTTGTCAATCAACAAAAAGGTAGCACAAATGGGACATATAAAATAGGTAGCACAAATGGGGCATCAACAAAAAAAGTAGCACAAATAAAATAGGTTCATACTCCACTCTCTCCCCCTTTTTTTCATACAAATTAATAATTTTGAGTCAAGCATATGATCTATAATATGACTATGGTACTACTTGTTTATTAATTTCTTTAGGAGAGCAACATACCTTTACTTACCTTTGATGAAAGTTATCATTACTATTTTGCTCAACTCCCCATTTCTTTTGCAATTCATGCTCCTTCATTCTCTAGATAACTTTGTATTTGTTTGAAATAAAACCTGCATCACAAATATGATATCTTCTTTACTTTTGGTACCCGTGTTATGGGTCCATGAATGTTAGTACCATAATGCATAGGAACTCAAGAAGACTTGGTTCTACCTTAGATGTGTCTCTTTGGCATCCAAACCAATTTAACTCCATTATAAACTATTTTTCTTGCCTTGCATTGATATATTTTGTGTCCAAACTTATTACAATAATGACAAGTGATTCTAGCATAGGTTGGAGTGCCATGATAGCTCTTTGGTTGCCAAGTAGGTATATTTGTCCATGATTTATCAACAAGCTTCTTAAAATGTCCCATCACATTTGATGTACTAGAAGACTTAATCCAAATAGGAGAGTTTGTTTTATTTAGTTTGACATTAATGTGCTTTACAAATCCAAGACCTCTCTTATCAACTTGAGTGGTCATTCTCAAAAATTTTTGCGCATTTTCTCCCGGGTTGGAGAACTTTGCTAATGAATCTTTCAAAATTTGGTTCTCCTTTCTCAATGCCTCTGTTTCATTCTTCAAGGCATTTATATCATTTTGCAAGGATGCATTCTCCTCCGCTAATTTTCCATTTGCAATAGCAGTTGTATTGAATTGCCTTTTCTTTTGAACATATTTGATACCAAGGCTTTTGAATTCATCAAATAATGAGTCATAAGTTTGTTTTAAATCATTCAACTCATTACATCTAGAACAAACATTAGAAGATGAATAAGAATCAGATGAGCTTACCTCGATATCCATAGATGCATTCAATGTTGACAGTTTCAATTTTCTTGCATTATCACTTTTCTCTTTAGATTTTTGGCAAGTTTCCTTTTCACCTTCTATGGTGGCCATGCAACAAACTCTTGCCCAATTTGATGCATCTTCTCCTTCACTTGATGAGGTGCTAGAGCTTGTGGTAGTATATTCCTTTGTAAGCATTCTTCTAGCCTTTCTCTTTGAAAAAATTCTCTTATTTTGAGTTTCCAATTCATCTGGTGTGGTGCATTCGATTTGTATATGTCCAACACCACCACATTTATAACATTTTGGAAATTCCTTTCTTCTATCCTTCATTTTCTTATGTGAGATGAAATATTTATTTCTCTTCATGTTGGAGTATGAGCTTGATGTAGATTCACTTAAGCTCTCTATCATACTTTTGAGCGCAATAGACTTCTTACTTCTTTGAAATTCTTCTTTCTTATTTTTGATGAGCTCATGAGACATGAGTGAGCTAATCAAGTCATCTACTTTGAGCTTGTTTAAGTCCTTTGCCTCCTCAATAGATGTAATCTTTTCATTCCACGAGTTTGGCAATGCTCTAAGTATCTTCATAACCTGCTCACTTTCAGAAATTGGCTTTTCTAGGCCTTTAAGAGCGTTAGTGATTTTAGAAAATCTAGCATATATTTCTGAAATAGATTCACCATCTAACATTTGAAATCTTTCAAAATCACCAACAAGGATATTCCTTTTAGTTCCCTTTACTTGGGAGGAACCCTCATAAATAGATACCAATTTATCCCATATCTCTTTAGCCGTTGTGCATGAAGAAACTCTATCAAATTCTGTTGCGGTTAATGCACAAAATAAGAAATTCATAGCTTTGGCATTACTTTGGATGAACATAGTTTCTTCTTTTGTCCAAGTAGACGCCTTGTCCCCCTTTGGTAATGTAATGCCATCTTGTATGGCTATCTAAGAATTCATATTAGTTGCCATAATGAGTTGTTTCATCCTCAACTTCCAATAGATAAAATTATTGCCATCAAATAGAGGTGGCCTTAAAAATGATTGGCCCTTGGCAAATGCAGGTACAAAAGTTAAGTAAGTTGCCATAGATATATAGAAGAGATCACCTCAAATAATATAGAGGCCTGCTCTGATACCACTTGTTGCTCTCGAGTTAATGGCAAAACCCAAGAGGGGAGGGGTGAATTGGGTTCTAAAGAATTCTTTGGTAAATTAAAACTTAACCCCTTATAATTTAAATCCCCTTGATGAAACGTGCTATGAGATAGAATGAGAGGGTGCAGATGAAATATAAAATGCAAGCAATCAAACCAAACAAGAGACAACAATATATAGTGGTTCGAGCAACCTTCCCTACTCCACTCTTCCAAGCACACACCCGTTGTGTCTTGGGTTCCACTATTGTATTTTCAATACAATCTAGAGCACCCGCTCTTTTCTATATTCTAGCTCTAGGGGGCATATACAATAATCACTTGTTGGTGAGACCAAGTCCAACCAACCAAGTTCAATCTATTGGTGAGACAAACTCCAACCAATCAAGCAAAACCCGTTAGTGAGACAAACTCAAACCAACCCCCTGTTTTGCTTCTTCTTGAATTCGGTCTCCAACACCGATCCAAGGCAACAACACAAAACAAAATAGACAAAAGAGAAATTACACTTTACAACGTGTATTCAATAAGCTCCAGAAGCTCCTTGTCATGTGTATACGATAATCTTGGAAGCACACTTGAAAGTTGTAGCACTTGAAGCTTCAATAGTTATTCGAATAACTTCAACACGCTTAAATATTAGAAGATGAAAGCCCAACTTGTGTTTTCTTCTTTCTTTTCTCCTTCTCTCTACCCTTCACGTTCATACATCAATGGTATATATAGAGGAAAAATGATCTAGCCGTTTGGAGTGGAGGTTCACGTGCATCTAGAGCTCCAAGGTTCGGATTTTTGACAGTTACGAGTTGAAGTCGCAAGTGGAGTCGACTTCGAATGAGTGGAGTCGACTTCGGATGGGTGAAGTCGACTTGGGATTCGACTTCGTCTTGTTAAAACTCGCTGTCTACTCTCTGTCCATAATTCTGTGTTTGAAGTCGCAGGTGAAGTCGACTTGGGATGAGTGAAGTCGACTTCGGTTTGTTGAAGTCGACTTGGGATGAGACTTCACTTTGCTGTTTGTCCGAAGTCGCAGGCGAAGTCGACTTGGGTCTGGGACTTCACCCAAGTCGCAAGTGAAGTCGACTTGGCTGTGGGACTTCACTTTGCTGGACTTGCATTTCATGAACTTGAGCTCTTGAAACTTGAATTATTTCTCATTTTCATTTTTTATACACATAATTAGAGACAAAATATCTGAGAACACTTAGACAAATTTATTAGATCTTTTTTAATGATATTTCAATTATTTGTTAATCATCAAAATCAAATTAATCATTCTTAAAGCAAGCATATGATCAACAGAAGAGACTAACCAGATTATACATGTAGAATCTCCAGTCTATAGGTTAGCAAGTACTAGCCAAGTATGTAGAGCATGCCCAATTAGGATAGGATCATTGATTCTAGAAGCTAATTTGATCCTATTACCTATGACTGAGTTCGATGTAATATTGGGTATGGATTGGCTAAGCCAATGGGGAGCGACCATAGACTGTAAGAATAAGAAAGTGCAATTTGAAGCAACTTCAGGGAAGGAGATTGCCATTGGAAAATTGAAGCAACCTGACAGTTCAAGTATATTGATATCATCTATGAAAGCTGTCAGGATGATCCAACAAAAATGTCAAGCCTATTTGGTGTCAGTGAATGTAGATAAAGGCATGGACGTAGAAATTAATCAAATACCTGTGGTTAGGGAATTCTCGGATGTATTTCCAAAGGAGTTAACCACATTGCTTCCACAAAGGGAAATGGATATGACGATTGATGTGATGATGGGTACAACTCCGATTTTTAAAACTCCATATAGAATGGCGCCAGCTGAGATGAATGAACTAAGAGCGCAAATACATGAGCTATTGGACAAGGGTTTCATTAGATCAAGTGTATCCCCTTGGGGAGCTCCGGTATTGTTTGTAAGGAAAAAAGATGGAAGTTTAAGATTATGTATTGATTACCAGGAGCTAAATAAAGTTACAATAAAGAATAAATATCCATTGCCCAGGATCGACGATTTATTCGATCAGTTGCGAGGAGCAACAACTTTCTCCAAGATTGATTTACAGTCAGGGTATCATCAACTGAGGATAAGTCCGGCCGATACTCATAAAACGACATTTCGAACCAGGTATGGACATTATGAGTTTCTGGTAATGCCATTCAGACTTACTAATGCCCTTGCAGTATTCATGGATATGATGAATAGAGTGTTTCGGAACTATCGTGATCAATTTGTGGTTGTTTTTATCGACAATATTCTGATCTACTCTAAAACAGAGAAAGAACATGAAGACCACTTGCGAAGGGTTTTAGAAAGGTTGAGGAAAGAGAAATTATATGCCAAATTGAAGAAATGTGAGTTTTTGCTGAAACAAATAGGATTTCTCGGGCATATAATATCTGAAAAAGGGCATTCAAGTTGATCCTCAAAAGATTGAGGCAGTGTTGAAATGGCCAAGGCCGACAACCGTTACAGAAATTCAAAGTTTTCTAGGGTTGGCCGGCTATTATAGAAGGTTTGTTGAAAGGTTTTCACAACTGTCAGCCCTGTTAACCAAGTTGACTCGTAAAGGAGTCACGTAAGTATGGTCTGAGGAATGCGAGCGCAGTTTCCAAGAATTGAAACAGCGGTTAGTAGAAGCACCCATCCTAACCCTACCACAAGGAAATGAAGGGTTTGTGGTTTATAGTGATGCGTTAAGAAAAGGATTAGCGTGTGTCCTGATGCAAAGGGGTAAAGTGATAGCATATGTGTCGCGACAGCTAAAGCCCAATGAGGTAAGCTATCCCACACATGATTTAGAGTTAGCAGCTGTGGTATTTGCCTTGAAAATATGGAGACATTACCTGTATGGTGCAAGATGAAAGGTTTACACCAATCACAAGAGCCTCAAATATATTTTTACATAGAAGGAGTTGAATATGAGACAAAGGTGATGACTCGAGTTATTAAAGGATTATGATTTGGAAATTTTATACCATCCAGGTAAGGCAAATGTAGTAGCTGATGCATTGAGCCGAAATGTCAGCTTAGCGCATCTTATCACCAAGGAAGAAGGGTTGCTTAAGGAAATAGAGCAAATGGAATTGATTGTATGTCCACCTGGAGTTCAAACAAGGTTATCACAATTATGCATACAATCATCACTTTTTGAATAGATCAAAACTGCGCATCAAAGGGATACAGACCTACATACTTATATAGAGAAAACGAAGAAAAAGGGGTTGGCTAAATTTGCTATTGATGAGCAAGGTATGTATAGGTATAAGAGTCGCCTTTGCATACCTAATATGGCTGATTGAAGGAACAGATCCTTAAAGAGGCACATTTTTTACCATTTTTTATTCACCCAGGGAGTACTAAGATGTATCAGGATCTCAAGAAAGCATATTGGCGGAATAATATGAAAAGAGAGATCGCTGAATACGTGGCTAAGTGTTTAACGTGCCAATGGGTGAAGGCAGATCACCAAAGAGTGCCTGATAAGCTACAATCCTTAGAAATTCCTGAATGGAAGTGGGACGACATCACCATGGATTTCATAGAAGGATTACCTAGGACCTAAGCAGGAAACAATTCTATATGGGTAATCATTGATAGGTTATCAAAGGTCGCGCACTTCTTACCTATGAAAAGGACTTATACCACAGAAAAGTGACGAGCCGCGTATATGTCAATTAAAATGTTCGCTATTTACGCAAGTATACGTGCCATGTCAAGTAATAAAGAGTGAGTAGAGTATCATTCCCACGAGGATTGTGTTAAACGGAATAGCACGTTGAATCTCAATTGTTTAAGTGAATTGGTAGAATAAATGAGAGTTTTCTTTTCAAGAATAAAACTAAACTAAACAAAGCAGTAAATGACCAGAGTGGGATGAAATATTGCTGAGATTGCCTTGAGATGATAAAGATAGGTGGGAATATGAATTCATTGAATCATAGCTATGTTATTTGGTTCCAATTAAGTTAGTTGTGCAGACATTACTAATCTAGGTTCATTCATATTCATATATGTCTTCCAACACATACAAACTTAACTAAGTTTTAGTTATATGCTATGTTCCCATGCATACAAGTAAAACCAGGTTGATGACCATATAACCTAATCATGATTACACAGGGTTAATAGGTATATTCCTATCCATATTAACATCTAATACAACATGAGTTAGAATACCTGTGCCTTATATATGGATCTTATTCAAATCCCACTTTTGCAAGCATGAATCTGAATATTAGATCAATCCACAAGGTTGCAAGGCTTGTAAACGTATTAAGCATGATATATAAGGATAATCTCAAGTAACACAAATCACATCACAACAGTATTATCAATTCAAGCATAAGAAAACCAAATATCATAAGCTATGAGTTCAAATCCTACATATCTCCCACCATAAGAAGGTTTAGCCTATTAACATGACTTCAATTCCCATTAAAATCAAGTTATAATCATCTCCAAGAACACAGAGAAGAGGAAAGAGAAAGGAAAAAGAATGAGAAAGAGAAGAACTAAATCCCGGAAGCTTCCATTAGCGAGATCGGATCTCCTCTTTCGCTTGCGATGGAAAACAGATCTTTTTCCTTTTCTATGCGGCTGCCCTAGCGGCTCTCTCCATGCCTCTTCTCACTATCTCCTCTGGAACTGTAGGTTTCTATTTAAACATAACAGCCTGCGCAGCAAAACCCGCACGTACGGTGCGTATTGGCGCCTAGGCGCCAACTCTCTAGAGCTGCACAACTTAGAAACCTTGTTGGGAACCCTAGGACTTCATGCCTTGGCACCTAGGCGCCCCTGGATGGCGCCTACGTGCCTCTGGATGGCGCCTAGGTGCCAACTCCCTGGAATCAATGTGACTTGTGACTTCAAAAACCTTTAGAACTTTGCTTGCGTGGCGCCAACTCTCTGGATGTAATGTGTTGTGTGAAGTGTTGGAGATTCTGGTAAAGGCCTGTAGAATTGCACCTGGGCACCAACCCCATGGTCCTTCACTTGGCTCTGTTCTGCATTCGACTCGCTCGTGTGCTTGTAATTCTCCGTCCTTCCTGTAAAAATGAATGAAACTAAATAAATGAACTAAAAATGCCTAATTTATACTAAAAATGCATAAAAACTACATAATGCTCCTAAAATGCAAAGCGAGTGAAAATTTAGCTAAATGGATGCAAACTAAACCTAATCTTTTGGACTAACACGTAAAAATATTCTGAAATAGGCCATGATAACTCGTATTTTTACGAATTATCACACCCCCAAACTTAAATGTTGCTAGTCCTCGAACAACACATGCAAACACAATGAATGAATGAAATGAATGAATTTGGACTCCGTCAACTCAACCTGCTTCCCAATATGGTTTTATCAATACATTTCTCTATTCAACATGATCGAGAATAATCTAAACTTGAAAAATAATCCATTTCTCAAAATAGGACATGCATATTCATTTATCATTTGCAAACCAAGTCACATGTAGATGATAGTAATCCTAGTACAAAGTGATAATTCTTGCAAAACTCTCCTCACCATATTTCAGGATATTCGAAGATCTTTTTTTTTGGCTCCCCTCACCATATTTCAGGGTATCTGGGGAAAGTTTTCTTTTTAAAGCGTTCTTATTATGATTTTTCTTTGCTTTTTTATGCGAACCTTGACATTTGTTGATGCCAAGTCCCGGTTACTTAGCTTAGGTCAATCACCCCCTTTTATTGTTCTAATAACTTAAAGTAGGGATACTGAACATGCAAGAAAATTCTTGTGAAATATTACCATTTCCAATACCATTAATTCCCTTAAAGCACGTGGTTCACATTTGTTTAACTCAATTCTTATCATTTCAATTGAAAAGATTAGCATAAAATTGAATTATAATAATGTACTATGATATTCTCATGATTCATTTACATGTTACTTGCAAGTTTCTTTAACACATAGTCCTTAGCCTAAATTTTTGATTTTTCATGAAATCGATTTCAAGTTTAAAGTTTTTCTCAACCTTCCACATATTTCATCAAAATGGATTGAAATAAGATAATTTTCACCGGCAAAATTTGACATAATATGCAATCTAAACAAAACATAGAAAACAAACCTACGACCGAGAATTATACACCCCCCCAAACTTGAGAGATGCATTGTCCTCAATGCATGCAACTACATGAAACCTACATGATATAGACTGAGAAATAAATACAAAAAGAATATAAAATGGAAAGGATAGGTACTCCCCTATGTGTCTGATGCGGAGGAGTCGTCGTCGTCGCGCTCACTTTCTTCACCAGGCTGATGTGAAGATTGACCAAAATAGGCTCGGAACTCGGGAGGTGTCGATGGGAATGGTGGTAAAGCCTTCATATCAATCTGTCGGTCCTCCATGAGTCTGCGAAAGTGCTCCTCCATAGCTCGATTGGACAATTGTAGAAATCGGGCTTGGGCTGCCGTTAAATTCTCCAAGTTAGTCAGCCTCACATTGGTTGGGAGCGATTGCGAGTGACGTCCCAAATATATTCTATAGAAGCTCTTCTCAGGCAATTCATCTCAAGTTTCAAGCCATATTATCGACACCACAAGTGCAGTCCATAAAGTCCTCCCCCACTACCTTGAACTCTTAGCCCAAATAAAATAATGAAACAGCTTAAATCAAAAATTTATCCACAAGAAACACATCCTCATGTCCGCAAATATATGATAAATGTAAACCACCCACTTGCACATCTTTTACTTAAAGTAATAAAATAGGTGATTCACTAAAAGCAGTAAAACAAATTGCGTAGAACTTCAACGGTCCAAAATATGCAAAGATGGAGGATTTTGATATTGAAAATAATATCAACTAAGCAAACCATGGTTTTCATGTCGACGGGCTCAAAAAATTCTTTTCGTTGATATGTGGTAGCTCCCGTAACTCCTCTGGGATCAAAAGTTATGGCCAGTTGAAGTTGGCATGCTAGAAACTCGTATTTTGCTATTTTTTTTATGCTGTCTGGGGTGGTGGCGCCGGGGCACCAAAAATTGAGGCCTAGGCGCCAACTTGCTGACTCAAAACTTGCAACATGTTATTTCCTTGAAAAATATGGCGCCGGATCATGGCGCCGGAGCGCCACTTCTCTGATCCCAACTTGCTAGAACATGTTCTTTTGTGAAACTTAGCGTCGGGTACCAAAAATTGAGGTCGGGACCCCACTCAAACTGCATTGTCTTGTCTTGATTGGTGAATATAAACTTGAAACTCCTTGATTCCATCATTTATCAACTTGAAAGTGGATTGAAAGTCCATATTTGAGTATGATAATCCTGTCCTTCCTTGCCTTGGGAGATGACTACTTTATTCTTGAAAAAAAATCAAAAAGTGTAATGGGTTGCCTCCCATTCAGCAATAAATTTATCGTCTTCAGCCCGACGTTGCATTATTATTAGCCAATTTCTACTCTATCGAACTTCCTTCCATGCGGATTGTGCACTGGAAGTTCAGCTCTCTTCTTAGCCTCTTCAAATGGATCAGTTAGCCTCTTTTCTTGAATTTCATAGAGACTATAGAAGAGGTTTTCAGGGTCTTGAACAATGATGGCTTCAAGATGTTGCTTTCCAAGGCTTTGCATTGATTGATTAAGTCTTGTTGCACCTGAATTTCAGGAAGACAAATTAGAGGAGTGTTGATATGATAATTTCCAACTTTCTCCACTATATCAACCTCTATTTCTTCATCAATTTCTTCTTCCACTTCCTTTCTTTCCATTGGCTCGGCCACTTGTTCAAGAACATGCTGAGGTACAGGTTGCTTTATCACATCGATTGATATATCTTCATTAATGCTTAGAGTGACTTCGCAGCCCTGTTCCAACTCGTTTTCTTCTGCAATTTCTTCAATACGACTGGAAGACGGCTCTTGATGCCTACATTGGATTGCGGTAACCAATTGCTCCACCTATTTCTGCATGTTCTCATTAAATTGCATCTGACTCTTCATGAATTGCATGAACATGTCCTCCAAAGAGAACTTGCTTTCAGGTAGTGATGGCTCCTCAAACTCCTGTGCTTGACAATCGAAAGGCATCATATTCCTCACTTGGAAATATCTATGGTAGCCCTGTGTATCATTTGAATGCTCATAATAGCCCACGGACGCTGAATAATACACACATTGGATTGACAGATGTCCTTCGCCTCCACATAAGTCTCAGTAGCTTGAATAAGAATTATTCATTCCCTGCATATGATAATCAAAACTTGCGAATTGATCTGAGGGTGCCAATGTGTCATTAAACCCGTGGAAACGGTAAGTGCTTAGTGTTGAAAATTCTGCTTTTAGCCATTGGTAAGGATTTGAAGTCATTGAAAATTACAAAACAAAGACTCTTGAAATAGAATTTGATTAAAAGAAAAGAAAGAAAAGAAAAACTATGTATAATAAATACACATTCACAGAAGACAACTGAAATTGTTAGGTACTAAGTTTAAAGCACCAATCCCCGGCAACGACGCCAAAAACTTGACGAGCTGCGTATATATCAATTAAAATGCTCGCTATTTACGTAAGTATACGTGCCATGTCAAGTAATAAAGAGTTAGTAGAGTATCGTTCCCACGAGGATTATGTTAAACTGAATAGCACCTTGGATCTCAATTGTTTGAGTGAATTGGTAGAATAAATGAGAGTTTTCTTTTAAAGAATAAAACTAAACTAAACTAAGCAGTAAATGACCAGAGTGAGATGGAATATTGCTGAGATTGCCTTGAGATGATAAAGATAGGTGGGAATATGAATTCATTGAATCATAGCTATGTTATTCGCTTCCAATTAAGTTAGTTGTGCAGACATTACTAATCTAAGTTCATTCATATTCATATATGTCTTCCAACACATACAAACCTAACCAAGTTTTAGTTATATGCTATGTTCCCATGCATACAAGTAAAACCAGATTGATGACCATATAACCTAATAATGATTACACATGGTTAATCGGTATATTCCTATCCATATTAACATCTAATACAACATGAGTTAGAATACCTGTGCCTTATATATGGATCTTATTCAAATCCCACTTTTGCAAGCATGAATCTGAATATTAGATCAATGCACAAGGTTTCAAGGCTTGTAAACGCATTAAGCATGATATATAAGGATAATCTCAAGTAACACAAGTCACAGCAGAACAGTATTATCAATTTAAGCATAAGAAAACCAAATATCATAAGCTATGAGTTCAAATCCTACATATCTCCCACCATAAGAAGGTTTAGCCCATTAACATGACTTCAATTCCCATTAAAATTAAGTTACAATCATCTCCAAGAACACAAAGAAAAGGAAAGAGAAAGAAAAGAGAATGAGAAAGAGAAGAACTAAATCCCGGAAGCTTCCACCAGCGAGATCAGATCTCCTCTTACGTTTGCGATGGAAAACAGATCTTTTTCCTTCTCTATGCGGCTGCTCTAGCGGCTCTCTCCACGCCTCTGCTCACTATTTCCTCTGGAACTCTAGGTTTCTATTTAAACATAACAGCTTGGGCAGCAAAACCCGGGCGTACGGATGCGTATTGGCGCCTAGGTGCCAACTCTCTGGAGCTGTTTAACTTAGAAACCTTTCTGGAAACCCTAGGACTTCATGCCTTGGCGCCTAGGTGCCAACTCCCTAGAATCAGTGTGAAGTGTGACTTCAAAAACCTTTAGAACTTTGCTTGCGTGTTGATGAAGTGGCAACTCTCTGGATGTAATGTGTTGTGTGAAGTGTTGGAGATTCTAACAAAGGCCTGTAGAATTGCGCAGGGCGCCAACCCCATGCTCCTTCACTTGGCTCTGTTTTGCATTCGACCCACTCGTGTGCTTGTAATTCTCCGTCCTTCCTGTAAAAATGAATGAAACTAAATAAATAAACTAAAAATGCCTAATTTATACTAAAATTGCATAAAAACTACATAATCTTCCTAAAATGCAAAGCGAGTGAAAATTTAGCTAAATAGATGCAAACTAAACCTAATCTCTTGGACTAACACGCAAAAATAGTCTGAAATAGGCCATGATAACTCGTATTTTTACGAGTTATCAAGAAGCTGGCTAAGGTTTGTTATAAAGAGGTCGTACGACTCCATGGAGTGCCAAAGTCAATTATCTCGGATCAAGATGCAACATTTACATCAAGGTTTTGGAAAAGTTTGCATGAAACTCTAGGCACCCAACTTAAGTTCAGTACCGCCTTTCATCCTCAAACTGATGGACAAATGGAGCGGGTGAACCAAATCATTGAGGATATGCTCCGAATGTGTACCTTGGAGTTTGGAGGATCATGGGATGAGTACATTTCGATTGTGGAATTCGCATACAACAATAGCTACCAAGCTAGCATCCCAATGGCTCCATTTGAGGCATTGTATGGTCGACGATGTCGAACGCCGTTGAACTGAGATGAAGTTGGAGAGAAAAGGTTAGCCCTAGACTTATCTCAACAAATGGTGGACAAGGAAAAAATAATTCGCCAGTGTATACTCACTGCCCAAAGTCGGCAAAAGAGTTACACAGATTGCAAGAGAAGAGATTTGAATATCCAAGTTGGCGAACATGTGTTTATAAAGGTCACGCCATTCAAAGGAGTTACAAGGTTTAGGAAAAGGGGAAAGCTGAATCTCAGATATATTGGACCATTCGAGGTTTTGGAAAAGGTTGAAAAATTGGCATATCGAGTAGCCTTACCCCCGGCATTAGCCCTAGTGCATAATGTATTTCATATATCGATGCTTAGAAAGTATGTTCCGCATCCACACATATATTAGTGGCTGAGAATTTACCAATTCAAGATTATCTGAATTATGAAGAAAGTCCAGTGAGAATCTTGGATCACAAGGTACAAAAGCTTTAGAATCGAAAAATCGAGTATGTGAAGGTACAATGGAACCGGTATTCCGAAAATGAAGTCACTCAAGAGTTAAAAGAAGAAGTGGAACGGAAATACCCCCAGTTATTTAAACAATAGACGGTTTTGGGACGAAACCTGTTATAAGGGGGGAGGATTGTGAAACCCAACCCATGTAGAACCCACATGTATACATTGAGCATGTATATGATATTTATATGTGAATTATTGAATTATGAATGATTTATGTGATTTTGCTAATTATTGCAATTAGGGTTAAGGATTAGCAATAGTGATGTGATTAATCATTTTGAGCTAAAATGAGACAATGGGATTAGAGCAAATTGTTGTTCATTTAAATGTACAAATACATCATGGAAAATCATTTAAATTCATTTAAAATGAATTATGAGCATTTATATGATAATTTTCAAGTTTAGTGGAAAAACACTAGAAAATTCATAACTCAACGCCTGTAAGGCGAATTCAAGTAAAATTTGAAATGGGAGTTGATGATGTTGGGCTTAGTAATTTGAAATTATTGGCTTATAAAATTTCTTGATGAAATGAGTATAATGATTTATTGATCATATTTCAATTTCAACCGTTAACTTTAAACGGCTATAACGGGAGCTAGGAAAATCGGATTAAGATGAAATTTGAAACGGTTGAATGAAATTATGAGATGTTTATTTTGGAAGTTTTGGATTAAGCTTAAAATATTAGAAAAATACCTGCATCGGTCCGCTTATACCCATCAAGTGGACCTAGTACCTTGTGCACATAAAATTTTTCATAAATCCATCTTTAACATGCTAGTATGATTTTCAATCATAAACTTAGAATCACAACATTTTTCATAGTATTTATCAAAGGAGATTTCTCAAAGTCACATTGAAGTAAAAACAACATTTCAACACAATTTAACTAAGGAATGGCCATCCTTAAATACCTCTAAAGTAGTTTCAATATTTACATCAAGAAGTTAGTACAAAATCACATTTATTCAAAGCAATTTAGAAAAGAAAAAATCATTTAGAAAATTTGCTTGCTTACCTGTGTCTCTTAACTTTCTGACTCCGCTTTTTCTTTGCCTTTGCCTACATGAGAATAATATATTTTTTTCATATATTTCTTTTTCTCATATTTCATTTAGTTTTCCAACCCATTTCAATTTTCATACATCATTTAGTTGACTTCTCAAGTCATTATGCACATATATAGCATATTTTTACACATTTCATCGGCTAACACAAAACATATATAAACACATAAATAAGGTATCCATTCATCCACATAAAATTCATTTAATAATTATCATTTATAGGTTCATTAACCTTCATTTGCCACTTTTCACTCCTTTTTACAAAATACACACATCGGTGCCCGTTTTAAGCATACGTTGTTGCCATAGCTTCATCAATCAATTCCAAAATTTTGGTATTATCATTATGAAATTATAAACAGATATATAATCATAAAATTCAATATATTTTCATGAATTTTTTCATAAAACCATATTTTACAAATCATTTAGTATCCTTTCATATCTATCTCTTCTGATATGCCCATTTGGCAACACTTACATAACATATTTCATAAAAATTTCTAAGTTAGAAAATTAATCCATATTTCAGCATGTAAATTAACCTTAATTAATACTTCATTTAGGGTATTTTTATGGAATTTAAATCCACTCACCATAGGTTTCCAAAACAGCAAGTTTGGAGCCCATTTTCACCCATTTAACGTGTCTTTTGACACATAACCCTAAGCAGTTTAATAAATCCGAATTTTCAGAAAATAATTCCATTTTTCCTAATCCAAATCTAGGGTATTAATACATGTTTAACATCCATAAATAAAAACCTCTCAAACAGCAAGTTGCCTACCCATTTCGGGTCCCATTTTCACTCCATTTATGCATCTTTTCATAAATCCATAAAAACCGGATTTTGAGCTTATTTTCCCAAATCCTTTTGGGAATCAATAATACATTAACCCTAGGGTATTTTACCCTACATAGAATTCAAAAATAATGCAAACCTATTTCCATATGATTTTTAGCATAGAAACGAAGAAATCGGGTCATATTTACCCCTTTGCATTCCATATTTTCTAAAATTCATCATTTAAGCACAAACCAACATATGTTTTGCATTAATACATGATTCATAACCTAATCACATCATCAAACCAAAACAGAAACTTCTCATGGAGATTTAGGGTTTATCAACTTGAGTTTTCAACTCATATATCATTCAAAACTTCACTTTTCATCATCTAAATCATGAAAATTCATGCATACAATCTAACACCCATTCCATATTCAATCAAAGGCATGTTAAATCATCATTTTAAGGATTGTTTAAGCATCCCTTTCATATTCTCATTTTGGATTTTAAAACTCAAAATAACCAACTCAAACAACACATATACTTGATTTAGTGTTAACTCAAACCCTAACACTTGGAGATGATTTCCTCCTCAAATTCACTTCTTTTTTCTTGCTATTCTTCCTTCTCTTTCTGGCCAAAATGGACGTGAGTTGCTGCTGTTTCTTTGGGGTGAAAAATCCAACACTTAGCAATTTTCCAAATCTCCACTCAAATGGACGTGCATGGATTTTATAAGCTGGATTTTTTTCAGCTGTGGACCCCACTTCTTGGGAATTTTCCACACCATTAAATGGTTACTTATCCCCTTTGAAGTTCTGGACATTTTATAGCCATTTAAATTAGGTTTTTACCATTTTTCAAAAATCCAAATATTACTTTCATCCATGACCGTCCAAGCTGTCCAGCTAGCACGTCATTTGCTGTCCATTTTTTCAGTAATTTTTTTATTTTTTTAATAATTAAAATTTAAGGGTAAAATATACACTTAACTAACCCTTAATTCATATATTAATTTTGTGTTAAAAATTTAACAAAATGGCAGCAATAAGCATATTCATTGCACGTCACTTGCCGCATATGCTATCCATGTTTTCTCTCTCCAATTCAGCTGCATTCTAATATTTTTATTGCTGGAAATTTGCATGATTGAATGCATATATTGGTGTCCCTACGTGTGAGCAATATAAATACATATTTTAAAAATAAAAAATAAAAAATATGCATCAAGAACAGCCCATGGACGTCCCCTCTTGCCACCTTGCCTATGCTTAGGTTGTTTGCTTTGTAGCTTCATCATGCTAAACATTTAATGGCTGGATAATTCATGTATTTTTGCATTTAATATAAATACATAAAATACCCTAGAAATGGGCTGCATTTGACACCTCAACTCCCATTAAAAACATGCAATTATGCATTGTACTCTAGCATTAATTATTGGATATTTTTGAGGTGCATTAGTCAACCATGCTCTCCTTTTTCAATGCAGGTATTTTTTCAATATTTTATACTTAATCTAATCCATCCAATATAAACATCTAATAATTTCATTCAACCTTTTCAAATTTCATCTCAATCCGATTTTCCTAGCTCCCGTTATAACCGTTTAAAGTTAACGGTTGAAATTGAGTTATGATCAATAAATCATAACACTCATTTCATCAAGAATTTTCATAACCCCTTAATTCCATAATACCAAGCCCAATATCATTAATTTTCATTTCAAATTTCACTTGAATCCGCCTTATAGGAGTTGAATTGTGAATTTTCTAGTGTTTTTCAACTAAACTTGACAATTATCACACCAATGCTCATTATTCATTTTAAATGAATTAAAATGATTTTCCATGATGTATTTGCACATTTAAATCAACAATAATTTTCTCTAATCTCATTGTCTTATTTTAGCTCAAAACTGATTAATCACATCATTATTGCTAATCCTTAACCCTAATTACAATAATTAGTAAAATCACATAAATCATTCATAATTCAATAATTCACATATAAATATCATATACATGATCAATGTATACATATGGGTCCTACATGGGTTAGGGTTTCACAACCTCTAACTCTATGACCCGTAGGATGACCTCACCAGGCTGTTTAGGAGGGGGTTGCTCCATTACTTCCTCTCCCCTGGCTAGAGCTTCCTGACGTTCCTGGGTAGCCTCTCTCTCCAGGCGGTCAATTTGCGCCCTTAGTGTTCCGTATCGGAACTTAATGTACCCTGCATCAAACCTAAACCACAGACCTAAGTTAGTTGGAACTGGGGCAACTCTCCTTCCCCAATATCTTTGTAAATCCTCCTCAGCAACCCAATCGATAATGACCGATGGCTTAGGTAGTGGGCTGGCCAGGGTATATACTGGAGAGTTTGGGGGTGCAAGTGCATTGCTCGAGGACCCCGCCTGGTGGGTTTCAGATAGTATTGGAAACCCTGGTCGTTGGCTGGGGAATATTGGACGACGTGCTTCTGGTCCTCTAATATATGGAAGTTCTTGGTAACTAGTGGGAACTGGGGGTCGTATGGTTAGACCTTCTTGGGAGGCTAAGCATCTGTTAACTCTCTCCTGAGCCCGTTCCTGTTCCTACTCTTCTTCTAGTTCCCTTGTACTTAATGGAGCCTTTCCTCTATCTGCCATCTACATATAAATCATCGATGATAAATAAATCAATCATGATTTCATGTATTCTAGCTTGATCATTTCTTTCCTTTTCTGCCTATTTACCAATCTATGCTCTGATACCAACTTCTGTGGCGCCCCGAACTGGGGTGCCTAGAAGCCTTACTCCGGGATCGTTTTTGATTGGTAAACGTGACTCAGGATTGTTGCCCTGATCACATGGCAGGATATATATATATCATCAATACATGGAAAATTTCCATCATTCATCCAACATGAAATATATTTCACGTATCACAGTTATAATCACAACCAGTTCATAAAACATCATCATTGAAAAGATGTTCTTTTCCATCTAAAAATTATCATCATTGTCTTTACATAAAACTTTACAAGTACAACATTTATATCAAAATTTGCATGTCATTTTGCATGCTGCTTTCAACATCATTTCCTATTTGTCGTTGAAAAAGCATTAGTGAGTAATAATACTCAGTAACCAAGTCATACATAATTTTTCAATCATTTTCATGCATTTCATAAAATGAAAATGCAATGCATTCATAGCATACGTGATATTCCTTTAGATGCGACTCTAGCTAGGAATCCATCCCATATATGCTCCCATCTCAGGGAGGTCGTCGCCGGCCTAGGCCTGTATAAGCGAATTTTTAAATAGCAAGGGGGACATCCGGTCTGCTTACTACTTCAACTATGGTCTATTCCTCATGCACATTCTCATTCACATACACATGCCGGCATGATATTTGCAAATCATAAAAAATTTCATAAAAATCATTTAATAAATAATTTAACAAACGTACTTCAGTTCATGTAAAGCAGTTATAGGTGTGGTCATCCTTAAAAAAATTTTATAAAGCAATTTACAAACAATTTCAAGCATTTTGGAAATAATTTGCAAAAGATATGACTTGCTTACCTTCTCAGTAGGTGTCATCGACTTTTTACTTTCCTTTTCTTATTCAAGGAAAAAGGATATTTCATTTCTTCTATTCAAATTGCTTCCCATGCATGCTTTATAAAATTCGGGCATTATTTCTTTATATGGATATTTTTATCCCTAGGTTCCTAAAAAATTTCATCCTTATATTTAAATATTAATCTCAAATTTTCTCCAAAATTATGTTGTTTACTATTCATGGTACTGTAGCAATCGTGTTCATCCTAGGTTACTGTTCACAGCGTGTTGGTTACTGTTCATGGGTTAAAAAAATTGACATTTTTTCCAAAAATAAAAAATACCATGACGTAGCTTATGCTAAGTATATCATGAAAAATTTCATAAATTTTGAATTTAACATCATTAACTTGGCTAAATAAATCACTTTCTCCATATACTAAAAGTCAACATAAATTCACTTAAGCATAATCCTTAAATCCAAAAATTATGAAATTAATATATCATCATTCCAACATCATAATTATCATAATCGTACATCCCAAATAATTATTTATCATTTTTAGAGCATTCGGGAAGATAGCATATTCATATGCTATCTTCCCGAATGCTATATCTTTGTTTCAAATTTTTGATGTTTTGGCATAATTCCGATTAAGCATTATAACTACACTTATTTTCTCATGCTTAGACATTTATAATTTCAAAAAGTGCATGGAGCTTTGTGCAGCCCAACCTAAGCCTGCTCATGCCTCCCTATGCTTCCCTATTTTATTTTTTATTTTTTATTTTTAAATTAATTAATTTAAACTAATTAAATCCTAGACGTTGGTTTATGATGATGATGATCATGGACCATTGATTTTTGGTCAATTTCTCAACCACCCCCCTGCCATGCCCCTGCTGCAGCTGCTTTTTCATTTAATTTTTTAATTTTTTAATTACTTATTTTAATAAAAAGTCAAATGTTATTTAATGAAAAAGATAAGTTACTTTTTTATCTTCATTTGACGTTTCATCTTGACCCTTGATTTGTGATTTTTGTCACATCTTAACCCATTCATCATGTTTTATCATGAATTTTTAACCATCCATAAAAAATTTCATCAAAATCTGACGTTCGGATTGCAAATTATGAATTTTTCTTTAATTTTCCACAAAAATCCAAAATGGGATTAAAATATAAAAAAGAATTATTATTTCTTCCTGTAGTGATTAAATCCCCTCTTTGTCTTTTGTGATTAAGTTAATCCAAGTAATTAACTCTTAATCACGTGTCTTAATCCCCAGTTACTATTCATGTGCACTATTCACGTGGGTTAAATTCTTAATTGCATTATTTTAATCTCCAATACACACATCCACAAATATAATCCATGAATTTTCATTTATCATAAAAACAATTACAAAAGAATCTAGGGTTTACAACTCGAAACGACACGTATATGGTCTGGGTTTCACACCAAGGCACCAATTTTCTAAGTGACTGTTGGTTTAGAATTTATGGTTATGATAAAATGACATCTGAATGTGTAAGGAAAAGCAACCTTACACTATGAAAGGTGAAAATAGAAATGAGAAATGTAGGAAAAAAAGGAGTTTCCTTTTGATTCCTAAATGAATGTATGACGTTTGATGTTATGAAAACGTAAGTCCATTTGATTTTATTCAGATTCTAAGTGTATATGAAAAAGGAAAGGTCATTGATCTTTCTAGATCATATAATTGACTATTTATATTGTTTTACGATAAGAAATGATATTGACATGATTTTATATGTTGCTTTCTACAACATGCCTATCACCTTAGCTCTTGAACAAGGGAAAGACAGTTGCAGATATGAGTCAACAGAGAATAAGGGGAAGCCAGTATTAAATCTAATCGACCAGGGCAAAGAGAACAAGTAAGACCAAGGGCTCGTCAACGACGGGAAAATATAAATTTTGAGTCAAAGGTTGAAGGTGGAGCTGCTGTAGGTAACACCTCACAGGTAGAAAGACTGCAGGAAAGGATAACTGCAGCTGTAGAAGGAGCTGTATAGTAGGCCACTCCAGATTGGGCGGCCCAAGCAGTAGAAGTAATACAAGGTCTTTGGGAAAAAGCCCAACAAGACCAATTAGAAGAAGGTGGAAGAAATGGACTGGTACAGGTAATAACTCCTAACCTAATACCCAAACCTTTAAGGGTTGATAATAGTAAGATAGAAGCAAATGGAAAGGTTATTAATGCCTTTCTAGCTCGACATCCACCGAAGTTCTCAGGTGAATCAGATTCTATATAGGCTAAGCAGTGGATGACTGAAACCACAAAGTTGTTTAAAGTTTGTACATGTAGTTTTCTGTGATACCTAAGCATTGATTGACAATGCTTATAAGTGATAGGAAACCCTAATGGCTATTATGCCATAACTAAGGAAGGTAACGTGGTAAACTTTTATGAAAAAAATTTAATAAGAAATATCTTCCAATAGGACATCAGGATATAATACATGTTGATAGTGAACATGTACAATCAGGGCAAGGACAACTTGACCTTAAAGACTAAGGAACTTGGTATAAGAAAAGAAAGGAGTAAGAAAGGCCAGCTCAACCAAAGCTAATTATAGCTACCGGTTAATAAAAAGTCTTTGCAAATTATGCAGAAAGGTTCAGCAAAACGTGTCTAGTTAGCATGTATGGAAGAAAAAGAAGATTACACATATGATACTACAAAGCTTGGTATCATGTATCATAACAATGGATGGTAGATAGATGACGAAAAATGAAAGCAAGAAAGATTTTTAGGATTCTCTTCATTTCCGATGTGGTCGGAAGATAGGTATGAGAGAAATTATCTCTATATAATATTCATAAGAAATGAGATTAAAAAGAATGATAAGGACTCTTACTGGTTTATGAAAACTAGAAAGGGAGACAAGGAAGAAAATGTTTTAGACTGGGTTATTACCAGTGCTCCTATTAAGTAGTCTACGCTAGTATAACCTAGTTGTGGACATTATGAGGTGAAAAGGAATGGATGGTTTAGCAAAAGTATCTTTTGCTAAGACATGTATGAAATTTTATATGAAAGCATCTTTTGCTCTTTACTATAGAAATGAATGTATTATGTTATGTGAATAGTATGTGTAGGAAAAGAAGATTATGGCTGTTGATCTCTACTTAATATGATTAAATGGGGAGCTTAAATCTTACCCTATGATAAGATGAGAAATTCTATAATTTCTCTACGTGTAAGAAAAATAGTATGATATCATAAGAATAAGATATTGATGATACAAAGAAAACGACAATTACAATGAGAAACTCATATGGGAACAGGAAATAGGAAACCATAGAGATAAGTAATAGGTCTAATGGACGAAGGCTAAAAGTGTCACCAAGACAGAGTAGCGCAGTGGAAGCGTAGTGAGCCATTGAAGTATTGGAAAAAGATGATAAGTTGGCAAATTCATATGAACCTTACCCCGATATATGAAATGTAATAGGTTTCGAGACGAAACCTATTATAAGGGGGGAGAATTGTGATACCTAGACCCAAGTAGGGCTTATATATATGCATTTGGCATATAAATATGGATCATGTATGATTTAGCTGAATTATGAATGATTTTCTTTGCAATTTTGATGATTGATTGTAATTAGGGCAAATGGTTATGAATGATGATTATTAAGCTGATATGAGTAAATATGATTAAAGTGGCTTAATGAGGGTTAGGGAACGTGAATATATTGAAGACAATTACCTCATATATTATAGTTTAACTAATGGAGATTATGTTGATAATTATAGAGTTAAGTGAGAAAATGCTAAAAAATTAATAACTTGACGCCTCTAATGCGGATTGAGATGAAATTTGAAAGATAAGCACATAATTTTATGCTTAATCTTATGGAAAGGTTGGATTATGAAAATTTTAATGGGATTAGGGTGAAAATTGATCATTACCGTCCAAAATCCGAAGATAGTTTCAAATGATCATAACTTGAGGTAGAAAAGTCGGATTGAGACAAAATTTGAAATGGATGGTTAAAATTATGAGATCAATGCTATGAGAGGATTGTATTAAGATAAGTATTGTGGGATTATGTTTGCACGAAAAAGGTGAGAACATTTGACTTTTGTGCACCATAAAGTAGCTTGCATTTATGTTAAAATTAAAGTAATAAATTATATAATTAATGACATAAATGAGGTGTCGAAAGGAGGTAATTGCAAGTGGATTTTGTGAATTTCTTAAAATGAAAAAATCCATGATAATATCAAGTAATTAATGAGATGATTTAATGGCTAATAGGCTAGCTTAAGGGAGGCACATGGAGGTGGCATCCCATGGACGATTAAAGGATTGTTTACTTGATTTTTTAATTTTTTAAAAAAATTGAAAATATGAATTTAAATGACCTAGGCAGATAAGTTGAGTTATGGACGTGATATGGGTTGATTTTTGTGGCAAGAAAAGGCCAAAAGGTCCATGACAAGTGGACATCTCCAAGTGGACAGCAAGGTGGAGGCTAAGAAAGGTGCATGTTCAAGCTGCTGTTTGGATTTTTTTATGATTTTCTTAAATGATAAATGGACCCCTAAGCATGATATTAGCTAGGGTAATTAAATTTCCATAAATTAAAGCTGCATTTTTATGGAAAAATTGCAAAAGGGGCAGCCACATGGGACGTCACATGTGTGGACAGCTAGGGGGCTAAATTTAGCCATGATTTGATGAATTTTATATAAGATAATTACCTATTTTACTAGGGTAATATTGTGCCATGTCATCAAGGGAAAATATTCCCATTAATTACCCTCCAAATGAGGTGGCAAAGTGGGCCCAAAAATCTAGAAAATGAAGGGCATAAGAAGAAGCACATGGGACGTCCATATGGGGATATTTGGCATTTAAAAATTTTATAAAATAAAAAAATAATAAAAATGGGTTGCTTGGGCAGCAAGAAAGGAGGAAATAAGGAGGAAAGTGGTAGCAAGGGGTCGTTCAAGCCAGCAAGGAGATAAAGAGAAAGAGAAAGAGAGAGAAAGAGAGAATTCAAGGGGGAAAACACCCAAACAAAGGCAGCAGCCTTGAGCACAACCAAGGGGGAGGAAAAGGAAGAAAAAGAAGAAGAAAAAAAAGGAAAAGAAGGAAGGAAAGAGGAGAAACTAATTTAGGGAAGCTTGGATTCAAAGTTTCCTAGAATCAAGTAAGTATGGATCAAGTTTTGGATGTTTTAATCCTAAGTTTCTTCTCTCAAGTTATGGATCATGAATTTGATTCATAATGAACCCTTAAAGGATGATTCATGATGTCTTTGATCTGGGCATTGAATGAGGATTGAATGGTATGGATGAATTTAAGGGTTTAAAGAGGTTAAGATGGATGTTAGGGTTGAATTTTGAGAAGAAACCTAACTTGGAATTTCTCAAAACCCTAAACCAAGTTGCTGTATGATTTAAGAATGATTATTTGTATGTAATTCATGTTCTTTTGAAATACATATGATGATTTAATCATTGGTTGATGATTTTAGCAAATATGAAACCCTAAGTTTTAAGAAATGACCCGATTTTCCATTTTTGGGTTAAAAATTATACAAGGAAGCACTTAAATGGTTTATGAATGAATTTTAGGGTAAATTACCCTAAATTAAAGATCCTTTGGATGGCCCAAGTGGGCTGGATGAGTTTTCCGTAAATCTGATTTTTTAGGGTATGTATATGCGACGTCCAAACGGGGGCCAAAACTTGTGCTTTCCATATGATTTTTGTTGCTAATTGTAATGAAATGATTTATGGATATTATGGAGGGTAAAATACCCCATGTTTAAGTTACTTTTATTATCCAAAATGGTTTGAAAAGATTAGCCCTAAATCTGATTTTATGAACATATGTTTGGACACGTCAAAACGGGTCAAATGAATACCCAATATGTGTAAAGATATTG
Source organism: Annona cherimola (assembly GCA_030490835.1). NCBI lineage: Eukaryota > Viridiplantae > Streptophyta > Magnoliopsida > Magnoliales > Annonaceae > Annona > Annona cherimola. The sequence goes on from CM059976.1 coordinate 58,001,237, forward strand.
CTGTTATGGAAGTAAACGAATTATGGATTTTAAACATGTGATAATACCATAAATTTGGGTTAAGAAAAGCATGATTATTTGCTGGAATTTATGGATTAGAAATCTTTTTTGATTTAAGTATCAAAAGAGGCGTTGAAAGGATGAAAAATAGGTCCTAACATATCTGTTTTGGAACCCTATGATGAATGGATTAAAATTCCGAAATTAAACCCTAAATTATATGTTAATTAAGGGTTTTAATCATGCTGAAATAAGACACAAGTTTCTGTGTTGAGAAATTTTAAGAAATACATAAATTATGTGTTGTAAGTTGAGTGTATGTGGAAGTCTAAACATGGACAAGTGATAAATAACTTATGTGAATTCCTAAAATGCAAAAATTCATGAAAATATGAGGGAATACAGGATTAAGGTACTGTTTTGGTAGTTAATTATAATCTCAAATTTTGAGATTAATATATGATGCCTAAGTTATCAACTAAGTGCTTAAAATGAGCACCGATGTATGAAAAGTGAAAAATATGTTAAAAATGATATATTGAGGTAATGAACCTCTAAATAATGATTTAATGAATGGTTATTGTATGCATGAAAGTTTACCCTATATAAGGATATTAAAAAATGAAAGGAATGAATGGATAATGTCATGTATAGGTTATGATATGTATAAACACCCGACTTGAAAGACAAGAGGGTTAAACTAGTATAATATAAATCCAAATGGATTTATGTAGATTGGAAAACCTTAAGGGATGTAAGCATTTGAAGTTGATGCATATAAATGAAATGTCATTTTCATTTATCTAGGCAAAGGCAAGGAAAAGAATGGAAGAAAGGGATTGAGGCTATCTTAGGTAAGCAAGCGAACTTTCCAAATTATTAATTTTTCCTTATGTGTTGGAATGATTTAAGTTGTTATGTCGATGCTTTTATGAATGTTTTACAAGCGGGCAAGCACAAGTTTTGGAAATGATGGCTTTAATGAAAAGTCGCAAGTTTTGAAAATGATGACTTTAATGAAAAGCCTCAAGGTTTGCTTCATGAGAAGCAAGCAACACTTTTTAAGATAATTATTTTATCACGAGTGTTGCCAAAGATTGGAAATGTTTTATGCTAATAGATTTATGAATTTGCTTACAAATAAGCAAGTTCTTCAAGATGATATTTTCAAAGGATTTTATGGTTTATACCGATGGTTTTAAGAATTTGCTTACAAGCAAGCAAGTTTTTTATGATTATATTTTCAAAAGGATTTTGCAAATTAGTTTGAGTTACTTTTACGATATTTTGTGACAAACAACTATGTTTATGAAAGAAAAAGAAAAAGGGATTTGATTTATGGAAAAAGATTGGTTTTTCTATGCCATGACACTTGAATATAAACGATGATTTGGACATAGTCTTTATGTTTTCAAATGATGTTAGAAAAGTTTTGATTTCCTTAAAGTGGAAAATATTTTGAAAATGCTTCAAAAATATTTACGTGGATGTTTCTAAAGGTATTTAAGGATGGTCAACCCGATAAGTTGATTCAATAAAATGATTTAATTTTGGGTTGCTAAAATAGCATACAAAAGGCTATATAAGACCCCTTTTATGTAAAAATGACAAGAAGGATGTGTGGACAAGAATATGATATCAGGATGAACAAAAAGGGAATGATGCAATTACATAACTTTTGTGGGTTAAAAAGCCCCGAAATTGTGAAATATGTTGTTTATTCTCGAAAATTCAAAAAGCTTTGAAGTTTCTTTATCATAATAATTTTAAGGTTTATTTTAAGAACTATTTTTTTTAGAAAAGATTGTTTTCTCAAACATATCAAAAGCTTATCAAAATGTTTTACTCAAAATATTTCTAAAAGTATTTAAGGGTGGTCAACCGAAAATTAGATTTCAAATGATAACTTGTTTAAAGTGGGTAGTGCGCTCACTTTACGAGTTGACACGGACTGCGGTCTGTGATGTGTTTTTTCAAAATGATTTAAAACGACACAGACCTCGGTCTGTGATGTTTTTCAAGAATGGATGCGGACTGTAGTCTGTTATCCCACTTTTTCAAGATGGTTTAAAAGGACACGGGCTGCAGTTTGTGATACTTTAAACCACACGGACTACGGTCTGTGATGATGATGTATGGTGCACTAATATAAGGAATAGGTCGGTTGTAGAGCACAGTCGGAGATGGACCGGGGCCCACTCTACATATGACCAAGTCGCTAAGGGATGACAGGAGGCCAGCGGCGCCCTCCCTGAGATGGGAGAAGATAAAGGAACAGCCGCCTGGCTAGTATGCTATTAAGGATTCTCTTCCAAAAGATAGAATGATCACTTGCTAAGTGTTACTACTAGATGGGGAGAAATGCATTTGCATATGTTTTTCTTTTGAAAAACCCAAAAATTGGGACATAAAAGAATTTTTACGAAAAGTTATCTTAAATGGATTTTATGAGCCTATACAAAATGATTACCCTAAAAAAATAGGGTGTTTTACAGAAAAGGTGTAAATAACAAAGATGAAAAAAAATGTTTCTATGCAAATTTTTTTATGAAAATGGATTATGTGTTTTATGCCTTGTTTGTTATAAACAAGCCTCAAGATGGGGATCATGAATAGGATTTATGTCAAAAATGTTTTTTGACATGAGAATGTCCATTGCCAAAGAGTTTATGTGAAAAAAGTTTTAGGGCATATGAATGTCCGTTTTTGTGAAACCCTGATCTTAGACACGTGTATAAAACCCTAAGGTTGTAAACCCTAGGTAATATTTTTGAGAAATATACATTCATGAGTATGAAAATATGTGGGAATAGAGGTTAAAATAATTATTTATGAAATTCGGATGAATAGTGCATATGAATAGTAACATTGGGATTAAGACACTGATTAAGAGTTAATCACTTGGATTAACTTAATCACAAAAAGTCAGAAAGGGAGATTTAATCATTACAGGACGAAATAGTAATACTTTTTGATATTATAATAGAATTTCGGATTTTAGTGAAAAATTGAAGAAAAATTCATAATTTGCAATCGGGACGTTGGATTGAGATGAAATTTTTTATGGACGGCCAAAATATTATGATGATCATGATGAATGGTTTAAGATTTGATAAAAATTATGAATCAAAGGTCAAGATGAAATGTCATTTGGAGATCAAAAAGTAGCTCTGCTTTTCATTAATTATAAATTTTACTTTTTATTAAATATAAATAATTAAAAATAAAAATAATTAATGAAAATCAGAGCTACAACAGGGGGTGGTTGGGATCCTTAACCAAAATCAATGGTCCACATTCATCATCATCATAAATCAAGGGCTAGGATTTAATTAGCTTAAATTAATTAATTTTAAAAATAATAAATAATAAATAAAAATAGGGCTGCCATAGGGGGCTGAACTGCTGTAGGGTGGGCTGCACATGGCTCCATGCACCTTTTGGAAATTACAAAAAAATACATTTATAATTTAATACCTCAAGCAAGGGGGTAAATGTCAATTTGATGAAAAATCAAAAACTAAAAATAGGGCCAAGGGGTGGACATCCAAGGCACTCCAAATCCCAGCTCCATTTGAGCATTTTCCACCCCCACCACATTTTAGCTTTAGAGAGAAAGGAAAAGGAAGTTAGAGAGAGAAAGTGAGAAAGGAGGAATGATATCTTCATTTGGGGTAAGTGAATTCTATTAAAAAAAATTTTGGATGTTAAGTAGGGTAAAACCATGCTTAAATAATGCCTAATAATGAGAAAATAAGTATGGTTATAATGCCAAAGTGTAATTATGCCAAAATATCGAAAATTTGGAGCGAAGATAGAGCATTCGGGAAAATCATGTATGAAATGTGCAAATAATGCTCCAATATTGCTAAATGATGATTTGGGATGAATGTTTATGATAATTATGATGTTGGAATGAAGATATATTGATCTCATAATTTTTGGAATTAAGGATTATGCTTAAGTGAAATTATGTTAATTTTTAGTATATGGAGAAAATGATTTATTTGGCCAAGTTAATGATTATAAATTCATAATTCATGAATTTTTCCATGATATACTAGACATAAGCTATGTCATGATATTTTTTATTTTTGGAAAAAATGTCGATTTTTAGAACCCATGAACAATAACCAACACGCTATGAACAGTAACCTCGGTTGAACAGTGATTACTACAGTAATTGCTACAGTACTATGAACAGTAAACAACGTGATTTTTGGAGAAATTTAAGATTAATATTTATACTTTAAAGATGGGATTTTAAAGGAATTTATGGATAAAAAAAATTCATATAAGGAAGTGATGACCAAATATCTTTATAAGATTAACCTCTATAGAAATGAGGTAATAAATGATTGTAAAGTATGCATGTAAAGCAAACTAAGACATTGAATGATATAGATAAAATATTATTTTTCCTTGTATAGGAAAAGGAAAGGAAAAGGTGGAGGACACAGACAGGGGATATAAGCAAGCACAACTTTGAAAATATGATTTTATGGCTTCATTGTAAGCAAGCACAACTTTGAAAATATGATTTTATTGCTTCATTGTAAGCAAGCAAACCCTCTTGAAAATATGTTTTATTCTCAAGTATTTATGAAATGTGTTTAAGGATGGTCATTCCTATAATGTTTTGAAATGATGAATGTTTATGAGTTTTTATGAAAAGTCATGCCGGCATATTGATATCATGTGATGTTCATGGACATGTGCACATGTATGATGTATAATGAAGAGGCTTTGGTGGAGGTAGAAAGCGGATCAGAGGGTCCCCCTTCACTATTGCCAAGTTGTATGGGCTGTGTGCCGACGGCGTCCTCCCCAGAGGTGAAGGCAAAGGAATGTTATGTGTGAATGAATGCATTTCATTTTCATACATAAATTGAAAAGGAAAGCATTGATTTGAAATGATGTTTTTAAGGGATGGTGTAAATAATTCTCTACACGAGAATGACAAGTCACCTGGTGTAAGAGGTATATAATGTTGGGAAAATCAAAAGTCATGCATGTAGGAGACCATGTAGCCGTTAAGAGGAAGAGAGGTGTGGCACCCCAAACCGAGACGTCAGTTCCTTACCTTAAGACCTTATTGATTGGTAAATATGAATCAGGATTGTTGACCTGATCATGCGGCGGGATATTAATTTAGGTTTCATCCAAATTTTTTTTGTTTCATTACTTTATCCATCCTCATTTCTTTTATTTGTACCTCACTTCATTCGTCTTGTAAGCAACGGTGCCCTTGTAATTTCGTTGCACATAGCATTTTAACATACTACATGGTTCCCTTACATACTTATTCATAAACTTATCCCCTGTCAGTTGTCATCAGTTGTACATATCATTCATAAAATTTTCATCTTGTTCTCTTAAAACCTTAGTTTTAACAACCTGGCCAAGCCATAACTATATAAAATTCATTTATAATTGAATGCTAAGCACTTACACTTGCATACATACATTATCGTATCTTAAAAATTCCAATCATATCATTCGATATACATAACTAATCATTTGGTACACACATGAATACTATGTCATACCTTTCTTCAAATGCATCATGTTCTCCACCTCTTGAGCTCCCCTATACCTGTCTGAGGTTTGGGAAAATAAAAAGTAATTTCATATAAATGTAATTCTCTCCGTTCGGTATTAGACACTTATCAAGAATCAACTACCAACAAGAGGAAACCGTTCATAAACACCTTTCATTTAAATCCTGCATAAAATTTTTCATTCAAATCCTTTATAAAACCTTTCATTTAAATCATTCATGACAACCATTTATATAAATCATTCTTGAAAATCATTCCTATCAACCATTCATATAAACTTTTTATAAGAGGACAAATGTATGTCCTAAATTATTTTCATACAAACTTATATTCATGAGGACAATCTTATGCCCTAAATCATTTGCATATAAATCTTATTATATAAGGACAATTATATGTCCTGAAACAATTCCATATAAATCTTATTCAATACAACGCATATGCATATATAAAAAATGTCCTGAAATAGGTGAGAAAACATTGTTTTCTATGACATTGTTATGTCCTGAAATATCATTAAATAAATATTACTTCATATGGACATCATCATGTCCAAAATATATCCTCATTGTTGGAAATATGTGGAAAACAAGTTAAATCTATGTTTTGATGATTAACAAATCAATTTGAGTAAGTCTTGGCTACTAACATGCTTGTGGATATGTTTAAGGGATATACATTTGAAGAACATAAAGCATGGAAGGCCAAGACGTTCCTCAAGTCGACTCCAAGATCGACTTCAAGAAGCCAAATCTGTCCAGAGTTGAAAATGGGAGAAGAACAAGTGAAGTCGCAGGCCAAGTCGACTCCACTTGCGACTTGGGAAGCCAAGTCGCAAACGAAGTCGACTCCAGCATCGACTTCAGTCGGGAGATTCACTCCAGAGCTGAATTTGGGATGGAAGAATGCCGAACTCGCAGTCGAAGTCGACTCCAGTTGCGACTTGGGCGAAGTTGCAGGCGAAGTCGACCCCAAGTTCGACTTGATGCTCTCAAGCTCAAAGATGCAGTTTCAAGTTCATTCCAAGAGTCAACTTGAGTGTTCTCAAAACCAAAATCAAAGGTGCAAGATCAACTTAAATCTATCAAGTCCAAAGCAAAGCTCCAAGCTTATCTCAAGATGAAGAAAGTCATGATATGACAACCAATCCAAGTTCAAGATACCAAGAAGTTATTCAATGATTCAAGTTCTCCTCAAGATTCACAAGGTTCAAGCTAATCCAAGAAAAATCAAAGACATGCTCTTCAAGATTGACAAGATCTACAAGTATGAGGAGCCATTCTAGAATGAAATCAATTAAAGGAAAGAAGCCTAAGCAAAACAAAAGCAATCTTCAAAGTTTTCAAGATCATCAAAGCCAACTGAGAAGGTGAAGTCGCACCCGAAGTCTACTTCACCTGCGACTTGGGTCAAGTCGATACCCAAGTCGACCCGACCTGGAACTTGAAGTCGCTACGGAGAAGCGGAGTCGCACCCGAAGTCGACTCCATCTGCGACTTGGGCGAAGTCGCATCCGAAGTCGACTCCGCATGCGGCTTGGGTCGCAACGGTCGGATATTATTCGAACGTTGGCGCATTTAATGCGCGCCAACCACCTTCTAACGTTCGGATTCCCTCCACAATTATAAAAGGGAGTTATTGTGGACGAGGGAAGTAGCTGAGAAACATTAAGTGTGCTTAACTCCTATATTCAAGAGCTCTAAAGAGATCAAGCCATTCAAAGAGGAAGAACTTTGCTTCAAACTGCAAGAGCCAAACTTCTGAATCATCAAAGCCAATACTACGAGTTCTTCTCTGCGCCAAATTGTTTCTGCACAACTGTAAAGTGTAGTTTCTTTTTGTTGTATTGAACTTGATTTAGCTTGGTAGCTAAGATCAAGTGAAAGCAAAGTAGTGTGTGATTGGAGTGGGACTCGTCACCTACTTGTGCTGTGTTATATGCCCCCTAGAGCTAGAATCTAGAAGAGAGCAAGAGGCTCTGGTTGTTGATGCCCCATAGAGCTAGAATCTAGAAGAGAGCAAGAGACTCTGGTTGTTGATGCCCCCTAGAGCTGGAATCTAGAAGAGAGCAAGAGGCTCTGGTTTTATATGCCCCCTAGAGCTAGAATCTAGAAGAGAGCAAGAGGCTCTAGTTGTATTCGCGGAATACAATAGTGGAACCCAAGTCACAAGGAGTGTGAGCTTGGAAGAGTGGAGTAGGGAGGTTGCCCGAACCACTATAAAAACCTTGCCTGCTTGATTTATATCTCTGCTCTCTATATTATCTTGCTTTCCATTTAGTTTCTTCATTAAGGGGACTAGATTAATCCGGGGTAAAGTTTCTGTTTAAGTTTTAAATTTTTAATTACCCAATTCACCCCTCCCCTCTTGGGTTTTGCCATTAACTCGGGACCAACAAGTGGTATCAGAGCAGGTCTTTTAGTTTTTACCAAAGAGATCTATTATCATGGTATCCCAATCTACTTCCGTTCCCGCATTTGCTGAAGGCCAATCTTTTACAAGGCCATCATTGTTTGATGGGAACAACTTTGGTTATTGGAATCTTCGTATGAAGTAACTCATCATGGCTACAGATATGGACTCTTGGATTGCTATCCAAGATGGTGTAATTTTGCCAACTGATGACAGAGCTTCCAAATGGACCGAAGAGGAAGTAAGAACTGTAAAGAGCAATGCTAAGGCTATGAACTCACTATTTTGTGCTCTTACAGCTTCTGAATATGACAGAGTATCCTCTTGTCTAACTACAAAAGAAATTTGGGATACTTTGACATCTATTTATGAAGGAACCTCCCAAGTCCAAGGGACTAGGAGAAATATTTTGATAGGAGAATTGGAAAGCTTCAGAATGCTAGATACAGAAAATATTTCTGAGATGTTTGCAAGATTTTCTAAAATTACTAATGCATTGAAAGGTCTTGGAAAGGCTATTTCTGAATCTGAACAGGTCATGAAGATCCTAAGAGCTCTACCAGATTCATGAATTCCAAAGATTACAGCAATAGAAGAAGCAAAAGTCCTCAACACTTTAAAGCTAGAAGACCTCATTAGCTCATTAATGTCACATGAGCTAATCAAGAAAAGGAATGAGGATCAACACAAAGGGAAGAAAGCTATTGCACTAAGAGCCACTCATAATTCTGATGAGTCTACCTCCTCGTCCTACAACGATAATGAAGACATAGCACTGCTCACTCAAAAATTTCGAAAGTTTGTGAGAAAAGAAAGAAACTTCGAAGACTTCAAAGAAAGACCACGAATAATGAAGAAGAAGGAGCCAACCAAGTGCTATAGATGCGGGGGCGTAGGACATATGCAAACTCAATGTCCTACATCGGAAGAAAAGGATTATCAAGAGAGGAATAAAAGATATGAAAGCCGAAAATTTCAAAGGCCAAAGGGTAGAGGCATGTACGTCAATGAAGAGACTTCATCAACATGCAGCTCCTCAACCGACGAATTTGAGGCGGCAAATTGTGCAAGAATATGCTGTATGGCGCGGATTGAACAAGAAGAAGATTTGTTATGTCTGAACACAACAGAAGTATTGGAAGAACAATCTACTTCAACAAAGTGTACAACTAATGAAGAGGTAACTTCCAAACTTTGTTATTCTCATTCTAGTTACTGTTCTTTTCAAGAATGCCTCAAATGTACTGAATTAGAAGAACTACAACATGCATATGATTCATTATTTGAGGAAATCAAAAAGCTAGGAAACAAGTTGTCATTAAAGAGACAACAATGCAATTCTATTATTATTGTAAATGGAAAACTAGCTGAAAGATCAACAAAACTGAAAGAGGAAAATGAATCATTGTTGAAAGAAGTAGAAAAATTGAAAAAGGAGAACGAATCCTTAAATGAATCATTAACAAAGTTCTCTAATCCAGGAGAAAATGTGAAGATGTTTCTGAATATGACTGCTCAAACAAGTAAAAGAGGCCTTGGATATTATACTTTTGAGCAAAAAGAAAGTGGCAAATCAAATGTGCCAATACTTGGAAAATATCAAACTAAAACTGCACCTATATACAAGCCTAAAATGAAAAATGTTATGTGGACTAGAAGGCCAACGATTGAACCATTATATACTTGGAGGCCTACTCCTAGATTACCAATGGCTTGCAATTTCTGGAACAAAATGGGTCATAAAGCCTATAAGTGTAACTTTAAGAAATTATATGACCATGGTGCAAAATTAGTTTGGGTTCCAAGGAACACAAGATTTGGGCTTTATAAGTTAGAGCAGCAAAATTTGAATCATATTACTAACCGAAATGGACCCATAAAATGGGTACCAAAGAGATAAGATTTGCTTATTTTTTAGATATGTTTCAAGGCAAAGGCAAACAATGTGTGGTTCATGGATAGCGGTTGTTGAAGGCATGTAACTGGAGATAGAAGTTTATTTCATAAACTAAAGCCTTGCAACGATGGAACAGTTGCCTTTGGTAACAATGAAAAAGATGATTTAAGTGATGCAGATGATATTACAAATAGCTTTGAAAAACTGCATGTGGAAAAAAAAGAAGACTCCATGGAGGAAAGGGTAAGTGAAGGTAATAATTACAAACCTTCTACAGATTTGAAATTTAAACATGCCCATTCAATTGAACAAGTTATTGGAAATGTTTATGAAGGTGTAAAAACTAGAAGATCAAAACAAAATGTTTGTGGACAATACGCCTTTGTATCTAAAATTGAACCTTCTAATATTGATCAAGCTCTTGATGATGAGAACTGGATTATAGCAATGCAAGAAGAGCTAAATCAATTTGAAAGAAACCAAGTTTGGCACCTTGTTCCTAGACCAAACGATTGTACTGTTATTGGCACCAAGTGGGTCTTTAGGAACAAATTAGATGAAAGTGGACTTGTAGTGAGAAACAAAGCTAGACTTGTGGCAAAAGGATACTCACAAGAAGAAGGAATAGATTTTGAGGAATCCTATGCCCCGGTTGCTAGGTTAGAGGCAATTCGCATCTTACTAGCTTTTGCATCTCACATGAACTTTAAATTGTTTCAAATGGATGTTAAAAGTGCATTTCTGAATGGTTATATAAATGAAGAGGTGTATGTAGAACAACCACCTGGATTCGAAGAAAAAGATCAATCTAAATTTGTGTACAAGCTAACCAAAGCATTATATGGACTAAAACAAGCTCCAAGGGCTTGGTATGATAGGTTAAGCAAATTTCTGATTGATCATGATTTTCAAAAAGGAAAGGTAGACACCACTTTGTTTATCAAATATAAAGAAAAGGATATATTGATCATTCAAATTTATGTTGATGATATCATTTTCGGTGCTACTAATGAAACTCTTTGTCAAGAATTTTCTGAAATTATGCAGAAAGAATTTGAGATGAGCATGATGGGAGAGCTAAATTTCTTTCTTGGACTGCAAATCAAGCAATTAAATGAAGGAATCTTCATCAACCAGTCCAAGTATATCAAAGAAATGCTGAAGAAGTTTGGCATGGAAAATAGCAAAGGAGCAAACACGCCAATGAGCTTAACAATCAAAATCGACAAAGATGAAAAAGGAAAATTGGTTGATTTGAAATTGTATAGAAGCATGATAGGATCTTTGTTGTATTTAACTGCTTTTAGGCCTAATATATTGTTTAGTGTTTGTATGTGCTCTAGATTTCAATCATGTCCAAAAGAATCACACTTGGTAGCTGTGAAAAGAATTTTCAGATATCTAGTTGACACTACCAACATAGGACTTTGGTATCCAAAGGGCTCTAATTTTGATCTAATCGGCTATTCGGATGCGGATTTTGACGGTTACAAAGTAGATAGAAAAAGCACTAGTGGAACATGTCAATTTCTTGGAAGCATGTTGGTTTCATGGTTTTCAAGAAAACAAACTAGTGTTGCTCTATCTACGGCGGAAGCCGAATACATTGCCGCCGGGAGCTGTTGTGCCAAACTACTTTGGATGAAACAGCAACTTAGGGACTATGACATGGATTTTAAAGATATACCCATTAGATGTGATAATACTAGTGCCATATGTTTAACTAAAAATCCAGTCTTGCATTTTAGGACCAAACATATAGACCTTAGACATCATTTTATTAGAGAACATGTGGAAAATCATGATATATGTCTAGTATATGCAAGAACCGAGGATCAAATTGCAGATATATTCACAAAACCCCTAGCAAAAGAAGCATTTTATAAGATTAGAAATGACATGGGAATGATTGATTTAACTTAGCATAAACTTAGGGGGAGCACATGTTTAGGGGGAGCAAACCCACCTATCTCTTTCTTTATCCTCTAACTTTTTGATATATTGACAAAAAGGGGGAGAAGAGTAGGATTTGATATAAATCCAAAGAGGGAGAAGAGTAGGATATGGTTGGGGAGAAGAGTTTGAGTGTTTTCAACTTGAAAGTTTGCATGAGCATATGTTTGTTTGTTAAAAGATGAAAGTTTGCTAAACATGTTATTTTTACGTTATTGAAAGGTATACACTCAAATCGGTTTTGTCAATCATCAAAAAGGGGGAGATTGTTGGAAATATGTGGAAAACAAGTTAAATCTATGTTTTGATGATTAACAAATCAATTTGAGTAAGTCTTGGCTACTAACATGCTTGTGGATATGTTTAAGGGATATACATTTGAAGAACATAAAGCATGGAAGGCCAAGTTGTTCCCCAAGTCGACTCCAAGATCGACTTCAAGAAGCCAAATCTGTCCAGAGTTGAAAATGGGAGAAGAACAAGTGAAGTCGCAGGCCAAGTCGACTCCACTTGCGACTTGGGAAGCCAAGTCGCAAACGAAGTCGACTCCAGCATCGACTTCAGTCGGGAGATTCACTCCAGAGCTGAATTTGGGATGGAAGAATGCCGAACTCGCAGTCGAAGTCGACTCCAGTTGCGACTTGGGCGAAGTTGCAGGCGAAGTCGACCCCAAGTTCGACTTGATGCTCTCAAGCTCAAAGATGCAGTTTCAAGTTCATTCCAAGAGTCAACTTGAGTGTTCTCAAAACCAAAATCAAAGGTGCAAGATCAACTTAAATCTATCAAGTCCAAAGCAAAGCTCCAAGCTTATCTCAAGATGAAGAAAGTCATGATATGACAACCAATCCAAGTTCAAGATACCAAGAAGTTATTCAATGATTCAAGTTCTCCTCAAGATTCACAAGGTTCAAGCTAATCCAAGAAAAATCAAAGACATGCTCTTCAAGATTGACAAGATCTACAAGTATGAGGAGCCATTCTAGAATGAAATCAATTAAAGGAAAGAAGCCTAAGCAAAACAAAAGCAATCTTCAAAGTTTTCAAGATCATCAAAGCCAACTGAGAAGGTGAAGTCGCACCCGAAGTCTACTTCACCTGCGACTTGGGTCAAGTCGATACCCAAGTCGACCCGACCTGGAACTTGAAGTCGCTACGGAGAAGCGGAGTCGCACCCGAAGTCGACTCCATCTGCGACTTGGGCGAAGTCGCATCCGAAGTCGACTCCGCATGCGGCTTGGGTCGCAACGGTCGGATATTATTCGAACGTTGGCGCATTTAATGTGCGCCAACCACCTTCTAACGTTCGGATTCCCTCCACAATTATAAAAGGGAGTTATTGTGGACGAGGGAAGTAGCTGAGAAACATTAAGTGTGCTTAACTCCTATATTCAAGAGCTCTAAAGAGATCAAGCCATTCAAAGAGGAAGAACTTTGCTTCAAACTGCAAGAGCCAAACTTCTGAATCATCAAAGCCAATACTACGAGTTCTTCTCTGCGCCAAATTGTTTCTACACGACTGTAAAGTGTAGTTTCTTTTAATTGTTTCTTTTTTGTTGTATTGAACTTGATTTAGCTTGGTAGCTAAGATCAAGTGAAAGCAAAGTAGTGTGTGATTGGAGTGGGACTCGTCACCTACTTGTGCTGTGTTATATGCCCCCTAGAGCTAGAATCTAGAAGAGAGCAAGAGGCTCTGGTTGTTGATGCCCCATAGAGCTAGAATCTAGAAGAGAGCAAGAGACTCTGGTTGTTGATGCCCCCTAGAGCTAGAATCTAGAAGAGAGCAAGAGACTCTGGTTGTTGATGCCCCCTAGAGCTGGAATCTAGAAGAGAGCAAGAGGCTCTGGTTTTATATGCCCCCTAGAGCTAGAATCTAGAAGAGAGCAAGAGGCTCTAGTTGTATTCGCGGAATACAATAGTGGAACCCAAGTCACAAGGAGTGTGAGCTTGGAAGAGTGGAGTAGGGAGGTTGCCCGAACCACTATAAAAACCTTGCCTGCTTGATTTATATCTCTGCTCTCTACATTATCTTGCTTTCCATTTAGTTTCTTCATTAAGGGGACTAGATTAATCCGGGGTAAAGTTTCTGTTTAAGTTGTAAATTTTTAATTACCCAATTCACCCCTCCCCTCTTGGGTTTTGCCATTAACTCGGGACCACCCATTTTGGGGTTTTTAAACCAAATGATATGCATATACGTTTCTAACCCTCTGTTAGGTGACACTTACCAAGTGATCATCCTTCCATAGGAAAGAAATCATTCATGTGACTATACCGCTAGTTAGGCGGTTGTCCATGATCCTGCTCCCATTTTAGAGAGGGCGCCGCCGGCCTCCTGCCTTCCCTTAGCGACTTGGCCATAGGTAGAGGTTGGCCTTAGTATGTAACCGTCTCAGTCTGCAACCGCCTCCACCATGGGCCTAGTACGTGATTCCTGTGCATACTCGTGTGTATTCGCATTGTCTTGCTATCATGATTTCATAAAATTAACACAATTTTAAATCCATGTGACTTTTTAAATAAAAACTTGATATCCTGATCCATTGCAGTCCTAAGACTGAGTCCATCTCAATTGAGAACTGGACATAATTATTTTTCAAAGATAAAATATTTTCATAAATCGTCTTCAAATGATAATGTTAGAATGACCGCCCTTGAAGAATTTTAAAAACATGTTAATAAATAAATTTTACAAAATATTTATAATACTTGAGAAAATATCATTTTCAAGAATATTTCTTCTTTATTGATAAACTGTTTTAGAATCATCTTGTAAACCGATTTCGAAATATTTCAGTAACTGAAAAGAATAGACTTTTCTTGTAAATATTTTTATTCCCTTTTCTGGGCTTTTTATGAACAAAGGATAGGCAACCACATCTGCTTCCATTTTATTGTCATTATATGCCTCGTCCACATACCATCCTTACCATATTGATGTAGAGAAGCGTTTGCACTATCTTTTGAATAAAATAGTCATCAAATCGTTTATAACATCAAGTATTGAGTGGGTCATTCTTAAAACTCTTTTAGAAAGAAACACATGAGTACAAGACATTTTTCCAAAGTATTTCAGTCTTCAAAGAGACTGAAAGTATTTTAATAATTTATTTCAAAGCATCTATATAAATCATTTTAAAACATTTATAAGTCATTTCAAATGCCCTATTTATTTACAAATGTCATTATATGAAAAATCGTGTAATTTTTCTCAAAACCCTTTAGGAATAGAATTCCCAATGTTTGTTTCTAATATCATCTTGGAAAAGAATTAAAAACTCTTTCACATAAATGCTTTTGAAATAGTATTTCTGGGAACTGACTTATCCAGAAACCATCTTCAAGCATGTCATTAATATGGAGTAAAATTATACCTTCAAAATTTGAGCATGCTTAAAACGAAGCAACGCTAAAACTTTTCATTAAAGTCATATTTTCAAGTATTAAATTTGCTTGCTCTGCAAGCAAAACTTAAAATCAACAATACCTGTACTTGAAACAAAATCAACATTCATGAAGATTCGCTTACTTACCTTGTAAGTAATCTTGAAACATCTTAATAATACAAGTTCAATTCATTGCAACATTTAATAACAAAATAGCATTTGAAAATGCTATCTAAAGCATCATTATAAAGCATTTGTAATCATTTCAACTTTCCAAATGAAATCAATATTTTTAAAAGATTTCTTGCTTACCTGAGTCGATCCTTTGTGCTTTCTATCCCTCGCTTTTTCCTTCCCTTCACATATATGTGTCACATGGGTTTAATCCCATATGGTCCATAATGTGCTAACTTTAAATCATTATTTTCTTGGCATTAGCACTTGTATTTCCCTATAACCACATATCCATACAAATTTAATAAATGGGTTGTTTCTTTCCTTCTATACTTATATTTTGTATAGAAATTTCTTGAAATTATTCAAGTTATCCTTTCACATCCTATAACATGCTAATTTTCTGTCAAAACTTTATTTGAAATGATCATCCACATTTCTTATTTAACCATACATACTCTTTTTAATAACCATTAGTATTCACTTTCCTTGATGGTGACATAATACACACCTACCTTTATAAGTATAGCAATTGCTCATTTATTTTATTAATTACCCAAGCCTAAGGTATTTATTCCCTTAAATTCTTAAGAGACTTGCTTATATTCAACTCTTTGAATTTACTTTCAACTTTTTAATAATCACATACATATACGACTTAGTGGTTATTTATTGCTTCATTTAATCTCCATGTTTAGGGTTTTAAACTTATGAAATCATTCAAATAGCTTGTTTCCAACCTTTAACAAGCCAAGTTCACACTAAATTTTCGAAAAGTAATCCATTTCAATTTAGCTACATATACATACATATTTGTCATATATTACTCCCATCTTTTCATTTCTTTGTATGTATATATAAAAGAATTATCAACCAACAATTCTTATAATCCTTAAGGGTTTATATAGAATCTATAGCAAGCTAAATTAAATCAAAATTTCTGGAATTTATCCTCTT
The DNA here is from genome assembly GCA_030490835.1 of Annona cherimola. Lineage (NCBI taxonomy): Eukaryota > Viridiplantae > Streptophyta > Magnoliopsida > Magnoliales > Annonaceae > Annona > Annona cherimola. The sequence continues at coordinate 58,017,574 of CM059976.1, forward strand.
TTACAAAACAGCCCTATATAATCTCATATTTCTAAATTTCATTTATGCAACTTGCACCCCAACGATACATACATAAGGTGCTATCTATCAACCATTCTTGTAACCATTTGTAGGGCTTGTTTATGATTTATAATACCCTAAATTCATATAAAATTTCTGAAACTTAAATATAATAGAAATTTAAATCTATACATAATTTAAGCGTCCACTTGAAGGGATACTCATATATGATATATTCTTAATTCATTAACCCTTGGTGCTAGTAATTCATCATATAACAGTTGTTTAATTATTGAATTAAATCGAAATAACCAGAAATTCCTCCCTTCCATCCAGATTGCACGTCCCCATTAACAGGCGGAAATTCATGTTTTTCTTATGCAGTTTGGACGTTCCATTTACATGGCATAAATACTTTTTTCCTCTATGTAGCTGCTGAACATTAACTATGCATGAAATACATAATATAAAACCTTTGCTTCATATCTGAAATTGGACGTCCCATTAAATGACAGAAATTTATTTTTTTCTTATGCAACTAATGGACGTTAATTGGGCATGAATTAAATATGGGAAAACTTTGCACATACCTGAAATTTTGGACGTCCCTGTTGCCTCCTTCGTTTTCCATTTTTTTTCCTCTTCCTCCCATCACGTTAAACCCTTCTCGATTGCTGCCCATTACCTATTTATAAGGAGCTGAGACTGCCCCTTTTTAAGCCACCGAATTCATGCATTAAGCCATTTAATGTGCTGGCATCACATGAACCGTCCACCTCTTCATTCCATCAACAAATATGGGTCGTCCAATGCATTGCTTCCTGCCCAAGTTTCCATGCTCCTATGGACTACCTAGCTGCCCTAAATTCCACCCTATAGCTGCTGGAAAAATTATTTTATACATATTTAATTGCTGCTGAAACAAAATGGACGTCCATGCTGTCCATTCATTTAATCGCTGTTGCACAATTCTACCATGTAAATAATCTGCCCATTTAATTCCCCAGCCGTGGACGTCCCTAGTTAGCTGTATTTCCATGTAGATTTTTGCAGTTTTTTATTTAATAATAATTGCCCAAAATTCATACATATAGTTGTTCACATTTGTACGTCCATTTGGCTGCATATTTTGGCATTTTATGCCATAGAACTCCACCTTAATTTGTGGCCATTTATTTACCCTAATTGCATAGGTAATTTAGATACATATTTATCATTAAAAAAATCAAAAATCCAATGCATTTTCCCATAGGCGTTCCCCCATGTGCCACATATGCACTTGGTTGCAATTAGTCAATATTTGCATTAATTCTAGTTGACTTTAATTACTTCAATTTAATTCAAATACATACTACAATGACATGTGTCCATGGTTGGTACAAAAGTCAACATTTGCTTTAATGCAAATTCATCTTTAGTGCTCATAAGTCAAATGCCTTAATTGCATTCCGCTATTAATAGTTAATCATACTTAACATATGTCATTTAGGATTTTCTAGCAAAGTTTAGCATAATCCGATCCATTCCTAATTTAGAGCACCCTAGCTTAGTCATATAAAAATCTCATCTCAAAAATATGAATAGATGCTAAGATATTAGCAAAATGATTTAAATCATAAAATATCATAAAATCTTAGTCGATTAACCCTTTTCCCTTCATAATTTTTTTGATTCAAACCATCCATAAGATCAAGCCCATAATTATACGCTAGTCTTTCAAATTTCACCTCAATTCGCCTTGTAGGCGTTAAATTATAAATTCTAGCATCTTTCGACTTGACTCATTAATTATTATCCTAATTTCCATAAATCAAATTATGAAAATTAAAATAATTATTCATGATATATTTATAGTTTCCAATTATCATTAAGGCACTTTAATCCTATTGACCCATATTGGCTTATAACGATTAATTTAATCGTCATTTATATTTATTGGCCCTAATTGTGATAAATTCTCAAAATAACAAAATCATTCGAAATTTATTTAAATCTCTCATGAATTATATTCATGTGCCTAATAGATACCATCTTAGCCTATCTCTTCAATTTTCAAGTCATTCTATCTTGTAAATCTTAAGATATAAATATATCAAGTATTAAATCAATAATTAAAATGATAAATAGCATTAATTGCACTCTTCACATAAGCATTTTTTTCATCCTTTAGTGTGCGTATTTATCATAATAATCTTGGAAAATTAACTAAATTACCTTTTTTGAATTAATTTCTCCAATTCCATCTTGACACAAGCTTTAAACTACATTTGCTGGGTTCTAAAATAGGTGGAGTTTCACAAGAGGTTCCCCTTGATGAGGCCAAGTCGGAGACAGCCGGCGTATTGGACCATGCTATGTGAGATGTTCCCTGAGCTAGCGTACCCACACACGAAGGTTTATATCAGGAATGTAAAGGAAGCATTTGCACATCCAATGTTTATGAAATGATTTTTATGAAAAGGTTTCTATTCCATTGATAGTTGATCACTTGATAAGTGTCTCCTATCGAATGGAAAGAATTGTATTTATGAATGGTTTACATGAATGGTTTACATCAATGATTTTCATGAATGGTTTATGAAAGGTTTTCAAAAATGGTTTACAAAAATATTTCTATTCCATTGGTAGTTGATTACTTGGTAAGTGTCTTCTATCAAATTGAGAGAAATGCATTTAAATGAAAGAAAAATACTTGCTTATTGAGTTTCGACTCATGTTTTGTTTTCCCAACCTCAGACAGGTGCAAGGAAAGCCAAGTGATGAAAAAGATCAAGTTGATTTGCCTGTAAGTGACATGATGAATGAATGAAAGAAGCATAGTTACAAAGGTATGTAATCCTTTGTATATTGAAATATGAATGTATGCCCTAATGGGATATAATGAAAAAGGACATAGGTTGTATGAAATTATGAAGTTATGAATAATATGAGAAGTTGATGATTTATGATGATATGGATGAGTCCATTATGAATGATGATGAGTATATGATTATATGGTGAAAGAAAAAGAAAAAAAATTTGGACGAGATCCAATTAAGAACCCGCCGCGTGATCAGGGCAACAATCCTGAGTCACATTTACTAATTGACAAGATCCCGGAGTAAGGCTTCTAGGCACCCCGGTTCGGGGCACCACAGTTTCCAAAAGTATTTATGAAGAAAATTATTTTAGGACATATAAATGTCCATTGCCGAAGAAAGTTTATGTCAAAGATGTTTTTGGACATTAAATGTCCCTTGGCTAAAGGAATTTATGATGAAAAATATTTTGGACGTAAAATCGTCCATTGGCAAAAGAAGGTTTTTACAAATGTCTTGGAACATTATAAATGTTCACACAAGATGACGAGGTGCGTATATGTCAATTAAAATGCTCGCTATTTACGCAAGTATACGTGCCGTGTCAAGTAATAAAGAGTGAGTAAAGTATAGTTCCCACCAGGAATTGTTAACCAGAATTATTAATTAGTTAATTGCTTTTGATGGGTCGAAAGTTCTGAGTTTATGGATTTAAACTAAAGCTAACAACTACAAAGAGAAATTAGAGTAGAGTTCACGGAACTGCGGAATACTAGAAACGGGGTTACTAATCAGGGATGGCAGATGGATAACTCGGAATTCTTGAATCTAAACTATATCGCATTGGTTCTTTTTGATTGGATTGTGTATGGATTTACTGACCCAAGTTCAATAATCTTTATATATGTCTTCCAACACTATATAAAGTTAATTACTCCTTATTTAATTGCTATATTCTCATGCCATTAAATGAAGTGAAATAGATAAATTTATAATTTGTTTAATGACTACACAGGGTTTAACGGTATATTCCTATCCGTTAAACAACTCCCCTTAACCAAGAGGAAACCTATGCCCTGCACATGGATCTAGCAAAGATTTTCCTCTTTCGAGGACAAATCAAGCAATGAAATCATCTTACAAGGTAGCTAATCTTGTAAAAAGCATTAAAACCACACATGCAAAGGTAAATCATACACAATCATATATAAAATCAAATATTCATTCCTGAATTTCAAAGAACCAAGACAATATAAATTAGAGTTCAATTCATCCTAACTATCTATCTAATGGAGTTTTAGTTCAAAGACATAATCATAACATCCATTACATCCATATTAAAAGTATCCATGAAAGTAGAGAAAGAAAAATAGAAAGAATAAGAGAAAATTGGTTTTCCTGCGGCTTCCACTAACGGAGTTGAATTCCCTCTTCAATCTATGCTTTGATCGCGATTTCGTCTCTCTTATGTGGAATTCTGTTTTGGGCTCCTTTTTTCCTCTCTCCCTCGTACGCAAACCCCTAGGATCTATTTATAGAGTTGAATTGCACATCCTACTCACTGAAAATTGCGCATATGGATGAGTATTGGCGCCTAGGCACCAACTCTCTGTGTTCTGGGCAACTCGAAACTTTTCTGCAAACCCTAGGAGTTCATGCCTTGGCACATAGGCGTCAACTCCCTGGAGATTTCATAACTTGGAGCTTCTCTTGGACACACCTGTGTGATCATGCCTGGCGCCTGGGCGCCCTTGTTTGGTGCCTAGGTGCTAACTCTTTGGAAGCAGTCGTGACTTGTGGCTTCAAAAACCCTGCTAAAAAAAAATCTGCATGTTGGTCAGGTGGCTCCTAGGCGCCAACTCACTAGAAGCCATGTGTTTGCCGAATTGTGCTGAAGTCATGACAAGGGAACGTAGGGTGGCGCCTAGGCGCCAATCCACCTGCCTCGTGACTTGGTCTTGATCTGGATTCCACTCGCCCGCATGCCTTCATATGTCCCGTCCTTCTTGCAAAAGATGGAAAAACTAAGTAAATTGACTAAAAATGCTTAATTAGTGCCGAAAATGCATAAAAACTAAATAATGCTCCTAAAATGCAAAGTGAGTGAAAATTAAGCTAAATGAATGCAAACTAAGTCTAATCTCTCGGACTAATGCACAAATAAAGTCTGAAATGGGCCATGATAACTCGTATTTTTACGAGTTATCACACCCCCAAACTTAAATGTTGCTAGTCCTTGAGCAACACATGCAAACATAATGAATGAATGAATGAATGAGTGAAGACTCTGCCAACTCCGTTTGCTTCCGGTTATGCTTTGATCAATCCACTTATCTATTCAACGAGGTTAAGAGCAATCTAACCTGCAAAATCATCCATTACACAAAACAAAGGCATGTCTTTTCGTTTTCAGACCAAGTTACATATGGGTGCCCAAATTCCTTAGTACATGGTCATGATTCAACATATTAATCTTCCATTGGATCATAGAACTGGTTAGAAAATTAATGGAAATAGGCAAACCGAGGTTTAAACCGAATTAACTGGTTACAGAAAACAGTAATAAGTCACTGAGTTCAATTTATACCAACTGCATATTCTTTTTCCCCCCAAACTTATTACAATTTTTTTTTGGTTCCCCTCACCATATTTTAGGGTATCTAGGGAGAATTTTTATTTTAAAGTATTATTACTGTGGCTCCACAAAACCGAGAGTCACATCCTGAGCCTTACCTAGGGATCGTTATTGATTGGTAAATGTGATCAGGATTGTTGCCCTATCACACGACGGGTTTTAATGGATATTTATCCAATTAAAAATATTCTCATAGGAGTTAAATCCTTCATACTTTCATCTCATGCATAATTAGGTCATTTCCAACCATACAACACATAGCAAAGCATGATGTTCAAATGACATTTCAATTCTTACATAAATTAGATGTCACTGCATGTATCATCATAGATGTCAACATAAACATCAAAATAGTTACATCCATACAACATGAGTTTTTCCATAACATAAAAGTTCTATGTTTTTTCATAGCTTTAATGATTTTGCACTTACTCCTTTGCCATGCACTTTCCTTCACCTGTCTTTGAGTTTGGAAAACAAAATCATGAGTCGAAACTCAATAAGCAAGCTATTTATATTTCACAAGGTATATCTTGAAAAACATAAATCCTGTACCCATCACGAGTACAATATGTATAATGTCATATAAAACCATGAATATATCCTCATATTTCTCTTAGGATGGAAGCTAGCCAGGCGACCACCCGTCCTTGTCATCTCCCATTTCAGAGAGGGCGCCGCCGGCCTTGGGTCTATCTTAGCGACTTGGCCATACCAAAGGAGGACAATTGATCCGCTTATACCTTTCAAGTGGGCCTAGTACCTTGTATATATGAACTTTTCATAAATTCATTTTTAACATGCTAGCATGATTTTCACTCAGAAACTTGGAATCACAACATTTTTCATAACATTTATCAAAGGAAAATTCATAATGTCATCTTGAAGTAAAGACATCATTTCAACACATTTAACTAAGGAATGACCATCCTTAAATACCTCTAAAATATTTTTAATATTTACATCAAACAGTTAGTACAAAAATCACATTTATTCAAAGGAATTTAGAAAAGCAAAAATCATTTAGAAAATTTGCTTGCTTACTTGTCTCACTTTAGCTTTCCACGTCTCCTTTTTCTTTGCCCTTGCCTACATGAGAATAATATAATTTTTTGTATATTTCTCTTACTTGCATCCCTTTTAGTTTTCCAACCCATTTTCATTAACATATATCATTCATTTGACTCCTCAAGTCATTAGACACATATATAGCATATATTTGCACATTTCATCAGTTAACACATAACATATTCAATCACATAAGTTGGGTAACCATTCAACCATATAATAATCATCCAATAAGTATTATTTATTGGTTCATTAGCCTCAATTTACCATTTTTCACTCCTTTTCCAAAATTCACACATCGATGCCCGTTTTAAGCACAAGTTATCGCCTTAGGCTTCATTAATCAATTCCAAAATTTGAAATTAACATCATGCAATTCTAAACAGATATATAATCATAAAATCCACAATATATTCATGCATTTTTGGCACAAAATTAAATTTCATAAGTCATTTATCATCCTTGCATATCTATCCCTTCACATATGCCCATTTGGCAACACATACATAATACATTTCATAAAAATTTTCAAGTCAAAATTTTAATCCATATTTCAGCATGATAATTATCCTTAATTATCACTGTATTTAGGGTATTTTTATGGAATTTAAATCCACTAATCATAGGTTCCCAAACCAGAAACTTTGGAACCCATTTTTCACACGTTTAACATGTCTTTTAACACATAACCCTAAGCAGTTTTATAAATCTGAATTTTCAGTAATTAATCCTAATTTTCTTAATCCAAATCTAGGGTATTAACACATATTTAACATTCATACATTAACACCCCTCAAAACAGCAAGTTATTTACCCGTTTCGGTCCCATTTCCACTTCATTTAGACATCGTTTCATAAAATCCATAAAAAATCAGATTTGGGGCTTATCTTCCCAAATATGTTTGGACATCACTAATACCCTAACCCTAGGGTATTTTACCCTACATAGCTTCCATAAATCATGCAATCCCATTTTCATACCATTTTTAGCATCAAAATGAAGAAATCGGGTCATATACTTCACTTCGCATTCCATAGTTTCTAAAATTCATAACTTAAGCTTAAATTAACATATGTATTTCATTAAAACATGTTTCATAACCTAAACATATCATCAATCTAAAATAGCAACTTTTCATGGAAATTTAGAGTTTATCAAGTTGAATTTTCAACTCAATACCCACTCTAAACTTCACTTCTACCATCTAAAACATGGAAATTCATTCATATAGCTTAATACCCATTCCATTTTCAATCAAAGGGCATGTTAAACTACTGTTTTAAGGAACTTCATGCATCAATTTCATATTCAAACTTTGGAGTTTAAAACTCAAGATGAACAACTCAAATCAACACATGAACTTACTTGTTTGATGCAACCAAACCCTAAACACTTGAGATGGATTTTTCTCCTCCAATTTCCTTTTCTTTTCCCCTTATTTTTCTTCTATTTTCTTCTTCCTTTGCTGGCCAAAATGGGGACGTGAGAGCTGTTCTTGGGGGAGAAAAATTTTAGCACTTAGAAATTTTTCTAAGCCTCAACTCATGTGATCGTGCATTTCTTTTATAGTGCTGGATTTATCCAGCTGTGGGCCCCACTTTTGGAGCTGATTTTCCACACCATTTAATGTGATTTTATCCCCCTTATGTTCTTTTTAATTCACAGCCTAGTAAAATAAATTTTTACCAATTTTCAAAAAACAAAATTTTGCTCACATCTTGACTGTCTGCCTATCTAGCAGATCATGTCCATTGCTGCCTCTATTTTTCTAGATTTTTTTCATTTTTTTAATAATCAAATTTTAAGGGTAAATCATACACCTAATTATCATTTAATTCAAGCATTAATTTGGCATTAAAAAAATTTAGCAAAAATGGCAGCAACCACACATACCATTGCACGTCACTTGCCTCTATATGCTGTCCATGTTTTCACCTTCATGGCAGCTGTATTTGATAATTTTTTTGCCGGGAATTTTGCATGATTAAATGCAAATTCTTGTGTCCCTACATTTCAGCTACATGTGTGCATATTTTATAAAATAAAAAATTTAAAATAAACAGCAATACAGCCCCTTGGACATCCCTATAGTGACACATCACCTATGCTCATTTTGAGCATTTTGTAGCTTCATTATGGTGGGTGTCCTTTGCTGGATAATTCTTGAATTTTTGTATTTTATATAAATACATAAAATACCCTAAAAATGAGCTGCATTTGACACCTAGTTTTCCATTAAAATCATGCATTTATTCCATGTACTCTAGCATTTAATGAATGGTACTTTTGAGGTGCAATAGTCAACCATGCTCACCTTTTTCAATGCAGATATTTTATCAACTTGTTATACTTAATATAGACCATCCAAAATTTACATCTCATGATTTCATTCAACCGTTTTAAATTTCATCGCAATCCAATTTTCCTAGCTCAAGTTATAGCCGTTTAAAGTTAACGGTTGGATTTGAGATATAATCAATAAATCATTACACTCATTTTATTAAGAATTTTCATAACCCAATAATTTCATGATACCAAGCCCAATATCATCAACTTCCATATCAAATTTCAATTGAATCTGCCTTACAGGCGTTAAGTTATGAATTTTCTAGTGTTTATCCACTTAACTTAACAATTACCATTCCAATGCTCATAATTCATATTAAATAATGGAAAATGATTATCCATGATGTATTTGCATATTTCAATCAACAAAAATTTACTCTAATCCCATTGTCTCATATTAGCTCAAAATGATTACTGAAGTCATTATTGCTAATCCTTAGCCCTAACTGCAATAATTAGCAAAATCACGTAATCATTCAAAATTCAATAATAACACATATAAATGTCATATACATGATCAATGCATACATATGGGTTCTACAGAGGTTGGGTTTCACAATCCTCCCCCCTTATAACGGGTTTTGTCCCGAAACCGTCTATTATTTAAATAGCTAGGGGTATTTTCGTTCCACTTCTTCCTTTAACTCCCAAGTGGCTTCATTTTCGGAATACCGGTTCCATTATACCTTCACATAATCGATTTCCCGATTCTGAAGCTTTTGTACCTTCTGATCCAAGATTCTAACTGGTCTTTCTTCATAGTTCAGATAATCTTGAATCGGTAGATTTTCAGCCACTAATATATGGGTCGGGTCCGGAACATATTTTCTAAGCATTGAAATATTAAATACATTATGAACTAGGGCTAACGCCGGGGGTAAGGCTATTCTATATGCCAATTTCCCAACCTTCTCCAAAATCTCAAATGGACCAATATACCTGGGATTTAGCTTTCCTCTTTTTCCAAACCTGGTAACTCCCTTGAATGGCGTGACCTTGATGAACACATGTTCGCCAACTTAGATATTCAAATCCCTTCTCTTGCAATCTGTGTAACTCTTTTGCCGACTTTGGGCAGTGAGTATACACTGGCGAATCGTTCGTACCTTGTCTGTCATTCATTGAGACAAATCTGGGGCTAACCTCTTCTCTCCAACTTCATCCCAGTTCAACGGCGTTCGACATTGCCAACCATACAATGCTTCAAATGGAGCCATTTGGATGCTAGCTTGATAGCTATTATTGTATGCGAATTTTGCAATCGAGATATACTCATCCCATGATCCTCCAAACTCCAAGGTACACATACGGAGCATATCTTCAATCATTTGATTCACCCGCTCCGTTTGTCCATCGGTTTGAGGATGAAAGGCTGTGCTAACTTGAGTTGGGTGCCTAAGGTTTCATGTAAGCTTTTCCAAAACCTTGACGTAAACGTTGCATCTCGATCCGAGATAATCGACTTTGGCACTCCATGGAGTTGTACGACCTCCTTATAATATACCTTAGCTAGCCTTTCTGCGGTATAAGTCCTTCTTATAGGTAGGAAGTGCGCAACTTTTGATAACCTATCTACGATTACCCATATGGAATCATTTTCTGCTTGGGTCTTAGTTAATCCTTCTATGAAATCCATTGTGATATCATCCCACTTCCATTCAGGGATTTCTAAGGACTGTAGCTTACCAGACACTCTTTCGTGATCCGCTTTCACCCGTTGGCAAGTTAAACACTTAGCCACATATTCAGCGATCTCTCTTTTCATATTATTCCACCAATATGCTTTCTTGAGATCCTGAAACATCTTAGTACTCCCTGGGTGAATAGAAAACGGCAAAAAATGTGCCTCCATAAGGATCTGTTTCTTCAATTCAGGTATATTAGGTATGCAAAGGCGACCCTTATACCTATACATTCCTTGCTCATCAATAGAAAATTCTGTCAACCCCTTTTTCATCATTTTCTCTGCATATGAATGTAGGTTTGTATCCTTTTGTTGCGCAGTCTTAATCTGTTCGAAGAGTGATGATTGTATGCATAATTGTGATAATCTTGTGTGAACTCCTGGTGGACATACAATCAGTTCCATTTGTCTCAACTCCTTAAGCAAACCTTCCTCAGTGGTAAGATGTGCAAAGCTGACATTTCGGCTCAATGATTCAGCTACCACATTTGCCTTACTTGGATGGTATAAAATTTCCAAATCATAGTCCTTCAATAATTCAAGTCATCTCCTTTGCCTCATGTTCAACTCCTTCTGAGTGAAAATGTATGTGAGGCTCTTATGATCAGTGTAAATCTCACATCTTGCACCATACAGATAATGTCTCCATATTTTCAAGGCAAATACCACAGCTTCTAATTCTAAATCATGTGTGGGGTAGTTTACCTCATTGGGCTTTAGTTGTCGCAATGCATAGGCTATTACTTTACCCCTTTGCATTAATATACACCCTAATCCTTTTCTTGATGCATCACTATAGACCACAAACCCTTCATTTCCTTCTGGTAGGGTTAGGATGGGCGCTTTTACTAACCGCTGTTTCAATTCTTGAAAACTGCGCTCGCATTCCTCATAACATACATACCTGACTCCTTTACTAGTCAACTTGGTTAATGGGGCTGACAATTGTGAAAACCCTTCAACAAATCTTCTATAATAGCCGGCCAACCCTAAAAAGCTTCGAATTTCTGTAATGGTCGTTGGCCTTGGCCATTTCAACATTGCCTTAATCTTTTGAAGATCAACTTGAATACCTTTTTCAGATATTATATACCCAAGAAATCCTATTTGTTTCAACCAGAATTCACATTTCTTCAACTTAGCATATAATTTCTCATTCCTCAACCTTTCTAAAACCCTTCGCAAATGACTTTCATGTTCTTTCTCTATTTTAGAGTAAATCAGGACATCGTCAATAAATACAACCACAAACTGATCTAGATAGTCCCGACAAATCCTATTCATCATATTCATGAATACAGCAGGGGTATTAGTAAGTCCGAAAGGCATTACCAAAAATTCATAATGCCTATACTTGGTTCGAAATGTTGTTTTATGAGTATCAACCAGACTTATCCTTAGTTGATGATTCCCTGACTGTAGATCAATCTTGGAGAAAGTTGTGGCTCCTTGCAACTAATCGAATAAATCGTCGATCCTGGGCAATGGATATTTATTCTTTATTGTGACTTTATTTAGCTCTCGGTAATCAATACATAACCTCAAGCTTCCATCCTTTTTCCTCACAAACAATACCGGAGCTCCCCAAGGGGATACACTTGGTCGGATGAAACCCTTATCCAACAACTCCCTGAGATGGGAGCAGGATAAATAAACAGCCGCCTGGCTAGCGTGCTGTTAAGGATTCTCTTCCAAAAGGTAGCATGATCACTTGCTAAGTGTCATTACTGGATGGGGAGAAATGTGTTTGCATACGTTATGCTTTTCAAAAGCCCAAAGATTGGGATATAAAAGCATTTATACAAAAATTTATCTTGAATTGGATTTCTATGAGCCATTATGCATAAGTTACCCTAAAAGCAGGGTGTTTTACACAAAATGTGTAAATATTAAGAATAAAAAATAGTTTTTATGCAAAAATTTTCATGAAAAGGATTCATGACTTGTTTGCTATAAACGAGCCCCAAGAGAGGGATTATGAAAAAGGTTTATGTTGGAAAATGTTTTGGACATAAGAATGTCCATTTCTAAAGGGTTTACAAAGGAAAAACAATTGGACATGAGAATGTCCCTTTCCTAAAGGGATTTATGTTGAAAAATGTTTTGGACATAAGAATGTCCATTTCTAAAAGGTTTATGTGGTCTAAAAGAGTTTATGAGATAAAAGTATTCGTGGACATATGAATGTCCATTGCCAAAAAGTTTTACGTGTAAAAATATTTTAGGACGTATAAACGTCCGTTTCCAAGAAGGTTTAAGTGGAAAAATATTTTAGGACGTATGAACGTCCAATGTGAAAATAATTTATGTGGAAAAACTTCTTTTCGTGGACATGAGAATGTCCATTGCCAAATATGGTTTATGTCAAGATGTTTTGGGACATAAAATGTGCCCTGGCCAAAATGATTTATGATAAAAATGTTTTAGGAAATGATTTTCAAGGAAAGTCTTGCCCCAAAATGCTTCCTTACTGAGTTATCACTCACATTTTTTTTTCAAACCTTAGACAAGTACTGGAAGACTCAAGCAGTCAAGGACCTAAGAAATGGAGAAAAGATACGAGATAGTACCATATGGGCTAAAAGGATTAGCCATGTTGAGTGGAATGATATGAATGGAATTTTTCAGGTATGTTGATATATATGTGAACTTGTTTAAAGTTCTGAGTTCTAGGTGAACTAATGATTAATTATATATATGTTTGCAATGGAAATGTCATGATTAGGTCAAGAAGACCTTTAATGTATAAGTAAATGTTGAGAAGTTATAAAATGGATATGTACAAGTGTACCATTGTTTATGTTATAAATGAAATAATGATGAATGAAGAAACGAAATTTTTTTTGGACGAGATCCAATTAAAATCCCGCCGCGTGATCAGGGCAACAATCCTGATTCACATTTACCAATCATTAAGATCTTGAGGTAAGGAAGTGACGTCTCGGTTTGGGGCGCCACAGAAGTTGGTATCAGAGCAAGGATTGGTAAAGAAGCGTGGGAAGGAGAAAATAAAGGATGATGAAAGAGTAAGCATGGTACCACATAGCTCGGTATTCGAGCATGGACTGGTAAATAGGTATGAAATGAAAGGACTTGGTATCATAGAGTTTGATATCCAAGCAGGATTGATAGATAGATATAGAAGAAAAATGGAAAATAATGAAAGAGATAGATTGAGATTATAAGACATATACGATATGTATTGTCTTATATTGTGCGTCATTATGACACAAGAATATGATTATTTGAGAAAATATAGCTGAATTGCCATATTTCATAGTATAGATGGTATATGAAGGAAAAATGATATGAGGTTAGACGAAATGAAGGAGGTAGAAAAATTTAAGAAAGAACAAAGGATAGAAGGGAATCAGAACCGTTGACGGGTTATAAAACCCTACATAGAGACCCCTCTTACCTAAGGTAAACTATACCTCCCATAAAATAGCACATGACTGTGCTATATGATACATATGTTTAAGGTATAGAGCCATGGTGATATATGATAAGCACCAAGGCGCCAACTTTCTAAGTGATTGTTGGTTTAGAATTTATGGTTATGACAAAATGACAGATTAAGTAGGTATCATCTGTATGTGTAAGGAAAAACAACCTTACGCCATGAAAAGAGAAGATAGGAATGAGAAAGGTAGGAAAAAGGGAGTTTCTTTTGACTCCTAATGTATGATGTTTGATGTTATGAAAATATGAATGCATTTGATTTTATTCAAATGCTAAGTGTATATGAAAAAGGAAAGATCATTAATCTTTCTAGATTATAAAATTTACTATGTATGATGATTCTATGATCAGAAATGATCATATTGACTATGTGTGATATGAATGAATGGATAACTTAAAACTTACCCTATGATAAGATGAGAAATGATGCAATTTATCTAGGTACAAGGAAAAACAGTGTGAAATGAAGCAAATGAAAGGGCAAATGCTAATGAGAAATTCTTGTGTGAACAAGGAACAGTAGAGATGAGCAATAGGTCTAATGGACAAAGGCCAAAAATGCCACCACGACAGAGTAGCGCAGTGGAGACGTGGTGAGCCAATGGAAATATTGAAAAGAAAAAGGGATGATAAGTTGGGTATTTCACATGAGCCTTACCCCGATATTTGAAATGTAATAGGTTTCAGGACGAAACCTATTATAAAGGGGGAGGATTGTGAAACCCTAACCTATGTAGGACTCAATGGGATGCATTGAATATATATATATATATGAATTGTGTGTAATTTAAATGAATTTTGAATGATTTCTGTGAATTATGTCACATTTTAAATTAGGGTTTAATTAGGAATGGTGATTAAAAATTTAATCGTCGGAGCTCAAAGTGAGTCGGTATGACCCGAGGGGCTTAATGAGGATTTAAAGGTGACAAGGTGTCATGAATAATCATGTTAATAATCATGGTTTAATTTATGGAGATTAAAGTGTAATTATGAAATTAAGGTGAAAAATGATAGAAAATTCATAACTTGATGCCTACAAGGCGAATTTCGATGAAATTTGAAAGGTAAGCTCACGATGGTGGGCCCAATATTATGAATGGATTGGATTAAGGGAATCATGATGGGATTAGGGTGATAGTTAATTATTTTTATCCCAAATCCAAAAGATAAATTCAAGTGGTCATAACTTGACGTAGAAACATCGGTTTGAGATGAAATTTGAAACAATGGAATAAAATTATGAAATCTATGAGATGAATGGAATGGATTTAGCTAATTATCATGGGAAGTTACTTTTTTGGAGAGCAAGTAACAAGTTTCTTAAGAGCTAAGTAAAGAAGGGCAATTGTGGAAAATAAAAATGGAATTTTCTAAAATGCCTATGGGGTTGCTTGAGCACCAAGTAAAGTGTTTTATAAAAAGAAAAGAAAAGGAAGAGCAAGGGCTGCTGCATGTTCCAGCAAGGGGGGAGAAGGAGAGAGAAAGAGAGAGAAGAAGAGAGGAAAATAAGAGAAAAATGGAGATTTTCTCCAAAGGCAGCAGCTAGGGCACATCCAACCCAGCAAGGAATAGGAGAAAAGGGGAGGAAAAGAAGAAGGAAAAATGGAAGGAGCAGCTTGGGAAGCTCGGGGCAAAGAATCGGCGAAATCGGGTAAGTACCTATTGAGTTAAACCTTCCAATTTCTAAGTTTTCTTCTTGATATTGGAATCATGGTTTTGAATAATAACAAAAATCTAAAGAAAGATTAATAACATTCTGAAATTAAGTATTGATTGAGGATTTTGCATATGTATTGAAAAAAGACGAAAATATGGGAGCAAAACCTAAAAGAAATGAGGCAGAAATCTAAAATATGGAAGAAATAGTTAATGAACAATTTTTAGCATGAATGTTTGTGGAAATACTCATTATGGATTGATTAGGAATAATCTAATTTTCAGCTCAAAAGGATAAGCACGTTGGAAGTTAAAAATCTGGGAAAATCTACCTGGACAGGATTAAACGGGTGGCAGGATCAGCTGCACCAAATGCTTTTTAATAATTTTTATAAAAGGATTTTTTGGATAAAAAGTTTATAGGATATATAAGACATATTGAGGATCACATGACTAAAATAAAAATTAGGTTTTTATTAGTATAAATATACCCTATAATTTACGTGATTCAGGCTGTCTGAAAATGGATGCTGCTGTACAGCAAGGTAAAAATACCAAAATAAATAGAAATACTAAATATTTCATGCTGGAAATATTTATTTTGGTTAATTAATGTATTTATTAAGGTATGGTAGAAATTTCAGATCAAAAATACTTGATTTAATATTAATTCAAGATTTTGAGAATTCCTGAATTCAACATTATGGATAACTTAAGGAATAAATCAAGATAAATGTTAAATTCCAGGTTTTTGTGATGGAATTTAACGTATAATGGGATATATACAAGTGATTATGAGTGTTTAACTTATTTTTTTTTTGATAAAGAGTGTTTAACTTATTAGAGGTAAACAAGATTACCCTAAATATGATTGTTTTGAAGATATGCAAAGGGATGTCCAAAGAGGGGTGCAAAGGGTAACCAAGATGTATATGACAGTTGCTGTTTTGGAAGCAACTAATATATGGATTTTAAAAATGTGTTAATACCCTAAATTTGGGTTAAGAAAAACATGATTAATTGCTGGAATTTATGGATTAGAAATCTGTTTTGAATTAAGTGTCAAAACCGGCGTTGAAATGATGAAAAACGAGTTTTAATGTTGCTGTTTTCGAACCCTACGATGAATGGATTATAAATCTGAAATTAAACCCTAAATTATAGGCTAATTAAGGGGTTTAATCATGCTAGAATTAGAGACAATTTGCTATATTGAAAAATTTTAAGAAACACATGATTTATGTATAGAGAAATGAACGTATATGAAGAGATAAGTATGAATACCCGACTTGAAAGACAAGTGGGTTAAGTTAGATGAAATTATGTAGGTTGGAAAACCTAAGGAATATAAATATTTGAAGATGATGCAAATAAATGAAATGTTATTTTCATTTATTTAAGAAAAGGCAAGGAAAAGAAATGAAGGAAAGGGATTATGGCGATCTTAGGTAAGCAAGCGAACTTTCTAAAATAATATTGTCTTTCTATGTGATGATATGTGATTAAAAATATTTATGATTATGTTTAAAAGAATAGGCAAACACAAGTTTTGAAAATGATAGCTTTAATGAAAAACCACAAGTTTTGAAAAATGACGACTTTAATGAAAAGTCGTAAGTCTTGGAAAAAAATGGTTTTAAGGAAAAGCATCAAAGTTTGCTTCATGGAAAGAAAACAATACGTTTTAAGATAAGAATTTTATAATCAGTATTGCCAAAGGTTGGCAATGCTTTATGTTAATGGAATTGAGAATTTCACTTATGAGTAAGCAAGTTCTCTATGATTATGTTTTCAAAGGATTTCATGTTTGATGTCGATGGTTTTAAGAATTTGCCTTTAAGTAAACAAGTTCTTTTTGATGTTTTTTTAAAAATTATTTTATAAGAAAAAGAAAATTTTGCCCTTTTTCACAAAGCAACAAATGTAAATAAGTTTTGATTTTAGGTTGCTAAATGGTATGCAAAAGATTATGCAAGCCCTTTATGTAAAAATGACAAAATTGATATGCGGACAAGAAATTGATTTTAAGGTGGTTGAGAAGGGGTTAGCACAATTGCATAACGCTTGTAAGCAAAAGGCCCCGAAATGGAAACAAAAAAAATTGCTAGGAAAAATGTATGATTTATTCTTGAAAATCTAAAAGTTTTGAAATTCTTATATTAAAAGGGTTTTAAGGTGTTTTGTTTCATCAAACATTTCAAATATTTATCAAAATATTTTACTCAAAATGTTTCTAACAGAATTTAAGGAAGGTCATCCTAAAATTAGATTTCAAATAACAACTTATTAAAGTGGATGCGCTCGCTTACAAGTTGACATAAACTGCGGTCTGTGATGTGTTTTTTTCAAAATAATTTTTTTTAAAAAAAAGACACAGACTTCGGTCTATGATGTTTTTGAGTTATGGATGCAGATAGAGGTCTGTGATCCTACTTTAAAAGGACATGGGTTGCGGTCTATGGTTCTTCAAACCAAATAGACTGCGGTCCATCATAATAATGTACGATGCACCAGTACAAGAAAATAGGAAGGTTGTAGAGCATGGTTGGGATGACTGGGGCCCACTCTACATAAGGCAAAGTCACTAAGGGATGGCAGGAGTGCCAGCGGCGCCCTCCCTGAGATGGGAGCAGGATAAATAAACAGCCGCTTGGCTAGCATGCTGTTGAGGACTCTCTTCCAAAAGGTAGCATGATCACTTGATAAGTTTCACTACTAGATAGGGAGAAATGTGTTTGCATACGTTTTGCTTTTCAAAAGCCCAAAGATTAGGATATAAAAGCATTTATACAAAAAGTTATCCTAAATTGGATTTTATGAGCCATTATGCATAAGTTACCCTAAAACCAGGGTATTTTACACAAAATGTGTAAATATTAAGAATAAATAATAGTTTTTATGCAAAAATTTTCATGAAAAGGATTCATGACTTGTTTGCTATAAACGAGCCCCAAGATGGGGATTTTGAAAAAGGTTTATGTTAGAAAATATTTTGGACATAAGAATGTCCATTTTCAAAGGGTTTATATAGGAAAAACGGTTGGACATGAGAATGTCCATTTCCTAAAGGGATTTATGTTGGAAAATATTTTGGACATAAGAATGTCCATTTCCAAAAGGTTTATGTGGTCTAAAAGAGTTTAAGGGATAAAAGTATTTGTGGACATATGAATGTCCATTGCCAAAAAGGTTTACGTGGAAAAATGTGTTAGGATGTATAAATATCCGTTTCCAACAAGGTTTACATGGATAAATGTTTTAGGTCGTATAAATGTCCATTTCCAACAAGGTTTAAGTGGAAAAATGTTTTAGGACGTATGAACGTCCAATGCGAAAATGATTTATGAGAAAAAAGTCTTTTCGTGGACATGAGAATGTCCATTGCCAAATATGGTTTATATCAAGATGTTTTTGGCCAAAATAATTTATGAGAAAAATGTTTTAGGAAATGATTTTCAAGGAAAGTCTTGCCCCAAAATGCTTGCTTACTGAGTTATCACTCACGTTTTGTTTTCCAAACCTTAGACAGGTACTAGGAGACTCAAGCAGTTGAGGACCTAAGAAATGGAGAAAAGGTACGAGATAGTACCATGTGGGCTAAAAAGATTAGCCATGGTGAGTGGAATGATATGAATGGAAGTTTTCAGGTATGTTGATATATAGGTGAACTTGTTTAAACTAATGATTATATGTATGTATGCAATGGAAATGTCATGATTAGGTCAAGAAGACCTTTAATATATAAGTACATGTTGAGAAGTTATAAAATGGATATGTACAAGTGTACCATTGTTTCTGTTATAAATGAAATGATGATGAATGAAGAAACGAAATTTTTTTTGGACGAGATCCAATTAAAATCCCGCCGCGTGATCAGGGCAACAATCCTGATTCACATTTACCAATCATTAAGATCTTGAGGTAAGGAAGTAACGTCTCGGTTTGGGGCGCCACAGTTGTTTCTTTTCCTTTATTTCTTCTTAATCCTGCCCTTGTTTCCACCATTGTGCTATTCTAGGTATATATAGCGCACTTTTCATTTTCAATTAACGTTAGATCATTACATACGCATTTCATTTACAATCAATGTTAAATCATTGCATATGCATTTCATCATCACATGGTCACAACCACTTCATCCAATCACAATCATATCACATCATTCAAGCTCATTCATCCATATATCTAAAACTCTTAAATTTAGTTATATCAACATATTCATTCATATTCATCATATTCACATCATCACATCCATAGTCAATATATGTGAAGGTATAGCACACTTATGTACACATAACATAGCACACACATTTCACTTTTATACTTGTCAGTCAACCGTAAAACTAAAACCATATTGTCATCAAACCACACTTATACATACACAACTTTAAATAATAAAATAAATAAAAACATTCATCGTCTTCCTGGGCCTCTCCTGAGGTATCGTCTACGTCTACGTCTACGTGGAACATGTGAGGGTGCCTCCGTGATCGTGCTAGTATTGGACCATGCCTGGAGCTCATCCTCTCCACTATCATCATCATCATCGTCCTCCTCCTCCTCTTCATCCTCTACAAACTCTACTATCTCTTCCTCTACTTCTTCCTCTTCCTCCTCTTCCTCTTCCTCGATAGGCTCGAGGAATTCCATAGAATCGTCATCATCATTAACCTCGGCTAGTCGGACAATTTCACCTGTATTCTCCATTATGTAAAGCATGACCTCATCGAGTTTAGGAGCTGCAGGTATCTCAAGGTGCTCCATAACAAAACTGGACGCAACCGTCCACAAATCTATACCACGGGTCGGCGTCGGGTGGTGTGGGTGCTTGGGTCTTTCTTTAAAAGTTCTGGAGGTCCTGTGGATCTACTCTATCAGTAGGAACATAGGGAGACCGAGGGACACCAAGGTACGTTCCTGGGAGAACTCGTGGCCTAGATTCATATCTTGAGGGCTCACCTATACCTTGCCCATGCTGACCAGGGGGAACTACTGGGAACGGTGCAGTGTTGTGTTGGGATCCCCACCACCTATTTATACTCTTCTCCCTTCGCTGTCTCCTTTCCTCCTCCTCTCTTTCCTTTTGCAATTCCTCCGCGCTCATCATCTTTTTACCCCTATCTGCCATCTGTACAAACATAGCAATCAAATTGCAGTGCAAAAATAATTTATCATCATATGGCATGCATTTCGTCATGTTATAAGCATCCTAATCATCATACAATCATGTCTAATTCATCACATAATCATGTATAATCATGCTTAATCATGCATATCTCATCATATTCTTTCAATTTTCTGTACTTAAAAATTTTCCACGCCTATTTACCAATCCATGCTCTGATACCAAGCTCTGTGGCACCCCAAAACCAAGCGTTACATCCTGAGCCTTACCTCGGGATCGTTATTGATTGGTAAACATGATCAGGATTGTTTCCCTGTCACACGGCGAGTTTTAATGGATATTTATCCAATTAAAAATATTCTCATAGGAGTTAAATCCTTCATATTTTCATCTCATGCATAATTAAGTCATTTCCAACCATACAACACATAGCAAAGCATGATGTTCAAATGACATTTCAATTCTTACATAAATCAGATGTCACTGCATGTATCATCATAGATGTCAATATAAACATCAAAATAGTTACATCCATACAACATGAGTTTTTCCATAACATAAAAGTTCTATGTTTTTCCATAGCTTTAATCATCTTGCACTTGCTCTTTTGCCATGAACTTTCCTTCACCTGTCTTTGGGTTTGGAAAACAAAATCGTGAGTTAAAACTCAATAAGCAAGCTATTTATATTTCACGGGCAAATCATTTCAGGCAACATTTTACATTTAAAATCATCTTGGAAAGCACATTATACCTTTTCACAAGGTATATCTTGAAAAACATAAATCTTATACCGATCACGAGTACGATATGCATAATGCCATATAAAACCATGAATATATCCTCATATTTCTCTTAGGATGCAAGCTAGCTAGGCGACTATCCGTCCTTGTCATCTCCCAATTCAGAGAGGGCACCGCCGGCCTTAGGCCTATTTTAGCGACTTTACCACACCAAAGGGGGACAATCGGACCACTTATACCTTTCAAGTGGGCCTAGTACCTTGTGCATATGAACTTTTCATAAATTCATCTTTAACATGCTAGCATGATTTTCACTCAGAAACTTGGAATCACAACATTTTTCATAACATTTATCAAAAGAAATTTCATAATATCATCTTGAAGTAAAGACATCATTTCAACACATATTTAACTAAGGAATGGTCATCCCTAAATACCACTAAAATATTTTCAATATTTACATCAAATAGTTAGTACAAAAATCACATTTATTTAAAGCAATTTAGAAAAGCAAAAATCATTTAGAAAATTTGCTTGCTTACCTGTTTCACTTTAGCTTTCCACGTCTGCTTGTTCTTTGCCCTTGCCTACATGAGAATAATATAATTTTTCGTATATTTCTCTTACTTGCATCCCTTTTAGTTTTCCAACCCATTTTCATTAACATATATCATTCATTTGACTTCTCAAGTTATTAGATACATATATAGCACATATTTGCATATTTCATCGGTTAACACATAACATATTCAATCCCATAAGTTAGGTAACCATTCAACCATATAATAATCATCCAATAAGTATTATTTATAGGTTCATTAACCTCAATTTATCATTTTTTACTCCTTTTCCAAAATTCACACATTGGTGCCCATTTTAAGCACACGTTATCGCCTTAGGCTTCATTAATCAATTCCAAAATTTGAAATTAACATAATGCAATTATAAAAAGATATATAATCATGAAATTAACCATATTTTCATGCATTTTTTCACAAAATTAAATTTCATAATTCATTTATCATCCTTGCATATCTATCCCTTCACATATGCCCATTTGGCAACACATACATAATACATTTCATAAAAATTTTCAAGTCAACAGTTTAATCCATATTTAGGCATGATAATTATCCTTAATTATCACTGTATTTAGGGTATTTTTATGGAATTTAAATCCACTAATCATAGGTTCCCAAAACAGCAACTTTGGAACCCATTTTTCACACGTTTAACGTGTCTTTTAACACATAACCCTAAGCAGTTTTATAAATCTGAATTTTCAGCAATTAATCCTAATTTTCTTAATCCAAATCTAGGGTATTAACACATATTTAACATTCATACATTAACACCCCTCAAAACAGCAAGTTATTTACCCGTTTCGGTCCCATTTCCACTTCATTTAGACATCGTTTCATAAAATCCATAAAAATCAGATTTGGAGCTTATCTTCCTAAATATTTTTGGGCGTTACTAATAACCTAACCCTAGGGTATTTTACCCTACATAGCTTCCATAAATCATGCAATCCCATTTTCATACCATTTTTAGCATCAAAATGAAGAAATCGGGTCATATACTTCACTTTGCATTCCATAGTTTCTAAAATTCATAACTTAAGCTTAAATTAACATATGTATTTCATTAAAACATGTTTCATAACCTAAATATATCATCAATCCAAAACAGCAACTTGTCATGGGAATTTAGAGTTTATCAAGTTGAATTTTCAGCTCAATACCCACTCTAAACTTCACTTCTACCATCTAAAACATGGAAATTCATTCATATAGCTTAATACACATTCCATTTTCTATCAAAGGGCATGTTAAACTAATGTTTTAAGGAACTTCATGTTGGAAATATGTGGAAAACTAGCTCAATCTATGTTTTGATGATTAACAAATCAATTTGAGTAAGTCTTGGCTACTAACAAGTTTGTGGAAATGTTTAAGGAATAATCATTTGAAGAAAATCAAGTATAGAAGCCAAGTCGAATCCCAAGTCGACTCCAAGATCGACTTCAAAACGTGCAAAACTGTCCAGAGTTGAAAACGGGAGAAGAGCAAGTAAAGTCGCAGGCCAAGTCGACTCCACCTGCGACTTAGGTAGCCAAGTCGCAAACGAAGTCGACCTCGACATCGACTTCAGATGACAAAAACTGTCCAGAGTCGAAGCTCAGAACACGAAGTGCCGAAGTCGCACCCCAAGTCGACTCCACGTGCGACTTGAGGTGAAGTCGCAGCCGAAGTCGACTCCGACATCGACTTCGATCGGGCAGAGGCGATTTTTCAGAAGATAAGATGGAATGCATATTCAAGATGAAATCAAGTCATGAGTCCAATGCGAAGCAAGGAGCTTGAATCAATGCAAGGGTCAAGCTCTTCAAGATTCACAAGATCCAAATGTTCAAGATTCAAGGATTTAAGGTTTACAAATCTTGGAGCTAATGAAAGCAAAACTCAACCATTCAAATCATGAAGATATCCAAGGTTACTGAAATCAAGCAAGTTCAAGATCATTAAAGATGCAAAAGGAATTAAAGGAATGAAGAAGCCTAAGCAAAACAAAAGATTCCAAGTTCCATGTTCGAGAAAACAACTGTCGAGGTGAAGTCGAACCCGAAGTCGACTCCACCTGCGACTTGGGTCAAGTCGAGAACCCAAGTCGACCCTGACTGGAACTTGAAGCTGCGACGAAGAAGCGAAGTCGCACCCGAAGTCGACTCCATCTGCGACTTGGGTGAAGTCGCATCCGAAGTCGACTCCGACTGCGACTTGGGTCGCAACGGTCGGATAATTTTCGAACGTTGGCGCATTAAATGCGCGCCACCTACTCACTAACGTTCGGATTCCCTCCAAAATTATAAATAGCATTCATGGTGAACGAGGGAAGTAGCTGAGAATCATTAAGTGTGCATAACTACCATCTTCAAGAGCATTAAAGAGATCAAGCCCATTTAAAGAAGAAGAACTTCGCTTCAAGTTGCAAGAGCTATATTTCAGATTCTTCAAAGCCTACCACAAGTTCTTCTCTGCGCCAAACTGCTTCTACACATCTGTAAAGTGTAGATTTCTTTCATTGATTATTTGTTTGTATTGAACTTGATTTAGCTTGGGTAGCTAAGATCAAGTGATAGCAAAGTAGTGTGTGATTGGAGTGTGACTCATCACCTACTTGTGCTAGTTGTTGATGCCCCCTAGAGCTAGAATCTAGAAGAGAGCAAGTGGCTCTAATTGTATATGCCCCCTAGAGCTTTGAATCTAGAAGAGAGCAAGAGGCTCTAATTGTATTCGTGGAATGCAATAGTGGAACCCAAGTCACAAGGTGTGTGAGCTTGGAAGAGTGGAGTAGGGAGGTTGCCCGAACCACTATAAAATTCTTGTCTACTTGTTTTTATTTCTGCTCTCTACATTACTTTGCTTTCCATTCTGTTTCTTCATTCAAGGGGACTAGATTAATCCGGGGTAAAGTTTCTGTTTGAGTTGTAAATTTTTTAAGAACCCAATTCACCCCTCCCCTCTTGGGTTTTGCCATCAATTCGGGACCCAACAAGTGGTATCAGAGCAGGTCTTTGAATTGAACCAAAGAGATCCAACCTTATGGCATCCCAATCCACTTCCGTTCCCGCTTTTGCTGAAGGCCAATCATTCACAAGGCCACCCTTGTTTGATGGGAACAACTTTGGCTATTGGAAGCTTCGTATGAAGCAACTCATCATGGCTACCGATATGGATTCTTGGATTGCTATCCAAGATGGTGTGATTTTTCCTACCAATGACAAAGCTTCCAAATGGACCGAAGAGGAAGTTAGAACCGTCAAGAGCAATGCCAAGGCAATGAATTCTTTATTTTGTGCTCTTACGGCTTCGGAGTATGATAGAGTATCTTCTTGTTTGACTGCAAAAGAGATATGGGATACTCTAACATCTATTTATGAAGGAACCTCCCAAGTCCAAGGGACTAGGAGAAACATTTTGATTGGAGAGTTTGAAAATTTCAGAATGCTAGATACTGAAAATATTTCTGAAATGTTTGCGAGATTTTCTAAAATTACTAATGCTCTAAAGGGTCTTGGAAAAGCTATTTCTGAATCCGAGCAGGTTATGAAGATATTGAGAGCTCTACCGGATTCATGGACTCCAAAGATTACAGCAATAGAAGAAGCAAAAGACCTCAACACATTGAAGCTTGAAGATCTTATTAGCTCACTCATGTCACATGAGCTAATTAAGAAAAGGAATGAGGATCAACACAAAGGCAAAAGAGCAATTGCCTTGAAAGCTACAAAAGACACGGATGACACCTCATCCTCTCAAAACGATGACGAGATGGCCCTACTCACAAAATGATTCAGAAAATTTGTGAGAAAAGGCGGAAATTTCAGAAATTTCAAAGACAGAAATTCCAGAGAGAAAAAGAAAGAACCAATCAAATGCTATAGATGCGGGGGCGTAGGACATATGCAAACTCAATGTCCTACATCGGAAGAAAGGCCAAAGGAGAATCATGAAGGCAGAAAATTTCAAAAGCCAAAGGGAAGAGGCATGTACGTCAATGAGGATACTTCATCAACATGCAGCTCTTCAACCGACGACAATGATGCAGCCAACTGTGCAAGAATATGCTGCGTAGCACAGGTCGAACAAGAAGAAGAACTGCTAAGCTTGAACACGACGGAAGTGTTGGAAGATCAATCTACCTCAACAAAATACACAGAAAGTGAAGAGGTAACTTCCAAACCTTATTCTCAATCAAGTTATTCTTCTTTTCATGATTGCCTCAAATGTGCCGAATTAGAAGAACTACAGAATGCATATGATTCATTGTATGAGGAAATCAAAAAGCTAGGAAACAAGTTGACATTAAAGAGACAACAATGTAACTTTGTTATTATTGAAAATGGAAAACTAGCTGAAAAATCAACAAAACTGAAAGAAGAAAATGAATCATTGTTGAAAAAGATAGAGAAACTAAGAAAAGAAAACAAATCATTAAATGAATCATTAGCAAAGTTCTCTAATCCAGGAGAAAGTGTAAAGATGTTTTTGAACATGACCTCCCAAACAAACAAAAGAGGTCTTGGATACAATACATTTGAGCAAAAAGAAAGTGGCAAATCAAATGTGCCTACACTTGGAAAATATCAAACCAAAACTGCACCTATATACAAGCCACAAAGGAGAAATGTTATGTGGACTAGAAGGCCAACACTTGAACCAAAAAATACTTGGAGGCCTACTCCTAGATTACCAATGGCTTGCAACTTTTGCAACAAAATGGGTCATAAAGTTTATAAGTGTAACTTTAAGAGATTATTTGACCATGGTGCAAAACTAGTTTGGGTTCCAAGGAACACAAGATTTGGACTTTCTAAGTTGGAGCAACAAAGATTGAATCATTTCACTAACCCAAATGGACCCATAAAATGGGTACCAAAGAGATGAGATTTACTTGTTTATCTTTCAGATTTGTTTAAAGGCAAAGGCAAATAATATATGGTTCATGGATAGCGGTTGTTCAAGGCACATGACTGGAGAAAGAAATTTGTTTCACAAACTTAAGCCTTGCAACGACGGAACTGTTGCCTTTGGAAATAATGAGAAAGGTAAAATCAAAGGTAAAGGAAATATTTATAGTAGTTCAAATGCATGCATGGAGGATGTTTTGTTTGTTGAAGGACTCAAGCATAACTTAATGAGCATTAGCCAATTATGTGATAAAGGATATAAAGTTGTGTTTGAATCATCTATATGTAATGTATTTGATGGAGAACATGTCATGTTTAGCGGAAAAAGACATGGAAATGTATATTTGGTTTCACTTGATGAACTAGATGGTCAATGTCTAATGGTCATTGATAATGACCCATGGGTTTGGCATAAAAGGCTTGGACATATAAACATGAGAAACATAAAGACCCTATGGAAAAAGAATTTGGTAGAAGGCTTGCCTAAGTTGAAATATGAAAAGATAAAATATGTAAGGCATGTCAATTATCTAAACAACCAAAGATGTCTTTTTCTACCAAAAAGGAGATTTCCACCACAAGGCCACTTGAATTGCTACACATGGATCTATATGGGCCATCCGACATTTTAACCATTGGTGGAAAGAAATATGTGTTTGTCATAGTTGATGATTTTTCAAGATTTACATGGATAATTCTCTTAGCTAGTAAAGACAAAGCCTTCTCTATGTTTGAAACCTTTGTAAACTTGGTGGAAAATGAAAAACAAAGTACCATTATATCTATAAGGAGTGACCATGGTGGTGAATTTGAGAACAAACGGTTCATAGAACTATGTAATGAAAAAGGAATTCATCACACATTTTTTGCACCAAGAACTCCACAACAAAATGGAGTAGTGGAGAGGAAAAATAGAACTATACAAGAGATGGCTAGAACTATGCTAAATGAGAGAAAATTATCTAAGAAATTTTGGGGTGAAGCTGTAAGTACAGCTTGTCATGTATTGAATCGAGTTACCATTAGAGCAATCTTGAAAAAGACCCCATATGAGCTATGGAAAGGAAAGAAACCAAACATATCTTATTTTCATACTTTTGGATGCACATGTTATGTTTTGAACAATGGAAAAACCAACTTGGGAAAACTTGATGCTAAAAGTGATGAAGCTATATTCCTTGGTTACTCATCAAATAGCAAAGCATATAGAGTTTTCAATAAACGAAACCAAGTTGTAGAAGAATCCATACATGTTGTTTTTGATGAGACTAACCCTTGTTTCAAAAGAAAGGATGATTTAAGTGATGCAGATGACATAGCAAGCAATCTTGAGAAATTGCATATGGAAAAGCAAGAGGAATTCATGGAGGAAAGGGTAAGTGAAGGTAACAATTCTTATAAACCTCCAACTGACCTGAAATTCAAACATGCACATCCAATTGAACAAGTTATAGGAAATGTGTATGAAGGTGTAAAAACTAGAAGGTCAAAGCAAAATGTTTGTGGACAATATGCTTTTGTATCTAAAATTGAACCTTCTAACATTGATCAAGCTCTTGATGATGAAAACTGGATTATAGCAATGCAAGAAGAGCTAAATCAATTTGAAAGAAATCAAGTTTGGCACCTTGTTCCTAGACCAAATGATTGTAGTGTTATTGGCACCAAGTGGGTTTTTAGGAACAAATTAGATGAAAGTGGACTAGTAGTAAGAAACAAAGCTAGACTTGTGGCAAAGGGGTACTCACAAGAAAAAAGAATAGATTTTGAAGAATCTTATGCCCCAGTTGCTAGATTGGAAGCAATTCGTATATTACTAGCTTTTGCATCTCACATGAACTTTAAATTGTTTCAAATGGATGTTAAAAGTGCATTTTTGAATGGATATATAAATGAAGAGGTGTATGTTGAGCAACCACCTGGATTTGAAGAAAAGGATCAATCAAAGTATATTTACAAATTAACCAAAGCATTATATGGATTAAAACAAGCTCCAAGGGCTTGGTATGATAGACTAAGCAAGTTTTTGATTGATCATAACTTTCAAAAGGGAAAGGTAGACACCACTCTGTTTATTAAGTACAATGGAAAGGATATATTAATCATTCAAATTTATGTTGATGATATCATTTTTGGTGCTACTAATGAAATTCTTTGTCAAGAATTTTCTGAGCTTATGCAGAAAGAATTTGAGATGAGCATGATGGGAGAGCTCAATTTCTTCCTTGGACTGCAAATCAAGCAACTAAATGAAGGAATCTTCATTAACCAGTCCAAATACATCAAAGAGATGCTCAAGAAGTTTGGCATGGAGAATAGCAAAGGAGCAAACACACCCATGAGCTCTACAATCAAGCTTGACAAAGATGAGAAGGGCAAAATAGTTGATTTAAAATTGTATAGAAGCATGATAGGTTCCTTATTGTATTTAACTGCTTCTAGGCCAGATATTTTATTTAGTGTGTGTATGTGCTCTAGATTTCAATCATGTCCAAAAGAATCACACTTGGTAGCTGTGAAAAGAATTTTTAGATACCTAGTAGACACTACCAATTTAGGATTATGGTATTCAAAAGGCTCTAATTTTGATCTAATCGGCTACTCGGATGCGGATTTTGCCGGTTACAAAGTAGATAGAAAAAGCACTAGTGGAACATGTCAGTTTCTTGGAAGCATGTTGGTTTCATGGTTTTCAACAAAACAAACTAGTGTTGCTCTATCTACGGCGGAAGCCGAATACATTGCCGCCGGGAGCTGTTGTGCTCAATTACTTTGGATGAAACAGCAACTTAGGGACTATGGCATGGATTTTAAAGATATACCTATCAAATGTGATAATACAAGTGCCATATGCCTAACCAAGAATCCTGTGTTGCATTCTAGGACCAAACATATAGACCTTAGACATCATTTCATTAGAGAACATGTAGAAAATCATGACATATGTTTGGTATATGTAAGAACAGAGGATCAAGTTGCAGATATATTCACTAAGCCCCTAGCAAAAGAAGCATTTTATAAGATTAGAAATGACATGGGAATGCTTGAACTTACTTAACGCATAAATTGAGGGGGAGCACCCATTTAGGGGGAGCAAACCCACTTGTTTCTTTACCCTCTAACTTTTTGATATATTGACAAAAAGGGGGAGAAGAGTGGATTTGAGTCCAAAAGGGGAGAAGAATAGGATTTGATTCATATGACTATGCTTAAGAAGAAAAGAGTAGGATATGATTAGGGAGAAGAGTTTGAATGTTTATTAACTTTTGAAGGATTGCTAAGCATGTTATTTTATCGCAAAGTATGTTATTTTTTAATTGAAAGGTATACACTCAAATCAGTTTTGTCAATCATCAAAAAGGGGGAGATTGTTGGAAATATGTGGAAAACTAGCTCAATCTATGTTTTGATGATTAACAAATCAATTTGAGTAAGTCTTGGCTACTAACAAGTTTGTGGAAATGTTTAAGGAATAATCATTTGAAGAAAATCAAGTATAGAAGCCAAGTCGAATCCCAAGTCGACTCCAAGATCGACTTCAAAACGTGCAAAACTGTCCAGAGTTGAAAACGGGAGAAGAGCAAGTGAAGTCGCAGGCCAAGTCGACTCCACCTGCGACTTAGGTAGCCAAGTCGCAAACGAAGTCGACCTCGACATCGACTTCAGATGACAAAAACTGTCCAAAGTCGAATCTCAGAACACGAAGTGCCGAAGTCGCACCCCAAGTCGACTCCACGTGCGACTTGAGGTGAAGTCGCAGCCGAAGTCGACTCCGACATCGACTTCGATCGGGCAGAGGCGGTTTTTCAGAAGATAAGATGGAATGCATATTCAAGATGAAATCAAGTCATGAGTCCAATGCGAAGCAAGGAGCTTGAATCAATGCAAGGGTCAAGCTCTTCAAGATTCACAAGATCCAAATGTTCAAGATTCAAGGATTTAAGGTTTACAAATCTTGGAGCTAATGAAAGCAAAACTCAACCATTCAAATCATGAAGATATCCAAGGTTACTGAAATCAAGCAAGTTCAAGATCATTAAAGATGCAAAAGGAATTAAAGGAATGAAGAAGCCTAAGCAAAACAAAAGATTCCAAGTTCCATGTTCGAGAAAACAACTGTCGAGGTGAAGTCGAACCCGAAGTCGACTCCACCTGCGACTTGGGTCAAGTCGAGAACCCAAGTCGACCCTGACTGGAACTTGAAGCTGCGACGAAGAAGCGAAGTCGCACCCGAAGTCGACTCCATCTGCGACTTGGGTGAAGTCGCATCCGAAGTCGACTCCGACTGCGACTTGGGTCGCAACGGTCGGATAATTTTCGAACGTTGGCGCATTAAATGCGCGCCACCTACTCACTAACGTTCGGATTCCCTCCAAAATTATAAATAGCATTCATGGTGAACGAGGGAAGTAGCTGAGAATCATTAAGTGTGCATAACTACCATCTTCAAGAGCATTAAAGAGATCAAGCCCATTTAAAGAAGAAGAACTTCGCTTCAAGTTGCAAGAGCTATATTTCAGATTCTTCAAAGCCTACCACAAGTTCTTCTCTGCGCCAAACTGCTTCTACACATCTGTAAAGTGTAGATTTCTTTCATTGATTATTTGTTTGTATTGAACTTGATTTAGCTTGGGTAGCTAAGATCAAGTGATAGCAAAGTAGTGTGTGATTGGAGTGTGACTCATCACCTACTTGTGCTAGTTGTTGATGCCCCCTAGAGCTAGAATCTAGAAGAGAGCAAGTGACTCTAATTGTATATGCCCCCTAGAGCTTTGAATCTAGAAGAGAGCAAGAGGCTCTAATTGTATTCGTGGAATGCAATAGTGGAACCCAAGTCACAAGGTGTGTGAGCTTGGAAGAGTGGAGTAGGGAGGTTGCCCGAACCACTATAAAATTCTTGTCTACTTGTTTTTATTTCTGCTCTCTACATTACTTTGCTTTCCATTCTGTTTCTTCATTCAAGGGGACTAGATTAATCCGGGGTAAAGTTTCTGTTTGAGTTGTAAATTTTTTAAGAACCCAATTCACCCCTCCCCTCTTGGGTTTTGCCATCAATTCGGGACCCAACACTTCATGCATCAATTTCATATTCAAACTTTGGAGTTTAAAACGCAAGATGAACAACTCAAATCAACACATGAACTTACTTGTTTGATGCAACCAAACCCTAAAACACTTGAGATGGATTTTTCTCCTCCAATTTCCTTTTCTTTTCTCCTTATTTTTATTATATTTTCTTCTTCCTTTGCTATCTAAAATGGGGACATGAGAGCTGTTCTTGGGGGAGAAGAATTTCAGCACTTAGAAATTTTTCTAAGCCTCAACTCATGTGACCGTGCATTTCTTTTATAGTGCTGGATTTATCCAGCTATGGGTCCCACTTTTGGAGCTGATTTTGCATGATTAAATGAAAATTCTTGTGTCCCTACATGTCAGATACATGTGTGTATATTTTATAAAATAAAAAATTTAAAATAAACAGCAATACAGCCCCTTGGACGTCCCTATAGTGACACATCACTTATGCTCATTTTGAGCATTTTGTAGCTTCATTATGGTGGGTGTCCTTTGATGGATAATTATTGCATTTTTTTATTTTATATAAATGCATAAAATACCCTGAAATGAACTGCATTTGACACCTAACTTTCCATTAAAATCATGCATTTATTCCATGTACTCTAGCATTTAATGAATGGTACTTTTGAGGTGCAATAGTCAACCATGCTCAACTTTTTCAATGCAGGTATTTTCTCAACTTGTTATACTTAATCTAGACCATCCAAAATGTACATCTCATGATTTCATTCAACTATTTCAAATTTCATCGCAATTCAATTTTCCTAGCTCAAGTTATAGCCGTTTAAAGTTAACAGCTGAATTTGAGATATAATCAATAAATCATTACACTCATTTCATCAAGAATTTTCATAATCCAATAATTCCATGATACCATGCCCAACATCATTAACTTTCATCTCAAATTTCACTTGAATTCGCCTTACAGGCATTAAGTTATGAATTTTCTAGTGTTTTTCCACTTAACTTAAAAATTACCATTCCAATGCTCATAATTCATATTAAATAATGAAAAATGATTATCCATGATGTATTTGCACATTTCAATCAACAACAATTTACTCTAATCCCATTGTCCCATATTAGCTCAAAATGATTACTTAAGTCATCATTGCTAATCCTTAGCCCTAACTGCAATAATTAGCAAAATCACGTAATCATTCAAAATTCAATAATTACACATAGAAATGTCATATACATGAACAATGCATACATATGGGTTCTACATAGGTTGGGTTTCAGAATTGCTATGATTTTCCTTAGCTTTTTTTTACGCGAACCTTGCCATTTGTTGATGCCAAGTCCCGTTACTCAGCTTAGGTCAACCACCCCCTTTTTCTTTTTCTTATTTTGTTTAGGGGTACTAAACATGCCAGTGTGATTTATTTGAAATAATACCATTTCTGAACTCATTAAAGTACTTGGTCAGCATTTATTTACTTTAGTTCTCATCATTTCAGTCTGGATGATGTACATGTAATTGAATTAGAGCAATATATTATAAAATTCATTTTAATTCTTTTACATGTTAATTTCAACTTGCTTTTATACTTGGTTCTCAATCTGAATTGTCCATTCTTTCATGAATTCAATTTCAAGTTAACATTAATCACAACCTTGCACATTTTCAATAAGATGGATTGAAATAAAGATAACTTTCATTAGCTGGAATTGACATAAGCAATGTAAACATGAAATAAAACATGAAAAACTAACCTAACCTATGGTTGAGAATTATACACCCCCCCAAACTTGAGAGATGCATTGTCCTCAATGCATGATGACCTAGAATGACCTAATAAAGGAAATACAATGAAAAGCAAAAATAAAAACAAAATGAAAGGACCGGGACTTCCTTAAGAATCAGACTCGGTGGCATCCTCGTCTTCACTGTCGTCTGGCTGGGGCTGGGATGGTTGTCTGAAGCAGGCTCGGATCTCCGGTCGCGTCGATGGGAAAGGCTAGAGGGTGGAGACGTCGATCTGGCGGTCCTCCACAATCCATAGTAGGTAGGCCTCCATTGCCCTGTCATGCTGACGCTTGTACCTGGCTTGGGCCGCAACCAAGTTCTCCAGGTTGGTTAGCCGCTCGCCCATGAATAGCGGCTGCGAGGAGGGCCTGCTGGTGGAGCTGCTCTGGGTCGTGTTGTTGCGGTGCGAACCTGGGGCTAGGTGTGGTAGGAGAGGTCGTGTATGATTGCCTGACAGTTCAGGACCTCCTCCGTTTGCTCTCATCTAACACCGTCCCTCTTGCAGAGCCCGGTGATAAGTGAAGGGAAGTAGTAGCTACCCTAAGGTGCAGTCGCGCAGGCACAGATCTGCTGGTAGATAAGCCGACCCATGTCGATCGTCACGCCGCTGTAAATGGCATGGAGAAGCAATGCTCTGTCTATTGTCACTTCACTGACGTGGGTCGACGGCATCATCCGGGCCGAGACAGAATGGAAGAACATCCGCCCATCGAACATCATCTCACTGCACTTGAAGGACGTGAGGTGTCCTCCCATAGACTTCCATGTCGGAGGTCATTCGCAGAGATGCATGGTAATGGAGTTGACATCTCGGTCTTCTCCCATCAAAAACTCCTCGTACTGGTCCGGGTGATCAAAAGAACACAACCCGTAGTAGGAGTTGATCGCCTCGGCATGGAATGGGACGATCTTGCCCCGGACCTTCACCCTGCCCTGCTCATGTTCCACCGCATTAGCGTAAAACTCTTTTACCACTGGGATGATCGCAGACTCTGGCTGTGCAAGGAATTGCTACCAACCTCGAGCATTCAATGCATTGATGAAATTATCAGAGAAAGCAGTATTCTTGATTCCTTATTCTGGAATCAGATGTGGCTTTTGAAGCGAATCTGTGTACCGCTTAAACGCCTGAGCGGACACGAATCTGTTGGTGTCAAATTCCGTGGGCTCCTGAGTTTTCTTCCTCTTAGCCGATGATGATGAAGCCATGTCTCAAATAATCCTTGCAATCACAAATCCAAAAACATCCAAACAATCCAACCTCCACAAAGTGCACCCAAATCAATCCACACATAGTCACCAAGCCGACCTCCACAAAGCCAACCACCAAAACCGACAATCACCAAGCAATTCAACCGCCCAAGCCAATCTCCAATCTACCGACCAATCCACAAATCCAATCCAAACTTCCACCCAAACAATCACTAAACAACTTTAAAGCAAGGAAATTATCTCAAAGATGAAGAATTTTTTTTACCCTCAGAAGCTTTGCACTTGAAATTTGACACTGATGCTGTTTCTGAACTAGCGCTGGGGCACGAGGCAGCAGCGCCTAGGCACCGATCTGCTGTCAACAAGTTTCCGGCACCGGACGAAGAAGATGAAGATGGATTGGCTCAAAATGGGGCCCAAATCACAGGGAAAATGATGGGAAACCAAATGTGGTGGTGTTGCTTAAGATTTGGTGTTGAAAAAATGGATTTTTGGATGGATTTGATTGGATCTAGGCAAAGGAGAAAAGGGGAGAAAATGGAATGGTTGGAATGGAGGGATGATTTCTTGGTGAAATGGCGTTGGATTGGAGTTGAAATGGCTTGGAATCAATGGGAGATTGATTGGGGATGAGAAAGAGGGTTTCAGCGCCGGGGCGTGGGGTTTAGGGTTTAGAACCCTAACCCTGGACTTTATAAAGCAAAAAAAATAAAAGTCCACGACCCGACGCCGGGACGCCAGTTCATCCTCCATGTTCTTCGGGATCATCATCACGGCGCCGGGGTGCCCCCATGCGGCGCCTAGGCACCGATGCCTTTCATCAGTTTTTTGAAAATTTTCTCCTGGCTGCTTCCAAGCATAATCCTTGTGAAATTATGCTCCTAATTATTTTCCTGAAAATAAAAATAAAAACCCAAAACAAAAACAAAAACAAAGACGCAAATCAAAATGAAACTGAGCAATGGGTTGCCTCCCATTCAGCACTAAGCTTAACGTCCTCAACACGACGTTCCTGCTGTTCAATCTTCTTTCAGTTTCACCACCTCGAACTCCCTGCCATTTGGACTGCAACATGGAGGTTCAGGTCTAACCTTTGCCCGTTGGTCCATTGAGTCATGCCAAGTTTGACTTTCCGTAGGTGGAATAGGGGCATTTGGATATGAAAATGTTCAGTATTCTCAATTGTATCCCCTTCTATTCCACCATTAGCTTTATCTTCCATGTCCTGGCTTTCCACCGGCTTGGTCAATCGTTCGAGCCCGATGTGATCAGCGAGTCAATCTTTAGTATAACCAGATAACTTGCGACCCTTATTTTCAATCTTCTCTAGGTTTTTCTCAATACCAGTCGAGGAAAACTCTTGAACCCTTGAATTGACCATATCAATCATTAAGCAATCCTCTGAATCAGTTGGGTTCTGTATTGACTTGAGCACATTGAACGTGACTTTTTCATTTTGCACTTGCATGGTTAATTCTCCGGCTTGTACATTAATTGTTGTGTTGCCCGTTGCCAGGAAAGGTCGACCTAGAATTATTGACACATCTCAATCCTCTTAATAATCCAGGATAATAAAATCAGCAGGAAAGATGAACTTGTCCACCTTGACAAGGACATCCTTGATGATACCTTCCGGATATGTCGTGGACCGGTCCGCCAGTTGCAACATGACTGTCGTAGGTCAAGCTTCCCCGATGCCCAATTTTCTAAAAATTGACTTGGGCATGAGATTAATGCTGGCTCCCAAGTCACATAGGGCTCTCGCGAAGTATTGGTTTCCAATTGTGCATGGGATAGTGAAACTTCCTGGATCCTTGAGCTTAGGAGGCAGCTTCCTCTGCACCATAGCGCTGGTTTCCTCTGTTAATGCCACCGTCTCGAATTTCGTCAACCGCCTTTTCTTTGATAACACGTCTTTCATGAATTCGGCGTAGCTCGGCATCTATTCCAAGGCTTCGATGAGAGGTATATTGATATGTAGCTACTTTAATACCTCTAAAAATTTCTTGAATTTTCCCTCCTTTTTAGTCTTTTCAAATCTCTGAGGAAATGGAGGAGCGGCCTTTGGTTTGCGCCGATTTCAGCGTCCGGTTGCTTCTGGATAGTATCTGGTTCTTCTGTCTCCTGTGACTGCTAAATTAGAGGATTAGTGGGTTCAGTTACCGATTCTTGTGGAATTGCATTGGGTAACTGCTTCTCACTGTGCAGCGTGACTGCTTGTGCCTGTTCTTCACCTTTTCCTTTTGGGTTTTTCTCAGTGTGGCTAGGTAAAGAACCATGGCGCCGGTTATTTAGAGCTGAAGGCAGTTGGCCTATCTGTGCTTCCAAGTTTCTATTTTTCATGATCTGAGATTGCATGAATTGCATAAAGAGGTTTTCCAGATAAGATTTCTTCTCTTCTTGCGGTGGTGGATTGAATTGAGCTGGTCTTGCTGGCTGTTGCTGCAATGGCTGCTGTGAGAATCCAGGTGGCTGATTCGGCCTCGTCTAGTTATTCCATGAGAAGTTAGGATGATTCCTCCATCCTGGTTTGTAGTTGTTTCCATACTGATTTGCGGGATTTCTCTGGAAATTTCCCACGTAATTAATGGATTTCGGATTGGAGGCACATTCATCACTGGGATGGCCGAATTCGCCAGGCCACGTGCAAATACCTGCTGCTGTCGGTTGCTGTGGTGTGAATGCCCCTACAGTACTGACGTTGGCTGGCCTGGATAAATTCTAAATCTGCCGGGCTAAAGCATCGATGTGGGCTTTAATTGATGAAACTAGATCCAGTTGGAGTAGACCCCCACTTCGGCTTCTGTCAGATGGCAGTTGATAGGTATTGGCCGCCATATTTTCAAGTAGGGCGTACGATTCTTGATAGCTTTTCCTTAGCAGACAGCCGTTTGATGAAGAATCCACCATGTGACGGGTGGAATCCTGGAGACCGTTGTAAAAAATTTGAATTTGAACCCACGGTTGAATTCCATGATGCGGGCACTTTCGGAGTAGGTCTTTAAAACGATCCCACGCCTCTGATAAGGTCTCCTCTCCATGTTGCTTGAACGAGACTATGTCAATCCTCAGCTTGGCTAACTTGGCAGGTGGGAAATATTTCTCTAGAAATTTCTGAGCCAAGTCGTTCCATGTGTTGACAGAGTTCGGGGGCAAAGAGTCCAGCCACTCCGAAGCTCTATCCCGCAGAGACAATGGAAAAGTCCGAAGTCGCATTTCCTCGTCGGAGACTCCGTTCTGCTTGAACGTGTTCATAATCTGCAGGAAATTCCACAGATTGCGGTGTGGGTCTTCAGATGCTAGACCTCCAAACTGCCCAATGGACTGGAGCATCTGGAAAATCACCGGTTTGATCTCAAAGTTGTTGGTGTCGATAGGAGGAGGTGCGATGCTAGTTTGAACTGCATTCTGGCCTAACGTAGTGGATGATTTGGAATCTCAATCCTTTGGTTCCCCTGTTGGTTTGCGTGAACATTCTCGTCCTGGTTCTCGATGCGCTCCTTAGTATGCTGTCAACTCCTAGCTTCCCTACTCTTACGACGCCTTCTCAAATAAGTTCGTTCGGGTACCGGATAAAAAAGAATAACAATCTTCTTTCTGGCTCTGCCTCGGTGCATGTAAAAATCAGATTTACCTACAAAGACCAATTCAATAGAACTAGCGAAAAAAATTCTAAACTAAAAGAAATTATGAAAATAAACTATTCTACAGAATTATACAAAAAAGTAATAAAACTAACAATAATTGGTTAAACAATTCCCCGGCAACAATGCTAAAAACGTGACGAGGTGCGTATATGTCAATTAAAATGCTTGCTATTTACGCAAGTATACGTGCCGTGTCAAGTAATAAAGAGTGAGTAAAGTATCGTTCCCATGAGGAATTTTTAACTAGAATTATTAATTAGTTAATTGCTTTCGATGGGTAGAAAGTTCTGAGTTTATGGATTTAAACTAAAGCTAACAATTGCAAAGAGAAATTAGAGTAGAGTTCACGGAACTGCGGGATACTAGAAATGGGATTACTAATCAGGGATGGCAGATGGATTGCTCGGAATCCTTGAATGTAAACTATATCACATTGGTTCTTTTTTATTGGATTGCGTATGAATTTACTAGCCCAAGTTCAATAATCTTTATATATGTCTTCCAACACTATATAAAGCTAATTACTCCTTATTTAATTGCTATCTTCCCATGCCATTAAATAAAGTAAAATTGATAAATTCGTAACCTGTTTAATGACTACACAGGGTTTAACGGTATATTCCTATCCGTTAAACAACTCCCCTTAACCAAGAGGAAACCTATGCCCTGCACATGGATCCAGTAGAGATTTTCCTCTTCCGAGGACAAATCAAGCAATGAAATCATCTTACAAGGTAGCTAATCTTGTAAAAAGCATTAAAACTACGCATGCAAAGGTAAATCATACACAATCACATATAAAATCAAATATTCATTTCTGAATTTCAAAGAACCAAGACAATATAGATTAGAGTTCAATTCATCCTAACTATCCATCTAATGGAGGTTTAGTTCAAAGACATGATCATAACATCCATTACATCCATATTAAAAGTATCTATGAAAGTAGAGAAAGAAAAATAGAAAGAATAAGAGAAAATTGGTTTTCCGGCGGCTTCCACCAACGGAGTTGAATTCCCTCTTCAATCTGTGCTTTGATCGCGATTTCGTCTTTCTCTTATGTGGAATTCCGTTTTTGAGCTCCTTTTTTCCTCTCTCTCTCTCTCGCGTGCAAACTCCTAGGATCTATTTATAGAGTTGAATTGTGCATCTTACGCACTAAAAATTGCGCATACGGATGCGTATTGGCGCCTAAGCACCAACTCTCTTTGTGCTGGGCAACTTGAAACTTTTCTGCAAATCCTAGGAGTTCATGCTTTGGTGCCTAGGCGCCAACTCCCTGGAAGCAGTTGTGATTTGTGGCTTCAAAAACCCTGCTAAAAAAATCTACATATTGGTAAGGTGGCGCCTGGGCACCCCTGGCTGGCGCCTAGGCACCAACTCTCTGGAAGCCATGTGTTTGCCGAATTGTGTTGGAGTCATGGCAAGGGCACATAGGGTGGAGCCTGGGTGCCAATGGTTGGCGCCTAGGCGCCATCCACCTGCCTCGTGACTTGGTCTTGATCTGCATTGCACTCTCCCGCATGCCTTCATATGTCCCGTCCTTCCTACAAAAGATGGAAAAACTAAGTAAATGAACTAAAAATGCTTAATTAACGTTCAAAATGCACAAAAACTAAATAATGCTCCTAAAATGCAAAGTGAGTGGAAATTAAGCTAAATGAATGCAAATTAAGCCTAATCTTTCGGACTAACGCACAAATAAAGTCTGAAATGGGCCATGATAACTCGTATTTTTACGAGTTATCACACCCCCAAACTTAAATGTTGCTAGTCGTCGAGCAATACATGCAAATATAATGAATGAATGAGTGAAGACTTTTCCAACTCCGTTTGCTTCCTGTTATGCTTTAATCAATCCAATTATCTATTCAACGAGGTTAAGAGTAATCTAACTTGAAAAATCATCCATTACACAAAACAAGGCATGCCTTTTCGTTTTCAGACCAAGTTACATGTGGGTGCCCAAATTCCTTAGTACATGGTCATAATTCAACATATTAATCTTACATTGGATCATAGAACTGGTTAGAAAATTAATGGAAACAGGCAAACCAATGTTTAAGCTGAATTAACTAGTTACAGAAAACAGTAATAAGTCACTGGATTCAATTTATACCAACTGCACATTCTTTTTCTCCCCAAACTTATTATAATTTTTTTTGGTTCCCCTCACCATATTTCAGCGTATCTGGGGAGAATTTTTATTTTAAAGCATTATTATTATGATTTTCCTTAGCTTTTTTTTACGCGAACCTTGCCATTTGTTGATGCCAAGTCCCGGTTACTCAGCTTAGGTCAACCATCCCCTTTTGCTTTTTCTTATTTTGTTTAGGGTTACCGAACATGCCTGTGTGATTTATGTGAAATAATACCATTTCTGAACCCATTAAAGTACTTGGTCAGCATTTATTTACTTCAGTTCTAATCATTTCAGTCTGGATGATGTACATGTAATTGAATTAGAACAATGTATTATGAAATTCCTTTTAATTCTTTTACATGTCAATTTCAACTTGCTTTTATACTTGGTTCTCAATCTGAATTGTCCATTCTTTCATGAATTCAATTTCAAGTCAACATTAATCGCAACCCTGCACATTTTCAATAAGATGGATTGAAATAAAGACAACATTTAATCACCTGCTTCGTGACTTGGTCTTGATCTGCATTCCACTCGCCCGCATGCCTTCATATGTCGTCCTTCCTGGAAAAGATGGAAAAACTAAGTAAATGGACTAAAAATGCTTAATTAATGCTGAAAATGTGCAAAAACTAAATAATGCTCCTAAAATGCAAAGCGAGTGGAAATTAAGCTAAATGAATGCAAACTAAGCCTAATCTCTCGGACTAACGCACAAATAAAGTCTAAAATGGGCCATAATAACTCGTATTTTTACGAATTATCACAAGACCAAAGAAAGTTACTTAAAGAAGGTAAAACGCATATATTTTGCCTTAAAAAGCTCAGACGTGGCTTGTAAATGGATTTTAAGAATAGATGTTTATGAAAATTTTCTAGGACATAGAATTGTCCTCATGAACAAAGGATTTCATGACAATATTTTAGGACATATAAATGTCCTCAAGTAAAAAGTTGTTCAAGATGTTTACGAAAATATTTTTAAAGGAAGTCCTGTCTTCCTAAAAGATAAAATGCTTCCTCACTGAGTTATCACTCACGTTTTATTTTTTCAAACCTTAGATAGGTACCAAGAAATTCAGGAGGTGGCGAACCTAAGCAATGAAGGAAAGGTACGAGATGGTAGCCATGTGGGCTATAATGAATGGGATAACATGATTAAAGTTCGAAGGTATGTTGACGTATATGTGAACTTATTTAGAGTTACAAGTTCTATGTGAACTAATGATTGAAGGTATATATGTATGGAATGAAAATGTTATGATTAAGTAAAAAAGACTCTTATTGTAAAAGAGCATGATGAGATGCTATGAATGATATATGTAATTTATTACAAGTGTATTGTCACTTATAAGATGAATGGTGTGGAACGCAAAGACATAAAATGATGATGAAACGAAAAAAAAAAAAATTTAACGAGATCCAATTAAGAACTCGCCGCATGATCAGGGCAACAATCCTGATTCACATCTACCAATCCATAAGGTCTTGGAGTAAGGATGTGACGTCTAGGGTTGGGGTGCCACAAGCTTGCCTTGGGACAAAGAATCAAATCAAAGTTACATTATCACAGGACTCGGTGCTAAGTCAACTCTGGTTAGCCTAGGTCAACATCGGTTGGGCGAAGTAGACTTCGAACCCGAAACTTAGGGTTCGAAGTTGACGTCGCGAGGCATTGATTTGTCTCACCTAAAAAAAGCACCAAACGCCAAAATGACCCATTTTTCTCATCTTCCTTCCGATTTTTCTCCTCCCAGCCTCCAAGCTCCATCCTTACTCTTTGTTTTCTCAAAAATCTTGTGAATCCACCTCACATCTCTGTTCCAATCTCCTTTCTACTCTATCTTACCCACAATGGCCCCAAAATCCATCTGAAAGTCATCCAAGCTACTAGTTTCAAGGCCTTCCTGCTCAACCACATGTGAGGAAATGCCAAGGCAAGATCGAACCCCCTCCCAATGTCAACGAGAAGAGGCTACTACCTCTACGGGTAGCCAAGTTCGGCTCCAAGAAGGTATACAATCCACATCCTTGCCCTAAAATGAAGAAAACGTAGATTCTAGTGAAGAAGTGCCAAGGAAAAGAGGAAATCCTACTAAACCACAAATAAGGAAAATGCCAAAGGAATACTTCCAAATCCAACAGCAACATCGAAGGTTTTATGCCCATTTTTATGAGAGAAAAGTTTTATACCCAAAATCATTGACTTTGATTTCCTCATAGATTATGAGTTTCAAATTGAGGAATTTTTTGACTTTCAAGGGTGGACTACTCTATTTAAGGAGGAATGCAGAATATATCCAAATTTAATACGCCAACTCTACTATTGTTGAAGCTAAGAAAATTTTACTACTTATGTGAAATGCACTAGAATTAACTTAGGAGTCCACAGAGCTGAGACAATTGAAATCATCGGTGTCATCATACAAGTACCCTCAGGATATGACCGAACTCCTGAAGAATT
This sequence comes from Annona cherimola, assembly GCA_030490835.1. Classification (NCBI taxonomy): domain Eukaryota; kingdom Viridiplantae; phylum Streptophyta; class Magnoliopsida; order Magnoliales; family Annonaceae; genus Annona; species Annona cherimola. The sequence goes on from CM059976.1 coordinate 58,060,862, forward strand.
AACTTTACAGGTTATGTACAATGAACTGACTCGTAACAACAAATATGGTGAGGAATCCAATTTTTTGCATTATATGGACTTGCTGCCAAGACTAAGGGTCATTCGCATATTAGAGACTCATTGCATTCTTCCTAAAGGAGGCGAAAGAAATGTGGTCAATCCAGAAGAAGCTACCATTATTTGGAAATTAGTAAATCAGAGCGACATCTCACTTTTTCGGCTCCTACTTGATGCTTTGGTAATAAGAATAGAGAATCCAATAGGGATTCTACCTTATAGGCATTGGATCACCAAAATCGTTGAATTTTCGATCATTGACCTCACAAATGAACCATTTGAAGTGTTAAATCTTACCAATGTCATCAACAAGGCTCTGCTTCAATGAATGAAGATAGATATCGAAGCCTTTTGAAGGGAAAAACTTCAAGGTGGAATAAACAGAGGACCTCATCATGAGGAGCTAGTAGGTGAAGCATCTGTTGAGGGGGAGTTCCAAGCTCCACCTATATCCCCAAGACTAGCGTCCCCTGCCTCACATGCCTTTCACTCTCCACAGACCTCTCATGCTCCATCCAGACCATAACAAGCCCCCACTTTTGACATGACCGAACTCCATACTTTATTTGAAGTGCTTGAAAATAAGCATCCTTAGGAATTAAGAACTCTTCATTTTCCCATGACTCAAATACATGATAAACAAGTACATTTGGAGTTTAAAATCATAAGAATAAAATACTAGTCTGCCTCTAGAAGTAGGAGAAATCATCCAATTCCAAGTTTGCTTGACTTTGATCCATATTAGGGCAAATCTGTATATGCCGACCCCACTATGCAAGATTGATCCTCTCCTCTTTCCACACCTACTCCCTCCTTTGACTCAACCTCCAAATACTCCCTGTTACTTGCCCAAATGAATCCAAGAACTCCTTACCCCATTTCTCCATTCCTCTTTCCCAAATTCCAAATTCCAAATTGCTTTACATCTCTTCTAGCCCCATTTTTTATGTTTACTAAAAAGGGGAGAGAAAGAGTGAGTTTGAGTGGATTTTATAGGAAACAAGAGTTTGCACTTAATTTATCATTTTAAAATTGTGAATAGTTGTGAATGTTAAATGAACTGCATGTCAATTATCTATCTTGATTGTGTTTTGAACTTGGCTGAATAGTATATTTCTCCATGGAAAAAGTCAACCTTAAACTATAACTTAGGATGAAGAGATGCGAGCCTTGAAATGAAAATAGGTTAAGTTGCAATTCCAAGTCAACCTTACATGCGACTTAGGTGAAGTCGATAGCCAAGTCGACTTAGGGGGTCGCATAAACCGTTTGACCAAAAGTTGAACGTGCAAAGTTGCTAGCTAAGTTGACTTCAGCCTACGACTTAAGTCAAGTTAAAGGCAAAGTCGACTCAAGGATCTGACCCGTGTTTAAGAAGCGGAGAAATATTTCAACTGTTGAAGCACCAAATATCAAGTCGCACAGCCAAGTCAACTTTGCCATGCGACTCGGATGAAATTCAAGCCGAAGTTGACTTTAAGCAAGGACTTTGAAAAATGAAAGTAAGGAAGCAATAGTTGTGCAATTCTAAAGTTCATATGAGAAGTGAAGTTGCACAGCCAAATCGACTCCACTAGCAACTTGGGCGAAGTTCCACAGCCAAGTCGACTTAAGGATAACATGAACTGACTAATTCATAATTGAAGGTGTGAAGTCACAGCTGAAGTCGACTTCACGTGCGACTTAAGACAAGATAAATGCCAAGTCGACTCTAGATGAAACTCAGGAAGCACTGTATATGGGAGAAGACATTAAGGAGATGAAATGCCCTAATTAAAGTCGAACCCCAAGTCGACTCTAGTATGCGACTTGGGTGGAGTCACAACTAAAGTTATTTCCAATTGTGACTTGCACTATTGTGATACCCAGACCCAAGTAAGGCTTATATATATGCAATTGGCATATAAATATGAATCAAGTATGATTTAGTGAAATTATGAATGATTTTCTTTGCAATATTGATGATTTATTGCAATTATGGCAAATGGTTATGAATGATAATTATAAGCCGATATGGGTCAATATGATTAAAGAGGCCTAATAAAGATTAGGGAATGTGAATGTATGAAGGATAATTATCTCATATATTTATGGTTTAACTAATGGAGATTATGTTGATAAGTATGGATTAAAGGTGGCAAATGCTAGAAAATTCATAACTTGACGCCGGTAAGGCGGATTAAGACGAAATTTGAAAGGTAAGCACATAATTTCATGTTTAATCTTATGGAAAGGTTAGATTATGAAAATGTTGATGGAATTAGGGTAAAAATCGATCATTACCATCAAAATTCAAAGATGACTTCAAATGATCATAACTTCAGCTAGAAAAGTCGAATTGAAACAAAATTTGAAATGGACGGTTAAAATTATGAGATCAATGCTATGAAAGGATTTGATCAAGCTAATGATGGTGGGATTATGCTTGCACGAAAAAGGGGTGTGCACCATTGACTTTTGTGCACCATAAAGTATGCTTGTATTTATGTTAAAGTAAGGTAAATAATTATATTTTTAATGACATAAATGAGGTGTTAAAAGGAGGTAATTACAAGCGGATTTTGTGAATTATTTAAAATTAAAAAATTCATGATAATATTAAGTGATTAATGAGATAATTTAAGGAGCTAATGGGCTAGCTCAAAGGAACTTGAAGAGGTGGCAAACCATGGATGATTAAGGGGCTGTTTACATGGAATTTTTTATTTTTAAAAAATGTAAAATATGAATTTAAATGAGCTACATGACTAGGGTGGTTAGTGACATTGATTTGAGATGGATTTTTATGGCACAAAATACCAAAATCCAAAGCACATGGACGTGATCACATAATGAACAGCAAGATGGGAGCTTGAAAATGTGGACGTCCAAAGCTACTGTTTGGAATTTTTACGATTTTTTTTAAAAAGCTAAATGGACCTCTAAATGAGCTCCTAGATAGGGTAATTAAGTGTTCATTAAATAAAGCTGCACTTTTGTGGAAAAATTGAAAAAGGGGCAGCCATATGGGACATGATCATTAAGTAGACAGCAAGGTAAGTGGACGTCGAAGGCTGAATCTAATTTTTCGTGATTTTTTCAAATATGCTAAATGGACCCCTAAGTATGCTATTAGCTAGGGTGCTTAAATACCCATAAATTAAAGCTGAATTAGGTGTGAAAAATTGCACAAAGGCTGCTAAAAATTGGACGTCAATGGTGGATAGCAACATGATCATCAATGCATGGATTTTTGGTGGATGTTTTAAAGATAATTATCAAATTTACTTGGAGAATATTTTGCCATGTCATTAAATGGGATAAACATGTATTTAATTATCTCTAATTGATGTGGCAAGTGGGGCCCACAAAACTAGAAAAATCCAGCTTATACTTAGGGGGACGTCCATATGGTGTAAGGGTTGGCGAGAGAAAAAATTAAAGGAGCAAGGCTCCTAACTCCAGCAGTGTGCACATCCCCATTCCAACAGCATGAAGGCAAGAAAAAGAGGAGAAAAAGAGAAGGAAAAATGGGAAGAAAGAAGAGGAATTCAAGCTAGAGAAGATGAGTTCAAAGTTGATTCAATTTCAAGTAAGTTTCTCTTGAGTTCTTGAATCATGTAAACCTAGTTTTTCACCTCAACTTATGAGTCATGAATTTGATTCATAATGAACCCTTAAAGTATGATTCATGATGCCCTTGATTTGGGTATTGGTTAAGGATTCAATGAAAAGAATGAAATCAAGGGTTCAAGAGGATGAAAATGGAGATTAGGGTTGAATATGGGTTGATTAAATTTCCTTAAACCCCCATATGATGTTGCTGTTTTGATGTGATATTATAATTACATGATGATTCATGATTATATAAATTATATATGTTTATTTGGGCATAAGTCATGAATTTTAGAAAGGACGTGAATTAGGGTTACACATATGACCCGATTTCCATGTTTTTATGTTAAAAATGATACATGAATTAGCTTAAAAGATTTATGGATTTTATGGAGGGTAAAATACCCCATGTTTAAGTTACTTTTAGTTTCCAAAATATTTTGAAAAGATTAGCCCTAAATTTAATTTTATAGACATATGTTTGGACACATCAAAACGGGTCAAATGGACACCCAATATGTGTAAAGATATTGCTGTTATGGAAGTAAAAAAATTTTGAATTTTAAATATGTGATAATACACTAAATTTGGGTTAAGAAAATCATGATTAATTTCTGGAATTTATGGATTAGAAATCTGTTTTGATTTAAGTATCAAAAGAGGCGTTGAAAGAATGAAAAATGGGTCCCAAAGTTGCTGTTTTGGAACCCTATGATTAGTGGATCAAAATTTTGAAATTAAACTCTAAATTATATTTTAATTAAGGGGTTTAATCATTCTGAATAAGGAACCAAGTTGTTGTGTTGAAAAATTTTAAGAAAACATATGATTTATGTGTTGTGAAATGGACATGTATGGAGAGATAAGTATGAGAAAATGATAAATGATTTATGTGAGATGTTAAAATGCAAAAATGCATGAAAAAAATGATAAAATACATGGATTATGTTACTGTTTTGGTAAATAACGATAATCTCAAAATTTGAGTTTAATATATGAGGTTTGGGAAATTAACTAAGTGCTTAAAAGTGAGCACAATGTGTGAAAAGTGGAAAATATGCTAAAAATGATAAATGGAGGTAATGAACCTCCAAATAATGATTTAATAAATGTTTTTTATATGTATAAAAGTTTACCCTACATAAGGGTATTAAAAATGAATGAATGGATGATATGATATATATAGGCTATGTTGACATATATGAACACCCGACTTGAAAGACAAGTGGGTTAAGCTAGTATAATTTAAATCCAAATAGATTTATGTAGGTTGGAAACCCTAAGGGATGTAAGCAATTGAAGTTGATGCATATAAATGAGAAGTTATTTTCATTTATCTAGGCAAAGGCAAGGAAAAGAATAAAAGAAAGGGATTAAGGCGATCTCAGGTAAGCAAGCGAACTTTCAAAAATACTGTTTTCTTTCTATGTATTGTCATGATTGAATATGTTTATGATTATAATTTGAGGAATGGGCAAGCACAAGTTTTCAAAATGATGGCTTTAATGAAAAGCCACAAGTTTTGAAAATGATGGATTTAATGAAAAGTCGTAAGTTTTGGAAAAGGATGACTTTAATGAAAAGTCTCAAGGTTTGCTTCGTGGGAAGCAAACAATACTTTTTAAGATAATTATTTTATCACAAGTGTTGCCAAAGATTGGGAATGTTTTATGCTAATGAATTTAGGAATTTGCTTAAGACTAAGCAAGTTCTCCATGATGATAATTTTAAAGGATTTTATGTTTTATGCCGATGGTTTTAAGAATTTTCTTATAAGTAAGCAAGTTCTTTATGATGTTGTTTTGAAAATGGTTTTATAAGAAAATGGAAATTTTGCCCTTTTTTACAAAACAATCTTTGCAAATAATTTTTGAGTTATTCTTACGATATTTTGTGATAAACAATTATGTTTATAAAAGAAAAAGAAAAAGGGATTTGATTTATGAAAAAATTGATTTTTCTATGTTGTGATGTTTAAATATAAATAGTATTTTGGACATAGTCCATATGTTTGAAATGATATTTGAAAAAGTTTTGATTTCGTTTAGATAAGGAAATATGTTGAAAATGTCATGAAAAATGTTTATATGAATATTGTTAAAATGAGATTTAAGGATGACCAACCAAATAAGTCAATTTCATAAACTGGTTTGATTTCGGGATTGCTAAAATAGTATGCAAAAGGCTATGCAAGCTATGATATCGGGATCCAAGTAGGACACAAATATGAATGCATTTGATTTTATTCAAGTGCTAAGTATATATGAAAAATGAAAGGTCATTGATCTTTCTAGATTATATGATTGAATATGTATGATATGCATGATTCTATGGTAAGATACGATTACATTAATATGATTTTATATGTTTCTTTCTACAACATGCATATCACCTTAGTTCTTGAACAAGGGAAAGGAAATTGTAGGTATGAGTCAACAGAGAAGAAGATAAACCAGTAGCAAGTCTAAACGACCAACGGCAGAGAGGACAAGTGAGTCCATGAACTCATCAACGATGGACAAATATAAACCCTAAGTCAAAGGATTAAAGGTACTACCGCTACAGGTAATACCTCACAGGTAGAAAGAATAGATAACTGCGGCTATAAAAGGAAGCCGTGGGATAAACCACCCGATGTTGGGTAGCCTAAATGATAGAAATGGTTTAAAATCTTTGGATTTTCCCCAATAGGACCAAACAAAAAGATAGGAAATAAACAAGCTGATGTAGGCCGCACTTCCTATAAGAATGAATGATAAGGAGATAGAAACATAAAAGGCCCAATAGGACCAATTAGAATAAGATGGAAAGACGGACCGGTACAGGTAATAATTTTTAACCTAGTACCCAAACCTTTAAGGTTTGATAATGGTAAGATAGAAGTAAATGGAAAGGTTATTGATGCCTTTCTAGTTGAACATCCACCTAAGTTCTCAGGAGAATTAGATTTTATTCAAGCTGAGCAGTGGATGACTGAACCCAAGAATATGTTCAAGATTTGAACATGTAGTCTTATGTGATATCCAAACATTGATTGACAACGCTTATGAATGATAGGAAACCCTAATGGCTTAATGTCTTAATCAAAGAAGGTAATCTGGAAGAATTGATAAGAAATATCTTCTAATAGGACATCAGGATATAACACATGTTGATAATGAACATGTACACTTATGGCAAGGATAACTTGACCCTAAAGATTAAGAAATCTGATGTAGGAAAAGAAAAGAGTAAGAAAGATCAACTCAATCGATAGCTATAGTTGATAGGAAGTCTCTGTAACTTAATGGAGAAAAATGCAGCAAACTATGCCTAGTTAGCATGTATGGAAGGAAAAGAAGATTACACATATGATGCCACAGAAGTTGGTGTATCATAGCAAGGAATGGTAGATAAATGAAGAAAAACGAAGGCAAGAATAATTGCTGAAATTCTTTTCAATTTCAATGTAATTGAAAGATAAATATGAGAGAAATTATTTCTCTATGATATTCATAAGAAATGAGATTAGAAAAAAAAATTGAAAATGATAAGGACCCTTACTAGTTTATGGAAACTGGAAAGGGAAGAAAATATTTTAAACTAGTTTAGTACCGGTATTCCTAATGGATAGTCTACGATGGTAAAACCTAGTGGTAGACATTATGAGAGGAGAAAGAATGGATAACTTAGCAAAAGTTTTTTTTGCTAAGACATGTATTAAATTTCATGTATGAACTTTATATGAGAGCAACTTTTGCTCTATATTATGAATGAAATGTGAAAATAATTGCTATAGATTTTTATGATGGAATGGGTAACTTAAGACTTACCCTATGACAAGATAAGAAATGATGCAATTTCTCTATGTACAAGGAAAAACAGTGTGAAATGAAACAAATGAAAGGGCAAATGCCAATGAGAAACTCATGTCTGAACAAGGAACAGTAGAGATGAGCAATAAGTCCAATGGACAAAGGCCAAAAATGCCATCAAGACAGAGTAGCGCAATGGAAGCGTGGTGGGCCAATGGAAGTATTGAAAAGAAAAAGGGATGATAAGTTGGTTATTTCACATGAGCCTTACCCCCGACATTTTAAATATAAAAGGTTTCAGGACAAAACCTGTTATAAGGGGGGAGGATTGTGATACCTGGATCCAAGTATGACACATATGAAGACATTTGACATGTAATTATGATACATGTATGCCTTGAATGAATTTTGGATGATTTTATGATTAATGATATTTTGCAATTAGGGTTTTAATTAAGAATGGTGATTAAAAATTTAATCGCCGGAGCCCAAAGTGAGTCGGTATGACCCGAGGGGCTTAACGAGGATTGAAAGGTGAAAATATGTCATGAATAATCATGTTAATTACCATGATTTAATTTATGGAGATTAAAGTGTAATTATGGAATTAAGATGAAAAATGATAGAAAATTCATAACTTGACGTCTACAAGGCGGATTTCGATGAAATTTGAAAGGTAAGCTCACGACGGTGGTTCAATCTTTTGAATGGATTGGATTAAGGGAATCATGATGGGATTAGGGTGATAATTAATTATTTTTATCCCAAATTCAAAAGATAAATTCAAGTGGTCATAACCAATGTTATTAAAACCGGACCGGATCGGCCGGTCCGACCGGGAACCGGTCCCATGTCCGGTTCGATCCAATACGGTTCGGTTCAATAACCAGAAACCGCCTGAACCGGTGAACTGGCAGTCGAACCTATTTACCGGTTCGACCGGTCGGTCAATAAACTAATAATAAATAATTAATTATATATATTTAAAAAAAAACAAAAAATCGGAACGCCTGCCTGGCCCGACGCCCTCTTCTTCTTCCCCTTTTCGAAACCCTAGTGCTTCCTCGCGCCCGCGCCCGCGCCCGCCTGCCCTGGCCCAGTCCTCATCGGTCGCCCTCATTTCCTTCATCTTCCTCTTCACCGTCTGCATCCACAGCGCTGGCGCCAGCAGGATCCCGCGTCCCGCCACTCCCGCATCCCGCTGCCTTGTCTCCGTGGCTTGCACGAGTGCACGCACTGCCGCCCGCGCATTCGTCATCTTCCTCGCCGTCCGCCTGCCCACACAGTCCGCCGGCCCTCGTCTTCCTCGCCGGGCAACGCTATCGCCCACGCACGCCCCTGCCTGCGTTGTCCATCGTCTGCCTTTATCTTCCTCCATTCCTCGTCGGGCACGCGCTACCTGCCGCCTGCGCCGTCCATCTCTGGTCGCCGTCTCTAGTCGCGCCCGTCGCCGATCGTCGTCGCCGTCTCGCTGCCTCGCCGGTCATCAACAACACTGCATCGTGCATCCACAGCGTACGGTACTACTCACTGCCTTAATTAGATATTCAAATTTCAAATCTAGAATTTTAAAATTTTAACATATTTTAAAATGTTTAGTATTCTTAGTTTTAAAAAATTAAAAATCAAAAAATTAAAATAAAAATATAAAATACCAAATATATTTTAAAAATACCAGATTTTAGTTTTACAGCATGAAAATAATCAAATATATTTTAGTTAAATAATTTTAATATTTTATTAAATTAATTTTACACTTTTCTATTCTTTGTATTTACATTTTAACCTAAGTACATAATTACATATTACAATCCTAGCTCAAGGTGTAAATTTAATACTATTGCTAACAAATTAACAAATTAACTATAGTTAATAAAATATTATAATCCAACATATATATTTAATAAAATATTTTATTCTTATATTGTGGTCCTTAAAATCTAACATATATATTTAAGATTTATAAAAATATAAGTTTATCAATATATTTAATTATTTATTAAAAATTTTAAAAAAATTAATATTTATGACATCATAAATATGTCATGCTGACGTCACCGGTTCGAACCAGACCAGTTCCTTTACCGGTTCGGTTTTGACAACATTGGTCATAACTTGAATTAGAAACGTCAGTTTGAGATGAAATTTGAAACGATGGAATAAAATTATGAAATTTATGAGATGAATGAAATGGATTAAGCTAATTATCATGAAAAGTTGTTTTTTTGGAGAGAAAGTAAGAAATTACTTAAGAGCTAAGTAAAGAGGGCAATTTGGGAAGGTGAAAATAGAATTTACTAAAATGCCCTAGGGGTTGCTTGAGCACCAAGAAAAGTGGCAAATAAAAGGGGCAAAAAAGGGGAGACCAAGGGCTGGACGTTCCAGCAGGGGGAAAAGGAGAGAGAGAAGGAGAAATAGAAAGAGAGAGAGAGAGAGAGAGAGAGAGAGAGAGAGAAGAGAGAAGAGAGAAGAGAGGAAACTAAGGGGAGAAAAATTCTCCAGAAATCCAGCAAGCCTCACACATCCAACTCAGCAAGGAAAGGAAGAAAATAAGATAATTTCAAGTGCTCAAAGGAGGGATTACCAATTAATCAAGTAAGTATACGTTAATTTTGATTTTATACTTCAAATCTGGAAGTTATATGATGTTATAAATCAAAATATGAACGAAATAGTAAATAAAGGATTTTCACCATGAAAATTTGTTTAAAAGCTCATTATATTATGATTAAGGGATGAATAAAACTTCAATTCGAGAAGATCAACCTAAACATTGCCGAATGGGTGACAGGATTATTTGTACCAAATGATTTTTAATAATTTTTATACAAGGCATTTTGACCTGAATATTTTACAAGATATATAAGACATATTGAGTATCACATAAAAAAATAAAAATTAGGTTTTATGGGTATAAATATACCCCATAATTTACGTGATTCAGGCTGTCTGAAAAGGGATGCTGCTATCCAGCAGAGTAAAAATACCAAAATAAATAGAAATACTAAATATTTTATGTGGGAAATATTTATTTTGGTTAATTTATGTAGTTATTAAGGTATTATAGAAATTTCAGATCAAAACTAATTGATTTGATAATAATCCAAGTTTTTGAGAGTTCAGCATGTATGATTTTAGCATTATGGACAGCTTAAGGAATAAATCAAGATAAATGTTAAATTCCAGGTTTTTGTGATGGAATTTAACTTATAATGGGATATAAATCATGATTTAGTGTAATTCATATGATGATTTATGAATATATTACTGATTTTATAAGGTATGGAACCTAGGGTTACATATATGACTCGATTTTTCCATTTTTATGTTAAAAATGGTGTGGAAATGAGATTAAATGATTTATGAAATTTATGTAGGATAAAATATCCTAGGATTAGGGTAATATGGATTCCCAAAAGTATTTCGGAAGATAAGCCCCAAATCTGATTTTATGAATTTTATGAATAGGTGTCCAAATGGGGTGAAAACGGTACCCACAATAGGGAAATAAGTTGCTTTTTTGAGAGGAGTTAATATATGGATTTTAAACATATGTTAATACCCTAAATTTGGGATAAGAAAATCATGGTTTAAGGCTGGAAAATTTAGATTAAAAATCTATTTAGACCATGTTGCTAAAGGGAGCATTGAAACGACGAAAAACGGGTTCTAAAGTTGCTATTTTGGGAACCTTATGATAAATGGATTAAAATTTCAAAAATTAACCTTGAATTATGTGTTAATTAAGGGATTTAATAATTCTTAAATTAGGATTAAATTTTTATTTTGAGAAATTTTAAGAAATACATAAGTATGTGTTGAGAAATTGACACGTATGGAGAGATAAGTTTGAATAAATGAGGAATGATTCATGTGAGTTGTTAAAATTCAAAAATGCATAAATAAGTGATGGAAAACGTGGATTAGGTTACTGTTTAAGTAAATGATGATAATCTTAAAATTTGAGATTATTATAAGATGTCTAAGTTAGCAACTAAGTGCTTAAAATGAGCACCGTTGTACGAAAAATGGAAAATATGTTAAAAATGATAAATTGAGGTAATGAGCCTCCAAATAATGATTTAATGAAGGATTATTATGTGTATTTAATTTTACCCTACATAAGGGTATTAAAAATGAATGAATGATTTGATATGTATAGGCTATGTCGATACGTATGAATACCCAACTTGAAAGACAAGTGGGTTAAGCTAGATGAACTTATGTAGGTTGGAAAACCTAAGGAATATAAGTATTTAAGGATGATGCCAATAAATGAAATGTTATTTTCATTTATCTAGGCAAAGTCAAGGAAAAGAATGGAAGAAAAGGGATTATGGCGATCTCAGGTAAGCAAGCGAACTTTCTAAAATGTTATTTTCTTTCTATGTGATGATATGTTATTAAAATTGTTTATGGTTATATTTAAACGAATGGAAAAGCACAAGTTTTGAAATAAAATCTTTAATGAAAAACCTTAAGTTTTGTAAAAGATTGGCTTTAAGGAAAAATCTCAAGGTTTGCTTCATGGGAAGCAAGCAATACATTTTAAGATAAGAATTTTATCATCAGTGTTGTCAAAGATTGACAATGCTTTATGTTAATGGAATTAAGAATTTTGCTTATGAGTAAGCAAGTTCTCTATGACAATATTTTCAAAGGATTTCATGTTTGATGCTGATGGTTTTAAGAATTTGCTTTTAAGCAAGCAAGTTCTTTATGATGTTGTTTGAAAGGTATTTTATAAGAAAAAGGAAATTTTGCCCTTTTTCACAAAGTAACAAATGTAAATAAGTTTTGAATTTCTCTTATGATGTTTAATGATAAATAATCATGTTATAAAAGAAAAAGGAGATTTGATTTATGAAAAAGATCTATTTTGCTAGGTCTTGATAATTAAATAATAAATGATGATTTAGACATAGTTCATATATTTTGAAATGATATTCGAAAAGTTTTGATTTCCTTTAGATAAGGAAATCTATGCTGAAAATATCTTCAAAAATGTTTTATACGGATGTGTTGAAGGGGATTTAAGGATGACCAACCTCCTATGTTGATTTTCTTAAAATGGTTTGGTTTCGGGTTGCTAAAGTAGCATACAAAAGACCATGCAAGGCTCCTTTATGTAAAAATGACCAAATTGATATGTAGACAAGAAATTGATTTTAAGGTGGTTGAGAAGGGGTTATCACAATTGCATAACGTTTGTGAGCAAAAGGCCCCGAAATGAAAACCAAGAAAATGCTAGGAAAAATATATGATTTATTTTTGAAAATCTAAAAGTTTTGAAATTCTTTTATTAAAAAGGGTTTTAAGATGTATTGTTTCTCAAACATTTCCAATATTTGTCAAAATTTTTTACTCAAAATGTTTCTAAAAGAATTTAAGGAAGGTCATCCTAAAATTAGATTTCAAATGACAACTTGTTTCAAGTGGGTGTGCTCGCTTTACAAGTTGACACGAACTGCGGTCTGTGATGTGTTGTTGAAAATAATTTTTTTTAAAGACACAGACTTCGATTTGTGATGTTTTTAAGTTATGGATGCAAACAGAGGTCTGTGATCCTGGTTTTAAAGGATACAGGCTACGGTCTGTAATACTTTAAACCAAATGGACTGCGGTCCGTTATAATAATATATGGTGCACCAGTACAAGGAACAGGCCGGTTGGAGAGCATGTTGGGACGACCAGGGCCTACTCTACATATGGCCAAGTCGCTAAGGGATGGCAGGAGTGCCAGCGGCACCCACCCTGAGATGGGAGCAGAATAAAGGAACAGTCGCCTGGCTAGTGTGTTGTTAAGGATTCTCTTACAAAATGTGGCATGATCACTTGCTAAGTGTCACAACTGGATGAGGAGAAATGCGTTTGCATAAGTTTTGCTTTTCAAAAGCCCAAAGATTGGGATATAAAAGCATTTATATAAAAATTTATCCTAAATTGGATTTTTATGAGCCATTATGTATAAGTTACCCGAAAAGCAGGTACACAAAATGTGTAAATACTAAGAATAAAAAGAAAAATTTTTTATGAAAAAGTTTTCATGAAAAAGATTTATGACTTGTTTGCTATAAACAAGCCCCAAGATGGGGATTATGAAAAAGGGTTTATGTTGAAAAATATTTTGGACAAAAGAATATCCATTTCCAAAAGGTTTATGTGGAAAAATAATTGGACATGAGAATGTCCATTTCCTAAAGGGATTTATGTTGGAACATGTGTGGACATAAAAATATCCGTTTCTAAAAGAGTTTAAGGGATAAAAGTGTTTGTGGACATATGAATGTCCATTGCTAAAAAGGCTTACGTGAAATGTATTTTGGACATAAAAATATCTATTACCAAAGTGTTTATGTGAAAAATATTTTAGGACGTATAAATGTCCGTTTCCAACAAGGTTTACATGGAAAAATATTTTAGGACGTATGAACGTCCAGTGCCAAAATGATTTATGTGGAAAAACGTCTTTTTGTGGACATGAGAATGTCCATTGCCAAATATGGTTTATGTCAAGATGTTTTGGAACATAAAATGTCCCCTGGCCAAAATGATTTATGAGAAAAATATTTTAGGAAATGAATTTCAAGGAAGTCTTGCGCTAAAAGATAAAATGTTTGCTTACTGAGTTGTCACTCACGTTTTGTTTTCTCAAACCTAAGACAGGTACCGGGAAACTCAAGGAGATGAAAATCTAAACAATGAAGTAAGGCACGAGATGATGTCCAGGTGGGCTATAAGGAATGGAAAAGCATGAATATGCTAAGATATGCTAATGTGTATGTCAACTTATTTAGAATTTTAAGTTCTATAAGATTCAATGATTGAATGAATGGTGTATATATTATGATTTAGTCAAGGAGACTTTTATTTTAGAAAAGCATGATGAATTCTATGAGTGAAATACAATTTGAAATTTTATTTTAAGTGTATCACCACTTGTTTGATGAATGATGTGAGATGTAAAGATATGAACGATGATGAACGAAAATAATTTTTGGACGAGTTCCAATTAAAATCCCGCCGCGTGATCAGGGCAACAATCCTAATTCACATTTACCAATCTATAAGGTCTTGAGGTAAGGAAATGACATCTCGGTTTGGGGCGCCACACAAGGTCCTCTTTAAGTAAAAATGGCAAATTGAATATGTTGGAAACATGTGAAAAATAAGCCAAGTTTATGTTTTGATGATTAACAAACCAATTTGAGTAAGTGTTGGTTACTAACATATTTATGAAGATGATTGAAGGTTATAAAAATGAAGAATATGAAGCATAGAAAGTCAAGTCGATTTCCAAGTCGACTTAGGCCAAGTCGATCCCCAAGTCGACTCCAGCATCGACTTTGAAACGTCATTTCCTTCCATAGTTGAAATTGAGAAGTAAAGCTGTCGAAGTCGCATCCCAAGTCGACTCCGCATGCGACTTGGGTGAAGTCGCAGACCAAGTCGACTCCAACTTCGACTTCGAGGCGTCTTTCTCATCCAGAGTTGAAATCGGGGACGAGAGTTGCCGAAGTCGCATCCCAAGTCGACTCCGCATACGACTTGGGTGAAGTCGCAGAGTAAGTCGACTCCAGCTTCGACTTCAGTGCGGAAATTGCTGAACGAGCTAATTCAATAAAAGATTTGAATGGAGATGAAGATCAAGACAACTCAAACACTCAAATGAAGTCCAGAGCAAGCAAAGTTGCATATTTTCATGGAGAATTGAAATCATACATTTGGACTGTTGGAAATATGTGGAAAATAAGTTAAATCTATGTTTTGATGATTAACAAATCAATTTGAGTAAGTCTTGGCTACTAACATGTTTGTGGATATGTTTAAGGGATATACATTTGAAGAACATAAAGCATGGAAGGCCAAGTCGTTCTCCAAGTCGACCCCAAGATCGACTTCAAGAAGCCAAATCTGTCCAGAGTTGAAAATGGGAGAAGAACAAGTGAAGTCGCAGGCCAAGTTGACTCCACTTGCGACTTGGGAAGCCAAGTCGCAAACGAAGTCGACTCCAGCATCGACTTCAGATGCTGAAAACACTCCAGAGTTGAATTTGGGAGAGAAGTATACCGAAGTCGCAGTCGAAGTCGACTCCAGTTGCGACTTGGGCGAAGTCGCAGACGAAGTCGACCCCAAGTTCAACTTGACGCTCTCAAAGATCAAAGATACAGATTCAAGTTCATTTTTTGAAGATCAACTTGGGATTTCTCAAGTCCAAGGCAAAAGCTTCAAGCATGTTCCAAGATCAATATGAATCAAAAGCAAGCAAGGAGCATGAATCTACCATGCAAGACAAGTTCTTCAAGATTCATATATGAAACCATTTCAGAATGAAAATGATTAAAGGAAACAAGCCAAGCAAGATAGAGAAAGATCAAAAGAAGATCAAAGCATTTTTAGCAAAGATCGAGTCAAGTCGCAACCCAAGTCGACTCCATGATCGACTTGAGTTGAAGTCTAAAGCCAAGTCGACCCAAGACTCAAGACTCGGAACTTGAAGAGGTGAAGTCGCACCCGAAGTCGACTTCACCTGCGACTTGGGTCAAGTCGATACCCAAGTCGACCCGACCTGGAACTTGAAGTCGCTACGGAGAAGCGAAGTCACACCCGCGACTTGGGGGAAGTCGCATCCGAAGTCGACTCCACATGCGACTTGGGTCGCAACGGTCGGATATTATTTGAACGTTGGCGCATTTAATGCGCGCCAACCACCTTCTAACATTCGGATTCCCTCCACAATTATAAAAGGGAGTTATTGTGGACGAGGGAAGTAGCTGAGAATCATTAAGTGTGCTTAACTCACATCTACAAGAGCTCAAAAGAGATCAAGCCATTCAAAGAGGAAGAACTTCGCTTCAAACTGCAAGAGCCCAACTTCTGAATCTTCAAAGCCTATATTACAAGTTCTTCTCTGCGCCAAATCGCTTCTACACATCTGTAAAGTGTAGACTTCTTTTGTTATTTCGTTTGTTTGTATTGAACTTGATTTAGTTTGAGGAACTAAGATCAAGTGTAAGCAAGGTAGTGTGTGATTGGAGTGGAACTCATCACCTACCTGTGCTGTGTTGTGTTGAGGCCCCCTAGAGCTAGAATCTAGAAGAGAGCAAGAGGCTCTGGTAGTTAATGCCCCCTAAAGCTGGAATCTAGAAGAGAGCAAGAGGCTCTGCTTGTATATGCCCCCTAGAGCTAGAATCTAGAATAGAGCAAGAGGCTCTAGTTGTATTCGCGAAATACAATAGTGGAACCCAAGTCTCAAGGAGTGTGAGCTTGGAAGAGTGGAGTAGGGAGGTTGCCTGAACCACTATAAAAACCTTGCCTGCTTGATTTATATTTCTGCTCTCTACATTATCTTGCTTTCCATTTAGTTTCTTCATTAAGGGGACTAGATTAATCCGGGGTAAAGTTTCTGTTTAAGTTGTAAATTTTTAATTACCCAATTCACCCCTCCCCTCTTGGGTTTTGCCATTAACTCGGGACCAACATGGACCTCTCTTATGCACTCCAATACTCAAAGACACAAGACTCAAGATATGGAGTCAAATGTGCTTTAAGATAGAAGAATTAAAGAATCTTAAGTATAATCAAAGGAAGAACAACCAAACATGAAGAGATTCAAGCAAGCAAGGCATTCCAAAATTCAAGTACTCAAGAACTCAAGAAAAGGAATCCAAGGTTTTCTATGTAAATAATCATACAGTGTTCCAAAGAGATATAAATCAAGGGAGAACAGTCAATATGAAGAAAATCAAGTGATCAAAGTCATCTCTGAAGATTTCAAGATCAACTAGCAAGCTGAAGAAGTGAAGTCGCACCCAAAGTCGACTTCACCTGCGGCTTGGGTCAAGTCGAGGACCAAGTCGACCCAGACTGGAACTTGAAGAAGCTGCGAACAGGCAAAGTCGCACCCGAAGTCGACTCCACCTGCGACTTGGGTCGCAACGGTCGAAAAATTTTTGAACGTTGGCGCATTAAATGCACGCCGCCTACCTCCAAATGTTCGGATTCCCTCGCAAATTATATAAGGCATTCAATATG
Source organism: Annona cherimola (assembly GCA_030490835.1). NCBI lineage: Eukaryota > Viridiplantae > Streptophyta > Magnoliopsida > Magnoliales > Annonaceae > Annona > Annona cherimola. The sequence continues at coordinate 58,078,342 of CM059976.1, forward strand.
AACGAGGTGGGTAGCTGAGAATTCATTGAATGAGCATAACTCCCATCTTCAAGAGCATTAAGTTATCAAGCCATTATATAGAAGAAGAACTTCGCTTCCAAATTGCCAAGAGCTGCTTGCTGAGTCATTAAGCCTATGTTACAAGTTCTTATCTGCGCCAAATCTGTCTCTACACAACAGTAATGTGTAGAAACTTTCTTTTGTTATTTCTTGTTGTATTAAACTTGATTTAGTTGGGGTAACTAAGATCAAGTGTAAGCAAAGTAGTGTGTGATTGGAGTGGAACTCGTCACCTACTTGTGCTGTGTATTGTTGATGCCCCCTAGAGCTGGAATCTAGAAGAGAGCAGTGGCTCTAGTTGTATTTGTGAAATACAATAGTGGAACCCAAGTCACAAGAGGTGTGAGCTTGGAAGAGTGGAGTAGGGAGGTTGCCCGAACCACTATTAAAACCTTGCTTGTTGATTTTTATTTCTGCTCTCTACGCTATATTTCTTTCCATTTTGTTTCTTCATAAAGGGGACTAGATTAATCCGGGGTAAAGTTTTTTTTTTAAGTTGAAAAATTTTAAATACCCAATTCACCCCTCCCATCTTGGGTAATAGCCATTAACTCGGGACCAACAGAATATGTTGACGGGGATTTGATTTTTAAGGTAGTTGAGAAGGGGTTGATGCAAATGTATTATCTTTGTGAGCAAAAGGCCCCGAAATGGAAACCAAGAAAATGCTAGGAAAATATATAATTTATTCTTGAAAATTCAAAAGTTTTAAAGTTCTTTTATCTTAAGGGTTTTAAGAAGTATTGTGTTCTCAAACATTTCAAATTATTGTCAAAATATTTTACTTAAAATGTTTTTCAGAGAATTTAAAGAAGGTCATCCGAAAACTAGATTTCAAATGACAACTTGTTTAAAGTACGTGTGCTCACTTTACAGGTTGACATGGACTGCGGTCTGTGATGTTCTTTTTTAAAATGATTTTTAAAGATACAGACCTCGGTCTGTAATGTTTTTCAAGAATGGATGCGAACTACAGTCTGTGATCCCGGTTTAAAAGGACACGGGCTGCAGTCTGTGATACTTTAAACCACACGGACTGCGGTCTGTGATTAGGATGTATGGTGCACCAATACAAGGAATAGGTCGGTTGTAGAGCACGGTCGGAGATGGACCGGGGCTCACTCTACATATGGTCAAGTCGCTAAGGGATGGCAAGAGGCCAGCGACGCCCTCCCTGAGATGGGAGAAGGACGAAGGAACAGCCGCCTGGATAGCGTGCTGTTAATGATTCTCTTCCAAAAGGTAGAATGATCACTTGCTAAGTGTCACTACCGAATTGGGAGAAATGCGTTTGTTTTTGTTTTGCTTTTGAAAAACCTAAAGATTAGGACATAAAAGCATTTTTACGAAAAGTTATCCTAAATGAATTTTATGAAATGGTTACCCTAAAAATAGGCGTTTTACACAAAAGTGTAAATAACAAGGATGAAAGGAAAATATTTTCTATGCAAATGTTTCCATGAAAATGGATTATGTGTTTTATGTCTTGTTTGCTATAAACAAGCCCCAAGATGGGGATTATGAAAAGAATTTATGTCAAACTTATTTTTGGACATAAAAATGTCCATTGCCAAAGGGCTTAAATGAAAAGTGTTTTAGGATATATGAATGCCCGTTTCTAAAAAGAGTTTATGTGGAAAAGTATTTTAGGACATATGAATGTCCATTTCCAAAGAAAGTTATGTCAAAAATATTTTGGGACATTAGATGTCCCTTGGCTAAAGGACATTATGATGAAAAATATTTTGGACGTAAAAACATCCACTGTCAAAAGAAGGTTTTATGTAAATGTCTTGGAACATTATAAATGTTCACACAAGACTAAAGAAAATTACTTAAAGAGGTTAAAACGCATATGTTTTACCTTAACAAGCCCAGACGTGGCTTATAAATGATTTTTAAGAATGAATGCTTATGAAAATGTTCTAGGACATAGAATTGTCCTCATGAACAAATGATTTTATCACAATGTTTTACGACATATAAACGTCCTCAGGTAAAAAGGTGTTCAAGATGTTTAAGGAAAATATTGGGCTTTTCCCAAATATACCCATTACGTTTGACCATATTTCCAAATATGCCCACTACGTTTCAGAAATCCCAAATATACTTACTACGTTTTGCCAAAATCCCAAATAAGCCCACGCCGTCAGTGACCGTTATGTAAGTGACAGAACCGTTACTCAGTGACTGCTAATTTTTCAAAAATGCCCAGATTACCCCTGGCGTGAATAATAAAAACTGAGCTCGAGTTTCACTTGAAGAGAGAATTAACAGGAGAGTGCCCAAGGAGGAAGGAGCGGTGCATCATACGACTAGCCATTTGAGGTATTCGTTTCAATTTTTGATGCTTTTGGGCATATCTGAAATTGAAATCCCACAATAATATTTTTCCTTCCGTCTATGTTGTTGTATTTTTGGTATTTTTTTTCCGTTGGTTTCAAAAATGATAATTTTTTCCTTCCATCTATGCTATTGTATTTTTGGTATTTTTTTCTAGTTGGTTTCAAAAATGATAATTGCAGAAAGGATGCATTCGTTCTTGTTATAACCCATATGCATTTCGTCCCCTTCCATCACCATGTACGGACGAATGGCAGGAGAGCATATGGGTTATAATAAGAATGAAATGCATCCTTTCTGCAATTATCATTTTTGAAATCAACCGGAAAAAAATACCAAAAATACAATAGCATAAACGAAAAGAAAAAATTATTATTTTTGAAACCAACGGGGAAAAATACTAAAAATACAACAGCATAGACGGAAGGAAAAATATCATTGTGCGATTTAATTGAGGGAACCATTGCGCAATGGCTGACATAATCCATACCATTTATGACAGACTACTTTCGGGTTCAGTGGAATGATATCAAAGGAAATACCATTTCGCACGCTCTAAGATCCAACGTCCGAAGTTGATATTTAACAATAACATAGATGATTTCAATTTCAGAAATGCCTAAAAGAATTAAAAAAATGAAATGAATACCTCAAATGGCTAGTCTTATGATGTACCACTCCTTCCTCCTTGGGCACTCTCCCGCTACTGCTCTCTTCAAGTGAAACCCGAACTCAACTTTTATTATTCATTCCATGGGTAATCTGGGCATTCTTGAAAAATTAGCAGCCATTATGTAACGGTTCCGTCACTTAACGTAACGGTCACTGACGGCGTGGGCTTATTTGGGATTTTGGCAAAACATAGTAGGTATATTTGGGATTTCTGAAACGTAGTGGGCATATTTGGAAATATGGTCAAACATAATGGGTATATTTGGGAAAAACCCGAAAATATTTAAAGGAAGTCTTGCCCTAAAAGATAAAATGCTTGCTTTACTGAGTTATCACTCACGGTTTGTTTTCCCAAAACTTAGACTGGTACCGAGAACTCAGAAGGTTGCGAACCTAAGCAATGAAGGAAAGGTACGTGATGGTAGCCAATGGGCTATAAGAAATGGGATAGCATGATTAAAGTTCTGAGGTATGTTGACATATATGTGAACTATGTAGAGTTCTAAGTTCTAAGTTTTATGTGATTCAATGATTGAATGTATGTATGTATGAAATGTAAATGAAATATGAATTTTATTACAAGTGTAATGTTGCTTGTATGATGAATGATATGGAATGCGAAGACAAGTAATGAATGATGATAGATAAAAAAAAATTTGGACGAGATCCAATTAAGAACCTACCGTGATCAGGGCAAAAATCCTGATTCACATTTACCAATCGATAGATCTTGAGGTAAGGATGTGATGTCTCGGGTTGGGGCGCCACAACACTATAATGGTCAAAAAAATTGAGTGTTGATGCATTAACTGTGCACCACCTTCCTCGTAACGTTTGGATTTATTCCCACTTTATTTAAGACTTATCAAATGAAGAGGAATGGGTTATTTATAGCATTGATTAAGCATCCACCTTCCAACTTATAAACATTCAAGTGTTTATTAAAGTGATTTATAAGAAGAACTGTGTTATTTATTGCAAGTGCTGAAGCGATCTCTCATTAACTCACTTTACATGTTCTTCTTAGCACTGACAACTTTGCTACACATCTGTAAAGTGTAGATTTGCATTTTTATAAATTTTTTTTGTGACTCCACTTGGTTTGGTGTGTTGGTCCCGAGTTAATAGCCAATACCCAAGAGGGGAGGGGTGAATTGGGTAATTAAAAATTTTCAACTTAAACAGAAACTTTACCCCGGATTAATCTAGTCCCCTTTATGAAGAAACAAAATGGAAAGCAATATAGTGCAGAGAGCAGAAATAAAAATCAACAAGCAAGGTTTTTATAGTGGTTCGGGTAACCTCCCTACTCCACTCTTCCAAGCTCACACCTCTTGTGACTTGGGTTCCACTATTGTATTTCACAAATACAACCAGTGCCACTGCTCTCTTCTAGATTCCAGCTCTAGGGGGCATCAACAATTCACAGCACAAGTAAGTGACGAGTTCCACTCCAGTCACACACTACTTTGCTTATACTTGATCTTAGTTACCCAAACTAAATCAAGTTCAATACAACAAGAAATAACAAAAGAAAGTTTCTACACGTTACTGTTGTGTAGAGGCAGATTTGGCGCAGAGAAGAACTTGTAACGTAGGCTTAATGATTTAACAATCAGCTCTCGGCAGTTTGAAAGCGGAGTTCTTCTTCTAAATGTTGGCTTGATCACTTAATGCTCTTGAAGATGAGAGTTATGCACACTTAATGAATTCTCAGCTACCCTCCTCGTTCATATTGAATGCCTTTTATAATTGTGGAGGGAATCCGAACGTTTGGAGGTAGGTGGCGCGCATTTAATGCGCCAACGTTCGAAAATTTTCCGACCGTTGCGACCTAAGTCGCAAGTGGAGTCGACTTCGGGTGCAACTTCGCCCAAGTCGCAGATGGAGTTGACTTCGGGTGCGACTTCGCCTGTTCACAGCTTCTTCAAGTTCCATTCTGGGTCGACTTGGTCCTCGACTTGACCCAAGTCGCAGGTGAAGTCGACTTCGGGTGCGACTTCACTCCTTCAACTTGCTAGTTGAACTTGAAGTTCTTGGAATGCCTTGCTTGCTTGAATCTCTTCATGTTTGGTTGTTCTTCCTTTGATTATACTTAAGATTCTTTAATTCTTCTATCTTAAAGCACATTTGACTCCATGTCTTGAGAGAGGTCCAAATGTTTAATTTTGATTCTCCATGAAAATATGCAACTTTACTTGCTCTGGACTTCATTTGATTGTTTGAGTTGTCTTGATCTTCATCTCCATTCAAATATTTTATTTCAGCAATTTCCGCACTGAAGTCAAAGCTGGAGTCGACTTGGTCTGCAACTTCACTCAAGTCGCAAGCGGAGTCGACTTGGGATGCGACTTCGGCAGTTCTCGTTCTTGATTTCAACTCTGGAAGGAAATGACGTTTCGAAGTCGATGCTGGAGTCGACTTGGTCTGCGACTTCAACCAAGTCGCAAGCGGAGTCGACTTGGGATGCGACTTTGGCACCTCTCATTCTCGATTTCAACTCTGGAAGGAAATGACGTCTTGAAGTCACTTCTTGAGTCGACTTGGGAATCGACTTGGCCTAAGTCGAAGCCTGAGTCGACTTGGAAATCGACTTGACTTGTTATGCTTCATTTTCTTCACTTGTATATCCTTTAATCATTTCCTCAAACACGTTAGTAACTAAAACTTACTCAAATTGATTTGTTAATCATCAAAACATAGACTTGGCTTATTTTCCACATGTTTCCAACATGGTGTTGAATACCAAGACCAAGTGAAGGCAAGTAGGGTGTGGTTAGAGTGTAACTCACTGCCTACTTGTGTGAAAATTATAATGGTCCCTTAAAACTAGAATCTGGAATAGAGCAAGGGCTCTAGTTGTAATATAATTGATATAGTGGAACCCAAGTCACAAGGGTGTGTTCCTGGAGGAGTGGAGTAGGGAAGGTTGTCTCGAACCACTATAATATTGTGTCTGATATTTTTTGCCCTAGTTCCATTTCCATTCTCCACATTTTCATTCAAGGGGATCTAGTTTACAAGGGGTTATATCCAATACATCGAAAGAATTTTAAAAGAACCCAGTTCTTCCCTCCCTTCTTGCGTTTTGTCACAATATCAAGACCAACAAATTGCTCCACCTACTTTTGTATGGCCTTATTAAACTTCATTTTTCTCTGTAAGAATTGCATGAGTATGTCTTCCAAAAATGACCTATTTTTAGGTGGTGATGGCTCCTCTGTTTCATATGCTTGAAAATTTGAAGACGTCTTTTGTGCTAGTTGTGAAGCTCGATGATTATCTTGTGCAATAGTTAGATGTTCAATATAGCTCAAGTTGGTCGAATACATAGATGTTGAGTAATACACGCACTACTTTGATAAATGTCCCTCGCCTCTGCACAGATCATAACAACTCACATAAGTATAATTCATGCTTGAAACTTGATTATCAAAAGCTACAACTTGGATTAGAGGTGCCCAAGTAGTATCATACTCATGGAAACAAGTCATTCTTGGTGTTGAGAACTCCATGTTTGGCTAACAAAAAGCATGTGAAGCCATTGAGTTATGCACAAATAAGACCACTGAATCAACTTTGTATCAAAAGCAAACAAAAAAAAACTAAATAGAATTTATACCAATTCATAGAAGACAAATAAAGTTGTTGATTGTCAGATATTGCATTTAAAGACCAATCCCCACCAAAAGTGTCAAAAACTTGGCGAGTTACATATATGTTTAATTAAAATGCTCATTTTATCGCAAGTATATGTACCAATCAAGTAATAAAGAGTGAGTAGAGTATCGTTCCCACGAGAATTGTGTTAAATGAATTGGCACCCTAAAATTCAATTTTTTAAAGTGAATTAGCAAGTTAAATGATAGTTGTATTAAAAGACTGAATTTAACTTAACTAAACTAAGTAGAAATTAACCAAATATGAGATAGCTACTAGTGAGATTTCTTTGAGATGATTTTAGATTAAAGGGAATATGAATTCATTGACTCATAGCTATGTCATATTGGATCCTATTTAAGTTTGTTGTGCTGAAATTACTAATGTAGGTTCATTTATGTTCATATATGTCTTCTAACACATACAAATGTAACCCTGTTTTAATTATTTGCTATGTTTTCATGCACCTAAGTAAAACAAGACCGATACCTACATAGCTTAATCATGATTACACAGTGTTAATAGGTATATTTTTATCCATATTAACATCCAACCACCACAAGTAGATGAAAACTTGTGCCTTATATATGGATCTCTTCCAAAATTCACTCTTCCAAGCAAAGAAATAGATAGTAAATCAATCTACAAGGTTGCAAGGCTAGTGTATATTAAGCATGATATATAAGGGTAATCTCAAGCAACATAAGTTACAACACATTTATATAATCATTTAAGGGCAAGAAAACTAAATAACATAGTCATAACATCAAATCATCCATATCTACCACCACAAGGAGATTTAGCCCAAAATATGAGATATAAAATCTCTTCAATATTAAGTTTATGAACATTCCAAGGGAGGAGAATAACAGAAATGAGAAGAGAGAGAAGAAGAAGAGATGAAATTCAATAGATTTACAATAGACAGATTGATGCCCCCTTGATCTTCTCTCTTTGCCTTGAAGCCCTTGTGTTTCTTCCCTTTTCTTAGAACTCATGAGCCCTATCAATTCTGTTCTTGAAGCTCTAAAAGATGTATTTATAATCCGCTGCACTTGGAGCTTACACATGTAGCATTTTTCACACACACACCTTCATGGTCGCGGCCATGACGCTTCGAGAGAGGTGCACAACTTATGTGGCACCCCGAACCGAGACGTCACTTCCTTACCTCAAGATCTATCGATTGGTAAATGTGAATCAGGATTGTTGCCCTGATCACGCGGCGGGTTCTTAATCGGAATATGTCCAAAAAAAATTTCGATTATTCATCTGTCATCATTCAGAATCTTGACATGACAATCATCATACATTGTGATATTTCACTTGTAATAAAATTCATCATTTTATTCAAAGCATCTTTACATGACTGTCATTATACATTGAATCATTGTATAAATCATACTTTCATACATTCAGTCATTAATTCACATGGAACTTAGAACTCTAGCTAAGTTCGGATATACATAAACACAAAGCATCTTTACCTGCCTTTCTGCAGTGAAAGATTCCTTGACCTAAGTATCATATTTTATATCCATACATCCATACATTCAACCATTGAATCATATATAGAACTTAATATTCTCATTAAGTTTACATACACATTAGCTTACCTTAGCATATTTATGCTTTTCATTCCTCATAGCCTTCAAGGCTATCATCACGTACCTTCCTCCACGTCTTAGGTTTGCAACCTTCTGAGTTTCCTCGGTACCTGTCTAAGGGTTGGGAACACAAAACGTGAGTGACAACTTAGTAAGCAAATATTTTATCTTTAGGGCAAGGCTTCTTGAAAACCTTTTTCATAAACATCGGAAATACCTTGTTCCTAAGGACATGTATATGTTCTAAAATACCATCGTGAAATCTTTTGTTTATGAGGACAATTCCATGTCCTTGAATGTTTTCATAAAGCATTCATTCTTAAAATCATTTACAAGCCACGCCTGGGCTTGTTTTGGCCAAACATACACATTTTACCTTTGATGATGAGTTCCCTTTAATCTTAGATGAACATTTTTAATGTTCATAGCCATTACATGAAATCATCGGTTGCCAGTGGACGTTTTACGTCCAAAACAACAAAAATACTTAGGGAAAGGAGACATCTCAAGTCTCAAAAAATCATTAACATAAACCATCATAAAATCCTTTAGCCAAGAGACATTTTATGTCTCAGAACATCATTAACATAAGCCATCATAAAATCCTTTAGCCAGGAGACATTTTATGTCTCAAAACATTTTTCATGTAGCTTCCTTAAGCAATGGACATTCATATGTCCTAAAATACTTTTTATTTAAACACATTAACATTGGAAATTCTCATGTCCATAAACCCTTATCATTTAGGCTCTTTAGAAATGGACATTCTTATGTCCAATCCACGTTTCACATAAATCTTTTTCATAATCCCCGTCTCGGGGCTTGTTTATAGCAAACAAGGCAAATAAAATACATAAATCATTTTCATAACTGTATTTGCATAAAAATATTTTCTTTTATCCCCATTATTTACACTTTTGTGTAAAACACCCTGTCTTTTAGGGTAACTTATGCATATTAGCTCATAAAAATCCCTTTTAGGATGGAGCCCAATTCAGTGCACCCGGGTGCATTCAGCCTCAATGCACCCGGGTGCACTGCACCTATTTTTTTTATTTTTTTTTAAAATTTTTGTATACAATGGTTAATCTAGGTTTATTTAACATATGTATCAATTTTTACTATTTTTGGAGACTTTTAGATATTTTTTTTAGATTTTTAAAAATCAGTAGCATTTTCGGTAATTTAAAATTACGAAAAATGCCACTGATTTTAAAAAATCTAAAAAAAATATCTAAAAATCTCCAAAAATAGTAGAAATTGATACATATGTTAAATAAACCTATATTAATAGCTTCATGAAAAAATATTCAAAAAAAAAAAAATAGGTGCAGTGCACCAGGGTGCGTTGAGGCTGAATGCACCAGGGTGCACTGAATTGCGCTCCTTTTAGGATAACATTTTGTATAGATGCTTTTATATCCCAATCTTTGGGCTTTTGAAAAGCAAAACGTATGCAAATGCATTTCTCCCCATCCAGTAGTGACACTTAGCAAGTGATCATGCTACCTTTTGGAAGAGAATCCTTAACAACACGCTAGCCCAGCGGCTGTTTATTTATCCTGCTCCCATCTCAGGGAGGGCGCGCTGGCACTCCTGTCATCCCTTAGCGACTTGGTCTTATGTAGAGTGGGCCCCGGTCATTCCAACCGTGCTCTACAACTGGCCTATTCCTTGTACCGGTGCACCGTACATTATCCTGACGGACCGTAGTCCGTTTTGGTTTGAAGAACCACAAACCGCAGCCCATGTTCTTTTAAACCGGGATCACGGACCACAGCCTGCATCCATATGCACAAAAATCTTAGACCGAAGTCTATATTTAACAATTATTTTCAAAAAAATACATCACAGACCGCAGTCCGTGTCAACTTGTAAGCGACCTCACCCACTTTAACAAGTTGTTATTTGAAATCTAATTTGAGGATGACCTTCCTTAAATTCCTTTAAAAGCGTTTTGAGTAAAATATTTTGATAAACATTTGAAACATTTGAGAAACCATACATCTTAAAATCCTTTTAATAAAAGAATTTCAAATCCTTTGGATTTCCATAAATAAATCATATCTTTTTCTAATATTTTCTTGGTTTCTATTTCAGGACTTTTTGTTTACAAAAGTTATACAATTATTCTATCCCCTTTTCCATAGCCTAAAAATTTAATAATTGTCCACATATCTATTATTTTTACGTATAGGGAAATTGCACAGTCTTTTGTATACCATTAAGCAACTTGAAAATCAAACCATTTTATGAAATCAATCGTAGGAGGTTGGTCATCCATAAATCCTTTTTTAACACATCCGTATAAATATTTTTCTAATATTTTTAACATAGATTTCCTTATCTAAAGGAAATCAAAACTTTTCGAACATCATTTCAAAACATATGGACTATGTCCAAACCATCATTTACTATTTAGTTATCTTGACCTAACAAAACAAATATTTTTCATCATTGTTTATCGCGAGTTATTGTAGAAATAACTCAAAACTCATTTACAAACAATATTTTATGAAAATGGGTAAAATTCCCTTTTTCTTAGAAAATGCTGTTGAAACAATATCATATAGAACTTTCTTGCTTAAAAGCAAATCCTTAAAACCTTCGATATCAAACATGAAATTCTTAGAAAACATTAGCATGGAGAACTTGCTTACTCATAAGTAAAATTTCTCAATTCCATTAACATGAAGCATTCCCATCCTTGGCAACACTTATGATAAATTATTTATCTTAAGAAGTGTCGCTTGCTTCCCATGAAGCAAACCTTAAGACTTTTCATTAAAGTCATCATTTTTCCAAAACTTATGGCTTTGCATTAAAGCCGTCATATTCAAAACTTATGCTTGCTCATTCGTTAAAACATAAACATAAACATAGACAATTAATCATATCAATCACACAGAAAGAAAATGGCATTTTAGAAAGTTTGCTTGCTTACCTGAGATCGTCATAATCCCTTTTTTCCATTCTTTTCCTTGCCAGCATGAAAATAATATGATTTTTTATATATTTCTTTTTCTTGCATTCCATTTAATTTTTTAACCCATTTTATTCACATATATCATTTATTCGACTTCTCAAGTCACTTTGCATATATTTAGCATATACGTGCACATTTTTACACATTTTATCGGCTAATCACCTAACATATATAACCCCATAAATAGGGTATCCATTCAACCAAATAAAATTCATCCATTAATAATCATATATAGCTTCATTAACCTTCATTTACCACTTTTCACATTTTTTTCTCAAACTAACCACATATGCTGAAATCAGGAGTACTGAAATCTCAAAAACTTGAATTGATATCAAATCAAGTATTTTTGGTCTGAAATTTCCTTCATACCTTAAAAAATACATGAATTAACCAAAATAAATATTTCCAGCCGGAAATATTAAATATTTCTATTTATTTTGGTATTTTTACCTTGCTGGACAGCAACATCCATTTTCAGACAGCCTGAATGACGTTATTTATGGGGTATATTTATACCCATCAAAATCTAATTTTTAATTTTTTTTCGTATGATTCTCAATATGTATTACATATCCTGTAAAAGTTTCAGCCCAAAATGTCTTGTAGAAAAATTATTGAAAATCAATTTGTACGGCTGATCCTGTCACCCGTTTTACCCTATTTGGGTGAATTTTCTCCGATTTTTAATTTTCAAAGTAATTATCCTTTTTAGCTAAAAATAAGGTCTTTCCTTAATCACCCCATAAAGATTACTCAAAAAAAATTTCATGCTAAAATTAATCCATTTACTTATCCGTCCATAATTTAATTTATAACATCATATATCATTCAAAACTCCACTTGTCATCATCTAAATCATGGAGTTTCATGCATGCAAGCTAAAACCCATTCCATATTCATTCAAAAGCATGTTGAATCATCACTTTAAAGCATGTTTAAACATCCATTTCATATTTAGAACTTTGGAGTTCAAGAACTCTAGATAACCAATTCCAAATAACACATATACTTACTTGAACTTGAGGGGATTCAATCCAAAATTGAAAGGCTTGCTTTCCTCCACTTCTCCTCTTTCTTTCTTCCTCTTTTTCCCTTGACTTTCTCTTGGTTTTCCTCTGCTTGGCACGTTCAAGGGGCTGGGAGTTAGAAAATTTTGCTTTCTTGCTAAGCAAGAAAACCCATTGGATGTTCACACACCTTCTCTCTCTCTCATGTGAACGTGTATGCCTTTGGGGAGCTGGATTTTCTCCAGCTGTGGGCCCCACTTTGGAGCCATTTTCCACAGCCACTTAATGCATACTTATCCACTTAATGATCTGGATAATTATTAGCCATATAATTTATTCTTTTCACATTTTCTTAATTGCAAAAATCTGCATGCATCAAGACCGTCTGAATTGTCCAGCCCTTGCAAGTCACTTGCTGCCCATTTTCATCATTTTTTAAAATCCCAAAATGTGAGAAATTTATACACCTAATTATCCCTTAAATCCTGTATTAATTTTCTGTTAAAAATATTAACAAAAAATGGCAGCAACAGCACCAACCATTGCACGTCACATGCATGAGACAGGCTGTCCGCATTTCCTCCTTCAATGGCAGCTGCAATTCACGAATTTCCTTGAATTTTTTTCACATAATTAAATGCTAATTTATGTATCCCAACATGTCAGCTATATATATACATTTTTTATAAAATAAAAAATTCAAAAAATATGGAGCAACCAGCCCATCAACGTGCTTGCCTTGGACACCTCACCTATGCTCACTTGAGCACTCATAGCTTCATCAATTATGGACATTCATTGCTGGGATTTTATGTGGATATTTGCATTTTATATTAATGCATAAATTACCTTAGAAATGTCCTGCACTTGACACCTCAATTCAGGTATTTTTCCAACATTTTAATATTAATCCAAGCCACCCAAAATGTTAATCTCATGATTTCATTCAACCGTTTTGAATTTCATCTCAATCCGATTTTCCTAGCTCCCGCTATAGCCGTTGGAAGTTAACGGTTGCAATTGAAATATGATCAATAAATCATTAATCTAATTTCATCAAGGATTTTTATAATCCAATAATCTCATAATATCAAGCCCAACATCATCAACTTTCATCTCAAATTTCACTAAAATCCGCCTTACAGGCGTTGAGTTATGAATTTTCTAGTGTTTTCCAACATAATTCCACAATTTTCATTTTAATCTCCATTAATTAAACAATGGAAATTAAACTAAAAATTCATGCCACATTAGCATGTTTTAATCCTCATTATGTCCCTTTAGTCACCTTGACTCATATTGGGCTCCGGCGATTAAATTTTTAATCACCCTTCTTAATTAAACCCTAGTTGCAAAATATCATAAAATCCTAAAATCATCCAAAAATTCCATTTAATCATATATAAGTCACATGTACATGTTCAATGTATACGTTGAATCTTACTTAGGTTGGGGTTTCACAATCCTCCCCTCCTTATAACATGTTTCGTCCCGAAACCTATTACATTGCAAATATCAGGGTAAGGCTCATATAAAATTGTTAATTCATCATCTTCCTCCAATCTTTCAATAGTTCACTACGCTTCAATTGCACTCATCTATCTTAGTGGCATTTTTAGCCTTGGTCCATTAGACCTATCACTTATCTCTACTATTTCTTGTTCGCACATGGGTTTCCTATTGGCATTTGCCCTTCATTTGTGTCATTTCACATTATTAGAAATTGCACCATTTCCCATCTTATCATAGGGTAAGTTTTTAAGTTACCCATTCATTCATAAAAATTTTATAACAATCATTTTCACATATCATCATACATAATATATTCATTTTGTAATATAGAGCAAAAGTTGCTCTCGTATGGAGTTTCATACATGTCTTAGCAAAAGACATTTTTGCTAAGCTGTCCATTCCTTCATTCACCTCTCATAATGTCTACCATTAGATTTTACCATCGTAGACTATCTATTCGGAATACCGATATTGAACCAGTCTAAAATATTTTCTTCCTCATTTCCCTTTCCAGTTTCCATAAACTAGTAAGGGTCCTTATCATTTTCAAATTTTCCTAACCTCATTTCTTATGAATATCATAGAGAAATCATTTCTCTCATATCTATCTTTCAATCATATCTAAATTGAAAAGAATTATGGCAATCATTATTGCCTTCATTTTTCTTCATTTATCTACCATCTCTTGCTATGATATACCAACTTTTGTGGTATCATATGTGTTATCTTCTTTTCCTTCTATACATGCTAACTAGGCATAGTTTGCTACACCTTTCTGCAATAATTTGCAAAAATTTCCTATCAATTATAGCTATTGGTTAACCTTTCTTATTCCTTAGTTTTTTTTTAGTGGCAAGTTATTCTTGCCCTAATTGTACATGTTCATTACCAACATGTGGTATATCCTGATGTTCTATTGGAAGATATTTCTTAACAAATTCTTCCAGATTACCTTCTTTGGTTATGGCATAATAGTCATTTTAGAGTTTCTTACTACTTACAAGCATTGCCAATCAATGCTTGAACACTACATTTGACTACATGTTCAAACCTTGAACATGTTCTTAGGTTTAGTCATCCATTGTTCAGTTTGAATAAAATCTATTCACCTGAGAACTTAGGTGGATACCGAGCTAGAAAGGCATCAACAACCTTCCCATTTACTTCTATCTTACCATTATCAACCTTTAAGGGTTTGGGTACTAGGTTAAAATTTATTACCTGTACCGTTTTATCTTTTCCGCCTGCTTCTAATTGGTCCAGTTGGGTATTTTCCCAAAGGTCCTGTATTATTCTTTCTATCTAAGCTACACCATCTTGGGCAGCTTACTGCATAGCTCTTTCTAAAGCTGCAGTTATCCTTTACTCTTTCTACTTGTGAGATATTACTCTTAGCGGTAATACCTCAAATCCTTTGACTTAGGGTTTATAGTTACCTGTCGTTAATGAGCTTATGGACTCACTTGTCCTGGTCGTTTAGATTTGCTACTAGCTTTTCTTCTTCATTATTGACTCATATCAGTAATTGCCTATCCCTTCTTCAAAACTAAGGTGATAAGCATCTAGTAGAGTGCAGCATATAACATTATGTCAATAGCATTTCTCATTATAATTTTCATTCATATTACACATAGTCAACATGATCATTTCTAATCATGGAATCATCATACATAGTCAATAACATAATCTAGAAAGATTAATGATCTTTCTTTTTTTCATATAACTTAGCACTTAAATAAAATCATATGCATCTGTATTTTCATAACATTAAACATCATACATTAGGAGTCAAAAGGAACTCCCTTTTTCCTACCTTTCTCATTCTATCTTTCCCTTTCATAGTGTAAGGTTGCTTTTCCTTACACATACAGATTATATTTGCATAATCTATCATTTTATCATAATTATAAACTCTAAACCAACAATCACTTAGAAAGTTGGCGCTTTGGTGCCTTCCATATGTCACTATGGCTCTATACCTTAAATCTATGTATCATATAGCACGGTCATGTGCTATCTTAGGTAAGGTGTGGTCAACCTTAGGTGTGGGGGGTCTCTACGTAGAGTTCCATAACCCATCATCTGTTCTAATTCTCTTCTATCCTTTGTCTTTTCTTAGGGTGTGTTTGGTTGGAGGTAAAACTTTTGATGAAAATTTTTTGGAGTAGAAGTTGTCAAATTAATAGAAAGTGATGTGATATAATAGGAGTAATGATGAGGAGTAAAGAGAATAAAGTTAAAATAGATAGGTTAGTTGTATAGGTAGTTGTGTAGAAATGATTGAAAAGTAGGGTAGTTTGTATAGAAAAGTGTGAAAAAATAATTAAAAAATAGAATAATTATGGAGAGTGAAAAGTTTTAGATTGAAAAGTTTTAGTTGACACTTTTTTACCCTAAACAAACACACTCTTAAACTCTCCTACCTCTTTCTTTATTTCATCTGACCTCATATCATTTTTCCTTCGTATACCATCTATTTCATGAAACATAGCGACCAGCTACATTTCCTTAATTAACCATATCGTTATGTCACAATGACACACAATATAAGACAATACATATCGTATGTGTCTTATAGTCACAATCTATTTCTTGCATCATTTTCCATTTTTCTTCTATATTTGTCAATCAATCTTCGTTGAAATATCATCTTTGTGATATCAAGCCTTTACTTTCCATGCCTATTACCAATCCATATTCTGATACCAACTTCTGTGGCATCAGACCTATCCTTTCATCATCCTTTATTTTCTTCATTCCACGCCTGTTTACCAATCCTTGCTCTGATACCAAGCTCTGTGGCGCCCCGAACCGAGACGTCACTTCCTTACCTCAAGATCTATCGATTGGTAAATGTGAATCAGGATTGTTGCCCTGATCACGCGGCGGGTTCTTAATTGGAATATGTCCAAAAAAAATTTCTATTATTCATCTGTCATCATTCAGAATCTTGAGATGACAATCATCATACATTGTGATATTTCACTTGTAATAAAATTCATCATTTTATTCAAAGCATCTTTACATGACTGTCATTATACATTGAATCATTGTATAAATCATACTTTCATACATTCAGTCATTAATTCACATGGAACTTAGAATCTAGCTAAGTTCGGATATACATAAACACAAAGCATCTTTACCTGCCTTTCTGCAGTGAAAGATTCCTTGACCTAAGTATCATATTTTATATCCATACATCCATACATTCAACCATTGAATCATATATAGAACTTAATATTCTCATTAAGTTCACATACACATTAGCTTACCTTAGCATATTTATGCTTTTCATTCCTCATAGCTTTCAAGGCTATCATCACGTACCTTCCTCCACGTCTTAGGTTTGCAACCTTCTGAGTTTCCTCGGTACCTGTCTAAGGGTTGGGAAAACAAAACGTGAGTGACAACTCAGTAAGCAAGCATTTTATCTTTAGGGCAAGGCTTCTTGAAAACCTTTTTCATAAACATTGGGAATACCTTGTTTCTAAGGACATGTATATGTTCTAAAATACCATCGTGAATCCTTTATTTATGAGGACAATTCCATGTCCTTGAATGTTTTCATAAAGCATTCATTCTTAAAATCATTTACAAGCCACGCCTGGGCTTGTTTTGGCAAAACATACACATTTTACCTTTGATGATGAGTTCCCTTTAATCTTAGATGAACATTTTTAATGTTCATAGCCATTACATGAAATCATCGGTTGCCAGTTGTGGCGCCCCGACCCGGGTGCCTAGAAGCCTTACTCCAGGATCTTTATTGATTGGTAAACGTGACTCAGGATTGTTGCCCTGATCACACAGCGGGATTTTTAAATTAGATCTCGTCCAAATTTTTTTTCATTCCTTTTTTTTCATCACATAACAAACACTTGTCATCAACTTACGCATGATACTCATAATCATATCATATCATCATATATAAACATATTCTTGACATTAATTTCACATATATTATTCATATCACAATAACTGACTTATCTACATCACAAGTTCTTTCAATCTAAACATTTCATACATACATATTTTGAAGATTCCATATAATCATTCATATCATATATAGACCAACTTGTTGAAAAGTTTTCTTCATACTCTTTTCCTTTCCTGCATGGCCTGTGCGGTACCTGTCTATGGTTGGGGAAAACAAAACATGAGTCGAAACTCAATAAGCAAGCATTTTTCATTTTAAATGCATTTCTCACCTTTTAGTAGTAGACGCTTAACAAGCGTTCGACTAGCAATTGGAGGAAACCTTTTCATAAATACCTTTCATAAACATTTTATAATCCCAATTCATGGAAAACATTTGCTTATAAAACTTGACATATAAATTCTTTTTCCATGAACATATTTATGTTCTAAAATACTGGTCATCGAAACTCCTTTTCTCACAGGACATTTTCATGTCCTAAAATATTTTTCATAAAATCCCTTTTTAAGCATATGCAACATGCAATACGTCTCTGTCCATCTGGTAGGTGACACTTATCAAGTGATCATCCTTCCTTAGGAGAGAAATCTTTCCAAATGATAGCCCACGAGCCAGGCGACTATCCGTGTCCATCTCCCATTTCAGGGAGGGCGCCGCTGGCATTGAGCCTTATTCAAGCGACTCGGCCTATGCAAAGGGGGCCCAATTTGCTACCGCGTCCGGCTTGCATATCCTTTACAGTAGACCTAGTACATAATCCTTGTGCACACTTTTCCTTCACATTCATATGCTAGCATGATTTTATAAAAACCACAGATCACGGTCTGTGTCCTTTTTCTGAAAACTTGATGCTAACATGCTTTCATAAAATACTACCGACCTCAGCCTGTATTCCTTTCAAATCTTAAAAACTGGGCTTAACCCATGTTAATGAGTTTTATGCTCAAAACATTTTGTAAGGATGGTCAACCTTAAAACATTTATATTTCATAACTCATTTGAAGTATTCAAGGAAAACATTTAAAATAACAATATTTTCTAATCGTTTTGTAAATAATTTCTGAATGATAAAACGTCCTTAAAAATATTTGAAACCAAAAGATTTTTCTTATAAATGCTTTTCCCATTTATGGTTTTTTTTATGATCAAAGAACATGCAAGTACATGCTTTCATCTAATATCATATACCTTTGTCTACCTGTCTTATTGTTCATTTCTATATGTGATAGACTTGTATAATCCTTTAAACATTACTCAAATCATTTTTCAAATTAATTTATCGTGTTGGCCTTCCTTAAATCCTGCTCGAAACAATGGATTTTGAAAATGCCAAAATAATCCAATATTTAGAGAACCTTTGAAACACATCCTTAAAATACTTCAAAACCTTGAAATAAAACTATTCTAATACATTTATTTCAAATCTCATTTTAAAATCTCATTTTCCTTTCAACACAACCTTTTCAACATTTGCATTTCAATATTTTTCAACATTAAAAGGATTTTCTTTTAACGAAGCAATTTCCAAGACAATTTAAGATTGCAGAATAAGGTCGTATAAAATTGTATTTTCAAAAGGTTTGCTTGCTTACCTGTGTAGTCAACTTGTATCTTTCACTTGTACCTATTTCTTTTCCTATACAAATGAAAAAAAACCATTTGTCTCATATAGACATAATATTCCATGCTCGCACATTTTTATTATTAAATTTGAATGCATCTTAGGGTTTCTAACCCATGCATACATCATAATCACTTTATTTTCCTTCATAACTCCCATAGAGGTTACTTTGGTCTCTATTTTCACATATGGATTTTTATCCAAAAAATCTTTAAAAATTCCATTCATACATCCTTATAAATATCAATCTTACTTCTGCCCAAATCACTCTGTTTATTATTTATGATTATTGTTCATGATCACTGTTCCTAATTACTGTTCACGCGGGTTATTGTTCACAGCGTGTTTGGCACTGTTCATGGGTTTCAAAATTTAGCATTTGTTTTTAATAAAAAAAATATCATGACATAACTCTTGTTTAGACATCTTGAGATAATTCATGCATTTTGAATTAATCATGATTATCTGGGCTAAATAAATCATTTTAGCCACTTATACACATGTGTATAAGGTTCCATAATTCATGTTTTAAGCATAAATTTGACTTAACAAAATTCCTTTAATTCCTATAATATATTCCATAACATACCATGATCAACATAATCATAATTTTCATTTAAAATTTCTGAAACTTATTATTAAATTCCAAAACAGCCATTCTCTTTTCACTATGTTCCATCTTCTTATTTATCTATTAATTCCATATATACATATAATAGCATTAATTTGCTATGCATAATCTTTTATTACACTCTTTCCTAACATATAAATTAATTTGGATCACTTTCACTTAGTTTTCATATTTATTTTTGATTATTTCTCAAACTGTCCACATTTGCTGAAATCAGGTGTACTGATTTCTCTAAATCTTGATTTATAATCAAATCAAGGTATTTAACTCTGAAATTTCTGTAATACATCAATAACTACATTAATTAACACTAATAAAAATTTCATCAATAAATATTAATATTATATATTTATTTTGACATTTTCACTATGCTGGACAGTGTTGTAAAATTAGGAACAGCCCTAATCACGTTATTTCTAAACCATACTTATGTCATCGAAAACTCATATTTAATTTTTTTCGTGTGATAACCATAATATCTTGTACATAATATCAAAATTTAAAATTAAAAATCTATCTAAAAAAATTATTAAAAATCATTTACTACAGCTGATCCTGTCACCCATTTTACCCTGTTTAAATTAATAATCTCGGATTTTTTTATTTGCAACCTGCTTAATATTTTAAGCTAAAAATTTTGTCGTTCCTTAATGATAATATAATGAGCTTGTACAAAAATGTTCATGGCAAAAATCATTCGTTTACTATCTCGTTCATATTTTTGTTTCTAATATTAGATAAACTCCAGATTTGAAGCAATAAAACAAGATTAACTTATACTTATCAAATTAATCATGAAAATATCCCTAAATTAGTTTAACGCTGAATTAGTTTAATGACATTAATCATATATTCAGCAACATCGATTGTCCAGCTAGTTTTAAAATTAAAACAGTACGATTCACATTCATCCTTTTCATATATATATATATATATATGATATTGATAATCTGAAATCACATAGTGGTTTATATATATATTATACATGCCTATTCTAGATATAATTAAAATTTTAAAATGCCTAATAATAACCAAATAGCATTTCTGAAATTATACTTTTTAAATAAAATAACTGGAAATAAGCAGACCTGTTGCTGGCTTGGATTATGGACCGTGCACCTTTATTTGGTTTTAGCAACCATTTTTGTTGCTGCCGTTCAATGCTCCTCTCTTTCTCCTTTGCTGGAAAATGTCGCTGCCTTGATTAAAATTCAGCAGCACTTCTTTAAAGCTTCAGCAAGACAGACGCATTCCATCTGTATGCCCTTTATATATATTTGCAATTTAGCGGTTGACCATGGTTAATAATCACTCAACTTCAGTTGCCGTTTAAACCCAATTACAGATGTTCAATTTTTTTATAATCCAGCAATTGCATGCATTTATCTTACGTGCCACCCTTAGATCATTTCTTTTTTTACAAAAAACAAAAAAAATGCAATTGCCGCTTTCCGTGCACCGTCATCCAGTGCTGTTCACATTTTCCTCTTTTTTTTAATGGTAAATTCCAACATTAGTTAATTAAATCATAACTGCCTATATTCACACTTATATATTATGAAATTTTTTTTATTAATATATATACAATTTCTCACAAAATGTACCTTTCGGAATTTTGAAAAAATTTTCTATTTTGTTTTAATTACCTAATTCATATTCAGATAAAAAAATCTCATTTTAAAATTTTGGAAATATGTTTTCCAAAATTTCATTTCTTCATTAAATTGGGCATATTAAAATAGGCTTATCTATAAACTTTCACCTCAATTGGAGCAAAGTACATATTTTAATTAAAATAGGGCAAAGTACATACAAACTTTCACCTCAATTGGCATAAATTTTCATTTTAAAAACTTGTAGACATGTTTTTCAAAATTTAATCCATTCATTATGTAGGGTATATTAAAATAGGCTTGCTCCAAAAGTTTCATCTCAAACAGCCTTATATACATTAAGATATTAATTAATTAAATAATTTATATAAAAATAATAAAATATCAACGTCAACTCTGCTGTACGTGCATGAATTACTTTTGGGCACATTTTATGATGCACTCAAGTTAGTTAATTTAGTCAACTACTTTTCGTAATCGATCCGTCTAGATTAGAGAGCATATAATTTAGTACTTTCTAGTAAATTTTTATGTGATTCTGAGTTATGCATGTTTAGATCTAATCAAAATAGTGAGGATGAATATAAGCCCTTAATTAGAGCCCCTAATTAACCAAAAAATTTTATTTATTTTTATTTTTCCATAAGGTACGTAAATTTAAACAGTTTCAATTTGTATAATTCAGAATTTTGAAATTCTTTCTCGAAGAATTTGTAAAAATTCATTTTCATATATAATATTTATGAAATCATAAATTACCCTATATTTTCTTATAAATTTCAAATGTAACCTTTGTAAATTCCAATTAAATCACCTTTTCATCTCTACTCCCATTTTGTCCTTTTGTGGGAAGCTTCCTTTTTCGTATTTTGTGATTAAGTTAATTCAGAGTGATTAACTTACCACTTTATCTTAACCACATAGTTACTATTCACGTTTCACTATTCACATTTACTATTCATTTAAAATTATATTTAGTAATTAATTATTTGATCCTTCAATTCCATATATTACGGAAATCATATATTTATTTCATATAAAAGTCAATACATTACGTAGGGTTCATGACATTAGGATTTCAGATATGATCCTAAAATTTGGGGTTCCACACATATAAAAGTCAATACATTACGTAGGGTTCATGACCTTAAGATTTCATATATGATCCTAAAATTTGAGGTTCCACACCAGTGGACGTTTTACGTCCAAAACAACATAAATACTTAGGCAAAGGAGACATTTCAAGTCTCAAAATATCATTAACATAAACCATCATAAAATCCTTTAGCCAAGAGACATTTTATGTCTCAAAACATCATTAACATAAGCCATCATAAAATCCTTTAGCCAGGAGACATTTTATTTCTCAAAACATTTTTCATGTAGCTTCCTTTGGCAATGGACATTCATATGTCCTAAAACACTTTTTATTTAAACACATTAACATTAGACATTCTCATGTCCATAAACCCTTATCATTTAGGCTCTTTAGAAATGGACATTCTTATGTCCAATCCACGTTTCACATAAATCTTTTTCATAATCCCCGTCTCGGGGCTTGTTTATAGCAAACAAGGCAAATAAAATACATAAATCATTTTCATAACTGCATTTGCATAAAAATATTTTCTTTTATCCCCATTATTTACACTTTTGTGTAAAGCACCCTGTCTTTTAGGGTAACTTATGCATATTAGCTCATAAAAATCCCTTTTAGGATAACCTTTTGTATAGATGCTTTTATATCCCAATCTTTGGGCTTTTGAAAAGCAAAACGTATGCAAATGCATTTCTCCCCATCCAGTAGTGACACTTAGCAAGTGATCATGCTACCTTTTGGAAGAGAATCCTTAACAACACGCTAGCCCAGCGGCTGTTTATTTATCCTGCTCCCATCTCAGGGAGGGCGCCGCTGGCACTCCTGTCATCCCTTAGCGACTTGGCCTTATGTAGAGTGGGCCCCGGTCATCCCAACCGTGCTCTACAACTGGCCTATTCCTTGTACCGGTGCACCGTACATTATCCTGACGGACCGCACTCCGTTTTGGTTTGAAGAACCACAAACCGCAGCCCATGTTCTTTTAAACCGGGATCACAGACCACAGCCTGCATCCATATGCACAAAAATCTTAGACCGAAGTCTATATTTAACAATTATTTTCAAAAAAACACATCACAGACCGCAGTCCGTGTCAACTTTTAAGCGACCTCACCCACTTTAACAAGTTGTTATTTGAAATCTAATTTGAGGATGACCTTCCTTAAATTCCTTTAAAAGCGTTTTGAGTAAAATATTTTGATAAACATTTGAAACATTTGAGAAACCATACATCTTAAAATCCTTTTAATAAAAGAATTTCAAATCCTTTGGATTTCCATAAATAAATCATATCTTTTTCTAATATTTTCTTGGTTTCTATTTCAGGACTTTTTGTTTACAAAAGTTATACAATTATTCTATCCCCTTGTCCATAGCCTAAAAATTTAATAATTGTCCACATATCTATTATTTTTACGTATAGGGAAATTGCACAGTCTTTTGTATATCATTAAGCAACCTGAAAATCAAACCATTTTATGAAATCAATCGTAGGAGGTTGGTCATCCATAAATCCTTTTTTAACACATCCGTATAAATATTTTTCTAATATTTTTAACATAGATTTCCTTATCTAAAGGAAATCAAAACTTTTTGAACATCATTTCAAAACATATGGACTATGTCCAAACCATCATTTACTATTTAGTTATCTTGACCTAACAAAACAAATCTTTTTCATCATTGTTTATCGCGAGTTATTGTAGAAATAACTCAAAACTTATTTACAAACAATATTTTGTGAAAAAGGGTAAAATTCCCTTTTTCTTAGAAAATGCTGTTGAAACAATATCA
This sequence comes from Annona cherimola, assembly GCA_030490835.1. Classification (NCBI taxonomy): domain Eukaryota; kingdom Viridiplantae; phylum Streptophyta; class Magnoliopsida; order Magnoliales; family Annonaceae; genus Annona; species Annona cherimola. Next base: position 58,102,890 of record CM059976.1, read on the forward strand.
TATAGAACTTGCTTGCTTAAAAGCAAATCCTTAAAACCTTCGATATCAAACATGAAATTCTTAGAAAACATTAGCATGGAGAACTTGCTTACTCATAAGTAAAATTTCTCAATTCCATTAACATGAAGCATTCATATCCTTGGCAACACTTATGATAAATTATTTATCTTAAGAAGTGTCGCTTGCTTCCCATGAAGCAAACCTTAAGACTTTTCATTAAAGTCATCATTTTTCCAAAACTTATGGCTTTGCATTAAAGCCGTCATATTCAAAAATTATGCTTGCTCATTCGTTAAAACATAAACATAAACATAGACAATTCAATCATATCAATCACACAGAAAGAAAATGGCATTTTAGAAAGTTTGCTTGCTTACCTGAGATCGTCATAATCCCTTTTTTTTCAATTCTTATCCTTGCCTACATGAAAATAATATGATTTTTTATATATTTATTTTCCTTGCATTCCATTTAGTTTTTCAACCCATTTTATTCACATATATCATTTATTCGACTTCTCAAGTCACTATGCATATATTTAGCATATACGTGCACATTTTTACACATTTTATCGGCTAATCACATAACATATATAACCCCATAAATAGGGTATCCATTTAAACAAATAAAATTCATCCATTAATAATCATATATAGCTTCATTAACCTTCATTTACCACTTTTCACATTTTTTTCTCAAACAAACCACATATGCTGAAATCAGGCGTACTGAAATCTCAAAAACTTGAATTGATATCAAATCAAGTATTTTTGGTCTGAAATTTCCTTCATACCTTAAAAAATACATGAATTAACCAAAATAAATATTTTCAGCCTGAAATATTAAATATTTGTATTTATTTTGGTATTTTTACCTTGCTGGACAGCAACATCCATTTTCAGACAGCCTGAATGACGTTATTTATGGGGTATATTTATACCCATCAAAATCTAATTTTTAATTTTTTTTCGTATGATTCTTAATATGTATTACATATCCTGTAAAATTTTCAGCCCAAAATTTCTTGTAGAAAAATTATGAAAAATCAATTTCTACGGCTGATCCTGTCACCCGTTTTACCCTGTTTGGGTGAATTTTATCCGATTTTTAATTTTCAAAGTAATTATCCTTTTAATCTGAAAATAATTTATTTACTTAATCACCCCATAAGGATTACTCAAAAAAAATTTCATGCTAAAATTAATCCATTTACTGATCCTTCCATAATTTAATTTATAACATCATATATCATTCAAAACTCCACTTGTCATCATCTAAATCATGGAGTTTCATGCATGCAAGCTAAAACCCATTCCATATTCATTCAAAATCATGTTGAATCATCACTTTAAATCATTTTTAAACATCCATTTCATAATTAGAACTTTGGAGTTCAAGAACTCAAGATAACCAATTCCAAATAACACATATACTTACTTGAACTTGAGGGGATTCAATCCAAAATTGAAAGGCTTGCTTTCCTCCACTTCTCCTCTTTCGTTCTTCCTCTTTTTCCCTTGAATTTCTCTTGGTTTTCCTCTGCTTGGCACGTTCAAGGGGCTGGGAGTTAGAAAATTTTGCTTTCTTGCTAAGCAAGAAAACCCATTGGATGTTCACACACCTTCTCTTTCTCTCATGTGAACGTGTATGCCTTTGGGGAGCTGGATTTTCTCCAGATGTGGGCCCCACTTTGGAGCCATTTTCCACAGCCACTTAATGCATACTTATCCACTTAATGATCTGGATAATTATTAGCCATATAATTTATTCTTTTCACATTTTCTTAATTGCAAAAATCTGCATGCATCAAGACCGTCTGAATTGTCCAGCCCTTGCAAGTCACTTGCTGCCCATTTTCATCATTTTTTAAAATCCAAAAATGTGAGAAATTTATACACGTAATTATCCCTTAAATCCTGTATTAATTTGGTGTTAAAAATATTAACAAAAAATGGCAGCAACAGCACCAACCATTGCACGTCACATGCATGAGACAAGCTGTCCGCATTTCCTCCTTCAATGGCAACTGCAATTCACAATTTTCCTTGAATTTTTTTCACATAATTAAATGCTCATTTATGTATCCCAACATGTCAGCTATATATATACATTTTTTATAAAATAAAAAATTCAAAAAATAGGGAGCAACCAGCCCATCAACGTGCTTGCCTTGGACACCTCACCTATGCTCACTTGAGCACTCATAGCTTCATCAATTATGGACATTCATTGCTGGGATTTTATGTGGATATTTGCATTTTATATTAATGCATAAATTACCTTAGAAATTTCCTGCACTTGACACCTCAACTCCCATTAAATAATGCATTCAATTCATGCAACTTTTGCCTTAAGTGCATGGTACTCTTGGGTGTAAAAGTCAACTATGTGCATATTTTTCAATTCAGGTATTTTTCCAACATTTTAAGATTAATCCAAGCCACCCAAAATGTTAATCTCATGATTTCATTCAACCTTTTTGAATTTCATCTCAATCCGATTTTCCTAGCTCCCGCTATAGCCGTTGGAAGTTAACGGTTGGAATTGAAATATGATCAATAAATCATTAATCTAATTTCATCAAGTATTTTTATAATCCAATAATCCCATAATATCAAGCCCAACATCATCAACTTTCATCTCAAATTTCACTTGAATCCGCCTTACAGGCGTTGAGTTATGAATTTTCTAGTGTTTTCCAACATAATTCCACAATTTTCATTTTAATCTCCATTAATTAAATCATGAAAATTAAACTAAAAATTCATGCCACATTAGCATGTTTTAATCCTCATTATGCCCCTTTAGTCACCTTGACTCATATTGGGCTCCGGTGATTAAATTTTTAATCACCCTTCTTAATTAAACCCTAGTTGCAAAATATCATAAAATCCTAAAATCATCCAAAAATTCCATTTAATCATATATAAGTTACATGTACATGTTCAATGTATACGTTGAATCTTACTTAGGTTGGGGTTTCACAACTTATCTTTTCTTAAGGCTGCGGACTGGTAGCCGCGGCCGTGGCCCACAATATGTTGGAGCCAGAATTTCCTTTTGATAACTTCAAACACTTTCTTTCTCATTCCACCTTTTTGTTCTCTCAATCTGCACATCGGTCACCAACATTCCTACAATAAAAGCAACACAAAAACAAGTAAATGCAATTCGATATAATCTAGTAAATCCAAATAATAAAATGAAATAACTTACACTAAATTTAACTAGAAATGTATGAAAACTAAACATGATGCATGGAACACATATATGATGAAAACTAATGCAAAATCTATGCAAATTTAGATATTTCTCTTGAACTGATATTCAAAATGAATACAAAATGAGCATTGAAAACTCTAATTTTATAAAGTTATCATTTATGCTAAAGACTTCTATTTTGTTTATATGACATGGAATTCTTAGATATGATCAGGAATACATGCTTGGATTCCTAATTTCAATGCTTCCCTCGTGTATAACACTCAATCAAATTTTTTTATTCATAGGGTTACTTTGTTACTGTTATTATTATTAATAACTCTCTTTAATTGTTATATCAAGTATATCATTAAATGATAACGAAGAGAGTTCCAGTGATAATAATATTTTTTTAGATCTCATCTTATAACTCGAATCATTCTAATTATATATTTTTTCAAAATTTGCTCAATGGATGCAAATCTAATAGTGTATCTAACAATATATCTTTAAGAGATATTATTCTTGAAAATGGAGGAAAAATTTCCCATAATCAAGATTGAATTTGGGATGACTAACACAAAGGTTAAAAACTTTACCAGCCAAGTTATGCCAGTACTAGCCTTGTGGTATTATTAAATTGGCAATACTTGGGCGAACAATTCCTTCTAAATACTATTTAAAGTATTTCCTGAAATAGCCATATAGAACATCAACATTTAATGGCTATCATTTTACTAATGATGTGCTTCTTTGCAATCAAGCATCATAAAATGTTTCAAATGAAAAAACATACGGCACAATGCCATAAGTGAGAAATATGGGTTGAAGAACATTAGGATTATGAGAGTGAAAGAAATAGCTAGCATGTTTTTATGGATTATCCGTCATGGTACTGGAAATAAAATGGTTCAAGAAAGCTTTCAACACTCTAGAGAAACAATTAGTAGGCACTTTCATGTGATTTTGGGATCATGTTTAAGGATGTTATTTGATTTAATAGAACTTGATAACCTAATTTTAGAGAAATTTGTCCTAAAATACTAGTGAAAAGTATTATCCAATGTTCAAGGGTTGTACAGTGATGTACGCAAAATGATTTGAGTTTCCAATGTATGTGTGGAACAAGTAATAAAGCAATGAATAAGATATTATTCTTTTGGAGAAGCAAACTAATTAACTTCCTAATCTATTTCAAATTATATTTAAATTTTATTTAGAAGAGATAAATGGTGATTAATGTTAACATGAGTTAATAAATAGTAAAATTCTTAAAGAAAAGTAAAAATGGTAACAAGCATACAATAAGAGATACGACCTTGTGTGTGGCTAGATATAAGATTGTGATTCCTCTCAACATTTCATGCATGCATCTCTCACTTTTCTAAATTGATTTACTAGTGTGGATTATTAATATAAGGCATTAAGGTATTTTTATGTCTTTCAACCTATATAAACCTCAACAAGAAATTCCCAGTTTCTATATTCTTATAAAATTGGACATTAGTGCATTATTAATAAGAAGCCTTTTACTTGATTACATAAGGTTAGTTGGTATGTTGTTATCTAAACTAACAAATCATATCACCACTTAGCCAAAATGATATATTCCTAGAGTAGTGAAATGAACTTGTGCCATTCTCCCCCAAGTCCAACCCTAAGTTAGTTCTCCTAGGCATGACAACAGATTCTCACAATATTTCACAAGCTGACCAAAAAACTCATAAAAACATTAATCTCAGGGAGAATAGATAATCCAAACATACAAATCTTATTAGGAAGAAGCAAAAGTTCATAAATTCATATTGAGATTGATTATAACCTTAACAAAAAGCTTAGCTCATGATTTTGCATAGTAAATTAAAAAAATGACATTCACATTCACATGCATAGCAATGAGAGCTAGAAATATAATAAATAAGAAGAAGAAGATAAGAAAAGATAAACTTTAGAAGATTCTTCAAGTTTGAGCTCCTTCCTTACCTCTCCCTTTGTCTTTCAAAATTTCTCTTTTTAGCGCCCTTTCTCTTTTGTAATTTTGTGACCCTCAAAAGAATACCTTAGTTGCTACTGAGCAAGCTATAAAACTTAATTACAATTTGGCTGCCTCTGGCATGGTGGTCCTAGTTAGGGCTGCATTATCAACAACTCTGCCAACACAATTTCAGATTTGATCCTCCATTGGTACCATGGCTCCAACAAGGGGTTGTGGCTCCAATAGCTTCTACACACTTCCAACTACTCATCTTCACTTTAATACTCCATAGTATATCCTTCATTTGACCTATAAATCACATAAAAATACAACTTCAATGATCATCAAGAAGGGTAAATGATATCATTAATGATGACAAACACTTATTATATCTAAAACTTACTAAAATGCATTAGAACTCTACTTTACATCAATTGTAACAATGCTACACTAAATGCATCTAATAAAACACAAATCTTATAGATAAGCAAGCTTTTATATAGACATAAATAACTCTATTCTCATAGAGTTGTCACACCCCCCTACCTTAAAATGTTGCTAGTACTTGAGCAATGCATAATAAATTACATCAAATAAGAAAATAAACATGAACTCAAGGCTGCAATCATTCAATTACAAAGAATTCTAATTCTCTCATCCTTGCATTATATTCTCAACTTATACAAGTCATCACACAACTAAAAACATCCATTTTGCTTTCCTTTGAGCGCGTGCAAAAAAAATTTCAAGTTTCATTATATACCACCCTACTTCATTCATTAAATGTAAATCACATGCAAACATTTAGATTTCTCAAAGCCTGAGCTTCAAATCCTTTAGTGAAGTTCTATTAGATCGCTTTATGATCAAGCGGACTTCTAGGATGCATGCGTAAAAATGGGTATGGATGAAGCAAATGATTCAAATATAAATCACATGATTCACATAATCCCAAACTAACTAGAGCCTCCATTTACAACTTTATAGAAATTCACCACTACATCACCCACAAACTTATTGCTTACCATTCTCTCACTAAATTTTAGGGTATTTGGAGCTCTTCTGTTTTCTTCTTTTTAAATATTGTTATTGTGAACTTCTTTTTTCTTTTTATACGAGCCTTGCAATTTGTAGATATCAAACACCAGTTGCCCAGTATGAGAAGCTTACCCCATTGAGACATTTTTAACCCATATGCATAATCCAATTTTACACTTGAATTACATATTGGCAGCATAATTTCCTATTTAATTTTCAGCTCAAGTACTTCAGAATAAAGAATCATATGTTCAAGGAATTCAAGGAGCAATAAACATTTATAAAAGGCTCAACTTAAGGAATTAGATAAAGCAGTATAGGAATATAACAATGAAAATTCGTTGAAGATTTCACAAAAGGAACAAAAAATTGCTCCTTTCTTCTTAAAAAGAATAAGTTAATAAAAAAGTTAAACTATAAGATTAAATTTCCAAACCATTAAGCATCTAAGTTTCAAGTAGATAAATAACTAATGAACTCTTTGAAATTAGCATATCAATCAAGTTGACAATTTCAATGGTGTAATCAAGGTAGTAATCACAAAGTGAATATGTGATATAGAGTGCAACTAAAATTTTCCAAATACATCTATCATTGCATGAATTGATAATGCAGCACAATTCATCATCAAGAACAAAATGCTAACAATTGAACACACTAGCTTGAACAAACATTCTAAGACACGTGTGGTTGCCACTCTTAACCTACATACAAAAGACAAGATGGACTAACACAAGCAATAAACAAATAAGCACACACCCATCCAAACTTGGGAGGTGCAGTGTCCTCACTACATAAAACACTAACTAAAAAAGCATGCATACAAAAAAAAGTAGATAAAGAAAGAAAGGAATGTGCTCCCCTAGTGTGGTGCGTCATCATGTCATCATCAATGTCTGCCTCATTAGCAACATGAGAAGGGCTGGGCTTATGAAATGGAGCAAGAAGTTAAGAAACATTGGAAGTTGCCAGATGTCAAGGCTAAGGGCTTGAGCCATGTAATGTAAAGTGGCTTGGGTGGATGCAATGAATTTACGATAAAACCTAGCATGCATGCAACTTATTCTTTCAAATCATGAATGCCAATAATTGTTCTCTTTTTTAGCTTTTTATAGGAAATTGGGGGGGGGGTAGAAAATTGTGGTTTGGCTTCCACTAACGGAGTTGTATTTCCTCTTTAATCTATGCTTTGATCGCGATTTCGTCTCTCTTATGTGGAATTCCTTTTTTGGGCTCCTTTTTTCCTCTCTCCCTCGCACGCAAACCCCTAGGATCTATTTATAGAGTTGAATTGCGCATCCTACTCACTGAAAATTGCGCGTACGGATGCGTATTGGCGCCTAGGCACCAACTCTCTATGTTCTGGGCAACTCGAAACTTTTCTGCAAACCCTAGGAGTTCATGCCTTGCGCCTAGGCGTCAACTCCCTGGAGATTTCATAACTTGGAGCTTCTCCTGGACACACCTGTGTGATCATGCCTGGCGCCTGGGCGCCTCTGTTTGGCGCCTAGGTGCTAACTCTTTGGAAGCAGTCGTGACTTGTGGCTTCAAAACCCTGCTAAAAAAAATCTGCATGTTGGTCAGGTGGCGCCTAGGCGCCAACTCACTAGAAGCCATGTGTTTGCCGAATTGTGCTGGAGTCATGACAAGGGAACGTAGGGTGGCACCTGGGTGTCAATCCACTTGCCTCGTGACTTGGTCTTGATCTGCATTCCACTCGCCCGCATGCCTTCATATGTCCTGTCCTTCCTGCAAAAGATGGAAAAACTAAGTAAATTGACTAAAAATGCTTAATTAGTGCTGAAAATGCATAAAAACTAAATAATGCTCCTAAAATGTAAAGTGAGTGGAAATTAAGCTAAATGAATGCAAACTAAGTCTAATCTCTCGGACTAATCTGAAATGGGCCATGATAACTCATATTTTTACGAGTTATCACACCCCCAAACTTAAATGTTGCTAGTCCTCGAGCAATACATGCAAACATAATGAATGAATGAATGAATGAGTGAAGACTCTGCCAACTCCGTTTGCTTCCGGTTATGCTTTGATCAATCCACTTATTTATTCAACGAGGTTAAGAGTAATCTAACCTGAAAAATCATCCATTACACAAAATAAAGGCATGTCTTTTCATTTTCAGACCAAGTTACATATGGGTGCCCAAATTCCTTAGTACATGGTCATGATTCAACATATTAATCTTCCATTGGATCATAGAACTGGTTAGAAAATTAATGGAAATAGGCAAACCAAGGTTTAAACCGAATTAACTGGTTACAGAAAACAGTAATAAGTCACTGAGTTCAATTTATACCAACTGCATATTCTTTTTCCCCCCAAACTTATTACAATTTTTTTGGTTCCCCTCACCATATTTTAGGGTATCTAGGGAGAATTTTTATTTTAAAGCATTATTACTGTGGCATCCCAAAACTGAGCGTCACATCCTGAGCCTTACCTCGGGATCATTATTGATTGGTAAATGTGATCAGGATTGTTGCCCTATCACACGACGGGTTTTAATGGATATTTATCCAATTAAAAATATTCTCATAGGAGTTAAATCCTTCATATTTTCATCTCATGCATAATTAGGTCATTTCCAACCATACAACACATAAAAAAGCATGATGTTCAAATGACATTTCAATTCTTACATAAATTAGATGTCACTGCATGTATCATCATAGATGTCAACATAAACATCAAAATAGTTACATCCACACAACATGAGTTTTTCCATAACATAAAGTTCTATGTTTTTTCATAGCTTTAATGATCTTGCACTTGCTCCTTTTCCATGCACTTTCCTTCACCTATCTTTGAGTTTGGAAAACAAAATCATGAGTCGAAACTCAATAAGCAAGCTATTTATATTTCACAGGCAAATCATTTCAGGCAACATTTTACGTTTAAAATCATCTTGGAAAGCACATTATACCTTTTCACAAGGTATATCTTGAAAAACATAAATCATGTATGCATCACGAGTATGATATGCATAATGCCATATAAAACCATGAATATATCCTCATATTTCTCTTAGGATGGAAGCTAGCCAGGCGACCATCCGTCCTTGTCATCTCTTATTTCAGAGAGGGCACCGCTGGCCTTGGGCCTATCTTAGCGACTTGGCCACACCAAAGGGGGACAATCGGTCCACTTATACCTTTCAAGTGGGCCTAGTACCTTGTGCATATGAACATTTCATAAATTCATCTTTAACATGCTAGCATGATTTTCACTCAGAAACTTGGAATCATAACATTTTTCATAACATTTATCAAAGGAAATTTCATAATGTCATCTTGAAGTAAAGACATCATTTCAACACATATTTAACTAAGGAATGACCATCCTTAAATACCTCTAAAATATTTTCAATTTTACATCAAACAGTTAGTACAAAAATCACATTTATTCAAAGCAATTTAGAAAAGCAAAAATCATTTAGAAAATTTGCTAGCTTACCTGTCTCACTTTAGCTTTCCACGTCTCCTTTTTCTTTGCCCTTGCCTACATGAGAATAATATAATTTTTCGTATATTTCTCTTACTTGCATCCCTTTTAGTTTTTCAACCCATTTTCATTAACATATATCATTCATTTGACTCCTCAAGTCATTAAACACATATATAGCACATATTTGCACATTTCATCGGTTAACACATAACATATTCAATCCCATAAGTTGGGTAACCATTCAACCATATAATAATCATCCAATAAGTATTATTTATAGGTTCATTAACCTCAATTTACCATTTTTCACTCCTTTTCCAAAATTCACACATCGATGCCCGTTTTAAGCACACGTTATCGCCTTAGGCTTCATTAATCAATTCCAAAATTTGAAATTAACATCATGCAATTCTAAACAGATATATAATCATAAAATTCACCATATATTCATGCATTTTTGGCACAAAATTAAATTTCATAAGTCATTTATCATCCTTGCATATCTATCCCTTCACATATGCTCATTTGGCAACACATACATAATACATTTCATAAAAATTTTCAAGTCAAAATTTTAATCCATATTTCAGCATGATAATTATCCTTAATTATCACTGTATTTAGGATATTTTTATGGAATTTAAATCCACTAATCATAGGTTCCCAAAACAGCAACTTTGGAACCCATTTTTCACACGTTTAACGTGTCTTTTAACACATAACCCTAAGCAGTTTTATAAATCTTAATTTTCAGCAATTAATCTTAATTTTCTTAATCCAAATCTAGGGTATTAACACATATTTAACATTCATACATTAACACCCCTCAAAACAACAAGTTATTTACCCGTTTCGGTCCCGTTTCCACTTCATTTAGACATCGTTTCATAAAATCCATAAAAATCAGATTTGGTTCTTATTTGTTGGTTTTGAGTTAATGGAAAAACCCAAGAGGGGAGGTGTGAATTGGGTTCTTATAAAATTCTTTGGTAAATTAAAAACTTAACCCCTTGAAAGTTTAATCCCCTTGATTGATGAAATGAAATGGAAAGCAATATAATGTAGAGAGCAGAAATATAAATCAAGCACACAAGATTTTTATAGTGGTTCGGGCAACCTCCCTACTCCACTCTTCCAAGCTCACACTCCTTGTGACTTGGGTTCCACTATTGTATTTCTCAAATACAATTAGAGCCACTGCTCTCTTCTAGATTCCAGCTCTAGGGGGCTTCAAAAAATCTCAGCACAAGTAGATAATGAGTTCCACTCCAATCACACACTACTTTGCTTACACTTGATCTTAGTTCCTCAAACTAAATCAAGTTCAATGCAACAATAAGAAAAACAGAAAGAATCTACATGTTACTGTTGTATAGAGACAGTTTGGCGCAGAGAAGAACTTGTAGAGTTGGCTTTGAAGATTCAGAAGTTGAGCTCTAGCAGTTTGAAGCAAAGTTCTTCTTCTTTGGATTGGCTTGATCTCTTTAATGCTCTTGAAGATGGGAGTTTTTCACTCTTAATGATTTTCAGCTACTTCCCTCGTCCACAATGAATGCCTTTTATAATTGTGGAGGGAATCCGAATGTTTGAAGGTAGGTGGCGCGCATTTAATGCGCCAACGTTCGAATATTTTCCGACCGTTGCGACCCAAGTCGCAGGTGGAGTCGACTTCGGATGCGACTTCACCCAAGTAGCAGATGGAGTCGACTTCGGGTGCGACTTCGCCTATCCGTAGAAACTTCAAGTTCCTTGCTGGGTTGACTTGGTCATCGACTTGACCCAAGTCGCAGGTGGAGTTGACTTCGGTATGCGACTTCACCTCGTCAGTGAACTTGAAATCTTTGGGATGCTTTTGTTTTACTTAGATTTCTTCATGCCTTGTTGTTCTTTTGCATTTTTCATTTCTTTTTGAATCATTGTGTCTTCACTTTATCTTGCTTTCATTAGCTCCATGTTTTGCAAGCCTTGAATCCATGAGTCTTGAATTATGTAATCTTGAACAAGTTCTTGGTTGAGTTTATGCATCTTGCTTGGACTTGGATTAGTCTTCATATGTTTCGGTTTGAACATCTAGGTTGGCTTTATCTTCATCTTCATACAAGTTTGTCTTGAAATCAGTTAATCTCAGCTTGTCTTCTGAAATATCCCCTCTGCCCGATCGAAGTCGATGCCGGAGTCGACTTCGTCTGCAACTTCACCTTAAGTCGTAAGTGGAGTCGACTTGGGGTGCGACTTCGGTACTTCGGGGTCTGGACTTCAACTCTGGAAGGTTTTGCCATGTTGAAGTCGATACTGGAGTCGACTTGGTCTTGCGACTTCGACCCAAGTCGCATGCGAAGTCGACTTAGTTTGCGACTTCGGCAGTTCAGCTCTCCATTTTCAACTCTGGAAGGATTTGACACCTTGAAGTCGATATTGGAGTCTGTTGGAAATAATGTTTAAAACAATAAAAATTGACCAAATCTTGAGTTTTGATGATTAACAAGAACTAATTTTGAGTATATAAAAGGTACTAATGTGTTTGCTAAATGTTTAAGGAAAGCAAAGAGGTCAAGTCGATCTCCAAGTCGACTTGGACTTCGACTTGGGTGAAGTCGATCCCAAAGTCGACTCAAATATCGACTTGAGAATGAATCCCAAAAGGCAACAGGTGAAGTCGCAGGTCAAGTCGACTCCACTTGCGACTTGGGAAGTCAAGTCGCAGACGAAGTCGACTCCAGCATCGACTTGGAGTATCCAGAGTTGAAAAGTGGAAACGAACATAACGAAGTCGCAAACGAAGTCGACTCCAGGTGCGACTTGGGTGGAGTCGCAGGCCAGGTCGACTCCATCCACGACTTGAGAAGTTCAAACTTCAAAGATGCAGTTTTCAAGCTATTCAAGAGGATTTATCACTCAAGTCCAAGGAATCAAGATGAAAAACTAATGAGTCAAATTCAAAGTCAAGATTCATGTTCTACAACAAATCAAGTCTATCAAGCTCAAAGACAAAGATACAAGTATGATTCAAACAATGTCTATCAAGACTACATAAGTCAAATATGCATGAATCATCTAAGCAAGAATCAAGCTTTCCCAAGACTCATAAGAATCAAGCCAATCCAAGATAGAAGAACACAACTTGAAGATCAAAGCAGGTTCAGCAAAACCCGAGCCAAGTCGCAGGCCAAGTCGACTTCAGGATCGACTTGGGTCGAAGTCTGAAGTCAAGTCGACCAAGCCTAAGACTTAGGAATCCGAAGAACTGGAGTCGCAGACGAAGTCGACTCCAGATGCGACTTGGGTAGCCAAGTCGCATCCCAAGTCGACTCCACCTTCGACTTGGGTATAACGTTCAAATTTTCGAACGTTGGAGCTCATTTATTGCGCGCCAACAACCTCCACAACGTTCATATTTTCTTCCCTCTATAAGAGGACCCTCAAATGAACGTGAAAACAAAACAAGATAACACAAGACACTACTACAAAGTTCGAAGAGAGAAAAGAAGTAAAAGAAAGGTTTCCTATTTGCTTTTCTCCATTGTTGAGTGGTCCGTATACATTCTAAGGAAGAAGAAAGCTTCAAGTTGCTAGCGCCTTCATCAATATTCATCCAAAATTGCTTCTACAACTTCTTCCTCATGCTAAATCTGCCTACACAAATCTGTAAAGTGTAGTTTTATTTATTTCATTGTCTTGTTGTATAAATCTTGATTTAGCTTGGGAAGCTAAGATCAAGTATATGCAAAGTAGGGTGTGATTGGAGTGAGACTCATCACCTACTTTTGCATGTGAGTTGTTTATGCCCCCTAGAGCTAGAATCTAGAAGAGAGCAAGTGGCTCTAGTTATATATGCCCCCTAGAGCTGGAATCTAGAAGAGAGCGGTGACTCTAAGTGTATTCGTGGAATACATAGTGGAACCCAAGTCACAACAGAGTGTGAGCTTGGAAGAGTGGAGTAGGGAAGGTTTGCCCGAACCACTATAAATCTTGTGTTATATTTCTTTTTACTGCTTTATCTTTATTGCTCTCTAGCTCTTTTCAAAAGGGGATTAATTACTCAAGGGGTTAAGTCTTTATTTACCAAAGATTTTTAAAGAACCCAATTCACCCCTCCCCTCTTGGGTTTTGCCACTAACTCGGGACCAACAGAGTCGACTTGGGGATCGACTTGGCCTTAAGTCGATGCCTGAGTCGACTTGGGAATCGACTTATCCTTTCATGATCTATTTTCTTCAAATGTATGTCCCTTAAACACTTTCACAAACATGTTAGTAGCCAAGACTTACTCAAATTGATTTGTTAATCATCAAAATATAGACTTAGCTTATTTTCCACATATTGTTGGGTCCCGAATTGATGGCAAAACCCAAGAGGGGAGGGGTGAATTGGGTATTTAAAAATTTATAACTTAAACAGAAACTTAACCCCGGATTAATCCAGTCCCCTTAATGAAGAAACGAAATGGAAAGCAATATAATGTAGAGAGCAGATAAATAAATCAAACACATAAGATTTTTATAGTGGTTCGGGCAACCTCCCTACTCCACTCTTCCAAGCTCACACTCCTTGTGACTTGGGTTCCACTATTGTATTCTCTCAATACAATTAGAGCCACTGCTCTCTTCTAGATTCCAGCTCTAGGGGGCATATACAACTAGAGCCTCTTGCTCTCTTCTAGATTCCAGCTCTAGGGGGCATCAACAAATTACAGCACAAGTAGGTGATGAGTTACACTTCAATCACACACTACTTTGCTATCACTTGATCTTAGCTACCCAAGCTAAATTAAGTTCAATACAAACAAATAATCAATGAAAGAAATCTACACTTTACAGATGTGTAGAAGTAGTTTGGCGCAGAGAAGAACTTGTGGTAGGCTTTGAAGAATCTGAAGTAAAGCTCTTGCAGTTTTGAAGTGTAGTTCTTCCTCTCTTGATTGACTTGATCACTTTAATGCTCTTGAAGATGGTAGTTATGCACACTTAATGATTCTCAGCTACTTCCCTCGTCCACAATAACTCCCTTTTATAATTTTGGAGGGAATCCGAACGTTAGAGGGTTGGTGGCGCGCATTTAATGCGCCAACGTTCGAATAAAATCCGACCGTTACGACCCAAGTCGCATGTGGAGTCGACTTGAGAGACTTTGAGTTGATCTTGAAATCATTTAATCTTGAAACTGCATCTTTGATCTTTGAAAGAAGCTTGAATCAGTATCTTTGAATCTCCAAAACCTCAAGTCGCACTTCGGGGTCGACTTGGCCTGCGACTTCACCTTCCCTTCTTCCGTTTTCAACTCTGGACAGTTTTGCACGTTTTGAAGTCGATCTTGGAGTCGACTTGGGATTCGACTTGGCTTCTATACTTGATTTTCTTCAAATGATTATTCCTTAAACATTTCCACAAACTTGTTAGTAGCCAAGACTTACTCAAATTGATTTGTTAATCATCAAAACATAGATTGAGCTAGTTTTCCACATATTTCCAACACATATTTCCAACATTATCTTCCCAAATCTTTTTGGACATCACTAATACCCTGACCCTAGGGTATTTTACCCTACATAGCTTCCAGAAATCATGCAATCCCATTTTCATACCATTTTTAGCATCAAAATGAAGAAATCGGGTCATATACTTCACTTTGCATTCCATAGTTTCTAAAATTCATAACTTAAGCTTAAATTAACATATGTATTTCATTAAAACATGTTTCATAACCTAAACATATCATCAATCTAAAACAGAAACTTGTCATGGGAATTTAGAGTTTATCAAGTTGAATTTTCAACTCAATACCCACTCTAAACTTCACTTCTACCATATAAAACATGGAAATTCATTCATATAGCTTAATACTCATTCCATTTTCAATCAAAGGGCATGTTAAACTACTTTTTTAAGGAACTTCATGCATCAATTTCATATTCAAACTTTGGAGTTTAAAACTCAAGATGAACAACTCAAATCAACACATGAACTTACTTGTTTGATGCAACCAAACCCTAAACACTTGAGATGGATTTTTCTCCTCCAATTTCCTTTTCTTTTCCCCTTATTTTTCTTCTATTTTCTTCTTTTTTTGCTGGCCAAAATGGGGACGTGAGAGCTGTTCTTGGGGGAGAAGAATTTCAGCACTTAGAAATTTTTCTAAGCCTCAACTCATGTGATCGTGCATTTCTTTTATAGTGAGGATTTATCCAGCTGTGGGCCCCACTTTTGGAGCTGATTTTCCACACCATTTAATGTGATTTTATCCCCCTTATGGTTTGGTTAATTCACAGCCTAGTAAAATAAATTTTTACCATTTTTCAAAAAACAAAATTTTGCTCACATCTTGACCGTCCGCCTATCTAGCAGATCACGTCCATTGCTGCCTCTATTTTTCCAGATTTTTTTATTTTTTTAATAATCACATTTTAAGGGTAAATCATAAACCTAATTATAATTTAATTCAAGCATTAATTTGGCATTAAAAAAATTTAGCAAAAATGGCAGCAACCACACATACCATTGCACGTCACTTGCCTTTATATGCTGTCCACGTTTTCACCTTCATGGAAGCTGCATTTGATAATTTTTTTGCAGGGAATTTTGCATGATTAAATGCACATTCTTGTGTCCCTACATGTCAGCTACATGTGTGCATATTTTATAAAATAAAAAATTTAAAATAAACAGCAATACAGCCCCTTGGACATCCCTATAGTGATACATCACCTATGGTCATTTTGAGCATTTTGTAGCTTCATTATGGTGGGTGTCCTTTGCTGGATAATTCTTGCATTTTTGTATTTTATATAAATACATAAAATACCCTAAAAATGAGCTGCATTTGACACCTAATTTTCCATTAAAATCATGCATTTATTCCATGTACTCTAGCATTTAATGAATGGTACTTTTGAGGTGCAATAGTCAACCATGCTCACCTTTTTCAATGAATATATTTTCTCAACTTTTTATACTTAATCTAGACCATCCAAAATGTACATCTCATGATTTCATTCAACCGTTTTAAATTTCATCGCAATCCAATCTTCCTAGCTCAAGTTATAGCCGTTTAAAGTTAATGGTTAGATTTGAGATATAATCAATAAATCATTACACTCATTTCATCAAGAATTTTCAGAACCCAATAATTCCATGATACCAAGCCCAACATCATCAACTTCCATATCAAATTTCAATTGAACCTGCCTTACAGGCGTTAAGTTATGAATTTTCTAGTCTTTATCGACTTAACTTAACAATTACCATTCCAATGCTCATAATTCATATTAAATAATGGAAAATGATTATCCATGATGTATTTGCATATTTCAATCAACAAAAATTTACTCTAATCCCATTGTCCCATATTAGCTCAAAATGATTACTCAAGTCATTATTGCTAATCCTTAGCCCTAACTGCAACAATTAGCAAAATCACGTAATCATTCAAAATTCAATAATTACACATATAAATGTCATATACATGATCAATGCATACATATGGGTTCTACATAGATTGGGTTTCACAATCCTCCCCCCTTATAACAGGATTCGTCCCGAAACCGTCTATTATTTAAATAGCTGGGGGTATTTTCGTTCCACTTCTTCCTTTAACTCCCAAGTGGCTTTATTTTTGGAATACCGGTTCCATTATACCTTCACATAATCGATTTTCCGATTCCGAAGCTTTTGTACCTTCTGATCCAAGATTCTAACTGGTCTTTCTTCATAGTTCAGATAATCTTGAATTGGTAGATTTTCAGCCACTAATATATGGGTCGGGTCCGGAACATATTTTCTAAGCATTGAAATATTAAATACATTATAAACTAGGGCTAACGCCGGGGGTAAGGCTATTCTATATGCCAATTTCCCAACCTTCTCCAAAACCTCAAATGGTCCAATATACCTGGGATTTAGCTTTCGTCTTTTCCCAAACCTGGTAACTCCCTTGAATGGCTTGACCTTGATGAACACATGTTCGCCAACTTAGATGTTCAAATCCCTTCTCTTGTAATCTGTGTAACTCTTTTGCCGACTTTGGGCAGTGAGTATACACTGGCAAATCGTTCGTACCTTGTCTGTCATTCATTGAGACAAATCTGGGGCTAACCTCTTCTCTCCAACTTCATCCCAGTTCAACGGCGTTCGACATCACCAACCATACAATGCTTCAAATGGAGCCATTTGGATGCTAGCTTGATAGCTATTATTGTATGTGAATTCTGCAATCAAGATATACTCATCCCATAATCCTCCAAACTCCAAGGTACACATACGGAGCATATCTTCAATGATTTGATTCACCTGCTCCGTTTGTCCATCGGTTTGAGGATGAAAGGCTGTGCTGAACTTGAATTGGGTGCCTAAGGTTTCATGTAAGCTTTTCCAAAACCTTGGCGTAAACGTCGCATCTCGATCCGAGATAATCGACTTTGGCACTCCATGGAGTTGTACGACCTCCTTGTAATATACCTTAGCTAGCCTTTCTGCGGTATAAGTCCTTCTTATAGGTAGGAAGTGCGCAACTTTTGATAACCTATCTACGATTACCCATATGGAATCGTTTCCTGCTTGGGTCTTAGTTAATCCTTCTATGAAATCCATTGTGATATCATCCCACTTCCATTCAGGGATTTCTAAGGACTGTAGCTTACCAGGCACTCTTTGGTGATCCGCTTTCACCCGTTGGCAAGTTAAACTCTTAGCCACATATTCAGCGATATTAGGTATGCAAAGGCGACCCTTATACCTATACATTCCTTGCTCATCAATAGAAAATTCTGTCAACCCCTTTTTCATCATTTTCTCTGCATATGAATGTAGGTTTGTATCCTTTTGCTGCACAGTCTTAATCTGTTCGAAGAGTGATGATTGTATGCATAATTGTGATAATCTTGTGTGAACTCCTGGTGGACATACAATCAGTTCCATTTGTCTCAACTCCTTAAGCAAACCTTCCTCAGTGGTAAGTTGCGCAAAGCTGACATTTCGGCTCAATGCATCAGCTACCACATTTGCCTTACCTGGATGGTATAGAATTTCCAAATCATAGTCCTTCAATAATTCAAGTCATCTCCTTTGCCTCATGTTCAACTCATTCTGAGTTAAAATGTATTTGAGGCTCTTATGATTAGTGTAAATCTCACATCTTGCACCATATAGGTAATGTCTCCATATTTTCAAGGCAAATACCACAGCTGCTATTTCTAAATCATGTGTGGGGTAGCTTACCTCATTGGGCTTTAGCTGTCGTGACGCATAGGCTATTACTTTACCCCTTTGCATTAATATACACCCTAATCATTTTCTTGATGCATCACTATAGACCACAACCCCTTCATTTCCTTCTGGTAGGGTTAGGATGGACGCTTTTACTAACCGCTGTTTCAATTTTTGAAAACTGCGCTCGCATTCCTCATAGCATACATACCTGACTCCTTTACGAGTCAACTTGGTTAATGGGGCTGACAATTGTGAAAACCCTTCAATAAATCTTCTATAATAGCCGGCCAACCATAAAAATCTTCGAATTTCTGTAATGGTCGTCGACCTTGGCCATTTCAACACTGCCTTAATCTTTTGAAGATCAACTTGAATACCTTTTTCAGATATTATATGCCCAAGAAATCCTATTTGTTTCAACCAGAATTCACATTTCTTCAACTTGGCATATAATTTCTCTTTCCTCAACCTTTCTAAAACCCTTCGCAAATGATTTTCATGTTCTTTCTCTGTTTTAGAGTAAATCAGGACATCGTCAATAAATACATCCACAAACTGATCTAGATAGTCCCAAAAAATCCTATTCATCATATCCATGAATACAGCAGGGGCATTAGTAAGTCCGAAAGGCATTACCAAAAATTCATAATGCCTATACCTGGTTCGAAATGCTGTTTTATGAGTATCGGCCAGACTTATCCTTAGTTGATGATACCTTGACTGTAGATCAATCTTGGAGAAAGTTGTGGCTCCTTGCAACTGATCGAATAAATCGTCGATCCTGGGCAATGGATATTTATTCTTTATTGTGACTTTATTTAGCTCTCGGTAATCAATACATAACCTCAAGCTTCCATCCTTTTTTCTCACAAACAATACTGGAGCTCCCCAAGGGGATACACTTGGTCGGATGAAACCTTTATCCAACAACTCCTATATTTGAGTCCTTAATTCATTCATCTCAGCTGGCGCCATTCTGTATTGAGTTTTAGAGATTGGAGCTATACCCGACATCACATCAATAGTCATATCTATTTCCCATTGTGGAGGCAATGTGGTTAACTCCTTTGGAAATACATCCAAAAATTCCCTAACCACAGGTATTTGATTAATTTCTACCTCCATGCCTTTCACTACATTCACTGACACCAAATAGGCTTGATATTTTTGTCGGATCATCCTAACAGCTTTCATAAATGATATCAATATACTTGAACTGTCAGGTTGCCTTAGCTTTCCAATGGCAATCTCCTTTCCTGGAGTTGCTTCAAATCACACTTTCTTATTCGTACAGTCTATGGTCGCTCCCCATTAGCTTAGCCAATCCATACCCAATATCACGTCGAACTCAGTCATTGGTAATAGGATCAAATTAGCTTCTAGAATCATTGATCCTATCCTAATTGGGCATGCTCTAGATACTTAGCTAGTACTTGCTAACCTATAGACTGGAGATTCTACATGGATGATCTAGTTAGTCTCTTCTACCGGCAGTGCATGGGTGGTCACGTATTGACATGCTATGAATGAATGGGTGGCATCAGTATCAAACAAAGCTACTGCCAAATTTCCTAGAATATAAACTGTACCCGTGACCACCTTTTCCTCCTGTTCTTAAGATTCCGTCTGGGTCAGGGCATGCACATGCACCGGATTCGTAGAAGTTCCCTGCTTACTTGTTGCTCTAGGTATCCTAAGCTGAGTAGGTCTTCCACATCCTTGAGGTGTTTGCGCCTTGTTTGGGCAATTCGGGGCTATGTGACCCACTTGATCACATTTATAACAATTGACAACCTTCATTTTCCCCGTCCTACACTCCTTGGTAATATGACCCTTTTTTCCACATTTATAACACCTGTTCGAGCCCTTTAAACACTCGCCTGTATGTCGCTTTTGACATTTCTTACACAACGACGAGCTTTTCCTTTTTGGGATTCCTTTTCCCTTCATTACATTTCCTTTTCTAGCTTTCTCCTTCCCGGTTTCTGGTTCCTTGGAACCCATTATGAACATTCTTGAATCCAATCTCAGCTCTTGGGTTCTCAAAGCTTCAATTTCCAAAGCTCTTGCTCTCTCAAGGCTTGAAGCATAATCTTTAATCAGCAGTGGGGCAAGACTTTCCCGCAGATTTGGCCACAGCCCTTGTTGGAATCTCTGTGCCTTATTTCCTGGCACATTCGCAATCAATGGCACATATCTGACCAGAGCATTAAACTTTGTAGCATACTCGGTGACCGTCATCCTCCCCTGATACAATTTTTCAAATTCTATCACCTTTTGACTCTGCAATCCAACAAGGAGGTATTCCTTGTTAAATTCTTCCACGAAATTTTTCCAAACACTTCTTCGGGTCCTGGCATTGTGATCAACATCATCTCCCACCATTCTGTGCATCCTTTGCTAATAAATGAGTAGCACACAATACCTTCTGATGGTCATTGCATGGAGATATTCTGAACAATTTTTTTATCTCCGTCATCCATTGTTCTGCTTGGACCGGGTCGGGTTCTCAGAAAAACTTCGGGGGTCGTTGTGCTAGAAAGGCGTTGATGGCTCTACTATCAGCTTTCATTCGCTGATTTTCATCCCTTAGCGGTGCCAGTGTGGAAATGGGGTCCGCCATCGGAGTAGGTCCTTCTCTTTCTATACTACCCAACTGAGCTTGCTGGGTTCTTTCCCATAGCCCTTGGATAATGTTGGTAGTTTGCGCTGCCTAGTCTCTAGTGGCCTGCTGCATTGCTTCCTTCACTGTTGCAGCCACTCTTTCCTTTATGAGTCTAGTGTGTCTCGACTTAGTTTCCTCTTTCACATTTCATCCAGGGCTTTCATTATTCCTTCTTTGTTGATTCCTTTGATTAGGTCCTCGTGTCACTGGCCTTCCTCTTTTAGGTCGGCTAGATTCGCCAACTTCATGTTGGCTTGGAACCTCGGTCGCTGTTGTGAAACCACAACCTCTGTAGGACTCAATGGGATGCATTGAACATATATATATAAATTATGTGTGATTTAAATGAATTTTGAATGATTTTTGTTAATTATGTCACATTTTGAATAGGGTTTAATTAGGAATGGTGATAAAAAATTTAATCGCCGGAGCCCAAAGTGAGTCAGCAAGACCGGAGGGGCTTAATGTGGATTTAAAGGTGACAAAGTGTCATGAATAATCATGTTAATAACCATGGTTTAATTTATGGAGATTAAAGTGTAATTATGGAATTAAGGTGAAAAATGATAAAAAATTCATAACTTGACGCCTACAAGGCGGATTTTGATGAAATTTGAAGGGTAAGCTCACGACGGTGGGCCCAATCTTATGAATAGATTGGATTAAGGGAATCATGATGGGATTAGGGTGATAATTATTATTTTTATCACAAATCCAAAAGATAAATTCAAGTGGTCATAACTTGACGAAGAAACATCGGTTTAAGATGAAATTTGAAACGATGGAATAAAATTATGAAATATATGAGCTAAATGGAATGGATTAAGCTAATTATCATGAAAATTTTCTTTCTTTGAGAGCAAGTAACAAGTTGCTTAAGAGCTTAGTAAAGAAGGGCAATTGTGGAAAGTGAAAATAGAATTTACTAAAATACCTATGGGATTGCTTGAGCGCCAAGTAAAGTGGTTTATAAAAAGAAAAGAAAAGGAAGAGCAAGGGCTGCTGCACGTTCCAGCAAGGGGGGAGAAGGAGAGAGAGAAAGAGAGAGAAGAAGAGAGAAGGAGAGAGAGAAGAGAGGAAAATAAGAAAAAAATGGAGATTTTCTCCAAAGGCAGCAGCTAGGGCACATCCAACCCAGCAAGGAAGAGGAGAAAAGGGGAGGAAAAGAAGAAGGAAAAATGGAAGGAGCAGCTCGGGAAGCTCGGGGCAAAGAATTGGCGAAATCGGGTAAGTACCCATTGAGTTAAGCCTTCCAATTTTCAAGTTTTCTTCTTGATATTGGAATCATGGTTTTGCATCATAAAAAACATCTAAATAAAGATTAATAAAATTCTATAATTAAGTATTGATTGAGGGTTCTGCATAAGTATTGAAAAGAGATAAAAATGTGGGAGCAAAACCCAAAAGAAATGAGGCAAAAATATAAAATATGGAAGAAATAGTTAATGAACTATTTTTAGCATGAAAAATTACTGGGAAGACTCATTATGGGGTGATTAAGGAAAGACCCAAGTTTCAGCTTAAAAGGATAAGCACGTTACAAATTAAAAATCTGGGAAAATCAACCTGGACAGGATTAAACTGGTGGCAGAATTAGCTGCACCAAATGATTTTTAATAATTTTCATACATGTAATTTTGGGCTGAAAAATTTTATAGAATATAAAAGACATATTTAAGATCGCACGAATAAAATAAAAATTAGGTTTTCTTAGGTATAAATATACCCCATAATTTACGTGATTCAGGCTGTCTGAAAATGGATGCTACTGTCCAGCAAGGTAAACATACCAAAATAAATAGAAATACTAACTTTGTATGTTGGAAATATTTATTTTTGTTAATTCATGTAGTTATTAAGTTATGTTAGAAATTTCATATCAAAAATACTTGATTTAATTAATTTAAGATTTTGAGAATTCAGTGTGCCTGAATTCAGCATTATGGACAACTTAAGGAATAAATCAAGATAAATGTTAAATTCTAGGTTTTTGTGATGGAATTTAACTTATAATAGGATATAAATAAGTGATTACAAGGGTTTAACCTATTAGAGGTAAACAAGATTACCCTAAATATGATTTTTTTGAAGATATGCAAAGGGATGTCCAAAGAGGGGTGCAAAGGGTACCCAAGATGTATATGAGAGTTGCTGTTTTGGAAGCAACTAATATATGAATTTTAAATATGCGTTAATACCATAAATTTGGGTTAAGAAAAACATGATTAATTGTTGGAATTTATGGATTAGAAATCTGTTTTGAATTAAGTGTCAAAATAAGCGTTGAAATGATGAAAAACGGGTTCTAATGTTGCTGTTTTCGAGCCCTATGATGAATGGATTATAAATCCGAAATTAAACCCAAAATTATAGGTTAATTAAGGGGTTTAATCATCCTGGAATTAGAGATAATTTTCAGTGTTGAAAAATTTTAAGAAACACATGATTTATGTATAGAGAAATGAACGTATATGAAGAGATAAGTATGAATACCCGACTTGAAAGACAAGTGGGTTAAGTTAGATGAACTTAAGTAGGCTGGAAAACCTAAGGAATAAATATTTGAAGACGATGCAAATAAATGAAATGTTATTTTCATTTATTTAAGAAAAGACAAGGAAAAGAAATGAAGGAAAGGGATTATGGCGATCTCAGGTAAGCAAGCGAACTTTCTAAAATAATGTTTTCTTTTTATGTGATGATATGTGATTAAAAATGTTTATGATTATGTTTAAATGAATGGGCAAGCACAAGTTTTGAAAATGATAGCTTTAATGAAAAGCCACAAGTTTTGGAAAATGACGGCTTTAATGAAAAGTCGTAAGTCTTGGAAAAAAATGGCTTTAAGGAAAGGCCTCAAGGTTTGATTCATGGGAAGCAAGCAATACGTTTTAAGATAAGGATTTTATCATCAGTGTTGCCAAAGGTTGGCAATGCTTTATGTTAATGGAATTGAGAATTTCGCTTATGAGTAAGCAAGTTCTCTGTGATTACGTTTTCAAAGGATTTCTTGTTTGATGCCGATGGTTTTAAGAATTTGCCTTTAAGTAAACAAGTTCTTTATGATGTTGTTTTAAAAAGTATTTTATAAGAAAAAGGAAATTTTTCCCTTTTTCACAAAGCAACAAATGTAAATAAGTTTTGCATTTCTCTTATGATGTTTAATGATAAATAATCATGTTATAAAAAAAAGAAAAAAAAGAGGGGGATTTGATTTATGAAAAAGATTTGTCTTGCTAGATCTTGATAATTAAATAATAAATCATGATTTGAACATAGTTCATATATTTTGAAAGGATATTCGAAAAGTTTTTATTTCCTTTTGATAAGGAAATCTATGTTGAAAATATCTTGAAAAATATTTATACAGATGTGTTGAAGGGGATTTAAGGATGACCAACCTCCTATGTTGATTTCAGAAACTGGTTTGATTTCGGGTTGCTAAATGGTATGCAAAAGATTATGTAAGCCCTTTATGTAAAAATGACAAAATTGATATGTGGACAAGAAATTGATTTTAATGTAGTTGAGAAGGGGTTAGCACAATTGCATAACTTTTGTAAGCAAAAGGTCCCGAAATGGAAACCAAGAAAATGCTAGGAAAAATGTATGATTTATTCTTGAAAATCTAAAAGTTTTGAAATTCTTATATTAAAAGGGTTTTAAGGTGTGTTGTTTCATAAAACATTTCAAATATTTATCAAAATATTTTACTCAAAATGTTTCTAATAGAATTTAAGAAAGGTCATCCTAAAATTAGATTTCAAATAATAACTTGTTAAAGTGGGTGCGCTCGCTTACAAGTTGACACGGACTGCGGTCTATGATGTATTTTTTTCAAAATAATTTGTTTTTTAAAAAAAGACACAGACTTCGGTCTGTGATGTTTTTGAGTTATGGATGCAGACAAAGGTCTATGATCCCAGTTTAAAAGGATAAGAGTTGCGGTCTATGGTTCTTCAAACTAAACGGACTGCGGTCCGTTATAATAATGTACGGTGCACCAGTACAAGAAACAGGCAGGTTGTAGAGCACGGTTGGGATGACCGAGACCCACTCTACATAAGGCGAAGTCGCTAAGGGATGGCAAGAGTGCCAGCGGCGCCCTCCCTGAGATGGGAGCAGGATAAATAAACAGCCGCCTGACTAGCGTGCTGTTAAGGATTCTCTTCCAAAAGGTAGCATGATCACGTGCTAAGTGTCACTATTGGATGGGGAGAAATGTGTTTGCATACGTTATGCTTTTCGAAAGCCCAAAGATTGGGAAATAAGAGCATTTAGACAAAAAGTTATCTTGAATTGGATTTCTATGAGCCATTATGCATAAGTTACCCTAAAAGCAGGGTGTTTTACACAAAATGTGTAAATATTAAGAATAAAAAATAGTTTTTATGAAAAAAATTTCATGAAAAGGATTCATTACTTGTTTGCTATAAACAAGCCCCAAGAGAGGGATTATGAAAAAGGTTTATGTTGGAAAATATTTTGGACATAAGAATGTCCATTTCTAAAGGGTTTACATAGGAAAAACGGTTGGACATGAGAATGTCCATTTCCTAAAAGGATTTATGTTGGAAAATATTTTGGACATAAGAATGTCCATTTCCAAAAGGTTTATGTGGTCTAAAAGAATTTATGAGATAAAAGTGTTAGTGGACATATGAATATCCATTGCCAAAAAGTTTTACGTGGAAAAATGTTTTAGGACGTATAAACGTCCGTTTCCAACAAGGTTTAAGTGGAAAAATATTTTAGGACGTATGAACGTCCAATGCGAAAATGATTTATGTGGAAAAATATCTTTTCGTGGACATGAGAATGTCCATTGCTAAATATGGTTTATGTCAAAATATTTTGGGACATAAAATGTCCCCTGGCCAAAATGATTTATGAGAAAAATGTTTTAGGAAATGATTTTCAAGGAAAGTCTTGCCCCAAAATGCTTCCTTACTGAGTTATTGTTGGTCCCGAGTTAATGGCAAAACCCAAGAGGGGAGGGGTGAATTGGGTATTTAAAAATTTATAACTTAAACAGAAACTTAACCCCGGATTAATCCAGTCCCCTTAATGAAGAATCGAAATGGAAAGCAATATAATGTAGAGAGCAGATAAATAAATCAAACACACAAGATTTTTATAGTGGTTCGGGCAACCTCCCTACTCCACTCTTCCAAGCTCACACTCCTTGTGACTTGGGTTCCACTATTGTATTCTCTCAATACAATTAGAGCCACTGCTCTCTTCTAGATTCAAGCTCTAGGGGGCATATAACACACTGCTCAAGTAGGTGATGAGTCTCACTCCAATCACACACTACTTAGCATACACTTGATCCTAGTTCCTCAAACTAGATCAAGTTCAAACACAAATAAATGAAACAACAAGGAAATCTACACTTTACAGATGTGTAGCAACAATTAGGCGCAGAGAAGAACTTGAAGAGTTGGCTTTGAAGATTCTGAAATGAAGCTCTTGCCGTTTGAAGTAGAGTTATTCTTCTTTGAGTGGCTTGATCTCTTTTGAGCTCTTGAATGTAGTAGTTAAGCACACTTAATGATTCTCAACTACTTCCCTCGTCCATCTTGAATGCTATTTATAATTTTGGAGGGAATCCGAACGTTAGAGGGTAGGTGGCGTGCATTTAATGCGCCAACGTTCAAATAAATTCCGACCGTTGTGACCCACGTCGCATGTGGAGTCGACTTGGCCTGCCACTTGGCTTCCAAGTCGCACCTGGAGTCGACCTCGTGTGCGACTCCAGTTCTTCAGATTTCCAAGTCCGAGTCTGGGTCAACTTGGCCTTCAGTCTTCAACTCAAGTCGATCCTGGAGTCGACTTGGGTTGCGACTTGGCTTGGTCTTTTGCAAAAACACCTTGATCCTCTTGAACTGTCTTGAACTTTGTAAAATTGGTCTTTATGACTTGGGTATTGCTTCATTTGGAATAAGCTTGAAGATTAGCTTTGGACTTGATAGACTTGATTTGAACTTTGAATATGAATCTTAGCTTTTGATCTTCAAGAAACTTCAGTTGCTTTTTGAGAATGAACTTTGCATCCTATTTGGATTTGATAAATTCCAAATGGATCCTTGAAATAAGCTTGAAACTTCAATCTTCAAGTCTGAACTCCTCAAGTCGAAGTTGGAGTCGACCTCGTCTGCGACTTCGCCCAAGTCGCACCTGGAGTCGACTTCGCCTGCGACTTCGTCATTTTCGTTTCCACTTTTCAACTCTGGATGCCTGAAGTCGATGCTGGAGTCGACTTCGTCTGCGACTTGGTTTCCTAAGTCGTACCTGGAGTCGACTTGGCCTGCGACTTCATTTGCTTGTTTTCTATTTTCAATGCTATCCACCTTTTGCCATTTGAAGTCGCTTGTGAGTCGACTTAGGTATCGACTTCACCCCAAGTCGAAGTCCAAGTCGACTTGGTAATCGACTTGACTTCTTTGTTTTCCTTAAACACATGGCAAACTCATTAGTACACTTTATATACTCAAATTAGTCTTTGTTTAATCATCAAAACTTATGCTTTGGTCAATTTGTTTTGTTTGGAACATTATTTCCAACAATCTCCCCCTTTTTGATGATTGACAAAACTACATTTGAGTTGATACCTTTCAAAACATTAATCATGTTCATATATAATTTTTTGAAAAACAAAGCATTGTCCTAGGTACTTTCAAACATATAGTTCAGAGCTTTTCAAACCATTATCATAGAAAAAATATATTCAGAGCATTACTTTCATATCATTCATATCATTCAAGCATATTAATCATTGCAAGCATAACACAACTTTCATATATGTATCAAGTTTCAAAATACAATGTAAAACAAAAATGAAACCTATACAAATTACCCAACCCGAAAAGAAAACGCTCAAACCTATCTTTTCTCCCCCTTTTTGTCAATCACTCAAAAAATTTGTCAGTTACCAAAGACTTGGTAAATTGAAATTGGGAAATGGGGTAGATAGATTGAGTTGGTTTGATGGGACGGACATGGGCGGATGAGTAGTAGGAGGAAACGGGTACAGGAGAAGGCTCGCGATGAACTGAACCCGATTCGAAGGGATCAAGTTCAGGCATGGGTCGCTTCTTGTGACGGCCGGAGGCGAGATGATAACGGATGGTACGCAATTCCCGATCGATTCGATCTTGTCGGGAATGCATATTATTGATTGCCGCCAACACTTCGGTCACAAGACTCGTCAGCCGGTCTTCTTGGTGACCCATTTCTTCACGGACGGCAACAATTTCATCTCTCAAATCTTTTAGAGTGACCTCCTCAGATGAGGTTGGAGGCACCCGTTCACGTGCAGCAGATCCTTGTGGAGAATAGGATCCGTGCGATATGGGAGATGCTGGCACCTCTTGAGCAGGTGGTGCCGCGGGAGGTTGCTCCCCCTCAGCTTGTGCATTGTCTTCTCGCTCTTCTTCTGAAGCTTCATGCCTTAGTTCAAGCAGATTGATCTTCATTCTTTGGATTAGTGCTTTATTTATGGCATTTGTGGATTTGAGCACTTCGAAAGGCTCGCCTTCAATATCCACTTTGAAGAATTCAAGAATCTTTGTGATCCACGTGCCATAAGGAAGGACTCCTCGTGGGTTATCCTTTCTAGATGCCAAGGCTTCAAGAAATAATTTTGGTATGCTCACCTTAACCCTGTTGGCCACTTTCCATAGTATCCCCGCTTCTTGTGGGTTTAATTGGTTCTTCCACCGCCCTTTGGGTAGATGCAGTGGGCAATGAGAAGTCTGAGCACTCGTAGCCTGGGTGAAAGATCCATGTACCGAAGGAATTTGATTCCCGGATGGTACTTGTTGCTCCGGGTGAGCTGATTATTCATTTGATCCAAAGTGAGGTCTTCTGGAATAGGCTCATCCTCATACGGGACTCCAAGTATGTGTCCTAAATGACTCATTATGTCAGTCGAACCTGAAATTATCCCGATTCCAAGATCCATTTCTACTCCTTTGACGAAGGTTCCATAGTATTCTTCATCCCATAGATAATAAAACATTCGAATAAGATCTGGATAGACCCTTTCGTCCTCCTTTAGCAAATTGGTCCATCCTTGAAAATCCAATAGATCTTCTATGTCGGATCCATATTCTTTCAAGAAATTAAAATCTATAATCTTGGGTATGAATACCTTCCGTTCGTAGAATTTTTTGTAAAAACGGCTATGTTGGAGCTCGGTTTTGAAGTAGGTAGTGGGCATCTTCAATACTTGGGCTTTCCCAGCCGCAGTGCCCCTTCTGCTTGTCACGGATTGTGTGCTCTGTGAGGTTTGTTGTTGACTTTCTGACCTGGGTGCTTGATCAGATGATTGAGTAGTGGTTTGGAATCGAACCCGTTTACCCGTCGAAGTTGATGGTTCCTCTCTAGCTCTTTTTGATGGAGTCCTAGTTCTTCTAGGAACTTCTTTTGTGTGAGATGAAGGTTGTGGTTGTGTGGGAACCCGTTTGGGGTATGGTTTTGATACGGCTTTCTTTGGTGCCATTTGGAGCTTGGAGTTTAGGGATTTTGGAGCTTTGGGAATCTGAGAGGGAATGTCAGTGAGAGAGAGTTTGAGAGGGATAGAAACAGAGGGAGAGTGAGAGAAAAAGTGAGAGAGAGAGTGAGAGAGAGGGAGTGAGAGATGGAGTGAGAGAGGGAGTGATAGATGGAGTGAGAGAGAGAGAGAGTGGCGGTTTGCCGGAGACAAGGGAGATCGAAATCGCCGGAGAGGAAGACTGTCGCCGGAGAGGGAGAAAGAAAAGAAGTATCGCTTCTGAAGTGGAGTCGACTTGACGCCCTTGGAGTCGACTTGATTCATCGACTTGACATTTTTCAATTGTAATTTTCTTATTTAATTTTCCCTAATTTAGCTCTATCATACCCATATCATTCCTAATTTTATAAAATGATTCTTTGGCTAATGGTTTGGTAAAGATATCAGCAATTTGGTCTTCTGTTTTCACATATTCTAAACATACATCATGATTTTCAACATGCTCACGAATAAAATGGTGTCTCACATCAATATGCTTGGTTCTTGAATGCAGTACGGGATTTTTAGTCAGACAAATTGCACTTGTATTATCACATCTAATAGGAATATCAACATAATCAATGTCATAATCTTTCAATTGTTGTTTCATCCAAAGCAATTGGGCACAACAACTACCGGCGGCTATCTATTCGGCTTCTGCAGTAGATAGAGCAACACTTGTTTGTTTTCTTGAGTACCATGAAACTAACATATGTCCAAGAAACTGACAAGTTCCACTAGTGCTCTTTCTATCTACTTTATATCCGGCAAAATCTGCATCCGAATAGCCGATTAGATCAAAGGTTGACCCCTTTGGATACCATAGTCCAAGATTGGTAGTTTTTACCAAATATTTAAAAATTCTTTTTACAGCAAGTAGATGTGATTCTTTTGGACATGCTTGAAATCTAGAGCACATACAAACACTGAATAGGATATCGGGTCTAGAAGCAGTTAAATATAGCAAGGATCCTATCATGCTTCTATAAAACTTTTGATCGATATTTTTACCGTTTTCGTCCGTGTCGATCTTGATTGTATAGCTCATTGGAGTGTTTGCCCCTTTGCTATTCTGCAATCCAAATTTCTTGAGCATTTCCTTGACGTACTTGGACTGGTTCAAGAATATCCCTTCACTTTGTTGCTTAATTTGCAGTCCAAGGAAGAAATTTAATTCTCCCATCATGCTCATTTCGAATTCGCTCTGCATAATCTTAGAAAATTCTTGACAAAGATTTTCGTTAGTAGCACCGAAAATTATGTCATCTACATAAATTTGTACAATTAAAATATCTTTGTTTTTGTATTTGATGAACAAAGTAGTATCTACTTTCCCTCTTAGAAACTCATGATCAATCAAAAATTTGTTCAACCTTTCATACCAAGCTCTTGGAGCTTGCTTTAATCCATATAGCGCTTTGGTCAATTTATAAACATACTTTGATTGATTCATTTCTTCAAAACCAGGGGGTTGTTCAACATATACTTCTTCATTCAAATAGCCATTCAAAAATGCGCTTTTTACATCCATTTGGAACAATTTGAAATTCATATAAGAAGCGAATCCTAGTAGAATACGTATGGCTTCTAATCTAGCCACGGGTGCATATGATTCTTCAAAATCGATTCCTTCTTCTTGAGAATACCCTTTGGCTACTAATCTGGCCTTGTTTCTAATTACAAGTCCGCTTTCATCTAATTTGTTCCTAAATACCCATTTGGTACCAATGATAGTGTGATTATTTGGTCTAGGAACTAAGTGTCATATATTGTTCCTTTCGAATTGGTTTAGCTCTTCTTGCATTGCAATAACCCAATTTTCATCATTGAGAGCTTGTTCAATGGTATTTGGTTCAATTTTAGATACAAAGGCATATTGACCATAAACGTTTTGTTTTGATCTTCTAGTTTTCACTCCTTCATATACATTTCCAATAACTTGCTCAATTGGATGGGCATTTTTGAACTTTAAATCAGTTGGAGGTTTATAAGAATCATTACCTTCACTTACCTCTTCCTCCATGAGATTTTCTGGCTTGAGCTCGAGTTCCTTTGGTTGTTCTTTGCCTTTTGTACTATCTGAATCACTTAGTTCATCCTCCTTTCTCGGAGTTTGGTTAATTTCATCAAATACAACATGTATGGATTCTTCAACAACTTGGTTTCGTTTATTGAAAACTCTATATGCTTTGCTATTTGACGAATATCCAAGGAATATAGCCTCATCACTTTTAGCATCTAACTTTCCCAAGTTAGTTTTTCATTGTTCAAAACATAACATGTACATCCAAAAGCATGAAAATAAGAAATATTTGGTTTTCTTCCTTTCCATAGTTCGTATGGGGTCTTTTTCAAGATTGCTCAAATGGTGACTCGGTTCAATACATGACAGGCTGTACTTACAGCTTCACCCCAAAATTTCTTGGATAGATTGCTCTCATTTAGCATAGTTCTAGCCATCTCTTGTATAGTTCTATTTTTCCTTTCTACTACTCCATTTTGTTGTGGAGTTCTTGGTGCAGAAAATGTGTGGTGAATTCCTTTTTCATTGCAAAATTCCATGAATCGTTTGTTTTCGAATTCGCCACCATGATCACTTCTTATGGTCACAATAGTACTTTATTTTTCATTTTGCACCAAATTTACAAAAGTTGCAAACATGGAGAAGGCTTCATCTTTACTAGCTAAGAGAATTATCCATGTGAATCTTGAAAAATCATCAACTATGACAAATACATATTTCTTTCCATCAATGGTTAGAATGTCGGATGGCCCGTATAGATCCATGTGTAGCAATTCAAGTGGCTTGGTGGTGGAAATTTCCTTTTTGGTAGAGAAAGGCATTTTGGGTTGTTTTGATAATTGACATGCCTTACAAATCTTGTCCTTGTCATATTTTAGTCTTGGTAATCCTTCTACCAAACTCTTTTTCCATAGTGTCTTTATGTTTCCCATGTTTATATGTCCAAGCCTTTTATGCCAAACCCATGGATCATTATCAATAGCCATTAGACATTGACCATTCAATTCATCAAGTGAAACCAAATATACATTTCCATGTCTTTTACCACTAAACATGATATGTTCTCCATCAAATACATTACATATAGATGATTCAAACACAACTTTGTATCCTTTATCACATAATTGGCTAATGCTCATTAAATTGTGTTTGAGTCCTTCAACAAACAAAACATCTTCCATGCATGCATTTGAAATACTACGTATATTTCCTTTACCTTTAATTTTACCTTTTTCATTATTACCAAAGGCAACCATTCCATCGTTGCAAGGCTTAAGTTTATGAAATAAGCTTCTTTCACCTGTCATATGCCTTGAGCAACCGCTATCCATGAACCATTCATTATTTGCCTTTGCCTTAAAACATGTCTGAAAAAAAACAAGTAAATCTTATCTCCTTGGTACCCATTTTATGGGTCCGTTTGGGTTAGTAATATATATTAATCTTTATTTTTCTAACTTGGAAAGCCCAAATCTTGTGTTCCTTGGAACCCAAACTAATTTTGCACCATGGTCATATAATTTCTTAAAATTACATTTGTAAGTTTTATGACCCAATTTATTGCAAAAATTACAAGCCATAGGTAATCTTGGAGTAGGCCTCCAAGTATGCAAAGGTTCAACAGTTGGTCTTCTAATCCACTTAAAATTTTTCTTTTGTGGCTTGTATATAGATGCAGTTTTAGTTTGATATTTCTCAAGTATTTGCACATTTGTTTTGCTACTTTCTCCTTGCTCAAATGTATGATATCCAAGACCTCTTTTATGTGTTTGGGAGGTCATATTCAGAAACATTCTAACATTTTCTCCTGGATTAGAGAACTTAGCTAATGATTCATTTAATGATTCGTTCTCCTTTTTCAGCATATCATTTTCTTCTTTTATTTTGTCTAATTTCTCTGCAAGTTTATCATTTACAATTATTACTGCATCACATTGTTTCTTCTTAATTGTAAACTTGCTTCCTAATTTCTTCATTTCTTCATACAATGAATCATATGCAGTTTGAAGTTCTTCTAATTCAGTACATTTGAGGCAATCTTGAAAAGAAGAATAACTTGACTTAGAATGGGAGAGTTTGGAACTTACCTCTTCATTACTTGTGCATTTTGTTGAGGTAGTTTGTTCTTCTTGCTCGATTTGTGCCATGCAGCAGATTCTTGCACATTCTTCTACTTCGATTTCATCGGTTGAGGAGTTACTCGTTGTAGATTCCTCGTCATTCACGTACATGCCTCTTCCTTTGTATCTTTGGAATCTCTTATTGTCCCCTCGATCTTTTCTTTGTTCTTTTACTTTGCTTTCTTCGGGAGTTGGACATTGAGCTTGCATATGTCCCGAACCGCCGCATCGATAGCATTTGGTTGATTCTTTCTTCTTTTCTCTGGGAGTTCTCTCCTTGAAGCTTTTGAAATTTTTGCCTTTCCTCACAAATTTTTTGAAACGTTTTGTGAGTAGGGCGATTTCGTCATCGTTTTGAGAAGAAGAGGAATCATTTGTGTCTTGTGCGGCTTTCAAAGCAATTGCTCTTTTGCCCCTGTGTTGATCTTCATTTCTTCTCTTGATTAGCTCATGTGACATGAGTGAGCTAATTAAGTCTTCAAGCTTTAGAGTGTTAAGGTCCTTGGCTTCTTCTATTGCAGTGATCTTTGGAGTCCATGATTCGGGTAGAGCTCTTAAGATCTTCATGACCTGCTCAGATTCAGATATAGCCTTTCCGAGACCTTTTAGAGCATTAGTAATTTTAGAGAATCTAGCAAACATTTCAGAGATGTTTTCTCTTTCTAGCATTCTAAAGTTTTCCAGTTCTCCAATCAAAATATTTCTTCTCGTCCCTTGGACTTGAGAAGTTCCTTCATAGATAGAGGTTAGCGTATCCCATATTTCTTTGGCGGTTAAGCAAGAGGATACCCTATCATATTCAGAAGCAGTAAGAGCACAAAATAAAGAGTTCATAGCTTTGGCGTTGCTCTTAACAATTCTTACTTCCTCATCAGTCCATTTGGAAGTTCTTTCATCGGTAGACAAGGTTACTCTATCTTGGATAGCAATCCAAGAATCCATGTCGGTAGCCATGATGAGTTGCTTCATACGAAGCTTCCAATATCCAAAATTGCTCCCATCAAACAACGGTGGCCTTGTAAAAGATTGGCCTTCAGCAAATGCGGGAACGGAAGTAGATTGGGATGCCATAATAATAAGATCTCTTTGGTAAACTCAAAGAACCGCTCTTATACCACTTGTTGGTCCCGAGTTAATGGCAAAACCCAAGAGGGGAGGGGTGAATTGGGTATTTAAAAATTTATAACTTAAACAGAAACTTAACCCCGGATTAATCCAGTCCCCTTAATGAAGAATCGAAATGGAAAGCAATATAATGTAGAGAGCAGATAAATAAATCAAACACACAAGATTTTTATAGTGGTTCGGGCAACCTCCCTACTCCACTCTTCCAAGCTCACACTCCTTGTGACTTGGGTTCCACTATTGTATTCTCTCAATACAATTAGAGCCACTGCTCTCTTCTAGATTCAAGCTCTAGAGGGCATATAACACACTGCTCAAGTAGGTGATGAGTCTCACTCCAATCACACTCTACTTAGCATACACTTGATCCTAGTTCCTCAAACTAGATCAAGTTCAAACACAAATAAATGAAACAACAAGGAAATCTACACTTTACAGATGTGTAGCAACAATTAGGCGCAGAGAAGAACTTGAAGAGTTGGCTTTGAAGATTCTGAAATGAAGCTCTTGCCGTTTGAAGTAGAGTTATTCTTCTTTGAGTGGCTTGATCTCTTTTGAGCTCTTGAATGTAGTAGTTAAGCACACTTAATGATTCTCAACTACTTCCCTCGTCCATCTTGAATGCTATTTATAATTTTGGAGGGAATCCGAACGTTAGAGGGTAGGTGGCGCGCATTTAATGCGCCAACGTTCAAATAAATTCCGACCGTTGTGACCCAAGTCGCATGTGGAGTCGACTTGGCCTGCCACTTGGCTTCCAAGTCACACCTGGAGTCGACCTCGTGTGCGACTCCAGTTCTTCAGATTTCTAAGTCCGAGTCTGGGTCAACTTGGCCTTCAGTCTTCAACTCAAGTCGATCCTGGAGTCGACTTGGGTTGCGACTTGGCTTGGTCTTTTGCAAAAACACCTTGATCCTCTTGAACTGTCTTGAACTTTGTAAAATTGGTCTTTATGACTTGGGTATTGCTTCATTTGGAATAAGCTTGAAGATTAGCTTTGGACTTGATAGACTTGATTTGAACTTTGAATATGAATCTTAGCTTTTGATCTTCAAGAAACTTCAGTTGCTTTTTGAGAATGAACTTTGCATCCTATTTGGATTTGATAAATTCCAAATGGATCCTTGAAATAAGCTTGAAACTTCAATCTTCAAGTCTGAACTCCTCAAGTCGAAGTTGGAGTCGACCTCGTCTGCGACTTCGCCCAAGTCGCACCTGTAGTCGACTTCGCCTGCGACTTCGTCATGTTCGTTTCCACTTTTCAACTCTGGATGCCTGAAGTCGATGCTGGAGTCGACTTCGTCTGCGACTTGGTTTCCTAAGTCGCACCTGGAGTCGACTTGGCCTGCGACTTCATTTGCTTGTTTTCTATTTTCAATGCTATCCACCTTTTGCCATTTGAAGTCGCTTGTGAAGTCGACTTAGGTATCGACTTCACCCCAAGTCGAAGTCCAAGTCGACTTGGTAATCGACTTGACTTCTTTGTTTTCCTTAAACACTTGGCAAACTCATTAGTACACTTTATATACTCAAATTAGTCTTTGTTTAATCATCAAAACTTATGCTTTGGTCAATTTGTTTTGTTTGGAACATTGTTTCCAACAGTTATCACTCACATTTTTTTTTCCAAACCTTAGACAGGTACTGGGAGACTCAAGCAGTCGAGGACCTAAGAAATGGAGAAAAGGTACGAGATAGTACCATGTGGGCTAAAAGGATTAGCCATGTTGAGTTAAATGATATGAATGGAAGTTTTCAGGTATGTTGATATATATGTGAACTTGTTTAAAGTTCTGAGTTCTAGGTGAACTAATGATTAATTATATATATGTTTGCAATGGAAATGTCATGATTAGGTCAAGAAGACCTTTAATGTATAAGTAAATGTTGAGAAGTTATAAAATGGATATGTACAAGTGTACCATTGTTTATGTTATAAATGAAATGATGATGAATGAAGAAACGAATTTTTTTTTGGACGAGATCCTATTAAAATCCCTCCGCATGATCAGGGCAACAATCCTGATTCACATTTACCAATCATTAAGATCTTGAGGTAAGGAAGTGACATCTCGATTTGGGGCGCCAAAGAAGTTGGTATCAGAGCAAGGATTGGTAAACAAGCGTGGGAAGGAGAAAATAAAGGATGATGAAAGAGTAAGCATGGTACCACATAGCTCGGTTTTCGAGCATGGACTGGTAAATAGGTATGAAATGAAAGGACTTGGTATCATAGAGTTTGATATCCAAGCAGGATTGATAGATAGATATAGAAGAAAAATGGAAAATAATGAAAGAGATAGATTGAGATTATAAGACATATACGATATGTATTGTCTTATATTGTGCGTCATTATGACACAAGAATATGATTATTTGAGAAAATATAGCTGAATTGCCATATTTCATCGTATAGATGGTATATGAAGGAAAAATGATATGAGGTTAGACGAAATGAAGAAGGAGGTAGAAAAATTTAAGAAAGAACAAAGGATAGAAGGGAATCAGAACCGATGACGGGTTATAAAACCCTACATAGAGACCCCTCTTACCTAAGGTAAACTATACCTCCCATAAGATAGCACATGACTGCGCTATATGATACATATGTTTAAGGTATAGAGCCATGGTGATATATGATAGGCACCAAGGCGCCAACTTTCTAAGTGATTGTTGGTTTAGAATTTATGGTTATGACAAAATGACAAATTAAGTAGGTATCATCTGTATGTGTAAGGAAAAACAACCTTACACCATGAAAAGAGAAGATAGGAATGAGAAAGGTAGGAAAAAGGGAGTTTCTTTTGACTCCTAATGTATGATGTTTGATGTTATGAAAATATTAATGCATTTGATTTTATTCAAGTGCTAAGTTTATATGAAAAAGGAAAGATCATTGATCTTTTTAGATTATAAAATTTACTATGTATGATGATTCTATGATCAGAAATGATCATATTGACTATGTGTGATATGAATGAATGGATAACTTAAAACTTACCCTATGATAAGATGAGAAATGATGCAATTTCTCTAGGTACAAGGAAAAACAATGTGAAATGAAGCAAATGAAAGGGCAAATGACAATGAGAAACTCTTGTGTGAACAAGGAACAGTAGAGATGAGCAATAGGTCTAATGGAGAAAGGCCAAAAATGCCACCATGACAGAGTAGCGCAGTGGAGACGTGGTGAGCCAATGGAAATATTGAAAAGAAAAAGGGATGATAAGTTGGGTATTTCACATGAGCCTTACCCTGATATTTGAAATGTAATAGGTTCCGGGACGAAACCTGTTATAAACGGGGAGGATTGTGAAACCCTAACCTATGTAGGATTCAATGGGATGCATTGAACATATATATATGAATTTTGTGTAATTTAAATGAATTTTGAATGATTTCTGTGAATTATGTCACATTTTAAATTAGGGTTTAATTAGGAATGGTGATTAAAAATTTAATCGCCGGAGCTCAAAGTGAGTCGGTATGACCTAAGGGGCTTAATGAGGATTTAAAGGTGACAATGTGTCATGAATAATCATGTTAATAATCATGGTTTAATTTATGGAGATTAAAGTGTAATTATGAAATTAAGGTGAAAAATGTAGAAAATTCATAACTTGATGCCTACAAGGCGGATTTCGATGAAATTTGAAAGGTAAGCTCACGACGGTGGGCCCAATATTATGAATGGATTGGATTAAGGGAATAATGATGGGATTAGGGTGATAATTAATTATTTTTATCCTAAACCCAAAAGATAAATTCAAGTGGTCATAACTTGATGTAGAAACGTCGGTTTGAGATGATATTTGAAACGATGGAATAAAATTATGAAATCTATGAGATGAATGGAATGGATTTAGCTAATTATCATGGGAAGTTGCTTTTTTGGAGAGCAAGTAACAAGTTTCTTAAGAGCTAAGTAAAGAAGGACAATTATGGAAAGTGAAAATGGAATTTACTAAAATGCCTATGGGGTTGCTTGAACACCAAGTAAAGTGTTTTATAAAAAGAAAAGAAAAGGAATAGCAAGGGCTGCTGCATGTTCCAGTAAGGGGGGAGAAGGAGAGAGAGAAAGAGAGAGAAGAAGAGAGAAGGAGAGAGAGAAGAAGAGGAAAAAGAGAGAGAAATGGAGATTTTCTCCAAAGGCAGCAGCTAGGGCACATCCAACCCAGCAAGGAAGAGGAGAAAAGGGGAGGAAAAGAAGAAGAAAAAATGGAAGGAGCAGCTCGGGAAGCTCGGGGCAAAGAATCGGCGAAATCGGGTAAGTACCCATTGAGTTAAGCCTTCTAATTTCTAAGTTTTCTTCTTGATATTGGAATCATGATTTTGAATCATAATAAAAATCTAAAGAAAGATTAATAACATTCTGGAATTAAGTATTGATTGAGGATTTTGCATATGTATTGAAAAAAGATGAAAATATGGGAGCAAAACCTAAAAGAAATGAGGCAGAAATCTAAAATATGGAAGAAATAGTTAATGGACGATTTTTATCATGAACGTTTGTGGAAATATTCATTATGGATTGATTAGGAACGACCCAATTTTCAGCTCAAAAGGATAAGCACGTTGGAAGTTAAAAATCCGGGAAAATCTACTTGGACAGGATTAAATGGGTGGCAGGATCAGCTGCACCAAATGCTTTTTAATAATTTTTATAAAAGGATTTTTTGGCTAAAAAGTTTACAGGATATATAAGACATATTCAGGATCACATGACT
The DNA here is from genome assembly GCA_030490835.1 of Annona cherimola. Lineage (NCBI taxonomy): Eukaryota > Viridiplantae > Streptophyta > Magnoliopsida > Magnoliales > Annonaceae > Annona > Annona cherimola. The sequence continues at coordinate 58,142,965 of CM059976.1, forward strand.
AAAATAAAAATTAGGTTTTTATGAGTATAAATATACCCTATAATTTACGTGATTCAGGCTGTCTGAAAATGGATGCTGCTGTACAGCAAGGTAAAAATACCAAAATATATAGAAATACTAAATATTTCATGCTGAAAATATTTATTTTGGTTAATTAATGTATTTATTAAGGTATGTTAGAAATTTCAGATCGAAAATACTTGATTTAATATTAATTCAAGATTTTGAGAATTGCTGAATTCAGCATTATGGACAACTTAAGGAATAAATCAAGATAAATGTTAAATTCCAGATTTTGTGATGGAATTTAACATATAATGGGATATTTACAAGTGATTATGAGTGTTTAACTTATTAGAGGTAAACCAGATTACCCTAAATATGATTTTTTTGAAGATATGCAAAGGGATGTCCAAAGAGGGGTGCAAAGGGTACCCAAGATGTATATGACAGTTGCTGTTTTGGAAGCAACTAATATATGAATTTTAAACATGTGTTAATACCCTAAATTTGGGTTAAAAAACATGATTAATTGCTGGAATTTATGGATTAGAAATCTGTATTAAATTAAGTGTCAAAACAGCCGTTGAAATGATGAAAAACGGGTTCTAATGTTGCTGTTTTCGAACCCTATGATGAATGAATTATAAATCCAAAATTAAAACCTAAATTATAGGCTAATTAAGGGGTTTAATCATGCTGGAATTAGAGACAATTTTCTGTATTGAAAAATTTTAAGAAACACATGATTTATGTATAGAGAAATGAACGTATATGAAGAGATAAGTATGAATACCCGACTTGAAAGACAAGTGGGTTAAGTTAGATGAACTTATGTAGGTTGGAAAACCTAAGGAATATAAATATTTGAAGACGATGCAAATAAACGAAATGTTATTTTCATTTATTTAAGAAAATGCAAGGAAAAGAAATGAAGGAAAGGGATTATGGTGATCTTAGGTAAGCAAGCGAACTTTCTAAAATAATATTGTCTTTCTATGTGATGATATGTGATTAAAAATATTTATGATTATGTTTAAAAGAATAGGCAAACGCAAGTTTTGAAAATGATAGCTTTAATAAAAAGCCACAAGTTTTGGAAAATGTCGACTTTAATGAAAAGTCGTAAGTCTTGGAAAAAAAATGGTTTTAAGGAAAAGCATGAAGGTTTGCTTCATGGAAAGAAAGCAATACGTTTTAAGATAAGAATTTTATAATCAGTATTGCCAAAGGTTGGCAATGCTTTATGTTAATGGAATTGAGAATTTCGCTTATGAGTAAGCAAGTTCTCTATGATTATGTTTTCAAAGGATTTCATGTTTGATGTCGATGGTTTTAAGAATTTGCCTTTAAGTAAATAAGTTCTTTATGATGTTGTTTTAAAAAGTATTTTATAAGAAAAAGGGAATTTTGCCCTTTCTCACAAAGCAACAAATGTAAATAAGTTTTGATTTTGGGTTGCTAAATGGTATGCAAAAGATTATGCAAGCCCTTTATGTAAAAATGACAAAATTGATATGTGGACAAGAAATTGATTTTAAGGTGGTTGAGAAGGGGTTAGCACAATTGCATAACTTTTGTAAGCAAAAGGCCCCGAAATGGAAACAAAAAAAAAATGCTAGGAAAAATGTATGATTTATTCTTGAAAATATAAAAGTTTTGAAATTCTTATATTAAAAGGGTTTTAAGGTGTGTTGTTTCATCAAACATTTCAAATATTTATCAAAATATTTTACTCAAAATGTTTCTAACGGAATTTAAGGAAGGTCATCCTAAAATTAGATTTCAAATAACAACTTGTTAAAGTGGGTGCGCTCGCTTACAAGTTGACACGAACCGCGGTCTGTGATGCATTTTTTTCAAAATAATTTGTTTTAAAAAAAGACACAGACTTCGGTCTGTGATGTTTTTGAGTTATGGATGCAAACAGAGGTCCGTGATCCTACATTAAAAGGACATGGGCTGCGGTCTATGGTTCTTCAAACCAAACAGACTGCGGTCCGTCATAATAATGTACGGTGCACTAGTACAAGAAACAGGAAGGTTGTAGAGCACAGTTGGGATGACCGGGGCCCACTCTACATAAAGTGAAGTCGCTAAGGGATGGCAGGAGTGCCAACGGCTTCCTCCCTGAGATGAAAGCGGGATAAATAAACAGCCGCCTAGCTAGCATGCCATTAAGGATTCTCTTCCAAAAGGTAGCACGATCACTTGCTAAGTGTCACTACTGGATGGGGAGAAATGTGTTTGCATACGTTTTGCTTTTCAAAAGCCCAAAGATTAGGATATAAAAACATTTATACAAAAGGTTATCCTAAATTAGATTTTATGAGCCATTATGCATAAGTTACCCTAAAACCAGGGTATTTTACACAAAATGTGTAAATATTAAGAATAAATAATAGTTTTTATGCAAAAATTTTCATGAAAAGGATTCATGACTTGTTTTCTATAAACAAGCCCCAAGATGGGGATTATGAAAAAGGTTTATGTTAGAAAATATTTTGGACATAAGAATGTCCATTTTCAAAGGGTTTATATAGGAAAAACGGTTGGACATGAGAATGTCCATTTCCTAAAGGGATTTATGTTGGAAAATATTTTGGACATAAGAATGTCCATTTTCAAAAGGTTTATGTGGTCTAAAAGAGTTTAAGGGATAAAAGTGTATGTGGACATATGAATGTCCATTGCCAAAAAGGTTTACGTGGAAAAATGTGTTAGGACGTATAAACATCCATTTCCAACAAGGTTTATATGGATAAATGTTTTAGGTCGTATAAACGTCCATTTCCAACAAGGTTTAAGTGGAAAAATGTTTTAGGACGTATGAACGTCCAATGCGAAAATGATTTATGAGAAAAAAGTCTTTTCGTGGACATGAGAATGTCTATTGCCAAATATGGTTTATGTCAAGATGTTTTTGGCCAAAATAATTTATGAGAAAAATGTTTTAGGAAATGATTTTCAAGGAAAGTCTTGCCCCAAAATGCTTGCTTACTGAGTTATCACTCACGTTTTGTTTTCCAAACCTTAGACAGGTACTGGGAGACTCAAGCGGTCGAGGAACTAAGAAATGGAGAAAAGGTACGAGATAGTACCATGTGGGCTAAAAAGATTAGCCATGGTGAGTGGAATGATATGAATGGAAGTTTTAAGGTATGTTGATATACAGGTGAACTTGTTTAAAGTTCTGAGTTCTAGGTAAACTAATGATTGATTATATGTACGTATGCAATGGAAATACCATGATTAGTTCAAGAAGACCTTTAATATATAAGTACATGTTGAGAAGTTATAAAATGGATATGTACAAGTGACCATTGTTTATGTTATAAATGAAATGATGATGAATGAAGAAACGAAATTTTTTTGGACAAGATCCAATTAAAATCTCTCCGCGTGATCAGGGCAACAATCCTGATTCACATTTACCAATCATTAAGATCTTGAGGTAAGGAAGTGACGTCTCGGTTTGGGGCGCCACAGCTGTTTCTTTTCCTTTATTTCTTCTTAATCCTGCCCTTGTTTCCACCATTGTGCTATTCTAGGTATATAATAGCACACTTTTAATTTTCAATTAACGTTAGATCATTACATAGGCATTTCATTTACAATCAATGTTAAATCATTGCATATGCATTTCATCATCACATGGTCACAACCACTTCGTCCAATCACAATCATATCACATCATTCAAGCTCATTCATCCATATATCTAAAACTCTTAAATTTAGTTATATCAACATATTCATTCATATTCATCATATTCACATCATCACATCCATAGTCAATATATGTGAAGGTATAACACACTTATGTACACATAACATAGCGCACACATTTCACTTTTATACTTGTCGGTCAACCGTAAAACTAAAACCATATTGTCATCAAACCACACTTATACATACACAACTTTAAATAATAAAATAAATCAAAACATTCATCGTCTTCCTGGGCCTCTCTTGAGGTATCGTCTACGTCTACGTCTACGTGGAACTTGTGAGGGTGCCTCCGTGATCGTGCTAGTATTGGACCATGCCTGGAGCTCATCCTCTCCATTATCATCATCATCATCATCGTCCTCCTCCTCTTCATCCTCTACAAACTCTACTATCTCTTCCTCTACTTCTTCCTCTTCCTCCTCTTCCTCTTCCTCGACAGGCTCGAGGAATTCCATAGAATCGTCATCATCATTAACCTCGGCTAGTTGGACAATTTCACCTGTATTCTCCATTATGTAAAGCATGACCTCATTAGGAGCTGCAGGTATGTGAAACCCTAATCTTAGACACATATATGAAACCCTAGGGTTGTAAACCCTAGGTAATATGTTAATAAAATATATATTCATGAGTATGGAAAATATGTGAGAATAAAGGTTAAAATAATTATTTATGAAATTCGGATGAATAGTGCACGTGAATAGTAAACGTGGGATTAAAGAATATGTTAAGTTAATCACTTTGGATTAACTTAATCACAAAAAGTTAAAAAGGAAGCTTCCCAAAAAAGGACAAAATAGCCACTTTTTGATTTATTTAGTATTTTCGGATTTTAGGGGATTTTTGAGAGAAAATAAAGAAAAATTCATATCTTGCAATCCGGACGTCGGATTGAGATGAAATTTTTTATGGATGGCCAAAATATGATGATGAACATGATGAGTGGTCAAAGATTGATCAAAAATCATGAATTAAGGGTCAAGATTAAACGTCATTTGAAGATCAAAAAGTAGCTTTACTTTTTCATTAATTAGTATTTGACTTTGGATTAATTTTAATTAATTAAATGATAAATAATTAATGAAAAGCTGCTATGGCTACTGGAGCTTGGACTTTTGGGGCCAAATCCAATAGCCCAAAATCAATCTTATCAAAAATCAATGGCTAGGATTAATTTAGCCTAAATTAATTAATTTTAAAAAATAAAAAACTAGGCAAAAATAGGGCTGCCATAGGGGGGCTGGAGCAGGCCTAGGGTGGGCTGCACAAGGCTCCATGCACCTTTTGGAAATTAGAAAAATATACATTTATAATTTAATACCTTGAGCCAGAGGGGGTAAATTCGAAATTCATGAAAAATCAAGCCCTATAAATAGGGGCCAAGGGGTGAACGTCCAAGGCACTCCCAAGCTTGAGCAAGAGCTCATTTTCCACCCCCAAATTCGTTTTAAGAGAGAAAGAGGAGGTTAGAAAGAGAAAGGGCAAGTTGGAGGAGATATCTTCACTTCGGGTAAGTGATTTCTTCCCAAATTTCTTTTGGATGTTAAGTAGGGTAAAACCATGCTTAGATAATGCCTAAGCATGAGAAAATAAGTAAAGTTATAATGCTTAATCGGAATCATGCCGAAACATCGAAAATTTGGAGCAACGATGGAGCATTCGGGAAGATAGTATATGATATGTGAAAATAATGCTCCAAAATTGATAAATGATGATTTAGGATATATGAATATGATAAATATGATGTTGGAATAATGATATATTAATTTCATAATTTTTGGAATTAAGGATTATGCTTAAGTGAATTTATGTTGATTTTTAGTATATGGAAAAATGATTTATTTAGCCAAGTTAATGATGATAAATTCATAATTAATGAATTTCCCATGATATACTAAGCATAAGCTATGTCATGATATTTTTTATTTTTGGAAAAATTATCAATTTTTGGAACCCATGAACCCACGTCGCTGTGAACAGTAACCTCGGGGGTGAACAGTAAACGTGAACAGTAATTGCTACAGTTCCATGAACAGTAATTATGAACAGTGAACAGCGTATTTTGGGAAAAATTGAGATTTATTTTTATATTTTATGAGGATATATGGATGAAATTTTTAAAGGATTTATGGATAAAAATCTATATAAACGAGTAATTATCAAGTATCTTTATACGATTAACCTCTATGGGAATGAGGTAATGAATGGTTATAAAGCAAGCATGGAAAGTAAACTAAGACATAGGATGGATAAAATATCCAATTTCCTTGTATAGGAAAATGAAAGGAAAGGATAAAGGAGTCAGGTTGAAGCAAAGCAAAGGTAAGCAAGCTATATGCTTTTTAAAATATTTCTAAATGATTGCAAATTGTTTGCTTACGTGTTTTATGAAATGTGTTTAAGGGTGGCCATTCCTATAATGTTTTGATATTGTTAATGTTTATGAGTTTTTATGAAAAGTCATGCCTGATACCACAGAAAGTGGTACTAAAGTAAGGATCGGTAAATAGGCATGAAAAGAGAAAAATTATGAATGATAGGAAAGGTGTAATTCCACAGAAGTTGGTATTAGAATATGAATTTATAGATGGGCAAAGATAATATCTAGATCTATATGAAGAGACAAGAATGGTATCATAACAAGAAATGATAGATAAAAAGAGTGAATGAAGAAAAGAAATGAAAATCATGATATTTGTATATCATGAATTGTCTCCCATGATTTGGAATGTCATTGATGAAGGAAGGAAAGGAATTGTTTGGGATTCTTTTCAATCCCAATGCATTTTGGAAGATAGGCAAGAGAGGAGTTTCCTCTATGATGAGTAAATAAGGAAGAAAGTAAGATGAAAGTAAAGATGACCTAATTGGTCTCGCCTTAGTATTTTCACTAGGCAATATGTATGTATTAAGGAAGTTTAGCAAAAGTCTCTTTTGACTTTTGAAAGATTAATGAATAGAAGATATTTTGATGCAAAGATGATTCTTTGCTATAAAATCAAATTTATTTGCACATGCATGTCATGTGTATATGAAATGAAAAGTGGTTAATACTAACCTCTTTATGAGATATGATGCTATGACTATTTGATGATTAATGATCAATGATTGATGATATGATAAGATGGAAAATATCAAAGTTGCACAGCAGAAGTGTGATGAATTATTTCAAGTAAGACAGGTTTCGAGACGAAACCTATTGTAAGGGGGGGAGGATTGTAAAACCCCAATCTTAGACACATATATGAAACCCTAGGGTTGTAAACCCTAGGTAATATGTTAATAAAATATATATTCATGAGTATGGAAAATATGTGAGAATAAAGGTTAAAATAATTATTTATGAAATTCGGATGAATAGTGCACGTGAATAGTAAAACGTGAATAGTAAACGTGGGATTAAAGAATATGTTAAGTTAATCACTTTGGATTAACTTAATCACAAAAAGTAAAAAAGGAAGCTTCCCACAAAAGGATAAAATAGCCACTTTTTGATTTATTTAGTATTTTCGGATTTTAGTGGATTTTTGAGAGAAAATAAAGAAAAATTCATATCTTGCAATCCGGACGTCGGATTGAGATGAAATTTTTTATGGATGGCCAAAATATGATGATGAACATGATGAGTGGTCAAATATTGATCAAAAATCATGAATTAAGGGTCAAGATTAAACTTCATTTGAAGATCAAAAAGTAGCTTTACTTTTTCATTAATTAGTATTTGACTTTGGAATAATTTTAATTAATTAAATGATAAATAATTAATGAAAAGCTTCTATGGCTGCTAGAGCTTGGACTTTTGAGGCCAAATCCAATGGCCCAAAATCAATCTTATCAAAAATCAATGGCTAGGATTAATTTAGCCTAAATTAATTAATTTTAAAAAATAAAAAATAGGCAAAAATAGGGCTTCCATAGGGGGGCTGGAGCAGGCCTAGGGTGGGCTGCACAAGGCTCCATGTACCTTTTCGAAATTAGAAAAAAATACATTTATAATTTAATACCTTGAGCGAGAGGGAGTAAATTCGAAATTCATGAAAAATCAAGCCCTATAAATAGGGGCCAAGGGGTGAACGTCCAAGGCACTCCCAACCTTGAGCAAGAGCTCATTTTCCACCCCCAAATTCGTTTTAAGAGAGAAAGAGGAGGTTAGAAAGAGAAAGGGCAAGTTAGAGGAGATATCTTCACTTCGGGTAAGTGATTTCTTCCCAAATTTCTTTTGGATGTTAAGTAGGGTAAAACGATGCTTAGATAATGCCTAAGCATGAGAAAATAAGTAAAGTTATAATGCTTAATCGGAATCATGCCGAAACATCGAAAATTTGGAGCAAAGATGGAGCATTCGGGAAGATAGTATATGATATGTGAAAATAATGCTCCAAAATTGGTAAATGATGATTTGGGATATATGAATATGATAAATATGATGTTGTAATAATGATATATTAGTTTCATGATTTTTGGAATTAAGGATTATGCTTAAGTGAATTTATGTTGATTTTTAGTATATGGAGAAAATGATTTATTTAGCCAAGGTAATGATGATAAATTCATAATTAATGAATTTCCCATGATATACTAAGCGTAAGCTATGTCATGGTATTTTTTATTTTTGGAAAAATTATCAATTTTTGGAACCCATGAACCCACGTCGCTGTGAACAGTAACCTCGGGGGTGAACAGTAAACGTGAACAGTAATTGCTACAGTTCCATGAACAGTAATTATGAACAGTGAACAGCGTATTTTGGGAAAAATTGAGATTTATTTTTATATTTTATGAGGATATATGGATGAAATTTTTAAAGGATTTATGGATAAAAATCTATATAAACGAGTAATTATCAAGTATCTTTATACGATTAACCTCTATGGGAATGAGGTAATGAATGGTTATAAAGCAAGCATGGAAAGTAAACTAAGACATAGGATGGATAAAATATCCAATTTCCTTGTATAGGAAAATGAAAGGAAAGGATAAAGGAGTCAGGTTGAAGCAAAGCAAAGGTAAGCAAGCTATATGCTTTTTAAAATATTTCTAAATGATTGCAAATTGTTTGCTTACGTGTTTTATGAAATGTGTTTAAGGGTGGCCATTCCTATAATGTTTTGATATTGTTAATGTTTATGAGTTTTTATGAAAAGTCATGCCTGATACCACAGAAAGTGGTACTAAAGTAAGGATCGGTAAATAGGCATGAAAAGAGAAAAATTATGAATGATAGGAAAGGTGTAATTCCACAGAAGTTGGTATTAGAATATGAATTTATAGATGGGCAAAGATAATATCTAGATCTATATGAAGAGACAAGAATGGTATCATAACAAGAAATGATAGATAAAAAGAGTGAATGAAGAAAAGAAATGAAAATCATGATATTTGTATATCATGAATTGTCTCCCATGATTTGGAATGTCATTGATGAAGGAAGGAAAGGAATTGTTTGGGATTCTTTTCAATCCCAATGCATTTTGGAAGATAGGCAAGAGAGGAGTTTCCTCTATGATGAGTAAATAAGGAAGAAAGTAAGATGAAAGTAAAGATGACCTAATTGGTCTCGCCTTAGTATTTTCACTAGGCAATATGTATGTATTAAGGAAGTTTAGCAAAAGTCTCTTTTGACTTTTGAAAGATTAATGAATAGAAGATATTTTGATGCAAAGATGATTCTTTGCTATAAAATCAAATTTATTTGCACATGCATGTCATGTGTATATGAAATGAAAAGTGGTTAATACTAACCTCTTTATGAGATATGATGCTATGACTATTTGATGATTAATGATCAATGATTGATGATATGATAAGATGGAAAATATCAAAGTTGCACAGCAGAAGTGTGATGAATTATTTCAAGTAAGACAGGTTTCGAGACGAAACCTATTGTAAGGGGGGGAGGATTGTAAAACCCCAATCTTAGACACATATATGAAACCCTAGGGTTGTAAACCCTAGGTAATATGTTAATAAAATATATATTCATGAGTATGGAAAATATGTGAGAATAAAGGTTAAAATAATTATTTATGAAATTCGGATGAATAGTGCACGTGAATAGTAAAACGTGAATAGTAAACGTGGGATTAAAGAATATGTTAAGTTAATCACTTTGGATTAACTTAATCACAAAAAGTAAAAAAGGAAGCTTCCCACAAAAGGATAAAATAGCCACTTTTTGATTTATTTAGTATTTTCGGATTTTAGTGGATTTTTGAGAGAAAATAAAGAAAAATTCATATCTTGCAATCCGGACGTCGGATTGAGATGAAATTTTTTATGGATGGCCAAAATATGATGATGAACATGATGAGTGGTCAAATATTGATCAAAAATCATGAATTAAGGGTCAAGATTAAACTTCATTTGAAGATCAAAAAGTAGCTTTACTTTTTCATTAATTAGTATTTGACTTTGGAATAATTTTAATTAATTAAATGATAAATAATTAATGAAAAGCTTCTATGGCTGCTAGAGCTTGGACTTTTGAGGCCAAATCCAATGGCCCAAAATCAATCTTATCAAAAATCAATGGCTAGGATTAATTTAGCCTAAATTAATTAATTTTAAAAAATAAAAAATAGGCAAAAATAGGGCTTCCATAGGGGGGCTGGAGCAGGCCTAGGGTGGGCTGCACAAGGCTCCATGTACCTTTTCGAAATTAGAAAAAAATACATTTATAATTTAATACCTTGAGCGAGAGGGAGTAAATTCGAAATTCATGAAAAATCAAGCCCTATAAATAGGGGCCAAGGGGTGAACGTCCAAGGCACTCCCAACCTTGAGCAAGAGCTCATTTTCCACCCCCAAATTCGTTTTAAGAGAGAAAGAGGAGGTTAGAAAGAGAAAGGGCAAGTTAGAGGAGATATCTTCACTTCGGGTAAGTGATTTCTTCCCAAATTTCTTTTGGATGTTAAGTAGGGTAAAACGATGCTTAGATAATGCCTAAGCATGAGAAAATAAGTAAAGTTATAATGCTTAATCGGAATCATGCCGAAACATCGAAAATTTGGAGCAAAGATGGAGCATTCGGGAAGATAGTATATGATATGTGAAAATAATGCTCCAAAATTGGTAAATGATGATTTGGGATATATGAATATGATAAATATGATGTTGTAATAATGATATATTAGTTTCATGATTTTTGGAATTAAGGATTATGCTTAAGTGAATTTATGTTGATTTTTAGTATATGGAGAAAATGATTTATTTAGCCAAGGTAATGATGATAAATTCATAATTAATGAATTTCCCATGATATACTAAGCGTAAGCTATGTCATGGTATTTTTTATTTTTGGAAAAATTATCAATTTTTGGAACCCATGAATAGTAACCCACGTCGCTGTGAACAATAACCTCGGGTGAACAGTAAACGTGAACAGTAATTGCTACAGTACATGAACAGTGAACAGCGTATTTTGGGAAAAAATTGAGATTTATTTTTATATTTTATGAGGATATATGGATGAAATTTTTAAAGGATTTATGGATAAAAATCCATAAAAACGAGTAATGACCAAGTATCTTTATACGATTAACCTCTATGGGAATGAGGTAATGAATGGTTATAAAGCAAGCATGGAAAGTAAACTAAAACATAGAATGGATGGATAAAATATCCATTTTCCTTGTATAGGGAAAAAGGAAAGGAAAAGGTGGAGGACACGGACTGAGGAGGTAAGTAAGCAATCCTTTTGAAAATGATGATTTGTAAGCAAGCAAACCCTTTTGAAAATGTGATTTTATTCCCAAGTATTTATGAAATGTATTTAAGGGTGACCATTTCTATAATGTTTTGAAATAATGAATGTTTATGAGTTTTTATGAAAAGACATGCCGGCATATTGATATTATGTGATGTTCATGGACATGTGCACATGTATGATGTATAAGGAAGAGGCTTTGGTGAAGGTAGAAAGCGGATCAGAGAGTCCCCCTTCATTATTGCCGAGTCGTATGGGCTATGTGCCGACGGCGTCCTCCCAGAGGTGGAGGCAAAGGAATGTTATGTTTGAATGAATGCATTGCATTTTCATACATGGATTGAAAAGGAAAGCATGGATTTGAAATTATGTTTTTAAGGGATGGTGCAAATAATTCTCTGCATGAGAATGACAAGTTACCAGGTGTAAGAGGTATATAACGCTGGGGAAATCAAAAGTAATGCATGTAGGAACCATGTAGGCGTCAAGAGGAAGAGAGGTTCCCCTTGATGAGGCCAAGTCAGAGACAGCCGGCGTATTGGACCATGCTATGTGAGATGTTCCCTAGGCTAGCGTACCCACGCACAAAGGTTTATGTCAAGAATGGAAAGAAAGTATTTGCACACATGGATTTCAAAAGATATTTTTAAGGGATGATGCAAATAATTCTCTACATGAGAATGACAAATTACCTGGTGTAAGAGGTATATAATGCCGGGGAAATCAAGAGTCATGCATGTAGGAACCATGTAGGCATCAAGAGGAAGAGAGGTTCCTCTTGATGAGGCCAAGTCGGAGACAGCCGGCGTATTGGACCATGTTATGTGAGATGTTCCCTGAGCTAGCGTACCCGCACACGAAGGTTTATGTCAGGAGTGGAAAGGAAGCATTTGCACATCCAATGTTTATGAAAAGGTTTCTATTCCATTGATAGTTGATCACTTGCTAAGTGTCTCCTATCGAATGGAGAGAAATGCATTTACGAATGATTTACATGAATGGTTTATGAAAGATTTCGAAATATGGTTTACGAAAAGGTTTTTATTCCGTTGGTAGTTGATCACTTGGTAAGTGTCTTCTATCGAATGGAGAGGAATGCATTTAAAATGAAAAATGCTTGCTCATTGAGTTTCGACTCATGTTTTATTTTCACAACCTCAGACAGGTGTAGGGAAAGCCAAGAGATGAAGGACATGGGTTGCTAAAGGAAAAGAGGAATCTACAAAGGTTAGTAGATTTTTGTATGAATAGATTCCCTAATGGGATATGATGAAAAAGACATAGGTTGTATGAAATTATGAAGTGATGAATAATATGAGAAATTGATGATTTATGATGTTATGGATAAGTCCATTATGAATGATGATGAGTATATGTTTATATGATGAAAGAAAAAGAAATGAAAAAAAAAATTGGATGAGATCCAATTAAGTACTCGCCGCGTGATCAGGGCAACAATCCTGATTCACACTTACCAATCGACAAGATCCCGGAGTAAGGACAAATATGACGCCTCGGTTCGGGGTGCCACAAGGTATCTCAAGGTGCTCCATAACGAAACTGGATGCAACCGTCCACAAATCTATACCACGGGTCGGCGTCGGGTGGTGTGGGTGCTTGGGTCTTTCTCTAAAAGTTTTGGAGGTCCTGTGGATCTACTCTGTCAGTAGGAACATGGGGAGACCGGGGGACACCAAGGTACGTTCCTGGGAGAACTCGTGGCCTAGATTCATATCTTGAGGGCTCACCTATACCTTGCCCGTGCTGACCAGGGGGAACTACTGGGAATGGTGCAGTGTTGTGCTGGGATCCCCACCACCTATTTATACTCTTCTCCCTTCGCTGTCTCCTTTCCTCGTCCTCTCTTTCCTTTTGCAATTCCTCCGCACTCATCATCTTTTTACCACTATCTGCCATCTGTACAAACATGGCAATCAAATTGCAGTGCAAAAATAATCATCATATGGCATGCATTTCATCATATTATAAGCATACCTAATCATCATATAATCATGTCTATTTCATCACATAATCATGTATAATCACGCATAATCATGCATATCTCATCATATTCTTTCATTTTACCACGCCTATTTACCAATTCATGCTCTGATACCAAGCTCTGTGGCACCCCAAAACTGAGCGTCACATCTTGAGCCTTACCTCGGGATCGTTATTGATTGGTAAACGTGATCAAGATTGTTTCCCTGTCACACGACGGGTTTTAATGGATATTTATCCAATTAAAAATATTCTTATAGGAGTTAAATCATTCATATTTTCATCTCATGCATAATTAAGTCATTTCCAACCATACAACACATAGCAAAGCATGATGTTCAAATGACATTTCAATTCTTACATAAATCAGATGTCACTGCATGTATCATCATAGATGTCAATATAAACATCAAAATAGTTACATCCGTACAACATGAGTTTTTACATAACATAAAAGTTCTATGTTTTTCCATAGCTTTAATGATCTTGCACTTGCTCCTTTGCCATGAACTTTCCTTCACCTGTCTTTGGGTTTGGAAAACAAAATCGTGAGTCGAAACTCAATAAGCAAGCTATTTATATTTCACGGGCAAATCATTTCAGGCAACATTTTACATTTAAAATCATCTTGGAAAGCACATTATACCTTTTCACAAGGTATATCTTGAAAACATAAATCCTATACCCATCACGAGTACGATATGCATAATGTCATATAAAACCATGAACATATCCTCATATTTCTCTTAGGATGGAAGCTAGCTAGGCGACCATCCGTCCTTGTCATCTCCCATTTCAGAGAGGGCACCGCCGGCCTTGGGCCTATCTTAGCGACTTGGCCACATTAAAGGGGGACAATCGGACAACTTATACCTTTCAAGTGGGCCTAGTACCTTGTGCATATGAACATTTCATAAATTCATCTTTAACATGCTAGCATGATTTTCACTCAGAAACTTGGAATCATAACATTTTTCATAACATTTATCAAAAGAAATTTCATAATATCATCTTGAAGTAAAGACATCATTTCAACACATATTTAACTAAGGAATGACCATCCTTAAATACAACTAAAATATTTTCAATATTTACATCAAATAGTTAGTACAAAAATCACATTTATTTAAAGCAATTTAGAAAAGCAAAAATCATTTAGAAAATTTGCTTGCTTACCTGTTTCACTTTAGCTTTCCACGTCTGCTTTTTCTTTGCCCTTGCCTACACGAGAATAATATAATTTTTCATATATTTCTCTTACTTGCATCCCTCTTAGTTTTTCAACCCATTTTCATTAACATATATCATTCATATGACTTCTCAAGTTATTAGATACATATATAGCACATATTTGCATATTTCATCAGTTAACACATAACATATTTGTTGGAAATATGTGGAAAACAAGTTAAATCTATGTTTTGATGATTAACAAATCAATTTGAGTAAGTCTTGGCTACTAACATGTTTGTGGATATGTTTAAGGGATATACATTTGAAGAACATAAAGCATGGAAGGCCAAGTCGTTCCCCAAGTCGACTCCAAGATCGACTTCAAGAAGCCAAATCTGTCCAGAGTTGAAAATGGGAGAAGAACAAGTGAAGTCGCAGGCCAAGTCGACTCCACTTGCGACTTGGGAAGCCAAGTCGCAAACGAAGTCGACTCCAGCATCGACTTCAGTCGGGAGATTCACTCCAGAGCTGAATTTAGGATGGAAGAATGCCGAAGTCGCAGTCGAAGTCGACTCCAGTTGCGACTTGGGCGAAGTTGCAGGAGAAGTCGACCCCAAGTTCGACTTGATGCTCTCAAGCTCAAAGATGCAGTTTCAAGTTCATTCCAAGAGTCAACTTGAGTGTTCTCAAAACCAAAATCAAAGGTGCAAGATCAACTTAAATCTATCAAGTCCAAAGCAAAGCTCCAAGCTTATCTCAAGATGAAGAAAGTCATGATATGACAACCAATCCAAGTTCAAGATACCAAGAAATTATTCAATGATTCAAGTTCTCCTCAAGATTCACAAGGTTCAAGCTAATCCAAGAAGAATCAAAGACATGCTCTTCAAGATTGACAAGATCTACAAGTATGAGGAGCCATTCTAGAATGAAATCAATTAAAGGAAAGAAGCCTAAACAAAACAAAGCAATCTTCAAAGTTTTCAAGATCATCAAAGCCAACTGACAAGGTGAAGTCGCACCCGAAGTCGACTTCACCTGCGACTTGGGTCAAGTCGATGCCCAAGTCGACCTTATCTGGAACTTGAAGTCGCTACGAAGAAGCGAAGTCGCAACCGAAGTCGACTCCATCTGCGACTTGGGCGAAGTCGCATCCGAAGTCGACTCCACATGCGACTTGGGTCACAACGGTCGGATATTATTTGAACGTTGGCGCATTTAATGCGCGCCAACCACCTTCTAACGTTCGGATTCCCTCCACAATTATAAAAGGGAGTTATTGTGGACGAGGAAAGTAGCTGAGAAACATTAAGTGTGCTTAACTCCTATATTCAAGAGCTCTAAAGAGATCAAGTCATTCAAAGAGGAAGAACTTTGCTTCAAACTGCAAGAGCCAAACTTCTGAATCATCAAAGCCAATACTACGAGTTCTTCTCTGCGCCAAATTGTTTCTACACAACTGTAAAGTGTAGTTTCTTTTAATTGTTTCTTTTTGTTGTATTGAACTTGATTTAGCTTGGGTAGCTAAGATCAAGTGAAAGCAAAGTAGTGTGTGATTGGAGTGGGACTCGTCACCTACTTGTGCTGTGTTATATGCCCCCTAGAGCTAGAATCTAGAAGAGAGCAAGAGGCTCTGGTTGTTAATGCCCCCTAGAGCTGGAATCTAGAAGAGAGCAAGAGGCTCTGGTTGTATATGCCCCCTAGAGCTAGAATCTAGAAGAGAGCAAGAGGCTCTAGTTGTATTTGCGGAATACAATAGTGGAACCCAAGTCACAAGGAGTGTGAGCTTGGAAGAGTGGAGTAGGGAGGTTGCCCGAACCACTATAAAAACCTTGCCTGCTTGATTTATATTTCTGCTCTCTACATTATTTTGCTTTCCATTTAGTTTCTTCATTAAGGGGACTAGATTAATCCGGGGTAAAGTTTCTGTTTAAGTTATAAATTTTTAATTACCCAATTCACCTCTCCCCTCTTGGATTTTGCCATTAACTCGGGACCAACAAGTGGTATCAGAGCGGGTCTTTGAGTTTTTACCAAAGAAATCTATTATCATGGCATCCCAATCTACTTCCGTTCCCGCATTTGCTGAAGGCCAATCTTTTACAAGGCCACCATTGTTTGATGGGAACAACTTTGGTTATTGGAAGCTTCGTATGAAGCAACTCATCATGGCTACAGATATGGACTCTTGGATTGCTATCCAAGATGGTGTAATTTTGCCAACTGATGACAGAGCTCCCAAATGGACCGAAGAGGAAGTAAGAACTGTAAAGAGCAATGCTAAGGCTATAAACTCACTATTTTGTGCTCTTACAGCTTCCGAATATGATAGAGTATCTTTTTGCCTAACCGCTAAAGAAATATGGGATACTCTAACATCTATCTATGAAGGAACCTCTCAAGTCCAAGGGACTAGAAGAAACATTCTGATAGGAGAGTTGGAAAGCTTTAGAATGTTAGAAACGGAAAATATTTCTGAGATGTTTGCAAGATTTTCTAAGATTACTAATGCTTTGAAAGGTCTTGGAAAGGCTATCTCTGAATCTGAACAGGTTATGAAGATACTGAGAGCTCTACCGGAATCTTGGACTCCAAAGATTACGGCAATTGAAGAAGCCAAAGACCTAAATACACTAAAGCTAGAAGATCTTATAAGCTCATTAATATCACATGAGCTAATCAAGAGAAGAAATTAAGATCAACACAAAGGAAAGAAAGTCATTGCATTAAAAGTAGCACACAACTCAGAAGAATCTACCTCCTTGTCTCACAATGACAATGAAGACATAGCACTACTCACTCACAAATTCTGGAAATTTGTGAGAAAAGAAAGGAACTTCAAAGACCTCAGAGAAAGATCACGAAGAGAGAAGAAGAAGGAACCAACAAAGTGCTATAGATGCGAAGGTGTGGGACATATGCAATCTCAATGTCCTACACCGGAAGAGAGGAAGGAAGGACATGAAGGTAGAAAATACCAAAGACCAAAGGGAAGAGGCATGTACGTCAATGAAGAGACTTCATCAACAAGTAGCTCTTCAACCGACGATTGCGATGCAGCAAACTGCGCAAGAATATGCTGCATGACACGGATCGAACAAGAAGAAGAATTGTTTTGCTTAAACACAACTGAAGTTTTGGAAGAACAAACCATCTCAACAAAATGCACGAGCAATGAAGAGGTAACTTCCAAACCTTGCTATTCTCAATCAAATTATTCTTCTTTTCATGATTGCCTCAAATGTGCTGAGTTAGAAGAACTACAAATTGCTTATGATTCATTATATGAGGAAATCAAAAAGCTAGGAAACAAGTTATCATTAAAGAGACAACAATGTAACTTCGTTATTATTGAAAATGGAAAACTAGCTGAAAAATCAACAAAACTGAAAGAAGAAAATAAATCATTGTTGAAAGAGATAGAAAAATTGAAAAAGGAGAACGAATCATTAAATGAATCATTAGCAAAGTTCTCTAATCCCGGAGAAAATGTGAAGATGTTTCTGAACATGACTGCTCAAACAAATAAAAGAGGCCTTGGATATTATACTTTTGAGCAAAAAGAAAGTGGCAAATCAAATGTACCGACACTTGGGAAATATCAAACCAAAACTGCACCTATATACAAGCCACAAAGGAAAAATGTTATGTGGACTAGAAAGCCAACATTTGAACCAAAATATACTTGGAGGCCTACTCCTAGACTACCATTGGCTTGCAATTTCTGCAACAAAATGGGTCATAAAGCCTATAAGTGTAATTTTAAGAAATTGTATGACCATGGTGCGAAATTAGTTTGGATTCCAAGGAACACAAGATTTGGGCTTTCTAAGTTAGAGCAACAAAAATTGAATCATATTACTAACCCAAATGGACCCATAAAATGGGTACCACAGAGATAAGATTTATTCCTTTATTTTTTATACTTGTTTCAAGGCAAAGGCAAACAATGTATGGTTCATGGACAGCGGTTGTTCAAGGCATATGACCGGAGAAAGAAGTCTATTTCACAAACTTAAGCCTTGCAACGACGGAACGGTTGCCTTTGGTAATAATGAGAAAGGTAAAATTAAAGGTAAAGGAAATATTTATAGTATTTCAAATGCATGCATGGAGGATGTTTTGTTTGTTGAAGGACTCAAGCATAACCTAATGAGCATTAGTCAATTATGTGATAAAGGATACAAGGTTGTGTTTGAATCATCTATATGTAATGTATTTGATGGAGAACATATCATGTTTAGTGGAAAAAGACATGGAAATGTATATTTGGTTTCACTTGACGAATTAGATGGTCAATGTCTAATGGCCATTGATAATGATCCATGGGTTTGGCATAAAAGGCTTGGACATATAAACATGGGAAATATAAAGACCCTATGGAAAAAGAGTTTGGTAGAAGGATTACCAAGATTGAAATATGACAAAGACAAAATTTGCAAGGCATGTCAATTATCTAAACAACCTAAGATGCCTTTCTCTACCAAAAAGGAAATCTCCACCACTAGGCCACTTGAATTGCTACACATGGATCTATATGGGCCATCCGATATTTTAACCATTGGTGGAAAGAAATATGTATTTGTTATTGTTGATGATTTTTCAAGATTCACATGGATAATTTTCTTAGCTAGCAAAGATGAAGCTTTCTCTATGTTTTCAACTTTTGTAAATTTGGTGCAAAATGAAAAACAAAGTACTATTATGACTATAAGAAGTGATCATGGTGGTGAATTTGAAAACAAATGATTCATAGAGTTATGTAATGAAAAAGGAATTCATCACACATTTTCTGCACCAAGAACTTCACAACAAAATGGAGTAGTTGAAAGGAAAAACAGAACTATACAAGAGATGGCTAGAACAATGCTAAATGAGAGCAAATTATCCAAGAAATTTTGGGGTGAAGCTGTAAGTACAGCTTGTCATGTTTTAAATCGAGTTACCATTAGAGCAATCTTGAAAAAGACCCCATATGAGCTATGGAAAGGAAGAAAACTAAATATCTCTTATTTTCATGCTTTTGGATGCCCATGTTATGTTTTGAACAATGGAAAAACCAACTTGGGAAAATTAGATGCTAAAAGTGATGAGGCAATATTCCTTGGTTACTCATCAAATAGCAAAGCATATAGAGTATTCAATAAACGAAACCAAGTTGTAGAAGAATCCATACATGTTGTATTTGATGAAACTAACCCATGCTACAAAAGAAAAGATGATTTAAGTGATGCAGATGATATAACAAGCGATTTTGAAAAACTGCATGTGGAAAAGCAAGAAGATTCTATGGAGGAAAGGGTAAGTGAAGGTAATAATTCCTACAAACCTCCAACTGATTTAAAATTCAAACATGCCCATCCAATTGAACAAGTTATAGGGAATGTATATGAAGGTGTAAAAACTAGAAGATCAAAACAAAATGTTTGTGGACAATACGCCTTTGTATCTAAAATTGAACCTTCTAATATTGATCAAACTCTTGATGATGAGAACTGGATTATAGCAATGCAAGAAGAGCTAAATCAATTTGAAAGAAACCAAGTTTGGCACCTTGTTCCTAGACCAAACGATTGTACTGTTATTGGCACCAAGTGGGTCTTTAGGAACAAATTAGATGAAAGTGGACTTGTAGTGAGAAACAAAGCTAGACTTGTGGTAAAAGGATACTCACAAGAAGAATGAATAGATTTTGAGGAATCCTATGCCCCGATTGCTAGATTAGAGGCAATTCGCATCTTACTAGCTTTTGCATCTCACATGAACTTTAAATTGTTTCAAATGGATGTTAAAAGTGCATTTCTGAATGGTTATATAAATGAAGAGGTGTATGTAGAACAACCACCTGGATTTGAGGAAAATGATCAATCTAAATTTGTATACAAGTTAACCAAAGCACTATATGGATTAAAACAAGCTCCAAGGGCTTGGTATGATAGACTAAGTAAATTTCTGATTGATCATGATTTTCAAAAAGGAAAGGTAGACACCACTTTGTTTATCAAGTATAAAGAAAAGGATATATTGATCATTCAAATTTATGTTGATGATATCATTTTTGGTGCTACTAATGAGATTCTTTGTCAAGAATTTTCTGAGCTTATGCAGAAAGAATTTGAAATGAGCATGATGGAGAGCTAAACTTCTTCCTTGGACTGCAAATCAAGCAATTAAATGAAGGAATCTTCATTAACCAGTCCAAGTATATCAAAGAAATGCTGAAGAAGTTTGGCATGGAGAACATCAAAGGAGCAAACACGCCAATGAGCTCAACAATCAAAATCGACAAAGATGAAAAAGGAAAAATAGTTGATTTGAAATTGTATAGAAGCATGATAGGTTCTTTGTTGTATTTAACTGCTTCTAGGCCTGATATATTGTTTAGTGTGTGTATGTGCTCTAGATTTCAATCATGTCCAAAAGAATCACACTTGGTAGCTGTGAAAAGAATTTTCAGATACTTAGTTGACACTACCAACATAGGACTTTGGTATCCAAAGGGCTCTAATTTTGATCTAATCGGCTACTCGGATGCGGATTTTGCCGGTTACAAAGTAGATAGAAAGAGCACTAGTGGAACATGTCAATTTCTTGGAAGCATGTTGGTTTCATGGTTTTCAAGAAAACAAACTAGTGTTGCTCTATCTACGGCGGAAGCTGAATACATTGCCGCCGGGAGCTGTTGTGCCCAATTACTTTGGATGAAACAGCAACTTAGGGACTATGGCATGGATTTTAAAGATATACCCATTAAATGTGATAATACTAGTGCCATATGTTTAACTAAAAATCCAGTCTTGCATTCTAGGACCAAGCATATAGATCTTAGACACCATTTCATTAGAAAACATGTAGAAAATCATGACATATGTTTGGTATATGTAAGAACCGAGGATCAAATTGCAGATATATTCACAAAACCCCTAGCAAAAGAAGCATTTTAGAAGATTAGAAATGACATGGGAATGATTGATTTAACTTAGCATAAACTTAGGGGGAGCACCTGTTTAGGGGGAGCAAACCCACCTCTCTCTTTACCCTCTAACTTTTTGATATATTGAGAAAAAGGGGGAGAAGAATAGGATTTGAGAGGGAGAAGAGTAGGACAAAGGAGGAGGAGAGTAGGATATGGTTGGGGAGAAGAGTTTAAATGTTTTCAACTTTAAAATTTGCATGAGCATATGTTTGTTGAATGTTAAAAGTTTGCTAATCATGTTATTTTTACGTTATTGAAAGGTATACACTCAAATCGGTTTTGTCAATCATCAAAAAGGGGGAGATTATTGGAAATATGTGGAAAACAAGTTAAATCTATGTTTTGATGATTAACAAATCAATTTGAGTAAGTCTTGGCTACTAACATGTTTGTGGATATGTTTAAGGGATATACATTTGAAGAACATAAAGCATGGAAGGCCAAGTCGTTCCCCAAGTCGACTCCAAGATCGACTTCAAGAAGCCAAATCTGTCCAGAGTTGAAAATGGAAGAAGAACAAGTGAAGTCGCAGGCCAAGTCGACTCCACTTGCGACTTGGGAAGCCAAGTCGCAAACAAAGTCGACTCCAGCATCGACTTCAGTCGAGAGATTCACTCCAGAGCTGAATTTAGGATGGAAGAATGCCGAAGTCGCAGTCGAAGTCGACTCCAGTTGCGACTTGGGCGAAGTTGCAGGAGAAGTCGACCCCAAGTTCGACTTGATGCTCTCAAGCTCAAAGATGCAGTTTCAAGTTCATTCCAAGAGTCAACTTGAGTGTTCTCAAAACCAAAATCAAAGGTGCAAGATCAACTTAAATCTATCAAGTCCAAAGCAAAGCTCCAAGCTTATCTCAAGATGAAGAAAGTCATGATATGACAACCAATCTAAGTTCAAGATACCAAGAAATTATTCAATGATTCAAGTTCTCCTCAAGATTCACAAGGTTCAAGCTAATCCAAGAAGAATCAAAGACATGCTCTTCAAGATTGACAAGATCTACAAGTATGAGGAGCCATTCTAGAATGAAATCAATTAAAGGAAAGAAGCCTAAACAAAACAAAGCAATCTTCAAAGTTTTCAAGATCATCAAAGCCAACTGACAAGGTGAAGTCGCACCCGAAGTCGACTTCACCTGCGACTTGGGTCAAGTCGATGCCCAAGTCGACCTTATCTAGAACTTGAAGTCGATACGAAGAAGCGAAGTCGCACCCGAAGTCGACTCCATCTGCGACTTGGGCGAAATCGCATCCGAAGTCGACTCCACATGCGACTTGGGTCACAACGGTCGGATATTATTTGAACGTTGGCGCATTTAATGCGCGCCAACCACCTTCTAACGTTCGGATTCCCTCCACAATTATAAAAGGGAGTTATT
This sequence comes from Annona cherimola, assembly GCA_030490835.1. NCBI lineage: Eukaryota > Viridiplantae > Streptophyta > Magnoliopsida > Magnoliales > Annonaceae > Annona > Annona cherimola. Next base: position 58,165,924 of record CM059976.1, read on the forward strand.
GTGGACGAGGAAAGTAGCTGAGAAACATTAAGTGTGCTTAACTCCTATATTCAAGAGCTCTAAAGAGATCAAGTCATTCAAAGAGGAAGAACTTTGCTGCAAACTGCAAGAGCCAAACTTCTGAATCATCAAAGCCAATACTACGAGTTCTTCTCTGCGCCAAATTATTTCTACACAACTGTAAAGTGTAGTTTCTTTTTGTTGTATTGAACTTGATTTAGCTTGGGTAGCTAAGATCAAGTGAAAGCAAAGTAGTGTGTGATTGGAGTGGGACTCGTCGCCTACTTGTGCTGTGTTATATGCCCCCTAGAGCTAGAATCTAGAAGAGAGCAAGAGACTCTGGTTGTTAATGCCCCCTAGAGCTGGAATCTAGAAGAAAGCAAGAGGCTCTGGTTGTATATGCCCCCTAGAGCTAGAATCTAGAAGAGAGCAAGTAGCTCTAGTTGTATTCGCGGAATACAATAGTGGAACCCAAGTCACAAGGAGTGTGAGCTTAGAAGAGTGGAGTAGGGAGGTTGCCCGAACCACTATAAAAACCATGCCTGCTTGATTTATATTTCTGCTCTCTACATTATCTTAATTTCCATTTAGTTTCTTCATTAAGGGGACTAGATTAATCTGGGGTAAAGTTTCTGTTTAAGTTGTAAATTTTTAATTACCCAATTCACCCCTCCCCCTTGGGTTTAGCCATTAACTCGGGACCAACAATATTCAATCCCATAAGTTGGGTAACCATTCAACCATATAATAATCATCCAATAAGTATTATTTACAGGTTCATTAACCTCAATTTATCATTTTTTACTCCTTTTCCAAAATTCACACATCGGTGCCCGTTTTAAGCACACGTTATCGCCTTAGGCTTCATTAATCAATTCAAAAATTTGAAATTAACATCATGAAATTCTAAAAAGATATATAATAATGAAATTCACCATAAGTTCATGCATTTTTTGCACAAAATTAAATTTCATAAGTCATTTATCATCCTTGCATATCTATCCCTTCACATATGCCCATTTGGCAACACATATATAATACATTTCATAAAAATTTTCAAGTCAACAGTTTAATACATATTTCAGCATGATAATTATCCTTAATTATCACTGTATTTAGGGTGTTTTTATGGAATTTAAATCCACTAATCATAGGTTCCCAAAACAGCAACTTTAGAACCCATTTTTCACACGTTTAACGTATCTTTTAACACATAACCCTAAGAAGTTTTATAAATCCAAATTTTCAGCAATTAATCCTAATTTTATTAATCCAAATCTAGGGTATTAACACATATTTAACATTCATACATTAACACCCCTCGAAACAGCAAGTTATTTACCCGTTTCGGTCCTGTTTCCACTTCATTTAGACATTGTTTCATAAAATCCATAAAAATCAGATTTAGGGCTTATCTTCTTAAATATTTTTGGGGATTACTAATACCCTAACCCTAGGGTATTTTACCCTACATAGCATCCATAAATCATGCAATCTCATTTTCATACCATTTTTAGCATCAAAATGAAGAAATCGGGTCATATACTTCACTTTGCATTCCATAGTTTCTAAAATTCATAACTTAAGCATTAATTAACATATGTATTTCATTAAAAAAAATTTCATAACCTAAACATATCATCAATCCAAAACAGAAACTTTTCATGGGAATTTAGAGTTTATCAAGTTGAATTTTCAACTCAATACCACTCTAAACTTCACTTCTACCATCTAAAACATGGAAATTCATTCATATAGCTTAATACTCATTCCATTTTCAATCAAAGGGAATGTTAAACTAATTTTTTAAGGAACTTCATGCAGTAATTTCATATTCAAACTTTGGAGTTTAAAACGCAAGATGAACAACTCAAATCAACACATGAACTTACTTGTTTGATGCAACCAAACCCTAAAACACTTGAGATGGATTTTTCTCCTCCAATTTCCTTTTCTTTTCCCCTTATTTTTATTATATTTTCTTCTTCCTTTGCTGTATAAAATGGGGACGTGAGAGCTTTTCTTGGGGGAGAAGAATTTCAGCACTTAGAAATTTTTCTAAGCCTCAACTCATGTGACCGTGCATTTCTTTTATAGTGCTGGATTTATCCAGCTGTGGGTCCCACTTTTGGAGCTGATTTTCCACACCATTTAATGTGATTTTATCCCCCTCATGTGCTGGTTAATTCATAGCCTGGTAAAATAAATTTTTACCATTTTTCAAAAAACAAAATTCTGCTCACATCTTGATCGTGCACCTATCCAGCAGATCACATCCATTGCTGCCTCCATTTTTCCAGAATTTTTTCATTTTTTTAATAATCACATTTTAAGGGTAAATCATACACATAATTATCATTTAATTCATGCATTAATTGGGCATTAAAAAAATTTAGCAAAAATGGCAGCAACCACACATACCATTGCATGTCACTTGCCTCTATATGTTGTCCACGTTTTCACCTTCATGGCAGCTGCATTTGATAATTTTTTTGTAGGGAATTTTGCATGATTAAATGCACATTCTGGTGTCCCTACATGTCAGCTACATGTGTGTATATTTTATAAAATAAAAAATTTAAAATAAACAGCAATACAGCCCCTTGGACGTCCCTATAGTGACACATCACTTATGCTCATTTTGAGCATTTTGTAGCTTCATTATGGTGGGTGTCCTTTGTTGGATAATTCTTGCATTTTTGTATTGTATATAAATGTGTAAAATACCCTGAAATGAGCTGCATTTGACACCTAATTTTTCATTAAAATCATGCATTTATTCCATGTACTCTAGCATTTAATGAATGGTACTTTTGAGGTGCAATAGTCAACCATGCTCAACGTTTTCAACGCAGGTATTTTCTTAACTTGTTATACTTAATCTAGACCATCCAAAATGTACATCTCATAATTTCATTCAACTATTTCAAATTTCATCGCAATCCAATTTTTCTAGCTCAAGTTATAGCCGTTTAAAGTTAACTGTTGGATTTGAGATATAATCAATAAATCATTACACTCATTTCATCAAGAATTTTCATAATCCAATAATTCCATGATACCAAGCCCAACATCATCAACTTCAATCTCAAATTTCACTTGAATTTGCCTTAAAGGCATTGAGTTATGAATTTTTTAATGTTTTTCCACTTAACTTAACAATTACCATTCCAATGCTCATAATTCATATTAAATAATGGAAAATGATTATCCATGATGTATTTGCACATTTCAATCAACAACAATTTACTCTAATCCCATTGTCCCATATTAGCTCGAAATGATTACTTAAGTCATCATTGCTAATCCTTAGCCCTAACTGCAATAATTAGCAAAATTACATAATCATTCAAAATTCACTAATTACACATATAAATGTCATATACATGATCAATGCATACATATGGGTTCTACATAGGTTGGGTTTCAGAATTGCTGTGATTTTCCATAGCTTTTTTTTTACGCGAACCTTGCCATTTGTTGATGCCAAGTCCCGGTTACTCAGCTTAAGTCAACCACCTCCTTTTTCTTTTTCTTATTTTGTTTAGGGGTACTGAACATGCCAGTGTGATTTATGTGAAATAATACCATTTCTGAACCCATTAAAGTACTTGGTCAGCATTTATTTACTTTAGTTCTCATCATTTCAGTCTGGATGATGTACATGTAATTGAATTAGAACAATGTATTATAAAATTCATTTTAATTCTTTTACATGTCAATTTCAACTTGCTTTTGTACTTGGTTCTCAATCTAAATTGTCCATTCTTTCATGAATTCAATTTCAAGTCAACATTAATCACAACCTTGCACATTTTCAATAAGATGGATTGAAATAAAGATAACTTTCATTAGCTGGAATTGACATAAGCAATGTAAACATGAAATAAAACATGAAAAACTAACCTATGGTTAAGAATTATACACCCCCCCAAACTTGAGAGATGCATTGTCCTCAATGCATGATGACCTAGAATGACCTAATAAAGGAAATACAATGAAAAGCAAAAATAAAAACAAAATGAAAGGACCGGGACTCCCTTAAGAATCAGACTCGGTGGCATCCTCATCTTCGCTGTCGTCTGGCTGGGGCTGGGATGGTTATCTGAAGCAGGCTTGGATCTCCGATGGCATCGATGGGAAAGGCGAGAGGGTGGAGACGTCGATCTGGCGGTCCTCCACAATCCATAGTAGGTAGGCCTCCATTGCCCTGTCATGCTGATGCTTACACCTGGCTTGGGCCGCAACCAAGTTCTCCAGGTTGGTTAACCGCTCACCCATGAATAGCGGCTGCGAGGAGGGACTGCTGGTGGAGCTGCTCTGGGTGCGGTAGGAGAGGTCGCCGATGATTGCCTAACAGTTCAGGACCTCCTCCGTCTACTCTCATCTAACGCCGACCCTCTTGCAAAGCCCGGTGATAAGTGAAGGGAAGTAGTAGCTACCCTAGGGTGCAGTCGCGCAGGCACAAATCTGCTGGTAGATAAGCCGGCCCATGTCAATCGTCACGCCGCTGTAAATGGCATGGAGAAGCAATGCTCTGTCTATTGTCACTTCACTGACGTGGGTCGACGGCATCATCCGGGCCGAGATAGAATGGAAGAACATCCGCCCGTCAAACATCATCTCACTGCTCTTGAAGGACGTGAGGTGTCCTCCCATAGACTTCCATGTCGGAGGTCATTCGTAGAGATGCATGGTAATGGAGTTGACATCTCGGTCTTCTCCCACCAAAAACTCCTCGTACTGGTCCGGGTGATCAAAAGAACACAACCCGTAGTAGGAGTTGATCGCCTCAGCATGGAATGGGACGATCTTGCCCCGGACCTTCACCCTGCCCTGCTCATGTTCCACCGCATTAGCGTAAAACTCTTTTACCACTGGGACGATCGCAAACTCTAGCTGTGCAAGGAATTTCTGCCAACCTCGAGCATTCAATGCATTGATGAAATTATCAGAGAAAGCAGTAATCTTGATTCCTCATTCTGGAATCGGATGTCGCTTTTGAAGTGAATCTGTGTACCGCTTAAACGCCTGAGCGGACACGAATCCGTTGGTGTCAAATTCCGTGGGCTCTTGAGTTTTCTTCCTCTTAGCCGATGATGATGAAGCCATGTCTCAAATAATCCTTGCAATCACAAATCCAAAAACAACTAAACAATCCAACCTCCACAAAGTGCACCCAAATCAATCCACACATAGTCACCAAGCCGACCTCCACAAAGCCAACCACCAAAACCGACAATCACCAAGCAATTCAACCGCCCAAGCCAATCTCCAATCTGCCGACCAATCCACAAATCCAATCCAAACTTCCACCCAAACAATCACCAAACAACTTTAAAGCAAGGAAAATGTGTCAAAGATGAAGAATTTTTTTTACCCTCAGAAGCTTTGCACTTGAAATTTGACACTGATGTTGTTTCTGAACTGGCGCCAGGGCTCGAGGCAGCGGCGCCTAGGCACCGATCTGCTGTCAACAAGTTTCCGGCGCCGGACGAAGAAGATGAAGATGGATTAGCTTAAAATGGAGCCCAAATCACAGGGAAAATGATGGAAACCAAATGTGGTGGTGTTGCTTAAGATTTGGTGTTGAAAAAATGGTTTTTTGGATGGATTTGATTGGATCTAGGCAAAGGAGGAAAGGGGTGAAAATGGAATGGTTGGAACGGATGGAATGGAGGGATGATTTCTTGGTGAAATGGCATTGGATTGGAGTTGAAATGGCTTAGAATCAATGGGATATTGATTGGGAATGAGAAAGAGGGTTTTTCGGCGCCGGGGCGTGGGGTTTAGGGTTTAGAACCCTAACCCCAGACTTTATAAAGCAAAAAAAATAAAAAGCCCACGACCCGGCGCCGGGACGCCAGTTTATCCTCTGTGTTCTTCGGGATCATCATCACAGCGCTGGGGCGCCCCCATGCTGCGCTTAAGAACCGATGCCTTTCATCAGTTTTTGAAATTTTTCTCCAGTCTACTTCCAAGCATGATCCTTGTGAAATTATGCTCCTAATTATTTTCCTGAAAATAAAAATAAAAACCCAAAATAAAAAAAAACGCAAATCAAAATGAAACTGAGCAATGGGTTGCCTCCCATTCAGCGCTAAGCTTAAGTCCTCAACCCGACGTTCCTGCTGTTCAATCTTCTTTCAGTTTCACCACCTCGAACTCCCTACCATTTGGACTACAACATGGAGGTTCAGGTCTAATCTTTGCCCGTTGGTCCATTGAGTCATGCCAAGTTTGACTTTCCGGCAGGTGGAATAGGGGCATTTGGATATGAAAATGTCCAGTATTCTGAATTGTATCCCCTTCTATTCCACCATTGGCTTTATCTTCCATGTCCTGGCTTTCCACCGGCTCGGTCAATCGTTCGAGCCCGATGTGATCAGCGAGTCAATCTTTAGTATAAGCAGATAACTTGCGACCCTTATTTTCAATCTTCTCTGGGTTCTTCTCAATACCAGTCGGGGAAAACTCTTGAACCCTTGAATTGACCATATCAATCATTAGGCAATCCTCTGAATCAGTTGGGTTCTGTATTGACTTGAGCAAATTGAACGTGACTTTTTCATTTTGCACTTGCATGGTTAATTCTCCGGCTTGTACATTAATTATTGTGTTGCTCGTTGCGAGGAAAGGTCGACCTAGAATTGTTGACACATCTCGATCTTTTTCATAATCCAGGATAATAAAATCAGCAGGAAAGATGAACTTGTCCACCTTGACAAGGACATCCTTGATGATACCTTCCGGATATGTCATGGACCGGTCCGCCAGTTGCAACATGACTGTCGTAGGTCGAGCTTCCCCGATGCCTAATTTTCTAAAAATTGACGTGGGCATGAGATTAATGCTGGCTCCCAAGTCACATAGGGCTCTCCCAAAGCATTGGTTTCCAATTATTCATGGGATAGTGAAACTGTTGGTCCCGAGTTAATGGCAAAACCCAAGAGGGGAGGGGTGAATAGGGTTCTTATAAAATTCTTTGGTAAATTAAAACTTAACCCCTTGAAAGCTTAATCCCCTTGATTGAAACAAATAGGGAGCAATGAAATAGTGAAAGCAATAAGGTAAACAGTAGGCAAGATTTATAGTGGTTCGGGCAACCTCTCCCTACTCCACTCTTCCAAGCTCACACACCGTTGTGACTTAGGTTCCACTATGTATTCCGCGAATACACTTAGAGACTCCGCTCTCTTCTAGATTCCAGCTCTAGGGGGCATACACAAACAGAGCCTATGCTCTCTTCTAGATTCTAGCTCTAGGGGGCTTGTACACTTGATACAAGTAGGTGATGAGTTCAACTCCAATCACAACTCTACTTGCAACGTCTTGGTTTGTTACAACAAACTCAAACCAAGACCAATAACAAAGAGTAATGAAAATAAAGAAGATCTACACTTTGTAGAGTTGTGTAGGGAAGATTGAGCTTGAGGAAGAACTTGTAGATGCAACCGGTCGTATGTCGTTGAAGCTACTTGCAACTTGAAGCTCTTTCTTCCTTTGAAAATGTATAGATCACTCAAATTTAGAGAAAAGCAAATGGGAGCTCTTGTTTGCACTTCTTTTCTCTCTTTAGACAATGTAGTGTCTCTATTCTCGTTTGCTTGAGTGTCTATTTAGAGAATGGGGAAAATTTGAACGTTATAGAAGTGGTTGGCGCGTAATAAATGTTCCAACGTTCAAAAATTCGAACGTTGGTTCCCCGAGTCGCAGGTGGAGTCGACTTCGTCTACGACTTGGCTTCCCAAGTCGCAACTGGAGTCGACTTCGTGTGCGACTTCAGTTCCGCGTTTCTCAAGTCTGAGTCTGGGTCGACTTAGTTTCAGACTTGACCTCAAGTCGATATTGGAGTGGACTTGGGTTGCGACTTGACCTGTCTTTGTGCTGAAATTTGCTTGGTCTTTATTTGATTTCCTCTAGCTTGCTTAGCTTTCTTTCTTGAATCTTCTTACTTCTGAAATGGCTTCTTATATTCGTAAATCTTCTTGAAGGACTTGTCTTAGATAGTAGTCTTCATGACTTGAACTTCTTCATCTTCAACTTATGTTCGAAGCTGTGCCTTGGACTTGAGAATTGATAATGAGATTGTACCTTTGATTTGGATTTGAAAAATCCCAAGTTGATCTTGAAAATGAGCTTGAGTCTGTATTTTGGTCTTTGAAGAACTCAAGTCGAACTCGGGGACGACTTCATCTGCGACTTCACCCAAGCCGCACCTGGAGTCGACTTCGTCTGCGACTTCGGCATTTTTGTGCCCCAAAATCAGCTCTGGAGTGTTTTTGCCGTCTGAAGTCGATGTTGGAGTCGACTTCATTTGCGACTTGGCTACCCAAGTCGCAAGTGGAGTCGACTTGGCCTGCGACTTCACCTGCTTTTCCTTCCATTTTGAATTTTGTTGTGTGGTCTGTTTTGGAGTCGAATATGGAGTCGACTTTGGGATCGACTTCACCCTAAGTCGAAGTCCAAGTCTACTTGGATATCGACTTGGCTAATTCATTCCTTAAATCATTAAGCAAAGTCATTAGTAATCACCTTATACTCAATTTTAACTTTGTTAATCATCGAAACTCATGTTTTGGTCAATTTTGTTTTGCTTTAAACATTGTTTCCAACAATCTCCCCCTTTTTGATGATTGACAAAACTAAATTGAGCTTGTACCTTTCAAGATAATCATATTCATATAGTTTTCAAAACAGATCATAACTTTCAAACAGAGTATAGTAAATAGCAAGCATGAAACACATATATGAGCATAAACAATTTCATAAATCAATACAGATTACACTGTAAAGCAAAAACGAAACCTAGATACAAACTACCCGACCCAAAATGCTAAAAAAAACTCTCAAAAACAACTTTATCCTATCTCCCCCTTTTTGTCAATCCTTCAAAAACGGCTCAATTACCAAGGATTTGGTGAATTGAAATTTGGAAATGGGATATGATGATTGAATGGGTTTGATGGGTCGAACATGAGCTGATGAGTAAAATGAAGAGACAGGTGCGGGAGTTGGATCTCGATGAACTGATCCGGATTCAAATGGATCAAGTTCAGGTATGGGCTGATTTCGGTGTTGCCCAGATGCGAGATGATATCGAATGGTACGCATTTCCCGATCGATACGATCTTGGCGGGAATGCATATCCATGATAGCTGTGAGGACCCCGGAGACGAGACTTGTGATTCTATTCTCTTGTTGACCCATTTCTCCTCGTAGGGCAGCTATCTCATCTCGAATAGTCTATAAACTGGTTTCTTGGGATGAAGGTTGAGGTACCGGATCTGGAATGGCAGATCCCTGTGGAGAGAAGGATCCATGCGACATAGGAGAGGCGGGCTCCTCATGAATGTCCTGTGGTGGAGCAGGTGGTGCCTCTGGAGGCTGCTCCCCCACAGTATGTGCTTGTCCTTCTTCAGGAGTCTCTACTTCCGCCCTAAGCTCATTTACATTGATCTTCATTCTCTGGATCAATGCCTTATTGATTGCATTGGTGGATTTCAATACTTCGAAGGGCTCACCTTCAATATCCACCCTGAAATGCTCAAGGATCTTCGTGATCCGGGTACCATAGGGTAGGACTCCCCATGGATTGTCCTTTCTGCAACTAAGGGCTTCAAGGAATAAACGGGGAAGGCTGACTTTTACCCTGTTAACAATCTTCCATAGTATCCCGGCTTTTTGAGGATTCAAATGATTTCTTCCTCCGCCTTTGGGATATATGCAGTGAGCTATTAGCAGGCGTAGAACCCGCAGCCTTGGGGACAGATCCATGTAGTGTAAAAACTTGATCCTGGGATGATATTTGTTGCTCCGAGTGAGCTGATTGTATATCTGATCAAGTGAGAGATTTGCAGGAAGCGGCTCATCTACATGTGGTACCTCAAGTATCTGTCCGATATTGATCATAGCTCCTTCCAAACTTGGAGTTACTCCAATTCCAAAGAACATGCTAACTCCTTTTACAAAACTGCTGTAATATTCCTCATCCCATAGGTAATAGAAGATCCTGGTTAGATCTGGATAGACCCTTTCATCTTCCTTTAGTAGCTTGGTCCAACCTTGAAATTCCAAAAGATCTTCTATATCCGACCCATAATCTTTGAGAAACTTGAAATCAATGATCTTAGGGATGAATACCTTCCGTTCGTAGAAGTGCTTGTAGAACCGACTGTGCTGGAGTTTGGTTTTGAAATACGTAGTCGGCATCTTTAGTACTTGGGCTTTTGCAGCAATATTACCTCTTCTTCTTGCCCCAGATTGGGTGCTTTGTGAGGTTTGGGCTTGTTCCTCACGACCTGCTGTGTTTGACGGGGTTCCCGTTTGAAAACACACTCGGCGGCCTGTGGAAGTAGATGGTTCTTCCCGGGCTCGCTTTGAGGAAGTGCGTTGTCTCCTAGGCACTTCGTCGTCGGTATGGGATGTAGACTGTCTGGGAACTGGTTTGAGGGATGGTTTTGAGACAGCTAGTTTGGGAGGTCTGGACTTTGGAGCCATTGATTCAGGAATTTAGAGCGATGTAGAGAGAAGCTTTGAGACTGAAAAACTGAGCAGATAGAATGGAAGAATTGAAAGGAGAGACTAGGCAGAGCAAATAGATAGTGTAAGATGCTAGAAGTGCCGGAATCGCCGGAGGGAAAGAAGGAGGGAAAAAGGCAGTCGCCGGGAAATGCCGAAAAACAGAGAGAGAAGAATGGGCGGTCGTCGGAGAAAGAGAGAGAGAGAGATGCTGGATAGAAAATGCTGGATAGAAACTAGCCGGAGAATTGGAGAGGTGAAGGCGAGAAAATGCCGGAGAAAACAAAGGGGAAATCGCCGGAGTTTGCTGAAAACAAGGAAGACGGCGGGAGAAAGAGGAGGAAGAAGAAAGAAAAGAAGAGAGGAAGACGATCCGTCGCGCGCGAAGTCGACTTCGACCCCTCGGAGTCGACTTCGCTTCTCCCAAGTCGACTTCACTGGAGTCGACTTGACTCATCGACTTGACCCTTTTTAGATCAGATTTTCTTGTATAATTTTCCCTAATTTAATTCTATCATCCCCATATCATTTCTAATTTTATAAAATGATTCCTTTGCTAATGGCTTAGTAAAGATATCAGCAATTTGATCTTCAGTTTTCACATATTCTAAACAAATATCATGATTCTCAACATGTTCTCTAATAAAATGATGTCTTACATCTATATGTTTGGTTCTTGAATGCAGTACAGGATTCTTAGTCAAACATATAGCACTTGTATTATCACATTTAATAGGAATATTGAAATAATCAATGCCATAATCTTTTAATTGTTGTTTCATCCAAAGTAGTTGGGCACAACAGCTTCCGGCGGCTATATATTCGGCTTCCGCAGTAGATAGGGCAACACTGGTTTGTTTCCTTGAGTACCATGAAACCAACATATTTCTAAGAAATTGACAAGTTCCACTGGTACTTTTTCTATCTACTTTGTAACCGGTAAAATCCGCATCCGAATAGCCGATTAAATCAAATGTTGACCCCTTTGGATACCATAGTCCAAGATTGATAGTATTTATCAAATATTTAAAAATTCTTTTTACAGCCAATAGATGTGATTCTTTATGACATGCTTGAAATCTAGAGCACATACAAACACTGAATAAAATATCTGGTCTAGAAGCAATTAAATATAATAATGATCCTATCATGCTTCTATAGAGCTTTTGATCGATACATTTACCATTTTTGTGTGTGTCGATCTTGATCGTAGAACTCATTGGTGTATTTGCTCCTTTACCATTTTGCATTCCAAATTTCTTGAGCATTTCTTTGACATATTTGGACTGATTTAAGAATATCCCTTCTGTTTGCTGCTTGATTTGTGGTCCAAGAAAGAAATTTAATTCTCCCATCATGCTCATTTCAAATTCGCTCTGCATGATCTTAGAAAATTCTTGGCATAAAGTTTCATCAGTAGCTCCAAATATTATATCATCTACATAAATTTGGATAATTAAAATATTTTTACTTTTATATTTAATGAACAAAGTAGTATCAACTTTCCCTCTTCGAAACTCATGATCAATCAAAAATTTATTCAACCATTCATATCAAGCTCTTGGAGCTTGTTTTAATCCATATAATGCTTTGGTCAATTTATAACCATATTTCGATTGATCCTTTTCTTCAAATCCTGAGGGTTGTTTAATATATACTTCTTCATTCAAATATCCGTTCAGAAATGCACTTTTTACATCCATTTGAAACAATTTGAAATTCATATGAGAAGCAAATGCTAGTAAGATACGTATAGCTTCTAATCTAGCCGCAGGTGCATATGATTCTTCAAAATCAATTCCTTCTTCCTGGGAATACCCTTTAGCTACTAATCTAGCCTTGTTTCTAATTACAAGTCCGCTTTCGTCCAATTTGTTTCTAAATATCCATTTGGTACCAATAATGGTATGACCATTTGGTCTAGGAACTAAATGTCATACATCATTTCTTTCAAATTAATTTAGCTCTTCTTGCATTGCAATAACCCAGCTTTCATCATTAAGAGCTTGTTCAATGGTAGTTGGTTCGATCTTAGACACAAAAGCATATTGTCCACAAATGTTTTGCTTTGATCTTCTAGTTTTTATTCCTTCATACACATTTCCAATGACTTGCTCAATTGGATGGGCATTTTTGAACTTTAAATCAGTTGGAGGTTTGTAAGAGTCATTACCTTCACTTACCTCTTCCTCCATGAGATTTTTTGGCTTGAGCTCGATTTCCTTTGGTTGTTCTTTTCCTTTTGTTTCATCTGCATCACTTAATTCATCCTCCTTTCTAGGAGTTTGGTTAAACTCATCAAAGACAACATGTATCGATTCTTCTACAACTTGGTTTCGTTCATTGAATACTCTATACGCTTTGCTATTTGATGAGTAACCAAGGAATATTGCCTCATCACTTTTAGCATCTAGTTTTCCCAAGTTGGTTTTTCCATTGTTCAAAACATAGCATGTGCATCCAAAAGCATGAAAATAAGAGATATTTGGTTTTCTTCCTTTCCATAGCTCATATGGAGTCTTTTTCAAGATTGCTCTAATGTTAACTCGATTTAAAACATGACAAGATGTATTTACAGCTTCACCCCAAAATTTCTTGGATAGTTTGCTCTTATTTAGCATTGTTCTAACCATCTCTTGTATAGTTCTGTTTTTCCTTTCAACTACTTCATTTTGTTGTGGAGTTCCTGGTGCAGAAAATGTGTGATGAATTCCTTTTTCATTACATAGTTCTATGAATCGTTTATTTTCAAATTCACCACCATGATCACTTCTTATAGTTATAATAGTACTTTGTTTTTATTTTGCACTAAATTTACAAAAGTTGCAAACATAGAGAAGGCTTCATCTTTGCTAGCTAAGAGAATTATCCATGTGAATCTTGAAAAATCATCAACAATTACAAACACATATTTCTTTCCACCAATGGTTAAAATATCGGATGACCCATATAGATCCATGTGTAGCAATTCAAGTGGCCTAGTGGTGGAAATTTCCTTTTTGGTAGAGAAAGACATTTTAGGTTGTTTTGATAATTGACATGGCTTGCAAATTTTATCCTTGTCATATTTCAACTTCGATAATCCTTCTACCAAACTCTTTTTCCATAGGGTCTTTATATTTCCCATGTTTATATGTCCAAGCTTTTTATGCCAAACCCATGGATCATTATCAATAGCCATTAGACATTGACCATCTAGTTCATCAAGTGAAACCAAATATACATTTCCATATCTTTTTCCACTAAACATGATATGTTTTCCATCAAATACATTACATATAGATGATTCAAACACAACCTTATATCCTTTGTCACATAATTGACTAATTCTCATTAGATTGTGCTTGAGTCCTTCAACAAACAAAACATCTTCCATGCATGCATTAGAAATACTATAGATATTTCCTTTACCTTTAATTTTACCTTTCTCATTATTTCCAAAGGCAACTGTTCCATCGTTGCAAGGCTTAAGTTTATGGAATAAACTTCTTTCTCCGGTCATATGCCTTGAACAACCGCTATCCATGAACCATACATTGTTTGCCTTTGCCTTAAAACATATCTCTTGACTACTCGTGCAGTCCGTTGAAGTGGCTTGATCCTCCAAGGTTTCCATTGCAGCAAAGCATATGTCGGTGTTTGCTATGCAACAGATTCTTGCACAATCTACTTCGCATTCTTCACTTGAGGAGCTATTCGTTGTAGATTCTTCTTCATTTACGTACATGCCTCTTCCTTTGTTTCTTTGAAATCTTTTGTTGTCGCCTCGATCTTTTCTTTGTTCTTTTGCCTTGTTTTCTTCGGGCGTTGGACATTGGGCTTGCATGTGTCTCGAACCGCCGCATCGGTAACATTTTGTTGTTTCTTTCTTTTTCTCTTTGGAACTTCTTTCTTTAAAATTTCTGAAATTTCTGCCTTTCCTCACAAATTTTCTGAATCGTTTTGTGAGTAGGGCAATCTCATCGTCATTTTGTGAAGATGAAGTATCGTCTGAATCTTGTGCGGCTTTTAATGAAATTGCTCTTTTGCCTTTGTGATGATCTTCATTTCTTTTCTTAATTAGCTCATGTGACATTAATGAGCTAATTAGGTTTTCTAGCTTCAATGTGTTGAGGTCCTTAGCTTCTTCTATTGCAATAATCTTTGGAGTCCAAGATTCCGGTAGAGCCCTTAAAATCTTCATAACTTGTTCAGATTCAGATATAGCCTTTCCAAGACCTTTCAAAGCATTAGTAATTTTTGATAATCTAGCAAACATTTTAGAAATATTTTCTGTTTCTAACATTCTAAAATTTTCTAATTCTCCAATCAAAATGTTTCTTCTTGTCCCTTGGACTTGAGAAGTTCCTTCATAGATGGAGGTTAATGTATCCCATATCTCTTTGGCGGTTAAACAAGAGTATACTCTATCATATTCAGATGCCGTGAGAGCACAAAATAGTGAATTCATAGCTTTGGCATTGCTCTTCACGATTCTTACTTCCTCTTCGGTCCACTTGGAAGCTCTTTCATCGATAGGCAAAGTTACACCATCTTAGATTGCAATCCAAGAGTCCATGTCGGTAGCCATGATGAGTTGTTTCATTCTTAGCTTCCAATATCCAAAATTGTTCCAATCAAACGATGGTGGCCTAGTAAAGGATTGACCTTCGGCAAATGCGGGAACGGAAGTAGATTGGGATGCCATGTCAATAAGATCTCTTTAGTAAGCTCAAAGACCTGCTCTGATACCACTTGTTGGTCCCGAGTTAATAGCAAAACCCAAGAGGGGAGGGGTGAATAGGGTTCTTATAAAATTCTTTGGTAAATTAAAACTTAACCCCTTGAAAGCTTAATCCCCTTGATTGAAACAAATAGGGAGCAATGAAATAGTGAAAGCAATAAGGTAAACAGTAGGCAAGATTTATAGTGGTTCGGGCAACCTCTCCCTACTCCACTCTTCCAAGCTCACACACCGTTGTGACTTAGGTTCCACTATGTATTCCGCGAATACACTTAGAGACTCCGCTCTCTTCTAGATTCCAGCTCTAGGGGGCATACACAAACAGAGCCTATGCTCTCTTCTAGATTCTAGCTCTAGGGGGCTTGTACACTTGATACAAGTAGGTGATGAGTTCAACTCCAATCACAACTCTACTTGCAACGTCTTGGTTTGTTACAACAAACTCAAACCAAGACCAATAACAAAGAGTAATGAAAATAAAGAAGATCTACACTTTGTAGAATTGTGTAGGGAAGATTGAGCTTGAGGAAGAACTTGTAGATGCAACCGGTCGTATGTCGTTGAAGCTACTTGCAACTTGAAGCTCTTTCTTCCTTTGAAAATGTATAGATCACTCAAATTTAGAGAAAAGCAAATGGGAGCTCTTGTTTGCACTTCTTTTCTCTCTTTAGACAATGTAGTGTCTCTATTCTCGTTTGCTTGAGTGTCTATTTAGAGAATGGGGAAAATTTGAACGTTATAGAAGTGGTTGGCGCGTAATAAATGTTCCAACGTTCAAAAATTCGAACGTTGGTTCCCCGAGTCGCAGGTGGAGTCGACTTCGTCTACGACTTGGCTTCCCAAGTCGCAACTGGAGTCGACTTCGTGTGCGACTTCAGTTCCGCGTTTCTCAAGTCTGAGTCTGGGTCGACTTAGTTTCAGACTTGACCTCAAGTCGATATTGGAGTGGACTTGGGTTGCGACTTGACCTGTCTTTGTGCTGAAATTTGCTTGGTCTTTATTTGATTTCCTCTAGCTTGCTTAGCTTTCTTTCTTGAATCTTCTTACTTCTGAAATGGCTTCTTATATTTGTAAATCTTCTTGAAGGACTTGTCTTAGATAGTAGTCTTCATGACTTGAACTTCTTCATCTTCAACTTATGTTCGAAGCTGTGCCTTGGACTTGAGAATTGATAATGAGATTGTACCTTTGATTTGGATTTGAAAAATCCCAAGTTGATCTTGAAATGAGCTTGAGTCTGTATTTTGGTCTTTGAAGAACTCAAGTCGAA
Source organism: Annona cherimola (assembly GCA_030490835.1). NCBI lineage: Eukaryota > Viridiplantae > Streptophyta > Magnoliopsida > Magnoliales > Annonaceae > Annona > Annona cherimola. The sequence continues at coordinate 58,182,438 of CM059976.1, forward strand.
CTCGGGGTTGACTTCATCTGCGACTTCGGCATTTTTGTGCCCCAAAATCAGCTTTGGAGTGTTTTTGCCGTCTGAAGTCGATGTTGGAGTCGACTTTGTTTGCGACTTGGCTACCCAAGTCGCAAGTGGAGTCGACTTGGCCTGCGACTTCACTTGCTTTTCCTTCCATTTTGAATTTTGCTGTGTGGTCTGTTTTGGAGTCGAATATGGAGTCGACTTTGGGATCGACTTCACCCTAAGTCGAAGTCCAAGTCGACTTGGATATCGACTTGGCTAATTCATTCCTTAAATCATTAAGCAAAGTCATTAGTAATCACCTTATACTCAATTTTAACTTTGTTAATCATCGAAACTCATGTTTTGGTCAATTTTGTTTTGCTTTAAACATTGTTTCCAACAGAAACTTCGTAGATCCTTGAGCTTAGGAGGCAACTTCCTCTGTACCATAGCGCTGGTTTCCTCTGTTAATGCCACCGTCTCGAATTTCGTCAACCGCCTTTTCTTTGATAACACGTCTTTCATGAATTTGGCGTAGCTCGGCATCTGTTCCAAGGCTTCGATGAGAGGTATATTGATATGTAGCTACTTTAATACCTCTAAAAATTTCTTGAATTTTCCCTCCTTTTTAGTTTTTTCAAATCTCTGAGGAAATGGAGGAGGCGGCCTTTGGTTTGTGCCAATTTCAGCGTCTAGTTGCTTCTGGATAGTATCTGGTTCTTCTGGCTCCTGTGACTACTAAATTAGAGGATTAGTGGGTTCGATTACCGATTCTGGTGGAATTGCATCGGGTAACTACTTCTCACTGTGCAGCATGACTGCTTGTACTTGTTCTTCACCTTTTCCTTTCGAGTTTTGCTCAGTGTCGCTAGGCAAAGAACCATTGCGCCGGTTATTTAGAGCTGAAGCCAGTTGGCCTATCTATGCTTCCAAGTTTCTATTTGTCATGATCTAAGATTGCATGAATTGCATAAACAGATTTTCCAGATAAGATTTCTTCTCTTCTTGCGATGGTGGATTGAATTGAGCTAGTCTTGCTGGCTGTTGCTGCAATGGTTGCTGTGAGAATCTAGGCGGCTAATTCGGCCTTGTCTGGTTGTTCCATGAGAAGTTAGGATGATTCCTCCAGCCTGAGTTGTAGTTGTTTCCATACTGATTTGCGGGATTTCTCTGGAAATTTCCCACATAATTAATGGATTTCAGATTGGAGGCACATTCATCACTAGGATGGCCGAATTCGCCAGGCTACGTGTAAATACCTGCTGCTGTCGGTTGCTGTGGTGTAAATGCCCCTACTGCACTAACGTTGGCTGGCCTGGATAAATTCTAAATCTGCCAGGCTAAAGCGTCGATGTGGGCTTTAATTGATGAAACTGCGTCCAGTTGGAGTAAACCCCCACTTCGACTTCTGTCAGATGGCAGTTGATAGGTATTGGCCGCCATATTTTCAAGTAGGGCGTACGATTCTCGATAGCTTTTCCTTAGCAGAGAGCCGTTTGATGAAGAATCCACCATGTGACGGGTGGAATCCTGGAGACCGTTGTAAAAAATTTGAATTTGAACCCACAGTTGAATTCCATGTGCGGGAACTTTCGGAGTAGGTCTTTAAAATGATCCCACACCTCTGATAAGGTCTCCTCTCCGTGTTGCTTGAACGAGACTATGTCAATCCTCAGCTTGGCTAACTTGGCAGGTGGGAAATATTTCTCAAGAAATTTCTGAGCCAAGTCGTTCCATGTGTTGACAGAGTTTGGGGCAAAGAGTCCAGCCACTCCGAAGCTCTATCCCGCAGAGAAAATGGAAAAGTCCGAAGCCGCATTGCCTCGTCGGAGACTCCGTTCTGCTTGAACGGGTTCATAATCTGCAGGAAATTCCACAGATGGCGGTGTGAGTCTTCAGATGCTAGACCTCCGAACTGCCCAATGGACTGGAGCATCTGGAAAATCACCGGTTTGATCTCAAAGTTGTTGGTGTCGATAGGAGGAGGTGTGATGCTAGTTTGAACTGCATTCTGGCCCAGTGTAATGGATGATTTGGAATCTCAATCCTTTGGTTCCCCTGTTGGTTTGCGTGAACGTTCTCGTCCTGGTTCTCGATGCGCTCCTTAGTATGCTGTCAACTCCTAGCTTCCTTGCTCTTACGACGCCTTCTCAAATAAGTTCGTTTGGGTTCCGGATAAAAAAGAATAACAATCTTCTTTCTGGCTCTGCCTCGGCGCATGTAAAAATCAGATTTACCTACAAAGACCAATTCAATAGAACTAGCAAAAAAAATTCTAAACTAAAAGAAATTATGAAAATAAACTATTCTACAGAATTATACAAGAAAGCAATTAAACTAACAATAATTAGTTAAACAATTCCCCGGCAATGGCGCCAAAAACGTGACGAGGTGCGTATATGTCAATTAAAATGCTCGCTATTTACACAAGTATACGTGCCGTGTTAAGTAATAAAGAGTGAGTAAAGTATTGTTCCCACGAGGAATTGTTAACCAGAATTATTAATTAGTTAATTGCTTTCGATGGGTAGAAAGTTCTGAGTTTATGGATTTAAACTAAAGCTAACAATTGGAAAGAGAAATTAGAGTAGAGTTCACAGAACTGCGGGATACTAGAAATGGGGTTACTAATCAGGGATGGTAGATGGATAGCTCGGAATCCTTGAATCTAAACTATATCACATTGGTTCTTTTTTATTGGATTGCGTACGAATTTACTAGCCCAAGTTCAATAATCTTTATATATGTCTTCCAACACTATATAAAGCTAATTACTCCTTATTTAATTGCTATCTTCCCATGCCATTAAATAAAGTAAAATTGACAAATTCATAACCTGTTTAATGACTACACAGGGTTTAACGATATATTCCTATCCGTTAAATAACTCCCCTTAACCAAGAGGAAACCTATGCCCTGCACATGGATCCAGCAGAGATTTTCCTCTTCTGAGGACAAATCAAGCAATGAAATCATCTTACAAGGTAGATAATCTTGTAAAAAGTATTAAAACCAGGCATGCAAAGGTAAATCATACACAATCATATATAAAATCAAATATTCATTTCTGAATTTCGAAGAACCAAGACGATAAAGATTAGAGTTCAATTCATCCTAACTATCCATCTAATGGAGGTTTAGTTCAAAGACATGATCATAACATCCATTACATCCATATTAAAAGTATCCATGAAAGTAGAGAAAGAAAAATAGAAAGAATAAGAGAAAATTGGTTTTCCGGTGGCTTCCACCAACGGAGTTGAATTCCCTCTTCAATCTGTGCTTTGATCGCGATTTCATCTTTCTCTTATGTGGAATTCCATTTTTGAGCTCCTTTTCTCCCTCACGCGCAAACCCCTAGGATCTATTTATAGAGTTGAATTGCGCATCTTACGCACTAAAAATTGCGCATACGGATGCGTATTGGTGCCTAAGCGCCAACTCTCTTTGTGCTAGGCAACTTGAAACTTTTCTGCAAACCCTAGGAGTTCATGCCTTAGTGCCTAGGCGCCAACTCCCTGGAAGCAGTTGTGATTTGTGGCTTCAAAAACCCTGCTAAAAATCTACATATTCGTAAGGTAGCGCCTGGGCACCCCTGGCTGGCGCCTAGGCGCCAATTCTCTGGAAGCCATGTGTTTGCCCAATTGTGTTGGAGTCATGGTAAGGGCACATAGGGTGGAGCCTGGGCGCCATCCACCTGCCTCGTGACTTGGTCTTGATCTGCATTGCACTCGCCCGCATGCCTTCATATGTCCCGTCCTTCCTACAAAAGATTGAAAAACTAAGTAAATGGACTAAAAATGCTTAATTAATGTTCAAAATGCACAAAAACTAAATAATGCTCCTAAAATGAAAAGTGAGTGGAAATTAAGCTAAATGAATGCAAATTAAGCCTAATCTCTCGGACTAACGCACAAATAAAGTCTGAAATGGGCCATGATAACTCGTATTTTTACGAGTTAACACACCCCCAAACTTAAATGTTGCTAGTCCTCGAGCAATACATGCAAATAATGAATGAATGAGTGAAGACTTTGCCAACTCCGTTTGCTTCCTGTTATGCTTTAATCAATCCACTTATCTATTCAACAAGGTTAAGAGTAATCTAACTTGAAAAATCATCCATTACACAAAACAAGGCATGCCTTTTCGTTTTCAGACCAAGCTACATGTGGGTGCCCAAATTCCTTAGTACATGGTCATAATTCAACATATTAATCTTCCATTGGATCATAGAACTGGTTAGAAAATTAATGGAAACAGGCAAACCAATGTTTAAGCTGAATTAACTAGTTACAGAAAACAGTAATAAGTCACTGGATTCAATTTATACCAACTGCACATTCTTTTTCTCCCCAAACTTATTATAATTTTTTTTTGGTTCCCCTCACCATATTTCAGCGTATCTGGGGAGAATTTTATTTTAAAGCGTTATTATTGTGATTTTCCTTAGCTTTTTTTTTACGCGAACCTTGCCATTTGTTGATGCCAAGTCCCGGTTACTCAGCTTAGGTCAACCACCCCCTTTTTCTTTTTCTTATTTTGTTTAGGGGTACCGAACATGCCACTGTGATTTATGTGAAATAATACCATTTCTGAACACATTAAAGTACTTGGTCAGCATTTATTTACTTCGGTTCTCATCATTTTCAGTCTGGATGATGTACATGTAATTGAATTAGAACAATGTATTATGAAATTCCTTTTAATTCTTTTACATGTCAATTTCAACTTGCTTTTATACTTGGTTCTCAATCTGAATTGCCCATTCTTCATGAATTCAATTTCAAGTCAACATTAATCACAACTTTGCACATTTTCAATAAGATGGATTGAAATAAAGACAACATTTAATCACCTGCCTCGTGACTTGGTCTAGATCTGCATTCCACTCGCCCACATGCCTTCATATGTCCGTCCTTCCTGCAAAAGATGGAAAAACTAAGTAAATGGACTAAAAATGCTTAATTAATGCTGAAAATGTGCAAAAAGTAAATAATGCTCCTAAAATGCAAAGCGAGTGGAAATTAAGCTAAATGAATGCAAACTAAGCCTAATCTGTCGGACTAACGCACAAATAAAGTCTGAAATGGGCCATAATAACTCTTATTTTTACGAATTATCACAAGACCAAAGAAAGTTACTTAAAGAAGGTAAAACACATATGTTTTTCCTTAACAAGCTCAGACGTGGCTTGTAAATGGATTTTAAGAATAGATGTTTATGAAAATGTTCTAGGACATAGAATTGTCCTCATGAACAAAGGATTTCATGACAATATTTTAGGACATATAAATGTCCTCAAGAAAAAGGTGTTCAAGATGTTTACGAAAATATTTTTAAAGGAAGTCTTGTCTTCCTAAAAGATAAAATGCTTCCTTACTGAGTTATCACTCACATTTTATTTTTTCAATCCTTAGATAGGTACCAGGAAACTCAGGAGGTGGCGAACCTAAGCAATGAAGGAAAGGTACGAGATGGTAGCCATGTGGGCTATAATGAATGGGATAACATGATTAAAGTTCAAAGGTATGTTGACGTATATGTGAACTTATTTAGAGTTACAAGTTCTATGTGAACTGATGATTGAAGGTATATATGTATGGAATGAAAATGTTATGATTAAGTCAAAAAGACTCTTATTGTAAAAGAGCATGATGAGATGCTATGAATGATATATGTAATTTATTACAAGTGTATTATCGCTTATAAGATGAATGGTGTGGAATGCAAAGACATAAAATGACGATGAAACGAAAAAAAAAAAATTTGACGAGATCCAATTAAGAACTCGCCGCGTGATCAGGGCAATAATCCTGATTCACATCCACCAATCCATAAGGTCTTGGAGTAAGGATGTGACGTCTAGGGTTGGGGCGCCACAAGCTTGCCTTGGGACAAAGAATCAAATCAAAGTTACATTATCACATGACTGGGTGCCAAGTCAACTCTGGTCAGCCTAGGTCAACATCGGTTGGGCGAAGTAGACTTCGAACCCAAAAATTAGGGTTCAAAGTTGATGTCGCGAGTCATCGATTTGGCTCACCTAAAAAAAGCACCAGACGCCAAAATGCCCCATTTTTCTCATCTTCCTTCCGATTTTTCTCCTCGCAGCCTCCAAGCTCCATCGTTACTCTTTGTTTTCTCAAAAATCTTGTGAATCCAACTCACATCTCTATTCCAATCTCCTTCCTACTCTATCCTACCCACAATGGCCCCAAAATCCATCTCAAAGTCATCCAAGCTACTAGTTTCAAGGCCTTCCCGCTCAACCACATGTGAGGAAATGCCAAGCCAAGATCGAACCCCCTCCCAATGTCAACGAGAAGAGGCTACTACCTCTATGGGTAGCCAGGTTCGGCTCTAAGAAGGTATACAATCCGCATCCTTGCCCTAAAATGAAGAAAACGTAGATTCTAGTGAAGAAGTGCCAAGGAAAAGAGGAAATCCTACTAAACCACAAATAAGGAAAATGCCAAAGGAATACTTCCAAATCCAACAGCAACATCAAAGGTTTTATGCCCATTTTTATGAGAGAAAAGTTTTATACCCAAAATCATTGACTTTGATTTCCTCGTAGATTATGAGTTTCAAATTGAGGAATTTTTTGACTTTCAAGGGTGGACTACTCTATTTAAGGAGGAATGCAGAATATATCCAAATTTAATATGCCAACCTTACTATTGTTGAAGCTAAGAAAATTTTACTACTTATGTAAAATGCACTAGAATTAATCTAGGAGACCACAGAGCTGAGACAATTGAAATCATCGGTGTCATCATACAAGTACCCTCAGGATATGACCGAACTCCTGAAGAATTAACTTTATAGGTTATGTACAATGAACTGACTCGTAACAACAAATATGGTGAGGAATCCAATTTTTTGCATTACATGGACTTGCTGCCAAGACTAAGGGTCATTCGCATATTAGAGACTCATTACATTCTTCCTAAAGGAGGCGAAAGAAATGTGGTCAATCCAGAAGAAGCTACCATTATTTGGAAATTAGTAAATCAGAGCGACATCTCACTTTTTCGGCTCCTACTTGATGCTTTGGTAATAAGAAAAGAGAATCCAATAGGGATTCTACCTTGTAGGCATTGGATCACCAAAATCGTTGAATTTTTTATCATTGACCTCACAAATGAACCATTTGAAGTGTTAAATCCTACCAATGTCATCAACAAGGCTCTGCTTCAATGAATGAAGATAGATATCGAAGCCTTTTGAAGGGAAAAACTTCAAGGTGGAATAAACAGAGGACCTCATCATGAGGAGCTAGTAGGTGTAGCATATGTTGAGGGGAAGTTCCAAGCTCCACCTGTATCCCCAAGACTAGCCTCCCCTGCCTCACATGCCTTTCACTCTCCACAGACCTCTCATGCTCCATCCAGACCATAACAAGCCCCCACTTTTGACATGACCGAACTCCATACTTTATTTGAAGTGCTTGAAAATAAGCATCCTTAGGAATTAAGAACTCTTCATTTTTCCATGACTCAAATACATGATAAACAAGTACATTTGGAGTTTAAAATCATAAGAATAAAATACTAGCCTGCCTCTAGAAGTAGGAGAAATCATCCAATTCCAAGTTTGTCTGACTTTGATCCATATTAGGGAAAATCTGTATATGCCGACCCCACTATGCAAGATTGATCCTCTCCACTTTCGACACCTACTCCCTCCTTTGACTCAACCTCCAAATACTCCCTGTTACTTGCCCAAATGAATCCAAGAACTCCTTACCCCATTTCTCCATTCCTCTTTCCCAAATTCCAAATTGCTTTACATCTCTTCTAGCCCCATTTTTATGTTTGCTAAACAAGGGAGAGAAAGAGTGAGTTTGAGTGGATTTTATAGGAAACAAGAATTTTCACTTAATTTATCATTTTAAAATTGTGAATAGTTGTGAATGTTAAATGAACTGCATGTCAATTATCTATCTTGATTGTGTTTTGAACTTGGCTGAATCCTAGATTTCTCCATGGAAAAAGTCAACCTTAAACTATAACTTAGGATGAAGAGATGCGAGCCTTGAAATGCAAATAGGTCAAGTTGCAATTCCAAGTCAACCTTACATGTGACTTAGGTGAAGTCGATAGCCAAGTCGACTTAGGGGGTCGCATAAACCGTCTGACCAAAAGTTGAACGTGCGAAGTTGCTAGCTAAATTGACTTCAGCCTACGACTTGAGTCAAGTTAATTGCAAAATCGACTCAAGGATCTTACCCGTGTTTAAGAAGAAGAGAAATATTTCAACTGTAGAAGCACCAAATATCAAGTCGCACAGCTAAGTCAACTTCGCCATACGACTCGGATGAAATTCAATCCGAAGTTGACTTTAAGCAAGGACTTTGAAAAATGAAAGTAAGGAAGCAATATTTGTGCAATTCTAAAGTTCATATGAGAAGTGAAGTCGCACAGCCAAATCGACTCCACTAGCGACTTGGGCGAAGTTCCACAGCCAAGTCGACTTAAGGATAACATGAACGGACTAATTCATAATTGAAGGTGTGAAGTCACAGCTGAAGTCGACTTCACGTGCGACTTAAGACAAGCTAAATGCCAAGTCGACTCTAGATGAAACTCAGGAAGCACTGTATATGGGAGAAGACATTAAGGAGATGAAATGCCCTAATTAAAGTCGAACCCCAAGTCGACTCCAGTATGCGACTTGGGTGGAGTCACAACTGAAGTTATTTCCAACTGTGACTTGCATTATTGTGATACCCAGACCCAAGTAAGGCTTATATATATGCAATTGGCATATAAATATGAATCAAGTATGATTTAGTGAAATTATGAATGATTTTCTTTGCAATATTGATGATTTATTGCAATTATGGAAAATGGTTATGAATGATAATTATAACCCGATATGGATCAATATGATTAAAGAGGCCTAATGAGGATTAGGGAATGTGAATGTATTAAGGATAATTATCTCATATATTATGGTTTAACTAATGGAGATTATGTTGATAAGTATGGATTAAAGGTGGCAAATGCTAGAAAATTGATAACTCGACGCCGGTAAGGCAGATTAAGACGAAATTTGAAAGGTAAGCACATAATTTCATGTTTAATCTTATGGAAAGGTTAGATTATGAAAATATTGATGGGATTAGGGTAAAAATTGATCATTACCATCAAAATTCAAAGATGACTTCAAATGATCATAACTTCAGCTAGAAAAGTCGAATTGAAACTAAATTTGAAATGGACGGTTAAAATTATGAGATCAATGCTATGAAAGGATTTGATCAAGCTAATGATGGTGGGATTATTCTTGCACGAAAAAGGGGTGTGCACCATTGACTTTTGTGCACCATAAAGTATACTTGTATTTATGTTAAAGTAAGGTAAATAATTATATTTTTAATGGCATAAATGAGGTGTTAAAAGGAGGTAATTACAAGCGGATTTTGTGAATTATTAAAAATTACAAAATTCATGATAATATTAAGTGATTAATGAGATCATTTAAGGAGCTAATGGGCTAGCTCAAAGGAACTTGAAGAGGTGGCAAACCATGGACGATTAAGGGGTTGTTTACATGGAATTTTTTATTTTAAAAAAATGTAAAATATGAATTTAAATGAGCTACATGACTAGGGTGGTTAGTGACATTTATTTGAGATGGATGTTTATGGCACAAAATGCCAAAATCCAAAGCACATGGACGTGATCACATAATGAACAGCAAGATGGGAGCTTGAAAATGTGGACGTCCAAAGCTGCTATTTGGAATTTTTATGATTTTTTAAAAAAAGCTAAATGGACCTCTAAATGAGCTCCTAGTTAGGGTAATTAAGTGTTCATTAAATAAAGCTGCAATTTTATGGAAAAATTGCAAAAGGGGCAGCCATATGGGACATGATCATTAAGTAGACAGCAAAGTAAGTGGACGTCGAAGGCTAAATCTAATTTTTTGTGATTTTTTCAAATATGATAAATGGACTCCTAAGTATTATATTAGCTAGGGTACTTAAATACCCATAAATTAAAGCTGAATTAGGTGTGAAAATTTGCACAAAGGCTGCTGAAAAGTGGACGTCAATGGTGGATAGCAACATGATCATCAATGCATGGATTTTTGGTGGATGTTTTAAAGATAATTATCAAATTTACTTGGAGCATATTTTTCCATGTCATTAAAGGGGATAAACATGTATTTAATTATCTCTAATTGATGTGGCAAGTGGGGCCAACAAAACTAGAAAAATCCAGCTTATACCTAGGGGGACGTCCATATGGTGTAAGGGTTGGAGAGAGAAAAAATTAAAGGAGCAAAGCTCTTAACTCCAGCAGTGTGCACGTCCCCATTCCAGCAGCATGAAGGCAAGAAAAAAGGAGAAAAAGAGAAGGAAAAATGGGAAGAAAGAAGAGGAATTCAAGCTAGAGAAGATGAGTTCAAAGTTGATTCAATTTCAAGTAAGTTTCTCTTGAGTTCTTGAATCATGTAAACCTAGTTTTTCACCTCAAATTATGATTCATGAATTTGATTCATAATGAACCCTTAAAGTATGATTCATGATGCCCTTGATTAGGGTATTGGTTAAGGATTCAATGAAAAGAATGAAATCAAGGGTTCAAGAGGATGAAAATGGATATTAGGGTTGAATATGGGTTGATTAACCTAGCTGAAATTTCCTTAAACCCCCATATGATGTTTCTGTTTTGATGTGATATTATGATTACATGATGATTCATGATTATATGAATTATATATGTTGATTTGGGCATAAGTTATGAATTTTAGAAAGGACGTGAATTAGGGTTACACATATGACCCGATTTCCATATTTTTATGTTAAAAATGATACATGAATTAGATTAAAAGATTTATGGATGTTATGGAGGGTAAAATACCCCATGTTTAAGGTACTTTGAGTGTCCAAAAGAGTTTGAAAAGATTAGCCCTAAATCTGATTTTATAGACATATGTTTGGACACATCAAAACTGGTCAAATGGACACCCAATATGTGTAAAGATATTGCTGTTATGGAAGTAAAGGAATTTTGGATTTTAAATATGTGATAATAAACTAAATTTGGGTTAATAAAAGCATGATTAATTTCTGGAATTTATGGATTATAAATCTGTTTTTATTTAAGTATCAAAAGAGGCGTTGAAAGAATAAAAAATGGGTTCCAAAGTTGCTGTTTTGGAACCCTATGATTAGTGGATCAAAATTTTTAAATTAAACTCTAAATTATATGTTAATTAAGGGGTTTAATCATGCTGAATAAGTAACCAAATTGTTTTGTTAAAAAATTTTAAGAAAACACATGATTTATGTGTTGTGAAATGAACATGTATGGAGAGATAAGTATGAGAAAATGATAAATGATTTATGTGAGATGTTAAAATAAAAAAATGCATGAAAAAAATGATAAAATACATGGATTATATTACTGTTTTGGTAAATAATGATAATCTCAAAATTTGAGATTAATATATGAGGTTTGGGAAATTAATTAAGTGCTTAAAAGTGAGCACAATGTGTGAAAAGTGGAAAATATGCTAAAAATGATAAATGGAGGTAATGAACCTCCAAATAATGATTTAATAAATTTTTTTTATATGTATAAAAGTTTACCCTACATAAGGGTATTAAAAATGAATGAATGGATGATATGATATATATAGGCTGTGTTGACATATATGAACACCCGACTTGAAAGACAAGTGGGTTAAGATAGTATAATTTAAATTCAAATATATTTATGTAGGTTGAAAACCCTAAGGGATGTAAGCAATTGAAGTTGATGCATATAAATGAGATGTTATTTTCATTTATCTAGGCAAAGGCAAGGAAAAGAATGAAAGAAAGGGATTAAGGTGATCTCAGGTAAGCAAGCGAACTTTCAAAAATACTGTTTTCTTTCTATGTATTTTCATGATTGAATATGTTTATGATTATAATTTGAGGAATGGGCAAGCACAAGTTTTGAAAATGATGGATTTAATGAAAATTCGTAAGTTTTGGAAAAGGATGACTTTAATGAAAAGTCTCAAGGTTTGCTTCATGGGAAGCAAACAATACTTTTTAAGATAATTATTTTATCACAAGTGTTGCCAAAGATTGGGTATGTTTTATGCTAATGAATTTAGGAATTTGCTTAAGAGTAAGCAAGTTCTCCATGACGATAATTTTAAAGGATTTTATGTTTTATGCCGATGGTTTTAAGAATTTGCTTATAAGTAAGCAAGTTCTTTATGATGTTGTTTTGAAAAGGGTTTTATAAGAAAATGGAAATTTTGCCCTTTTTCACAAAACAATCTTTGCAAATAAGTTTTGAGTTATTCTTACGATATTTTGTGATAAACAATTATGTTTATAAAAGAAAAAGAAAAAGGGATTTGATTTATGAAAAAGATTGATTTTTCTATGTTGTGATGTTTAAATATAAATAGTATTTTGGACATAGTCCATATGTTTGAAATGATATTTGAAAAAGTTTTGATTGCCTTTAGATAAGGAAATATGTTGACAATGTCTTGAAAAATGTTTATATGAATATTGTTAAAATGAGATTTAAGGATGACCAACCCAATAAGTTGATTTCATAAACTGGTTTGATTTCGGGATTGCTAAAATAGCATGCAAAAGGCTATGCAAGCTATGATACGGGATCCAAGTAGGACACAAATATGAATGCATTTGATTTTATTCAAGTGCTAAGTATATATGAAAAATGAAAGGTCATTGATCTTTCTAGATTATATGATTGAATATTTATGATATGCATGATTCTATGGTAAGATATGATTACATTAATATGATTTTATATGTTTCTTTCTACAACATGCCTATCACCTTAGTTCTTGAACAAGGGAAAGGAAATTGTAGGTATGAGTCAACAGAGAAGAAGAGAAACCAGTAGCAAGTCTAAATGACCAATGGCAGAGAGGATAAATGAGTCCATGAACTCATCAATGATGGACAACTATAAACCCTAAGTCAAAGGATTGAAGGTACTACCGCTACAGGTAATACCTCACAGATAGAAAGAATAGATAACTGCGGCTATAAAAAGAAGTCGTGGGATAAACCACCCGATGTTGGGTAGCCTAAATGATAGAAATGGTTTAAAATCTTTGGATTTTCCCCAATAGGACCAAACAAAAAGATAGGAAAGAAACAAGCTGATGTAGGCCGCACTTCCTATAAGAATGAATGATAAGGAGATAGAAACATAAAAGGCCCAATAGGACCAATTAGAATAAAATGGAAAGACGGACCGGTACAGGTAATAATTTTTAACCTAGTACCCAAACCTTTAAGGGTTGATAATGGTAAGATAGAAGTAAATGGAAAGGTTATTGATGCCTTTCTAGTTGAACATCCACCTAAGTTCTCAGGAGAATTAGATTTTATTCAAGCTGAGCAGTGGATAACTGAACCCAAGAATATGTTTAAGATTTGAACATGTAGTCTTATGTGATATCCAAACATTGATTGACAATGCTTATGAATGATAGGAAACCCTAATGGCTTAATGTCATAATCAAAGAAGGTAATCTGGAAGAATTGATAAGAAATATCTTCTAATAGGACATCAGGATATAACACATGTTGATAATGAACATGTACAATTAGGGCAAGGATAACTTGACCCTAAAGATTAAGAAATCTGATGTAGGAAAAGAAAAGAGTAAGAAAGATCAACTCAATCGATAGCTATAGTTGATAGGAAGTCTTTGTAACTTAATGGAGAAAAATGCAGCAAACTATGCCTAGTTAGCATGTATGGAAGGAAAAGAAGATTACACATATGATGCCACAGAAGTTGGTGTATCATAGCAAGGAATGGTAGATAAATGAAGAAAAACGAAGGCAAGAATAATTGCCGAAATTATTTTCAATTCTGATGTAATTGAAAGATAGATATGAGAGAAATTATTTCTCTATGATATTCATAAGAAATGAGATTAGAAAAAAAAATTTGAAAATGATAAGGACCCTTACTAGTTTATGGAAACTGGAAAGGGAAGAAAATATTTTAAACTAGTCTAGTACTGGAATTCCTAATGGATAGTCTACGATGGTAAAACCTAGTGGTAGACATTATGAGAGGAGAAAGAATTGATAACTTAGCAAAAGTGTCTTTTGCTAAGACATGTATTAAATTTCATGTATGAAACTCTATATGAGAGCAACTTTTGCTCTATATTATGAATGAAATGTGAAAATAATTGCTATAGATTTTTATGATGGAATGGGTAACTTAAGACTTACCCTATGATAAGATGAGAAATGATGCAATTTCTCTTTGTACAAGGAAAAACAGTGTGAAATGAAACAAATGAAAGGGCAAATGCCAATGAGAAACTCATGTGTGAACAAGGAACAGTAGAGATGAGCAATAAGTCTAACGGACAAAGGCCAAAAATGCCATCAAGACAGAGTAGCGCAATGGAAGCGTGGTGAGCCAATGGAAGTATTGAAAAGAAAAAGGGATGATAAGTTGGTTATTTCACATGAGCCTTACCCCCGACATTTGAAATATAATAGGTTTCAGGACGAAACCTGTTATAAGGGGGGGAGGATTGTGATACCCGGATCCAAGTAGGACACATATGAAGACATTTGTCATGTAATTATGATACATGTATGACTTGAATGAATTTTGGATGATTTTATGATTAATGATATTTTGCAATTAGGGTTTTAATTAAGAATGGTGATTAAAAATTTAATCGCCGGAGCCCAAAGTGAGTCAGTATGACCTGAGGGGCTTAACGAGGATTAAAAGATGAAAATGTGTCATGAATAATCATGTTAATTACCATGATTTAATTTATGGAGATTAAAGTGTAATTATGGAATTAAGATGAAAAATGATAGAAAATTCATAACTTGACGCCTACAAGGCGGAATTCGATGAAATTTGAAAGGTAAGCTCACGACGGTGGTTCAATCTTTTGAATGGATTGGATTAAGGGAATCATGATGGGATTAGGGTGATAATTAATTATTTTTATCCCAAATCCAAAAGATAAATTCAAGTGGTCATAACTTGAGTTAGAAACGGCAGTTTGAGATGAAATTTGAAACGATGGAATAAAATTATGAAATTTATGAGATGAATGGAACGGATTAAGCTAATTATCATGAAAAGTTGCTTTCTTTGAGAGCAAGTAAGAAGTTACTTAAGAGCTAAGTAAAGAGGGCAATTTGGGAAGGTGAAAATGGAATTTACTAAAATGCCCTAGGGGTTGCTTGAGCACCAAGAAAAGTGGCAAATAAAAGGGGCAAAAAAAGGGAGACCAAGGGCTGGACGTTCCAGCAGGGGGAAAAGGAGAGAGAGAAGGAGAAATAGAAAGAGAGAGAGAGAGAGAGAGAGAGAGAGAGAGAGAGAGAGAAGAGAAGAGAGGAAACTAAGGGGAGAAAAATTCTCCAAAAATCCAGCAAGCCTCACACATCCAACTTAGCAAGGAAAGGAAGAAAATAAGATAATTTCAAGTGCTCAAAGGAGGGATTACCAATTAATCAAGTAAGATACGTTAATTTTGATTTTATACTTCAAATATGGAAGTTATATGATGTTATAAATCAAAATATGAACGAAATAGTAAATGAAGGATTTTCACCATGAAAATTTGTTTAAAAGCTCATTATATTATGATTAAGGGATGACTAAAACTTCAATTCGAGAAGATCAACCTAAACATTGCAGAATGGGTGACAGGATTATTTGTACCAAATGATTTTTAATAATTTTTATACAAGGAATTTTGAGCTAAATATTTTACAAGATATATAATACATATTGAGTATCACACGAAAAAAAATAAAAATTAGGTTTTTATGGGTATAAATATACCCCATAATTTACGTGATTCAGGCTGTCTGAAAAGGGATGCTGCTATCCAGCAGAGTACAAATAATTTCAGATCAAAACTAATTGATTTGATAATAATCCAAGATTTTGAGAGTTCAGCATGTATGATTTCAGCATTATGGACAACTTAAGGAATAAATCAAGATAAATGTTAAATTTCAGGTTTTTGTGATGGAATTTAACTTATAATGGGATATAAATCATGATTTAGTGTAAGTCATATGATGATTTATGAATAGATTGCTGATTTTATAAGGTATGGAACCTAGGGTTACATATATGACTCAATTTTTCCATTTTTATGTTAAAAATGGTGTGGAAATGAGATTAAATGATTTATGAAAGTTATGTAGGATAAAATATCCTAGGATTAGGGTACTATGGATGCCCAAAAGGATTTGGGAAGATAAGCCCCAAATCTGATTTTATGAATTTTATGAATAGGTGTCCAAATGGGGTGAAAATGGTACCCACAATAGGGAAATAAGTTGCTGTTTTAAGAGGAGTTAATATATGGATTTTAAACATATGTTAATACCCTAAATTTGGGATAATAAAATCATGGTTTAAGGCTGGAAAATTTAGATTACAAATCTATTTAGACCATGTTGCTAAATGGAGCATTGAAACGACGAAAAACGGGTTATAAAGTTGCTATTTTGGGAACCCTATGATAAATGGATTAAAATTTCAAAAATTAACCTTGAATTATGTGTTAATTAAGGGATTTAATCATGCTGAAATTATGATTAAATTTTTATTTTAAGAAATTTTAAGAAATACATAAGTATGTGTTGAGAAATAGACACGTATGGAGAGATAAGCTTGAATAAATGAGGAATGATTCATGTGAGTTGTTAAAATGAAAAAATGCATAAAGAAGTGATGGAAAACGTGGATTAGGTTACTGTTTAAGTAAATGATGATAATCTCAAAATTTGAGATTATTATATGATGTCTAAGTTAGCAAATAAGTGCTTACAATGAGCACCGTTGTACGAAAAATGAAAAATATGTTAAAAATGATAAATTGAGGTAATGAGACTCCAAATAATGATTTAATGAAGGATTATTATATGTATGTAAGTTTACCCTACATAAGGGTATTAAAAATGAATGAATGATTTGATATGTATAGGCTATGTCGATACGTATGAATACTCAACTTGAAAGACAAGTGGATTAAGCTAGATGAACTTATGTAGGTTGGAAAACCTAAGGAATATAAGTATTTAAGGATGATGCTAATAAATAAAATGTTATTTTCATTTATCTAGGCAAAGGCAAGGAAAAGAATGGAAGAAAAGGGATTATGGCGATCTCAGGTAAGCAAGCGAACTTTCTAAAATGTTATTTTCTTTCTATGTGATGATATGTGATTAAAATTGTTTATGATTATATTTAAACGAATGGGCAAGCACAAGTTTTGAAAATAAAGGCTTTAATGAAAAACCTTAAGTTTTGTAAAAGATTGGCTTTAAGGAAGCAAACAATACATTTTAAGATAAGAATTTTATCATCAGTGTTGTCAAAGATTGACAATGCTTTATGTTAATGGAATTAAGAATTTTGCTTATGAGTAAGCAAGTTCTCCATGACAATGTTTTCAAAGGATTTCATGTTTGATGCTGATGGTTTTAAGAATTTTCTTTTAAGCAAGAAAGTTCTTTATGATGTTGTTTGAAACGTATTTTACAAGAAAAAGGAAATTTTGTCCTTTTTCACAAAGCAACAAATGTAAATAAGTTTTGAATTTCTCTTATGATGTTTAATGATAAATAATCATGTTATAAAAGAAAAAGGAGATTTGATTTATGAAAAAGATTTGTTTTGCTAGGTCTTGATAATTAAATAATAAATGTTGATTTAGACATTGTTCATATGTTTTGAAATGATATTCGAAAAGTTTTGATTTCCTTTAGATAAGGAAATCTATGCTGAAAATATCTTGAAAAATGTTTATACGGATGTGTTGAAGGGGATTTAAGGATGACCAACCTCCTATGTTGATTTTCTTAAAATGGTTTGGTTTCGGGTTGCTAAAGTAGCATACAAAAGACCATGCAAGGCTCCTTTATGTAAAAATGACAAAATTGATATGTGGACAAGAAATTGATTTTAAGGTGGTTGAGAAGTGGTTAGCACAATTGCATAACTTTTATGAGCAAAAGGCCCCGAAATGAAAACCAAGAAAATGCTAGGAAAAATATATGATTTATTTTTGAAAATCTAAAAGTTTTGAAATTCTTTTATTAAAAAGGGTTTTAAGATGTATTGTTTCTCAAACATTTCAAATATTTGTCAAAATGTTTTACTCAAAATGTTTCTAAAAGAATTTAAGGAAGGTCATCCTAAAATTAGATTTCAAATGACAACTTGTTTCAAGTGGGTGTACTCGCTTTACAAGTTGACAGGGACTGCGGTCTGTGATGTGTTTTTGAAAATAATTTTTTTAAAGACACAGACTTCGATTTGTGATGTTTTTAAGTTATGGATGCAGACAGAGGTCTGTGATCTCGGTTTTAAAGGATACGGGCTACGGTCTATAATACTTTAAACCAAATGGACTGTGGTCCATTATAAAAATATATGGTGCACCAATACAAGGAACAGGCCGGTTGTAGAGCACGGTTGGGACGACCGGGGCCTACTCTACATATGGCCAAGTCGCTAAGGGATGGCAGGAGTGCCAGCGGCGCCCACCCTGAGATGGGAGCAGAATAAAGGAACAATCACCTGACTAGCGTGCTGTTAAGGATTCTCTTACAAAATGTGCAATGATCACTTGCTAAGTGTCACTACTGGATGAGGAGAAATGCATTTGCATAAGTTTTTTTTTCAAAAGCCCAAAGATTGGGATATAAAAGCATTTATACAAAAATTTATCCTAAATTGGATTTTTATGAGCCATTATGTATAAGTTACCCTAAAAGCAGGTACAAAAAATGTGTAAATATTAAGAATAAAAAGAAAAAGTTTTTATGCAAAAGTTTTCATGAAAAAGATTTATGAATTGTTTGCTATAAACAAGCCCCAAGATGGGGATTATGAAAAAGGGTTTATGTTGGAAAATGTTTTGGACAAAAGAATATCCATTTCCAAAAGGTTTATGTGGAAAAATAATTGGACATGAGAATGTCCATTTCCTAAAGAGATTTATGTTGGAACATGTGTGGACATAAAAATGTCCGTTTCTAAAAGAGTTTAAGGGATAAAAGTGTTTTTGGACATAAAAAAGGCTTACGTGAAATGTATTTTGGACATAAAAATATCTATTACCAAAGTGTTTATGTGAAAAATATTTTAGGATGTATAAATGTCCGTTTCCAACAAGGTTTACGTGGAAAAATATTTTAGGACGTATGACGTCCAGTGCCAAAATGATTTATGTGGAAAAACGTCTTTTTGTGGACATGAGAATGTCCATTGCCAAATATGGTTTATGTCAAGATGTTTTGGGACATAAAATGTCCCCTGACCAAAATGATTTATGAGAAAAATGTTTTAGGAAATGAATTTCAATGAAGTCTTGCCCTAAAAGATAAAATGTTTGCTTACTGAGTTGTCACTCACGTTTTGTTTTCCCAAACCTAAGACAGGTACCGGGAAACTCAAGAAGATGAAAATCTAAACAATGAAGTAAGACACGAAATGATGTCCAGGTAGGCTATAAGGAATGGAAAAACATGAATATGCTAAGGTATGCTAATGTATATGTGAAATTATTTAGAATTTTAAGTTCTATAAGATTCAATGATTGAATGTATGGATGTATATATTATGATTTAGTCAAGGAGACTTTTATTTTAGAAAAGCATGATGAATGCTATGAGTGAAATACAATTTGAAAATTTATTTTAAGTGTATCACCACTTGTTTGATGAATGATGTGAGATGTAAAGATATGAACGAAAATAATTTTTGGACGAGTTCCAATTAAAATCCCGCCGCGTGATCAGGGAAACAATCCTAATTCACATTTACCAATCTATAAGGTCTTGAGGTAAGGAAGTGACATCTCGGTTTGGGGCGCCACACAAGCTCCTCTTTATGTAAAAATGGCAAATTGAATATGTTGGAAACATGTGAAAAATAAGTCAAGTTTATGTTTTGATGATTAACAAACCAATTTGAGTAAGTGTTGGTTACTAACATATTTGTGAAGATGATTGAAGGTTATAAAAATGAAGAATATGAAGCATAGAAAGTCAAGTTGATTTCCAAGTCGACTCAGGCATCGACTTAGGCCAAGTCGATCCCCAAGTTGACTCCAACATCGACTTTGAAACGTCATTTCCTTCCAGAGTTGAAATTGAGAAGCAAAGCTGCCAAAGTCGCATCCTAAGTCGACTCCGCATGCGACTTGGGTGAAGTCACAGACTAAGTCGACTCCAGCTTCGACTTCGAGGCGTCATTTTCATCCAGAGTTGAAATCGGGGACGAGAGCTGCCGAAGTCGCATCCCAAGTCGACTTCGCATGCAACATGGGTGAAGTCGCAGACCAAGTCGACTCCAGCTTCGACTTCAGTACGGAAATTGCTGAACGAGTTAATTCAATAAAAGATTTGAATGGAGATGAAGATCAAGACAACTCAAACACTCAAATGAAGTCCAGAGCATGCAAAGTTTCATATTTTCATGGAGAATCGAAATCATACAGTTGGACCTCTCTTATGCACTCCAATACTCAAAGACACAAGACTCAAGACATGGAGTCAAATGTGCTTTAAGATAGAAGAATTAAAGAATCTTAAGTATAATCAAAGGAAGAACAACCAAACATGAAGAGATTCAAGCAAGCAAGGCATTCTAAAATTCAAGTACTCAAGAACTCAAGAAAAGGAATCCAAGGTTTTCTATGTAAATAATCATACAGTGTTCCAAAGAGATATAAATCAAGGGAGAACAATTAATATGAAGAAAATCAAGTGATCAAAGTCATCTCTGAAGATTTCAAGATCAACTAGCAAGCTGAAGAAGTGAAGTCGCACCTGAAGTCGACTTCACATGCGACTTGGGTCAAGTCGAGGACCAAGTGGACCCAGACTGGAACTTGAAGAAGCTGCGAATTGGCGAAGTCGCACTCGAAGTCGACTCCATTTGTGACTTGGACGAAGTCGCACCCGAAGTCGACTCCACCTGCGACTTGGACAAAGTCGCACCCGAAGGTCGTAACGGTCGGAAAATTTTTGAACGTTGGCGCATTAAATGCGCGCCACCTACCTCCAAACGTTCGGATTCCCTCGCAAATTATATAAGGCATTCAATATGAATGAGGAGGGTAGCTGAGAATTCCTTGAATGAGCATAACTCCCATCTTCAAGAGCATTAAGTGATCAAGACATCATATAGAAGAAGAACTTCGCTTCCAAACTGCCAAGAGCTGCTTGCTGAATCATTAAGCCTACGTTACAAGTTCTTCTCTGCGCCAAATCTGTCACTACACAACAGTAACGTGTAGAAACTTTCTTTTGTTATTTCTTGTTGTATTAAACTTGATTTAGTTTGGGTAACTAAGATCAAGTGTAAGCAAAGTAGTGTGTGATTGGAGTGGAACTCATCACCTACTTGTGCTGTGTAATGTTGATGCCCCCTAGAGCTGGAATCTTGAAGAGAGCAGTGGCTCTAGTTGTATTTGTGAAATACAATAGTGGAACCCAAGTCACAAGAGGTGTGAGCTTGGAAGAGTGGAGTAGGGAGGTTGCCCGAACCACTATAAAAACCTGTTTTGTTGATTTTTATTTCTGCTCTCTACGTTATATTTCTTTCCATTTTGTTTCTTCATAAAGGGGACTAGATTAATCCGGGGTAAAGTTTTGTTTAAGTTGAAAAAATTTAAATACCCAATTCACCCATCCCCTCTTGGGTAATAGCCATTAACTCGAGACCAACAAGTGGTATTAAAGCGGGTCTTTGAGTTTACCAAAGAGATCTTTTGATATGGCATCCCAATCGACTTCCGTTCCCGCATTTGCCGAAGGCCAATCTTTTACTAGGCCACCATTGTTTGATGGGAATAATTTCGGCTATCGGAAGCTACGTATGAAACAACTCATCATGGCTACAGATATGGACTCTTAGATTGTAATACAAGACGGTGTAACCTTGCCTATTGATGAAAGAGCTTCCAAATGGACCGATGAGGAAGTAAAAACTGTTAAGAGCAATGCTAAATCTATGAACTCACTGTTTTGTGCTCTTACCGCTTCTGAATATGATAGAGTATCCTCTTGTCTAACTACAAAAGAAATATGGGATACATTAACATCTATCTATGAAGGAACTTCTCAAGTCTAAGGGACAAGGAGAAATATTTTGATTGGAGAGTTGGAAAGCTTTAGAATATACAGAAAATATTTCAGAAATATTTGCTAGATTCTCTAAAATTACTAATGCTTTGAAAGGTCTTGGAAAAGCAATTTCTGAATCGGAGCAGGTCATGAAGATTCTAAGGGCGCTACCCGAATCATGGACTCCGAAAATTACTGCAATAGAAGAAGCAAAGGACTTGACCATATTGAAGCTAGAAGACCTTATTAGCTCACTAATATCACATGAGCTAATCAAGAAAAGAAATGAAGATCATCACAAAGGAAAAAGAGCAATTGCACTAAAAGTCACCCATAACTCGGATGAATCCACCTCATCATCTCACAATGACGATGAAGACATTGCTCTACTCACACGCAGATTTTGAAAGTTTGTGAGAAATGAAAAGAACTTCAAAGACTTCAAAGAGAGATCACGAAAAGAGAAGAAGAAGGAGGCTACAAAGTGCTATAGATGCGGCGGTATAGGACATATGCAAGCTCAATGTCCTACACCGGAAGAAAAATCAAAGGATCATCAAGAGAGGAAGGAAAAATATGAAAGCAGAAAATTCTTAAGGGCAAAGGGAAGAGGAATGTACGTGAATGAAGAAACTTCATCAACAAGTAGCTCCTCAACCGATGATTTTGAAGCGGCAAATTGTGTAAGAATATGCTGCATGGCACGGATTGAGCTAGAAGAAAATTTGTTGTGTTTAAACACAATGGAAGTTTTGGAAGAGCAAACCACCTCAACAAAGTGCACAAGTAATGAAGAGGTAACTTCTAAATTTTGTCATTCTCAATCTACTTATTCTTCTATTCAATAATGTCTCAAATGTGCCGAATTAGAGGAATTACAACATGCATATGATTCATTATATGAGGAAATCAAAAAATTAGGAAATAAGTTATCATTAAAGAGACAACAATGCAATTCCATTATTATTGTAAATAGAAAACTAGCCGAAAAAACAACAAAACTAAAAGAAGAAAATGAACTACTTTTGAAAGAAGTGGAAAAATTAAAAAAGAAGAATGAGTCATTTAATGAATCATTAGCTAAATTCTCTAATCCAGGAGAAAATGTGAAAATGTTTCTAAACATGACCTCTCAAACCAATAGAAGAGGTCTTGGATACTCCACATTTGAGCAAAGAGAAAGCGGCAAATCAAATGTGCCAATACTTGGGAAAAATCAAACCAAGACTGCATCTATTTACATACCTAAAGGGAAACAAGTTGTTTGGACCAAAAGGCCAATCATTGAACCACAACATACTTGGAGGCCTACTCCTAGACTACCAATGGCCTGCAACTTTTGCAACAAGATGGGTCACAAAATTCATAGATGCAACTTTAAGAAATTATATGACCATGGTGCAAAATTAGTTTGGGTTCCAAGAAACACAAGTTTTGAGCTTTCAAAGATAGAACAACAAGGATTAAATCAGTTTACTAACCCAAATGGACCCATAAAATGGGTAACAAAGAGATAAGATTTATTTGTTCATTTTTCATATATGTTTCAAGGCAAAGGCAAACAACGTTTGGTTCATGGATAGTGGTTGCTCAAGGCATATGACCGGTGAAAGAAGCTTATTTCATAAACTCAAGCCTTGCAATGATGGAACTGTTGCTTTTGGAAATAATGAGAAAGGTAAAATCAAAGGTAAAGGAAACATTTATAGTATTTCAAATGCATGTATGGAAGATGTATTATTTGTTGAAGGACTCAAGCACAATTTAATGAGTATTAGCCAATTATGTGACAAAGGATACAAGGTTGTGTTTGAATCATCTATATGTAATGTATTTGATGGAGAACATATCATGTTTAGCGGAAAAAGATATGGAAATATATATTTGGTTTCACTTAATGAACTAGATGGTCAATGTCTAATGGCCATTGACAATGATCCATAGGTTTGGCATAAGAGGCTTGGGCATATAAACATGACAAATATTAAAGACCCTATGGAAGAAGAATTTGGTAGAAGGATTGCCTAAATTGAAATATGACAAAGATAAAATTTGCAAGGCATGTCAATTGTCAAAACAACCTAAAATGCCTTTTTCTACCAAAAAGGAAATTTCCACCACTAGGCCACTTGAATTGCTACACATGGATCTATATGGGCCATCCGACATTTTAACCATTGGTGGAAAGAAATATGTGTTTGTGAAGTTGATGATTTTTCAAGATTCACATGGGTAGTTCTCTTAGCTAGCAAAGATGAAGCCTTCTTTATGTTTGCAACTTTTGTAAACTTGGTGCAAAATTAAAAACAATGTACTATTATGACTATTAGAAGTGATCATGGTAGTGAGTTTGAAAATAAACGTTTCTTAGAATTATGTAATGAAAAAGGAATTCACCACACATTTTCTGCACCAAGAACTCCACAACAATGGAGTGGTGGAAAGGAAAAATATAACCATACAAGAGATGGCTAGAACAATGCTAAATGAGAGTAAATTATCCAAGAAATTTTGGGGTGAAGCTGTAAGTATAGCTTGTCATGTGTTGAATCGAGTTACCATTAGAGCTTTCTTGAAAAAGACCCCTTATGAGCTATGGAAAGGAAGAAAACTAAATATTTCTTATTTTCATGCTCTTGGATGCACATGCTATATTTTGAACAATGGTAAAATCAACTTGGGAAAACTGGATGCTAAGAGTGATGAGGCAATATTCCTTGGTTACTCATCAAATAGCAAAGCATATAGAGTCTTCAATAAAAGGAACCAAGTTGTAGAAGAATCGATACATGTTGTTTTTGATGAATCTAATCCATGCCTCAAAAGAAAAGATGATTTAAGTGATGCAGATGAGATAACAAGTAGCCTTGAAAAATTGCATATGGAGAAGCAAGAAGAATCCATGGAGGAAAGGGTAAGTGAAGGTAATAATTCCTATAAACCTCCAACTGATTTAAAGTTCAAAAATACCCATCCAATTGAACAAGTTAAAGGGAATGTCTATGAAGGTGTAAAGACTAGAAGGTCAAAACAAAATATTTGTGGACAATACGCCTTTGTATCCAAAATTGAACCATCCACTATAGACCAAGCACTTGATGATGAAAACTGGATCATAGCAATGCAAGAGGAATTAAATCAATTTGAAAGAAATCAAGTTTGGCATCTTGTTCCAAGACCAAAAGATTGCATTGTCATTGGCACAAAATGGGTCTTTAGGAACAAATTAGATGAAAGTGGACTTGTGGTGAGAAACAAAGCTAGACTTGTGGCAAAGGGATACTCACAAAAAGAGGGAATAAACTTTAAGGAATCCTATGCTCCGGTTGCTAGATTAGAAGCAATTCGTATCTTACTAGCTTTTGCATCTCACATGAACTTTAAATTGTTTCAAATGGATGTTAAAAGTGCATTTCTGAATGGTTATATAAATGAAGAGGTGTATGTTGAACAACCACCTGGATTTGAGGAAAAAGATCAATCTAAATTTGTATACCAATTAACCAAAGCATTGTATGGATTAAAACAAGCCCCAAGAGCTTGGTATGAGAGATTAAATAAATTTTTTATTGATCATGACTTCCAAAAAGGAAAGGTAGACACCACTTTGTTTATCAAGTATAAAGAAAAAGATATCTTGATTATTCAAATTTATGTTGATGACATTATTTTTTGTGCTACTAATGAGATTCTTTGTCAAGAATTTTCTGAGCTTATGCAAAAAGAATTTGAGATGAGTATGATGGGGGAGTTGAATTTCTTCCTTGGACTACAAATTAGACAATCAAGTGAAGGGATCTTCATAAACCAGTCCAAGTACATCAAGAAAATGTTAAAGAAGTTTGGCATGGAAAACAGCAAAGGGGCAAACACGCCTATGAGCTCAACTATTAAAATTGATAAAGACGAGAAAGGCAAACCAGTCGATTTAAAATTATATAGAAGCATGATAGGTTCTTTATTATATTGAACTGCTTCTAGGCCTGATATATTGTTTAGTGTGTGTATATGCTCTAGATTTCAATCATGTCCAAAAGAATCACACTTGGTAGCTGTAAAAAGAATTTTTAGATACTTAGTAGATACTACCAACATAGGACTTTGGTATCCAAAGGGTTCTAATTTTGATCTAATCGGCTACTCGGATGCAGATTTTACCGGCTACAAGGTAGATAGAAAAAGCACTAGTGGAACATGTCAGTTTCTTAGGAACATGTTGGTTTCATGGTTTTCAAGAAAACAAACTAGTGTTGCTCTATCTACGGCGGAAGCCGAATATGTTGCCGCCGGGAGCTGTTGTGCTCAATTGCTTTGGATGAAACAACAACTTAGGGACTATGGCATGGACTTTAAAGATATACCTATTAAATGTGATAATACCAGTGCAATATGTTTAACTAAAAATCCAGTATTGCATTCTAGGACCAAGCATATAGACCTTAGACATTATTTTATTAGAGAACATGTAGAAAATCATGACATATGCTTGGAATATGTAAAAACAAAAGATCAAATTGCAGATATTTTTACAAAACCTCTAGCAAAAGAACTATTTTATAAAATTAGAAATGATATGGGAATGCTTGAATTAACTTAGATAAGCACAAGCTGAGGGGGAGCACAGGTTCAGGGGGAGCAACCCTGCCATTCTCAAAGGATTAACCCACTCCATCTTTATTTTTTGATAAATTGACAAAAAGGGGGAGAAGAGATCGGGATTTGAGTCTCCGTCTTAAATATGTGTATGAATGTTTTTGTGATGTATTGAAAGTAAAATATGTCTGTTAATATTATGCTTTTAACTTGTGATTTATTGGAAGTAAAATATGCATGTTAAACTTCAAAATGCACAAATAGTATGTTTTAAAGACATTGAAAGGTATATACTCAAATCAGTTTTATCAATCATCAAAAAGGGGGAGATTATTGGAAACATGTGGAAAATAAGCCAAGTTTATGTTTTGATGATTAACATACCAATTTGAGTAAGTGTTGGTTACTAACATATTTGTGAAGATGATTGAAGGTTATAAAAATGAAGAATATGAAGCATAGAAAGTCAAGTTGATTTCCAAGTCGACTCAGGCATCGACTTAGGCCAAGTCGATCCCCAAGTCGACTCCAGCATCGACTTCGAAACGTCATTTCCTTCCAGAGTTGAAATTGAGAAGCAAAGCTGCCGAAGTTGCATCCCAAGTCGACTCCGCATGCGACTGGGTGAAGTCGCAAACCAAGTCGACTCCAGCTTCGACTTCGAGACGTCATTTTCATCAAGACAACTCAAACACTCAAATGAAGTCCAGAGCATGCAAAGTTGCATATTTTCATGGAGAATCAAAATCATACATTTGGACCTCTCTTATGCACTCCAATACTCAAAGACACAAGACTAAAGACATGGAGTCAAATGTGCTTTAATATAGAAGAATTAAAGAATTTTAAGTATAATCAAAGGAAGAACAACCAAACATGAAGAGATTCAAGCAAGCAAGGCATTCCAAAATTCAAGTACTCAAGAACTCAAGAAAAGGAATCCAAGGTTTTCTATGTAAATAATCATACAGTGTTCCAAAGAGATATAAATCAAGGGAGAACAATTAATATGAAGAAAATCAAGTGATCAAAGTCATCTCTGAAGATTTCAAGATCAACTAGCAAGCTGAAGAAGTGAAGTCGCATCCGAAGTCGACTTCACCTGCGACTTGGGTCAAGTCGAGGACCAAGTCGACCCAGACTGGAACTTGAAGAAGCTGCGAACAGGCGAAGTCGCACCCGAAATCGACTCCATCTGTGACTTGGACGAAGTCGCACCCGAAGTCGACTCCACCTGCGACTTGGGTCGCAATGGTCGGAAAATTTTCGAACATTGGAGCATTAAATGCGTGCCACCTACCTCCAAACGTTCGGATTCCCTCGCAAATTATATAAGGTATTCAATATGAACGAGGAGGGTAGCTGAGAATTCATTGAATGAGCATAACTCTCATCTTCAAGAGCATTAAGTGATCAAGCCATCATATAGAAGAAGAACTTCGCTTCCAAATTGTCAAGAGCTACTTGCTGAATCATTAAGCCTACGTTACAAGTTCTTATCTGCGCCAAATCTGTCTCTACACAACAGTAATGTGTAGAAACTTTCTTTTGTTATTTCTTGTTGTATTAAACTTGATTTAGTTTAGGTAACTAAGTGTTGGTCCCGAGTTAATGGCAAAACCCAAGAGGGGAGGGGTGAATTGGGTATTTAAAAATTTATAACTTAAACAGAAACTTAACCCCGGATTAATCCAGTCCCCTTAATGAAGAATTGAAATGGAAAGCAATATAAAGTAGAGAGCAGATAAATAAATCAAACACACAAGATTTTTATAGTGGTTCGGGCAACCTCCCTACTCCACTCTTCCAAGCTCACACTCCTTGTGACTTGGGTTCCACTATTGTATTCTCTCAATACAATTAGAGCCACTGCTCTCTTCTAGATTCTAGCTCTAGGGGGCATATAACACACTGCTCAAGTAGGTGATGAGTCTCACTCCAATCACACACTACTTAGCATACACTTGATCCTAGTTCCTCAAACTAGATCAAGTTCAATCACAAATAAGTGAAACAACAAAGAAATCTACACTTTACAGATGTGTAGCAACAATTAGGCGCAGAGAAGAACTTGAAGAGTTGGCTTTGAAGATTCTGAAATGAAGCTCTTGCAGTTTGAAGTAGAGTTCTTCTTCTTTGAGTGGCTTGATCTCTTTTGAGCTCTTGAATGTAGTAGTTAAGCACACTTAATGATTCTCAGCTACTTCCCTCGTCCACCATGAATGCTATTTATAATTTTGGAGGGAATCCGAACGTTAGAGGGTAGGTGGCGCGCATTTAATGCGCCAACGTTCGAATAAATTCCGACCGTTGCGACCCAAGTCGCATGTGGAGTCGACTTCGGATGCGACGTCGCCCAAGTCGCAGATGGAGTCGACTTCGGGTGCGACTTCGCTTCACCGTCGCAACTTCAAGTTTCAGTCAGGGTCGACTTGGGTTCCGACTTGACCCAAGTCGCAGGTGAAGTCGACTTCGGGTGCGACTTCACCTCGACAGTTGGCTTCATGAACTTGGAACTTGGAAACTATTGTTTTGCTTAGTCTTTCTCAAGACTTTTAATTCCTTTGCAACTTTTGTTAACCTTTGGATCATGGTGTCTTGCTTTCATTAGCTCCAAGATTTGCAAACCTTAAATCCTTGAATCTTGAACATTTGGATCTTGTGAAACTTGAAGAGCTTGACCCTTGCATGATTGATTCAAGCTCTTTGCTTCATTTGGAATAAGCTTGAAGATTAGCTTTGGACTTGATAGACTTGATTTGAACTTTGAATATGAATCTTAGCTTTTGATCTTCAAGAAACTTCAGTTGCTTTTTGAGAATGAACTTTGCATCTTATTTGGATTTGATAAAGTCCAAATGGATCCTTGGAATAAGCTTGAAACTTCAATCTTCAAGTCTGAACTCCTCAAGTCGAAGTTGGAGTCGACCTCGTCTGCGACTTCGCCCAAGTCGCACCTGGCGTCGACTTCGCCTGCGACTTCGTCATGTCCGTTTCCACTTTTTTCAACTCTGGATGCTTGAAGTCGATGCTGGAGTCGACTTCGTCTACGACTTGGTTTCCTAAGTCGCACCTGGAGTCGACTTGGCCTGCGACTTCACTTGCTTGTTTTCTATTTTCAATGCTATTCACCTTTTGCCATTTGAAGTCGCTTGTGAAATCGACTTAGGTATCGACTTCACCCCAAGTCGAAGTCCAAGTCGACTTGGTAATCGACTTGACTTCTTTGTTTTCCTTAAACACTTGGCAAACTCATTAGTACACTTTATATACTCAAATTAGTCTTTGTTTAATCATCAAAACTTATGCTTTGGTCAATTTGTTTTGTTTTGAACATTGTTTCCAACAATCTCCCCCTTTTTGTTGATTGACAAAACTACATTTGAGTTGATACCTTTCAAAACATTAATCATGTTCATATATATTTTTTGAAAGACAGAGCATTGTCCTAGGTACTTTCAAACATATAGTTCAGAGCTTTTCAAACCATTATCATAGAAAAAAAAAATATTCATGACAGAGCATTACTTTCATATCATTCATATCATTCAAACATATTAATCATTGCAAGCATAACACAACTTTCATATATGTATCAAGTTTCAAAATACAATGTAAAACAAAAATGAAACCTATACAAATTATCTAACCCAAACAAAAAGAAAATTCTCAAACCTATCTTTTCTCCCCCTTTTTGTCAATCACTCAAAAAATTTGTCAATTACCAAAGACTTGGTAAATTGAAATTGGAAAATGGGATAGATAGACTGAGTTTGTTTGATGGACGGACATGAGCGGAAGAGTAGAAGGAGGAAACGGGTGCAGGAGAAGGCTCGCGATGAACTGAACCCGATTCGAAGGGATCAAGTTCAGGCATTGGTCGCTTCTTGTGACGGCCGGAGGCGAGATGATATCGGATGGTACGCAATTCCCGATCGATTCGATCTTGTCGGGAATGCATATTATTGATTGCCGCCAACACTTCGGTCACAAGACTCGTCATCCGGTCTTCTTGGTGACCCATTTCTTCACAGACGGCAACGATTTCATCTCTCAAATCTTTTAGAGTGACCTCCTCAGATGAGGTTGGAGGCACCCGTTCACGTGCAGCAGATCCTTGTGGAGAATAGGATCCGTGCGATATGGGAGATGCTGGCTCCTCTTGAGCAGGTGGTGCCGCGGGAGGTTGCTCCCCCTCAACTTGTGCATTGTTTTCTCGCTCTTCTTCTGAAGCTTCATGCCTTAGTTCAAGCAGATTAATCTTCATTCTTTAGATTAGAGCTTTATTTATGGCATTTGTGGATTTGAGCACTTCGAAAGACTCGCCTTCAATATCCACTTTGAAGAATTCAAGAATCTTTGTGATCCACGTGCTATAAGGGAGGACTCCTCGTGGGTTATCCTTTCTAGATGTCAAGGCTTCAAGAAATAATTTTGGTAAGCTCACCTTGACCCTGTTGGCCACTTTCCATAGTATCACCGCTTCTTGTGGATTTAATTGGTTTCTTCCACCGCCCTTTGGGTAGATGCAGTGGGCAATGAGAAGTCTGAGCACTCGTAGCCTGGGTGAGAGATCCATGTACCGAAGGAATTTGATTCCCGGATGGTACTTGTTGCTCCGGGTGAGCTGATTATACATTTGATCCAATGTGAGGTCTTCTGGAATAGGCTCATCCTCATACGGGACTCCAAGTATGTGTCCTAAATGACTCATTACTTCAGTCGGACCTGCAATTATCCCGATTCCAAGATCTATTTCTACTTCTTTGACGAAGGTTCCATAGTATTCTTCATCCCATAGATAATAAAACATTCGAGTAAGATCTGGATAGACCCTTTCGTCTTCCTTTAGCAAATTGGTCCATCCTTGAAAATCTAATAGATCTTCTATGTCGGATCCATATTCTTTCAAGAAATTAGAATCTATAATCTTGGGTATGAATACCTTCCGTTCGTAGAATTTTTTGTAAAAACGGCTATGTTGGAGCTCGGTATTGAAGTAGGTAGTGGGCATCTTCAATACTTGGGCTTTCCCAGCCGCAGTGCCCCTTCTGCTTGTCCCGGATTGTGTGCTCTGTGAGGTTTGGGTTTGTTGTTGACTTTCCGACCTGGGTGCTTGATCAGATGATTGAGTAGTGGTTTGGAATCGAACCCGTCTACCCGTCGAAGTTGATGGTTCCTCTCTAGCCCTTTTTGATGGAGTCCTAGTTCTTCTAGGAACTTCTTTTGTGTGAGATGAAGGTTGTGTGGGAACCCGTTTAGGGTATGGTTTTGATACGGCTTTCTTTGGTGCCATTTGGAGCTTGGAGTTTAGGGATTTTGAGAGGGAATGACAGTGAGAGAGAAACGCCGGACGGAGGGCTTTGCCGGAGGGAAGAAGAATCGCCGGAGACAGAGGATTCGGGGAAAATAGGAAGAAGGAGGCTTGCCGGAAAGAAAAGCTATCGCCGGAGAGAAAAGCAATCGCCGGAGAGAAAATGAAGAAGAAAAAGAGAGGTTGGAGGGAAAATGAAGAAGAAAGAAGGGAGAGGAGAAAGAAAAAGGGAGGAGAGCGGGAATCCAAACGGTCGCGCGCGGAGTCGACTTTACCCTAGGTGAAGTCGACTTCGGTCCCTCGGAGTCGACTTCGCCTGGGGGCGGAGTCGACTTCGCTTCTGAAGTGGAGTCGACTTGACGCCCTTGGAGTCGACTTGACTCATCGACTTGACATTTTTCAATTTTAATTTTCTTATTTAATTTTCCCTAATTTAGCTCTATCATTCCCATATCATTCCTAATTTTATAAAATGATTCTTTGGCTAATGGTTTGGTAAGGATATCAGCAATTTGGTCCTCTTTTTTCACATATTCTAAACATACATCATGATTTTCAACATGTTCACGAATAAAATGGTGTCTCACATCAATATGCTTGGTTCTTGAATGCAGTACAGGATTTTTAGTCAAACAAATTGCACTTGTATTATCACATCTAATAGGAATATCAACATAATCAATACCATAATCTTTCAATTGTTGTTTCATCCAAAGTAATTGGGCACAACAACTACCGGCGGCTATGTATTCGGCTTCCGCGGTAGATAGAGCAACACTTGTTTGTTTTCTTGAATACCATGAAACTAACATATGTCCAAGAAACTGACAAGTTCCACTGGTACTTTTTCTATCTACCTTATATCCGGCAAAATCTGCATCCGAATAGCCGATTAGATCAAAGGTTGACCCCTTTGGATACCATAGTCCAAGATTGGTAGTTTTTACCAAATATTTAAAAATTCTTTTTACAGCAAGTAGATGTGATTCTTTTGGACATGCTTGAAATCTAGAGCACATACAAACACTGAATAGGATATCGGGTCTAGAAGCAGTTAAATATAGCAAGGATCCTATCATGCTTCTATAAAGCTTTTGATCGATACTTTTACCGTTTTCGTCCGTGTCGATCTTGATTGTAGAGCTCATTGGAGTGTTTGCCCCTTTGCTATTCTGCAATCCAAATTTCTTGAGCATTTCCTTGACGTACTTGGACTGGTTCAAGAATATCCCTTCACTTTGTTGCTTAATTTGCAGTCCAAGGAAGAAATTTAATTCTCCCATCATGCTCATTTCGAATTCGCTCTGCATAATCTTAGAAAATTCTTGACAAAGATTTTCGTTAGTAGCACCGAAAATTATGTCATCTACATAAATCTGTACAATTAAAATATCTTTGTTTTTGTATTTGATGAACAAAGTAGTATCTACTTTCCCTCTTAGAAACTCATGATCAATCAAAAATTTGTTCAACCTTTCATACCAAGCTCTTGGAGCTTGCTTTAATCCATATAGCGCTTTGGTCAATTTATAAACATACTTTGATTGATTCATTTCTTCAAAACCAGGGGGTTGTTCAACATATACTTCTTCATTCAAATAGCCATTCAAAAATGCACTTTTTACATCCATTTGGAACAATTTGAAATTCATATAAGAAGCGAATGCTAGTAGAATACATATGGCTTCTAATCTAGCCACGGGTGCATATGATTCTTCAAAATCGATTCCTTCTTCTTAAGAATACCCTTTGGCTACTAATCTAGCTTTGTTTCTAATTACAAGTCCGCTTTCATCTAGTTTGTTCCTAAATACCCATTTGGTACCAATGATAGTGTGATTATTTGGTCTAGGAACTAAGTGCCATACATTGTTCCTTTTGAATTGGTTTAGCTCTTCTTGCATTGCAATAACCCAATTTTCATCATTGAGAGCTTGTTCAATGGTATTTGGTTCAATTTTAGATACAAAGGCATATTGACCATAAACGTTTTGTTTTGATCTTCTAGTTTTCACTCCTTCATATACATTTCTAATAACTTGCTCAATTGGATGGGCATTTTTGAACTTTAAATCAGTTGGAGGTTTATAAGAATTATTACCTTCACTTACCTCTTCCTCCATGAGATTTTCTGGCTTAAGCTCAGTTCCTTTGGTTGTTCTTTGCCTTTTGTCTCATCTGCATCACTTAGTTCATCCTCCTTTCTCGGAGTTTGGTTAATTTCATCAAATACAACGTGTATGGATTCTTCAACAACTTGGTTTCGTTTATTGAAAACTCTATATGCTTTGCTATTTGATGAATATCCAAGGAATATAGCCTCATCACTTTTAGCATCTAACTTTCCCAAGTTAGTTTTTCCATTGTTCAAAACATAACACGTACATCCAAAAGCATGAAAATAAGAAATATTTGGTTTTCTTCCTTTCCATAGTTCGTATGGGGTCTTTTTCAAGATTGCTCGAATGGTGACACGGTTCAATACATGACAAGCTGTACTTACAGCTTCACCCCAAATTTCTTGGATAGATTGCTCTCATTTAGCATAGTTCTAGCCATCTCTTGTATAGTTCTATTTTTCCTTTCTACTACTCCATTTTGTTGTGGAGTTCTTGGTGCAGAAAATGTGTGGTGAATTCCTTTTTCATTGTAAAATTCCATGAATCGTTTGTTTTC
This sequence comes from Annona cherimola, assembly GCA_030490835.1. Taxonomy (NCBI): domain Eukaryota; kingdom Viridiplantae; phylum Streptophyta; class Magnoliopsida; order Magnoliales; family Annonaceae; genus Annona; species Annona cherimola. Next base: position 58,217,165 of record CM059976.1, read on the forward strand.
GAATTCGCCACCATGATCGCTTCTTATGGTCACAATAGTACTTTGTTTTTCATTTTGCACCAAATTTACAAAAGTTGCAAACATAGAGAAGGCTTCATCTTTACTAGCTAAGAGAATTATCCATGTGAATCTTGAAAAATCATCAACTATGACAAATACATATTTCTTTCCACCAATGGTTAGAATGTCGGATGGCCCGTATAGATCCATGTGTAGCAATTCAAGTGGCTTGGTGGTGGAAATTTCCTTTTTGGTAGAGAAAGGCATCTTGGGTTGTTTTGATAATTGACATGTCTTACAAATCTTGTCCTTGTCATATTTCAATCTTGGTAATTCTTCTACCAAACTCTTTTTCCATAGAGTCTTTATGTTTCCCATGTTTATATGTCCAAGCCTTTTATGCCAAACCCATGGATCATTATCAATGGCCATTAGACATTGACCATTCAATTCATCAAGTGAAACCAAATATACATTTCCATGTCTTTTACCACTAAACATGATATGCTCTCCATCAAATACATTACATATAGATGATTCAAACACAACTTTGTATCCTTTATCACATAATTGGCTAATGCTCATTAAATTGTGTTTGAGTCCTTCAACAAACAAAACATCTTCCATGCATGCATTTGAAATACTACGTATATTTCCTTTACCTTTAATTTTACCTTTTTCATTATTACCAAAGGCAACCATTCCATCGTTGCAAGGCTTAAGTTTATGAAATAAGCTTCTTTCACCGGTCATATGCCTTGAGCAACCGCTATCCATGAACCATTCATTATTTGCCTTTGCCTTAAAACATGTCTGAAAAAATAAGCAAGTAAATCTTATCTCCTTGGTACCCATTTTATGGGTCCATTTGGGTTAGTAATATATATTAATCTTTGTTGTTCTAACTTGGAAAGCCCAAATCTTGTGTTCCTTGGAACCCAAACTAATTTTGCACCACGGTCATATAATTTCTTAAAATTACATTTGTAAGTTTTATGACCCAATTTATTGCAGAAATTACAAGCCATAGGTAATCTTGGAGTAGGCCTCCAAGTATGCAATGGTTCAATAGTTGGTCTTCTAATCCACTTAAAAATTTTCTTTTGTGGCTTGTATATAGATGCAGTTTTAGTTTGATATTTCTCAAGTATTTGCACATTTGATTTGCTACTTTCACCTTGCTCAAATGTATGATATCCAAGACCTCTTTTATGTGTTTGGGAGGTCATATTCAGAAACATTTTAACATTTTCTCCTGGATTAGAGAACTTAGCTAATGATTCATTTAATGATTCGTTCTCCTTTTTCAGCATATCATTTTCTTCTTTTATTTTGTCTAATTTCTCTGCAAGTTTACCATTTGCAATTATTACTGCATCACATTGTTTCTTCTTAATTGTAAACTTGCTTCCTAATTTCTTCATTTCTTCATACAATGAATCATATGCAGTTTGAAGTTCTTCTAATTCAGTACATTTGAGGCAATCTTGAAAAGAAGAATAACTTGACTTAGAATGGGAGAGTTTGGAACTTACCTCTTCATTACTTGTGCATTTTGTTGAGGTAGTTTGTTCTTCTTGCTCGATTTGTGCCATGCAGCAGATTCTCGCACATTCTTCTACTTCGATTTCATCGGTTGAGGAGTTACTCGTTGTAGATTCCTCGTCATTCACGTACATGCCTCTTCCTTTGTATCTTTGGAATCTCTTATTGTCCCCTCGATCTTTTCTTTGTTCTTTTACTTTGCTTTTTTCGGGAGTTGGACATTGAGCTTGCATATGTCCCGAACCGCCGCATCGATAGCATTTGGTTGATTCTTTCTTCTTTTCTCTAGGAGTTCTATCCTTGAAACTTCTGAAATTTTTGCCTTTCCTCACAAATTTTCTGAAACGTTTTGTGAGTAGGGCGATTTCGTCGTCGTTTTGAGAAGAAGAGGAGTCATCTGTGTCTTGTGCTGCTTTCAAAGCAATTGCTCTTTTGCCCCTGTGTTGATCTTCATTTCTTCTCTTGATTAGCTCATGTGACATGAGTGAGCTAATTAAGTCTTCAAGCTTTAGAGTGTTAAGGTCCTTGGCTTCTTCTATTGCAGTGATCTTTGGAGTCCATGATTCGGGTAGAGCTCTTAAGATCTTCATGACCTGCTCAGATTCAGATATAGCCTTTGCGAGACCTTTTAGAGCATTAGTAATTTTAGAGAATCTAGCAAACATTTCAGAGATGTTTTCTCTTTCTAGCATTCTAAAGTTTTCCAATTCTCCAATCAAAATATTTCTTCTCATCCCTTGGACTTGTGAAGTTCCTTCATAGATAGAGGTTAGCGTATCCCATATTTCTTTGGCGGTTAAGCAGGAGGATACTCTATCATATTCAGAAGCAGTAAGAGCACAAAATAAAGAGTTCATAGCTTTGGCGTTGCTCTTAACAATTCTTACTTCCTCATCGGTCCATTTGGAAGCTCTTTCATCGGTAGGCAAGGTTACTCCATCTTGGATAGCAATCCAAGAATCCATGTCGGTAGCCATGATGAGTTGCTTCATACGAAGCTTCCAATATCCAAAATTGCTCCCATCAAACAACGGTGGCCTTGTAAAGGATTGGCCTTCAGCAAATGCGGGAACGGAAGTAGATTGGGATGCCATATTAATAAGATCTCTTTGGTAAACTCAAAGAACCGCTCTGATACCACTTGTTGGTCCCGAGTTAATGGAAAAACCCAAGAGGGGAGGGGTGAATTGGGTATTTAAAAATTTATAACTTAAACAGAAACTTAACCCCGGATTAATCCAGTCCCCTTAATGAAGAATCGAAATGGAAAGCAATATAAAGTAGAGAGCAGATAAATAAATCAAACACAAAAGATTTTTATAGTGGTTCGGGCAACCTCCCTACTCCACTCTTCCAAGCTCACACTCCTTGTGACTTGGGTTCCACTATTGTATTCTCTCAATACAATTAGAGCCACTGCTCTCTTCTAGATTCTAGCTCTAGGGGGCATATAACACACTGCTCAAGTAGGTGATGAGTCTCACTCCAATCACACACTACTTAGCATACACTTGATCCTAGTTCCTCAAACTAGATCAAGTTCAATCACAAATAAGTGAAACAACAAAGAAATCTACACTTTACAGATGTGTAGCAACAATTAGGCGCAGAGAAGAACTTGAAGAGTTGGCTTTGAAGATTCTGAAATGAAGCTCTTGCAGTTTGAAGTAGAGTTCTTCTTCTTTGAGTGGCTTGATCTCTTTTGAGCTCTTGAATGTAGTAGTTAAGCACACTTAATGATTCTCAGCTACTTCCCTCGTCCACCATGAATGCTATTTATAATTTTGGAGGGAATCCGAACGTTAGAGGGTAGGTGGCGCGCATTTAATGCGCCAACGTTCGAATAAATTCCGACCGTTGCGACCCAAGTCGCATGTGGAGTCGACTTCGGATGCGACGTCGCCCAAGTCGCAGATGGAGTCGACTTCGGGTGCGACTTCGCTTCACCGTCGCAACTTCAAGTTTCAGTCAGGGTCGACTTGGGTTCCGACTTGACCCAAGTCGCAGGTGAAGTCGACTTCGGGTGCGACTTCACCTCGACAGTTGGCTTCATGAACTTGGAACTTGGAAACTATTGTTTTGCTTAGTCTTTCTCAAGACTTTTAATTCCTTTGCAACTTTTGTTAACCTTTGGATCATGGTGTCTTGCTTTCATTAGCTCCAAGATTTACAAACCTTAAATCCTTGAATCTTGAACATTTGGATCTTGTGAAACTTTAAGAGCTTGACCCTTGCATGATTGATTCAAGCTCTTTGCTTCATTTGGAATAAGCTTGAAGATTAGCTTTGGACTTGATAGACTTGATTTGAACTTTGAATATGAATCTTAGCTTTTGATCTTCAAGAAACTTCAGTTGCTTTTTGAGAATGAACTTTGTATCTTATTTGGATTTGATAAAGTCCAAATGGATCCTTGGAATAAGCTTGAAACTTCAATCTTCAAGTCTGAACTCCTCAAGTCGAAGTTGGAGTCGACCTCGTCTGCGACTTCGCCCAAGTCGCACCTGGCGTCGACTTCGCCTGCGACTTCGTCATGTCCGTTTCCACTTTTTTCAACTCTGGATGCTTGAAGTCGATGCTGGAGTCGACTTTGTCTGCGACTTGGTTTCCTAAGTTGCACCTGGAGTCGACTTGGCCTGCGACTTCACTTGCTTGTTTTCTATTTTCAATGCTATCCACCTTTTGCCATTTGAAGTCGCTTGTGAAGTCTACTTAGGTATGGACTTCACCCCAAGTCGAAGTCCAAGTCGACTTGGTAATCGACTTGACTTCTTTGTTTTCCTTAAACACTTGGCAAACTCATTAGTACACTTTATATACTCAAATTAGTCTTTGTTTAATCATCAAAACTTATGCTTTGGTCAATTTGTTTTGTTTTGAACATTGTTTCCAACACTAAGATCAAGTGTAAGCAAAGTAGTGTGTGATTGGAGTGGAACTCATCACCTACTTGTGCTGTGTATTGTTGATGCCCCCTAGATCTGGAATCTAGAAGAGAGCAGTGGCTCTAGTTGTATTTGTGAAATACAATAGTGGAACCCAAGTCACAAGAGGTGTGAGCTTGGAAGAGTGGAGTAGGGAGGTTGCCCGAACCACTATAAAAACCTTGCTTGTTGATTTTTATTTCTTCTCTCTACGTTATATTTCTTTCCATTTTGTTTCTTCATAATGGGGACTAGATTAATCCATGGTAAAGTTTTTGTTTAAGTTGAAAAAATTTAAGTACCCAATTCACCCCTCCCCTCTTAGGTAATAGTCATTAACTCGGGACCAACAGAATATGTTGACGGGGATTTGATTTTTAAGGTAGTTGAGAAGGGGTTGATACAAATGCATAATCTTTGTGAGCAACAGGCCCTGAAATAGAAACTAAGAAAATGCTAGGAAAATATATAATTTATTCTTGAAAATTCAAAAGTTTTAAAGTTCTTTTATCTTAAGGGTTTTAAGTAGTATTGTGTTCTCAAAAATTTCAAATGATTTTCAAAATATTTTATTTAAAATGTTTCTCAAAGAATTTAAGGAAGGTCATCCGAAAACTAGATTTCAAATGACAACTTGTTTAAAGTACGTGTACTCACTTTACAAGTTGACATGGACTGCTGTCTGTGATGTTCTTTTTTAAAATGATTTTTAAAGATACAGACCTCGGTCTGTAATGTTTTTCAAGAATGGATGCGAACTGCAGTCTGTGATCCCGGTTTAAAAGGACACGGGCTGCAGTCTGTGATACTTTAAACCACACAGACTGCGGTCTGTGATTAGGATGTATGGTGCACCAATACAAGGAATAGGTCGGTTGTAGAGCACGGTCGGATATGGACTGGGGCTCACTCTACATATGGCCAAGTCACTAAGGGATGGCAAGAGGCCAGCGGCGCCCTCCCTGAGATGGGAGAAGGACGAAGGAACAGCCGCCTGGATAGCGTGCTGTTAAGGATTCTCTTCCAAAATGTAGAATGATCACTTGCTAAGTGTCACTACTGAATGGGGAGAAATGCGTTTGCTTATGTTTGCTTTTGAAAAATCCAAAGATTCGGACGTAAAAGCATTTTTACGAAAAGTTATCCTAAATAAATTTTATGAAATGGTTACCCTAAAAATAGGGCGTTTTACACAAAAGTGTAAATAACAAGGATGAAAGAAAAATGTTTTCTATGCAAATGTTTCCATGAAAATGGATTATGTGTTTTATGTCTTGTTTGCTATAAACAAGCCCCAAGATGGGGATTATGAAAAGAATTTATGTCAAACTTATTTTTGGACATAAAAATGTTCATTGCCAAAGGGCTTAAATGAAAAGTGTTTTAGGACATATGAATGCCCGTTTCCAAAAAGAGTTTATGTGGAAAAGTATTTTAGGACATATGAATGTCCATTTCCAAAGAAAGTTATGTCAAAAATATTTTCGGACATTAGATGTCCCTTGGCTAAAGGAAATTATGATGAAAAAAATTTTGGACGTAAAAACATCCACTGTCGAAAGAAGATTTTATGTAAATGTCTTGGAACATTATAAATGTTCGCACATGACCAAAGAAAATTACTTAAAGAGGTTAAAACACATATGTTTTACCTTAACAAGCCCAGACGTGGCTTATAAATGATTTTTAAGAATGAATGCTTATGAAAATGTTCTAGGACATAGAATTGTCCTCATGAACAAAGGATTTTATCACAATGTTTTAGGACATATAAACGTCCTCAGATAAAAAGGTGTTCAAGATGTTTAAGGAAAATATTTAAAGGAAGTCTTGCCCTAAAAAATAAAATGCTTGGTTTACTGAGTTATCACTCATGTTTTGTTTTCCCAAACCTTAGACTGGTACCGAGAAACTCAAAAGGTTGCGAACCTAAGCAATGAAGGAAAGGTACGTGATGGTAGCCAATGGGCTATAAGTAATGCGATAGCATGATTAAAGTTCTGAGGTATGTTGACATATATGTGAATTATGTAGAGTTATAAGTTATAAGTTCTATGTGATTCAATGATTGAATGTATGTATGTATGAAATGTAAATGATATATGAATTTTATTACAAGTGTAATGTCGATTGTATGATGACTGATATGGAATACGAAGACAAGTAATGAATGATGATAGATAAAAAAAAATTTGGACGAGATCCAATTAAGAACCCGCCTCGCGATCAGGGCAAAAATCCTGATTCATATTTACCAATCGATAGATCTTGAGGTAAGGATGTGACATCTCGGGTTAGGGCGCCACAACACTATAATGGTAAAAAAATTTGAACGTTGGTGCATTAACTGTGCACCACCTACCTCGTAACGTTTGGATTTATTCCCACTTTATTTAAGACTTATCAAATGAAGAGGAATGAGTTATTTATAGCATTGATTAAGCATCCACCTTCCAACTTATAAACATTCAAGTGTTTATTAAAGTGATTTATAAGAAGAACTGTGTTATTTATTGCAAGTGCTGAAGCGATCTCTCATTAACTCACTTTACATGTTCTTCTTAGCACTGAAAACTTTGCTACACATCTGTAAAGTGTAGATTTGCATTTTTATTCATTATTTTTGTGACTCCACTTGGTTTGGTGTTGAATACCAAGACCAAGTGAAGGCAAGTAGGGTGTGGTTGGAGTGTAACGCATTGCCTACTTGTGTGAAAATTATAATGGTCCCTTAAAACTAGAATCTGGAATAGAGCAAGGGCTCTAGTTGTAATATCATTGATATAGTGGAACCCAAGTCACAAGGGCGTGTTCCTGGAGGAGTGAAGTAGGGAAGGTTGTCTCGAACCACTATAATATTGTCTGATATTTTTTGCCCTAGTTCCATTTCCATTCTCCACATTTTCATTCAAGGGGATCTAGTCTACAAGGGGTTATATCCAATACATCGAAAGAATTTTAAAAGAACCCAATTCTTCCCTCCCTTCTTGCGTTTTGTCACAAAATCAAGACCAACAAATTGCTCCACCTGCTTTTGTATGGCCTTATTAAACTTCGTTTTTCTCTGTAAGAATTGCATGAGTATGTCTTCTAAAAATGACCTATTTTTAGGTGGTGATGGCTCCTCTGTTTCATATGCTTGAAAATTTGAAGACGTCTTTTGTGCTAGTCGTGAAGCTCGATGATTATCTTGTGCAATAGTTAGATGTTCAATATAGCTCAAGTTGGTTGAATACATAGATGTTGAGTAATACACGCACTACTTTGATAAATGTCCCTCGCCTCTGCACAGATCATAACAACTCACATAAGTATCATTCATGCTTGAAACTTGATTATCAAAAGCTACAACCTGGATTAGAGGTGCCCAAGTAGTATCATACTCATGGAAACATGTCATTCTTGGTGTTGAGAACTCCATGTTTGGCCAATAAAAAGCATGTGAAGCCATTGAGTTTTGCACAAATAAGACCACTGAATCAAATTTGTATCAAAAGCAAACAAAAAAAAAACTAAATAGAATTTATAGCAATTCATAGAAGACAAATAAAGTTGTTGATTGTCAGATATTGCATTTAAAGACCAATCCCCACCAAAAGTGTCAAAAACTTGGCGAGTTACATATATGTTTAATTAAAATGCTCATTTTATCGCAAGTATATGTACCAATCAAGTAATAAAGAGTGAGTAGAGTATCGTTCCCACGAGAATTGTGTTAAATGAATTGGCACCCTAAAATTCAATTTTTTAAAGTGAATTAGCAAGTTAAATGATAGTTGTATTAAAAGACTGAATTTAACTTAACTAAACTAAGTAGAAATTAACCAAATATGAGATAGCTACTAGTGAGATTTCTTTGAGATGATTTTAGATTGAAGGGAATATGAATTCATTGACTCATAGCTATGTCATATTGGATCCTATTTAAGTTTCTTGTGCTGAAATTACTAATGTAAGTTCATTTATGTTCATATATGTCTTCTAACACATACAAATGTAACCCTATTTTAATTATTTGCTATGTTTTCATGCACCTAAGTAAAACAAGATTGATACCTACAAAGCTTAATCATGATTACACAGTGTTAATAGGTATATTTTTATCCATATTAACATCCAACCACCACAAGTAGATGAAAACTTGTGCCTTATATATGGATCTCTTCCAAAACTCACTCTTCCAAGCAAAGAAATAGATAGTAAATCAATATACAAGGTTGCAAGGCTAGTATATATTAAGCATGATATATAAGGGTAATCTCAAGCAACATAAGTTACAACACATTTATATAATCATTTAAGGGCAAGAAAACTAAATAACATAGTCATAACATCAAATCATCCACATCTACCACCACAAGGAGATTTAGCCCAAAATATGAGATATAAAATCTCTTCAATATTAAGTTTATAAACATTCCAAGGGAGGAGAATAACAGAAATGAGAAGAGAGAGAAGAAGAAGAGATGAAATTCAATAGATTTACAATAGATAGATTGATGCCCCCTTGATCTTCTCTCTTTGCCTTGAAGCCCTTGTGTTTCTCCCCTTTTCTTAGAACTCATGAGCCCTATCAATTCTGTTCTTGAAGCTCTAAAAGATGTATTTATAATCCCCTGCACTTGGAGCTTACACATGTAGCATTTTTCACACACACACCTTCATGGTCGCGGCCATGACGCTTCGAGAGAGGTGCACAACTTATCTTTTCTTAAGGCGGCGGACTGGTAGCCGCGGCCGTGGCCCACAGTATGTTGGAGCCAGAATTTCCTTTTGATAACTTCAAACACTTTCTTTCTCATTCCACCTTTTTGTTCTCTCAATCTGCACATCGGTCACCAACATTCCTACAATAAAAGCAACACGAAAACAAGTAAATGCAATTCGATATAATCTAGTAAATCCAAATAATAAAATGAAATAACTTACACTAAATTAACTAGAAATGTATGAAAACTAAACATGATGCATGGAACACATATATGATGAAAACTAATGCAAAATCTATGCAAATTTAGATATTTCTCTTGAACTGATATTCAAAATGAATACAAAATGAGCATTAAAAACTTTAATTTTATAAAGTTATCATTTATGCTAAAGACTTCTATTTTGTTTATATGACATGGAATGCTTAGATATGATCAGGAATACATGCTTGGATTCCTAATTTCAATGCTTTCCTCGTGTATAACACTCAATCAAATTTTTTTATTCATAGGGTTACTTTGTTACTGTTATTATTATTAATAACTCTCTTTAATTGTTATATCAAGTATATCATTAAATGATAACGAAGAGAGTTCCAGTGATAATAATATTTTTTTAGATCTCATCTTATAACTCGAATCATTCTAATTATATATTTTTCAAAATTTGCTCAATGGATGCAAATCTAACAGTGTATCTAACAATATATCTTTAAGAGATATTATTCTTGAAAATGGAGGAAAATTTTCCGATAATCAAGATTGAATTTGGGATGCCCAACACAAAGGCTAAAAACTTTACCAGCCAGGTTATGCCAGTACTAGCCTTGTGGTATTATTGAATTGGCAATACTTGGGCCAACAATTCCTTCTAAATACTATTTAAATTATTTCCTGAAATAGCCATATAGAACATCAACATTTAATGGCTATCATTTTACTAATGATGTGCTTCTTTGCAATCAAGCATCATAAAATGTTTCAAATGAAAAAACATACGGCACAATGCCATAAGTGAGAAATATGGGTTGAAGAACACTAGGATTCTGAGAGTGAAAGAAATAGCTGGCATGTTTTTATGGATTATCCGTCATGGTACTGGAAATAAAATGGTTCAAGAAAGCTTTCAACACTCTAGAGAAACTATTAGTAGGCCCTTTCATGTGATTTTGGGATCATGTTTAAGGATATTATTTGATTTAATAGAACTTGATAACCTAATTTTAGAGAAATTTGTCCTAAAATACTAGTGAAAAGTATTATCCAATGTTCAAGGGTTGTACAGTAATGTACGCAAAATGATTTGAGTTTCCAGTGTATGTGTGGAACAAGTAATAAAGCAATGAATAAGATATTATTCTTTTGGAGAAGCAAACTAATTAACTTCCTAATCTATTTCAAATTATATTTAAATTTTATTTAGAAGAGATAAATGGTGATTAATGTCTTAAAGAAAAGTAAAAATGGTAACAAGAATACAATAAGAGATACGACCTTGTGTGTGGCTAGATATAAGATTGTGATTCCTCTCAACATTTCATGCATGCATCTCTCACTTTTCTAAATTGATTTACTAGTGTGGATTATTAATATAAGGCATTAAGGTATTTTTATGTCTTTCAATCTATATAAACCTCAACAAGAAATTCCCAGTTTCTATATTCCTATAAAATTGGACATTAGTGCATTATTAATAAGAAGCCTTTTACTTGATTACATAAGGTTAGTTGGTATGTTGTTATCTAAACTAACAAATCACATCACCACTTAGCCAAAATGATATATTCCTAGAGTAGTGAAATGAACTTGTGCCATTCTCCCCCAAGTCCAACCCTAAGTTAGTTCTCCTAGGCATGACAATAGATTCTCACAATATTTCACAAGCTGACCAAAAAACTCATAGAAACATTAATCTCAGGGAGAATAGATAATCCAAACATACAAATCTTATTAGGAAGAAGCAAAAGTTCATAAATTCATATTGAGATTGATTATAACCTTAACAAAAAGCTTAGCTCATGATTTTGCATAGTAAATTAAAAAAATGACATTCGCATTCACATGCATAGCAATGAGAGCTAGAAATATAATAAATAAGAAGAAGAAGATAAGAAAAGATAAACTTTAGAAGATTCTTCAAGTTTGAGCTCCTTCCTTACCTCTCCCTTTGTCTTTCAAAATTTCTCTTTTTAGCGCCCTTTCTCTTTTGTAATTTTGTGACCCTCAAAAGAATACCTTAGTTGCTACTTAATTCCTTATAACATGACGTACTGAGCAAGCTATAAAACTTAATTACAATTTGGCTGCCTCTGGCATGGTGGTCCTAGTTAGGGCTGCATTATCAACAACTCTACCAACACAATTTCAGATTTGATCCTCCATTGGTGCCATGGCTCCAACAAGGGGTTGTGGCTCCAACAGCTTCTACACACTTCCAACTGCTCATCTTCACTTTAATACTCCACAGTAGATCCTTCATTTGACCTATAAATCACATAAAAATACAACTTCAATGATCATCAAGAAGGGTAAATGATATCATTAATGATGACAAACACTTATTATATCTAAAACTTACTAAAATGCATTAGAACTCTACTTTACATCAATTGTAACAATGCTACACTAAATGCATCTAATAAAAAACAAATCTTATAGATAAGCAAGCTTTTATATAGACATAAATAACTCTATTCTCATAGAGTTGTCACACCCCCCTACCTTAAAATGTTGCTAGTACTTGACCAATGCATAATAAATTACATCAAATAAGAAAAATAAACATGAACTCAAGGCTGCAATCATTCAATTACAAAGAATTCTAATTCTCTCATCCTTGCATTATATTCTCAACTTATACAAGTCATCACGCAACTAAAAACATCCATTTTTCTTTCCTTTAAGTGCGTGCAAAAAAAATTTCAAGTTTCATTATAAACCACCCTACTTCATTCATTAAATGTAAATCGCATGCAAACATTTAGATTTCTCAAAGCCTGAGCTTCAAATCCTTTAGTGAAGTTCTATTAGATCGCTTTATGATCAAGTGGACTTCTAGGATGCATGCGTAAAAATGGGTATGGATGAAGCAAATGATTCAAATATAAATCACATGATTCACATAATCCCAAACTAACTAGAGCCTCCATTTACAACTTTATAGAAATTCACCACTACATCACCCACAAACTTATTGCTTACCATTCTCTCACTAAGTTTTAGGGTATTTGGAGCTCTTCTGTTTTCTTCTTTTTAAATATTGTTACTGTGAACTTCTTTTTTCTTTTTATACGAGCCTTGCAATTTGTAGATATCAAACCCCAGTTGCCCAGTATGAGAAGCTTACCCCATTTGGACATTTTTAACCCATATGCATAATCCAATTTTACACTTGAATTACATATTGGCAGCATAATTTCCTATTTAACTTTCAGCTCAAGTACTTCAGAATAAAGAATCATATATTCAAGGAATTCAAGGTGCAACAAACATTTATAAAAGGCTCAACTTAAGGAACTAGATAAAGCAGTATAGGAATATAACAATGAAAATTCTTTGAAGATTTCACAAAAGGAACAAAAAATTGCTCCTTTCTTCTTAAAAAGAATAAGTTAATAAAAATAGTGAAACTATAAGATTAAATTTCCAAACCATTAAGCATCTAAGTTTCAAGTAGATAAATAACTAATGAACTCTTTGAAATTAGAATATCAATCAAGTTGACAATTTCAATGCGTAATCAAGGTAGTAATCACAAAGTGAATATGTGATATAGAGTTCAACTAAAATTTTCCAAATACATCTGTCATTGCATGAATTGATAATGCAGCACAATTCATCATCAAGAACAAAATGCTAACAATTGAACACACTAGCTTGAACAAACATTCTAAGACACGTGTGGTTGCCACTCTTAACCTACATACAAAAGACAAGATGGACTAACACAAGCAATAAACAAATAAGCACACACCCATCCAAACTTGGGAGGTGCAGTGTCCTCACTACATAAAACACTAACTAAAAAAGCATGCATACAAAAAAAGGTAGATAAAGAAAGAAAGGAATGTGCTCCCCTAGTGTGGTGCGTCATCATGTCATCATCAATGTGTGCCTCATCAACAACATGAGAAGGGCTTGGCTTATGAAATGGAGCAAGAAGTTAAGAAACATTGGAAGTTGCCATATGTCAAGGCTAAGGGCTTGAGCCATGTAATGTAGAGTGGCCTGGGTGGATGCAATGAATTTATGATAAAACCTAGCATGCATGCAACTTATTGTTGGGTCCCGAATAGATGGCAAAACCCAAGAGGGGAGGGGTGAATTGGGTTCTTAAAAATTTCTTTGGTAACTTAAAAACTTAACCCCTTGTAGAATTAATCCCCTTGAATGAAGAAACTGAATGGAAAGCAAAGTAATAAAGAGAGCAGAAATAAAAGCAAGTAGACAAGGATTTTATAGTGGTTCGGGCAACCTCCCTACTCCACTCTTCCAAGCTCACACTCCTTGTGACTTGGGTTCCACTATTGTATTCCGCGAATACAACTAGAGCCTCTTGCTCTCTTCTAGATTCTAGCTCTAGGGGGCATATACAACCAGAGCCTCTTGCTCTCTTCTAGATTCTAGCTCTAGGGGGCATATACAACCAGAGCCTCTTGCTCTCTTCTAGATTCTAGCTCTAGGGGGCATATACAACCAGAGCCTCTTGCTCTCTTCTAGATTCTAGCTCTAGGGGGCATCAAACACTTAGCACAAGTAGGTGATGAGTCACACTCCAATCACACACTACTTTGCTACCTCTTGATCTTAGCTACGCAAGCTAAATCAAGTTCAACACAAACAAGTAAACAATAAAAGTAAACTACACTTTACAGGTGTGTAGAAACGATTGAGCGCAGGGAAGAACTTGCAGATGATGGCTTTGAAGTTTCTGATTGTAGCTTTTGCAACTTGAAGCACAATTCTTCCTCCTTGAGTGATTTGATCTCTTTGAAGCTCTTATGGATATGAGTTATTGCTCACTTAATGATTCTCAGCACCTTCCCTCGTTCACCATCAATGCTATTTATAATTTGGAGGGAATCCGAACGTTAGTGAGTAGGTGGCGCGCATTTAATGCGCCAACGTTCGAAAATAAATCCGACCGTTGCGACCCAAGTCGCAGGTGGAGTCGACTTCGGGTGCGACTTCACCCAAGTCGTTGACGGAGTCGACTTCGGGTGCGACTTCGCAGACTCCGGTCTTCAGTTTTCAACGCTGGAAGTTTTTCCTCGATTGAAGTCGATCATGAAGTCGACTTGGCTTTGCGACTTCACTTCCTGTAGCGACTTCAAGTTCCAGGTCGGGTCGACTTGGCTTCAGACTTGACCCAAGTCGCAGGTGGAGTCGACTTCGTGTGCGACTTCACCTCGTCAGTTGATTTTCTGAACTCCGGAACTTTGGAAATCTTTCTCTTTTGTTTAGTCTTCTTCATGCCTTTTGTTCTTTTGTATTACTTTTTGAATCCTTGTGCCTTGATTGTATTAGCTCCATGATTTGCAATCCTTAGAAGCTTTCTCTTATGGACTTGAGAGGCTTTGAGTTGATCTTGAAATCATTTAATCTTGAAACTGCATCTTTGATCTTTGAAAGAAACTTGAATCAGCATCTTTGAATCTCCAAAACCTCAAGTCGCACTTCGGGGTCGACTTCGTTCGCGACTTCACCCAAGTCGCAACTGGAGTCGACTTGGCCTGCGACTTGGCAGCTCCGTGTCCCAACTTTCAGCTCTGGAGAAAATTGCACGACTGAAGTCGATAGCGAGGTCGACTTCGTCTGCGACTTGGCTACCCAAGTCGCATGTGGAGTCGACTTGACCTGCGACTTCACTTGCTCTTTCTCCCATTTCAACTCTGGACGTTTTGGGTACATTGAAGTCGATCTTGAAGTCGACTTGGGGAACGACTTGGCCTTCCATACTTGTTTTTCTTCAAATGGTTATTCCTTAAACATTTTCACAAACTTGTTAGTAGCCAAGACTTACTCAAATTGATTTGTTAATCATCAAAACATAGATTGAGCTAGTTTTCCACATATTTCCAACAATCTCCCCCTTTTTGATGATTGACAAAACTGATTTGAGTATATACCTTTCAATTAAAAAATATCATTTTCAATAACATGATTGCGCAATCATATCAAATCCTTTTCTTCTCCCCTTTTTGGACTCAAATCCACTCTTCTCCCCCTTTTTGTCAATGTATCAAAAAGGTTAGAGGGTAAAGAAACAAGTGGGTTTGCTCCCCCTAAATGGGTGCTCCCCCTCAATTTATGCGTTAAGTAAGTTCAAGCATTCCCATGTCATTTCTAATTTTATAGAATGCTTCTCTTGCTAGGGGTTTAGTAAAAATATCTGCAACTTGATCCTCTGTTCTTACATATACCAAACATATGTCATGATTTTCTACATGTTCTCTAATGAAATGATGTCTAAGGTCTATATGTTTGGTCCTAGAATGCAAGACTGGATTCTTGGTTAGACATATGGCACTTGTATTATCACATTTGATAGGTATATCTTTGAAATCCATGCCATAGTCCCTAAGTTGCTGTTTCATCCAAAGTAATTGAGCACAACAGCTCCCGGCGGCAATGTATTCGGCTTCCGCCGTAGATAGAGCAACACTAGTTTGTTTTCTTGAAAACCATGAAACCAACATGCTTCCAAGAAACTGACATGTTCCACTAGTGCTTTTTCTATCTACTTTGTAACCAGCAAAATCCGCATCCGAGTAGCCGATTAGATCAAAATTGGAGCCCTTTGGATACCATAGTCCTAAATTGGTAGTGTCTACTAGGTATCTAAAAATTCTTTTCACAGCTACCAAGTGTGATTCTTTTGGACATGATTGAAATCTAGAGCACATACACACACTAAACAAAATATCTGGCCTAGAAGCAGTTAAATACAATAAGGAACCTATCATGCTTCTATACAATTTTAAATCAACTACTTTGCCCTTTTCATCTTTGTCAAGCTTGATTGTAGAGCTCATGGGCGTGTTTGCTCCTTTGCTATTCTCCAGGCCAAACTTCTTTAGCATTTCCTTGATATACTTGGACTGGTTAATGAAAATTCCTTCATTTAATTGCTTGATTCGCAGTCCAAGGAAGAAGTTTAGCTCTCCCATCATGCTCATCTCAAACTCTTTCTGCATAAGCTCAGAAAATTCTTGGCAAAGAGTTTCATTAGTAGCACCAAAAATAATATCATCTACATAAATCTGAATGATCAATATATCCTTTCCATTGTACTTGATAAACAAAGTGGTGTCTACATTTCCTTTTTGAAAATCATGATCAATCAGAAATTTGCTTAGTCTATCATACCAAGCTCTTGGAGCTTGTTTTAATCCATATAATGCTTTGGTTAGCTTGTATACAAATTTAGATTGATCTTTTTCCTCAAATCCAGGTGGTTGTTCTACATACACCTCTTCATTTATATAACCATTCAGAAATGCACTTTTGACATCCATTTGAAACAATTTAAAGTTCATGTGAGATGAAAAAGCTAGTAATATGCGAATTGCTTCCAATCTAGCAACCGGGGCATAGGATTCTTCAAAATCTATTCCTTCTTCTTGTGAGTACCCCTTTGCCACAAGTCTAGCTTTGTTTCTCACTACTAGTCCACTTTCATCTAATTTATTCCTAAAAACCCATTTGGTGCCAATAACAATACAATCGTTTGGTCTAGGAACAAGGTGCCAAACTTGATTTCTTTCAAATTGATTTAGCTCTTCTTGCATTGCTATAATCCAGTTTTCATCATCAAGAGCTTGTTCAATATTAGAAGGTTCAATCTTGGATACAAAAGCATATTGTCCACACACATTTTGCTTTGACCTTCTAGTTTTTACACCTTCATACACATTTCCTATAACTTGCTCAATTGGATGTGCATGATTGAATTTTAAATCAGTTGGAGGTTTATAGGAATTGTTACCTTCACTTACCCTTTCCTCCATGGAATCTTCTTGCTTTTCCACATGCAGCTTTTCAAAGTTGCTTACAATCTCATCTGCATCACTTAATTCATCCTTTCTTTTAAAGCATGGGTTAGTTTCATCAAAAATAACATGTATGGATTCTTCTACAACTTGGTTTCGTTTATTGAAAACTCTATATGCTTTGCTATTTGATGAATAACCAAGGAATATTGCTTCATCACTTTTAGCATCAAGTTTTCCCAAGTTGGTTTTTCCATTGTTCAGAACATAACATGTGCATCCAAAAGTATGAAAATAAGATATGTTTGGTTTCCTTCCCTTCTATAGCTCATATGGGGTCTTTTTCAAAATAGCTCCAATGGTAACTCGATTTAACACATGACAAGCTGTATTTACAGCTTCACCCCAAAATTTCTTGGATAATTTGCTCTCATTTATCATTGTTCTAGCCATCTCTTGTATAGTTCTGTTTTTCCTTTCAACTACTCCATTTTGTTGTGGAGTCCTTGGTGCAGAAAATGTGTGATGAATTCCTTTTTCATTACATAATTCTATGAATCGTTTGTTCTCAAATTCACCACCATGGTCACTTCTTATAGACATAATAGTACTTTGTTTTTCATTTTCCACCAAGTTTACAAAAGTTGAAAACATAGAGAAGGCTTCATCTTTGCTAGCTAAGAGAATTATCCATGTGAATCTTGAAAAGTCATCTACAATAACAAATACATATTTCTTTCCACCAATGGTTAAAATGTCGGATGGTCCATATAGATCCATGTGTAGCAATTCAAGCGGCCTAGTGGTGGAAATCTCCTTTTTGGTAGAGAAAGGCATCTTTGGTTGTTTAGATAATTGACATGCCTTACATATCTTGTCTTTGTCATATTTCAACTTAGGCAAGCCTTCTACCAAACTCTTTTTCCATAGGGTTTTTATATTTCTCATGTTTATGTGTCCAAGCCTTTTATGCCAAACCCATGGATCATTATCAATGGCCATTAGACATTGACCATCTAGTTCATCAAGTGAAACCAAATATACATTTCCATGTCTTTTTCCGCTAAACATGATATGTTCTCCATCAAATACATTACATATAGATGATTCAAACATAACTTTATATCCTTTATCACATAATTGGCTAATGCTCATTAAGTTATGCTTGAGTCCTTCAACAAACAAAACATCCTCCATGCATGCATTTGAACTACTATAAATTTTTCCTTTACCTTTGATTTTACCTTTCTCATTATTTCCAAAGGCAACTATTCCTTCATTGCAAGGCTTAAGTTTATGAAACAAATTTCTTTCACCGGTCATATGCCTTGAGCAACCGCTATCCATGAACCATACATTATTTGCCTTTGCCTTTAAACAAATCTGAAAGATAAACAAGTAAATCTCATCTCTTTGGTACCCATTTTATGGGTCCATTTGGGTTAGTGAAATGATTCAATTTTTGTAGTTCTACCTTGGAAAGCCCAAATCTTGTGTTCTTTGGTACCCAAACTAGTTTTGCACCATGGTCAAATAATCTCTTAAAGTTACACTTGTAAATTTTATGACCCATTTTGTTGCAAAAGTTGCAAGCCATTGGTAATCTAGGAGTAGGCCTCCAAGTATATTTTGGTTCAAGTGTTGGCCTTCTAGTCCACATAACATTTCTCCTTTGTGGCTTGTATATAGGTGCAGTTTTGGTTTGATATTTTCCAAGTGTAGGCACATTTGATTTACCACTTTCTTTTTGCTCAAATGTATTGTATCCAAGACCTCTTCTATCTGTTTGTGAGGTCATATTCAAGAACATCTTCACATTTTCACCGGGATTAGAGAACTTTGCTAATGATTCATTTAAGGATTCGTTCTCCTTTTTCAGTTTCTCAACTTCTTTCAACAACAGTTCATTTTCTTCTTTCAATTTTGTTGACATTTCAGCTAGTTTTCCATTTTCAATGATAACAAAGTTACATTGTTTTCTTTTTAATGTCAACTTGTTTCCTAGCTTTTTGATTTCCTCATATAATGAATCATATGCATTCTGTAGTTCTTCTAATTCGGCACATTTGAGGCAATCATGAAAAGAAGAATAACTTGATTGAGAATAAGGTTTGGAAGTTACCTCCTCACTTTCTGTGTATTTTGTTGAGGTAGATTGATCTTCCAATACTTCCGTCGTGTTCAAGCATAGCAGTTCTTCTTCTTGTTCGATTTGTGCTACGCAGCATATTCTTGCACAATTGGCCGCATCGTTGTCATCGGTTGAAGAGCTGCATGTTGATGACGTCTCCTCATTGACGTACATGCCTCTTCCCTTTGACCTTTGATATCTTCTGCCTTCATGATTTTCCTTTGGCCTTTCTTCCGGTGTAGGACATTGGGTTTGCATATGTCCTACGCCCCCGCATCTATAGCATTTGATTGGTTCTTTCTTTTTCTCTCTGGAATTTCTGTCTTTGAAATTTCTGAAATTTCCGCCTTTTCTCACAAATTTTCTGAATCGTTTTGTGAGTAGGGCCATCTCGTCATCGTTTTGAGAGGATGAGGTGTCATCGGTGTCTTGTGTAGCTTTCAAGGCAATTGCTCTTTTGCCTTTGTGTTGATCCTCATTCCTTTTCTTAATTAGCTCATGTGACATGAGTGAGCTAATAAGATCTTCAAGCTTCAATGTGTTGAGGTCTTTGGCTTCTTCAATTGCCGTTATCTTTGGAGTCCATGAATCCGGTAGAGCTCTCAATATCTTCATAACCTGCTCGGATTCAGAAATAGCTTTTCCAAGACCCTTTAGAGCATTAGTAATTTTAGAAAATCTCACAAACATTTTAGAAATATTTTCAGTATCTAGCATTCTGAAATTTTCAAACTCTCCAATCAAAATATTTCTCCTAGTCCCTTGGACTTGGGAGGTTCCTTCATAAATAGATGTTAGAGTATCCCATATTTCCTTTGCAGTCAAACAAGAAGATACTCTATCATACTCCGAAGCCGTAAGAGCACAAAATAAAGAATTCATTGCCTTGGCATTGCTCTTGACGGTTCTAACTTCCTCTTCGGTCCATTTGGAAGCTTTTTCATCAATTGGCAAAGTTACACCATCTTGGATAGCAATCCAAGAATCCATATCGGTAGCCATGATGAGTTGCTTCATACGAAGCTTCCAATAGCCAAAGTTGTTCCCATCAAACAAGGGTGGCCTTGTGAATGATTGGCCTTCAGCAAAAGCGGGAACGGAAGTGCATTGGGATGCCATAAGGTTGGATCTCTTTGGTTCAATTCAAAGACCTGCTTTGATACCACTTGTTGGGTCCCGAATAGATGGCAAAACCCAAGAGGGGAGGGGTGAATTGGGTTCTTAAAAATTTCTTTGGTAACTTAAAAACTTAACCCCTTGTAGAATTAATCCCCTTGAATGAAGAAACTGAATGGAAAGCAAAGTAATAAAGAGAGCAGAAATAAAAGCAAGTAGACAAGGATTTTATAGTGGTTCGGGCAACCTCCCTACTCCACTCTTCCAAGCTCACACTCCTTGTGACTTGGGTTCCACTATTGTATTCCGCGAATACAACTAGAGCCTCTTGCTCTCTTCTAGATTCTAGCTCTAGGGGGCATATACAACCAGAGCCTCTTG
Organism: Annona cherimola; assembly: GCA_030490835.1. Taxonomy (NCBI): domain Eukaryota; kingdom Viridiplantae; phylum Streptophyta; class Magnoliopsida; order Magnoliales; family Annonaceae; genus Annona; species Annona cherimola. Next base: position 58,237,962 of record CM059976.1, read on the forward strand.
CTCTCTTCTAGATTCTAGCTCTAGGGGGCATATACAACCAGAGCCTCTTGCTCTCTTCTAGATTCTAGCTCTAGGGGGCATATACAACCAGAGCCTCTTGCTCTCTTCTAGATTTTAGCTCTAGGGGGCATATACAACCAGAGCCTCTTGCTCTCTTCTAGATTCTAGCTCTAGGGGGCATCAAACACTTAGCACAAGTAGGTGATGAGTCACACTCCAATCACACACTACTTTGCTACCTCTTGATCTTAGCTACGCAAGCTAAATCAAGTTCAACACAAACAAGTAAACAATAAAAGTAAACTACACTTTACAGGTGTGTAGAAACGATTGAGCGCAGGGAAGAACTTGCAGATGATGGCTTTGAAGTTTCTGATTGTAGCTTTTGCAACTTGAAGCACAATTCTTCCTCCTTGAGTGATTTGATCTCTTTGAAGCTCTTATGGATATGAGTTATTGCTCACTTAATGATTCTCAGCACCTTCCCTCGTTCACCATCAATGCTATTTATAATTTGGAGGGAATCCGAACGTTAGTGAGTAGGTGGCGCGCATTTAATGCGCCAACGTTCGAAAATAAATCCGACCGTTGCGACCCAAGTCGCAGGTGGAGTCGACTTCGGGTGCGACTTCACCCAAGTCGCTGACGGAGTCGACTTCGGGTGCGACTTCGCAGACTCCGGTCTTCAGTTTTCAACGCTGGAAGTTTTTCCTCGATTGAAGTCGATCATGAAGTCGACTTGGCTTTGCGACTTCACTTCCTGTAGCGACTTCAAGTTCCAGGTCGGGTCGACTTGGCTTCAGACTTGACCCAAGTCGCAGGTGGAGTCGACTTCGTGTGCGACTTCACCTCGTCAGTTGATTTTCTGAACTCCGGAACTTTGGAAATCTTTCTCTTTTGTTTAGTCTTCTTCATGCCTTTTGTTCTTTTGTATTACTTTTTGAATCCTTGTGCCTTGATTGTATTAGCTCCATGATTTGCAATCCTTAGAAGCTTTCTCTTATGGACTTGAGAGGCTTTGAGTTGATCTTGAAATCATTTAATCTTGAAACTGCATCTTTGATCTTTGAAAGAAACTTGAATCAGCATCTTTGAATCTCCAAAACCTCAAGTCGCACTTCGGGGTCGACTTCGTTCGCGACTTCACCCAAGTCGCAACTGGAGTCGACTTGGCCTGCGACTTGGCAGCTCCGTGTCCCAACTTTCAGCTCTGGAGAAAATTGCACGACTGAAGTCGATAGCGAGGTCGACTTCGTCTGCGACTTGGCTACCCAAGTCGCATGTGGAGTCGACTTGACCTGCGACTTCACTTGCTCTTTCTCCCATTTCAACTCTGGACGTTTTGGGTACATTGAAGTCGATCTTGAAGTCGACTTGGGGAACGACTTGGCCTTCCATACTTGTTTTTCTTCAAATGGTTATTCCTTAAACATTTTCCCAAACTTGTTAGTAGCCAAGACTTACTCAAATTGATTTGTTAATCATCAAAACATAGATTGAGCTAGTTTTCCACATATTTCCAACACTTATTCTTTCAACTCATGAATGCCAATAATTGTTCTCTTTTTTAGCTTTTTATAGGAAATTGGGGGGGTAGAAAATTGTGGTTTGGCTTTTGGTGAAATAGGAAGAATGATACAGCATGCGTGGATTATTTGGGGGTGTGATTTTTTTTTGAATTGGGGGCATGATGCCAAGTAGGGTGATGATTTCAGTCAAGGCTTGGAATGTGGAGCTGTGACACCAAGCAAGGCCAATCTGTAAATATAGATCTCATCTGAATCTCACTTTTTCAAGCATAAATCTAGATATTACATCAATCCACAAGGTGGCTGAGCTTGTAGAAGTATTAAACACAATATTTAAAGATAAATCTCACGCAATATCAAAACTATGAATTCTTTCTAACACAAGAAACCAATCAAACATAGTCTAGGAGTTCAAGTTCATCATAACTTTCTGCCACAATTTTTAGCCCAAGAACATGATAGAGACTCCCATCAAAATCATGTTTAAGTATATCCCAAATAAGGATAATGAGAAAATAAGAGAAAAGATGAAAAGAGAATATGAAACTCAATGGTTTCCACAACTGCAACTTAATCTCCTACTTGATCTCCTCCCTAGCTTTGAAAATTTTCTCTTCTTCTCTCTTGAGCTCCACTTTGTACCCCCATGCTTATGTTCTTCAAACCCTAAAAGATATATTTTTACCCCCATTATTTGGAGCATAACACATGTGGGAAAATCACACAAGTGTGGCTGAGGCGGTGGCACCAGCCTCTCTAATTGCAAGCTGTCTAGATTTTTTTGTTAAGGCGGTAGCTGGGGGTAAGGGTGCCAGGTTATGGAGCCACGGCCCCAGCATTGCTAACCTAACAACTTGCACTTTACTTATAAAAAATTTATCCTCTCATTCCATCCACTTTTAACATTAAAATTGCAAGCTAATCCTTTCCTATAACACAAAGCAAAAATAAGTAAACGTGTTCCTAAATGATTTAATGAATTAAAACCACTAAAGTGAAATGAATTACAGCTAAATTCAACTAGGAATTCATGAAAACTACATAAGATACAAGAAACACACAAATGATGCAGACTAATGCAAATTCTACGAGAATTTACACGTTTCTTGCAAACTAGCATTCAAAATGGGTGCAAAATGAGCCTTAATAACTATATTTTCATAGAGTTATCAAATGTGTGGCTGCAACGCCAAATGACAATTTCAAATTTTTTCCCATAATTGATAATGACTTCTAAAGTACTACTTGAGAGGCTCCAAATTTCTAGAGTTGTGGCTCCAATTAGGACTGCAACACTAGTACATAGCTTTACACCTCGGTGAAAAATGGATATCTTTAGAGAACTCGGGAGCCATGGCACCAAAGTGTGATCTAAGAAACTTATTTAAAACTTGCTAGCTTCTAGGGATGTTGAAGTTGCGGCGCCAACTATGGTGCCAAATAAGCATGAATGCACTTGTATCTCCATTGAACTAAATCTTAAATTGTTAATCATCTCTTACAAATGTATCTACTAAAAAGGATGTAAAGGGTTGTTTCCCATTTAGTGTTAAGTTTAAAATCATCCGCCTGACCTCCTGTCTTCGCACGGATCTATTAGTAATAATACTTCGTTGCCACAATCCAATAAGTCACCAAAATAATGCTTTGGTCGTTGCCCATTCACCATGAATTGTCTTTTTAAATCCTTGTTGCATACATCAATGACACCATGACCATATATGTGGAACCCTGACCGTATACGCGTTGTTTCGACTGTATACGCGTCATTTCGACATTTGTAATTTTGTAATTATTTTATGAATAAATGAAAATTCATGAATTATATTGATGGATATGTGTATTGGAGATTGAAATGATGCAATTAGGAATTTAACCCCGTGAATAGTGCACGTGAATAGTAACCAAGGACTAAGACCCGTGATTAAGAGTTAATCACTTGGATTAACTTAATCACAAAAAGACAAAATAGAGATTTAATCACTACAAGACAAAATAGCAATTCTTTTGGATATTTTAATCCAAGTTTGGATTTTTGTGGAAAAATAGAAAAAAATTCATAAATTGCAATCCGGGCGTCGGAATTTGGTGAAATTTTTTATGGATGGTTAAAAATTCATGATGGACATGATGAATGGATCAAGATGTGATGAAAATCACAAATCAAAGGTCAAGATGAAACGTCAAAATGAAAAATCAAAAGTAACATTTCTTTAATTAAATGCCACTTTTGACTTTTTACAAAAAGTAAAAAATAAAAAATAAAAAAATTAAATGGAATACAGCAGCTGCAGGGGCGTGAGCAGGGGCATTTAATGGGCCATTTGACTTTAATCAATGGCTCAAATTCATCCAAATCACAAATTAAGGGTTTAGATTTAATTAGTTTAAAATTAATTAAATAAAAAATAATAAAAATAGGTAAAAATAGGGCTGCATAGGGCTGCTGGAGCAGGCATAGGGTGGGCAGCTCTTGGCTCAATGCAATTTTTAAAATTAAAAAGAAATACCAATTTATAATTAAATACCTTAAAGCTAAGGGGGTAAAATCTAATTTTGTGAAAAATCAAAAACTATAAATAGGGGCCAAGGGGTGAACGACCAAGGCAGTCCCAAGCTTGAGCAAGAGCTCATTTTCCACCCCCAATTTCGTTTTATGAGAGAAAGAGGAAGTTAGAGAGAGAAAGGGCGAGTTGGAGGAGAGATTTTCCACTTCGGGTAAGTGATTTCTTTCCAAATTTCTTTTGGATGTTAAATAGGATAAAATCATGCTTAGATAATTCCTAAGCATGAGAAAATAAGTAAAGTTATAATGCTTAATTGGAATTATGCCGAAACATCAAAAATTTGGAGCGAAGATGGAGCAATCGGGAAGATAGCATATGATATGTGAAAATAATGCTCCAAAATTGATAAGTGATGATTTGGGATATATGATTATGATGAATATGATGTTGGAATAATGATATATTAATTTCATGATTTTTGGAATTAAGGATTATGCTTAAGTGAATTTATGGTGATTTTTAGTATATGGAGAAAATGATTTTTTTGGCCAAGTAAATGATGATAAATTCAAAATATAAGAAATATCCAATGATATACTAGGCATAAGGTATGTCATGGTATTTTTTTATTTTTGAAAAAAATATCAATTTTTAAAACCCATGAACAGTAACCACGTATGAACAGTGATTTGCTACAGTGAACAGCGTGATTTTGGAGAAAATTTGGAAATTAATATTTGAATATATAAGTATGGAATTTTTTGAAGAATTTATGGACAAAAATATCTATGTAAAGAAATAATGCCCAAATATTATAAAGCATACATGGGAAGCAGCTTAAATAGAGGAAATGAAATATCCTTTGTCCTTGAATAGGAAAAGGAAAAGAGAAGGTTGAAGACACTTCCTAAGAAGGTAAGCAAGTTATATGTTTTGCAAATTATTTCCAAAATGCTTGAAATTGTTTGCAAGTTGTTTTATGAAATTTATTTAAGGTTGGCCATACCTATAACTGCTTTACATGAACTGAAGTTCGTTTTGTGAAATTATTTATTAAAGGCTTTTTATGAAATTGTTTATGATTTGCAAATATCATGCCGGCATGTGTATGAGAATGAGCATGTGCACGAGGAATAGGCCTTAGTTGAGGTAGTAAGTGGACCGGATGTCCCCCTCGCTATTGCCAAGTCGCTTAATAGGCCCAGGCCGGCGGCGACCTCCCTGAGATGGGAGCATGTATGGGATGGGCGCCTAGCTAGCGTCGCATCCAAAGGAATGTCATGAATGCTATGTATGCATTGCATTTGCATTTTATGAAATGCATGAAAATGATTGGAAAAAATTATGTATGGCTTGCTTACTGAGTATTATTACTCACCCATGCTTTTTCAATAACAGACGAGAAAAGATGATGAAGGCAGCATGCCAAGTGTTATGTAGTTTTGATATAAATGATGTTTATGTAAAGACAATGATGATAATTTTGAGATGGAAATGAATATTTCTATTTTATGAAGCAGTTTTGGGTTATAACTGTGATATGTGAAATTTATTTCATGCTGGATGAATGATGGGAATTTTCCATGTATTGATGAAAAAAAAAAATCCTGCTGTGTGATCAGGGCAACAATCCTGAGTCACGTTTACCAATCGAAACGATCCCGGAGTAAGGCTTCTAGGCGCCTCGGTTTGGGGCGCCACAATATACCTTAACCATAGTGAATGATCTTGACCAATGGGACTTGAGCTTGCCTAGGAAGGATTTCAACTTGAAATTATAGAGAGCAATACCCTTTGTCCTTGCTCAAATCTTCTTTAGATGAGCTTCTTGTCATGCCACTAGAGTCACCCAAGAGTAATTTGATATCGAATAAATCATTTCCGCAGAATCTTTCTTTGTGATACCCTGACCCAAGTAAGGCTTATGTATATACATTTGGCATATACATATGAATCATGTATGATTTAGATGAATTATGAATGATTTTTTCTAAGCAATATTGATGATTTATTGCAATTAGGGCAAGTGATTATGAATGATCAATATAAGCCGATATGAGTCAATATGATTAAAGAGGCTAAATGCATATTAGGGAATGTTAATATATTGAGGATAATTACCTTATATATTAAGATTTAATTAATGGAGATTATGTTTGTAATTATGGACTTAAGGTAGCAAATGCTAGAAAATGCGTAACTCGACGCCGAGAAGGCGGATTAAGATAAAAATTGAAAGGTAAGCTAATAATTTTGTGCCTAATCATATGAAACGGTTGGATTATGAAAATAATGATGAAATTAGGGTGAAAATCGATCATCATCATGAAAATTCAAAGAAGATTTCAAATGATCATAACTTGAGCTACAAAAGTCGGATTGAGATGAAATTTGAAATGAACGGTTAAAATTATGAGATTAATGAAATGAGAGGCTTGGATTAAGATAATGATGATTGGATCATGGTTTCATGAAAAAGGGGTGTGTACCTTTGACTTTTGTGCACCAAAAAGTAAGCTTGTATTTATGTTAAAGTAAGGTGATTAACTATATTTTAATGGCATAAATGAGATGTCGAAAGGAGATAATGACACATGAATTTTATGAATTATTTAAAATGAAAAAATCCATGAAAAAATCAAGTGCTTAATGACATAATTTAATGGCTAATGGATTAGCTCAAAGGAGCTTGAAAAGGTGGCCCACACATGGACGTGAAAGGGGTTGTTTACATGGAAATTTTGATTTTTGAAAATGAAAAATGTGTATTTAAATGACCTAGGTAGCTAGGGAGAGATTTGGACTTGATTTGGGGTTATTTTATTGCAAAAAATGCCAAAAATTCAAAGATAAGTCGATCCCATCAAGTGGACAGCAACATGTAGCTAAGGGTGATGTTCGATCAAGCTGCTATAGTGGGATTTTTATGATTTTTTAAAAATGCAAATTATGCATTTAAATGAGATACATGACAAGGGTGGTTAGTGATATTAATTAAAATTGGATTTTTGTGGCACAAAATGCCAAAATACCAAGCTGCATGTGGACGTTAATTAAATGCACAGCAAGATGGGTGTTGAAAGTGGTGCACGACCAAGCAACTTTGTGATTTTTTATGATTTTTTAAATAGATAATTTGAACCCTAAGTAGGCTATTACCTAGGGTAATTAATTACCCATTAATTAAAGTAAATTATGTGTGGAAAAAATGCAAAAAACTGCTGCGGAAAATGGACGTGAATGGGGGGCAGCAACATGGACTTTAATGCATGGATTTTGATGATTTTTTAAGATAATTATCTAATTTAAATGGACCATATTTTGACATGTCATTAAAGGGATAAATATTCGTTAATTTTATGCTCATCTGGAAAATTCAGCTCATAAACTAAGGGTGGTCGTCCATATGGTGAGAGAGAGAGAGAGAGAAAAGTCGAGGGGCAAACCCTACTAAACTCCAGTAACAAAGCACGTCCTCATTCAAGAAACATGAAAGGGAGAAAAAGAGGAGAAAAAGAGAAGGAAAAATGGGAAGAAAGAAGAGGAACCAAACTAGAAAAAATGGTGTCCAAGTTTGATCAAATACATGTAAGCATACCGCTTGAATTGTGTTCTTTAATTCTACGTTTTTCACCTCAATTTATGAGTCAAGAATTTGATTCATATTGAACCCTTGAAGCATGATTCATGATTCCCTTGATTAGGGTATTGATTAAGGATTGAATGAAAAGAATGAAAGCATGGGTTCAAGAGGATGAAAATGGTGATTAAGATTTGAAAACGGGTGTATTAATCTAGGTGAAATTTTCTTAAACCCATATATTATGTTTTTTTTTGAGGATTAATTATGATTACATGATGATTCATGATTTAATGAATTACATAAGTTGATTTGGGCTTAAGTTATGAATTTTAGAAAGGATATGAAATAGGGTTACACATATGACCTGATTTTCATGTTTTTTATGTTAAAAATGATATGTGAATGAGCTCAAACGATTTAGGGATGTTATGGAGGGTAAAATACCCCATGTTTAAGATACTTTAAGTGTCGAAAAGGGTTTGAAAAGATTAGCCCTAAATCTGATTTTATGGACATATGATTGGACACGTCAAAACGGGTCAAATGGATACCCAAAATGTGTAGAAATATTGCTGTCATGCAAACCAATGAATTTTGGAATTTAATTATGTGTTAATACCCTAAATTTGGGTTAAGAAAAGCATGATTAATTTCTGAAAATTATGGATTAGAAACTGTTTTAAATTAAATATCAAAAGAGGTGTTGAAATGATGGAAAACGGGTTCTAATGTTGCTGTTTTGGAACCCTATGATTGTTGGGTCCCGAATAGATGGCAAACCCAAGAGGGGAGGGGTGAATTGGGTTCTTAAAAATTTATAACTCAAACAGAGACTTTACCCCGGATTAAGCTAGTCCCCTCAATGAAGAAACAAAATGGAAAGCAAATCAATATAGAGAGCAGAAATAAAAATAGACACACAGAATTTTATAGTGGTTCGGGCAACCTCCCTACTCCACTCTTCCAAGCTCACACTCCTTGTGACTTGGGTTCCACTATTGTATTCTTCCAATACAATTAGAGCCTCTTGCTCTCTTCTAGATTCAAAGCTCTAGGGGGCATATACAACTAGAGCCACTTGCTCTCTTCTAGATTCTAGCTCTAGGGGGCATCAAACAACTAGCACAAGTAGGTGACGAGTCACACTCCAATCACACACTACTTTGCTAACACTTGATCTTAGCTACCTAAGCTAAATAAAGTTCAACACAAATAAGTAATCAATGAAAGAAATCTACACTTTACAGATGTGTAGAAGCAGTTTGGCGCAGAGAAGAACTTGTGGTAGGCTTTGAAGAATCTGAAGTGAAGCTCTTGCAGTTTTGAAATGTAGTTCTTCCTCTCTTGATTGGCTTGATCACTTTAATGCTCTTGTAGATAGGAGTTATGCTCACTTAATGTTTTCCAACTACTTCCCTCGTTCACCATGAATGCTATTTATAATTTTGGAGGGAATCCGAACGTTAGTGAGTAGGTGGCGCGCATTTAATGCGCCAACGTTCGAATAAATTACGACCGTTGCGACCCAAGTCGCATGTGGAGTCGACTTCGGATGCGACTTCGCCCAAGTCGCAGATGGAGTAGACTTCGGGTGCGACTTCGCTTCTCCGTCGCAACTTCAAGTTTCAGTCAGGGTCGTCTTGGGTTCTCGACTTGACCCAAGTCGCAGGTGGAGTCGACTTCGGGTTCGACTTCACCTCGACAGTTGTCTTCTCGAACATGGAACTTGGAATCTTTTGTTTTGCTTAGGCTTCTTCATTCCTTTAATTCCTTTTGCATCTTTAATGATCATGAACTTGCTTGATTTCAGTAACCTTGGATATCTTCTTGATTTGAATGGTTGAGTTTTGCTTTCATTAGCTCCATGATTTGCAAACCTTAAATCCTTGAATCTTGAACATTTGGATCTTGTGAATCTTGAAGAGCTTGACCCTTGCATGATTGATTCAAGCTCCTTGCTTCACATTGGACTCATGACTTGATTTCATCTTGAATATGCATTCCATCTTATCTTCTGAAAAATCGCCTCTGCCCGATCGAAGTCGATGTCGGAGTCGACTTCGGCTGCGACTTCACCTCAAGTCGCACGTGGAGTCGACTTGGGGTGCGACTTCGGCACTTCGTGTTCTGAGCTTCGACTCTGGACAATTTTTGTCATCTGAAGTCGATGTCGAGGTCGACTTCGTTTGCGACTTGGCTACCCAAGTCGCAGGTGGAGTCGACTTGGCCTGCGACTTCACTTGCTCTTCTCCCGTTTTCAACTCTGGACAGTTTTGCATGTTTAAAGTCGATCTTGGAGTCGACTTCGGGATTCGACTTGGCTTCTATACTTGATTTTCTTCAAATGATTATTCTTTAAACATTTCCACAAACTTGTTAGTAACCAAGACTTACTCAAATTGATTTGTTAATCATCAAAACATAGATTGAGCTAGTTTTCCACATATTTCCAACAATCTCCCCCTTTTTGATGATTGACAAAACTGATTTGAGTGTATACCTTTCAATTAAAAAATAACATACTTTGCGATAAAATAACATGCTTTAGCAATCAAATAACATGCTTAGCAATCATTCAAACTCTCCCCAATCATATCCTACTCTTTTCTCCTTTAAGCATAATCATATAAGTCAAATCCTATTCTTCTCCCCTTTTGGACTCAAATCCACTCTTCTCCCCCTTTTTGTCAATATATCAAAAAGGTTAGAGGGTAAAGAAAAAACTGGGTTTGCTCCCCCTAAATGGGTGCTCCCCCTCAATTTATGCTTTAAGTAAGTTCAAGCATTCCCATGTCATTTCTAATCTTATAAAATGCTTCTTTTGCTAGGGGCTTAGTGAATATATCTGCAACTTGATCCTCTGTTCTTACATATACCAAACATATGTCATGATTTTCTACATGTTCTCTAATGAAATGATGTCTAAGGTCTATATGTTTGGTCCTAGAATGCAACACAGGATTCTTGGTTAGGCATATGGCACTTGTATCATCACATTTGATAGGTATATCTTTAAAATCCATGCCATAGTCCCTAAGTTGCTGTTTCATCCAAAGTAATTGAGCACAACAGCTCCCGGCGGCAATGTATTCGGCTTCCGCCGTAGATAGAGCAACACTAGTTTGTTTTCTTGAAAACCATGAAACCAACATGCTTCCAAGAAACTGACATGTTTCACTAGTGCTTTTTCTATCTACTTTGTAACCGGCAAAATCCGCATCCGAGTAGCCGATTAGATCAAAATTGGAGCCCTTTGGATACCAGAGTCCTAAATTGGTAGTGTCTACTAGATATCTGAAAATTCTTTTCACAGCTACCAAGTGTGATTCTTTTGGGCATGATTGAAATCTAGAGCACATACACACACTAAATAAAATATCTGGCCTAGAAGCAGTTAAATACAATAAGGAACCTATCATGCTTCTATACAATTTTAAATCAACTATTTTGCCCTTCTCATCTTTGTCAAGCTTGATTGTAGAGCTCATGGGTGTGTTTGCTCCTTTGCTATTCTCCATGCCAAACTTCTTGAGCATCTCTTTGATGTATTTGGACTGGTTAATGAAGATTCCTTCATTTAGTTGCTTGATTTGCAGTCCAAGGAAGAAATTGAGCTCTCCCATCATGCTCATCTCAAACTCTTTCTGCATAAGCTTAGAAAATTCTTGACAAAGAGATTCATTAGTAGCACCAAAAATAATATCATCTACATAAATCTGAATGATCAATATATCCTTTTCTTTATACTTGATAAAGAAAGTAGTGTCTACCTTTCCTTTTTGAAAATCGTGATCAATCAGAAATTTGCTTAGTCTATCATACCAAGCCCTTGGAGCTTGTTTTAATCCATATAATGCTTTGGTTAGCTTGTATACAAATTTAGATTGATCTTTTTCCTCAAATTCGGGTGGTTGCTCAACATACACCTCTTCATTTATATATCCATTCAAAAATGCACTTTTAACATCCATTTGAAACAATTTAAAGTTCATGTGAGATGCAAAAGCTAGTAATATGCGAATTGCTTCTAATCTAGCAACCGGGGCATAGGATTCTTCAAAATCTACTCCTTCTTGTGAGTACCCCTTTGCCACAAGTCTAGCTTTGTTTCTCACTACTAGTCCACTTTCATCTAATTTGTTCCTAAAGACCCACTTGGTGCCAATAACACTATAATCATTTGGTCTAGGAACAAGGTGCCAAACTTGGTTTCTTTCAAATTGATTTAGCTCTTCTTGCATTGCTATAATCCAGTTTTCATCATCAAGAGCTTGATCAATGTTAGAAGGTTCAATTTTGGATACAAAAGCATATTGTCCACAAACATTTTGCTTTGACCTTCTAGTTTTTACACCTTCATACACATTTCCTATAACTTGTTCAATTGGATGTGCATGTTTGAATTTCAGGTCAGTTGGAGGTTTATAAGAATTGTTACCTTCACTTACCCTTTCCTCCATGAATTCCTCTTGCTTTTCGATATGCAATTTCTCAAGATTGCTTGCTATGTCATCTGCATCACTTAAATCATCCTTTCTTTTGAAGCAAGGGTTAGTCTCATCAAAAACAACATGTATGAATTCTTCTACAACTTGGTTTCGTTTATTGAAAACTCTATATGCTTTGCTATTTGATGAATAACCAAGGAATATAGCTTCATCACTTTTAGCATCAAGTTTTCCCAAGTTGGTTTTTCCATTGTTCAAAACATAACATGTGCATCCAAAAGCATGAAAATAAGATATGTTTGGTTTCTTTCCTTTCCATAGCTCATATGGGGTCTTTTTCAAGAGTGCTCTAATGGTAACTCGATTCAATACATGACAAGCTGTACTTACAGCTTCACCCCAAAACTTCTTAGATAATTTGCTCTCATTTAGCATAGTTCTAGCCATCTCTTGTATAGTTCTATTTTTCCTCTCCACTACTCCATTTTGTTGTGGAGTTCTTGGTGCAGAAAATGTGTGATGAATTCCTTTTTCATTACATAATTCTATGAATCGTTTGTTCTCAAATTCACCACCATGGTCACTCCTTATACACATAATAGTATTCTGTTTTTCATTTTCCACCAAGTTTACAAAAGTTGAAAACATAGAGAAGGCTTCATCTTTGCTAGCTAAGAGAATTACCCATGTAAATCTTGAAAATTAATCAACAATCACAAATACATATTTCTTTCCACCAATGGTTAGGATGTCGGATGGCCCATATAGATCCATGTATAGCAATTCAAGTGGCCTTGTGGTGGAAATCTCCTTTTTGGTAGAAAAAGACATCTTTGGTTGTTTAGATAATTGACATGCCTTACATATTTTATCTTTGTCATATTTCAACTTAGGCAAGCCTTCTACCAAACTCTTTTTCCATAGGGTCTTTATGTTTCTCATGTTTATATGTCCAAGCCTTTTATGCCAAACCCATGGATCATTATCAATGGCCATTAGACATTGACCATTTAGTTCATCAAGTGAAACCAAATATACATTTCCATATCTTTTTCCACTAAACATGATATGTTCTCCATCAAATACATTACATGTAGATGATTCAAACACAACTTTATATCCTTTATCACATAATTGGCTAATGCTCATTAAGTTATGCTTGAGTCCTTCAACAAACAAAACATCCTCCATGCATGCATTTGAACTACTATAAATATTTCCTTTACCTTTGATTTTACCTTTCTCATTATTTCCAAAGGCAACAGTTCCGTCGTTGCAAGGCTTAAGTTTGTGAAACAAATTTCTTTCTCCAGTCATGTGCCTTGAACAACCGTTATCCATGAACCATACATTATTTGCCTTTGCCTTTAAACAAATCTAAAAGATAAACAAGTAAATCTCATCTCTTTGGTACCCATTTTATGGGTCCATTTGGGTTAGTGAAATGATTCAATCTTTGTAGTTCTACCTTGGAAAGCCCAAATCTTGTGTTCCTTGGAACTCAAACTAGTTTTGCACCATGGTCAAATAATCTCTTAAAGTTACACTTGTAAACTTTATGACCCATTTTGTTGCAAAAGTCGCAAGCCATTAATAGTCTAGGAGTAGGCCTCCAAGTACATTTTGGTTCAAATGTTGGCCTTCTAGTCCACATTACATTTTTCATTTTAGGCTTGTATATAGGTGCAGTTTTGGTTTGATATTTTCCAAGTGTAGGCATATTTGACTTGCTACTTTCTCCTTGCTCAAATGTATTGTATCCAAGACCTCTCTTGTTTGTTTGGGAGGTCATGTTCAGAAACATCTTTACACTTTCTCCTGGATTAGAGAACTTTGCCAATGATTCATTTAATGATTTGTTCTCTTTTCTTAGTTTCTCTATCTCTTTCAACAATGATTCATTTTCTTCTTTCAGTTTTGTTGATTTTTCAGCTAGTTTTCCATTTTCAATAATAACAAAGTTACATTGTTGTCTCTTTAATGTCAACTTGTTTCCTAGCTTTTTGATCTCCTCATATAATGAATCATATGCAAGTTGTAGTTCTTCTAATTCAGCACATTTGAGGCAATTATGAAAAGAAGAATAACTAGATTGAGAATGACAAGGTTTGGAAGTTACCTCTTCACTTTCTGTGTATTTTGTTGAGATGGATTGATCTTCCAAAACTTCCGTTGTGTTCAAGCATAGCAGATTTTCTTCTTTTTCGATCCTTGCCATGCAGCAAATTCTTGCACAATTTTCTGCATTGTTGTCGTCGGTTGAAGAGAAACTTGTTGATGAAGTTTCTTCATTCACATACATGCCTCTTCCTCTTGGCCTTTGGTATTTTCTTCTTTCATGATTCTCCTTTGGTCTTTCTTCCGATGTAGGACATTGAGCTTGCATATGTCCTACGCCCCCGCATCGGTAGCATTTTGTGACCTCCTTCTTCTTTTCTTTTTGTGGTCTTTCTTTGAAGTCTTTAAGATTCTTTTCTTTTCTCACAAATTTTCGAAACTTGCGAGTAAGAAGTGCGATATCTTCATCACCATTATTAGACGAGGAGGTAGATTCATCTGAGTTGCGTGCCGCTTTTAATGCAATGATTTTCTTGCCTTTATGATTCTCTTCGTTTCTTCTCTTAATTAGCTCATGTGACATTAGTGAGCTAATTAGATCTTCTAGTTTTAAGGTGTTGAGGTCTTTGGCTTCTTCAATAGCTGTATTCTTTGGAGTCCATGAATCCGGTAGAGCTCTCAATATCTTCATGACCTGCTCGGATTCAGAAATAGCTTTTCCAAGACCTTTTAGAGCATTAGTAATCTTAGAAAATCTAGCAAACATTTCAGAAATATTTTCTGTGTCTAGCATTCTAAAACTTTCCAACTCTCCTATCAAGATATTTCTCCTAGTCCCTTGGACTTGAGAGGTTCCTTCATAAATGGATGTTAGAGTATCCCATATCTCCTTGGCGGTTAGGCAAGATGATACTCTATCATATTCCGAAGCCGTAAGAGCACAAAATAAAGAGTTCATAGCCTTAGCATTGCTCTTGACGGTTCTTACTTCCTCTTCGGTCCATTTGGAAGCTCTTTCATCAATTGGCAAAGTTACACCATCTTAGATAGCAATCCAAGAATCCATATCGGTAGCCCTGATGAGTTGCTTCATACGAAACTTCCAATAGCCAAAGTTGTTCCCATCAAACAATGGTGGCCTTGTAAAAGATTGGCCCTCGGCAAAAGCGGAAACGGAAGTAGATTGGGATGCCATGATAATAGATCTCTTTGATTCAATTCAAAGACCTGCTCTGATACCACTTGTTGGGTCCCGAATAGATGGCAAAACCCAAGAGGGGAGGGGTGAATTGGGTTCTTAAAAATTTATAACTCAAACAGAGACTTTACCCAGGATTAAGCTAGTCCCCTCAATGAAGAAACAAAATGGAAAGCAAATCAATATAGAGAGCAGAAATAAAAATAGACACACAGAATTTTATAGTGGTTCGGGCAACCTCCCTACTCCACTCTTCCAAGCTCACACTCCTTGTGACTTGGGTTCCACTATTGTATTCTTCCAATACAATTAGAGCCTCTTGCTCTCTTCTAGATTCAAAGCTCTAGGGGGCATATACAACTAGAGCCACTTGCTCTCTTCTAGATTCTAGCTCTAGGGGGCATCAAACAACTAGCACAAGTAGGTGACGAGTCACACTCCAATCACACACTACTTTGCTAACACTTGATCTTAGCTACCTAAGCTAAATCAAGTTCAACACAAACAAGTAATCAATGAAAGAAATCTACACTTTACAGATGTGTAGAAGCAGTTTGGCGCAGAGAAGAACTTGTGGTAGGCTTTGAAGAATCTGAAGTGAAGCTCTTGCAGTTTTGAAATGTAGTTCTTCCTCTCTTGATTGGCTTGATCACTTTAATGCTCTTGTAGATAGGAGTTATGCTCACTTAATGTTTTCCAACTACTTCCCTCGTTCACCATGAATGCTATTTATAATTTTGGAGGGAATCCGAACGTTAGTGAGTAGGTGGCGCGCATTTAATGCGCCAACGTTCGAATAAATTCCGACCGTTGCGACCCAAGTCGCATGTGGAGTCGACTTCGGATGCGACTTCGCCCAAGTCGCAGATGGAGTCGACTTCGGGTGCGACTTCGCTTCTCCGTCGCAACTTCAAGTTTCAGTCAGGGTCGTCTTGGGTTCTCGACTTGACCCAAGTCGCAGGTGGAGTCGACTTCGGGTTCGACTTCACCTCGACAGTTGTCTTCTCGAACATGGAACTTGGAATCTTTTGTTTTGCTTAGGCTTCTTCATTCCTTTAATTCTTTTTGCATCTTTAATGATCTTGAACTTGCTTGATTTCAGTAACCTTGGATATCTTCATGATTTGAATGGTTGAGTTTTGCTTTCATTAGCTCCATGATTTGCAAACCTTAAATCCTTGAATCTTGAACATTTGGATCTTGTGAATCTTGAAGAGCTTGACCCTTGCATGATTGATTCAAGCTCCTTGCTTCACATTGGACTCATGACTTGATTTCATCTTGAATATGCATTCCATCTTATCTTCTGAAAAATCGCCTCTGCCCGATCGAAGTCGATGTCGGAGTCGACTTCGGCTGCGACTTCACCTCAAGTCGCACGTGGAGTCGACTTGGGGTGCGACTTCGGCACTTCGTGTTCTGAGCTTCGACTCTGGACAATTTTTGTCATCTGAAGTCGATGTCGAGGTCGACTTCGTTTGCAACTTGGCTACCCAAGTCGCAGGTGGAGTCGACTTGGCCTGCGACTTCACTTGCTCTTCTCCCGTTTTCAACTCTGGACAGTTTTGCATGTTTGAAGTCGATCTTGGAGTCGACTTCGGGATTCGACTTGGCTTCTATACTTGATTTTCTTCAAATGATTATTCTTTAAACATTTCCACAAACTTGTTAGTAACCAAGACTTACTCAAATTGATTTGTTAATCATCAAAACATAGATTGAGCTAGTTTTCCACATATTCCCAACAATGATGAATGGATTATAAATCCAAAATTAGAACCTAAATTATATGTTAATTAAGGAGTTTAATCATGATGATTAAGGAGACAAGTTGCTGTGTTGAAAAATTTTAAGAAACACATAATCTACGTGTTTAGAAATGGACGTATACGAAGAGATAAGTATGAATAAATGGTATATAGATTACGTGAGTTGTTAAAATGAAAAAATGCACGAAGAAGTGATGGAAAATGTGGATTAAGTTGCTGTTTAAGTAAATAATGATAATCTCAAATTTTGAGATTATTACATGATGTTTAAGATATCAATGAAGTGCTTAAAATGAAGACCGTTATATGAAAAGTGGAAAATATGTTAAAAATGATAAATGGAGGTAATGAACCTCCAAATAATGATTTAATGAATGATTATTATATGTATGAAAGTTTACCCTACATAAGGGTATTAAAATGAATGGATGGATGATATGATATGCATAGGTTATGTGCTAAGTATGAATACCCAACTTGAAAGACAAGTGGGTTAAGCTAGATGAACTTATGTAGGTTGGAAAACCTAAGGGATATAAGTATTTAAAGATGATGAAAATAAATGAAATGTTATTTTCATTTATCTAGGCAAAGGCAGGGAAAAGAATGGAAGAAAAGGATTATGGCGATCTCAGGTAAGCAAGCGAACTTTTCAAATTACTGATTTTTCTTTATATGATGAATTGATGATATGTTAATGCTTTTATGAATTTTTTACAAGTGGGCAAGCACAAGTTTTAAAAATTTACGGCTTTAATGAAAAGCCACAAGTTTTGGAAAATGATGGCTTTAATGAAAAGCCTTAAGGTTTGCTTCATGGGAAGCAAACGGCACTTTTTAAGATAAATAATTTATCACAAGTGTTGCCAAGGTTGGGAATGCTTATGTTAATGGATTTGAGAAATTTTCTTATGAGTAAACAAGTTCTCCATGATGATTGTTTTAAAGGATTTTATTTATTTATGCCGATGGTTTTTAAGGAATTTGCTTTTAAGTAAGCAAGTTCTTTATGATTGTTTCAAAAGTATTTTATAAGAAAAAAGGAATTTTACCCTTTTTCACAAAGCAGCAAATGTAAATAAGTTTAGAATTTCTCTTATGATATTTTATGATAAATAATTATGTCATAAAAGAAAAAGAAAAAGGAGATTTGATTTATGAAAAAGATTGGTTTTGTTATGTCATGATAATTAAATATCAACAATGATTTGGACATAGTCCATATGTTTTGCAATGATATTCGAAAAAGTTTTGATTTTCTTTAGATAAGGAAAACTATGATGAAAATGTTTTGAAAAATATTTATACGGATGTTGTTGAATGGAATTTAAGGATAACCAACCTAATAAGATGATTTCATAAAATGGTTTAATTTCAGGTTGCTAAATGACATGCAAAAGACTGTACAATTCCCCTTTATGTAAAAATAGTATAATAGATATGTGGACGATAACTTAATTTTTAGGTTGTTGACAAGGGGATAGTATAATTGCATAACTTTTGTAAGCAAAAGGCCCTGAAATGGAAACCAAGAAAATATTAAGAAAATATATTATTTATTTTTTGAAATCCAAAAGTTTGGAAAATTCTTTTATTATAAAGGTTTTAAGATTTATTGTTTCTCAAATATTTCAAATGTTTATCAAAATGTTTTACTCAAAATATTTCTAAAAGAATTTAAGGAAGGTCATCCTAAAACTAAATTTCAAATGAAAACTTGTTTAAAGTGGGCGCTCACTTTACAAGTTGACACGGATTGCGGTCTGTGATATGTTTTTAAAACGATTTTTAAAGATATAGACTTCGGTCTATGATGTTTGGTGAGTACTGGTTTAAAAGGTCATGGGCTGCGGTCTGTGATACTTTAAATCAAACGGACTGCGGTCTGTCAGGATGATGTATGGTGCACCAGTACAAAGAATAGGCCGGTTGTAGAGCACGGTCGGGATGACCGGGACCCACTCTACATATAGCCAAGTCTCTAAGGGATGGCAGGAGGCCAGCGGTGCCCTCCCTGAGATGGGAGCAAGATAAAAGAACAGTCGCTTGGTTAGCGTGCTGTTACGTATGGATTCTCTTCCAAAAGGTAGCACGATCACTTGCTAAGTGTCACTACTGGATGGGGAGAAATGCATTTGCTTATGTTTTGCTTTTGAAAATCCCAAAGATTGGGACGTGAAGGTATATTTTTATGAAAGTTATCCTAAAGAGATTTTTATGAAATGGTTACCCTAAAAATAGGGTGTTTTATACAAAAGTGTAAATAACATAAATGAAAGAAAATGTTTTTATGCAAATGCATTTATGAAAATGGTTTATGTATTTTATGTCTTGTTTGTTATGAACAAGCCCCAAGACGGGGATTATGAAAAGGATTTATGTGAAACTTGGTTTTGGACATAGGAATGTCCATTTCTAAAGGATTTAAATGATAAGTGTTTATGGACATGAGAATGTCCAATGCCCAAGTATTTTAATGGAATGTGTTTTAGGACATATGAAGTACATTGTCAAAAAATTTATGTCAAAAATGTTTTGAGACATCAAATGTCTCTTGGCTTAATAAATTACGATGATAAATATTTTTGGACATAAAAATGTCCCTTACCGAAACAAGTTTATATGGCTGATGTTTTAGGACATAAGAATGTCCTTCTCTAAAAAGAATTTATGAGAAAAATATTTTGGACATAAAATGTCCACTAGCAAAAGAGGATTTTATGTAAATGTCTTGGAACATTGGAAATGTTCATACAAGACTATAGAAAATTCATTAAAGAAGGTAAAACGCATATGTTTTGTCTTAACAAACTCGGATACGTCTTGTAAATGATCTTATGAATGATGTTTTATGAAAATGTTCAAGGACATGGAACTGTCCTTATGAACAAGGATTTCATGATAATGATTTAGGACATATAAATGTCCTCAAGTAAAAAGGTGTTCAAGATGTTTAAGAAAAAGGTTTTCAAGGAAGTCTTGCCCTAAAGATAAAATGCTTGCTTACTAAGTTGTCACTCACGTTTTGTTTTCCCAAACCTTAGACAGGTACCGGGGAACTCAAGAAGTTGCGAACCTAAGCAAGAGAAGAAAAGGAACGTGATGGTAGCCATGTGGGCTATAAGGAATGGGATAACATGGGTTAAAGTGCTAAGGTATGTTGAGGTATATGTGGAATTATTTAAAATTCTAAGTCCTATGTAATTCAATGAATGAATGTATGATTGTATGGATGTAAAATGTCATGATTTAGTCAAGGAGACTTTTATTGTAGAAAAGCATGTTGAGATGCTATGAAATGAATTATGAAATCTATTTCAATTGTATCGTCGCTTGTATGATGAATGATGTAAATGTAAAGATATTAATGATGATAGAAAAAAAAAATTGGACGAGATCCAATTAAGAACCCACCGCGTGATCAGGGCAACAATCCTTATTCACATTTACCAATCAATAAGATCTTGAGGTAAGGATGTGACGTCTCGGGTTGGGGCGCCACATTCTTAACTATCATAATGACATTCAATCTCCTTTGATTTTCAATTAAAGGTTTGTAATTTTATTTCAAGATAATCTTGTGCATGCGAAAAGCTAGACTCCATGGATGTCTATAATGGTTCAACAAATAGCCCACTTATATTCTCTCAAAATTCTAAGTAATTTCGCTTGTTGTTTAGCATCAAGTGTTGATGAGATAATGACTAACAATGTTCAAAATTCTCTAAGAAATGCATAACAAAGATGAGGAAGCAATCACTTGAGATCCATTATTGGAGCATCTTTTATTGAGAGTTTTGCACATTTGAATGAACTAGATGTGACCTCTAATAACTTAAATTTGTTAGAGAACCAATGTGTGCTTTGTGCCTACTGCAAATAATTGATGATTTTTATAAATTCATCTTCCTCATGTCCTGCATAACCATTTAACAATGCTTCAAGACTGTCTCAAGAAGTAATTTGCTGAAACTCAATTCTAACTACTGAATCCACCACATCAATTGGAGAACGCTCTTCTAGATCACTTGAAATTTTCATTGCTTTTAAACACACTAAAATTCACTTGCTCATCTTCGATGCACATAGTGAGTTCCCTTGCTTCAACATCAATCAAAGCTTTAAACAACCTAGGATAATAGGAACATCATAATCTTCCTCATAGTCAAACATACTAAAGTCTGTAGGAAATATAAACTTCTCTATCTTTACTAATACATCTTTAATGATATCCTCTGGATTAGTGATGGATCTATCTGCTAACCGAAGGGTGACCGTGGTGGGCCTTGCCTCTCTAATGTATAGCTTCTTGAAGATGGATTTGGCATCAAATTTATATTTGCCCAAGATCATTAACAAAACCTTTTCAAAGTATGAAAATCAATAGTGAAATGAAATTTTGAAAGTCCTCATATCTTGTAATTTTAGAGGAAGCTTTCTTTGAACGACAACGCTAAATTCCTCTAATAAGGCCTCCTTCATAATCTTGGCATAATTTGGTATTTGTTCAAGAGTTTCAACAAGAGATATATTGATGTAGAGTTGCTTTAAAACCTCCAAGAATCTCTTGAATTGATTATCCTTCTTTTTCTTTTCAAAGCATCGTGGGAAAAGCGACGGTGGCCTATTCATGGGCTACTGTAGGGCGTCAACAATGGATGTTCCTTGCTTTACCATTTGCTCCCTTTCTTTGATTAGTTCTACAAATTATTTCAAAATTTGAGGTAACTTTGCTACTACTACTTTTTCCTTCATCTTTGGATCGAACTGCAATTCTCTCCCACTTCAAAGTGTCATAGCTTGTACTTAGTTTTTGCCTTTACTCTTTAGATTTAACTTAGTATCACTTAGTAATGCTCCTTGTGGGCGGTTATTGATAGCTAAAGCTAATTGCCAATTTGATTTTTTAAATTCTTCATTAAAGACGCTTGCAATTGCGTAAATTGCATAAATATGTGTTCAAGTGGTAGCTTCTTTTCAGCTTAAGGTTGAGAATGTAGAGCTTGTGAAACTTGAGGAACATGCACCCATGATTGATTTTGAAAACCTAATGGGATGACCCGTTTGGATGATTGACCGATAGCTCATGTTCTTAAATGCTCATGTTCATCACACCAATTACATCAAATAGGTGTAGATTCAACAAAGTTACATTAGCTGACATCTGAAGATTTTGAATGAGTTTAGTTAGAGTTGCCAACTATGCAAACATTATAGACAAAGCGTCAACTTTAAGAACACCTCTACTCTTCTTCAATTGGCTCTTTCACATGTCCGTTGTGCATTATTAGATGTCATCTTCTCAAGTAAATCAAATTCTTAGTTATAAGTCTTACCCAATAGAAATCTCCTAATTGTTGCATCGATCATGGTACAAGTCTCTAGCAATAACTGATTACAAAATGTCTAGATCCACACCCATGGAAGAATTGCATGTTGAGGGCAATGCCATAATAGCTCTTTAAATCAGTCCCGAGCTTCATATAATGATTCTTCATTAGCTTGCATGAAAGAAGTGATTTGATTCTTCAACCAGACTACTTTAGTTGGTAGAAAATACTTAGCTAAAAATTTTGAGCCAAGCCTTTCCAATCTCTAATGGAATTAGGAATGTTGATCCAAGCATGAGCCTTGTCCTTCAACAAAAATGGAAACAGTTTTAAGTCAATTGCATTATTTAAAACTCCCTCTTGCTTGAATGAGTCACAAATTTGCATGAAGTTTACAAAGTGCTTATGATGATCCTTATTTGAAAGTCCATGAAATGGCTCCATAGTATGCATTATGCGAAGTATGATTGGTTTTAGCTTGAAATGCCCCATACTCACTGTTACTCTAAGATCTTCAGTCATGCTCCTCAACTGCTCCCAAAGTCTTTGATGAAATGTGCACTTTGATTTGGGATGAAACAAAAATAACTGAAGAATATCTCTATGCCTCATATGCATACATAAGAAAAATTATAACGATACTCAAAATGAAATAAAATCAAAAATCAAAAAAGATATAAGCACGAAAAATTTCAAAAAAAAAATTTTAAGTCCAAAAATTGATAAAGTGTGGCGCCCCGAATAGGGGTGCTTAGAAGCCTTACTCCGGGATCTTGTCGATTGGTAAACGTGACTCAAGATTGTTGCTCTGACCATACGGCAGGTTCTTAATTGGATCTCGTCAAAAAAAAAATTTCATTTCTTTCTTTTTCTTTTCTTTCATCACATAAACATATACTCATCATCATTCATAATGGACTTATCCATATCATCATAACATCATAATTTCATACAACCTATGTCCTTTTTCATCATATCCCATTAGGGCATCTATTCATACAAAAATCTACTAACTTTTGTAGATTTCTCTTTTCCTTTAGCAACACATGTCCTTCATCTCTTGGCTTTCCCTACACTTGTCTGAGGTTGGGAAAACAAAACATGAGTCGAAACTCAATAAGCAAGCATTTTTTCATTTTAAATGCATTCCTCTCCATTCGATAGAAAACACTTATCAAGTGATCAACTATCAAATGCACAGAAACCTTTTCATAAAAATCATTTCATAAACATTGGATGTGCAAATGCTTCCTTTCCATTCCTGACATAAACCTTCGTGTGCGGGTACGCTAGCCTAGGGAACATCTCACATAGCATGGTCCAATACGTCGGCTTTCTCCGACTTGGCCTCATCAAGGGGAACCTCTCTTCCTCTTAACGCCTACATGGTCTCCTACATGCATGACTTTTGATTTTTCCAGCATTGTATACCTCTTACACCAGGTGACTTGTCATTCTCATGTAGAGAATTATTTGCACTATCCCTTAAAAACATCATTTCAAATCCATACTTTCCTTTTCAATCCATGTATGAAAATGCAATGCATTCATTCACACATAACATTCCTTTGCCTCCACCTCTTGGGAGGATGCCGTCAGCACATAGCCCATACGACTCGGCATTAGTGAAAGGGGACCCTCTGATCCACTTTCTACCTCCACCAAAACTTCTTCATTATACATCATACATGTGCACATGTCCATGAACATCACATGATATCAATATGTCGACATGACTTTTCATAAAAACTCATAAACATTCATCATTTCAAAACATTATATGAATGGCCACCCTTAAACACATTTCATAAATACTTGAGAATAAAATCACATTTTCAAAGTTGTGCTTGCTTACCTCCTCGGTTTATGTCCTTCACCTTTTCCTTTCCTTTTCCTATTCAAGGAAAAATGATATTTTATCTATATCATTCCATGTCTTAGATTGCTTCCCATGCTTTCTTTATAACCATTCATTACCTCATTCCCATAGACGTTAATCTTATAAAGATACTTGGTCGTTACTCATTCATATGGATTTTGATCCATAAATCCTTTAAAAATTTCATCCATATATCCTCATAAATATATAAAAATAAATCTCAAATTTTTCCAAAATCATGTTGTTCACTGTTCATAATTACTATTCATGTCACTGCAGTAAATTAATGTAGCAAATTACTGTTCATGATCACTGTTCATTGGTACTGTTCACTAGAGGTTACTGTTCACATTAACATGGGTTACTTTTCATGGGTTCCAAAAATTGACCTTTTTCCCAAAAATAAAAAATACCATGACATAGCTTATGTTTAGTATATCATGGAAAAATTCATGAATTTTGAATTTATCATCATTAACTTAGCTAAATAAATCATTTTCTCCATATACTAAAAATCAACATAATTTCACTTAAGCGTAATCCTTAATTCCAAAAATTATAAAATTAATATATCATCATTCCAACATCATATTTATCATATTCATTCATCCCAAATCATCATTTATCAATTTTGGAGTATTATTTACACATATCATATGCTATCTTCCCGAATGCTCTATCTTTGCTCCAAATTTTTGATGTTTTGGCATAATTCCGATTAATCATTATAACTATACTTATTTTCTCATGCTTAGGCATTATCTAAGCATGGTTTTACCCTACTTAACATTAAAAAAAATTTGAAAAGAAATCACTTACCCGAAGTGGAGATATCCCTCTTTTTCTCACACTTCCTCTCTCTAACTTTCTCCTCTTCTTCCTTGGACGTGTGGGAGGGTTTGGAAGCTGGGATTTGCTCAACTTGGATCTAGGTGAATGTGCTCTTGTACGTCCACCCCTGCCCCCGATTCATAGGGTTTGATTTTTCATGAAATTGGATTTTACCCCCCTTGCTAATGGTGTGAAATTGCAAATGTGTTTTTTTTCCAATTTCAAAAGGTGCATGGAGCCTTGTGTAGCCCACCCTAGGCCTGCTCCAGCCCCCCTATGGCAGCCCTATTTTTCTAGATAAATAAATTTATTTATTTTAAGCAAATTAAATCCTAGCCGTTGGTTTATGATCATGATGAATTTGGACCGTTGATTTTGATCAATTATCCAACCACCCCCCCTACAATTTCTGCTGTTCATTTATTATTTTTATTTTTTTAATTATTTAATTTAATAAAAAGCCAAAAGTAGCATTAATGAAAAATTAAGTTACTTTTTTATCTCCTTTTGACGTTTCATCTTGACCCTTAATTTGTGATTTTCATCACATCTTAAACCATTCATCATGTCCATCATGAATTTTTAACCATCCATAAGAAATTTCATCTCAATCCGACGTCCGGATTGTAAGTTATGAATTTTTCTTCAATTTTTCACTAAAATTTGAAATTCCATTAAAATATTAAAACGAATTGTTATTTTGTCCTGTAATGATTAAATCTCCTTTTTGTCATTTTGTGATTAAGTTAATCCAAGTGATTAACTCTTAATCATGCGTCTTAAACCCAAGATTATTATTCACATGCACTATTCACCCGAATTTCATAATTAATTATTTTAACCTTTATTCCCACATATTTTCATACTCATGAATATATGTTTTATTAATACATTACCTAGGGTTTACAACCCTAGGGTTTATACACGTGTCTAAGATCAGGGTTTCACATATAGACAATAAACTAATTAAAAATTAGAGATGATTTGCTGCATTCGAGCTAAGCCTTGGTTTTTTGTGTTCAACATTATTCACCATTGGATAAAGTAGAATAACTAATAGCCATGTGACGGAAAAATTTTCATTTGGCCCCTGTCACAACTAGTCATTTAGTGAAAAATGGCTCCTCCCATTTTGCATTGTCCCTACTCCTATTTCACTCAAACTTGTCTTGTGATCTCTCTTGCTCTCTCCCATTTTGCCTCAATCGCTCTCCCAGTTTGAGTATATCAAGTTGTCAATTCCGTCAGCAACTTGGCCGGTAGATGCTAAGGATGATGTGTAGCTAGGCTAGAGGAAGATGACAAAATGATGGTTACAATGGTAGTTCGACACCTTAGATGGTTTTTACTAGGCTTAAGGAAGATGACTGATAATGGAGGTGGCAACTCATCAGCATACTTAGGTATTGCCGGAATTGAGAGAGAAAATGTCATAAATTCATCGATCGCAAAGAGCTCAGATTAGTATGTGGCGCCCCAACCCGAGACCTCACATCCTTACTCCAAGACCTTATCGATTGGTAAATGTGAATCAGGATTGTTGCCTGATCAAGCGACAGGTTCTTAATTGGATCTCGTCTAAATTTTTTTTTTGTTTCATTTCTTTTATCTATCATCATTCATTTCTTTGCATTCCACACCCTTCATCTTACAAGCGACGATACACTTGTAATAAATTGCATATATCATTCATAAAATCTCATCTTGCTCTTCTAGAATAAGAGTCTTCTTGACTTAATCATGACATTTTTATACATACATACATACATCCAATCATCGGTCCACATAGAATTTAAAACTTTAAATAAATTCATATACATCCGCTTGAAACATTAAGGCATATCATCTCACACATCATCACTAATCGTTTTAGCCCACATTTGCATATCTGTTGGTCCCGAGTTGATGGCAATTACCCAAGAGGGGAGGGGTGAATTGGGTATTTAAAAATTTATAACTTAAACAGAAACTTTACCCCGGATTAATCTAATCCCCTTAATGAAGAAATGAAATGGAAAGCAATATAATGTAGAGAGCAGAAATATAAATCAAGCAGACAAGATTTTTATAGTGGTTCGGGCAACCTCCCTACTCCACTCTTCCAAGCTCACACTCCTTGTGACTTGGGTTCCACTATTGTATTCTTCAAATACAATTAGAGCCACTGCTCTCTTCTAGATTCCAGCTCTAGGGGGCTTCAACAAAACACAGCACAAGTAGGTGACGAGTTCCACTCCAATCACACACTACTTTGCTTACACTTGATCTTAGTTCCTCAAACTAAATCAAGTTCAATACAAACAAATGAAATAACAGAAGGAGTCTACACTTTACAGATGTGTAGAAACAATTTGGCGCAGAGAAGAACTTGTAATGTAGGCTTTGAAGATTCAGAAATGTAGCTCTTGCAATTTGAAACAAAGTTCTTCCTCTTTGAATGGCTTGATCTCTTTAGAGCTCTTGAATATAGGAGTTAAGCATACTTAATGATTCTCAGCTTCTTCCCTCGTCCACCATGAATGCCTTTTATAATTTTGGAGGGAATCCGAACGTTAGAGGGTAGGTGGCGCGCATTTAATGCGCCAACGTTCGAAAAGTATCCGACCGTTGCGACCCAAGTCGCATGCGGAGTCGACTTCGGATGCGACTTCGCCCAAGTCGCAGATGGAGTCGACTTCGGGTGCGACTTCGCCTCTCCGTCGCAACCTCAAGTTCCAGGTCGGGTCGACTTGGGTATCGACTTGACCCAAGTCGCAAGTGAAGTCGACTTCGGGTGCGACTTCACCTTGTCAGTTGGCTTTGATGAACTTGAAGACTTTGGAGATTGCTTGTTCCTTCATGCCTTTATTTCTGTTTCATTTCTCATGTCTTTCCTTTTGAATTATTGTTTTTGCTTTTATTTGCTCCATGTTTTGTAAGCCTTGAATCATATGATCTTGAATAACTTCTTGGTCAAGCTTATGCATCTTGTTTTGAACTTGGATTGGTCTTCATAGCTTGAGTTTCTTCATCTTGAGATATGCTTGGAGCTTTGCTTTGGACTTGATAGATTTAAGTTGATCTTGCACCTTTGATTTGGTTTTGAGAACACTCAAGTTGACTCTTGGAATGAACTTGAAACTGCATCTTTGAGCTTGAGAGCATCAAGTCGAACTTGGGGTCGACTTCGTCCGCGACTTCGCCCAAGTCGCAACTGGAGTCGACTTCGTTTGCGACTTCGGCATTCTTCCATCCCAAATTCAGCTCTGGAGTGATTTTCCCGACTGAAGTCGATGCTGGAGTCGACTTCGTTTGCGACTTGGCTTCCCAAGTCGCAAGTGGAGTCGACTTGGCCTGCGACTTCACTTGTTCTTCTCCCATTTTCAACTCTGGACAGATTTGGCTTCTTGAAGTCGATCTTGGAGTCGACTTGGGGAACGACTTGGCCTTCCATACTTCATTTTCTTCAAATGTATATTCCTTAAACATATCCACAAACATGTTAGTAGCCAAGACTTACTCAAATTGATTTGTTTAATCATCAAAACATAGATTTAACTTGTTTTCCACATATTTCCAACAATATCTTCTCTTACCTTTCCTTAGATGCTCAGGTCCACGAACTCTTGAGCTTCTTGGTACATGTCTAAAGTTTAGGAAAACAAATGTGAGTGATAACTTAGTAAGCAAACATTTTAGGGCAAGACTTTCCTTTAAAACATTTCCATAAACATATTGAACACCTTTTTCATGAGGACATTTGTATGTCCTAATACATTGTCATATAATCTTTTGTTCATGAGGACAATTCTATGTCCTAGAACATTTTCATAAACATCCCTTCTTAAAAATCATTTACAAGCCTCGTCTGGGCTTGTTAAGGCAAAACATATGCGTTTTACCCTCTTTAAGTAATATTCTTTGGTTTTGTTTGAACATTTATAATGTTCCAAGACATTTACATAAAATCTTCTTTTGTCAATGGACGTTTTTACGTCCAAAACATTTTTCATCATAAATTCCTTCAGCCAAGGGACAATTGATGTCCAAAAACATCTTTGACATAAACTTTCTTTGGCAATGGACATTTATATGTCCTAAAACATTTTTCTTCATAAATCCTTTTGGAAACGGACATTCATATGTCCTAAAATATTTTTCACATAAACTCTTTGGCAATGGACATTCTCATGTCCAAATACATTTTCCATTTAAGCACTTTGGCAATAGACATTCTTATGTCCATAAACACTTTTCACATAAATCCTTTTCATAATCCCTGTCTTGGGGCTTGTTTATAATAAACAAGGCATAAAACACATGATCCATTTTCATGAAAGAATTTGCATAGAAAACATTTTCTTTCAACCTTGTTATTTACACTTTTGTGTAAAACACCCTTTTTTTAGGGTAACTTGTACATAATGGCTCATAAAATCCTATTTAGGATAACTTTTCGTAGAAATGCTTTTATGTCCCGATCTTTGGGTTTTTCAAAAGCAAAACATATGCAAATGCATTTCTCCCCATCCAGTAGTGACACTTAACAAGTGATCATTCTACCTTTTGGAAGAAAATCCATCATTAATAGCACGCTAGCCAGGCCGCCGTTTCTTCATCTTCTCCCATCTTAAGGAGGGCGCCGCTGGACTCCAGCCATCCCTTAGCGACTTGGTCATATGTAGAGTGGGCCCCAGTCCATCTCTGACCGTACTCTACAACCGACCTATTTCTTGTATTGATGCACCATACATCATCATTACAGACCACAGTCCGTGTGGTTTAAAGTATCACAGACCGCAGCCCGTGTCCTTTTAAACCATCTTAAAAAAAGCGGGATCACAGACCGCAGTCCGCATCCATTCTTGAAAAATATCACAGACCGCAGTCTGTGTCTTTTTAAATTATTTTAAAAAAGAACATCACAGACCGCAGTTTGTGTCAACTTGTAAAGTGAGCGCACCCACTTTAAACAAGTTATCATTTGAAATCTAGTTTTAGGATGACCTTACTCAAATTCCTTTAGAAACATTTTGAGTAAAATATTTTGATAAGCATTTGAGATGTTTGAGAAAATAATAAATCTTAAAATCCTTATGATAAAAGAACTTCAAAGCTTTTGAATTTTCAAGAATAAACCACGTATTTTCCTAGCATTTTCTTGGTTTCCATTTCGGGGCTTTTTTCTCACAAAGGTTATGCAATTGTATCATCCCCTTCTCAACCACCCTGAAATCAAATTCTTGTCCACATATCTATCTTGCCATTTTTACATAAAGAGGGGCTTGCATAGCCTTTTGCATGTCATTCTAGCAATTCGAAATCAAACCATTATATGAAATCAACTTATCGGGTTGGTCATCCTTAAACCCTTTTTTAACAACCTCCATATAAACATTTTTTAAGACATTCTCAACATATTTCTTTATCTAAAGGAAATCAAAACTTTTCAAATATCATTTCAAACATATGGACTAAGTCCAAATTATCATTTATATTCAAATGTCATGGCATAGAAACCAAATCTCTTTTGAAATCAACATCATAAAGAACTTACTTGCTTAAAATCCATTGGCATAAAGCATGAAATTCTTATGAAACAGCATCATGAAGAATTTGCCTACTTGTAAACAAATTCCTAAATCCATCAACATAAAGAATTCTTAATCTTTGGCAACACTTGTGATAAAATAATTATCTTAAAAAGCGTTGCTTACTTCCCATGAAGCAAACCTTGAGGCTTTCCATTAAAGTCATTCTTTTTCAAAACTTGTGGCTTTTTATTAAAGTCATCCTTTTCAAAACTTGTGCTTACCCATTCGTCAAAACATCATCATAAACATTTTCAATCATGTCAAAACATAGAAAGAAAATAATATTTTCGAAAAGTTCTCTTGCTTACCTGAGATAGCCTTAACCTCGTTCTTCCATACTTTTTTTTGCCTTTTCCTAGATAAATGAAAATGACATTTCATTTATATGCATCAAATTCAAATTCTTGTATCCCTTAGGGTTTTCTAACCTATATAATTCTATTTTGATTTATGTTAAACTAACTTAACCCACTTGCCTTTCAAGTTGGTTGTCCATTTTCCAATTCTCACATTGGTATAAGTTGTGCTTCCATAGCAATCATTCCTTTTAAAATCCGGTTCTAATAGGTTAAACTCTCATAATCACTTATGATACTTGTTTATATCCCATTGTAAGTTAAATTCTATCCCAAAAATCTGGAATTTAATATTTATTTTGATTTATTCCTCAATCTGTCCATAATGCGGAAATCAGACTCACTGATCTCTCTAATTTTTGAATCATAATCAAATCAAGGAATTTAAATCTGAAATTTCTTTCATAACTTAATAACTACATTAATAACTAAAATAAATATTTCTAGCATAATATATGAAGTATTTATATTTATTTTAGTATATTTACTGTACAGGACAGTAGCATCAATTTTCAGACAACTCTAATCACGTTGATTATTAGGTATATTTATACCTCTCAAAATTAATTTTTATTTTGTTCAAGTATTATTAATGATGTATTCCACAACATATAAAATTTTCAGCTCAAAATTCCTTATATAAAAATTATTAAAAAATCATTTGGCGCAGCTGATCCTGACACCCATTCAACCCTGTTCAGGTTGAGTTTTTTCAGATTTTTAATTTACAACCTACTTATCTTTTTAAGATGAAAGTTAGTTAGTTCTTTAATTACCCTATCCTGAGATCTCTCACAAATTTTCAAGTTAGAACTCATTCATGTACTATTTCGTTCATATTTTTCTTTCTTACTTGGGATGACCCTAGCTG
The DNA here is from genome assembly GCA_030490835.1 of Annona cherimola. Taxonomy (NCBI): domain Eukaryota; kingdom Viridiplantae; phylum Streptophyta; class Magnoliopsida; order Magnoliales; family Annonaceae; genus Annona; species Annona cherimola. The sequence goes on from CM059976.1 coordinate 58,269,894, forward strand.
CTGCCCCTTTGTGGAGAAAATTTTCTCTCCCTTTCTCTCTCTCCTTCTCTCTCTTTCTCTCTCTCTTTCTCTCTCTCTTTCTCTCCTTGCTGACTTGAACGACCCCCTTGCCTTGCTGCCCACTTTCCTCCATATTTCCTCCTTTCTTGCTATCCAAGAAACCCCTTTATATATATTTGAAATTTTACCTTTGGTTAGCCATCATTTAACCATGGTTAAGGGAGCTTAATTGACCCAAAATCCATTCATATTGCTGTCCACTTAGAAATGTCCACATGTCATGAACCTTATGGCATTTTCTTTCCACAAAATCAACCCATATCCATGTTCATAACACCCCCTAGCTTCCTAGGTCATTCAAATGCATATTTTGCATTTTTAAAAATTTTAAAAAACAAAGGGGAAGACCCCTTGGACGTCCACACCATGCCACCTCTCCATGCCTCTTTAAGGCTAGCCCTTAGCCTCTTAAACCATTATTTAATCCACTTGAATTTTCAGAAATTTTAGCCATTGACTTAATTTAAAAAATCTAGCTCAAAGCACCTCCTTTTGACACCTCTCATGGGCATTAAACCAAGTCATTAAGCCACTTGCTTTTTAATAAATGTTATGGTACTTTTTGGTGCACAAAGTCAATGCTACTTACTTTTTTTTTTTATTAAGCATATTCCCATGATAATTAGCTTATCCAATCCTTCCATAGAGTTGATTTCATAATTTTATTCAACCGTTTCAAGTTTCGTCTTAATACGACTTTCCTACATCAAGTTATGATCCTATGAAATTATCCTTACAGTGTAAGATGAAAATAAATTATTATCAACTTAATCCCATCACATTTGCCTTAATGCAATCCACACATAAGGTTGAGCCCAAAGTCATGAGCTTATCTTTCAATTTTCATCTCAACCCGCCTTATAGGCATCAAGTTATGAATTTTCTACATTTTCCAACACAATTCCATAATTATCATTTTAATTTTCATTAATTAAATCATGAAAATTAAAATAATTATTCATGTCACATTTGCATCTTCTAATCCTCATTAAGCCCCTTTGGTCATATTGACTCACGTTGGGCTATGACGATTAATCTTTATCACTATTCTTAATCATAACCCTAATTGCAAAAATTCACCAATTCATTAAAACCATCCATAAATCAAACAAATCATACATAATTCATGTTTACATGCCAAATGCACATATATGAGCCCTACTTGGGTTTGGGTATCACATAGTAGATTTGCCTTAATTCATGCATGACTACATTCTCCAATGTTTGTTCAATGGATGCCATAATTAGAACTGCGAAGTAATGGGATAGTGTGCTCTGTCCATGGCAGCAAGCTCATATCAGATGGACGGTAAACCTACCTATGTAAAATTTAATGTCCGTTGAGGTAATATGTTGGTACTTGAATTTTATTTGGATTGGAAACCCACCGACCAAAATTTCCACAACAATAAGTGCAGGGATGACTGCCCATGACCTCATCCCATCTAATTCCAGTGACCCCAAACCAGATCTAATAGATTTCCTCGATAAAATTCCAAAAACCCAACCTCCACTCCTTTTTTATCATTAAATCAATCAACTGGTGTGGCAGATCACAATAAATCAAGAATAGGGGATATGTGGGTGTACTTGTTATTATTGAATATGTTAAAAAATCTACTGGATAGAGGGATTGGGAGAGGGAGAGGGAGAGGGAGAGGGAGATCGCAAGATGCGACAAATTCGGGCAAAATGGGAGGAGGGATGACATGGAATGAGAGGAATCATTTTTTTCCTAAATGGCTAATTGTCATAGGGACTAAATGAAAATTCATCCATCATATGGCTCTTAGTTATTCCACCCAATCCAATGGTGAATAGAGTCTGAACATAGAAAATTGAGACTTAGCTTGGATGCAGCAAATCATCTCTCATTAAAATTTTACTTCTTCGATAATGATGCTAAAAGTTTGTTGCACGCAACACGATTTGAGTCACTATGTAAGTACACGTACCGAAAAAATAATAAAATAATGAGTAAGATATTGTTTCTTTGGGGAAGCAAACTAATTAACCTACTAATATATATGAAATCATATTTAAATTTCACTTAAAGGGGATATATGATGACGAATTTTAACAGAAGTTAATACATGGTAAAATTTCTAAAAAAGCAAAGAAGTGGTAACAAGCATACAACAAGATATATGACCTCGCGTGTAGCTAGATTTAAGATTATGATTTCTATCAATACTTCATGCACATCTCTCACTTGCCATAATTGATTTACTATGATCCCTAATTTCTATATTTCTATGAAATGGGACATTAATGCAACATTAATCACAAGCCTTATATTCTACAACACAAGGTTAGTTGGTATATTCATATCAAAACCAATAAATTATGTCACCCCTTAGCCAAAATGAGACATTCTTAGTATGGTGAATTGAATTCTATTACACAAGGTTAGTTGGTATATTCCTATCCAAACAAACAAATCACACCACCCATTAGTCAAAATAAGACGTTCTTAGTGTAGTGAATTGAATTTGTGCCATTCTCCCCTAAGTCCAACCTCCCAAGCATGGGAGAGGGTTCCAAAAACATTCCATAAGATGACTAAACTCATAGAGATTTCAAGAAGAATAGACAATCCAAATATAAAAATCATATTAGGAAGAAGAAAAGTTCATAAATTCATATTGAGATTTATGACAACTTAACAAACGCTTAGGTCATGATTTGCATAGCAAATCCAAAAAGAATAGCATCTACATGCTCAAACATAAGAGATAGAAATATATAATAGAAGATAAGAGCAGATAAACTCTGGAAGATTCCTCAAGCTTGAACTCCTTTCTTTTCTTTGAAGTTCTCTTTCTCTCTTGCAATTTTGTGTCTCCCAAAAGAATACCCAAACTACTATTTAAGTCCCTTTTAAATCATGACTTGGTGAGCAAGTCATAAAGCTTAATTGCAATTCGACTTCCTTTGGCGTCGCAATGCAAACAAATCTACAAATATAGTTTTATCTCTGATTCTCCACTTGTGTCATGACTCTAGCAGAACCTATTGCTCCAACAGTTTAGCACACTTCCAACCGTTCATCTTCACTTTAATGCTCCACAATTGACCCTTTATTTTACCTATAAACTATATAAAAACATAACTTGGATAAACTTCACGAAAGGTAAATGACATCATTGATTCTAACAAACATTTATTATATCTAAAACTTACTAAAATGCATTATAAGTCTACTTCACAACAATTGTAACAACTCTGCACTAAATGCACCTGAAAACACACAAATCTCATGGATACTCAAACATGGACATAAATAACTCTATTTTTAAAGAATTATCAAATAATGGTTATTTATTGCACACATGTACATTGTAAATATATGCAGAAAGTGGTCAATCTTAAAATATTATAATAGATTAAGATTCTAATATGTGCTTTATATTTGCATGGGCTCAATAGGAAGGAAATGCTCATGATAGTCACATATTTAATCAATTTGTTTGAAACAGACACTTAAGTTTCTTTCATCCTCCTCCAACCTACAATTTTTTAATATTTAGATTTTATGTTATCAATTATATTTTATAAATATTGAACTAAATAATATGAATATGCAGGAAAATATTACCTTGTTGGTGGTGGCTATTCAATGCCTATTGAATATTTAAGGTCATACAAGAAAGAAAGATATCATATTCCTAATTTTTAGCATAATAGAAGTTTTAGAAGTAATATAGAAATATTTAGTTAAAGATATCATATTCCCAATAGTAATATATATTTTATGGAATTAGATAAAGATGAAAAGAAATTTTTTGAAGAGGATGATGAAGAAGAATTTGCCAGTGTACCTATGATAGTAAGCTTCAATAATACGTCTTCTAAGATGAAAGCCTTGGGAGATTAAATAAGGAATGAAATTGTTGAATATTATTTTAAATATAGGGTGTGTTTGTCAATTAGAAAAAATTTCAAGCTAAAACTTTTCACTATCCATATCTATTTTATTTTTTAATTATTTTTTCACATCTTCCTATACAACTACGCTATTTTTAATCATTTCTACACAAATATCTATATAATTAACCTATCTATTTTAATTTTATTCTTTTACCCCTCATCATTACCTTTGTCATATCACATCTTTCTTCAAATTAAAAAAATTTTACACCAAAAGCTTTTCATATAAAAGTTTTATCACTTCTTAAATACACCCATAGTTAAATTTTTTAAGAGATTTGTTCTATTTTTGTATTTAGTATAATCTTTGCAATAATGATAAGTTACAATATTTATTTAAATTATTCATTGATATAAATTTCATTGCAATTTTGTGCTGATATGTACGTAATTACTAATCTCATTTATTTACCTAGTTCAATTTAAGAAGTGAGAAATATTTTATTATCTATTTCACTCATCATTTATGTGTCAAGTTCCCCACAATTGTAGGAAAAGGTATCACAAGAGGAGATTAGAAAATGTCTCATCATTGCTATTTGACGGCCTGTAAAAAGGAGCAGCCTGGGGATTCCACATCACCATCTGATGAGGTTAAGTCCACAATTGCCATCAACGTAAGGGACACCACACCCCAGCACACCACTATATGTACATCAAGTGACCCCTCCTTTCAAATCACTTTGACAAACTTTCTACATGCTAATATTGATATATTTGCATGGAATGCCCAATCATTAATAGGTTTGCATTCATCAATACCTAACCACAAACTAAACATAGACTTAGAAACCAAATGAATAAAAGAAAAGAAAAGAAACTTCGCATCTGAAAGACAACAAATAATTGCACAAAAAAATAAGCAAACTCTTATCGGCCTGTTTCATTAAAGAAGGTAATACCCTCAATGGATGTCCAATGTAGTTCTAGTACCTAAGCCTAATAGCAATGGTGCATCTATATAGATTATACCAACTTAAATAAAGCCACCCCAAAAGATAGTTACCCATTACCTAACATTAATCAGTTAATTAACTCAACTGTAGGTTACAATATCTTCAATTTTATGAATGCCTTTTCTAGATATCATCAAATCAAAATGGAAAAAAAAAATGAGGAACAAACTTCCTTCATTACCTCCGAAGGAATATATTGCTATAGAGCCCTTTGGACTCAAAAATGCAGGAGCTACTTATCAAAAAGTAGCAAAGAAAGTCTTTATGCAATAAATTGGCAAAAATATAGAGGTATACGTAGATGACATGATTGTTAAAAGCAAAAATCCAATACAACACATAAAAAACTTAGAAGAAACTTTTGCCATTCTCTGACAGTTTAATATGAAACTGAATTGAAAGAAATGCACATTTGGAGTGACCAAAGATAAATTTTTAGGAGTTATCATTTCTAGGAGAGGCATTGAGGTAAACCCCACTAAAATGAAGGCCATCCTAGATATGGAGACACCTAAAAATAAGAAAGACATACGAAAACTCAAGGGACGCTTTGCCGCATTGCATAGATCCTTTTTTCAAGATTCTAAAGAAAACTGAAGATTTCAAGTGTACAGAAAAATGCGAATCTGCCTTTCAAGAATCAAAACAATATCTCTCGAAAGCATAATTGCTAATCAAGCTAGCCACAGGAGAAACTCTTTTTGTTTATTTATCAGTTTCGAATAATACCACTAGTGTTGTACTAGTGGGGATGAATAATAGGATTCAACATCCCATATAATATGTTAGTCAAATTATGCATGATGCAAAAATCATTATTTTTTGTTGAAAAATAACTTTTTGCACTTTTAATTGCTTCAAAGATATTACGTCACTATTTTCAGGCTCATAACATCATTATCTATATTAACCACCTATTGTAACAATTATTACAGAAGCCTAATATCTCGGGAAGATTGATGAAGTGAGCACTGGAGTTGTCAAAATTTGACATATAATTCCAATCCCTCAAAGAAATAAAAGGACAAACACCTACTGGTATACTAACCAAATTTACAAAGGCCCCCATTGCAACGATGATAAAAACATCCCCCTTTGCCCCAACGAAACTGATAAGCCTATTACTGTAGACACTACAACACTTATAGCTGAACAATGAGCGTTGTATACTGATGGAGCATCTAATAAGCTTGGTAGTGAAGCTGTGAAACCCCAACCCAAGTAAGATTCAACGTGTGCATTGAACATGTACATGTGACTTATATATGATTAAATAGAATTTTTGGATGATTTTAGGATTTTATGATATGTTGCAATTAGGGTTTAATTAAGAAGGGTGATTAAAGATTTAATCGCCGGAGCCCATTATGAGTCAAGGTGACTAAAGGAGCATAATGAGGATTAAAACATGCTAATGTGGCATGAATGTTTAGTTAATTTCCATGATTTAATTAATGGAGATTAAAATGGAAATTGTGGAATTATGTTGGAAAACACTAGAAAATTCATAACTCAACGACTGTAAGGCGGATTCAAGTAAAATTTGAAAGGAAAGTTGATGATGATGGGCTTGATATTATGGAATTATTGGGTTAAGAAAATCCTTGATGAAATTGGATTAATGATTTATTGATCATATTTCAATTTCAACCGTTAACTTTAAACGGCTATAACGGGAGCTAGGAAAATCAGATTGAGATGAAATTTGAAACGGTTGAATAAAATCATGAGATGAAAATTTTATAAGGCTTAGATTAAGCTTAAAATTTTGGGAAAATTCCTGCATTAGAAAAGGCGTATACTGTTGACTTTTACACCTCAAAAGTATCATGCATTTAAGGCAAAAGGTGCATGAATTGAATGCAATTTTTAATGGTCCAAATAGGTGTCAAATGCAGGTGAAATGCAAGTTATTTTATGATTAAAAATGTGTGGAAATTCGTGGTTTATGCTGCTGGAATTAATGAGCTAGAGGTGAGCTCAAAGGGAGCTAGGCAAGGTGGCAATGCATGGACGTTCCAAGCAGTTGCTGTTTGGATTTTTGTGAATTTTTATTTTATAAATAATGCACATATGCAGCTGACATGTTGGGATATATAAATAAGCATTTAATTATGTGAAAAAAATTCAAGAAAATTCGTGAACAGTAGCTTCCATTGAAGGTGGAAAAATGGACAGCTTGTGTATGCAAATGACGTCCCATGTTTGATGCTGCTATAATGAGTTTTATTAATTTTTTTAACACAAAATTAATATATGAATTAAGGGATAATTAGGTGTATAAATTACCCACATTTTTAGATTTTTAAAAATTGGAAAAAAATATGAAAACAGGCAGCAATGGTGGACGTGATTTGGTGGACAGATGTAGGGCCTGGATTAATGCAGATTTGTGGATTTTTAAAAAATGGTAAAATGCATTTTACTTGGCTGTGAGTTCACCAGCACATAAGGGGAGATAAGCATGCATTTAATGGTGTGGAAAATGGGCAGCAACAAGTGGGGCCCACAACTGGAAAATCCAGCACTACAAGAGCATGCACGTTCACATGGATTGGTTTTTGAAAATTATTCTAAGTGCTGAAATCCCATCTCCCCAAGGCAGTGCTCACGTCCCAGCCCTAGGCCACCAAGGAGGAAGAAAAGAGAAGGAAAATAAAGGGGAAAAGGAGATGTCACCCATTTAATCAAGTAAGTATATGATTATCTTAATTTTATGTTTCAAATCTGGAAGTTATATGATGTTGTAAACTAAATTATGGACGGGAAAGTAAATGGATGAATTTTAGAATGAAAATTTTTTAAAAGAATCATGATGGGGTGATTAAGTACCTAAAAAATATTAAGCTTAAAATAATAATTACTTTGCAAATTAAAAATCCCAGAATATTAACCCAAACAGGGTAAAATTGGTGACAGGATCATCTGTAGAAAAGTATTTTTAATAATTTTTATACAAAATATTTTGGGCTAAATATTTTAAATTATATATAATAAATATTTATAATAACATTAAAAAATTAAAAATTAGGTTTTGATGGGTATAAATATACCCAATAATTTATGTGATTAAGGCTGACTGAAAATGGATGCTGCTGACTAGCAAGGTAAAAATACAAAAATAAATATAAATTATTAATTTTTTATGATGGAAATATTTATTTTATTTAAATAATGTAGTTATTAAGGTATGGTATAAATTTCAGATCAAAAATACTTGATTTGATATTAATTTAAGATTTTGAGATTTCAATACGCCTGATTTCAGCATATGTGGATAGTTTGAGAAACAAATCAAAAAGAAATATGAAACCTATGTATAAATGATCCAAATTTATATATGTGTTAAATAATTAAATATTAATTAAGAAAAGTAGGATTATATGCTGAAATTTCGGATTTATATAATTGCCTAAAGTTATGTGTCAAAAGATACGTTAAACGGGTGAAAATGGGTTCCAAACTTGCTGTTTTGGAAACCTATGGCAAGTGAATTTAAATCCCATAAAAATACCCTAAATGCAATGGGCTTGTTCCTCACGACCCGCTGTAGTGGATGGTGTTCCCGCTTGGAATCGTACTCGACGGCCAGTGGAAGTGGATGGTTCTTCCCGGGCTCGTTTGGAAGGGGTGCGTTGTTTTATGGGTACTTCTTCTTCTGTGTGAGATGTAATTGGTCTGGGAACTGGTTTGAGGGATGGTTTTGAGACGGCTAGCTTGGGAGGTCTGAGTTTTGGAGCCATTGAGTTTGGTTTTGGGATTCGGTTGAAGATGAAGAGTGAGGTAGCTACTGAAAGGAGAGAAATAGAGTTGTCGGAACAACGGTTGCCGGAGAGAATTAAAATGGGAGGAGGCTGCCGGACAGAGAGAGTTGGCTTGAGAATCGGAGAGGTGAAGGTGAGAAAAATGCCGGAGAAAACAGAGGGGAAATCGGAGTGAAGAAGAGCTGCCGGAAAAATGAGAGGGAGAGAGTGAGCACTTGGCCGGAGACTTGAAATCGCCGGGAGAGAAAAAAAAAAAGAACAGGGAAGTAGGCGGGAAATGGGAAAGAAGGAAGAAGAAAGGAAAGAAAAAGAAAGAGAGGGAGAAGAGGAACGGTCGCGCGCTCGCGGAGTCGACTTGCCCTAGGTGAAGTCGACTTCGGTCCCTCGGAGTCGACTTCGCCCTAGTGCAGAGTTGACTTCGACCCTGTGGAGTCGACTTCGCTTTAGAAGCAGAAGCCAAGATTTATAGTGGTTCGGGCAATCCTTCCCTACTCCACTCTTCCAAGCTCACACTCCGTTGTGACTTAGGTTCCACTATGTATTCCTCGAATACACTTAGAGTCTCCGCTCTCTTCTAGATTCCAGCTCTAGGGGACATACACAACACACAGCACAAGTAGGTGATGAGTTCCACTCCAATCACACACTACTTTGCATATACTTGATCTTAGCTACCCAAGCTAAATCAAGTTCAATACAACAAGAACTTAGAAATAAGAAAAACTACACTTTACAAAGATGTGTAGGCAAGTTTAGCTCGAGGAAGAATTTGTAGAAGCAGCTTTGTTGAGTATCGATGAAGCAACTTGCAACTTGAAACTCTTTCTTCCTTTGAATGTATATGGACCACTCAAATATGGAGAAAAGGGAATAGAAACTCTTTCTTGCACTTCTTTTCTCTTTTTGGACTTTGTAGTGTATATAGCAGTGTATTGTTGTGTCTTGTATGTTATTCACGCTCATTTGAGTGTCTATTTATAGAGTGAGGAAGATTTGAACGTTGTAGAGGTGGTTGGCGCGCAATAAATGATCTCCAACGTTCAAAAATTCGAACGTTATTTTCCAAGTCGAATATGGAGTCGACTTGGCCTGCGACTTGGCTTCCAAGTCGCACCTAGAGTCGACCTCGTGTGCGACTTCAGTTCTTCAGATTTTCAAGTCTGAGTCTTGGGTCGACTTGGCTTCAGACTTCAACTGAAGTCGATCTTGGAGTCGACTTGGGTTGCGACTTGACTTGGTCTTTTGCCAAAAATGCTTTGATCCTCATTTGATTTGTTTCTATCTTGCTTGGATTTCTTCCTTTAGTCCTTTCAATTCTGAAATGGCTTCTCATACTTGTAGATCTTGTCAATCTTTGAATAGCTTGACTTTGATTCATCTTGGATTGGCTTGAACTTGAATCTTTGCTTTGTATTTCAAGAAACTCAAGTTAATATTGAGAATGGTCTTTGCACCTTACTTTGGATTTGAGAAAGCTCAAATGGATTCTTGAAATGGGCTTGGAATTGCATCTCTGAAGTTTGAACTTTCTCAAGTCGATGATGGAGTCGACCTTGTCTGCGACTTCGTCCAAGTCGCACCTGGAGTCGACTTCGCCTGCGACTTCGCCATGTCCATTTCCACATTTCAACGCTGGACACTTTTTGACGTTTGAAGTCGATGTTGGAGTCAACTTCGTCTGCGACTTGGCTTCCCAAGTCGCAAGTGGAGTCGACTTGGCCTGCGACTTCACTTGTTTGTTTTCTATTTTCAACACTATCCACTTTTTGCCATTTGAAGTCGCTTGTGAAATCGACTTGGGTATCGACTTCACCCCAAGTCGAAGTCCAAGTCGACTTGGTAATCGACTTGACTTCTTGCTTTCCTTAACACATTGAACATATGCATTAGTACTTAACTTAAACTCAAATTCGTCTTTGTTAATCATCAAAACTCATGCTTTGGTCAATTTTGTTTTGTTTTGAACATTGTTTCCAACAACCCTAATTTTGGAGTTATATATGTTATGTGATTAACCGATGGAATGTGTAAAAATGTGCACGTATATGCTAAATGTATGCATAGTGACTTGAGAAGTCGAATAAATGATATATGTGAATAAAATGGGTTGGAAAACTAAATGGAATGCAAGGAAAAGAAATATATGAAAAATAATATTATTTTCATGTAGGCAGGGAAAAAAATGGAAGGAAAAGGGATTATGACGATCTCAAGTAAGCAAATAAATTTTCTAAAATGCATTTTCTTTCTATATGATTGATATGATTGCAATGTCTATGTTTATATTTTAACGAATGGGCAAGCACAAGTTTTGAATATGACGGCTTTAATGCAAAGCCATAAGTTTTGAAAAATGATGACTTTAATGAAAAGTTTTAAGGTTTGCTTCATGGGAAGCAAGCGACACTTCTTAAGATAAATAATTTATCTTAAGTGTTGCCAAGGATGGGAATGTTTCATGTTAATGAAATTGAGAAATTTTGCTTATGAGTAAGCAAGTTCTCCATGCTAACGTTTCCTAAGGATTTCATGTTTGATACCGATGGTTTTAAGAATTTGCTTTTAAGCAAGCAAGTTCTATATGATATTGTTCAACAACATTTTATAAGAAAAAGAGAATTTTATCCTTTTTCACAAAATATTGTTTGTAAATGAGTTTTGAGTTATTTCTACAATAACTCGTGATAAACAATGATGAAAAAGATTTATTTTGCTAGGTCAAGATAATTAAATAATAAATGATGGTTTGGACATAGTCCATATGTATTGAAATGATGTTCGAAAAGTTTTGATTTCCTTTAGATAAGAAAATCTATGTTAAAAATGTTGGAAAAATATTTATACGGATGTGCTAAAAAGGGATTTATGGATGACCAACCTCCTATGATTGATTTCCCAAAACGGTTTGATTTCAGGTTGCTTAATGGCATGCAAAAGACTATGCAATTTCCCTTTATGTAAAAATGATTGATACGTGGACAATGATTAAATTTTTAGGTTATGGACAAGGGGATAGCACAATTGCATAACTTTTGTAAACAAAAGGTCCTGAAATGGAAACCAAGCAAATATTAGAGAAAAATATGATTTATTTATGGAAATCCAAAGGATTTGAAATTCTTTTATTAAAAGGATTTTAAGATGTATTGTTTCTCAAACATTTCAAATGGTTATCAAAATATTTTACTCAAAACGTTTCTAAAGGAACTTAAGGAAGGTCATCCTAAAACTAGATTTCAAATAACAACTTGTTAAAGTGGGTGCGCTCGCTTACAAGTTGACACGGACTGCGGTCTGTGATGTGTTTTTGAGAATTATTCTTAAATATAGACTTCGGTCTAAGATTTTTTGTGCATATGGATGCAGGCTGCGGTCTGTGATCCCGGTTTAAAAGGACATGGGTTGCGGTTTCTGGTTCTTCAAACCAAACGGACTGCGGTTTGTCATAATAACGTACGGTGCACCAGTACAAGAAACAGGCAGGTTGTAGACCACGGTTGGGATGACCGGGGCCCACTCTACATATGACCAAGTCGCTAAGGGATGGCAGGAGTGCCGGTGGCGCCCTCCCTGAGATGGGAGCAGAATGATTGAACAGCCGCCTGGCTAGCGTGCTGTTAAGGATTCTCTTCCAAAAGGTAACATGATCACTTGCTAAGTGTCACTACTGGATGGGGAGAAACGCATTTGCATACGTTTGGCTTTTCAAAGGCCCAAAGATTGGGTTAAAAAGCATTTATACAACAAGTTATCCTAAATTGGATTCTTATGAGCTAATATGCATAAGTTACTCTAAAAAAAGGGTGTTTTACATAAAAGTGTAAATAACAGGAATTAAAGAAAATGTATTTATGAAAATGGTTTACGTATTTTGTTTGCCTTATTTGCTATAAACAAGTCCCAAGACGGGGAATTATGAAAAGGATTTATGTGAAATTTGAGATGGACATAGGAATGTTCATTTCTAAAAGAGCATAAATGAAGAATGTTTATGGATATAAGAATGTCGATTTCTAAAAAACCTAAATGATAAGGGTTTATGGACGTAAAACGTCCCATGTTAATATGTTGGATTTTATAATGAAAAATGTTTTTGGACATAAAAATGTCCTTTGCCGAGAAAGGCTTATGTGATTGATATTTTAGGACATATGAATGTCCATTGCCAAAGGAAATTATGTGAAATATGTTTTGAGACATAAAATGTCTCCTAGCTAAGGGATTTTATGATGACTTATGTTAATGATGTTTTGAGACATGAGATGTCTCCTTTGCCTAAGGATTTATGAGAAACAATGTTTTGGACGTAAAACGTCCACCGGTAAAAGATGATTTCATGTAATGTCTATGAATTTTAAAAATATTCATACATGAATTAAAGGAAATTCATTAGAGAAGGTAAAACGTGTATGTTTTGCCTTAACAGGCCTACACGTGGCTTGTAACTAGTTTTATGAATGGATGCTTAATGAAAAAGATTTCATGATGATACTTCAGGACATATACATGTCCTTAGGAAAGGATATTCCTGATGTTTATGAAAAAGGTTTTCAAGGAAGCCTTGCCCTAAAGATAAAATGCTTGCTTACTGAGTTGTCACTCACATTTTATTTTTCCAACCCTTAGACAGGTACCGGAGAAACTCAGAAGGTTGCAAGCCTAAGACGTGGAGGAAGATATGTGATGATAGCCTTGAAGGCTATGAGGAATGGAAAAGCATGAATATGCTAAGGTAAGCTAATGTGTATATGAACTTCGTTAGAATTCTAAGTTCCATGTTTATGTGTATATGAACTTAGTTAAAATTCTAAGATTCATGTGAGTCAATGACTGAATGTATGCAAGTATGATGTGTACAATGATTGAGTGAATAATGACAGGCATGAAAGGATGTTATGAATGAAATGATGAATTTTATTACAAGTGAAATGTCACACTGTGTGATGATTTTCATGTCAAGTTATGAATGATGAGAAAAAAAAATTGGGCGTATTCCAATTAAAAACCCGCCGCATGATCAGGGCAACAATCCTAATTCACATTTACCAATCGATAGGATCTTGAGGTAAGGAAGTGACGTCTCGGTTCGGGGCGCCACAGAAGCCATCCTTCTTATACTCACCCCGGACAAAACTAAATTAGAAGTCGTCATTCGATTTGCATTCAATGCCTCTAACAACATTTTTTAATACGAAGACCCTTTCAAGAATCGAATATCATTTCTTTCCTCAAGGTAAAATGTCCTAACATTTTCTCCAACTCTAATTTAGTGATCAATCAAGTCAAAGAAAACTTCGAAGAAAATGGTGATAACATGATCTCTTATACTAGACTTTGTAAAGACCTTATTAAATAAATTCTCCATTTCTCCATTCAGAAAATACCACAAAAACAAAATACCCAAGCTGATACTCTAGCCAAATCAGCTACTAACACCTTATTTGAAACACTGATACACATTTGCCACTTAAACTAGCCAAGTATTGCCCATTGCCAAGTCAATAACATAGACACATTCCCTCCTTGCTGGAAAGACACCGTTATACAATTCCTCAACAATGACCATCTACCTAATGACGATAAAGAAGCAAAACGCATCAGAAGATAGCAATCCACTATATGATTGTCAATGAATAACTTTATCGGAAATCTCTCTCCACCCCATTGCTTCCCTGTGTCCTGCTCATAGAGGTCCCTACCATTTTGGAAGAATTACATCAAGGTTGTTGCGATAACCAACTAGGATGGCGTACTTTAGCACACCAAATCTTCCGTGTAGGATTCTACCGACCTTCCATCCAAAAGATGCAAAAGACTATATTCGCAAATGCATTGCATGTCAAAGGTTTACCCTATTTTCTCATATCCCTACTACCCGATTGCAACACATTTTCGAATCATCCCTTTAAGCAATGAGGCATAGACTTAGTAGAACCTTTGCTTATTACCTCTAAAAATCTTAAATTCATAGTTGTTGCTATTGATTTTTTCAAAATAGGTAGAAGCCAAAGTCTTTAGTTCCATTCCTTTTAACCAAATAATTAACTTTATATGGGATCAAATAATATGTAGATTTGGCCTACCCCAGACTATCATCATAGACCATGGAAAATAATTCGATTACCAACACTTTAAAGAATTCTACACTGGCAACAACATACAACACAAATTTGCATTCGTAGCATACCCCCAATGTAATGAACAGGTTAAAAGAACTAACAAAACCCTTAAAGAAGCTCTACAAAAGAGGCTACAATAAGAACACAAAAACTAAGCAGATATCCTACCTAGTGTAATCTGGGCTTATACAACTCCCAGAAGAGCAAAGGGTCACACCCCCTTTAAACTCATATATAGTATAGAGGCAATCCTCCTAGTTGAAAATTTCCATTTCAACTATTATGTCTCCCAAATACCATCAACAGTCAATACACAAATATAAATGAAAATTTTAAACCTCTTAGAAGAAATTCAAAATGAAGCTACACAAAACTTAGTCTTACCAACATCAGTTAACTCGTTGTTTTAACAAAAAAGTAAAAATACAAAACCTATCTTATAAGCGATTTAGTTCTATGGAAAGCGATTCTCTCTTAGATTATAACCACCATAAATTTTCTCCAAATTGGGATGACCCATTTCATATAAAAAGATCGTTTGACAATGGGTCGAATGAATTTGAAACAATGGAGGGATAATCCATACCTAAGATATGGAACGCTCAACATTTCTATACATAATCAAAACAAAATGGCACAATGACCTGAAAAAAGAGGCTACAACTCCATCAAAATAGAAGGGCATAATGTGAAACCCCAACCTAAGTAGGATTCAATGTATGCATTGAACATGCACATGTGACTTATATATGATTAAATAGAATTTTTGGATGATTTTAGGATTTTATGATATTTTGCAATTAAGGTTCAATTAAGAAGGGTGATTAAAAATTTAATCGCCGGAGACTAATATGAGTCAAGGTGACTAAAGGGGCATCATGAGGATTAAAACATGCTAATGTGGCCTGAATGTTTAGTTTAATTTCCATGATTTAATTAATGGAGATTAAAGTGGAAATTATGGAATTATGTTAGAAAATCAAAGAAAATTTATAACTCAACGCCTGTAAGGAGGATTCAAGTGAAATTTGATATGGAAGTTGATGATGTTGGACTTGAAATTATGAAATTATTGGGTTATGAAAATTTTTTATGGAATTAGTGTTATGATTTATTGATCACATCTCAATTCCAACCGTTAACTTCAAACGGCTATAACGTGAGCTAGGAAAATCGGATTGAGATGAAATTTGAAACGGTTGAATGAAATCATGAGATCAATATTTTGGAAGGTTTAGATCAAGAATATTATGATGGGAAAATACCTGAATTAGAAAAAGTGTATATGGTTAACTTTTGCACCTCAAGAGTACCATGCATTAATGGCTAGAGTACATGGCTTAAATGCAATTTTTAATGAACCAAATAGGTGTCAAATGCAGGTGCAATGCAGGGTATTTTATGCATAATTATAAAATGCAAAAATTTTATGAATTATCCGTGCATTAATGTCCACATTTAAGGGGCTAAGGAGAGCTCAAACTAGCATAGACAAGGGTGACAATGCAAGGACGTCCCATCGTGTTGTTGCTGCAGGATTTTTGCAATTTTTATTTTATAAATTATGTATATATATAGTTGTAATGTTGGGATGTATAAATAAGCATTTAATTATGTGAAAAAAATTCAAGAAAATTTATGAACAGTAGCTGCCATTGAAGGTGTAAAAGTGGACAACTTTGTCTCATGCAATTAACGTGCAAATTGATGTGTGATAGCTGCCACTTTTGCTAACTTTTTTAATGCCAAATTAATGAATGAATTAAATGGTAATTAGGTGTATAATTTACCCTTAAATTGAGATTAATAAAAAAATGGAAAAATTCCAAAATGGACAGCAACTAGGGACATGATTTGGGGGACAGCTTGAACGGTCATGCTTTGAGCAGAATTTTGGTTTAATAAAAAATTGATAAAAATATTTTATATGGCTGTAAATCAATCAGCACATAGGGGGATAAGCACACATTAAATTTCTGTGGAAAATTCAGCTCCAAAGTGGGGCCCACAGCTGGAAATTCCAGCTCTATAAAAGGGAATGCACATTCAAGTGATATGGGTGTTGTGATTTTTTCTAAGTGCTGAAATTCCATCTCCCCAAGGCAGCCCTCACATCCAGATATAGAGCCAGTAAAGAAGGAAGAAAAATAAGGGAAAAATAAAGGGAAAAGTAGGGATTATCAATTAATCAAGTTTATGTTAATCTTGATTTTATGCTTCAAATCTGGAAGTTATATGATGTTATAAACCAAAATATGAATGAAGTAGTAAAAGAATTATTTTTACCATGAAATTTGTTTAGAAGCTTATTATATGATGATTAAGGGATGACCAAAATTTCAGATTGAAATATTAAGCACGTTTCAAATTAAAAATCCGAGAAGATCAACCTAAACAGGGTAGAACGGGTGATAGGATCAGGTGTAGTAAATGATTTTTAATAATTTTTTCAGAAATATTTTTTATATGAAATTTTTATATGATGTATAATACATCATAAATATAACTTTAATAAAATAAAAATTTATTTTTGGGTGACATTAGTATGGTTTATAATTCACGTGATTAGGGATGACCCTAAACTCACAACACTGTCCAGCACAGTGAAAATGCCAAAATAAATATATAATGTTAATATTTCGTGATGAAATATTTATGAAAGTTAATTCATGTATTTATTGATGTATTATATAAATTTCAGAATTAAATACCTTTATTTTATTATAAATCAAGATTTATAGATTTCAGTACGCCTAATTTCAGCATATGTGGATAGTTTGAGAAATATGAAACCTATGTAGAAATGATCCAAATTTATAAATATATTAATAACCTAAATTAGGGTTAGGAAAAGTTTGATTAATTGCTGAAAATTCGGATTTATAAAACTGCTTAGGGTTATGTGTCAAAAGACACATTAAATGGGTGAAAATGGGTTCCAAAGTTGCTGTTTTGGAAACCTATGATTAGCGGATTTAAATTCCATAAAAATACCCTAAGTACAGTGTTAATTAAGGATAATTATCATGCTGAAATGTAAATTAAATTTCTGACTTGGAAAATTTTATGAAATGCACCATGTATGTGTTTCCAAATGGACGTATGTGAATGGATAGATATGCATGGATGATAAATGACTTATGAAATTTGATTTTGTGCAAAAAAAGGCATGAAAATATGATTAATTTCATAATTATATATCTGTTTATATGTCATGATGTTAATTTCTAATTTTGGGATTAATTAATGAGGCTTAAGGCAACAACGTGTGCTTTAAACGAGCACCGATGTGTAAATTTTGGAAAATGAGTAAAAAATGGCTTAAGGAAGGTAATGAGACTTTAAATAATTATTATTGAATGATTATTATATGAATGTATGATTACCCTACTTAGGGGACTAAATATGATGTGTAAAAGCTCATGTAATGCACTAATATGTGCTATACGGGCATAACGACTTGAGAAGTTGAAGGAATTATGTATGTTAATAAAAATGAGTTGGAAAACTGAGTTGAATGCAAACAAAGGAAATATACGAATGTTATATCATTCTTATATGTATAGGCAAAGGCAAAGAGATAAGCGAAACAGAAAGCTAAGCAAGCAAGGTAAGCAAGCAGCTTTCTAAATGATTTTGGTTTTCATTACAAGGTATTTAAGGATGGTCATTCCTTGTCTATATGAGTATTGAAATGTTTATTTCTATTTGAAATAAATGATTGCTCACTGTTTCGCAATTATGCTATACAATGTTTCATTGAAACAATGTTTCAAAAGGGATGGTGCAAAAAATTCTCTACATGAGAATGACAAGTTCAATGTGTAAGGGGGTATATGATGTCGGGGTGACTAAAAGTCATGCACGGAATGGAAATCAAGTAGACTAGTCAAGGTAGTAAGTGGACAAGGAGTCCCCCTTGACGTTGCCAAGTCGGTAGGTCTGGCGCCAAGGATGGAAATGATCATGTCATGAAAGAGGGTTCCCTGAGCTAGCGTACCGTCACATGAAGGATAACATCATCAATGAAAATGATAAATTTGCACATCCAAGGTTTATGAAATGTTTATGGATTGTGTATGAATGATTTATGAAAAATTTTTTGCTCCACAGGTAGCTGATCACTTGATAAGTGTCTCTACTGAAGGGAGAAAAATGCTTTTAAATAAATATGCCTTCAAAATGAATTGCCTGTAAAATATAAGCTTGCTTATTGAGTTTCAACTCACATTTTCGTTTTCCAAACCCATAGACAGGTGAAAGAAGAAACCTGGCAAAGGAGCAAGAGCTATCCATTGAAGAAATGAGAAAAACATTATGAGTTTCATGTTTATGAAAAACTTATGTTGAATGACTGTAAATTTACCTTGATGTTTTATGTTGACATCTATAAAGATATATGCAGTGACATCTGATTTATGAGATGGTTTGAAATATGTTACGAAAATCATGTCTAGTTATGACATTATTGGATGGAAATGACTCAGATATGCATGAAATGAACATATGAGGAATTAAACTCCTATGAAAAGATATTTGATTGGATAAATATCCGTTAAAACCTGCCATGTGACGGGGCAACAATCCTGATTACGTTTACCAGTCGAACGATCTTGAGGTAAGGTTGTGACGCTCGGGCTGGGGCGCCACACATAATGACCAGAACAAAGAGGCTACAGCTCCATTAAAACAAAGAGGCTACGACACCCCATCACATTATCATGGCCCAATGGCTTGAGTAAACAAATACATCATTCCCATCAAATAAAAAGGGCCTAAAGACCCAATCGAAAAGAGCCACAACACCTTTATTAAACTACAATAATTCAAACATAGGGAATCATAACACCTTTAATAAAGCAGAAACAATTCCATAACTCCAACAAAAAATTCACAGTTCCTAAGACCTCAAAATATCCACCACTTATCACAATATTTTACCTAAGGGTTGTTTCCTTCTCCTCTTCACTATCAAAGATATCATAGCCACCAACTTTTGAGACATTGAAACCTGCATCAACATGCAATACTTTGTCAATACAAATATTAAACCCCTTTTCTATAACATCTCTTTTCAAAGTCTATCCTCTTTTGCTCAAACTCTTCTTTTTAAGATAATAATGCTTGCTCGGACTCTTTCCTCTGAATTGACAGGGCCACCTTCAATCTTTCTTACCTCCCAAGCCATGTTACCTTTCTCTAGCTTTCGATGTTGATCCTCTAATACATCATGACGCTCCCGCTGCCTTCGATTCTCGGCATTTGCAGCGTGTAACTTCTCCTCATAATCAGCCATAATCTTCACCGACTTTTCTCTTAACCCTTTCGCATTGGTCTTTGCTCTCTTCGTCTGCTCGACTAGGGCATTGTTTATGCTCAATTGCACTTGCAAGTCCTCCTCAATCTTATTCAATCTCTTCACCATGTCACAACAATGGATTTCCATTAAGGCAAGAGAACATATACCATTAACATGCCTCTTTTTAAAATGATTAAACATCTCTTCAAAATTTTCCCCTTGTCATTTATTCTCTTCCTTCGGCAAAAATGCCCCCTTTAATATTTTCGAACAAACACCCTCATCATCTAATGATGATGTAAAACAAATTTTCCAAGTCGATACAAGAATGATAGGCTTAGTAATTATTATATTCTTTTGAACATCAGTTCCCTTTTCCCTGATCGTAAGGCCCTTTTCAAGAACAATCTCTTGCACTAAAATAGCCCCCTGCTCTGGCACATCTTACCCCCCCTCCAACATTTGCCCCGTCAGCCACATCCAGAACCTTTTTCCCCGCCTCCATCTACTTATATAAAACAAGCGCTTCGCTTGCTTCCAAAGACCTTACTCTCTTCTTCAATCTAGGTAGCCTCACTGCCCTTTTTGCCACCGTCTCAATATTGAGTTCTCCTACAACCTTTGAGACCTCCATATCCTCATCCTCAAATTCGGGCTCCATAATAACCTCATATGCTAGCATCTCCTTCCTCAATATGCTCATCAGTCTTTCCGAAAGGCTAGACAGTTTGTTCACTACCCAAGTCTTTGTGTCATTCAACGGTACGACTTCAATAGCAAGACTAAGGTTCCAATCCACAGGAACCCCCTAATCCTCCTCAGTCACCTAAACATAGAAAAATCTGCCCTTCCAACCTCTATAAATAGAGGATGTCATTCCACCTAGTTTTATCACCCCAACCGCTGGTGCAAAATGGCAGAATCCATACTCTCCCGGGTTAATCAATGTTGCAAAGCAAGAAAACACATTCCAATTCATCAATGCACTATGTTTTCTCTCAACATTTTCGAATGCCAAGATCTGCTTTCATGAATTAGGGATAAATTATGCTAGACAAACATTGCATACACATAATATTTCTCATGCAAAAACATCTATAAGAAACCAAATGGCTAACTGAACATATCTTCAAAAATAGTCATCAATCCCTTAGGACTCTTATGTACGCTATCTTCTACAGATGAGATCGTAATGGCATACCTTTCCCGTAAATAGTATGTAGTCCTGATTCGAGATGCCTGGGACTCATCCCCCACCAAATCTGAGACCAGTGCCTGCAACGGATCAATCCTTACCGATGCTTTTTCTGACTTCACCATTTGTGGTCCTTTAACCCCATCGTACATTGCTACAACATAGCTATTGTAAAGAAGACAAACATAGTGAACAGAGACGACCATAGGAAAAACCTTTCATTTATGAACTACCGCACCCTTCTCCAGCAAAAATCAACATATAAACAAAATAAATAAATAGATAAATACAATAACAACCACCTATCTTATACCATCAGAACATGGCCCAAGACTACAGCAATGACTGACCGTCAGGACACGAGACTCAATGTAATTGACTAATTTACTTCAAATTTTAAAATTTAAATAAACGGCCACATACAGGCAAATACCATTCTTTCCTACCTAAATACAAAAGAAACCAATAAGCAAAGTAAGCGTGCAACCTTAACCTTAATCTTATTTATAAACCTAAACCCTAATCCTATTTTTGAAATTCGTGTTAAGTTTCGAGTTGATCACTATGAATCTCTTGCTCACTAGTCTAAGGACTAACTGTGCTATAGGGATGCTAGTGGGTTGATCCCAACACTAACACATTGAATCTGCCCATTTAAAACTGGTTAAGGATTTTATCATTTGGAAATTGAGATAGAAATCCAATTTTCGGTTAATCAAACACAAATTTGAAGTTGGGTCGAGTCAGGGTTGCAAAGCCAAGCCAACCCACCAAACCGGGTTAAGATGGACTCCATCACAACCTAGTTCTACCCCTAATCTTAGTGCACTACATTTGCTTGGAATGTTTGATTGTAGGTAGCTGTGGCGCCCCCGACTCGAGCGTTACAACCTTACCTCAAAATCTATTTTCGATTGGTAAATGTGATCAGGATTGTTGCCCTGAACACGCGGCGGGTTCTTAATTTGATATCGTCCAAATGTTTTTTCTTTTCTTTCATCATATAAAATCATACTTATCATCATTCATAGTGGCTCATCCATATCATCATAAAATTTGTCATACAAGTATCTTTACTTTCATATTATAGGCAGCATATATATTCATAAATAGAAATTCACGTAGAATTTTATACAAAATCACTTATATATTTACATCATACATAATCAATCCCATTTCATTATAAGCAATACATTCATCCATCTATTCTTCAAGCATACGTGAGTGATAAACTTAGTAAGCAAGCATCATTTTTTTCATTTAAGTGCATCCCTTGCCCATTAGGTAGGAGACACTTATCAAGTGATCAACTACCAATAGGAAGAAACCTTTTATAGAAATCTTCTTTATAATACATTCATAAAACTTTATACATGTCCCCATTTCGAGGATTTTCAAAGGTGATGTCTATGCATTTAAACCATTTTTCATGGGGACAATTGTTTGTCCCAAAATAGTTTTCATTTATCATTAGGACATGTCTATGTCCAAAAATATTTTTCATATGGCATGAGGACAATTATATGTCCTAAAACATTTTTCTTATAACCTTTTGCTCATGAGGACATTTACTTGTCCCAAAACATCATTTATTTAAATTTTCTGTATAACCCAACTCAGGGTTATTCAAAAGCAATGCATGCGCATAGAAATCTTTTATCTATGCGGTCATTCTCATGTCCATAAATATTTTTCCATATAAACCTCTTTTAACCCGCATATGGTATCTTTTGAAAACTAAACATAAATCCATTTAAAGCCAACATAAATCCATTTAAAACCAAATAGAGTAGGTGCCCATTTTTGGACTTTTTAAAACATAGGGAACATATGTATGTTCCAAAAACATATGGATTTGTGTCTCTAACCCTCAGGTTGGTGACACTTAACAAGTGATCATCCTTCCCTAGGAAAGAAACCTTTCATGAGACAGCACGCGAGCCCGGCGTCTGCTCATGAACTTACTCCCATTTCAGAGAGGGCACCGCCGGCCTCCAGCCTTCTCCTAAGCGACTCGGCTATAGGTAGAGGTGAGCTCTGATTTTGACCATTTTAGTCCGTAACCGCCTCAACCATGAGCCTAGTACATCATTTTGGCACACTCGTATGCTAGCAATGATTTTCACAAAACTTAGCTCAGTCATTTGACTGTGCCCTTTTTCAAGCCTCAGCTTGATATGTATAAAGCCAACTTAGTCCGCAGACTATGCCCTTCTCAAATTAAGAACTGGGCATGATTGTTTTGAAAAGAAAATAAAATATTTTAAACCACTCAGTCCGCAGACTATGCCTTCTCAAATTGACAACTGGGCATGATTGTTTTGAAAAGAAAATAAAATATTTTAAACCACTCAGTCCGCAGAATATGCCCTTCTCAAATTGACAACTGGGCATGATTGTTTTGAAAAGAAAATAAAATATTTTTTTGTAAATTATTTCCAAATCCTGATGTTAGGATGACCACCCTTAAAGAGTTTAGCAATGTTTTGATAAATTCATTTTACGAAACATTTGAAATATTTGAGAAGATAATATTTTGCAAAACTTTAATGATTTGCTAAACGACTTTTCAAAATCTCATTTTTAGAAGCTTTTGAACTAATTCAAAACTTGCGGAGATAAAAATTTTCTTAATAACATTTTTATGAGCAAAACATATGCAACTCACTTCCATCAACTGTAATAGCATTATCTGTCTTGTCCACGTCACTTCTTGTTATTCTTATATATATATATAGAGGAGTTTGCATAATCTTTTGATCATTATTTAAACATAAAATCCACCAAATCATTTTGTAGGACTGGCCATCCTTAAATCTTTTTGGAATATCAGAGTAAAGCATATTCAAAGTGTTACAACTCTAAGAGTTGAAAAGCACCTTGATAGATTATTTCAAAACATCTACATAAATCTCAAAATACGTATATAAATTCAATTTATGACATTTAATGAAAACCATTTCAAAACATCTATTTATTTCTAGAAACCATTTTGTAAAGAATTACATTTTTTAATAAAATGCCTTATAAACCACACTTGTATGAACTTGCTTATATTAAAATCATCTTAAAACCCACATCATATTTTCAAGACCTGAGTTTGCTTACTCTATAAGCAATTCTCCACATCATTAATATAAACATGATCAAGTAATTTTAATACTTGAATATAAACATTATGCTTAAAAATTTACTTACTTATCTCATAAGCAATTATGAAACCAACTTATTAAAGCAAGTCCATAAATTTCATAAAATTCCTTTGAAACGATATTTTGGAAAGTTTGCTTGCTTACCTTGATCACGTGAGCTTCCCGGGTCAACCCTTTCTTTGCCTTTGCCTATACATGTAGAATCATATAACATTCATGTAAATTCCATTTGCTTAGATTCACTTAGTTTTCCAACCCATTTTCATAAATATTCATAACCCGCCTAATCTCCAAGTCGGGTATACATATTTTACACATTTATGTATCTCAATCATTCATTATGCCACATATTAAATTCTCATATATTAATCTCAAAATTTGAGATTATCAATTCAGAAATGCATTTCACGTTTTTCCATCTTATTTTAACATATTTTTGCATTTTAATATTTTACATAATACATTTATCATTTTATCATATGCACTGTTTCACATATGTACATCTAACAACGTCTAATTCATATATTTCTCAAAATTTTTCAAATCAACAACTTGTTCTATAATTCAGCAAGTTTATAAACTTCATTTAATACTTATTTAGTGCATTTTTATGAATTTTTAATCCACAATTTTCGGAGTTCCAAAAACTGCCACTTTGACATCCAATTTCTACACTTTATACGTCTCTTTTGATACTCTAACATAAACAGATTTTTATCTACTTAATTCCAGAAATTAATCCAAATTTTCATAAACCAAATATAGGGTATTAAAATATATATATATATATATATATATCAATTTGGATCATTTCTACATAGGTTTCATATTTCTTTTTGATTTTTTTTCTCAAACTATCCACATATGCTGAAATCAGGCGTACTGATATCTCTAAATCTTGATTTATAATCAAATCAAGGTATTTAATTATGAAATTTATATAATACATTAATAAATATATTAATTAACTTTCATAAAAATTTCATCACTAAATATTAACATTATATATTTATTTTGGCATTTTTACTGTGCTGGATAGTGTTGTGAGTTTAGGGTCAGCCCTAATCACGTGAATGAATTATGGGGCATATTTATACCCATAAAAACCTAATTTTTATTTTTCTCTTGTGATTCTAAATATGTTTTATATATTATTTAAAATTTTTAGCCTGAAATTACTTTTATAAAAAATTTTAAAAATAATTTTCTACAGATGATCTTGTCACCCGTTTTACCCTGTTTAGGTTAATCTTCTCGGATTTTTAATTTGAAACTGGATCATTATTGTAAGCTTAAAATTGGGTAGTTCCTTAATAACTCTATCATGATTATTTTCAAAAACTTTCATGCTAAAATTCATCCATTTACTGCCTCGTTCATATTTTAGTTTACAATATCAAAAAATTTCCAGATTTGAGGTATAAAATCAAAATAATCATATACTTACTTGATTAAATGGGTAATCCCTCCTTTTCCCATTTATTTTCTTCTATTTTCTTCCTTCTTGGTGGCCTAGGGCTGGGATGTGAGCTACTGCAGGAAAGGAGAGCTCCAATATGCAAAACTTTTCTAAGTATCCATCACACACATGGACGTCCCTTGCTTCTTATACAATGGCCGGAAATTTCCATCTAGTGGACCCCACATGCCACCTCGTTTGTGCTAATTCCAATGAAATTCTATCCCCTTAGCTGACATGGCAACTTGTGGGCCATTTAAATTATTTTTTTCTTAATTAAAAATTCACTAATCATCCATTGCATTAAACCATCTCAAATCTGTCCACCAGATTGCGTCCACAATCAGCTGCTATTTTCAAATTTTTTTCAACGAATTTTGCAGCTATTAAATGCACATTTATATTCTCTAGTACCTAGGCTAATTATCCATGCATTTATCAATTTTTAAAAAATACAAAAAATCACATTTTGGCTACTTGCATGGTCAAAATTTTCTGCTCCTTTTTCTGATGCCTGCACACGTTCCTCTTTTGCAGCAGCTTATCTCATCATAATTAATTTTTTCCAGCTTTATTTAATCACTCATTTAATTACCTAGTAGTGTAGGTCATTTAGGGTCATTTTAGCTTAATAAAAAAATTTATAAAATATGCATAGAGCTGCCAAACCGTCCACATCATCCAAGAGGCATGTTGCTGTCCACTTTTGCTTTTCCCATTCAACGGTCCAGATCTGCCCTTTTAGATCCGAATTTCACTTTAATTTAATAAAAAATTAGCCTCATTAACTCGTAGTTGACTTTAGGTATTTATTTTATTATAAAAATTTCACAAAATGCAACTATAGAGCTGCTTGGACGTCCCTAGATGTCACCTATTCCATGCTCCTTTTGCACCGTTTAATTATGCATTTAATTAAGAGATAATTGCAGGGATTTTCTTATTTTTAGTTATTTACATAATACCCTACAAATTACCCCCTCTTCACACCTCAAAATTTAGATTATTTTACTCATTTCCATCATAAATGCTATTTACTTTTTAGTTTGAAAAGTCAAAATCTCTAATCACGACTTTGTTCAAGATTAATCACTTAATCATTTGCATGATCAAATCCTTCCAAAACTTTGATTTCATAATTTTAACCGTCCATTTCAAATTTCATCTCAATCTGACTTTTCTAGCTCAAGTTATAATCGTTTTAAATTTTGGACGGTGATGATCAATTATCATCAAATTTTCATAATATACCTTTCCCATGTGATTAAGCATGAAATTATGTGCTTCCATCTCAATTTTCATATTAATCCGCCTTATGGGCAACAAGTTATGAATTTTCTAAGGTTTTTTTACTAACTTGAGAATTATCCTTTTAAATTCTCATAATCCATATCAAATAATCTAAAATGATTATTCATGATGTATTGGTGTATTTTAATCACCAACAAATTATTCTAATCCCTTTGTCCCACATTAGCTTATAATGATCACTAAAATCATCATTGCTAATCTTTAGCCCTAATTATCATAGTTTAGCAAAATCACAAAATTATTCATAATTCAATAAATTCACTTATAAATCACATGTAAATATTCAATGCATATATTGAATCCTACTTAGGTTGGGGTTCCACAGTAGCATCTTCTTCAACTCTTTGTTATGTTGCAGAGGTACATACATGGCATGTTCAAGCCCTCCTCATGAATAAAACCAATAAAAGGAAATCTAGAATGAACAATGAAAATTACAGTATGCTTTGTCCAACTTTGATCAGACGCAAGTATTAAAAAACAAAAAGGAATAGTTCAATCTATTAACTAGTCTAGAGTTCCACATTCGATAGCTAATTTCAATTGTATACCTATTGCTTCAAAGAACTTTGATGCTTTGTGACTGGGGACTGTTTCTTTTTACATCAAGACATTCCTTCACCTCTCCCATATCCTAGAAAGTAAATAAACCCAAAATCAAACAACTCAATGACGACAACTAAGACAAATTTCAAAGCAATTTAGTCCAAGTAAATAAGATTTAACCAACTAAAGATCAAGAAACGAGGCAAGAGAAATGCCCAAATTGTCGTTCTCGACTCCCTTGTCAGGATAACTGCCAATACAAGCAAAATGCCATCTACCTAAGTAGAAAAAAAAAGAAACTAGAATAGAATTTCGCAAAGCTGCTGCTTCTGAATTGGAGAAAGAAAACATACAACAGAGTATCTATGAACCGTGGCGATTTCTATTTCCGAAATTGATAATACCAGCCCATATGCAAGGACTAGTGCTGTCTACAAGGAAGATGGACTTACCGGCTAAGGATTCGATTGCCATAACATTGTGTCGGTGCCATCTCCAGGTAAGAAAGATGTAGTATTGTTGTTGGCTTTAGGGACTAGGGTTTGGAGGAACGGATGAAAGGGGGGAAAATTGGGAGTAAGAAATTTTAGTGTTGTGGGAAAAGAAAGCTCATGTATGGGATATAAAATAATATATATGAAATCGAGCTTGGGTTCATAGTGTTCGAGTTCACTCTAACTCGAAACTGAACAGATTAAAAATCGGGCTCGGGTTGAGGAATTCATGCTTGGGCTAAAAGAAGGATAGTTTAAGCACGGCTGCAACTCGGGCTCGGGCCCAACCCGGATTGAGTTGCAGCCCTAAAGTAAAGGGTGTAAAAAGAAAAAAAAGGGAGGGAGCAAGAGGGGGTTAGTGTAGAGGCCTGATAAAAACCACCTTTCACACTTGCCCTACTTCCCAAAACAACAGGGTTTCGTCACCCACCAACCTACAAATCATCCTAAGAATGTAGGATCACAACCAATAGCTTAGCCAGCTTATAAAAAGGAGAAGAGTCCGCACCTTGTGGGATAGAAGACTTCTACAGTGACCACAATTCTACTCCTCTCACAACTCTAAGATATCCTACTCCTAATAGGGAATCACCTTCACAAATCTATAAACATGTAAAGATTCACTTTGGACTTCTACACTACCCATTGAGAGCGACCTTCTTTTGTTTAATTTTTCTCCCTATCGACGCCATTGTTTCTGTCTCTTCCCAATTCCCATTCATTTCATAGCAAATAGTTTTGCTAGTTAACCGTCCCGTATTCTCTACTTTTACATTCATCAAATTCAAGTTTTTTTCCCGAGTTGACATGCAACTCTGCTTTCAAGAGTTTGGCTGGTGTACGTGATTTTTAATCATATCATACATATGCATACAATCATCCCATTAAAAAACCCATTGCATTAGAAAAAATATGCACTTTGTTGCATTTAGGGATGTCACCATGTTACGGTCTAACATTTTCTATTTTAAAAATGCATTTCACTCAGTTTGTTTTTATCTAAACAAAAAATATTTATATATAGACATTTTTTTCGCAAACTACACCCTTAAAAAATTCTATTAAAAATCATTTTTAAGGTATCATCTCATCATACAACATTTTGACCGTCCATGGTTTAAAAATGTATATTTTTAAAGCCAATTCATCAGTAGCATCTGGGTCATTTATGGTCTAAAAATCATGTGCAAATGTTATTTAATTCATACTGCGTCCGGTCTGTTCGTCGTTGAAAAAAATATATATTTCAAAAATTATTTGAGCATTGCAACTGTTCCATCATTTTTTCAAAAAAAAAATATATCATTTAGAAAATTAAATATCATTTCAAAACATGATGGTTCATGTTATGTTCTGAACCCATCAAACTTGAGCAGCTTGGTTAACTCACATGCATGTCCCCGTTGCAATAACAACCAATAGATTGGCTCTTACACATCTCATTGGCCACAAATTCACAATCGCATGTAATGTTGGTATTAGTTTGTATGCAACATAAATGTTGAGATATCCAACAAAGTTTCTTTCTCCTACATTTGAGTTACACATCTTATCACACCTTTTCATTTGGGCAATCTCAAATTAAGTCATAAATGACAATCTCTCCCATCTAAACTTTTATATAAGAAATGTATATTATTTTTCCACACTCTTAGGTCCAATATTTTAAAAGAGAATAAGTTTCTTCTTATTACAAGTCAATCTAAATAATCTCTGTATTTCAATGCCTCATTATACATGGTTTAACCACCATTATTTAGTTAATGGCAATTTTAAATGAATTAACATGTGGATCATTATTAAGTAACTGGTTGTATTCTTGCATTTACATACATTTTGTGAATTATTAATTGCCTAATTAATACATATATTTTCTTTTAACTAATCATGATCATCAAAAAAAATTTAACTTGCATCATCAAAAAAGTTTAACATTTGTATTTTTTCCTTTTTGAACCTCTACATCTACATTTTTTTATCCTTATTTGCATTTTTAATCTTGAACTCCTTTTGTACGTCTTTTATCTTCTTTTTTTTTGCACATTTACTTAATGCATTAAACAATTTTCTAATTATCTAGTTGATACACTTGATTGATTAACTTTCCATTATATAAAAAAATTAAAAAATCAGTTCATATGAAAAAATTAATGTTTGTTTCCTTTTTTAATATTCATGTCTATACATTTTATCTTTATTTGCATTTCCAATTTTGAACATCTTTTCTACATAGTTTCTTACTTATTTTGCCTATTTTAACCTACTAACTTGTCTCATATTTTATTTTGTTACTGCTCATACATGCATCACATTTTAATTTTCAGAACTTGTATGGGTTTATTTTCCTCTAGTTTACACTCTTCTTTTGTATTTTACTTCATTTTAGGCCCATAGGTGGGTTCATTATAGCGTTCAATTGAGTAAGCGTTACAATTAGTATAATAAGAATTTATGATAAAATGTTATACGTATAAAAAGTACTTTTTGAACATCGGAATTAAAGACAAATACCGTGGATAAGTTTTTATTTTTTATTTTTTGAGTTATGCTAGAAAGATGAAGAACCTTAAGCAATGTGCAAGGCAAAATTTCCTACTGTTTGATGGTAATGTGATGGGTGGAGCTGATTTTGATATGATCATCAAACTTGTATCCTCCGTAATTACAAGCAATTCAGTTGGCTACAATTCCTTCATTTCTCTTCTCATCAAATAACAAGAGAACAGTGTTAAACTGTTCTAATCTGCTTCCCTAAAGCAGAATCAGTTGAGAAACGTTTCTTTCCTCACTAAGTATCTGATTCGAAACGGAGACAGGCTGCGGAATGCAATGGCAAATGTTCATTAGAAACCGTGCGTCTGGCCTCCTTAAAACTCTTCCCTTCTCAAGGTACCTTCTACGCGCATGCATATTCGGAAAACCAAATGCCCCCCAAATCCCAAATCCCATCTCCCTTCCAGATCCTAAAATCCTCGTTTCCCCCTCCAATTACGTGACAGAGGCACATCTTCCCTCCCAGGTAGCCCCTGTAAATAAGACCATACGCTTTCATCTCAGGAATGGGGATTTGGGTGCTGCCCGTCAGGCGTTCGACAAAACGCTCCCCAAGACCATCTTCTCCTGGAACCTTCTCTTGACCGGTTATTCCCGGCTTGGGAAGCTGGAAGAAGCGCTTCAGCTGTTTCAACAAATTCCGCAGCCGGACGTCTACTCATATAACATCATGCTGTCCTGTTACTTGCAGAACTCTGATATCATCCATGCCCGCTGCTTGTTCAACGGAATGCCGACCAGAGATTCGGCGTCTTGGAATACAATGATATCTGGCCTGTGTCAGAATGGGAAGATTCAGGATGCACGGGAGGTGTTTTTGGCCATGCCACGGAAAAATGATGTCGCTTGGAGCGCTATGATTTCTGGGTGTGTCCAGAATGGCGATTTGGGGTCTGCCATGGAGTTGTTCCATCAAGTGCCGGTTTCAGACAAGGGCGTGTGCTCTTGGACAGCAATGATCACTGGTTTCATGAACTTTGGTATGGTTGATTCAGCTCGTGCTCTGTTTGATGACATGCCTGAGAGAAATTTGGTGACCTGGAACTCCATGGTGGCAGGCTATGTTAAGAATGAGCAGGCAGAGGATGGCCTGAAGCTTTTCAGAATGATGATTGGTATGGGCATCCTGCCAAATCATTCCACCATCAGCAGTGCTTTGCTAGGTTGCAGCGAGTTGTCAGCTTTACAATTGGGTAGGCAAATTCATGAGTTTGTATGCAAGTTACCTTTGAAGCTTCAGCCTACATGCGGAACAGCACTCCTGAGCATGTATTGCAAATGTGGGGATTTGGAGGATGCAAGCAAGTTGTTCCACGAGATGCCTGTGAGAGATGTAGTGACATGGAATGCAATGATTTCTGGCTATGCACAGCATGGATTTGGAGCAGAAGCTATTCAGTTATTTGATGAGATGAGAAATGAAGGGAAGAAGCCAAATTGGATCACTTTCGTAGCAGTTTTGTTGGCTTGTAATCATGCAGGATTGGTGGAGCTCGCTAAGAGGTTCTTTGATTCCATGCAAATAGATTATAAAGTTGAGGCAAGGCCGGATCATTATACTTGTATGGTTGATCTGCTTGGTCGTGCAGGTCGGCTAGATGAGGCAGTAAATCTAATCAACAAAATGCCTTTCAAACCTCACACGGCAATCTTTGGGACCCTCTTGGGTGCCTGTAGACTTCACAAGAACTTGGAATTTGCTGAATTTGCAGCACAGAAGCTGCTTGACTTGGAACCCTCAAGTGCAGGCGGTTATGTCCAATTGGCTAATGTTTATGCAGCAATGAACCGGTGGGATGATGTCGCAAGAGTCCGCGTATTGATGAAAGAGAACAACGTGGTGAAGATGCCAGGTTACAGCTGGATTGAGGTGAAGAGCACGGTTCATGAATTCAGATCAGGGGATAGAATTCATCCCCAGCTGCCTTCCATAAGGAAGAAATTAGATGAACTAGAGAAGAGAATGAAGTTAGCTGGATATGTGCCAGATCATGATTGTGCACTGCATGATCTGGAGGAGGAGAGGAAGGAGTTGATACTATCAATGCACAGTGAGAGGCTAGCTATTGCTTTTGGGTTGATCAGTACTCCGCCTGGGACTCGAATTCGGGTTTTCAAGAACCTCAGGGTGTGTGGAGATTGCCACACTGCCACTAAGTTCATCTCCGTCGTTGAAGGGCGTGAAATAATCGTTAGGGATACTCTCCGATTCCATCATTTCAGAGATGGAAATTGCTCCTGTGGGGACTACTGGTGATCAGATTGGCCTTAAAGGTAGGTGTTATTCCCTCGGAATGCCTCAGAACTGGTTATCATCATTGGGAAGAAAGAAGAGAAGCTGTTTGGTCACTGGGGCATATAGCTAGACTATCGATTGCTGGCATCTGGAAGATGGGAGGGCCTCGGCAATTTCACAGGGGAGTATCTTCGGCGTATACAGCAAAACGACAAGACCAAACATGGGGTTCGACGAAGGTCCTCTGCCCAAACATTCGACCCAGCATGTATTGCTGCATCAGCATCGTCCCCTTCTCCATTTTTCTTTACTTTTTTCTTCAGTCGAAGATTGTGGAGACACCCATCGCAAACGTCCAGCCTCTTATTTCCCCTTTCTCCTCCTGCAAAATCTAAAGTTGTTATTATTATTATTTTATAAAGAGGAGATGATGCTGTCGAAGAAGAAGAAGAGCAGATATAAGGGAAATAAGACAAGCTTTGGCCGGAAAAAAATCAGCTGGAGGAGAGGGGGTGTTCCAAGCGATTTTGCCAATGTAAAGATCAAACTTCCAAGGCTGAAATGACAGAAAATTATAGAAATAAAAGATAAAAATACAGGAAGAAAGGAAAACCAGGAGGACGAGCGGAAAAAATTGCGGGTGAGATTGATGAAATGTGCAGTTTTTTGCATTTTGGTTCCTCTAACTATGTATATTTGTTTTTTAATTCACGAGCTTCAAACTCCTACGTATTTATTTTTTAAACATATAAGTTTGCCCTTTGTTATTTGTAAGTAAAAAGTCTAAAGTACCTTTATAACTTAATTACGTTAGTCGACTTATAAATATAGGTCAACTTTTGTTCATGAGTTGACCTATGAGCATAAATCGACTCATATATGTAAATGACAAAGTTAGTTGACTTATGAGCATGAGTCGATTCATATATGCAATTAATGCTTATGTTTTTGACCTATGTTAATGGTAGAGACTAAAATGTGAAAAAGATAAACTCACATGATTTAAAAAGTAAATATGTGAAACCCGTTGATTAAAAAACAAATACGCATAGATGGAGGGACCAAAATACAAATAACCCATGATATGTGCGGGTTGAATTTTTGTTTTTTGATGTGTTCGGTTATGGGTAAAATTTTTTGATGAAAAGTTTTTGGGGGTAAAAATTTTCAAATTTATAGAAAATAATGTAATATAATAAGGAAAATAATGAGGTGTAAAGAGAATGAAGTTAAAATAGATAGATTAGTTGGATAGCCAGTTATGTAAAAATGATTAAAAAGTATGACAGTTTGTATAGAAAAATGTGAAAAATAATTAAAAAAATTGGTAGTTATAGAAAGTGAAAAGTTTTAAATTGAAAAGTTTTAGCTGACTTTTTTTAGCTCAACCAAACACACCCAGCATTTAAAATAATTTTTAACTGGGGCAATTTAAGTATTTTACTTTAGACAACTGATGGCGTTAACTTCAGTTGGTTCTCATGGGTTAGATTAGCAAAACTTTAAAATTTTAAGAGTTAACAAACAAGTCATTTGATATTACAAATCAGTACATATTGAAACCAGAGTGACAAATAGGCTAATACCCAAACTTAGATGATTAGACATGCAAAAACCACATTTTAGAGTTGAAATCCTACTGAAAGCTCCATCCAAATAAAGAAGAAGCAGGTTCCCTTGGGTGTTCCAAAGGGCAACCACTAGATAAATGATTTTAGTTTCCCTTAATCTCCTCTCAACAATCATTAGATAAATAATTAATCTCCTCTCAGCAGCCACTGGATAAATGATTTTGTTTTCCCTTCATTCCCCCTTGGCAACTACTTGGTAAATGATTTTATTCTCACAATCCCCAACCACTAGATAAAAATAATTTTATTTTGGTGAGTTTGCCCACTGTTATTTGTAAGTGAAAAGTCTAAAATACCTTTATATCTTAATTAAGTTAGTCAACTCACAAATATAGGTTTTTAAACCTCCTAAAATTCCTATAAAAATAAATTTGTTCTTTAAACCTATAATTTTGCCTTCTGTTATTTGTAAGTGAAGAGTCTAAAATACCTTTATAACTTAATTAAGTTAGTCGACTCATAGACATAGGTCAACTTTCGTTCATGAGTTGACCCATGAGCATAAATCAACTCATATATGTAGTTAACAACAAGGTTAGTTGACTCATGAGTATGAGTCGATTCGTATATGCAATTAACGACAAAGTTTTTGTCGTGCATTAATGGCAGATACTAAAATGTGAAGAGGGCATACTTACATGATTTAAAAAGTAAATATGTGAAACTAGTTGATTAAAAACCAAATACGTATAGTTAGAAGGACCAAAATACAAATAACCCATGAAATGTGCAGGTTGAATTTTTGCATTCTGGTGTGTTCGGTTGAGGGTAAAACTTTTTTATGAAAACTTTTTGGTGGTAAAAATTTTCAAATTGATAGAAAATAGTGTGATATAATAGGGATAATAATAAGGTGTAAAGATAACGAAATTAAAATAGATAAGTTAGTTGTATGGGTAGTTGTGCGAAAACGATTAAAAAAATACGATAGTTTATATAGAAAAATGTGAAAATTAATTAAAAAATATGGCAGTTATGGAAAGTAAAAAGTTTTTAATTGAAAAGTTTTTGTTGACATTTTTTAGCTCAACAAACACACCCTGCATTTAAAATAATTTTTAATGGGGGCAATTTCTGTATTTTACTTTAAAGAACGGATAGCGTTAACTTCAGTTGGCACTCATGGGTTAGATTAGTAAAACTTTTAAAATTTTCAGATTTTTTTTTATTTTTGTATACACATACAAACAAGCCATTTAATATTACAAGTATATATTGAAACATGAGAGGCAAATAAGGTCATACCCAAACGTAGATGATTAGACATGCAAAAACCACATTTTAGAGTTGAAATCTTACTGAAAGCTTCATTCAAATTAAGATAGAAGCGGGTTCCCTCGAGCATCCAAAGGGCAACCACTAGATAAATTATTTTAGTTTCCCTTAATCTCTTCTCGGCAATCATTTGGTAAATAATTAATCTCCTCTCAGCAACCACTGGATAAATAATTTTGTTTTCCCTTAATTCCCTCTTGGCAACCACTTGGTAAATGATTTTATTCTCTCAATCCCCAACCACTAGATAAAAATAATTTTCTTTTGGTAAGTTTGCCCTCTGTTATTTATAAGTGAAAAGTCCAAAATACCTTTATAACTTAATTAAGTTAGTTAATTCATAAATATAGGTTTTTAAACCTCTTAAAATACCTCTAAAAATAAATTTGTTCTTTAAACCTATAAGTTTGCCCTTTGTTATTTATTAGTGAAAAGTCTAAAATACCTTTATAACTTAATTAAGTTAGTCGACTCATAAACATAGGTCAACTTATGTTCATGAGTTGACCCATGAGCATAAATTGACTTATATATATAGTTAACGACAAGGTTAGTTAACTCATGAGCATGAGTGGGTTCATATATGCAATTAACGACAACGTTTTTGACGTGCATTAATGACAGAGACTAAAATGTAAAAGGACAAACTTACATGATTTGAAAAGTAAATATGTGAAACTCATTGATTAAAAAGAAAATACGCATGATTAGAGGGACCTAAATGCAAACAACCCATGAAAGTGCAGGTTGAATTTTTATTTTCTGGTGTGTTCGATTGGGGGTAAAACTTTTTGATAAACAGTTTTTAGGGGTAAAAATTTTCAAATTGATAGAAAATAATGTGATATAATCAGAATAATGATAATGTGTAAAGAGAATAAAGTTAAAATAAATAGTTTAGTTGTATAGGCAGTTGTGTGAAAATGATTAAAAAGTAGGGTAGTTTGTATAGAAAAATGTAAAAAATGATTAAAAAATATGGCAATTATGGTAAGTGAAAAGTTTTTAATTGAAAAGTTTTAGTTGACATTTTTTAGCTCAACTAAATGCACTCTTCATTTAAAATAATTTTTAATGGGGGAAATTTTGGTATTTTATTTTAGAGAACGGATAGCATTAACTTCAGTTGGCACTTATGGGTTAGATTAGCAAACCTTTTAAAATTTTAAGAGTTCTTTTTTATTTATTTATGTATGTACATACATACAAGCCATATGATATTACAACTAAGTACATATTGAAACATGAGAGGCAAATAAGCTGATACCTATGTTGGAATCAAAGGAAAATTAAGCACAATCCATATTTTGATAATTAACAAGTCAATTCAAGAATGTTTTGGGTACTAACATGGTTTGTTAAACTTGGATAAAGGATAAAAACTTAGAATTCAGAATATAGCAGACCAAGTCGCAAGGCCAAGTCGACTTAACCATCGACTTGAGCGAAGTCGATACCCAAGTCGACCTCAAGATCAACTTCAAACAGGAAAAACCTTCCAACGCTGAATTTGGGCACAAGGACAGGCAAAGTCGCAGTCGTAGTCGACTCCACCTGCGACTTGGGTGAAGTCGCAGACCCAAGTCGACTCCATCATCGACTTCAGGAGATTAATTCCTTCCAGTGTTAAAATTGGGCTAGGAGACAGGTGAAGTCGCAGTCGAAGTCGACTCCACCTGCAACTTCACCGAAGTTGCATTCCCAAATCGACTCCGCAATACGACTTAAGTGAAGTTGAACCCCAAATTGACCTAGGCATCCGACTTGAATCAAGCTGAAGACCAAGACAGTCCATACAAGCAAATATCCATGATAGAATTATTCAAGATGGTATATTATTAAAGGGAAGATCATTAACTACATCTTTGGACTGCAAACTCAAGGAAGGCAAATCATTTTAAGATGAAGGTCATGAAGATAAAACTTTCAAAAGAAGATGAACATGCCAAGTTCCAAGACCAAGCACTTAAGATCAAAGGTATTATTGGAAGAATAAGATATGAGATGAATAACAAGCATCAAGGATCACTTTCAAAAGAATCCAAGTTCCAAAATATGCATACAAAAAGTGAAGTCACACCCGAAGTCGACTTCACCTGCGACTTGGGTCAGGTCCAAGACCAAGTCTACCTAAAATGAAACTTGAAGCCTTGCTGGAGACTGAAGTCGCAACCGAAGTCAACTTCAAACGCGACTTCGACTCCAATTTGCGACTTGGGTGAAGTCGCATCTGAAGTTGACTCCACATGCGACTTGGTTTGCAATGGTCGAAAAAATTTGAACGTTGGCACATTAAATGCACGCCACCTACCACCAAACGTTCAAATTTACTCCATCATTATAAAAGAACATTCAAGAGGACGTGCTAGAGGTTAGAGAAGCATTCATTGTGTTCACCTTCCACCCTCTCTAAGCATTAAGTGATCTACACCAACTTCAAGTGAAGAACTTTGCTTCAACCTGCTGAAAGAGACACTGCTGATCAAATCATTCTCTCAACAAGTTCTTCCACGAGCTGAAACCTGCCTACACAACTTGTAAAGTGTAGTTTTCTTTATTTGATTCATTACTTGTATTTGACACTTGGTTTGATATTGGAAATCGGAACCAAGTGAAAGCAAAGTAGTGGTATTACTTGAGTGTGACTTGTCACTTACTTGTGTTGTATTTGTGCAAGCCCCCTAGAGCTGGAATCTAGAAGAGAGTTGTTGCTCTAATTGTATTTGATAATCCATTAGTGGAACCCAAGTCATAACAGGTGTGAGCTTGGAAGAGTGGAGTAGGGAAGGTTGCCTGAACCACTATAAAAATTGTGTCTATTGCTGTGGCTTGCTCAACTG
The DNA here is from genome assembly GCA_030490835.1 of Annona cherimola. Lineage (NCBI taxonomy): Eukaryota > Viridiplantae > Streptophyta > Magnoliopsida > Magnoliales > Annonaceae > Annona > Annona cherimola. The sequence continues at coordinate 58,308,714 of CM059976.1, forward strand.
CTTTTATTGCTTTATTTCTCTCCATATTCTTTGATTATTTCATTAAGGGAATTGAATTAAAAAGAGGGAAAGTTTCTGTTTAAGGAAAAAATTTTAAATACCCAATTCACCCCTCCCCTATTGGGTTATTGCCTCAAACTCGGGACCAACAACCTAAACTTAGATGATTAGAGAAGCAAAAACCACGTTTTAGAGTTGAAATCCTATTGAAAGCTCCATCTAAACGAAGATAGAAGTGGGCACCCTCAGATGTTTCAAAGGGCAACCACTAGATAAATGATTTTAGTTTCCCTTGATCTCCTCTTGGCAATCATTAGGTAAACAATTAATCTCCTCTCAACAACCACTGGATAAATGATTTTTTTCCTTTATTCTCCCTTGCTAACCACTTGGTAAATGATTTTATTCTCCCAATCCCAAACCACTAGATAAAAATAATTTTATTTTGGTAAATTTGCCCTCTGTTATTTGTAAGTGAAATGTGTAAAATACCTTTATAACTTAATTAAGTTAGTCGACTAACAAATGTAATTTTTAAACCTCTTAAAATACCTCTAAAGATAAATTTGTTCTTTAAACCTATAAGTTTGCCCTCTGCTATTTGTAAATGAAAAGTCTAAAATACCTTTATAACTTAATTAAGTTAGTCGACTCATAAACATAGGTCAACTTATGTTCTTGAGTTGACCCATGAGCATAAATCAACTCATAGATGTAGTTAACGACGAGGTTAGTTGACTCATGAGCATGAGTCGATTCATATATGTAATTAACGACAGGTTTTTGACGTGCATTAATTGAAGAGATTAATATGTAAAGAGGGAAAACTTACATAATTTAAAAGTAAATATGTGGAACTCATTGATTAGAAAGCAAATACATATAGTTAGAGGGACCAAAATGCAAATAACCCATGAAACATGTGGGTTTCCTAGTGTGTTCAGTTGGGGGTAAAACTTTTTGATAAAAAGTTTTTTAGAGTAAAATTTTTTGAATTGATAGAAAATAATGTAATATAATAGGGATAATGAGGAGGTGTAAAGAGAATGAAGTTAAAATGGATAGGTTATTCGTATGAATAGTTGTGTGAAAATGATTAAAAAGTATGGCAGTTTGTATAGAAAAATGTGAAAACTAATTAAAAATATAGTAGTTATCGAAAGTGAAAAGTTTTTAATTAAAAAGTTTTGATTGACAATTTTTTTAGCTCAACCAAACACACCCTTCATTTTAAAAAAAAATTATAGGGGGCAATTTTGGTATTTTACTTTAAAGAATGGATGACGTTAACTTTAGTTGGCACTCATGGGTTAGATTAGCAAAAATTTTAAAGTTTTCATAGTTTTTTATTTGTGTATATACATACATACAAGTCATCTGATATTACGAATCAGTACATATTGAAACATAAAAAGCAAATAAGCTAATACCCAAACTTAGATGATTAGATAAGCAAAAACCACATTTTAGAGTTGAAATCTTAAAGAAAGTTCCATCTAAATGAAGATAGAAGCAGGTTCCCTCGGCTGTTCCAAAGGGCAACCACTAGATAAATGATTAATCTCATCTCAGCAACCACTAGATAAATGGTTTTGTTTTCCCTTAATCCCCTCTTGGCAACCACTCGGTAAATGATTTTATTCTCTCAATCCCCAACCACTAGATAAAAATATTTTTATTTTGGTAAGGTTGATGGCGAGAATAAGTGTTTCCATTAGCTTTTGGAAGATTAGATTTCCAAAAGAGGACTTAGGCCTCAGGCCTCATGAAAATATTAACACCAATTTTATCTCAATGCTAGGTTGTTTGGTATGGTTAATTCTGCTCATGCTTTGTTTGATGACATGCCTAAGTGAAATTTAGTAATCTAGGATTCCATGTTGACCGGCTAAATTAGGAGTCATCATGTAGAGGATGGCCCGGAGCTTTTCGGGATGATTAGTATGGGCAACCTGCTGGATCACTCAACCCCCAGTAATACTTTGCTGGGTTGCAGCAAGTTGTCTGCTTTACAATTAGTTAAGGAAATCTATAAGTTTTATGCAAGTTGCCTTTGCATCTTGATCTTGCATGTGGAACAACACCCCTTAGCATATATTGCAGATTTGGGGATTTAGAGGATGGAAGCAAGTTGTTCCATAAGATGCTTTGAGAGATGTAGTGACGTAGAATGAAATGATTTCTGGTTATGCACAACATGGATTTGGAGTGGAAGTGATTTGGTTATTTGATGAGATAAGAAATGAAGAAAGAAGCCAAATTGGATCACTTTTATAGCAGTCCTATTGGCATATAGGATTAATGAAGTTGGCTAAAAGGTACATTGATTCCATGGAAAAGGATTATAAAGTTGAAGCAAGGTCGGATCACTATACTTATATGGATGATCTGGTAAGTCATGTAGGTCCTCAAATGACAATCTTAGGACTCTCTTAGGTGTCTGTAGACATCCCAAACCCTCTAGTTCAGGTGGTTATGTTCAATTTGTTGATGTTAATGCAACAATGAACTGGTGGGGTGGCACTTATTGATGAAAGCAAAGAAAGTGATGAAAATGCCATGTTACACTGGATCAATGTGAAGAGAATGGTTCATGAGTTCAGATTGAGAGAAGGAATTCGCCCCTAACAAGCCTCCATAAGGAAGAAATTAAATGAAGTAGAGATTGAAATTTCTCCTGCTTGTTCTACTAGTGATCAAGTTGCCTTGATATGTTGGTGTTATTTTCTCAAAATATCTGAGAACTAGTTTTTCATCGTGGGGGAGAAAGAAGAGATGTTTGTTCATGAATGCCCAATGTAATTATATATTATTGAAGGTAGTTCCTTCTATTAAGGATCTCTACAAATCTTATAGATGGTTTTGTAGTCAATTGAATCAACTTATAAAAGATTTCATATCTATACATATATCTTGTGATTGTACTACTTGTTGGTCTCGAGTTTATGACAATTACCCAAGAGGAAAGGGGTGAATTGGGTATTTAAAAATTTAAAACTTTAATTAGAGATTTTACCCCGGTTTAGTTTAAACCCCTTTAATGAAACAAATAGAAAGCAATAAGATAATGAAAGCGAAAATGAAAAACAGTAGACAAGATTTATAGTGGTTCGGGCAACCTTTCCCTACTCCACTCTTCCAAGTGTTGGTCCCGAGTTGATGGCAATTACCCAAGAGGGGAGGGGTGAATTGGGTATTTAAAAATTTATAACTTAAACAGAAACTTTACCCCGGATTAATCTAGTCTCCTTAATGAAGAAACGAAATGGAAAGCAATATAATGTAGAGAAGAGAAATATAAATCAAGCACACAAGATTTTTATAGTGGTTCGGGCAACCTCCCTACTCCACTCTTCCAAGCTCACACTCCTTGTGACTTGGGTTCCACTATTGTATTCTTCAAATACAATTAGAGCCACTGCTCTCTTCTAGATTCCAGCTCTAGGGGGCATAAACAACACACTGCACAAGTAGGTGATGAGTCTCACTCCAATCACACACTACTTTGCATACACTTGATCTTAGCTACCCAAGCTAAATCAAGCTTAATACAGTTAAATGAAATAACAAAAGAAGTCTACACTTTACAGATGTGTAGAAGCGATTTGGCGCAGAGAAGAACTTGTAATATAGGCTTTGAAGATTCAGAGATTGAGCTCTAGCAGTTTGAAGCAGAGTTCTTCTTCTTTGAAGCATGCAGAGTCGACTTCGGATGCGACTTCGCCCAAGTCGCAGATGGAGTCGACTTCGGGTGCGACTTCGCCTCTCCGTCGCAACTTCAAGTTCCAGGTCGGGTCGACTTGGGTATCGACTTGACCCAAGTCGCAGGTGAAGTCGACTTCGGGTGCGACTTCACCTCTTCAGGTTCCAAGTCTGAGTCTTGAGTCGACTTTGACTTCAGACTTCAACTCAAGTCGATCATGGAGTCGACTTGGGTTGCGACTTGACTTGATCTTTGCAAAATATGCTTTGATCCTCATTGATTTTCATGACTTGATTATTTCTTCATCTTGGAGCATGCTTGAATCTTTTCCTTGAACTTGAGAGACTTAAGTTGATCTTGCACCTTTGATTTGGTTTTGAGAATACTCAAATTGATTCTTGGAATGAGCTGAAAACTCCATCTTTGAGCTTTGATAGCATCAAGTCGAACTTGGGGTCGACTTCGTCCGCGACTTCGCCCAAGTCGCAACTGGAGTCCACTTCGTTTGCGACTTCGGCATTCTTCCATCCCAAATTCAGCTTTGGAGTGATTTTCCCGACTGAAGTCGATGCTGGAGTCGACTTCGTTTGCGACTTGGCTTCCCAAGTTGCAAGTGGAGTCGACTTGGCCTGCGACTTCACTTGTTCTTCTCCCATTTTCAACTCTGGACAGTTTTGGCTTCTTGAAGTCGATCTTGGGGTCGACTTGGAGAACGACTTGGCCTTCCATGCTTTATTTTCTTCAAATGTATATGCCTTAAACATTTCCACAAACATGTTAGTAGCCAAGACTTACTCAAATTGATTTGTTAATCATCAAAACATAGATTTAGCTTGTTTTCCACATATTTCCAACAATCTCCCCCTTTTTGATGATTGACAAAACCGATTTGAGTGTATACCTTTCAATAACGTAAAAAAGAATAACATGCTTTCAACATTCAACAAACATATGCTCATGCAAATTTTCAAGTTGAAAACATTCAAACTCTTCTCCCCAACCATATCCTACTCTTCTCCCCCTTTGGAGTCATTGGGACTCAAATCCTACTCTTCTCCCCCTTTTTGTCAATATATCAAAAAGTTAGAGGGTAAAGAAAGAGATAGGTGGGTTTGCTCCCCCTAAACATGTGCTCCCCCTTAGTTTGTGCTAGGTTAAATCAATCATTCCCATGTCATTTCTAATCTTATAAAATGCTTCTTTTGCTAGGGGCTTTGTGAATATATCTGCAATTTGATCCTCAGTTCTTAAATATACTAGACATATATCATGATTTTCCACATGTTCTCTAATAAAATGATGTCTAAGGTCTATATGTTTTGTCCTAGAATGCAAGACTGGATTTTTAGTTAAACATATGGCACTAGTATTATCACATCTAATGGGTATATCTTTAAAATTCATGTCATAGTCCCTAAGTTGCTGTTTCATCCAAAGTAATTGGGCACAACAGCTCCCGGCGGCAATGTATTCGGCTTCCGCTGTAGATAGAGCAACACTAGTTTGTTTTCTTGAAAACCATGAAATCAACATGTTCTCAAGAAATTGACATGTTCCACTAGTGCTTTTTCTATCTACTTTGTAACCCGCAAAATCTGCATCCGAGTAGCCGATTAGATCAAAATTAGAGCCCTTTGGATACCAAAGTCCTATATTGGTAGTGTCAACTAGGTATCTGAAAATTCTTTTCACAGCTACCAAGTGTGATTCTTTTGGACATGATTGAAATCTAGAGCACATACACACACTAAATAATATATCAGGCCTAGAAGCAGTTAAATATAACAAAGAACCTATCATGCTTCTATACAATTTTAAATCAACTATTTTTCCTTTTTCATCTTTGTCGATTTTGATTATTGAGCTCATTGGCGTCTTTGCTCCTTTGCTATTCTCCATGCCAAACTTCTTCAGCATTTCTTTGATATACTTGGACTGGTTAATGAAAATTCCTTCATTTAATTGCTTGATTTGCAGTCCAAGGAAGAAATTTAGCTCTCCCATCATGCTCATATCAAATTCTTTCTGCATAAGCTCAGAAAATTCTTGACAAAGAATTTCATTAGTAGCACCGAAAATGATATCATCAACATAAATTTGAATGATCAATATGTCCTTTTCTTTATACTTGATAAACAAGGTGGTGTCTACCTTTCCTTTTTGAAAATCATGATCAATTAGAAATTTGCTTAATCTATCATACCAAACCCTTGGAGCTTGTTTTAGTCCATATAGTGCTTTGGTTAGCTTGTACACAAATTTAGATTGATCTTTTTCTTCAAATCCAGGTGGTTGTTCTACATACACCTCTTCATTTATATAACCATTCAGAAAGCACTTTTAACATCCATTTGAAACAATTTAAAGTTCATGTGAGATGAAAAAGCTAGTAAGATGCGAATTGGTTCTAATCTAGCAACCGAGGCATAGGATTCCTCAAAATCTATTCCTTCTTCTTGTGAGTATCCTTTTGCCACAAGTCTAGCTTTGTTTCTCACTACAAGTCCACTTTCATCTAATTTGTTCCTAAAGACCCACTTGGTGCCAATAACAGTACAATCATTTGGTCTAGGAATAAGGTGCCAAACTTGATTTCTTTCAAATTGATTTAGCTCTTCTTGCATAGCTATAATCCAGTTTTCATCATTAAGAGCTTGATCAATATTGGATGGTTCAATCTTGGATACAAAGGCATATTGTCCACAAACATTTTGTTTTGATCTTCTAGTTTTTACACCTTCATATACATTCCCTATAACTTGTTCAATTGGATGTGCATGTTTGAATTTTAAATCGGTTGGAGGTTTGTAGGAATTATTACCTTCACTTACCCTTTCCTCCAATGATTCTTCTTGCTTTTCTACATGCAGCCTTTCAAGGTCATTTGCTATGTCATCTGCATCACTTAAATCATCCTTTCTTTTATAGCATGGGTTAGTTTCATCAAAAATAACATGTATGGATTCTTCTACAACTTGATTTCGTTTATTGAATACTCTATATGATTTACTATTTGATGAGTAACCAAGGAATATTGCCTCATCACTTTTAGCATCTAGTTTTCCCAAGTTGGTTTTTCCATTGTTCGAAACATAGCATGTGCATCCAAAAGTATGAAAATAAGAAATATTTGGTTTCCTTCCTTTCCATAGCTCATATGGGGTCTTTTTCAAGATTGCTCTAATGGTAACTCGATTCAAAACATGACAAGCTGTACTCACCGCTTCACCCCAAAATTTTTTGGATAATTTGCTCTCATTTAGCATTATTCTAACCATCTCTTGTATAGTTCTGTTTTTCCTTTCAACTACTCCATTTTGTTGTGGATTCTTGGTGCAGAAAATGTGTGCTGAATTCCTTTTTCATTACATAACTCTATGAATCGTTTGTTTTCAAATTCACCACCATGATCACTTCTTATAGTCATAATAGTACTTTGTTTTTCATTTTGCACCAAATTTACAAAAGTTGAAAACATAGGGAAGGCTTCATCTTTGCTAGCTAAGAGAATTATCCATGTGAATCTTGAAAAATCATCAACAATAACAAATACGTATCTCTTTCCACCAATGGTTAGAATGTTGGATGGCCCGTATAGATCCATGTGTAGCAATTCAAGTGGCCTAGTAGTGAAAATTTCCTTTTTGGTAGAGAAAGGCATCTTGGGTTGTTTTGATAATTGACATGCCTTGTAAATTTTATCCTTGTCATATTTCAATCTTGGTAATCCGTCTACCAAACTCTTTTTCCATAGGGTCTTTATATTTCCCATGTTTATATGTCCAAGCCTTTTATGCCAAACCCATGGATCATTATCAATGGCCATTAGACATTGACCATTTAGTTCATCTAGTGAAACCAAATATACATTTCTATGTCTTTTTCCACTAAACATGATATGTTCTCCATCAAATACATTACATATAGATTATTCAAACACAACTTTATATCCTTTGTCACATAATTGACTAATGCTCATTAGATTGTGCTTGAGTCCTTCAACAAACAAAACATCTTCCATGCATGCATTAGAACTACTATGTATTTTTCCTTTACCTTTAATTTTACCTTTTTCATTATTACCAAAGGCAACTGTTCCATCGTTGCAAGGCGTAAGTTTATGAAATAGACTTCTTTCTCCGGTCATATGCCTTGAACAACCGCTATCCATGAACCATACATTATTTGCCTTTGCCTTAAAACATGTCTGAAAAATAAACAAGTAAATCTTATTTCTTTGGTACCCATTTTATGGGTCAATTTGGGTTAGTAATATTATTCAATCTTTGTTGCTCTAACTTAGAAAGCCCAAATCTTGTGTTCCTTAGAACCCAAACTAATTTTGCACCATGGTCATATAGTTTCTTAAAGTTACATTTATAGGTTTTATGACCCATTTTGTTGCAGAAATTGCAAGCCATTGGTAATCTAGGAGTAGGCTTCCAAGTATATTTTGGTTCAAATGTTGGCCTTCTAGTCCACATAACATTTTTCCTTTGTGGCTTGTATATAGGTGCAGTTTTGGTTTGATATTTCCCAAATATTGGCACATTCAATTTGCCACTTTCTTTTTGCTCAAAAGTATAATATCCAATGCCTCTTTTATTTATTTGAGCAGTCATGTTCAGAAACATCTTCACATTTTCTCCGGGATTAGAGAACTTTGCTAATGATTCATTTAATGATTCGTTCTCCTTTTTTAATTTTTCTATCTCTTTCAACAATGATTCATTTTCTTCTTTCAGTTTTGTTGATTTTTCAGCTAGTTTTCCATTTTCAATAATAACGAAGTTACATTTTGTCTCTTTAACGATAACTTGTTTCCTAGCTTTTTGATTTCCTCATATAATGAATCATAAGCAATTTGTAGTTCTTCTAACTCAGCACATTTGAGGCATTCTTGAAAAGAAGAATAATTTGATTGAGAATAGCAAGGTTTGGAAGTTACCTCTTCATTTCTCGTGCATTTTGTTGAGATGGTTTGTTCTTCCAAAACTTCAGTTGTGTTTAAACAAAACAAGTCTTCTTCTTGTTCGATCCGTGCCATGCAGCATATTCTTGCGCAGTTTGCTGCATCGTAATCGTCAGTTGAAGAGCTGCTTGTTGATGAAGTCTCTTCATTGACGTACATGCCTCTTCCCTTTGGCTTTTGGTATTTTGTGCCTTCATGTCCTTCCTTCCTCTCTTGATACTCTTCCGGCGTAGGACATTAAACTTGTATGTGTCCTATCCCGCCGCATTTGTAGCACTTCGTTGGCTCCTTCTTCTTCTCTCTCCGTGTTCTTTCTTTGAAGTCCTTGAAGTTCCTTTCTTTTCTCACAAATTTTCGGAATTTACGAGTGAGAAGTGCAATATCTTCATTATCATTATGAGACGAGGAGGTAGACTCTTCTGAGTTGTGTGCCGCTTTTAACGCAATGATTTTCTTCCCTTTGTGATTGTCTTCGTTTCTTCTCTTAATTAGATCATGTGACATTAATGAGCTAATTAGATCTTCTAGCTTTAGTGTATTTAGGTCTTTGGCTTCTTCAATTGCCGTAATCTTTGGAGTCCAAGATTCCGGTAGAGCTCTTAGTATCTTCATAACCTGTTCGGATTCAGAGATAGCCTTTCCAAGACCTTTCAAAGAGTTAGTAATCTTAGAAAATCTAGCAAACATTTCAGAAATATTTTCTGTTTCTAGCATTCTAAAGCTTTCCAATTCTCCTATCAAAATATTTCTCCTAGTCCCTTGGACTTGGGAGGTTCCTTCATAAATAGATGTTAGAGTATCCCATATTTTTTTAGTGGTTAGACAAGAAGATACTCTATCATACTCAGAAGCTGTAAGAGCACAAAATAGTGAGTTCATAGCCTTAGCATTGCTCTTTACAGTTCTTACTTCCTCTTCGGTCCACTTGGAAGCTCTTTCATCTATAGGCAATGTTACACCATCTTGGATTGCAATCCAAGAATCCATGTCGGTAGCCATGATGAGTTGCTTCATACGAAGCTTCCAATAACCGAAATTGTTCCCATCAAACAATGGTGGCCTAGTAAATGATTGGCCCTCTGCAAAAGCGGGAACGGAGGTAGATTGGGATGCCATATGATTGGATCTCTTTGATTCAACTCAAAGACCTGCTTTGATACCACTTGTTGGTCCCGAGTTGATGGCAATTACCCAAGAGGGGAGGGGTGAATTGGGTATTTAAAAATTTATAACTTAAACAGAAACTTTACCTCGGATTAATCTAGTCCCCTTAATGAAGAAACGAAATGGAAAGTAATATAATGTAGAGAGCAGAAATATAAATCAAGCACAAAAGATTTTTATAGTGGTTCGGGCAACCTCCCTACTCCACTCTTCCAAGCTCACACTCCTTGTGACTTGGGTTCCACTATTGTATTCTTCAAATACAATTAGAGCCACTGCTCTCTTATAGATTCCAGCTCTAGGGGGCATAAACAACACACTACACAAGTAGGTGATGAGTCTCACTCCAATCACACACTACTTTGCATACACTTGATCTTAGCTACCCAAGCTAAATCAAGCTTAATACAGTTAAATGAAATAACAAAAGAAGTCTACACTTTACAGATGTGTAGAAGCGATTTGGCGCAGAGAAGAACTTGTAATATAGGCTTTGAAGATTCAGAGATTGAGCTCTAGCAGTTTGAAGCAGAGTTCTTCTTCTTTGAATGGCTTGATCTCTTTAGAGCTCTTGAATATAGGAGTTAAGCACACTTAATGATTCTCAGCTACTTCCCTCGTCCACAATGAATGCCTTTTATAACTGTGGAGGGAATCCGAACGTTTGAAGGTAGGTGGCGCGCATTAAATGCGCCAACTTTCGAAAATTATCCGACCGTTGCGACCCGAGTCGCATGCGGAGTCGACTTCGGATGCGACTTCGCCCAAGTCGCAGATGGAGTCGACTTCGGGTGCGACTTCGCCTCTCCGTCGCAACTTCAAGTTCCAGGTCGGGTCGACTTGGGTATCGACTTGACCCAAGTCGCAGGTGAAGTCGACTTCGGGTGCGACTTCACCTCTTCAGGTTCCAAGTCTGAGTCTTGAGTCGACTTTGACTTCAGACTTCAACTCAAGTCGATCATGGAGTCGACTTGGGTTGCGACTCGACTTGATCTTTGCAAAATATGCTTTGATCCTCATTGATTTTCATGACTTGATTATTTCTTCATCTTGGAGCATGCTTGAATCTTTGCCTTGAACTTGAGAGACTTAAGTTGATCTTGCACCTTTGATTTGGTTTTGAGAATACTCAAGTTGATTCTTGGAATGAGCTGAAAACTCCATCTTTGAGCTTTGATAGCATCAAGTCGAACTTGGGGTCGACTTCGTCCGCGACTTCGCCCAAGTCGCAACTGGAGTCCACTTCGTTTGCGACTTCGGCATTCTTCCATCCCAAATTCAGCTCTGGAGTGATTTTCCCGACTGAAGTCGATGCTGGAGTCGACTTCGTTTGCGACTTGGCTTCCCAAGTCGCAAGTGGAGTCCACTTGGCCTGCGACTTCACTTGTTCTTCTCCCATTTTCAACTCTGGACAGTTTTGGCTTCTTGAAGTCGATCTTGGGGTCGATTTGGAGAACGACTTGGCCTTCCATGCTTTATTTTCTTCAAATGTATATGCCTTAAACATTTCCACAAACATGTTAGTAGCCAAGACTTACTCAAATTGATTTGTTAATCATCAAAACATAGATTTAACTTGTTTTCCACATATTTCCAACACCAAGCTCACACTCCCTTGTGACTTGGATTCCACTATGTATTCCGCGAATACAACTAGAGTCTCCGCTCTCTTCTAGATTCTAGCTCTAGGGGGCGTATACAACAAATAGCACAAGTAGGTGACGAGTTCCACTCCAATCACAACTCTACTTTGCTATAGCTTGGTTTGAAACACTAAAATCAAACCAAGCACCAAATAATAAGATGAAATAAAAGAAATCTACACTTTACAGATTTGTGTAGCAAGTTTCAGCCCGAGGAAGAATCTGTAGAAGCAACGAATCATATTGCGTTGAAGCAAACAGCAACTTTGAAGATCGTTCTTCCTTTGAAAGTATCTAGATTACTGAATTGTAGAAGAAAGTGAGATAAAACTCTTAGTAGCACTTCTTTCCTCTTTTTCAGCTCTTACTTGTGTGTATCCACGTTTGCTCGAGTATCTATATATAGAGGGAGAATTTTTTTTTTGATGAAGAGGAGGGAGAATTTTGAACGTTATAGAGTTGGTTGGCGCGTAATAAATGTTCCAATGTTCAAAAATTCGAACGTTACGTCTCCAAGTCGCAGGTGGAGTCGACTTCGTGTGAGACTTCACCCAAGTCGCATGTTGGAGTCGACTTCGTGTGCGACTTCAGCTATTCTTCAGTTTCCAAGTCTGTCCTCTAGGTCGACTTGGTCTGAGACTTGGCTTCAAGTCGATTTTGGAGTCGACTTCGGGTGCGACTTGGCTTCTTTCTTTTGCCAACTCAGTTTGATCTTTGTTGAAGTGTCTCTTGCTTGCTTAACTTCTTCTTCTTTTATCTTTCAATACTTGGAACTTATTTGTACAAAATTTCTTTAGCTTTAAATCTAGAGAACTTGAAAAACTCGAATCTTGTATGAACAAATCCAATTTTGATTTAGAATGGTTGAATCCATGTGTCTTACTTGCTTTAAACTTGGATTAGTCTTCATATATTAAAGTTGAAAAATTTAGGTTGACTTCATCCTTAATTTGACTCAAGTTTATCTTGAAGTCGGCTTGTCCTTCGACTTGATCTTGAAGATATGCCCTACCAAGTTGAAGTTGATGCTGGAGTCGACTTTGCCTGCGACTTCACCCAAGTCGCATGTGGAGTCGACTTCGGTTGCGACTTCAGAATCTCGGCAATCCAATTTCAACGCTGGAAGGAAATTGCATCTTGAAGTCGATACTGGAGTCGACTTCATCTGCGACTTCACCCAAGTCGCAAGTGGAGTCGACTTCATCTGCGACTTCGGTATGTCCAAGTCCTCAATTTCAACGTTGTACTAAAATGAACACTTGAAGTCGCTGCTGGAGTCGACTTGGAGATCGACTTGGCCTAAGTCGATATCTGAGTCGACTTGGAGATCAACTTGATCTGTCATACTTTGCATATTTCATTTTTAAAACCTTAAACACTGCACAATACATATTAGTAGCTAAGATTTACTCAAATTGTGTTGTTTAATCATCAAAACACATGGTTTGGGTATTTTCATTCAATTTCAATAATTGTTTCCAACAATCTCCCCCTTTTTGATGATTGACAAAACCAATTTGAGTTTGTACCGTTCAATATGTCATATTCATCATACTTGTTCAAACATTCAATAATTTCCAAATATATCATCAGTGATCAGAGCAAGACATAATCAGAGCATAAAATAGAACATAATTCAAACTTTTCATATTAGCATAATTCATACAGATTACAATGCAAAGTAAAAAAGAAACCTATATACAAGCTACCCAACCCAAAAAGAACTTTAAAAAATCTAAATTTAACTCCTAAAACTCAACCTATCCTATCCTATCTCCCCCTTTTTGTCAATCAGGCAAAATAAGAGTCAATTACCAAAGATTTGGTGAATTGAAACTTGGAAATGAGACATGATTTTTGGGTAGGTTTGATGGGTCGAATATGGGCAGAAGAGTAAAAAGATGAAACGGGTACTGGGGTAGGATCTCTGTGAACTGATCTGGTATCAAACGGATCCAGTTCAGGTATTGGCTGATTTCGATGATGCCCGGATGCCAGGTGATAGCGAATGGTTCGAAGCTCCCGATCTATACGATCTTGGCGTGAATGCATATTTATTATCGCATTTTGGACCCCAACAATTTGGCTAGTTAGTCGGTCCTCTAACTACTCAAGGTGAACTCGAATAGCGTTCACCGAAGTGTCCCATGATGGGGGATGTGGTGCAAGATCAGGAATCTGTGAACCGTGAAGTGAGCAGGAGCCGTGTGACACGGGTGAGGCTGGCTTTTCAGGAGCGTCTGTATGTGGAGCAAGTTGCTCACCCTTTGGTGGCAGGGGCTGCTCCCCCTGAGCCTGTGCATCCTCAGCTTCCTCTTGAGCTGGTCTGCCCATTCTTTCTTGTATTTGCTATGCTCTAAATTGCTCCACATTGATTTTCATGCATTGGAGCAGGGCTTTGTTGATGGCATTCGTTGATTTCATAACTTCAAACGGTTCACCGTCAATGTCAACCCCATAGAATTCCAGGATCCTTGTGATCCATGTCCCATATGGAAGAACCCCTCGTGGGTTGTCCTTCCTCGAGGCTAGTGCTTCCAGAAATAGTCGCGGTATGCTAACCTTGACTTTATTCGCGACTTTCCAAAGAATTCCCGCCTCCTGCGGGTTCAGCTGGTTTCTTCCACCACCCTTTGGATAGATGTAGTGGGCGATGAGTAGCCTAAGGACCCTTAGCTTTGGGGATAGGTCCATGTAGTGCAGGAATTTAACTCCTGGATGATACTTGTTGCTCCGTGTTAGTTGATTATACATCTGATCCAGGGTTAGATCCTCAAGAAGCTGCCCTTCTTCGTACAGTACACGTAGGATTCTTCCTACTTTCATCAGTACATTTCCTAGACTTGCTGTTCCCATAGTTCCTAAGAACATTTCCACTCCTTTCACATATGTGTTAAAGGAGTTATCATCCCATAAGTAGTAGAATATCCTAGTCAGGTCGGGATATACTCTGTCGTCTGCTTTCAACAAACTAGTCCAGCCTTGGAAATCTAACAATTCTTCAATTCCAAATTCATAATCGCTCAAGAACTTGAAGTCTATAATTTTCAGAATGAATACCTTCCGTTCATAGAACGATTTGTAGAATCGGCTGTGCTGCAATTCAGTCTTGAAATATGTCGTAGGCATCTTCAAGACTGGACCTTTGGTAGCAGGAGCCCCTCTTCTCCTATCTCCTGTATCAGTACTTCTAGTTTGATTTTCGGACCCTTGAGCTCCTGTTGTAGATGGAGTAGCAGTCTAGAACCGAACCCGTCGACTTGTGGAAGTTGATGGTTCCTCCCGAGTTCGTTTCGCAGGAGTCCATTGTCTCCTGGGAATGTCCTCCTCAGTTTGGGAGTCTGTTTGTCTGGGTATGGGCCTTAGTGATGGCTTCGACACAGCTAGTTTAGGCAGTCGAGATTTAGGAGCCATTTGAGATGGATTTTGGGAAATGAGATTTTCAAATAGGGCTTAAGAGAGGAATAGAGAGATCAGTGGAGAGAACAGAGAGGGATAAATGGATTGAGAGAGAGAGAGAGAGTTGTGAAAGGGAATCCGAGAGAGAGAGAGAGAGAGAGAGAGAAAGAGCCGGAGAAGAAAGGAAAGCCAGAGAAATGCCAGAGATAAGAAAACGAGATGGAAGGAGAAAATGAGGGAGAGAAGGCTGCCGGCGTGAGAAGAAATGAGAGAAGAGAGAAGAAAGAAAGAAGAAAAAGGAAGGCGGAAGTCCGACGGTCGCGCGCGCGAAGTCGACTTTGCCCTAGGCGAAGTCGACTTCACCCTAGCGGAGTCGACTTCATTATGCCCAAGTCGACTTCACGACTTGGTGGCTTCGGAGTCGACTTCCCTATCGACTTGAACTTTTCAGGTTTGATTGTCCTGTCTAATTGTTCCTAATTTAATTCAATCATCCCCATTTCATTTCTAATTTTGTAAAATGATTCCTTTGCTAAAGGCTTGGTAAATATATCAGCAATTTGATCCTCAGTTTTCACATATTCCAAACAAATATCATGATTTTCAACATGTTCACGGATGAAATGATGTCTTACATTTATATGTTTAGTTCTAGAGTGTAATACTGGATTTTTAGTTAAATATATTGCACTCGTATTATCACATTTAATTGGAATATTATAATAATCAATCTCATAATCTTTTAATTGTTGTTTCATCCAAAGTAGTTGGGCACAACAGCTCCCGACGGCTATATATTTAGCTTCCACCGTAGATAGAGCAACACTAGTTTGTTTCCTTGAATACCATGAAACCAACATGTTTCCAAGGAATTGACATGTTCCACTAGTACTTTTTCTATCTACTTTGTAACCTGCAAAATCCGCATCCGAGTAGCCGATTAAATCAAACGTTGAACCCTTTGTATACCATAGTCCAAGATTAGTGGTATTTATCAAATATTTAAAAATTCTTTTTACAGCCAATAAATGTGATTCTTTAGGACATGCTTGGAATCTAAAACACATACATACGCTGAAAAGAATATCCGGTCTAGAAGCAGTTAAATACAACAATGATCCTATCATACTTCTATAAAGCTTTTGATCGATACATTTACCGTTTTCGTCCGTGTCGATCTTGATTGTTGAACTCATTGGAATATTTGCTCCTTTGCTAGTTTGCATTCCAAATTTGTTTAGCATTTCTTTGATGTACTTGGACTGATTTATGAATATTCCTTCTGCTTGTGCTTGATTTGCAGTCCAAGGAAGAAATTTAATTCTCCCATCATGCTCATTTCAAATTCGCTCTGCATAATCTTAGAAAATTCTTGGCACAGAGTTTCATCAGTAGCACCAAATATTATATCATCTACATTAAAATATTTTTACTTTTATACTTGATGAATAAAGTAGTATCAACTTTTCCTCTTTGAAATTCATGATCAATCAAAAATCTATTTGACCTTTCATACCAAGCTCGTGGGGCTTGTTTTAGTCCATATAATGCTTTGGTCAGCTTATAAACATATTTTGATTGATCCTTTTCTTCAAATCCTGGGGGTTGTTCAACATATACTTCTTCATTCAAGTACCCATTCAAAAATGCGCTTTTCACATCCATTTGAAACAATTTGAAATTCATGTGAGAAGCAAATGCTAGTAAAATACGTATGGCTTCTAATCTAGCCACAGGTGCATATGATTCTTCAAAATCAATCCCTTCTTCCTAGGAATATCCTTTGGCTACTAGTCTAGCTTTGTTTCTTATTACAAGTCCGCTTTCATCCAATTTGTTCCTAAATACCCATTTGGTACCAATAATGGTATAATCATTTGGTACCAATAATGGTATAATCATTTGGTCTAGGAACTAAATGACATACATTATTTCTTTCAAATTGATTTAGCTCTTCTTGCATTGCAATAACCCAGTTTTCATCATTAAGAGCTTGTTCAATAGTAGTTGGTTCAATTTTTGACACAAATGCATATTGTCCACAAATATTTTGTTTTGATCTCCTAGTTTTTACTCCTTTATAAATATTTCCAATGACTTGCTCAAATGGATGGGAATTTTTGAATTTCAAATCAATTGGAGGTTTATAGGAGTCATTACCTTTACTTACCTCTTCCTCCATGGGGTTTTCTTGCTTGAGCTCGGTTTTCTTTTGTTGTTCTTGTTGTTTTGCTTGTGTATCATCTGCATCACTTAGTTCATCCTCCTTTCTCGGAGTTTGGTTAAATTCATCAAAAACAACATGTATTGATTCTTCTACTATTTGATTTCTTTTGTTGAAAATCCTATATGCTTTGCTATTTGATGAATAACCTAAGAAAATATCTTCATCACTTTTGGCATCTAATTTTTTCAAATTTGTTTTCCATTATTTAACACATAACAAGTACATCCAAAAGTATGGAAATATGATATGTTTGGTTTTCTGCCTTTCCAAAGTTCATATGGGATCTTTTTCAATATTGCTCTAATGGTAACTCGGTTTAATAAATGACAAGCTGTACTTACAGCTTCACCCCAAAATTTTTTGGACAATTTACTTTCATTTAGCATGGTTCTAGCCATTTCTTGTATTGTCCGGTTTTTTCTTTCAACAACTCTGTTTTGTTGAGGAGTTCTTGGTGCAGAAAATGTATGGTGAATTCCTTTTTCATTGCAAAATCCTATGAATCGATTATTTTCAAATTCACCACCATGATCACTTCTAATGGAAATGATTGAACTTTGTTTTTCATTTTGCACCAAATTTGAAAACGTGACAAACATAGAAAATGCTTCATCTTTGCTAACTAAGAGTATAATCCAAGTAAATCTTGAAAAATCATCAACAATTACATACACGTACTTTTTCCCACCAAGAGTTAAAATGTCTGATGGCCCATAAAGATCCATATGTAACAACTCAAGTGGTCTAGTTGTTAAAATTTCCTTTTTGATGGAAAATGGCATTTTGGGTTGTTTAGATAGTTGACAAGCTTTACAAATCTTATCCTTGTCATATTTGAGCTTTGGTAACCCTTGTACTAGATTTTTTTCACAATGTTTTAATATTTGACATATTTATATGTCCAAGTCTTGTATGCCATATCCATGGATCATTTTCTATGGCTATTAGACATTTCCCTTCTAGTTCATCAAGGCAAACTAAATATACATTTTCATGTCTTTTGCCACTAAATACTATGTGTTCATCATAAAAAATATTACATATAGAGGATTCAAATACAACTTTATATCCTTTATCACATAATTGACTAATACTCATTAGGTTGTGTTTGAGTCCTTCAACAAATAGTACATCTTCTATACATGCATTTGAAATACCATAAACATTTCTTTTACCTTTTATTTTACCTTTTTCATTATTTCTGAAAGCTACTGTTCCTTCATTGCATGGGTTGATCTTATGGAACAGTCCTTTTTCTCCTGTCATATGTCTTGAGCAACCACTATCCATAAACCATATGTTATTGGCCTTAGCTTTAAGACAAACCTGCAAAAATTAAGTCAAGTGGAGCTCATCCTTTTGGTACCCATTTTATGGGTCCATTTGGGTTAGTTATCCTTCAGAGTCTATGTTGGTCTACCTTTAAAGCCAAAAATCCAATGTTTTTCGGCATCCAAACCAATTTCGCACCAAGGTTTTGCAATTTTCTCAATTTGCATTGATAAACCTTGTGTCCTAACTTGTTGCAAAAATTACAAGCTCCCGGAAGTCTAGAAATAGGAAGCCATTTGGTAATTTATTCCTCGGTTGGTCTTTTGGTCCAAACTACTTGATTTATCTTAGGTTTAGTATAAATGGGTTTGGCGTTGTTTCTTGGAGCATTAGATTTCTCTTGCTCAAATGTATTATACCCAAGTCCTTTCTTGCAAGTTTGGGTTGTCATTTTTAAGAATATTTTCACATTTTCTCCTAGATTAGAAAACTTGACAAGCGATTCATTTAATGATTCATTTTCCTTTTTGAGTTTCTCTAACTCAACTTCCAAGGTATTCTTTTCACTTTTTAATTTATCTATTTTTTCAGCAAGTTTACCATTCACAATTATTACTTCATCACATTGTCTTTTTTTTATTGTAAACTTGTTTCCTAATTTTTTTATTTTCTTATATAATGAATCTAGGCTTGTTGAAGTTCTTCCAATTCAGCACATTTGAGGCATTCATTTGTAGAAGAAAAAATTGAAAAAGATTTTTGTTTGGAGGTTACCTCTTGATTACTTGTGCAGTTCGTTGAAGTAGCTTGATCCTCCAAGATTTTCGTGGCTGCAAAACATATGTCGGAATTTGTTATGCAACAAATTCTTGCGCAATCTGCTTCACATTCTTCACTTGAAGAGCTACATGTTGTAGATTCCTCTTCATTTACGTACATGCCTCTTTCTTTGTTTCTTTGAAATTTTCTGTTGTCGCCTCGATCTTTTCTTTGCTCCTTTGCTTTATTTTCTTCGGGCGTTGGGCATTGGGCTTGCATGTGCCCCGAACCACCACACCGGTAACATTTTGTTGATTCTTTCTTTTTCTCTTTAGAATTTCTTTCTTTAAAGTTTCTAAAATTTCTACCTTTCCTTACAAATTTTCTGAACCGTTTTGTAAGTAAGGCAATTTCATCGTCGTTTTGAGATGATGAGGTGGTGTCATCCGAGTCTCGTGCAGCTTTCAAGGCGATGACTCTTTTGCCTTTGTGGTGATCCTCGTTTCTTTTCTTGATTAGCTCATGTGACATCAGCGAGCTAATAAGATCTTCCAATTTCAATGTGTTTAGGTCCTTAGCTTCTTCTATTGCCATGATTTTTGGAGTCCATGATTCGGGTAGTGCCCTCAGAATCTTCATGACCTGCTCAGATTCAGAAATTGCTTTTCCTAGCCCTTTCAAGGCGTTAGTAATCTTGAAAAATCTAGCAAACACTTCAGAAATATTTTCTGTTTCTAACATTCTAAAGTTTTCCAATTCTTCAATCAAAATATTTCTCCTTGTCCCTTGGACTTGAGAAGTTCCTTCATAGATAGATGTTTGTGTATCCCATATCTCTTTGGCAGTTAAACAAGAGGATACTCTATCATATTCGGAAGCCGTAAGAGCACAAAATAATGAATTCATAGCCTTGGCGTTGCTCTTTATAATTTTCACTTCCTCATCGGACCATTTGGAAGCTCTTTCATCAATAGGCAAAGTCACACCGTCTTGGATTGCAATTCAAGAGTCCATATCTATAGCCATGATGAGTTGTTTCATACGTAGCTTCCAATATCCAAAATTGTTCCCATCAAACAATGGTGGCCTAGTAAAGGATTGACCTTCAGCAAATGCGGGAACGGAAGTGGATTGGGATGCCATATCAAAAAGATCTCTTTGGTAAAACTCAAAGACCTACTCTGATACCACTTGTTGATCCCGAGTTTATGGCAATTACCCAAGAGAAGAGGGGTGAATTGGGTATTTAAAATTTTAAAACTTTAATTAGAGATTTTACCCCAGTTTAGTTTAAACCCCTTTAATGAAACAAATAGAAAGCAATAAGATAATGAAAGCGAAAATGAAAAACAGTAGACAAGATTTATAGTGGTTCGGGCAACCTTTCCCTACTCCACTCTTCCAAGCTCACACTCCCTTGTGACTTGGATTCCACTATGCATTCCGCGAATACAACTAGAGTCTTCGCTCTCTTCTAGATTCTAGCTCTAGGGGGCGTATACAACAAATAGCACAAGTAGGTGACGAGTTCCACTCCAATCACAACTCTACTTTGCTATAGCTTGGTTTGAAACACTAAAATCAAACCAAGCACCAAATAATAAGATGAAATAAAAGAAATCTACACTTTACAGATTTGTGTAGCAAGTTTCAGCCCGAGGAAGAATCTGTAGAAGCAACGAATCGTATTGCGTTGAAACAAACAGCAACTTTGAAGATCATTCTTCCTTTGAAAGTATCTAATTCACTCAATTGTAGAAGAAAGTGAGATAAAACTCTTAGTAGCACTTCTTTCCTCTTTTTCAGCTCTTACTTGTGTGTATCCATGTTTGCTTGAGTGTCTATATATAGAGGAGGGAGAATTTTGAACGTTATAGAGTTGGTTGGCGCGTAATAAATGTTTCAACATTAAAAAATTCGAACGTTACATCTCCAAGTCGCAGGTGGAGTCGACTTCGTGTGCGACTTCAGTTGTTCTTCAGTTTCCAAGTCTGTCCTCTGGGTCGACTTGGTCTGAGACTTGGCTTCAAGTCGATCTTGGAGTCGACTTCGGGTGCGACTTGGCTTCTTTCTTTTGCCAACTCAGTTTGATCTTTGTTGAAGTGTCTCTTGCTTGCTTAACTTCTTCTTCTTTTGTCTTTCAATACTTGGAACTTATTTGTACAAAATTTCTTTAGCTTTAAATCTAGAGAACTTGAAAAACTCGAATCTTGTATGAACAAATCCAATTTTGATTTAGAATGGTTGAATCCATGTGTCTTGCTTGCTTTAAACTTGGATTAGTCTTCATATATTCAAGTTGAAAAATTTAGGTTGACTTCATCCTTAATTTGACTCAAGTTTATCTTGAAGTCGGCTTGTCCTTCGACTTGATCTTGAAGATCTGCCCTGCCAAGTTGAAGTTGATGCTGGAGTCGACTTTGCCTGCGACTTCACCCAAGTCGCATGTGGAGTCGACTTCTTCTGCGACTTCAGTATGTCCAAGTCCTCAATTTCAACGCTGTCCTAAAATCAACACTACAAGTCGCTGCTGGAATCGACTTGGAGATCGACTTGGCCTAAGTCGATATCTGAGTCGACTTGGAGATCAACTTGATCTGTCATACTTTGCATATTTCATTTTTATAACCTTAAACACTGTACAATACATATTAGAAGCTAAGATTTACTCAAATTGTGTTGTTTAATCATCAAAACACATGGTTTGGGTATTTTTATTCAATTTCAATAATTGTTTCCAACATTACTACTACTATCATTATTACTAGATAGACTGATTTCAAGTAACTTCTTTCATTTGTAATATCTTGACACTTGATAGGAAATTGATTCCATTTATTGAATTTAAATCATTTGTTCAATTAGGAGACCAAATTTCATCTAAATCAAAAATGTACGTGGGCTACATTTACTGGAATATATATATATATATATTTATGTGTAAATTTGAAAAAATACTTAGATCCATTTACATGTGTTGAAATATAATAATATTTTATAAAAAAAATTTATTCATATACTAATGTTGTTTTAGATGGTTTAGATGTTGAAAATACAATTTTAATTAATACTTAGCATTGAACCATTTGATTATATTGATTTTATATATTTATGGATGAGGTCATGCATAGTGATACTAGACAAATGAAAGAGGAAGTAAGCTGGCTCCCCTTCTATGTAATCGATTTGCATAGAAGTGATTTGATGTAACTTCATCTATTTTTAACATGTTGGTGATTGATGCAAAATCCAATTCATTCCTTATATTAACATCATTTGTTTATGAGACCAAGTTTTATCCAAATCAAATATATGCATTAGCTATATTTGCTCAAAAATAGATATATTCATATGTAAATTAAGATACATGATTGGATCCATTCACATATGTATTAGAATATAATAATAAATTATAGAATCATTATCTAATAGTGATGATATTTTAAATGATTTAGATGTTGAAAATACTACTTAAAAATAAATATTTATTAAATTATTTTATTATATTAATTTTACACATTTACAAATGGGGCCATATACCATAATACTAAACAGATGAAAGGATTTTCCTAATAATATAAATGATGTTAAATATAACAAATGAAATGAATTTTTCATCAACTAGTAAGATATTAAAAATGAATGGGCTACATAAAGAGGAGTTTAATAGAAGCGGAGCCCTTATATAATTATATAAATGATACAAAATACAATAGATATAGTGAATTTTTTAGTAAATATTAAAATATTAAAAAAATGAAAAGGATCTCATAGAAGAAGAGTTTCATAATAGCAAAGCCCAATATTATAATAGGATCTAGCCTCAAATGCAATGAAATTGTAGAAGAATTTTCTTCAAATGTAATGGATTGGAATGGACTTCTACAATGGAGAATGGAAAATAAGAAAACAAACAACAAAGTTTTCAAAATAATAGCCAAAAAATTTGTCAGGTGGTGACTTGAGGTTCAAGTAACTCTTTGCACTAGAATTTGTTATGCAAGTCTAACCATGTTAGACTTTATAACATAAGCCTATTTATATTATATCAGGTGTAATGCACATCCACATAGTTTAAATTATGCAGCTCATGCCATCAATTTTTTGCACATGTATTTGTGCCCCTTTTGGGTTATAAATAGAGGGCTTGTTCTTAAGAGAAGAGTGTGAATTTTTTCTAAAGCTATCTTATATGTTCCTTTGTGAAGTTTAATCTTTCTGAAAGTTTTTTTGTAGAGAGTATTGGATTTAAGGGTTTTTTCTTTTGAGAGTTCTTTATCTTTTATAATTTCTTTCAAATAATGAATTTTCTCCTTCTTTGCCCGTGATTTTTTCCTTCACATTGAAAGATTTTTCATGTGAATATGTGTCTACTTTATTTCTCTCTTATTTTTCTACACTACTTTGTTGTTTGTAGGATTATTTTCTAAGAAACTAGTATAAGAGCCCATTGTTCTTTTTTAGGAATTAAAATGACTACAACAATGTTCGAGATAGAGAAGTTGAACCATAAAATCAATTTTAGTTTATGGAAAATCAAAATGAAAGCCATCTTGACTCAAACTGAGTGGTAAAAAGCCGTTTTGGAAAAAGACAAATGTTAGCCACTTTGATCAACGAGTGCAAAGATGAGATAGATATTAAACCCCTATAAGCAATTTAGCGAAGTCTTTCAAATGAATTTCTACATGAGGTGACAAAGGAAACAACAACATAAGTCGTATGTGATAGATTGGAGACACTATATTTAGGAAAAAAACATTACTATCTAGCTTTTGTTAAAATAACTCTTGTTAACACTTTTGACGATAGAAGGTAGACATATTGAATCACATCTTGATGAATTCAATTTTATTATTGTTGAGTTACAAAATATTAGCATACAATTGATGATGAAAATCAAGCCTTGTTATCGTTATGCTCTTTATCTTTCTCTCATAAGCACTTTAAAGAAACATTTTTTTATGGAAATGGCATAATTTTGTTAGTGCCATTAAGATAGCCTTGATCTCAAGAGAATAAATTAAAAAAGAATTATATGATAAACCTAATAGTAATTAAGTTGAAATATTAATTGCTAGAAAGAGATTAAAGGAAAGAAATTTCAATAATAATAGATTTTGATCCAAATCAAAGTCTATAAGCACCTTTTTCTTGCAATTATTGTCATAAACTATGACACGTCAAAGCAAACTATTATAAGTTGAAAAAATTACAAAGAGAAAATCAAACAAATCAGAAAAGAATGAAATTTTTTGAAGCTAGTATAGTTACAAATCAGGGTAATGATAATATTTTCTTGTAACGATGATGAGTCTAAAACTACTTATGAGTGAATTTTGAATTCTGTTGTTCTTATCATATGTCTTCTAATAAAGATTATTTTTCTATATATGAGTATTTTAATTGAGTAGTTGTATTAATGAGAAATGATGTTGTTTGTAAAATAGTTAGAATAGGAACAATCAAAACTAGAATGTGTGATGGTATTGTGAGAACATTAACTGATGTCAAGTATATTCTTTATTTAACGAAGAACATGATTTAAAATGGAATTTAAAATGCAAATATGAAATTTTAAAAAGTTTAAAATGCGAATTCCCCTCAAAATGAAGATAGAAGTGGGTTCCCTAGAGGGTGTTCCAAAGGGCAACCACTAGTTAATGATTTTATTTTCTATTAATCCTCTCTTGGCAACCACTTTACAAATAATTAATCTCCTCTCTATGACCACTAGAAAAAGGATTTTATTTTCTCTCTATTGGGGCAAAATATAAAAAAGAGAGAATTAAGTAAAGTGGAAAAAGTAAAATTAAAATAAAGTTTCACTTCAGGCATGTTACGACGTTGCTTTCCATATGGAAATTTCGCTACCCTATTTACTGCTTAGGGTAATTTTATAGTTGCCCCCAAAATATAAAAAGTGAAACCTGAACTAGAATAAAAAAATAGCACCTTTTCTAAGCACACGAACACTTGAAGATAAAATTTTTTATTGAATGGAGAAAATTTTAAAAATATATGTCAACTTTGCAAATCAATAAGTAGGACACACAGTATCTGAATTAAGATAGAAATAATTGATGTCTTAATCAATACACTACAAGATGGGAAGAGAGGAGTGCGAATGAATTAACTTGCCAAATGTGATCTCTGTATATAGATTTAGAAAAATATCGCATTAATAAATTGTTGCATCTATTGAATTTATGTCACATCATCCCATCTCTTCAATTGCATCCAGTTAAATTGGTTATGTCCTTTCAGTCATCCTTTTGAATTTTGAAATCCCAGGACTCCATAATCACTGCCAATGTCTCTACCATCTTTGTTAAATTATTTTTTATTGTTTATCTATGACATAATATTGTATTTATTATAATTTTGAAAATCCCAACATTCCCCCACCATTTTTAAAATTTAAATCAACTCCATTCAACTAAGAAAATCTTACATATAAATAAAGGTGTCAGGTAGATTTGAACCTTTACTTAGTAAGAATACATCAAGATTTATTGATATGTATAGTAGTCAAGGTTTTGAACTATTGGCCTTGTATGATAAATCTAATAACTCAAATATAAGATTTTAATATACATCAAGTATTCTAAAAGGTGACACGTTATGGCCATGTGTTGATATTCTAGTTTCATGAGCACCAACACTCTGCAAACAAAAGAGGCTCACTTCCAGCACTCATATAGATGGATTTATTTAGAGTAACTTATAACTAAATACTGCAACACAATAATTTTAGATCCATTAAGAGAATAAAATACTCAACCTCATAAATACGTTACAGGATCCAAGTACTATCTGAGAGATGCAAAAATATAGATATAATCAATGCTTGCAAGTTACAAAATTAACTTACTTTTCTCATTAAACTCTTATGCTTGGTCTATAAGAATAGATGAGTTTTAGTTATCTGTAGATGAATTTTAGTTATTGCAATTTATATATATGGATTTCAGTCTCATTCCTCTTGATATTTTTCAGATCACTTCCTTAGTAAGGCCTTTTGTAAGAGGGTCTGCTAAGTTTTCACTTAATCTTACAAAATTAATATTAACCACTCTATATTGGAGTAACTACTTTACATAATTATGTCTCAATGCAATATGTTGTGACTTACCATTGTAAGTTTTATTGTATGCTCTAGACAAGGTTGTTTCGCTGTCACAATATAAATAAATGGAAGGCATTGGCTTAGGCCAAATGAGAATTTCAAGTTGCAAATTTTTATGCCACTCTGCCTCTTTTCTTGCTGCAGCCAAAGCAAGGAACTTAGATTCTATGGTCGTTGATTAACGATATGTTCAATCTCATTAGTGTGATTAAGGATTGACTTATCATTAGTCATAGTATAATTAAGGAAATTACTTACGAGAAACCATTTGACGCTTGCATAATCAGTATTGTATTTGTGCTGAACGAGTCCCAAATTTCTTTAGTCATATTTGCATACTGGTACACTTTGAACAATAAGCCAGACAGTGCTTCAATGATGTGTAATTTTTAAATATAATTGTCCATATCCCACTTCGTTCTTCAGTGTTGATCTTACAATGTTTCATCTTCTTTTTCTTCAGGTCTCAGCATGTTGAGGATGTAAATAACTCCAATTTGAGTTCAGAAAAGATGAAGTTGCTATTTCCATCTTTTGAAATTGATACCAACACTATAGTCCAATCATAGAATATCAAGCTTTGTAGGTAGAATAGATGATTAGGGGATCATTTCTAAATAATAGAAAAAGGACAAGACCGGGAAAAATTACCTTAAGATTCTTGGGACAAAATATAAAAAAGAGAGAATTAAGGAAAATGGAAAAAGTAAAATTAAAATTAAGTTTCACTTCAAGCATATTACAAAGTAATTTTTCTTAAAGCAATTTTGCTACCCTATTTGCTGCTTAGGATAATTTTGCAATTGCCCCTAGGATACAAAAAATAGAACCTTAACTAGAATAAGAAGCAATACCTTTTTTTCGCACACGAACACTTGAAACAGAATTTTTTGTTGAATAGAGAAATTTTCAAAAATATATATCAACTTTACAAATCAACAAGTAGGATGCACAGTGTCTAAATTAAGACAAAGACAACCAATGTCTTAATCAAGACACTACCAGATGGGAAGAGAAGAGTGTGAATGAATTAACCGTCTGAATTAAGACAGAGACAACCGATGCCTTAATCAAGGCACTACAAGATGGAAAGAGAGGAGTGTGAATGAATTTACTTACCGAATGTGATCGCTGCATCCATTTGAACTAATTTGCAAAATTATGCCAAAAATACAAATGGCAAGATTCGATCCAAGACTCGTTACATCACTTCCAGTGTCTCTAGTTATATTATTCTTTGTTGTTTATCTAAAACAATATTATATTTATTATAATTTTGAAAATCCTTACACTCACAATCCTCTCCCATAACCATTAGATAAAAATAATTTTATTTTGGTAAGGTTAATCGTGAGAATAAGAGTTTCTATTGGCTTTTAGAATATTCAATTTCCAGAAGAGACTTAAGGCCTTATGGAAATATCGACGATAATCGTATCTCAACGTCCTTCAAGGCCTTTTGGTATGGTGGATTCTACTCATGATGTTTGAGGACATGCACAAGGGAAATTTGGTAAATTAGGGCTCCATGGTGGTAGGCTATATCAGGAACTAGTAGGGAGCAATATTGTTAAAACCCAACCATTTTAGTTTTTGGTTCAGGTTCAACAGGTACAACCGTTGGTTTGAACTATTTTAAACTAGGGGTGGGAATCGGGCGGGTCGGCCCATGACCCGCCTCGCCCCAACCCTATTTTATAACGGGGCGGGGCGAATCAAATTTTTAAGATTTCTTAAAAAGGGCGGGTCGGGGTGGACCTACCGGATCCCGGTCCTCTTATACCTGCTGCCCCGTTTCGACCCGCTGACCTGTAGACCTCTCTCTACCACATATAAGTCTTCAAATCTAAAAAACCCTAAACTTTAGCCTCCCGCAACCCGTAGTCGTTCCCGACTTCCCGCTGCAGTCCCTCCCAAATCCAGTCGCTATTAACATCCCGCAGCCGTTCCCGCCCAAATACCGTCGCCGTCGCAGTTCCCGCAACCATTCCCTCAGCAGAGTCCTGCCCAAACATTCCTGTCACCGTCGACATCCTACAGCAGAGTCCCGCCAAAAGTGTTCTGTGGAATCGATTGCTTAACCCGTAGGTTGTAAACTTGCTATTGATGTTGTAGATGTCTATGTTCTGGGTATGTGTTGTGATTTTCAATTTTTTCTCTACCTCTTAATTTTGGTAACTGAATGATAATGCAAACATTAACGGCAGCTGTAGATATCCTTGTGATTATCAAGACATGAATTCTGTTAGGGATCATTTGGATGTGGTCCGTTTTCCAGATGTCATCCTCTAGGAGATCAAGGTGAGTCTTCTCTTCTCAGAGCCTTCTAACTTGTTTCCATGTCATAAAGTTTCCATTATAGGTCCTGAGATATGCTAGTGCCAAGCTAGTCCATTTTATCGCCATTCTGTGTAAGCTAATCGGTAGCCTTTGCATTCTATCCTAGGTATTCATTCCTCTCTGCTTCTCTATATCGGAGATCTGTTTCTAGGTCTTTGAGCCATTCAAGGTCAATTTCACAGAGCCGATCAAGGGAGCAACTTTTCTTTGCCTTACAAGTGTTTCAGTGCTTTTTGCCACATAATAGGAGCTTGTTGGACTCATTTGATGTCAATTGCATTCCATATATCATATTTTACTGAAATCGTTGGTTGTGGCTCTAATTCCCCTTGAATTCAAAATAGAGAAATGATGCATGAATGCATATGTTTACTAAACTAGATGCGCTTAATTTTGCACTTAATATAGCACATCTCCAGCATTTTCCACTTTTATGTAACCTTTTTCAATTTATTAGTTTTGTCATTAGGTCTAAATAATGTATGTCATTATTAATTATGGTTGAAAGTGTTATTGGTTGAGTTTTTATTTTATTGATTGCATTGCATAAGTGTTATTCAAGTCATGCCTTCTTGAAGATTTCATTACAACACAAAAAGTATTATCAATATTCTTTATACTTTTCAGGTAAAACTGCTCTCCTACTACATACTTAAATAATTTTCATTTTAATTCTAAATATGCTATCATTATTATTTTTGTTGAAGGTAAACAACAAAAGACATGGAATGAGTTCAAACAATTAGTGGTTCAATATTCAAATTGTGAACAAAATTTTGAACGAGGTATGTTTCATTAACTTGTTCTTATATAGGTGAATAAATATTCATGTTTTATTTAAGTATTTATATTTTGCTTTGACTGATTAGTAATAGATTGAAGCATGTAGGAGTTAAATTTAATATAGATTTGTCTTTATACTTGATAGGTTCATAAATTCTTAAAAATTTCTTACTTGACCCATAGTTTTTACCCGACCCGTTGTCCCGATACCGACCCAAATTTTGTCCCGAGACCTAGTAAAAAAAGTAAGGGTCAAACCGACCTTGTCCCGACCCAGATAAAAATAAGGGTCAAACACCTTAACCCATCCCGACCTGCCCTGATTTCCACCCCTATTTTAAACCGTATAATTGTTGTAATATAATTTTTTGATTGAGAATATAATTATGATATAATAATTATACTAGCTAGCTTCTTATTCATTTTAAATTAAAAATATAGTTATAATATTCATAAATGATGTTTACTTAAAAAATATGGAATAATTATGATAAAGGTTTTATGAAATTAATGTACCAAATGAGTGAATAATTAACACATATCTTTTTTTTCGATAAGGATAACAGAAGCCAAGGTATATGATTGTTGTATTGCTTGTTGTGTTGATTGTCAGTTGTGGCGTAATGGAAATCCATGGTAATCTTAGAAATATGAAACCTCTTGCGCTGGCATAAAACTGAGCCGCAATTCACTGGCTATTTCAGTTTGGTCGTCCAGTTGGAATGGTTTCAATGGTTTTTGAAAAATTTATAAACTGTGCATCAACTGGACCGCTCATCTACTGGTTGACAGGCCAACTGGGCCTGGTTTTCAAAACATTTGTAGGGAGAGGATGGCGTGGAGCTTTTCAAGATGATGATTGATATCGACATCCTGCCAAATCAGTCAACTCTTAATGGTGCCTTGTTGGGTTACAGCGAGTTGTCTGCTTTACAATTAAGTATGCAAATCCATAAATTTCTATGCAAATCACCTTTGCATCTTGAACCTACATGGAGAATAGCACTCCTACACATGTATTGCAAATGGGGGGTTTAGAGGATGCTGTTGGTCCCGAGTTAATGGCAAAACCCAAGAGGGGAGGGGTGAATTGGGTTCTTAAAAAATTCTTTGGTAAATTAAAACTTAACCCCTTGAAAGCTTAATCCCCTTTAATTTAAACAGATAGAGAGCAATGAAATAATGAAAGCAATGAAGTAGACAGTAGGCAAGATTTATAGTGGTTCGGGCAACCTTTCCCTACTCCACTCTTCCAAGCTCACACACCGTTGTGACTTGGGTTCCACTATGTATTCCGCGAATACACTTAGAGTCTCCGCTCTCTTCTAGATTCTAGCTCTAGGGGGCATACACATTTAGAGCCTATGCTCTCTTCTAGATTCTAGCTCTAGGGGGCTTATACACTTGATACAAGTAGGTGATGAGTTCAACTCCAATCACAACTCTACTTGCAACGTCTTGGTTTGTTACAACAAACTCAAACCAAGACCAATAACAAAGAGTAATGAAAATAAAGAAGATCTACACTTTATAGAGTTGTGTAGGCAAGATTGAGCTTGAGGAAGAATTTGTAGATGCAACCGGTTGTATGTCGTTGAAGCTACTTGCAACTTGAAGCTCGTTCTTCCTTTGAAAGTGTATAGATCACTCAAATTTAGAGAAAAGCAAATTGGAGCTCTTGTTTGCACTTCTTTTCTCTCTTTAGACAATGTAGTGTCTTTTCCAACGTTTGCTTGAGTGTCTATTTATAGAATGAGAAGATTTGAACGTTATAGAAGTGGTTGGCGCGCAATAAATGTTCCAACGTTCAAAAATTCGAACGTTGCTTCCCCAAGTCGCAGGTGGAGTCGACTTCGTCTGCGACTTGGCTTCCCAAGTCGCAACTGGAGTCGACTTCGTGTGCGACTTCAGTTCCGCATTTCTCAAGTCTGAGTCTGAGTCGACTTGGTTTCAGACTTGACCTCAAGTCGATATTGGAGTCGACTTGGGTTGCGACTTGACTCGTTCTTGTGCCAAAAACATTTTGACCCTTTTCCTTTAGCTTGCTTGGCTTCTTTCTTTGATCATTTTCATTCTGGAATGGCTTCACATATTTGTAGTCTTTGTGAATCTTTGAAGAACTTGTCTTTGATTCACTAGTCTTCATGACTTGAGTTTCTTCATCTTTTGAAAGCTGTGCTTTGGACTTCAGAAACTTAAGTTGTCAGTGAGCTTGTATCCTTGGTTTCTTCATATCTTAAAATACACTTGGGGATTTGCCTTGGACTTGAGAAGCTTAAGTTGATCTTTGAAGTGAGTCTTGAATCTGCATTTTGAACTTTGAAAACCTCAAGTCGATCTTGGGGTCAACTTTGTTTGCGACTTCGGTATTTTTGTGCCCCAAAATCAATTCTGGAGTATTTTTGCCGTCTCAAGTCGATGCTGGAGTCGACTTCGTTTGCGACTTGGCTTCCCAAGTCGCAAGTGGAGTCGATTTGGCTTGCGACTTCACCTGCTCTTCTTCTATTTTTAAAACTGGTCGTGGGGTTCAATTTGGAGTCGAAGATGGAGTCGACTTTGGGATCGACTTCACCCTAGTCGAAGCCCAAGTCGACTTGGAGATCGACTTGGCTATTTCCTTTCCTTAAACCATTCAACATAAACATTAGTATTCACATTATACTCAAATTTAACTTTGTTAATCATCAAAACTCATGCTTTGGTCAAATTTGTTTTGTTTTAAACATTATTTCCAACAATCTCCCCCTTTTTGATGATTGACAAAACTAAAATTGAGTTTGTACCTTTCAAGATAATCACAATCATATAGTTTCCAAAACAGATCATCATAATAGCTTTCGAACAGAGTATAGCAAGCATGAAACACATATTTGAGCATAAACAAGTTTCATAAATCAATCATTTGTACAGATTACAATGTAAAGCAAAAACTGAAACCTAAATACAAACTACCTGACCCAAAATGCTCTAAAGCCCATGCTTGTGATACTCTATTCTATCTATTCTATCTCCCCCTTTTTGTCAATCCTTCAAAAATGGTTCAATTACCAATGATTTGGTGAATTGAAATTGGGAAATGGGATATGCAGATTGAATGGGTTTGATAGGACGAACATGAGCGAATGAATAAAATGAAGAGACTGGAGCGGGAGTCGGATCTCGATGAACTGATCCGGACTCAAATGGATCAAGTTCAGGTATGGGCCGATTTTTGTGTCGCCCTGATGCAAGATGATATCTAATGGTACGCATTTCCCGATCAATTCGATCTTGTCGGGAGTGCATATCATTGATGGCAGTGAGAACCTCGGAGATTAAGCTTGTCATTTTGTCCTCTTGGTGACCCATTTCCTCTCAGATTGCAGATATTTCATCTCTAATGCTCTGTAAGGTGACCTTTTGTGATGGAGGTTGAGGTGTCTGGTCTGGGATGGCAGATCCTTGTGGAGAGTAGGATCTGTGCGACATAGGAGATACTGGCTCCTCTGGAACGTCTCGGGGTGGAGCAGGTGGTGCCTCAGGAGGCTGCTCCCCCTCAGTCTGTGCCTGTCTTGCTGGTTCGCCCAACTTTTCGCGAATTCTCTCATCTCTGAACTGCTCCAAATTGATCTTCATTCATTGGAGCAATGCCTTATTGATGGCATTTGTTGTTTTAGGGACTTCGAAGGGTTCACCTTCAATGTCCACCTCAAAATACTCCAGGATCCTTGTGATCCAAGTTCTGTAGGGTAGAACGCTCTCGAATTTTCTTTTCAACATGCCAAGGCTTCTAGGAATAGTCTTGGTAGGCTGATCTTGACTTTATTCACCAACTTCCACAGAATCATGGCTTCTTGTGGGTTGAGCTGATTCCTCGCACCGCCTTTTGGGTAGATGCAATGGGCGATGAGTAGTCTGAGGACTCTCAGGCGTGGAGAAAGATCCATATAATGCAGAAACTTAGTTCCTGGATGATACTTGTTACTCCTTGTTAGCTCATTGTAGATTTTCTCCATTGTAAGATCCCGGGGAAGTGATTCTTCTTCGGATGGAACTTCGAGAATTCTTCCTATTCTCTGTATTGCTCTTTCTTGATCTGGGTTAGCCATTGTTCCCAAAAACATTTCTGTGCCTTTGACAAAGGTTGAAAAATTGTTATCATCCCACATATAGTAAAACATCCTTGTCAGATCAGGATATACTCTTTCATCTGTCTTTAGCAATCTTATCCATCCCTGATAATCTAGTAGCTCTTCTATGTCGAACTCATAATCATTGAGAAATTTAAAATCAATGATCTTTGGGATGAATACCTTTCTTTCGTAGAAATGTTTGTAGAATCTACTATGCTGAAGCTCTGTTTTGAAGTAGGTTGTGGGCATTTTCAGAACTTGCCCCTTTTTGATTGGGATCCTTCCAGTATTTGAGCTTTGAGGTTGACTTTCTGACCTCTGAGCTCGATCTGAGGATTGGGTAGCGGTTTAAAATCTGACCCTTCAACCCGTTGAGGTTGAAGGTCCCTCTTTGGCTTGTTTCGCAGGAGTCCTCTGTCTCCTAGGAATTTCTTCCTCTGTATTTGACCTTGAAGGTCTAGGCACAAGTTTAAGTGAGGGCTTGGAGACAGCTAGTTTGGGGATTCTGGGTTTTTGAGCCATTGGATTGGAGTGGAAAACTTAGAGAGAGGCTGTGAAGGAGAATAATAAAAAAAACTAGGCAGTGTAAGACAGAGAGAGAAAGAGAGGAAAAGGAGAAATAAATGAGAGAGGAGCTGGCGAATTGAGGCAATTTGAGATTTTGAGAGAAAGAGAGGTTGGAACAAGGAGAAGAACAGATTGCTGGAAAAGTTGCCGGAGTTTTAATAAGAAAACAAAGAAGAAAGGGCTGAAAAGAAATGGCTGTCGGAAAAAGAGAAAGAGAGAGAGAGAGCGTTGGCCGGAGATTCGGAGAGGAAAATGAAATCGCCGGGGCTGGAAAGGAACTGGAAACGGCGGGAAATGGAGAAGGAAGAAGAAAGAAAGAGGAAGAAAAGGAGAAGGGGGAAGGCGAGCCGTCGCGGGCGCGGAGTCGACTTTGCCCTAGGTGAAGTCGACTTCGACCCAGTGGAGTCGACTTTGCCTCAGGGGCGGAGTCGACTTCGCTTCTCCCAAGTCGACTTCACTGGAGTCGACTTGACTTTGCTGGAGTCGACTTGACTGATCGACTTGGCTCCTTTTAGATCAGATTTGTATAATTCTTCCTAGTTTAATTCTATCATCCCCATATCATTTCTAATTTTATAAAATGATTCCTTTGCTAGAGGCTTGGTAAAGATATCAGCAATTTGATCTTCAGTTTTCACATATTCTAAGCAAATATCATGATTCTCAACATGTTCTCTAATAAAATGATGTCTTACATCTATATACTTGGTTCTTGAATGCAGTACAGGATTCTTAGTCAAACATATAGCACTTGTATTATCACATTTAATAGGAATATTGAAATAATCAATGCCATAATCTTTCAATTGTTGTTTCATCCAAAGTAGTTGGGCACAACAGCTTTCGGCGGCTATATATTCGGCTTCCGCAGTAGATAGGGCAACACTGGTTTGTTTCCTTGAGTACCATGAAACCAACATATTTCTAAGAAATTGACAGGTTCCACTAGTACTTTTTCTATCTACTTTGTAGCTGGCAAAATCTGCATCTGAATAGCCGATTAAATCAAATGTTGACCCCTTTGGATACCATAGTCCAAGATTGGTTGTATTTATCAGATATTTAAAAATTCTTTTTACAGCAAATAGATGTGATTCTTTAGGACATGCTTAAAATATAGAGCACATACAAACACTGAATAAAATATCTGGTCTAGAAGCAGTTAAATATAACAATGATCCTATCATGCTTCTATAGAGCTTTTGATCGATACATTTACCGTTTTCGTCTGTGTCGATCTTGATCGTAGAACTCATTGGAGTATTTGCCCCATTGCCATTTTGCATTCCAAATTTCTTGAGCATTTCTTTGACATATTTGGACTGATTTAAGAATATCCCTTCCGTTTGCTGCTTGATTTGTAGTCCAAGAAAGAAATTTAATTCTCCCATCATGCTCATTTCAAATTCGCTCTGCATGATCTTAGAAAATTCTTGGCATAAAGTTTCATCAGTAGCTCCAAATATTATATCATCTACATAAATTTGTACAATTAAAATGTTTTTACTTTTACATTTAACGAACAAAGTAGTATCAACTTTCCCTCTTTGAAACTCATGATCGATCAAAAATCTGTTTAACCTTTCATACCAAGCTCTTGGAGCTTGTTTTAGTCCATATAACGCTTTGGTCAATTTATAAACATATTTTGATTGATCCTTTTCTTCAAATCCTGGGGGTTGTTCAACATATACTTCTTCATTCAAATATCCGTTCAGAAATGCACTTTTCATATCCATTTGAAACAATTTGAAATTCATATGAGAAGCAAATGCTAGTAAAATACGTATGGCTTCTAATCTAGTCATGGGTGCATATGATTCTTCAAAGTCAATTCCTTCTTCTCGGGAATATCCTTTGGCTACTAATCTGGCTTTGTTCCTAATTACAAGTCCACTTTCGTCCAATTTGTTCCTAAACACCCATTTGGTACCAATAATTGTATGACCATTTGGTCTGGGAACTAAATGTCATAAATTGTTCCTTTCAAATTGGTTTAGCTCTTCTTGCATTGCTATAACCCAGTTTTCATCATTGAGAGCTTGTTCAATGGTAGTTTGTTCGATCTTGGACACAAAAGCATATTGCCCACAAATATTTTGCTTTGATCTTCTAGTTTTTACTCCTTCATACACATTTCCAATGACTTGCTCAATTGGATGGGCATTTTTGAACTTTAGATCAGTTGGAGGTTTGTAAGACTCATTACCTTCACTTACCTCTTCCTCTATGGAGTTTTCTGGCTTGAGCTCGATTTTCTTTGGTTGTTCTTTTCCTTTTGTTTCATCTGCATCACTTAATTCATCCTCCTTTCTCGGAGTTTGGTTAAATTCATCAAAGACAACATGTATTGACTCTTCTATTGTTTGATGTCTTTTGTTAAAAATTCTATATGCTTTGCTATTTGATGAATAACCCAAGAAAATAGCTTCATCGCTTTTGGCATCTAATTTTCCCAGATTTGTTTTTTCATTATTTAGCACATAACAAATACATCCAAAAGTATGGAAATATGATATGTTTGGTTTTCTGCCCTTCCAAAGTTCATATGGGGTCTTTTTCAATATGGCTCTAATGGTAACTCGGTTCAATACATGACAAGCTGTACTTACAGCTTCACCCCAAAATCTTTTGGATAGTTTACTCTCATTTAGCATGGTTCTAGCAATTTCTTGTATTGTCCGATTTTTCCTTTCAACAACTCCATTTTGTTGAGGAGTTCTTGGTGCAAAGAATGTATGGTGAATTCCCTTTTCATTGCAAAATTCTATGAATCGGCTATTTTCAAATTCACCACCATGGTCACTTCTAATGGAAATAATTGAGCTTTGTTTTTCATTTTGTACCAAATTTGAAAACGAGACAAACATTGAAAATGTTTCATCTTTGCTAGCTAAGAGTATGATCCAAGTAAATTTAGAAAAGTCATCCACAATTACATATACATACTTTTTCCCACCAAGAGTTAAAATGTCTGACGGCCCATAAAGATCCATATGTAGTAATTCAAGTGGTCTAGTTGTTGAGATTTATTGTTTAGTGGAAAATGGCGTTTTCGGTTGTTTAGATAGTTGGCAGGCTTTACAAATCTTATCTTTGTCATATTTGAGCTTTGGTAAGCCTTGTACCAAATTCGTTTTCCATAAGGTTTTGATATTTGACATGTTTATATGTCCAAGCCTTGCATGTCATTTCCATGGATCATTTTCTATGGCTATTAGACATTTTCCTTCTAAGTCATCAAGGCAAACCAAATATACATTTATATTTCTTTTGCCACTAAAAATTACGCGCTCGTCATCATCAATGACATTACATATAAAGGATTCAAATACAACTTTATATCCTTTATCACACAATTGACTAATACTCATTAGATTGTGTTTGAGTCCTTCAACAAATAGAACATTTTCAATACATGCATTTGAAATACCATAGATGTTTCCTTTATCTTTTATTTTACCTTTTTCGTTATTTCCGAAAGCTACTGTTCCTTCATTACATTGGTTGATCTTATGAAATAGTCATTTTTCTCTTGTCATGTGTCTTGAGCAACTGCTATCCATAAATCATACATTATTGGCCTTAGCTTTAAGGCAAACCTGCAAAAATTGAGTTGAGTAGAGCTCATCCTTTTGGTACCCATTTTATGGGTCCGTTTGGGTTAGTTAACCTTTGAAGTTTGAGTTGATCCTTCTTTGATCCCATAAAACTAATGCATTTTGGCATCCAAACAAATTTAGCACCTCGGTTTTGCAGTTTTCTTAGTTTACATTGATATATCTTATGTCCAAACTTGTTGCAGAAGTTACGAGCTCCCGGAAGTCTAGAAATAGGGAGCCATTTGGTAATTTGTTCATTAGTTGGTCTTTTTGTCCAAACTGTTCGATTTGTTTTAGTAAAATTGGTTTTGATATTATTTCTTGGAGCGTTAGTTTCAGTTTGTTCAAGTGCATTGTACCCAAGTCCTTTCTTGCAAGTTTGAGTTGTCATTTTCAAGAATATTTTTACATTTTCTCCTGGATTAGAGAACTTGGTAAGAGATTCATTTAATGATTTATTCTCGTTTTTAAGTTTTTCTAATTCATTTTCTAAGGTATTCTTTTCATCTTTTAACTTGTCTAATTTTTCAGCAAGTTTACCATTTACAATTATTACTGCATCACATTGTCTTTTCTTAATTCTAACTTGTTTCCTAATTTCTTTATTTCTTCATATAGTGAATCATAAGCTTGTTGAAGTTCCTCTAATTCAGCACATTTAAGACATTCATTTGTAGAGAAATTTGAAAAGGATTTCTGTTTGGAGGTTACCTCTTGACTACTCGTGCAGTCCGTTGAAGTGGCTTGATCCTCCAAGGTTTCCATTGCTGCAAAGAATATGTCGGTGTTTGCTATGCAACAGATTCTTGCACAATCTACTTCGCATTCTTCACTTGAGGAGCTATTCGTTGTAGATTCTTTTTCATTTACGTACATGCCTCTTCCTTTGTTTCTTTGAAATCTTTTGTTGTCGCCTCGATCTTTTCTTTGTTCCTTTGCCTTGTTTTCTTCGGGCGTTGGACATTGGGCTTGCATGTGTCCCGAACCGCCGCATCGGTAACATTTTGTTGTTTCTTTCTTTTTCTCTTTGGAACTTCTTTCTTTAAAATTTCTGAAATTTCTGCCTTTCCTCACAAATTTTCTGAATCGTTTTGTGAGTAGGGCAATCTCATCGTCATTTTGTGAAGATGAAGTATCGTCTGAATCTTGTGCGGCTTTTAAGGCAATTGCTCTTTTGCCTTTGTGATGATCTTCATTTCTTTTCTTAATTAGCTCATGTGACATTAATGAGCTAATTAAGTCTTCTAGCTTCAATGTGTTGAGGTCCTTAGCTTCTTCTATCGCAGTAATCTTTGGAGTCCAAGATTCCGGTAGAGCCCTTAAAATCTTCATAACCTGTTCAGATTCAGATATAGCCTTTCCAAGACCTTTCAAAGCATTAGTAATTTTTGAGAATCTAGCAAACATTTCAGAAATATTTTCTGTTTCTAACATTCTAAAATTTTCTAATTCTCCAATCAAAATGTTTCTTCTCGTCCCTTGGACTTGAGAAGTTCCTTCATAGATGGAGGTTAATGTATCCCATATCTCTTTGGTGGTTAAACAAGAGGATACTCTATCATATTCAGATGTCGTGAGAGCACAAAATAGTGAATTCATAGCTTTGGCATTGCTCTTCACGATTCTTACTTCCTCTTCGGTCCACTTGGAAGCTCTTTCATCGATAGTCAAAGTTACATCATCTTGGATTGCAATCCAAGAGTCCATATCAGTAGCCATGATGAGTTGTTTCATTCTTAGCTTCCAATATCCAAAATTGTTCCCATCAAACAATGGTGGCCTAGTAAAGGATTGACCTTCGGCAAATGCGGGAACGGAAGTAGATTGGGATGCCATGTCAATAAGATCTCTTTGGTAAGCTCAAAGACCTGCTCTGATACCACTTATTGGTCCCGAGTTAATGGCAAAACCCAAGAGGGGAGGGGTGAATTGGGTTCTTAAAAAATTCTTCGGTAAATTAAAACTTAACCCCTTGAAAGCTTAATCCCCTTTAATTTAAACAGATAGAGAGCAATGAAATAATGAAAGCAATGAAGTAGACAGTAGGCAAGATTTATAGTGGTTGGGGGGCTTATACACTTGATACAAGTAGGTGATGTGTTCAACTCCAATCACAACTCTACTTCCAACGTCTTGGTTTGTTACAACAAACTCAAACCAAGACCAATAACAAAGAGTAATGAAAATAAAGAAGATCTACACTTTACAGAGTTGTGTAGGAAGATTGAGCTTGAGGAAGAATTTGTAGATGCAACCGGTTGTATGTCGTTGAAGCTACTTGCAACTTGAAGCTCGTTCTTCCTTTGAAAGTGTATAGATCACTCAAATTTAGAGAAAAGAAAATGGGAGCTCTTGTTTGCACTTCTTTTCTCTCTTTAGACAATGTAGTGTCTTTTCCAACGTTTGCTTGAGTATCTATTTATAGAATGGGAAGATTTGAACGTTATAGAAGTGGTTGGCGCGCAATAAATGTTCCAACGTTCAAAAATTCGAACGTTGCTTCCCCAAGTCGCAGGTGGAGTCGACTTCGTCTGCGACTTGGCTTCCCAAGTCGCAACTGGAGTCGACTTCGTGTACGACTTCAGTTCCGCATTTATCAAGTCTGAGTCTGGGTCGACTTGGTTTCAGACTTGACCTCAAGTCGATATTGGAGTCGACTTGGGTTGCGACTTGACTCGTTCTTGTGCCGAAAACATTTTGACCCTTTTCCTTTAGCTTGCTTGGCTTCTTTCTTTGATCATTTTCATTCTGGAATGGCTTCACATATTTGTAGTCTTTGTGAATCTTTGAAGAACTTGTCTTTGATTCACTAGTCTTCATGACTTGAGTTTCTTCATCTTTTGGAAGCTGTGCTTTGGACTTGAGAAACTTAAGTTGTCAGTGAGCTTGTATCCTTGGTTTTTTCATATCTTAAAATACACTTGGAGCTTTGCCTTGGACTTGAGAAGATTAAGTTGATCTTTGAAGTGAGTCTTGAATCTGCATTTTGAACTTTGAAAACCTCAAGTCGATCTTGAGGTCAACTTCGTTTGCGACTTCGGTATTTTTGTGCCCCAAAATCAACTCTGGAGTATTTTTGCCGTCTCAAGTCGATGCTGGAGTCGACTTCGTTTGCGACTTGGCTTCCCAAGTTGCAAGTGGAGTCGATTTGGCTTGGAGATCGACTTGGCTATTTCCTTTCCTTAAACCATTCAACATAAACATTAGTATTCACATTATACTCAAATTTAACTTTGTTAATCATCAAAACTCATGCTTTGGTCAAATTTGTTTTGTTTTAAACATTGTTTCCAACAGATGCAAGCAAGTCGTTTCATGAGATGCCTATGAGAATGTGGGTGACATGGAATGAAATGACTTTTGGCTATGCACAGCATGGATTTGGAGCAGAAGTGATTCATTTATTTAATGAGATGAGAATTGAAGGAAGAAGCCAAATTAGATCATTTTTTTAGCAATTCAGCTGGTTTTTAATCATGGGAGATTAGTGAAGCTGGCTAAGAGGTACTTTGTTCCAAGCAAAAAGAATATAAAATTTAGGTAAGGCTAGATCACTATGCTTGCATGGTTTATCTTTTTTTTTTATGAAAGGAAATACCATATCCCTCTTCCCTCTCAACATGAAAGGGGTTAGGGGAAGAGTAATCCGAGCAATTCATTGCCAAAAAATTATCTTTACAAATATTCCCAAAATAGCTTGGGGGGTTACCCCACCAAAGTTGGTGTTCCACACGAGAGCTCAAAACCAGCTCAGCAAGGGAATGATCAACCGTATTTCCTTGCCTCAGGACATGATGGACTGAAAAAGATAGATTCCCCCTAAGTATAGTCCTAATTTCAGATACAATAAGACCTATAAGGGAGGAGATAGGTTCAGTATTAGACAAAAAGTTGTACAAAATGAGAGAGTCCGTTTCAAAGTGGGCACGACTAATATTGAGCTGAAGTGCACATTTTAGCCCCAAAACAAAGGCAGTAGCTTCCATGAGTATCGGTTCCGTAACGCCTGTGAGTCTCCAGCCTCTAGCTGCAACAAAGGATCCCATGGTATCTCTGATAATAGCCCCATAAGCAAAAGCTGTCGTGTCCCCTTGTTTGCAGGCATCCATATTGATCTTTACAAACTCCAGCGGTGGCTTGCACCTTCTGGTCACCAGAGATCTGTCCAGTACTCCTGACATAGTAAGGAGGTTAGCAGTATGATGCTGATTTAGGAAATCCACACACCATGCCAGAGTATCGGTGAACCTCGGTTGCTTACTCTCTTCCCTGAACTTGTTCCGAATATACCAAAACCAGCCAAAAGCACAAAATGAAAAAGTGAGGTCCTCGGGTCTGTTCATCCTCACTAGCAATTCTAAGATCTCCTGGACCGAAACCTCCCGATATGTCAACCTAGCCGCTTTCCAGCAAACCCTTTCCGTCTTTGCACATCTTAAAAAGAGGTGGTTAGCGTCTTCCGCACCATTTCTACACAATACACACCACGCGTCAACCTCAATACCCCTTTGAAGGAGATTTTGTAAAGTTGGGAGTGCATTTTGGATGAGTCTCCATCCAAAAATAATGACTTTGCTTGGGAGCTTGAGTCGCCAGATAGCCTTATAGCATCCAGCAAGTGATGAGAGGTCGTTATTGGAACACAGGAGTCTATATGCCGATTTGACGGTATAACGTCCATTTGGTTCGTGCTTCCAGAACATACAGTCCTCCTCGTTCCCCTGGGAAAGGGGAATTATATTAACCTCCTGCCATGTTGCCTCCCCCACAGCTGGCATCACCCGATCCTTGTTCCATGAATGAGAGCCGCCATCAATAAAGTGACTAACCAATGCATCCTCTGGGATGGAAAGCGGAAGGGGTCCCGCCTTATCCACCTTAGAATCCAACCATGTGTCGTCAAAGAACTTCACCGGATGCCCGTTACCCATCCTCCATCTGCAGCCCCTCATAATCATATTGCATGCCTTGAGAATACTGCTCCACGTGAAGGAATCAGACGGTTTTGCCATACATGTCCAAATATCCGAATTTGGGAAGTATTTGACTTTAAGAACTTTGTAACAAAAGGATGTATTACAAGATGCTAACCTCCAGACCTGCTTTGCAAGAAGGGCGAAGTTGAAATTGTGGAAGTCCCTAAATCCGATCCCGCCTGATCGCTTAGATTTGCAAATATCTTTCCATGCTACCCAGCTCGTTTTCCTTTTTCCATCCTTCTCTCCCCACTAGAATTTGCTAAGCATCCCATCCATGTCTTTACAGAATGATTTGGGAAGTAAAAAGATGCTCATCGTATGCGCTAGTATGGCCTGAGCTACCGCCTTGATAAGCACCTCTTTTCCCCCCATGAGAGAAGTTTACTTTTCCAACCCTGAATACGGCTCCTGATACGTTCTTTGAGTCCCTTCAAAATTCCAGCTTTAGATTTTCCAAGCCATGCAGGAAGACCCAAGTA
This sequence comes from Annona cherimola, assembly GCA_030490835.1. Classification (NCBI taxonomy): domain Eukaryota; kingdom Viridiplantae; phylum Streptophyta; class Magnoliopsida; order Magnoliales; family Annonaceae; genus Annona; species Annona cherimola. The sequence goes on from CM059976.1 coordinate 58,351,844, forward strand.
TTGATGGAGATCGTTCCTTGCAGCTCCAAGAAGATTGATCATATCCCTCCTTGCTGAACAGTCCATGTTGTTGCTGCAAAAGACCGCAGTTTTGTCCACATTGACCGTCTGGCCCGAGAAGTCCCCATATTGTGACAGTATGTCCATCAAGTTCTTGATGTCCTCCCCGTTCGCCCTAATGAATATGATTGCATCGTCCGCAAATAATAGATGAGTGATCATTGGGCCATGCGGACGCAATTTGATGCCATGGATTACCCCACAACCAGCCGCATGACGGAACAAAGCAGATAGACCCTCCGCACATATTAGGAATAAATATGGAGAAAGTGGGTCACCCTGCCGAAGTCCCCTCTGGGGTTGGAAGAAAGCAGATTTAAAGTCGTTGACATTTACTCGGTATCTGACCGTTGTTAAGCAGCTCATGGTCCAATTGATCCACTTATGAATGAAATTCATTACCCCCATCATCTGCTTGAGAAAGGACCATTCCACTCGGTCGTAGGCCTTCGACATATCTAGCTTGATAGTCATCTCTTGCTTGCGTCCATGCCCGCGCCTTCTAATTGAATGGATCGCCTCATAGGCTACAAGCATGTTATCAGTGATGAGCCGCCTTGGCACGAATGCACTTTGTTCTTCCCCGATGATATCATTAAGAACCACCTTCAATCTGTTCGTAAGAACCTTCACCAGGATTTTATAGATCACGTTGCATAGGCTTATAGGTCTGAAATGAGATAATGTCTGAGCCCCAGCCCTCTTAGGAATGAGGATAATAGTGGTTGAATTCAGTTCCTTTATATGCCTACTTAGCGTATTGGGATTGCTCTCTTCCATAAATGCCTTACACCAGTTGACGATATCTCCTCCTACAATATTTCAATGCTTTTGGTAAAATTCAGCTGACATCCCGTCTGAACCCGGTGCTTTCGTAGGGCACATACCTTTAATTGCTCTTACAACTTCCTCCGTCTGCAGCGGATTGGTTAGAGACTGCCTTTGTTCATCCAAAATTCTTCTGGAGATGGCATTCTCCACCCATGGTGCCTCCTGGGGATTGGATGAGGAGAAAATATTAGAAAAGTGCTTGACTGCCATATCCAGCAGTTTATCCTGGTCCTTGATCCAGACTCCATTGCATTCCATCAATGCCTCGATGAAGTTTGTTCGTCATCTGTTAGAAGCAGCACGGTAAAAATAACCTGTGTTTTTATCTCCCTCATGTAGCCAGTGAGACTTCGTTCTCATTCTCCATAACTGCTCTTCGTCTTCAAGTAAAAGATTAATTTGGAGTTTTAGCTTCCGTGCGGAGTCATCCCTAGCATCGCATGGCGGCATCCACATAATAGACTGAAGTTCCCTTTGCTTCCGCTCTATCACTTTCCAGAGATTGCCTCTTTTTCTTCTATTCCAGTTAGAGAGATCTATCCCACACCTCTTGAGTTTCCAAGAAAGCAAATCAGCTGCAGACATAGTCTCCTGGGTGGCGGAATCCCAAACTTGGTTAACAATTCTGGTGGCCTCTTTATTGCACGCCCAAAATAACTCATATATGAACTCCCATGGTGGTTTCTTCCTTCCAACATTGGAGTCGAGAAGCAGTAACACAGGGCAGTGATCTGAGGTGGGAGCCATTAAGTGGTGAACCTTTGCAAGAGGAAACAAATCCATCCATTCACGTGTGGCTAACCCCCTATCTAATCTTGCTTCCACCCTTTGCCTTCCCCTTCTATTGTTGCTCCAAGTCATGGTCGCCCCGGTGAATCCAATATCCAGCAGGTTACATCTGTCCATTGTTTCGCAAAAAAGATCCATTTGGGATTGGGGACGCATCCTCCCGCTAATATATTCACTTGGGCCCATGACCTCGTTGACGTCTCCCATAACAAGCCATGGAGCATTATTCCCAGCTCTCAATTGCACTAGGGTTTGCCAGCTGAGGTGTCTCTAGTAAGTTTCAGGATGGCCATAAAACCCCGTGAATCGCCAACCACAGAATTCGGCATCAATATGGTGGAAAGAGTAACTCTGAATGCATACTGGTTGGTTGTTGTTCCATAGGAGAGCCAAGCTCCCCTCCTGATATCCGGATCCACTACAAAACAGCATTCAAACTTAAGGCGTCTTCGAATGCCCTCTATTTCTTTAGAATTGCACTTTGGTTCACTAAGGAAGACCAAACAGGGAGCTTGTTTCCTGATTAAATCAAGAAGACTACGAATCGCTCGTGGGTTCCCAAGCCCACTACAATTCCAGGCTATTAGAGCCATGTTAGTTGAGGTGGGGCTGTGGGCTACCCACAACCGCCACCTCTTCCATGTCATTGATTATAACACCCTTTCTCCTTTTGTGCACCTCCATATCCTCCCCTGATTGAGTGGCTCTTCTTTTCTTTTGACCTCCTACTCCGCGGCATTGATTTGGATGAAGGTTGTCCATATTTGTTCCCGCTCTAGCTCTTCTCTGCCAACAACCCTGCTTTCGCTTAATTTCCACGCCTTCACCATTGTGCTTTTCGAACAGCCCCTTTCTGTCACGCATTGAAGCCTCCCGTAGTTAGACGCCCATCCTCCATCCCCTGCCATATAGTCTTTCTGCACCACTTGGACATCGACTAGCACATCACTTTCCCCAGCCACGCCCATGATTGGATCTCCAACAGTAGTATGCCACTTTTTCCTCCCATTGTGAATCTGCTTAGCTTCCATAAACTGAAGACCTCCACCCGTACTTCCCAACTCTACCCACTCCCGCTCCTCTCTTATGCATTATCCCGCTGATAGCCTCGCTGTAAACCTGAGTGCGTCCCTCCTCTGCTCAGCGCTCCATCTGGTTCAGCTCTAAGGCCAACAGGTTCGGCTCTAAGGCAACCTTGAATGAGAGGACTGTGGACGTCCAGCTGAATGTTAGAGTGAGTAGCATATGACTGTCCATCGATGGCTTTAGGATTGTGCATATTCATAGTACCCGGCTCCACATCCTCCGAAATCAAGTGTGCTGCCAGGAGATGTCCCCGCATGACAGCCATGTCCCCCTGCCTTTGTTTTCTAGTTTCGCCAACACATTCTCTCCCTTCATTTGCACCCCGCATTTCTGACTCCTCCACCGATTGTTCGACTTGGTTGCCTTGATTCTCTCCCAGATACTTTGTGGGTGCTGCCCTGTTGCAATTATAGCTTTCATTACGAAGCTGCATGGGCCTTGTCCCTGCTCTCAACTAATTCCCGTATGGCATCTCTGCTTCGGTGATCTTCTTGGGAGTCTTTCTAGCTCTCGAGCACTCACGGTGAGCGTGTCCCAGTATTCCACACATGAAGTAGAAAAGAGGAAGTTTTTCGTACTGAAAGGATATCCACTTTCGATGTTGATTCCCAACTTGGATAAACATTCCTCTCCTAATAGGCTCCCTGCAATCGATAACCACTCTAAGCTTAAGCTCAGCTTCGGTGACAACCATGTCTGTTATTTCTTCATAAGAGTTTCCTATGCTACGACCCAGAAAATCCTTGTCGACGATGGCAGGCACCCCACCAATATGAATCCATATTGGTGTTTTAACAAGCAGGATATGGGCAATATCTGTCTCTTCCCTAAGTTCCGATAGCAAGACCAGACTCCTTTCGAAGGTCCAGGGACAGCCTCTTAGAATACGCTCTCTCTCTTCTTGATCCGAGAAAGACAACTGATACAAATTCTCCCCCAGCTCGGTGAAGAGACTCGTACTCTTCGTCTTCCACAATCGCTTCATCATGGACTTAAACAGTTCCTTATTATAGGATTTAGACGTCCACATAGAGCAGATCATTGCAGCACCCCTACCTGGCTGTATCTTCCTAATTGCGTCACCTGATATGGCCATTGTTTGGAGTTCGGCGCCCAGAAGATCCCCAATACTCAGATTCGTCTTCCCGTTCTGCATTTCCCTTCGAAGACTGGTTCCCTAGATATCCCATCTGCACTCCCTTCCAAATCGACGACCGACGATTCACCGACCTGCTGCAGCACTCCTGATTCCTCCTCCACCCTTACCCAGGCCCAAGCGCGACTTGATCGCCTTTCGGGACTACAGGGAAGGGGCAATTGTCCCATGGTTTATCTTTTTGGTTGTGCGGGTGCTCGAATAGAAATGTTGGGGCTCTCTCAGCTACCTATAGACTTCACAAAAATTGGAATTTATTGAATTTGGAGCACAAAAGCTACTTGACTTGGAACCCTCCAGTGCAAGCGGTTATGTCCAATTAGCTGATGTTTATGAAGCAATGAACCGGTGGAATGACATCGCAAGTGTCCACCTGTTGATGAAAGAGAAGAAAGTAGAGAAAATGCCGGGTTACAACTGGATTTAGGTGAAGAGAATGGTTCACGAGTTCATATTAGGATGATGAACTCACCCTAATTAGGGTCCATAAGGAACTCCCCTCCAAAAGAGATAAGCTAGAAAGAGAATGGATGAGAGAAATTAGCATAGAAGAGCTAGAGAGAAAGAGAAATTAGAGAGAGAAGAAAGAGAATGACAGAGAGAAGGAAAAAAAAACATAACTAATTAACAACAACATAAATTAAATCTAAACTAAAAAAATAATTAAAGGATTTCAGAAAAAATTTAACCTACAAAAGCATGAAAAGAAAATGCATTAAATGTAATCTAAGAATTACAAAGAGAAAATAAAGCTGTAAGTCTAATCTGAGAATTAAAACTACAAATTTAAATTTAATAATTAAAAAAAAAAATAAAAAAATTACAAAATAATAAAATAAAATTTTATATCACCCAAAGCGAAGAGTAAATCTCTACCATAGGGCCATTTACTGCTTTGATTTTTTGGTGTGAGGGGTGTGTAGGGAAAGATATGTCCCATTTTTTTGAAATTTCAATGCATCTGGGGTGCAAAACTCTTTTTTAATACATTTTTTTAAATTTTTATTTTATAAAACTATTAACCTAGGTATATTTAACTTATGTATTAAGTTTTACCATTTTTGAGATATACAAATATATTTTTTTCATTTTTTTAAAAGTAGAGGTATTTTAGTCACTTAAAAATGGCTAAAGTATCCTTATTTTTAAAAAATCAAAAAATATATACGCATATCCAAAATGGTAATATTTGGCTTATAGATTAAATATAACTAGACTAATGATCTTATAAAATATTTAAAAAATATATAAAAATTAAGATTTTGCACCCTCATGCATTAAAATTTCAATGCATCCGAGTGCACTGAAACATTCTCCTTGGTTGAGAGGCCCCCATTTTATATAGATGGGCACGAGGGGCTTTGTGTTTAATCCCATCGATGTGGGCTTCCGAAATGCCTGCCATAGCTTCCTTGCCTTCTTCATTGTCTCTCATGTCATCAGTTTCTGCTTGGCAAAAATACTGCTGTGGTGATGGACAGCTCCAGCGTTGATTGGCATTGGGCTTGGCCTCAAATTGTGTACTTCATTTGTGAAATTTTTTAATTGGAGAAGATGGATTGATGGGGAGCTGGAAGTTAGAATCAGATTTTCTGTCGTGGCTGAAGTTGAGAACGAATGATGACAGCCAGATTTTTCTGCCATTACTGAGATGGGTGTAGCTGATAAAAATTCATATCTTCCTTGTACTGTCTAATTTTCAGTGGATGGGTTGGATTAATTGCCAGCGATCAATGGCTGTCGTTAAATTTACGAGACCTGCTGTTGCCGTTTTTCTTTTCTTTTTTTCTTTTTGTGTGCTGAAGCCAATCACAATTTTGTGGCTGCTCAATTTTGACGCGATGATGGCTGGCTGTCATCTTGGATTTGGAAAAGGAGACAGCAGAATTTCCTTGGTGGTTTTTTGCTGTCGGAAATTCAATTAAAAATTGCTACTGCAGTTTTTGGTTTTTTACTGAAACATGGCACGATTTTTGTGGGGTTGGTGCTGCAAATGGTAGGCTCGGCCAGTGTTAGGGAAGAAGGCTGGTTGCTGTGGTCGTTAATGGTTTCTGCTGCAATTGGTCATATGCTGCCGAATTTGCCGGATTTGGTGGTGTTGGAAGAGGTGATTGCTTGCAAACTGCTGTGAGTTAGGGAGATCCGATCATGACTAATTTGAGGAGATGAGGTCGAATGGAGCAAAGGATGGTGACATAGGGGAGATGATGAAGTCGATGCAAACAGCTGCTGGGTCGGTGGTTGTGAGATGCTGCTATATTCTTATTTGGACGGTTTATTGCAGGTTTGCCGGTGAAATTGAATCATTTCCTTGCTGCTTTTGTTTGGACTAATGTAGAGTTATGGTGGTTGGCGGCGGATGCGTGCTACTGCAATGGCTGTTCTGGATGGCGGTCACGGAAATGTCAATTTAGGGAAGATGATGAGCATCATAAAATGGTGCTCTGTCGGTGTGCCATTCAATCTGTGCACATTTTTTAATAATTTGAACCATTAATTGAGCTCAAAACTTCTATTTCAATGGCTTACTGATGATCCCAAGATGATGTAACCTATTTTATATAATTAATTATGTTTTACGATCAACCCACATGTAATCAATTTAAGCCGCTTAAAGCATTTGTAATTTTACCCTTAAATCATTTAGATAACTAGCAAATATTCTAAGTTACTTTTTGAGCTTTCTTTATTTTATTTAATATGTGTAATTTCCTTTTATCATAAAATTATAATATTTTATGTTTCACAAATTAATACAAAGCAGCCCATTTTGTACTTCCTAGACTTTCATTTAAGATTTACTTCATTAAAATTTTATATAAATCTACCTCAAATAGGCACATAAATATTTTAAGTCATTTTTAGCTCATTTAATTTTTTAAACATTTCTACTTTAATGAAAGACATATTTTATGGCAAATATAGGGGTTTTAAAAATAATTTTAAAAAAAATTCACACAAAATTTGTATTTAATTAGCTCTTTTATAATTAAATGTGTAAAATTATTATAAAAATATATGAAATTTTGAGAATTATCAGTATGTCAAAAAGGGAAAGGATTATATAGAAGAGAGATTTCATGTAAACAAAGCCCATTATTATGATCGTGTTTGGCGACAAATGTAATGAAATTGTAGAAGAATTTTATTCAAGTGTAACTGATTGGAATGAATTTATATGATGAAGAATTGAAAACAAGAAAAACAAATGACAGAGATTCAAAACAATAGCCAACCCATTTTCAGTCTGCTACTTTTATAGGCTTGGCAAAACATCTCACCTACTTTCTTTATTGAAAATAATGTCAACCATCATGTGATCGTTGATACATTCTTGATTATTATTAGTGTGGATTCCATTTATATCTACGAATTTTACCTTTGATTTTATTAAGATTCATGAAACTTTTAAAATGTTAAGTATATTCATATATTTTGCTAAAATTCTACACGTACCCATTCTCATATGAAATGACCAATATGCCCACTACCTAATTATAAATTTATAAATAAAATTCACGACAAATTATATATGCTTCTGTAGCTATAAAAGTATAATTTTATAGCTATAAAAGTACTAAAAATTCATTTTAATGTGAATTTCTAGCTTAGAATTATATTTAGGATTTGGTTGTATTTTTTATTTCACAAGGAGCTATGAGTATGAATGAAATTTTAAGCAAAATATATGGATATGTTTATCATTTTTTAAAATTCATAAGTACAAGTAGAATTAAAGGTAAAATTGATGAGTGTATGTGAAATTTGATATTATTATTATTATTATTATTGAAGGTAACATTTCCACAATAACTCTGATTTGCAACGAAATGCCCCAAGAAAAAATTCATCAATATTTCTCCTTATTATTGTGTTTTTCTTAAAGAAAAGAATATTATTATTGTGATAGCCTTTTCCTATTCATGATGAAATAAATTAAAAATGTAGTCAACTTCATTATAGCCAGTTATTTCAATTCTGACCACAAGAAATCAATTTGAGAAATGAGAATACTAGGACGTGTTGATTTAGAGTAGAATGAAAATAGAATAATGAAAATGCAAAAGTCAACACCCAACTACCTTATCTTTCTATTTGTATCCTTAAATTTCAATTATTTTTCTGTATTTCGAATAATTTTCTCATCTATTCCATGACTATCTTATTTATTTTTTCTTTATTTCTATCGTATTCATTTCATTTTTCATTTCTCATTTTCATTCTTCTTATCTCAAACATCCCTGAAAGTACTACTGCACAAGCTAAACGTAGGAAATTTCAAGAATGCGCAACCAATCGAAATAATATAACAAGTTGTATTAATATTTTATAATTAGTGTTACGAAACTTATTCTTTACGATTTTTGAAAATATAACCCTACAAATGATTTTGTTGAAACTTACAATAAACAAATTTTTTGCTTCCTTTTTAACTTTGTGTTATCCCAAACCAAGCGTCACACCATGAGCCTTACTTCAGGACCGTTTATTGATTGGTAAATGTGAATAGGATTGTTGCTCTGTCACATGGCAGTTTCAGTTGATAAATATCCATTTATAATTTACTCCATAGGAGTTTATCTCATAGTTTATAGTCATTTTTACATCAATTTGCCTATCCAGGCCAACATCAAGTCCTAATTGTTAGTCCCGACTTAATGGCAAAACCCAAGAGGGGAGGGGTGAATTGGGTATTTAAAAAATTTATAACTTAAACAGAAACTTTACCCCGGATTAATCTAATCCCCTTAATGAAGAAACGAAATAGAAAGCAATATAATGTAGAGAGCAGAAACATAAAACAAGCACACAAGATTTTTATAGTGGTTCGGGCAACCTCCCTACTCCACTCTTCCAAGCTCACACTCCTTGTGACTTGGGTTCCACTATTGTATTCTCTCAATACAATTAGAGTCACTGCTCTCTTCTAGATTCCAGCTCTAGGGGGCATAAACAACACACTGCACAAGTAGGTGATGAGTCTCACTCCAATCACACACTACTTTGCATACACTTGATCTTAGTTCCTCAAACTAAATCAAGTTCAATACAATTAAACGAAATAACAAAAGAAGTCTACACTTTACAGATGTGTAGAAGCGATTTGGCGCAGAGAAGAACTTGTAATATAGGCTTTGAAGATTCAGAAGTTGGGCTCTTGCAGTTTGAAGCGAAGTTCTTCCTCTTTGAATGGCTTGATCTCTTTTGAGCTCTTGTAGATGTGAGTTAAGCACACTTAATGATTTTCAGCTACTTCCCTCGTCCACAATAACTCCCTTTTATAATTGTGGAGGGAATCCGAACGTTAGAAGGTGGTTGGCGCGCATTAAATGCGCCAACGTTCGAATAAATTATCCGACCGTTGCGACCCAAGTCGCAGGCGGAGTCGACTTCGGATGCGACTTCACCCAAGTCGCAGATGGAGTCGACTTCGGGTGCGACTTCGCCTTCGGTTTGCGACTTCAAGTTTCAGATCGGGTCGACTTGGGCATCGACTTAACCCAAGTCGCAGGTGGAGTCGACTTCGGGTGCGACTTCACCTCTTCAAGTTCCGAGTCTTGAGTCTTGGGTCGACTTGGCTTTAGACTTCAACTCAAGTCGATCATGGAGTCGACTTGGGTTGCGACTTGACTCGATCTTTGCTAAAAATGTTTTGATCTTCATTTGATCTTCCTCTATCTTGCTTGGCTTGTTTCCTTTAATCATTTTCATTCTGAAATAATTCCTTATACTTGTAGATCTTGTTGATCTTGAAGTCCTTGTCTTTGGTTTATCTTGGATAGGCTTGAACCTTGAGAATCTGATGAGAGTTTGATCTTTGCATGATTGATTCATGCACCTTGCTTTGCATTGGACTCATTTGGTCTTCATGACTTGATTTCATCTTGAAGCATATTTGAATCTTTGCCTTGGACTTGATAGATTTAAGTTGATCTTGCACCTTTGATTTGGTTTTGAGAACACTCAAGTTGACTCTTGGAATGAACTTGAAACTGCATCTTTGAGTTTGAAAGCATCAAGTCGAACTTGGGGTCGACTTCATTCGCGACTTCGCCCAAGTCGCAACTGGAGTCGACTTCGTTTGCGACTTCGGCATTCTTCCATCCCAAATTAAGCTCTGGAGTGATTTTCCCGACTTGAAGTCGATGCTGGAGTCGACTTCGTTTGCGACTTGGCTTCCCAAGTCGCAAGTGGAGTCGACTTGGCCTGCGACTTCACTTGTTCTTCTCCCATTTTCAACTCTGGACAGATTTGGCTTCTTGAAGTCGATCTTGGGGTCAACTTGGAGAACGACTTGGCCTTCCATGCTTTATTTTCTTCAAATGTATATTCCTTAAACATTTCCACAAACGTGTTAGTAGCCAAGACTTACTCAAATTGATTTGTTAATCATCAAAACATAGATTTAACTTGTTTTCCACATATTTCCAACAATCTCTCCCTTTTTTATGATTGACAAAACTGATTTGAGTGTATACCTTTCAATTACTTAAAAAATAACATGCTCATTTTGTATTGTGAAACTTTATCATTCTTATGCTCATGCAAACATATCCTGCTCTTCTCCCCAAACATATCCTACTCTTCTCCCCCTCAAATCCTACTCTTCTCCCCCTTTTTGTCAATATATCAAAAAGTTAGAGGGTAAAGAGATAGGTGGGTTTGCTCCCCCTAAACAGGTGCTCCCCCTAAGTTTATGCTAAGTTAATTCAATCATTCCCATGTCATTTCTAATCTTATAAAATACTTCTTTTGCTAGGGGCTTTGTAAATATGTTTGCAACTTGATCCTCAGTTCTTACATATACTAGACATATATCATGATTTTCCACATGTTCTCTAATAAAATGATGTCTAAGGTCTATATGTTTGGTCCTAGAATGCAAGACCGGATTTTTAGTTAAACATATGACACTAGTATTATCACATTTAATGGGTATATCTTTAAAATCCATGCCATAGTCCCTAAGTTACTGTTTCATCCAAAGTAATTGGGCACAACAGCTCCCGGCGGCAATGTATTCGGCTTCCACCGTAGATAGAGCAACACTAGTTTGTTTTCTTGAAAACCATGAAACCAACATGTTCCCAAGAAATTGACATGTTCCACTAGTGCTTTTTCTATCTACTTTGTAACCGGAAAAATCCGCATCCGAGTAGCCGATTAGATCAAAATTAGAGCCCTTTGGATACCAAAGTCCTCTATTGGTAGTGTCAACTAGGTATCTGAAAATTCTTTTCACAGCTACCAAGTGTGATTCTTTTGGACATGATTGAAATCTAGAACACATACACACACTAAACAATATATCAGGCCTAGAAGTAGTTAAATACAACAATGAACCTATCATGCTTCTATACAATTTCAAATCAACTATTTTTCCTTTTTCATCTTTGTCGATTTTGATTGTTGAGCTCATTGGCGTGTTTGCTCCTTTGCTGTTCTCCATGCTAAACTTCTTCAGCATTTCTTTGATATACTTGGACTGGTTAATGAAGATTCCTTCATTTAATTACTTGATTTGCAGTCCAAGGAAGAAGTTTAGCTCTCCCATCATGCTCATTTCAAATTCTTTCTGCATAAGCTCAGAAAATTCTTGACAAAGAGTTTCATTAGTAGCACCGAAAATTATATCATCAACATAAATTTGAATGATCAATATATCTTTTTCTTTATACTTGATAAATAAAGTAGTGTCTACCTTTCCTTTTTGAAAATCATGATCAATCAGAAATTTGCTTAGTCTATCATACCAAGCCCTTGGAGCTTGTTTTAGTCCATATAATGCTTTGGTTAGCTTGTACACAAATTTAGATTGATCTTTTTCTTCAAATCCAGGTGGTTGTTCTACATACACCTCTTTATTTATATAACCATTCAGAAATGCACTTTTAACATCCATTTGAAACAATTTAAAGTTCATGTGAGATGCAAAAGCTAGTAAGATGCGAATTGCTTCTAATCTAGCAACCGGGGCATAGATTCCTCAAAATCTATACCTTCTTCTTGTGAGTATCCTTTTGCCACAAGTCCAGCTTTATTTCTCACTACAAGTCCACTTTCATCTAATTTGTTCCTAAAGACCCACTTGGTGCCAATAACAGTACAATCGTTTGGTCTAGGAACAAGGTGCCAATAACAGTACAATCGTTTGGTCTAGGAACAAGGTGCCAAACTTGGTTTCTTTCAAATTGATTTAGCACTTCTTGCATTACTATAATCCAGTTCTCATCATCAAGAGCTTGATCAATATTAGAAGGTTCAATTTTAGATACAAAGGCGTATTGTCCACAAACATTTTGTTTTGATCTTCTAGTTTTTACACCTTCATATACATTCCCTATAACTTGTTTAATTGGATGGGCATGTTTGAATTTTAAATCAGTTGGAGGTTTGTAGGAATTATTACCTTCACTTACCCTTTCCTCCATGGAATCTTCTTACTTTTCCACATGCAGTTTTTCAAAATCACTTGCTATATCATCTGCATCACTTAAATCATCTTTTCTTTTGTAGCATGGGTTAGTTTCATCAAAAACAACATGTATGGATTCTTCTACAACTTGGTTTCGTTTATTGAATATTCTATATGCTTTGCTATTTGATGAGTAACCAAGGAATATTGCCTCATCACTTTTAGCATCTAATTTTCCCAAGTTGGTTTTTCCATTGTTCAAAACATAACATGTGCATCCAAAAGCATGAAAATAAGAGATATTTGGTTTTCTTCCTTTCCATAGCTCATATGGGGTCTTTTTCAAGATTGCTCTAATGGTAACTCAATTTAAAACATGACAAGCTGTACTTACAGCTTCACCCCAAAATTTCTTGGATAATTTGCTCTCATTTAGCATTGTTCTAGCCATCTCTTGTATGGTTTTATTTTTCCTTTCTACCACTCCATTTTGTTGTGGAGTTCTTGGTGCAGAAAATGTGTGGTGAATTCCTTTTTCATTACATAACTCTATGAATCGTTTGTTTTCAAATTCACCACCATGATCACTTCTTATAGTCATAATAGTACTTTGTTTTTCATTTTGTACCAAATTTACAAAAGTTGAAAACATAGAGAAAACTTCATCTTTGCTAGCTAAGAGAATTATCCATGTGAATCTTGAAAAATCATCAACAATAACAAATACATATTTCTTTCCACCAATGGTTAAAATATCGGATGGCCCATATAGATCCATGTGTAGCAATTCAAGTGGCCTAGTGGTGGAGATTTCCTTTTTGGTAGAGAAAGGCATCTTAGGTTGTTTAGATAATTGACATGCCTTGCAAATTTTGTCTTCGTCATATTTCAACTTTGGCAAGCCTTCTACCAAACTCTTTTTCCATAGGGTCTTTATATTTTCCATGTTTATATGTCCAAGCCTTTTATGCCAAACCCATGGATCATTATCAATGGCCATTAGACATTGACCATTTAATTCGTCAAGTGAAAACAAATATACATTTCCATATCTTTTTCCACTAAACATGATATGTTCTCCATCAAATACATTACATATAGATGATTCAAACACAACCTTATATCCTTTGTCACATAATTGACTAATGCTCATTAGGTTATGCTTGAGTCCTTCAACAAACAAAACATCCTCCATGCATGCATTAGAAATACTACAAATATTTCCTTTACCTTTAATTTTACCTTTCTCATTATTACCAAAGGCAACCGTTCCGTCGTTGCAAGGCTTAAGTTTGTGAAATAGACTTCTTTCTCCGGTCATATGCCTTGAACAACCGCTGTCCATGAACCATACATTGTTTGCCTTTGCCTTGAAACAAATCTGAAAAATAAAAAGGTAAATCTCATCTCTTTGGTACCCATTTTATGGGTCCATTTGGGTTAGTAATATTATTCAACCTTTGTTGCTCTAACTTAGAAAACCCAAATCTTGTGTTCCTTGGAACCCAAACTAATTTTGCATCATGGTCATATAATTTCTTAAAGTTACACTTATAGGCTTTATGACCCATTTTATTGCAGAAATTGCAAGCCATAGGTAATCTTGGAGTAGACCTCCAAGTATGCATTGGTTCAAACGTTGGCCTTCTAGTCCACACAATATTTTTTCTTTGTGGCTTGTATATAGGTGCAGTTTTGGTTTGATATTTCCCAAGTATTGGTACATTTGATTTGCCACTTTCTTTTTGCTCAAATGTATAATATCCAAGGCCTCTTTTATTTGTTTGAGCAGTCATGTTCAGAAACATCTTCACATTTTCTCCGGGATTAGAGAACTTTGCTAATGATTCATTTAATGATTCGTTCTCCTTTTTCAATTTTTCTATCTCTTTCAACAATGATTCATTTTCTTCTTTCAGTTTTGTTGATTTTTCAGCTAGTTTTCCATTTTCTATAATAACAAAGTTACATTGTTGTCTCTTTAATGATAACTTGTTTCCTAGCTTTTTGATTTCCTCATATAATGAATCATAAGCAATTTGTAGTTCTTCTAATTCAGCACATTTGAGGCAATCATGAAAAGAAGAATAATTTGATTGAGAATAGCAAGGTTTGGAAGTTACCTCTTCATTGCTCGTGCATTTTGTTGAGATGGTTTGTTCTTCCAAAACTTCCGTTGTGTTCAAACATAACAAGTTTTCTTCTTGTTCGATCCGTGCCATGCAGCAAATTCTAGCACAATTTGCCGCTTCAAAATCATCGGTTGAGGAGCTACTTGTTGACAAAGTTTCTTCATTCACGTACATCCCTCTTCCCTTTGGCTTTTGAAATTTTCGGCTTTCATATCTTTCCTTTCTTTCTTGTTGATCCTTTGATCTCTCTTCCGGTGTAGGACATTGAGCTTGCATATGTCCCGTACCACCGCATCTATAGCACTTTGTAGCCTCCTCCTTCTTCTCTTTTCGTGATCTCTCTTTGAAGTTCTTTTTATTTCTTACAAACTTTCGAAATCTGCGTGTGAGTAGAGCAATGTCTTCATTGTCATTGTGAGATGATGAGGTGGATTCATCCGAGTTATGGGTGACTTTTAGTGCAATTGCTCTTTTTCCTTTGTGGTGATCTTCATTTCTTTTCTTGATTAGCTCATGTGACATTAGTGAACTAATAAGGTCTTCTAGCTTCAATGTGTTTAAGTCCTTTGCTTCTTCTATTGCAGTAATTTTCGGAGTCCATGATTCGGGTAGCGCCCTTAGAATCTTCATGACCTGCTCCGATTCAGAAATTGCTTTTCCAAGACCTTTCAAAGCATTAGTAATTTTAGAAAACCTTGCAAACATCTCAGAAATATTTTCTGTTTCTAACATTCTAAAGCTTTCCAACTCTCCTGTTAGAATATTTCTTCTAGTCCCTTGGACTTGGGAGGTTCCTTCATAAATAGATGTTAGAGTATCCCATATTTCTTTAGCAGTTAGACAAGAATATACTTTATCATATTCGGAAGCTGTAAGAGCACAAAATAGTGAGTTCATAGCCTTAGCATTGCTCTTTACAGTTCTTACTTCCTCTTCGGTCCATTTGGAAGCTCTTTCATCTATAGGCAATGTTACACCATCTTGGATTGCAATCCAAGAGTCCATGTCGGTAGCCATGATGAGTTGCTTCATACGAAGCTTCCAATATCCAAAATTATTCCCATCAAACAATGGTGGCCTTGTAAAGGATTGGCCCTCAGCAAAAGCGGGAACAGAAGTAGATTGGGATGCCATATCGATAAGATCTCTTTGGTAAACTCAAAGACCTGCTCTGATACCACTTGTTGGTCCCGAGTTAATGGCAAAACCCAAGAGGGGAGGGGTGAATTGGGTATTTAAAAAATTTATAACTTAAACAAAAACTTTACCCCGGATTAATCTAATCCCCTTAATGAAGAAACAAAATAGAAAGCAATATAATGTAGAGAGCAGAAACATAAAATAAGCACACAAGATTTTTATAGTGGTTCGGGCAACCTCCCTACTCCACTCTTCCAAGCTCACACTCCTTGTGACTTGGGTTCCACTATTGTATTCTCTCAATACAATTAGAGCCACTGCTCTCTTCTAGATTCCAGCTCTAGGGGGCATAAACAACACACTGCACAAGTAGGTGATGAGTCTCACTCCAATCACAACTACTTTGCATACACTTAATCTTAGTTCCTCAAACTAAATCAAGTTCAATACAATTAAACGAAATAACAAAAGAAGTCTACACTTTACAGATGTGTAGAAGCGATTTGGCGCAGAGAAGAACTTGTAATATAGGCTTTGAAGATTCAGAAGTTGGGCTCTTGCGGTTTGAAGCGAAGTTCTTCCTCTTTGAATGGCTTAATCTCTTTTGAGCTCTTGTAGATGTGAGTTAAGCACACTTAATGATTTTCAGCTACTTCCCTCGTCCACAATAACTCCCTTTTATAATTGTGGAGGGAATCCGAACGTTAGAAGGTGGTTGGCGCGCATTAAATGCGCCAACGTTCGAATAAATTATCCTACCGTTGCGACCCAAGTCGCAGGCAGAGTCGACTTCGGATGCGACTTCGCCCAAGTCGCAGATGGAGTCGACTTCGGGTGCGACTTCGCCTTCGGTTTGCGACTTCAAGTTTCAGATCGGGTCGACTTGGGCATCGACTTGACCCAAGTCGCAGGTGGAGTCGACTTCGGGTGCGACTTCACCTCTTCAAGTTCCGAGTCTTGAGTCTTGGGTCGACTTGGCTTTAGACTTCAACTCAAGTCGATCATGGAGTCGACTTGGGTTGCGACTTGACTCGATCTTTGCTAAAAATGTTTTGATCTTCATTTGATCTTCCTCTATCTTGCTTGGCTTATTTCCTTTAATCATTTTCATTCTGAAATAATTCCTTATACTTGTAGATCTTGTTGATCTTGAAGTCCTTGTCTTTGGTTTATCTTGGATAGGCTTGAACCTTGAGAATCTGATGAGAGTTTGATCTTTGCATGATTGATTCATGCACCTTGCTTTGCATTGGACTCATTTGGTCTTCATGACTTGATTTCATCTTGAAGCATATTTGAATCTTTGCCTTGGACTTGATAGATTTAAGTTGATCTTGCACCTTTGATTTGGTTTTGAGAACACTCAAGTTGACTCTTGGAATGAACTTGAAACTGCATCTTTGAGTTTGAAAGCATCAAGTCGAACTTGGGGTCGACTTCATTCGCGACTTCGCCCAAGTCGCAACTGGAGTCGACTTCGTTTGCGACTTCGGCATTCTTCCATCCCAAATTAAGCTCTGGAGTGATTTTCCCGACTTGAAGTCGATGCTGGAGTCGACTTCGTTTGCGACTTGGCTTCCCAAGTCGCAAGTGGAGTCGACTTGGCCTGCGACTTCACTTGTTCTTCTCCCATTTTCAACTCTGGACAGATTTGGCTTCTTGAAGTCGATCTTGGGGTCAACTTGGAGAACGACTTGGCCTTCCATGCTTTATTTTCTTCAAATGTATATTCCTTAAACATTTCCACAAACGTGTTAGTAGCCAAGACTTACTCAAATTGATTTGTTAATCATCAAAATATAGATTTAGCTTGTTTTTCACATATTTCCAATACTAATATACACATTTAACGTTAAATTCCAACACATCATGTTCCATTATATATCATAAAATTTCATGACATTCATCTCATGTTATAATATGCATTCATCACCTATCAACATATATATATTTCTTTTTTTTAACATTTCAATAAACATCAATTCATATCACACACCATAGTGTAAATTTCATAATTTGCAACAAGTAGCAATCACTCAATACATAATACATTTTTCAACATATGGTAGCATACACAGGGATCCATAAAATCATCATCCTTCATTTAAACCTGTGCTCCTCCTTTGTAGCCATCCTTGCACTTGTCTTAGGGTTCGGAAAACAAATTGTGAGTATAACTCAGTAAGAAAGCTGCATAGTTTTTCAGGCAATTCATTTTTCTCAGTAAAAAGTTTGCATTTAAATAGCATCTTTGAAATCAACATGATACCCACTCGTGGGTATATCATGAAAATGCAATATTATACCCATCATGGGTATATCATGAATAATGTTATGCATTATTATCATTAAAACATGAACATCATATGATGGTACGCTAGCTAGGCGACCATCCCGCCATCGTGCTCTCATCTCAGGGAGGGCGCTGTCGGCTTGTGGCCTATTTTAGCGACTTGGTCATACTAGAGGGGGACGATTGGTCTGCTTACACCTCTAAAGTGAACCTAGTACCTTGTGCACCATGAACTTAGATATAAACATGAACATAGACATGTTAGCATGATTTTCATAAGTAAGCATTTGAGTCATAGTTTTTCAACAATATTTAATAAAATATTATACAAGCCATTTGCAAAAGTTATAGGGATAGTCATGCTTAAATAATTCCAAAAGCATTTAAACATTCATTTGCAAGATAATTCAAAGCATTTAAATAGAATTTGCAACATTTCATTATAATTTTGAGAAAATAAGTTTCAGAAAGTTGTTTGCTTACTTGAATTCACCTCAATTTCTTTTGTCCACTTTTTCCTTGCCTTTGCCTATACATATAAGAATGACATTGCATTCATACACATAATCTCATATGCTTGCATATAATATAGTTTTTCAACCCTCATAATTTTCATTAACTTACACAACCCACTTGTTTTTCAAGTTGGGTGTTCATTTTCTTATTCACACAATGATATAACATGTGTACCATATTATCTATTATTTTCATTCTTAATACCCTTATTTAGGGTAAACTTTTAAGTTTATTATAACCTTTCATTTAACTCAATATATGGAAGTTCATAACTTTTCATTTATTGTTTAACATCCATTCTTTACATTTCTCATATTAGTGCTCATTTTAGGCACTTACTTATGAGTTAGAGCTTTACATATTAATCCTGAATTTTTTAGATTTCTTAATTTTATTAAAACAACCCATTCTTTTCACATTTTACCCTATTTCCTTCCATTCTTGCATTTTAATAATTCATATTTAGTCATGTCTCATCCTTGCCATCATACCCTTCATATGCACCCTCTTAGTTACACATATATTATGTGTTACTCAAAATTCTTTCAAAATAGCAACTTGCCTTCCATTTTGGCTTAATTAAAAATTTTAATTAGCACATAATTTAGGGTATTTTCATGAGATTAAAATCTCTTAATCTCATGGTTCCAAAACAACAACTTTTCTATCATTCTTTCTCATGTTTAACGTCTATATTAACATATGTCCCATAAATAGATTTTTACCTCTTTATTTCCAGCCCTTAAACATCCTTTTCTTGTTCCATATTGATGATATTTTCATTAAACCAAGGTCCATAAAACAAGTTGCCCAAAACAACAACTTTCCATTCATTCCTTGCCACCCTTGGACATCCACATCTCATGTCCAACAAAAATAGATTTTTGAATTTATTTCCAGCCCTATGTTGGACGTCCCTTTTATTTTAAATTGAGGGTATTTTACCCTTTAAATCATTGACATATTAGTTTGTTTAGTTCAAGCACAAATTCCACCTCAAAAGTATAGAATTTTCATCAAATTGTCAAGTCTATGTTTCATCCTTCTAAGGCTCATAAATCATGCTTAGTTTAACATATATTAATCATGGAAATATTTAACATATTCCAAACATATCATATGCTCAAAAAAGCAACTTAAATGGGGAATTCTAAAAATTTTCAGCAAGGTATTCTTAGGATAATTAACCTTAAAACCATACCTAGCATGCTTGAACACTTGAATTGAATCCTCTAACTTACTTAGCATTTAACAACCTTATTAAAAGCTTCATAAATCATCATTTAGGGTTTATAAATAAATCGATTTATGACCCATGATTGGAGCTAAAAAAAACTTAGAAATTAACAACCGAAACTTAGCTGCATACTTACTTGAACTTGTGTAGTTGCACTCCAACTTGTCAAGCTTGTTGTGCTCCTCTTTCTCCTCCTCTTTTTCCTCTTTTTTCTTCCTTTTTCCCTCTTTTTTCCCTTGTTTTGGACGTTCAATATGGCTGGATACTTAGAATTTTTTTCACCACAACAAGCTGCCCCATTGAGGGCGTAAATCTACCCTCTCTCTCCTTTATATATATCAGCACTTTTTCTTTTTAATTTCCACATCATTTGAGGTTTAGATAATGCACATATTTATCCTTTTGAGCTGTCATAATTATCTCCATGATTTTTTTTTACGGATTTTTAAAAGCAAAAAATCTGCTCCATTTACCCCTTGGACGTTCACCCCTTGCCACCCCTTGTTTTGGCTTTTTGTGAAAATAAATTCTACCCAATATTGAGCCATTAATCCCATAGGATATTTATGGAATTTTTACCTTCAAAATCTGAATTTTTGAATAATAAAAAATCCCTCAAAAATCCACATCATCTCAAGCTTTAACCTCTTTTACTTTTCCATTAATGACATGTCTTCCTTTTTGAAGACAAGTCAACTAATTTTGTCCTTTTTTGATTAAGGATTTTTCATGATAATTAACTTAATCAAACCCATCCATATGATAAGCCAAATTTTTTTAACCATCCATGAAAAGTTTTATCTAAAAATGACCTTTCTAGCGTGAGTTATGGTCATTTGTAATTGTCTTTTGGATTTGGATGAAATTAAATAATTATCACCCTAATTAAATCATAATTTTCATAATCCATTCCATTCATAAGGTAAAGCATATCATCATGTGCTTATCCTTCGAATTTTAGGTCATTCCGCCTTATAAGCGTCCAAGTACGAATTTTCTAACATTAAACACATCATTTCCATAATTATCATCATAACTATCATCAATAAAATCATAATATATGAAATAATTATTCATGGCATATCCTCATTTCTTAAACCTCATTGGGTCTCTTTATACACATTAACCCACATTGAGCTATGGTGATTAATTTAATCACCTTTTTTAATCAACGAACTTAAAATCATTCAATTGATTAAATAATACAATAAATCAAATTTACATGCATAATTTACATGTATGGTCCTAAATGGGTCTTGGTATCACAATCCTCCCTCCTTTATAAAAGGTTTTGTCCCAAAACCGTTTACTTTTCAAACAACTGGGGTATTTACTTTCAACCTCTTCTCTTAATTCCTAGGTGACTTCGTTTTCGGAATATCGGTTCCATTGAACCTTAACACACTCGATCTCTCGAGTCCGAAGCTTTCGCACTTTATGATCCAAGATCTTGATTGGTCTCTTCTCATAATTCAAGTTATCTTGAATTAGCAGGTTTTCTGCTATCAGTATATGTGTGGGGTCTGGGATATATTTCCTAAGTATGGAAATATGAAATATGTTGTGCACTAATGCTAAAGCCAGGGGTAGGGCTATTCTGTATGCCAACTTTCCAATCCTCTCTAGTACTTCATATGACCCTATATAACTGAGATTTAGCTTACTCCTTTTCCCAAATCTTATAACTCTTTTGAATAGTGTGACCTTTATAAACACATGTTTGCCAACTTGGATGTTCAAATCCATTCTCTTGCAATCGGTGTAACTCTTTTGCTGACTCTATGTTTTGAGTATAAACTAGTAAATTACTTGCAATTTGTCTGCCATTTGTCTGGACAAGTCTGGGGCTAACTATTTCTTTCCAACTTCATTCTAGTTCAATGGGATTTAGCATCGTCGCCCATATAATGCCTCAAAAGGGGTCATCTGAATACTAGCTTGATAGTTACTGTTGCAAGCAAACTCAGCTATTAATACATATTCATCCCATGATCCTACAAATTTCAATGTGCACATTCGGAGCATATCCTCGATAATCTAATTCACTCGTTCTGTTTGTCCATCAGTCTATGGATGAAATGTCGTGCTAAACTTGAGCTGTGTGCCTAGGGTTTCATGCAGACATTTACAAAATCGAGATGTGAACGTCGTATCTCGATCAGATACTATCGACTTAGGCACTCCAAGGAGTCGTACTATCTCCTTATAATATACCTTGGCTAGCCTTTCTATAGAAAAAGTTCTCTTTATGGGTATGAAGTGTGCAACCTTCGACAATTAATCCACTATTACTTATATAGAATCATTCTCAGTCTAGGCAATCCTTCAATAAAATACATTGTAATGTCATCCCATTTTCACTTGGGAACTTCAAGCAATTGCAACTTTCCAAGCATTCATTGGTGATTTGCTTTCACCTTTTGACATGTTAGGCACTTTGCTACATATTTAGCGACCTCTCTTTTCATATTATTCCACTAATATCCCTTCTTAAGATCCTGACACATCTTAGTGCTTCTTGGGTGCATAGAGAATGGTGAAAAATGTATTGTTGGTCCCGAGTTAATGGCAATAACTCAAGAGGGGAGGGGTGAATTAGTTAATTAAAAATTTTCAACTTAAACAAAAATTTTACCCTGGATTAATCTAGTCCCCTTTATGAAGAAACAAATGGAAAGCAATATAGTGCTGAGAGCAGAAATAAAAATCAACAAGCAAGATTTTATAGTGGTTCGGAAAACCTTCCCTACTCCACTCTTCCAAGCTCACACCTCTTGTGACTTGGGTTCTACTATGTATTTCACAAATACAACTAGAGCCACTGCTCTCTTCTAGATTCCAGCTCTATGGGGCATCAACAATTCACAGCACAAGTAGGTGACGAGTTCCACTCCAATCACACACTACTTTGCTTAGACTTGATCTTAGTTACCCAAACTAAATCAAGTTCAATACAACAAGAGAAAGTAAAAGAAAGTTTCTACACGTTACTGGTGTGTAGAGGCAGATTTGGCGCAGAGAAGAACTTGTAAAATAGTCAGAAAGATTCAACGAGCAGCTCTTGGCAGTTTGAAAGCAAGGTTCTTCTTCTAGATGTTGGCTTGATCACTTAATGCTCTTAGAGATGGGAGTTATGCTCATTCAATGAATTCTCAGCTACCCTTCTCGTTCATATTGAATGCCTTTTATAAATGTTGAAGGAATCCGAACGTTTGGAAGTAGGTCGCGTGCATTTAATGCGCCAACGTTCGAAAATTTTCGACCGTTGCAACCCAAGTCGCAGGTGGAGTCGACTTCGGGTGTGACTTCAGCAGTTCACGACTTCTTCAAGTTCTAGTCTAGGTCGACTTGGTCCTCGACTTGACCCAAGTCGCAGGTGAAGTCGACTTCGGGTGCGACTTCACTTCCTCAGCTTGCTTGATGAACTTGAAATCCTTGGAAATGACTTTGATCACTTGATTTTTTTCATATTGATTGTTCTTCTATTCATTTATAAGTCTTTGAGCTTAATATAATCATCTTAGCTTGATGTCCTTTAGCTCCGTGACTTGCAAACTTTGAATCCTTGAAATCTTGAGTACTTGAATCTTAGAGCGCCTAATGATGTCCAAATATGTGTTCATAATCCAACATGATGGATTCGTGCAACCCTGCTTGCTTTGATCCTCATTGGATCTTTATTTGATCCAAGTCGAGTGTTTGAGTCGACTTGGCCTTTATCTTCTCTTGAATCTAGCATTGAGCCAACTTGATCCGCACTAAAGTCGAAGTTGGAGTCAACTTGGTTTGTGACTTCACCAAAGTCGCCTGCGGAGTTGACTTGGGATGCGTCTTTGGCAGCTCTTGTTCTCGATTTCAACTCTGGACAGAAATGACGCTTCGAAGTCGCTACTAGAGTCGACTTGATTTGCGACTTCACCTAAGTCGCATGCGGAGTCGACTTGGGATGCGACTTCGGCAGCTCTCGTCCTCGATTTCAACTCTGGACCAAAATGACGCCTCGAAGTCGCTACTGAAGTCAACTTGATCTGCGACTTCACCCAAGTCGCATGCGGAGTCGACTTGGGATGCGACTTTGGCAACTTTGTTCCTCGATATCAACTCTGGACAGAAAATGCTTCTTGAAGTCTCCTCTTGAGTCGACTTGGGGATCGACTTGGCCTGAGTCGATGCCTGAGTCGACTTGGCAATCTACTTGACATGTCATGCTTCATTTTCTTCATTTTTATAACCTTTAATCATTTTCATAAACATATTAGTAACCAAAACTTACTCAAATTGATTTGTTGATCATCAAAACATAGACTTGACTTATTTCCACATATATCCAACAATCTCCCCCTTTTTGATGATTGACAAAACCAATTTGAGTGTATACCTTTCAATGTCTTTAAAAACATACTATTTATCTTGTTTTGGTATTATTTGAATAATCACTGGTGTTTTGCATTTTGAAGTTTAACATACATATTACATTTCCAATAAATCACAAGTTAAAAACCATTCATACAATCATTTTAAAACCGAGACTACTCAAATCCTAATTTCTTCTCCCCCTTTTTGTCAGTTGATCAAAAAATAGAGATATAGCGGGTTAATCCATTGAGAATAGCAGGGGCAGCTCCCCCTGAACCTGTGCTCCTCCTCAGTTTGTGCTTTTCTAAGTTAATTCAATCATCCCCATATCATTTATAATTTTATAAAATGGTTCTTTTGATAGAGGTTTGGTAAAAATATCTGCAATTTGATCTTCTATTTTTACATATTCTAAACAAAAATCATGATTTTCTACATGTTCTCTAATAAAATGATGTCTTAGGTCTATATGCTTGGTTCTAGAATGCAATACTGGGTTTTTAGTTAAACATATTACACTAGTATTATCACATTTAATAGGTATATCTTTAAAATTCATGTCATAATCCCTAAGTTGTTGTTTCATCCAAAGCAATTGAGCACAATAGCTCCCGGCAGCAATGTATTCGGCTTCCGCGGTGGATAGAGCAACACTAGTTTGTTTTCTTGAAAACATGAAACCAACATGTTCCCAAGAAACTGAAATGTTCAACTAGTGTTTTTTCTCTCTACCTTGTAACCGACGAAATCCGCATCCGAGTAGCCGATTAGATCAAAATCAGAGCCCTTTGGATACCAAAGTCCTATGTTGGTAGTATCTACTAAATATCTGAAAATTCTTTTTACATCTACCAAGTGTGATTCTTTTGGACATGATTGAAATCTAGAGCACATACAAACACTAAACAATATATCAGGTCTAGAAGCAGTTAAATATAATAAAGAACCAATCATGCTTCTATATAACTTTAAATCAACTGGTTTTTGTTTCTCGTTTTTGTCAAATTTAATGGTTGAGCTCATAGGCGTGTTTGTCCCTTTGTTATTTTCCATGCCAAACTTCTTTAACATTTCTTTGATATACTTGGACTGGTTTATGAAGATCCCTTCACTTAGTTGCTTAATTTGTAGTTCAAGGAAGAAGTTTAGCTCCCCCATCATACTCATCTCAAATTCCTTCTGCATAAGCTCAGAAAATTCTTGACAAAGGATCTCATTAGTAGCACCAAAAATAATATCATCAACATAAATTTAAATAATCAAAATATCTTTTTCTTTGTACTTGATAAATAAAGTGGTGTCTACCTTTCCCTTTTAGAAGTCATGATCAATCAGAAATTTGCTTAATCTTTCATACCAAGCTCTTAGAGCTTGTTTTAATCCATATAGTGCTTTGGTTAATTTGTATACAAATTTGGATTGATCTTTCTCCTCAAATCCAGGTGGTTGTTCAACATACACCTCTTCATTTATATACCCATTCAAAAATGCACTTTTAACATCCATTTGAAACAACTTAAAGTTCATATGAGATGTAAAAGCTAGTAAAATGCGAATGACCTCTAATCTAGCAACTGGAGCATAGGATTCATCAAAGTCTATTCCTTCTTCTTGTGAATATCCTTTTGCCACAAGTCTAGATTATTTCTTACCACAAGTCCACTTTCATCTAATTTGTTCATAAAGACCCATTTTGTGCCAATGACAGTACAGTTCTTTGGTCTTGGAACAAGATGCCAAACTTGGTTTCTTTCAAATTGATTTAATTCCTCTTGCATTGCTATGATCTAATTTTCATCATCAAGAGCTTGGTCAATAGTGGATGGTTCAATTTTGGATACAAAGGCTATTGTCCACAAATATTTTGTTTTGACCTTCTAGTCTTTAAACCTTCATAGACATTCCCTATAACTTGCTCAATTAGATGGACATTTTTGAACTTTAAATCAGTTGGAAGTTTGTAGGAATTATTACCTTCACTTACCTTTTCCTCTGTGGATTCTTCTTGCTTTTCCACATGCAGTTTTTCAATATTACTTATGACATCATCTGCATCACTTAAATCATCTTTTCTTTTGGAGCATGGATTAAATTCATCAAAAACAACATGTGTTGACTCTTCTACAACTTGGTTCCGTTTATTGAAGACTCTATATGCTTTGCTATTTGATGAGTAACTAAGGAATATTGTCTCATCACTCTTAGCATCCAGTTTTCCCAAGTTGATTTTTCCATTGTTCAAAACATAACATGTGCAACCAAAAGCATGAAAATATGAGATATTTAGTTTTCTACCTTTCCATAGCTCATATGGGGTCTTTTTCAAGATTGCTCTAATGGTAACTTGGTTCAACACATGACAAGCTGTACTTACAGCTTGACCCCAAAATTTCTTGGATAATTTACTCTCATTTAGCATTGTTCTAGCCATCTCTTGTATGGTTCTATTTTTTCTTTCAACCACTCCATTTTGTTGTGGAGTTCTTGGTGCGAAAAATGTGTGGTGAATTCCTTTTTCATTACATAATTTTATGAATCGTTTAGTTTCAAACTCACCACCATGATCACTTCTAATGGTCATAATAGTACTTTGTTTTTCATTTTGCACCAAATTTACAAAACTTGCAAACATAGAGAAGGCTTCATCTTTGCCAGCTACGAGAATTACCCATGTGAATCTTGAAAAATCATCAACTATTACAAACACATACTTCTTTCCACCAATGGTTAAGTCGGATGACCCATATAGATCCATGTGTAGCAATTCAAGTGGCCTGGCGGTGGAAATCTCCTTTTTGGTAGAGAAGGGCATTTTAGGTTGTTTTGACAATCGACATGCCTTGCAAATTTTATCTTTGTCATATTTCAAGTTTGGCAATCCTTCTACCAAACTTTTCTTCCATAGAGTCTTTATATTGTCATGTTTATATGCCCAAGCCTCTTATGCCAAACCCATAGATCATTGTCAATGGTCATTAGACATTGACCATTTAGATCATCAAGTGAAACCAAATAAACATTTCCATGTGTTTTTTCGCTAAACATGATATGTTCTCCATCAAATACATTGCATATAGATGATTCAAACACAACCTTGTTTCTTTTGTCACATAATTGGCTAATACTCATTAGATTGTGCTTGAGTCCTTCATCAAACAACACATCCTTCATACATGCACTTGAAATACTATAAATATTTCTTTTACATTTAATTTTACCTTTCTCATTGTTCCCAAAGGCAACAGTTTCATCGTTGCAAGGCTTGAGTTTATGAAATAAACTTATTTCTCCAGTCATATGCCTTGAACAACCACTATCCATGAACCAACGTTGCTTGCCTTTGCCTTGAAACATATCTGAAAAATGAACAAATAAATTTTATCTCTTTGGTACCCATTTTATGGGTCCATTTGGGTTAGTAAACTGATTTGATCTTTGTTGTTCTATTCTTGAAAGCTAAAATCTTGTGTTTCTTGGAACCCAAACTAATTTTGCACCATGGTCATACAGTTTCTTAAAGTTGCATTTATAGATTTTATGACCCATCTTATTGCAAAAGTTGCAAGCCATTGGTAGTCTAGGAGTAGACCTCCAAATATGTAATGGTTCAAAAGTTGACCTTTTAGTCCAAGCAACTTGTTTCCCTTTAGGTTTATAAATAGGTGCAACTTTAGCTTGATTTTTCAAAAGTTTTGGCACACTTGATTTGCTACTTTCACCTTGCTCAAATGTGGAGTATCCAAGACCTCGTCTATTGTTTTGAGAGGTCATATTCAGAAATATTTTCACACTTTCTCCTGGATTAGAGAACTTAGTTAATGATTCATTTATGGATTCATTCTTCTTTTTTAATTTTTTCACTTCTTTCAATAGTAGTTCATTTTCTTCTTTCAATTTTGTTGTACTTTCTGCTAGTTTTTCATTTACAATAATAATGGAATTGCATTGTTGTCTCTTTAATGATAACTTGTTTCCTAGTTTTTTGATTTCCTCATATAATGAATCATATGCATGTTGTAATTCCTCTAATTCAGCACATTTGAGACATTCTTGAATAGAAGAATAAGTAGATTGATAATGACAAAATTTTGAAGTTACCTCTTCATTACTTGTGCATTTTGTTGAAGTGGTTTGTTCTTCCAAAATTTCTGTTGTGTTTAAACATAGCAAATTTCTTTTTGCTCAATCCGTGCCATGCAGCATATTCTTGCACAATTTGCTGCTTCAAAATCATCGGTTGAGGAACTACTTGTTGATGAAGTTTCTTCATTTACGTACATTCCTCTTCCCTTAGGCCTTTGGAATTTTCGACTTTCATATCTTTCCTTCCTTTCTTGATGGTCCTTTGATCTTTCTTCCGGTGTAGGACATTGAGCTTGCATATGTCTCATACCGCCGCATCTATAACACTTTGTAGCCTCCTTTTTTTTCTCTTTTCGAGGTCTCTCTTTGAAGTCTTTGAAGTTCTTTTCTTTCCTCAAACTTTCGAAATCTGCGTGTTAGTAGAGCAATGTTTTCATCATCATTGTGAGATGAGGAGGTGGACTCATCCGAGTTATGGGTAACTTTTAGTGCAATTGCTCTCTTTCCTTTGTGGTGATCTTCATTTCTTTTCTTGATTAGCTCATGTGACATTAATGAGCTAATAAGGTCTTCTAGCTTCAATGTGTTTAGGTCA
The DNA here is from genome assembly GCA_030490835.1 of Annona cherimola. Lineage (NCBI taxonomy): Eukaryota > Viridiplantae > Streptophyta > Magnoliopsida > Magnoliales > Annonaceae > Annona > Annona cherimola. The sequence continues at coordinate 58,380,534 of CM059976.1, forward strand.
TTGACTTCTTCTATTGCAGTAATCTTTGGAGTCCAAGATTTCGGTAGAGCTCTTAAGATTTTCATGACCTGTTCAGATTCAAAAATTATTTTTCCTAGACCTTTCAAGGCGTTAGTAATTTTAGAGAATCTAGTAAATATTTTCTGTTTCTAGCATTTTAAAGCTTTTCAATTCTCCAATCAAAATATTTCTCCTTGTCCCTTGGACTTGAGAAGTTCCTTCATAGATAGATGTTAATGTATCCCATATCTCTTTTGCAACTAAACAAGAGGATACTCTATCATATTCGGAAGCGGTAATAGTGCAAAATAAAGAATTCATTGCCTTAGCGTTGCTCTTAACAGTTTTCACTTCCTCATCGATCCGTTTTGAAGCTCTTTCATCAATTGGCAAAGTCACACTATCTTGGATTTCAATCTAAGAATCCATATCTGTAGCCATGATGAGTTGTTTCATACGTAGCTTCTAATAGCTGAAATTGTTCCCATCAAACAATGGTGGCCTAGTAAAAGATTGGCCTTCGGCAAATGTGGGAACGGAAGTGGATTGTGATGCCATATCAAAAGATCTCTTTGGTAAAACTCAAAGACCTGCTCTGATACCACTTGTTGGTCCCGAGTTAAAGGCAATAACCCAAGAGGGGAGGGGTGAATTGGGTAATTAAAATTTTTCAACTTAAACAGAAATTTTATCCCGGATTAATCTAGTCCTCTTTATGAAGAAACAAATGGAAAGCAATATAGTGCTGAGAGCAGAAATAAAAATCAACAAGCAAGATTTTATAGTGGTTCGGTTAACCTTCCCTTCTCCACTCTTCCAAGCTCACACCTCTTGTGACTTGGGTTCCACTATTGTATTTCACAAATACAACTAGAGTCACTGCTCTCTTCTAGATTCCAGCTCTATGGGGTATCAACAATTCACAGCACAAGTAGGTGACGAGTTTCACTCCAATCACACACTACTTTGCTTAGACTTGATCTTAGTTACCCAAACTAAATCAAGTTCAATACAATAAGAGAAAGTAAAAGAAAGTTTCTAAACGTTACTGGTGTGTAGAGGCAGATTTGGCGCAGAGAAGAACTTGTAAAATAGTCAAAAAGATTCAACGAGCAGCTCTTGGCAGTTTGAAAGCAAGGTTCTTCTTCTAGATGTTGGCTTGATCACTTAATGCTCTTAGAGATGGGAGTTATGCTCATTCAATGAATTCTCAGCTACCCTTCTCGTTCATATTGAATGCCTTTTATAAATGTTGAAGGAATCCGAACGTTTGGAAGTAGGTCGCGTGCATTTAATGCGCCAACGTTCGAAAATTTCCGACCGTTGCGACCCAAGTCGCAGGTGGAGTTGACTTCGGGTGCGACTTCGCCCAAGTCGCAGGTGGAGTCGACTTTAGGTGCGACTTCAGCAGTTCGCGACTTCTTCAAGTTTCAGTCTAGGTCGACTTGGTCCTCGACTTGACCCAAGTCGCAGGTGAAGTCGACTTCGGGTGCGACTTCACTTCCTCAGCTTGCTTGATGAACTTGAAATCCTTGGAAATGACTTTGATCACTTGATTTTTTTCATATTGATTGTTCTTCTATTCATTTATAAGTCTTTGAGCTTAATATAATCATCTTAGCTTGATGTCCTTTAGCTCCGTGACTTGCAAACTTTGAATCCTTGAAATCTTGAGTACTTGAATCTTAGAGCGCCTAATGATGTCCAAATATGTGTTCATAATCCAACATGATGGATTCGTGCAACCCTGCTTGCTTTGATCCTCATTGGATCTTTATTTGATCCAAGTCGAGTGTTTGAGTCGACTTGGCCTTTATCTTCTCTTGAATCTAGCATTGGGCTAACTCGGTCTGCAAGTTCCGCACTGAAGTCGAAGTTGGAGTCGACTTGGTCTGTGACTTCATCCAAGTCGCATGCGGAGTTGACTTGGGATGCGACTTTGGCAGCTCTCGTTCTCGATTTCAACTCTGGACAGAAATGACGCTTCGAAGTCACTACTGGAGTCGACTTGATCTGCGACTTCATCCAAGTCGCATGCGGAGTCGACTTGGGATGCGACTTCGGCAGTTCTCGTCCCTGATTTCAACTTTAGACGAAAATGACACCTCAAAGTCGGTACTGAAGTCGACTTGATCTGCGACTTCACCCAAGTCGCATGCGGAGTCGACTTGGGATGCGACTTCGGCAGCTTTGCTCCTCAATTTCAGCTCTGGACAGAAAATGCTTCTTGAAGTCTCCTCTTGAGTCGACTTGGGGATCGACTTGGCCTAAATCGATGCCTAAGTCTACTTGAAAATCGACTTGACCTATCATGCTTCATTTTCTTCATTTATATAATCTTTAATTATTTTCACAAACATATTAGTAACCAAAACTTACTCAAATTGATTTGTTAATCATCAAAACATAGACTTGGTTTATTTCCACATATATCCAACATGTACTTCCTTAAGTACCCGCTCCTTTAATTCAACTAAATTAGGTATGCAAAGGTGACCCTTGTACCGATACATATCTAGTTCATTCATAGCAAATTCATTTCGGCCTTTTTGCCTTATTTTCTCTACATGCTTCTATAGGTTTGATTCATTTTGCTGTACAGTCTTAATCTGTTCAAATAAAGAGGATCGTATATGCATTTATGATAATCTTGCCTGTAAACCAAGTGGACATACGATCAACTCCAATTGTATCATTTCTCGAAGCAACCCTTCGTCCTTCATGATAAGGTGCGCTATGCTGAACAGTTATACTCAATGCATCGGCCACTACATTTGCCTTACCTGGATGGTATAATATGTTAAAATCATAATTCTTTAGTAACTTGAATCATCTTCTTTGCCTCATATTCAACTCCTTTTGAGTAAAAATATACTTGAGGCTCTTGTGATTTGTGTAGATTTCGCACTTAGCACCATACATGTAGTGTCTCTAAATTTTCAAGGCAAACACCACTGCCGCTAGTTCTAAATCATGAGTGGGGTAGCTTGGTTAATTCCTTTGGGAAAACATCCGAAAATTCCTTAACCACTGGAATTTAGTCTATCTCCACTTCCTTTTCTTCCTTTATGCTAATTGTATCAAGCTCTACGGCACCCCAAACCGAGCGTCACACCATGAGCTTTACTCTGTAACCGTTTATTGATTGGTAAACATGAACAGGATTGTTTGTCCTGTCACACAGCGGTTTCAGTTGATAAATATCCATTTATAATTTACTCAATAGGAGTTTATCTCATAGTTCGTAGTCATTTTTACATCAATTTGCCTATCCAGCCCATCATCAAGTCCTAATATACACATTTAACGTTCAATTCCTACACATCATGTTCCATTATAAATCATAAAATTTAATGGCATTTATCTCACGTTATAATACTCATTCATCACCTGTCAACATATATATATATTTCTTTTTTCTAACATTTCAATAAACATTAATTCATATCACACACCACAGTGTAAATTTCATAATTTGTAACAAGTAGCAATCACTCAATCCATAATACATTTTTCAACATATGATAGCATACATAGGGATCCATAAAAACATCATCATTCATTTAAACCTGTGCTCCTCTTTCATAGTCATCCTTGCACCTGTCTTAGGGTTTTGAAAACAAATCGTGAGTATAACTTAGTAAGAAAGCTACATAGTTTTTCAGGCAATTCATTTTTCTTAGGCAAAGTTTGCATTTAAATAGCATCTTTGAAATCAACATGACACCCACTTGTGGGTATATCATGAAAATGCGACATTATACCCATCATGGGTATATCATGAATAATGTTATGCATTATTATCATTAAAACATGAATATCATATGATGGTACCTAGCTAGGTGACCATCCTGTCATCCTGCTCCCATCTCAGGGAGGGCGCAGCTGGCCTGTGGCTATTTTAGCGACTTGGTCACACTAGAGGGGGACAATTAGTCCGCTTACACTTCTAGAGTAGACCTAGTACCTTGTGCACCATGAACTTAGACATAAACATGAACATAGACATGTTAGCATATTTTCATAAGTAAGCATTTGAGCCATAGTTTTTCAACAACATTTAATAAAATATTATACAAGTCATTTGCAAAAGTTATAGGGATGTCCATCCTTAAATAATTCTAAAAGTATTTAAACATTCGTTTGCAAGATAATTCAAAGCATTTAAATAGAATTTGCAACATTTCGTCATAATTTTGAGAAAGCAAGTTTTAGAAAGTTGCTTGCTTACCTGAATTCACCTTAATTTCCTTTGTCCACTTTTTCCTTGCCTTTGACTATATATGTAAGAATGACATTGCATTCATACACAGAATCTCATATGCTTGCACATAATATAGTTTTCCAACCCACATGATTTTCATTAACTTACATAACCCACTTGTTTTCAAGTTGGGTGTTCATTTTCTTATTCACACAACGATATAACTTGTACACCATATCATCCATTCCTTTTATTCTTAATACCCTTATGTAGGGTAAACTTTCAAACTTATTATAACCTTTCATTTAACTCAATATATGGAAGTTCGTTACTTCCCATTTATCGTTTAACATCCATTCTTCACATTTCTCACATTGGTGCTTATTTGAGGCACTTACTTATGAGTTAGGGCTTTACATATTAATCATAAATTTTTAAGATTTCTTAATTTTATCAAAACAGCCTCTTCTTTTCACATTTTACCCTATTTTCTTCCATTCTTACATTTTAACAATTCATATTTAGTCATTTCCCATCCTGCCATCCTACCCTTCACATGCACCCTCTTAGTTACACATATATTATGTGTTACTCAAATTTTTTTCAAAACAGCAACTTGTCTTTCATCATGGATTAATTAAAAAACTTAATTAGCACATAATTTAGGGTATTTTCATGAGATTAAAATCTCTTAATCACATGGTTCCAAAATAACAACTTTTCTATCATTTTTTCCCTCGTTAAACGTCCATATTAAGATGTCTCATAAACAGATTTTTACCTCTTTATTTCCAGCCCTTAAACATCCTTTTCTTGTTCAATATTTAGGATATTTTCATAAAACCAAGGTTCATAAAACAAGTTGCCCAAAACAGCAACTTTTCATTCATTCCTTGCCACCCTTGGACGTCCACACCTCATGTCAAACAAAAATAAATTTTTGAATTTATTTCCAACCCTATGTTGGACGTCCCTTCTACCTTAAATTGAGGGTATTTTACCCTTTAAATCATCCACATATTCGTTTGTTTAGTTTATGCACAAATTCCATCTCAAAAGTATAGAATTTCCATCAAATTGTCAAGTCTATGTTTCATCCTTCTAAGGCTCATAAATCATGCTCGGTTCAACATATATTAATCATGGAAATATTTAACATATTTCAAACATATCATATGGTCAAAAACAGCAACTTAAATGGGGAATTTTAAAAAATTTCAGCAAGGTATTCTTAGGATAATTAACCCTAAAACCATACCTGGCATGCTTGAACACTTGAATTGAATCCTCTAACTTACTTAGCATTTAACAACCTTATTAAAAGCTTCATAAATCATCATTTAGGGTTCGTAAATAAATCAATTTATGACCCATGAATGGAGCTAAAAAAACTAAGAAGTTAACACCCAAACTTAGTTGGATACCTACTTGAACTTGTGTAGTTGCACTCCAACTTGTCAAGCTTGTTATGCTCCTCTTTCTCCTCCTCTTTTTCCTTTTTCTTTCTTCCTTTTTACCTCTCTTTTTCCTTATTTTGGACGTTCAATATGGCTGCACACTTAGAATTATTTTCACCCTAACAAGCTGCTCCTTTGAGCACGTAAATCTGCCCTCTCTCTCCTGTTGGTCCTGAGTTAATGACTATTACCCAAGAGGGGAGGGGTGAATTGAGTATTTAAAATTTTTCAACTTAAACAGAAACTTTATCCCGGATTAATCTAGTCCCCTTTAAGAAGAAACAAAATGAAAAGCAATATAGTGTAGAGATCAGAAATAAAAATCAACAAGCAAGGTTTTTATAGTGGTTCGGGCAACCTCCCTACTCCACTCTTCGAAGCTCACACCTCTTGTGACTTGGGTTCCACTATTGTATTTCACAAATACAACTAGAGCCACTGTTCTCTTCTAGATTTTAGCTCTAGGGGGCATCAACAATTCACAGCACAAGTAGGTGACGAGTTTCACTCCAAACACACACTACTTTGCTTACACTTGATCTTAGTTACCCAAACTAAATCAAGTTCAATACAACAAGACATAACAAAAGAAAGTTTTTACACGTTACTATTGTGTAGAGGCAGAATTGGCGCAGAGAAGAACTTGTAACGCAGACTTAATGATTCAGCAATCAGCTCTCTTCAGTTTGAAAGCGGAGTTCTTCTTCTAAATTTGGCTTGATCACTTAAAGCTCTTAGAGATGGGAGTTATACACATTCAATGAATTCTCAGCTATCATCCTCATTCATATTGAATTTCTTTTATAATTATGGAAGGAATTCAAACGTTTGGAGGTAGGAGGCGCGCATTTAATGCGCCAACGTTCGAAAATTTTCCGACCGTTGCGACCCAAGTCGCAAGTGGAGTCGACTTCGGGTGTGACTTCGCCCAAGTCGCAGATGGAGTCAATTTCGGGTGCGACTTCGCATGTTCGTAACTTCTTCAAGTTCTAGACTGGGTCGACTTGGTCCTCGACATGACCCAAGTCGCAGGTGGAGTCGACTTCGGGTGCGACTTCACCTCGGCAACTTGCTTGTTGAACTTGAAGTTCTTGGAATGCCTTGCTTGCTTGAATCTCTTCATGTTTGGTTGTTCTTCCTTTAATTATACTTAAGATTCTTTAAATCTTCTATCTTAAAGCACATTTGACTCTACGTCTTGAGTCTTGTGTCTTTGAGTATTGGAGTGCATAAGAGAGGTCCAAATGTATGATTTTGATTCTCCATGAAAATATGCAATTTTGCTTGCTCTGGACTTTATTTGAGTGTTTGAGTTGTCTTGATCTTCATCTCCATTCAAATCTTTTATTTCAGCAATTTCCGCACTGAAGTCGAAGCTGGAGTCGACTTGGTCTGCGACTTCACTTAATTCGCAAGCGGAGTCGAGTTGGGATGCGACTTCGGCAGCTCTCGTTCTCGATTTTAACTCTGGAAGGAAATGACGTTTCGAAGTCGATGCTGGAGTCGACTTGGGATGCGACTTCGGCACCTCTCATTCTCGATTTCAACTCTAGAAGGAAATGACGTTTCGAAGTCGATGCTGGAGTCGACTTGGTCTGCGACTTTACCCAAGTCGCAAGCGGAGTCGACTTGGGATGCGACTTCGGCACCTCTCATTCTCGATTTCAACTCTGGAAGAAAATGACGTCTTGAAGTCGCTTCTTGAGTCGACTTGGGGATAGACTTGGCCTAAGTCGAAGCCTGAGTTGACTTGGAAATGGACTTGACTTGTCATGCTTCATTTTCTTCACTTGTATATCCTTTAATCATTTTCACAAACACGTTAGTAACTAAAACTTACTCAAATTGATTTGTTAATCATCAAAACATAGACTTGGCTTATTTTCCACATGTTTCCAACAATCTCCCCCTTTTTTATGATTGACAAAACCAATTTGAGTGTATACCTTTCAATGTCTTTAAAACATACTATTTGTGCATTTTGAAGTTTAACATGCATATTTTACTTCCAATAAATCACAAGTTAAAAACATAATATTAACAGACATATTTAAGACGGAGACTCAAATCCCGATCTCTTCTCCCCCTTTTTGTCAATTTATCAAAAAATAGAGATAGAGCGGGTTAATCCTTTGAGAATGGCGGGGTTGCTCCTCCTGAACCTGTGCTCCCCCTCAGCTTGTGCTTTCTAAGTTAATTCAAGCATTCCCATATCATTTATAATTTTATAAAATGGTTCTTTTGCTAGAGGTTTGGTAAAAATATCTGCAATTTGATCTTCTGTTCTTACATATTCCAAACATATATCATGATTTTCCACATGTTCTCTAATAAAGTGATGTCTAAGGTCTATATGCTTGGTCCTAGAATGCAATACTGGATTTTTAGTTAAACATATGGCACTTGTATTATCACATCTAATAGGTATATCTTTAAAATTCATGCCATAGTCCCTAAGTTGTTGTTTCATCCAAAGCAATTGGGCATAACAGCTCCCGGCGGCAATGTATTCGGCTTCCACGGTGGATAGAGCAACACTAGTTTGTTTTCTTGAAAATCATGAAACCAACATGTTCCTAAGAAACTGACATGTTCCACTAGTGCTTTTTTTATTTACCTTGTAGCCGGCAAAATCCGCATCCGAGTAGCCGATTAGATCAAAATTAGAACCCTTTGGATACCAAAGTCCTATGTTGGTAGTATCTACTAAATATTTGAAAATTCTTTTTACAGCTACCAAGTATGATTCTTTTGGACATGATTGAAATCTAGAGCACATACACACACTAAACAATATATCAGGCCTAGAAGCAGTTAAATATAATAAAGAACCTATCATGCTTCTATATAATTTTAAATCGACTGGTTTGCCTTTTTCGTCCTTGTCAATTTTAATGGTTGAGCTCATAGGCGTGTTTACCCCTTTGTTGTTTTCCATGACAAACTTCTTTAACATTTCCTTGATGTACTTGGACTGTTTTATGAAGATCTCTTCACTTGATTGTTTAATTTGTAGTCCAAGGAAGAAATTCAGCTCCCCCATCATACTCATCTCAAATTCTTTCTGCATAAGCTCAGAAAATTCTTGACAAAGAATCTCATTAGTAGCACAAAAGATAATATCATCAACATAAATTTGAATAATCAAGATATCTTTTTCTTTGTACTTGATAAACAAAGTGGTGTCTACCTTTCCTTTTTGAAAATCATGATCAATCAAAAATTTGCTTAATCTTTCATACCAAGCTCTTGGAGCTTGTTTTAAACCATATAATGCTTTGGTTAACTTGTATACAAATTTAGATTTATCTTTCTCCTCAAATTTAGGTGGTTGTTCAACATATACCTCTTCATTTATATACCCATTCAAGAATGCACTTTTAACATCCATTTAAAACAACTTAAAGTTCATGTGAGATGCAAAAGCTAGTAAAATACAAATGGCCTCTAATCTAGCAACCGGGGCATAGGATTCCTCAAAGTCTATTCCTTCTTCTTGTGAGTATCCTTTTGCCACAAGTCTTGCTTTGTTTCTCACCACAAGTTCACTTTCATCTAATTTGTTCCTAAAGACCCATTTTGTACCAATGACAATGCAGTCCTTTGGTCTTGGAACAAGATGCCAAACTTGGTTTCTTTCAAATTGATTTAGCTCTTCTTACATTGCTATGATCCAGTTTTCATCATCAAGAGCTTGATCAATAGTGGATGGTTCAATTTTGGATACAAAGGCGTATTGTCCACAAATATTTTGTTTTGACCTTCTAGTCTTTATACCTTCATAAACATTCCTTATAACTTGCTCAATTGGATGGTCATTTTTGAACTTTAAATCAGTTGGAGGTTTATAGGAATTATTACCTTCACTTACTCTTTCCTCCATGGATTCTTTTTGCTTCTCCATATGCAATTTTTCAAGGCTACTTGTTATCTCATCTGCATCACTTAAATCATCTTTTCTTTTGAAACATGGATTAGATTCATCAAAAACAACATGTATCGACTCTTCTACAACTTGGTTCCTTTTATTGACTCTATATGCTTTGCTATTTGATGAGTAACCAAGGAATATTGCCTCATCACTTTTAGCATCCAGTTTTCCCAAGTTGGTTTTACCATTGTTCAAAACATAGCATGTGCATCCAAAAGCATGAAAATATGAAATATTTGGTTTTCTACCTTTCCATAGCTCATATGGGGTCTTTTTCAAGATTGCTCTAATGGTAACTCGGTTCAATACATGATAAGTTGTACTTACAACTTCACCCCAAAATTTCTTGGATAATTTACTCTCATTTAGCATTGTTCTAGCCATCTCTCGTATGGTTTTATTTTTTCTTTCTACCACTCCATTTTGTTGTGGAGTTCTTGGTGCAGAAAATGTGTGGTGAATTCCTTTTTCATTATATAATTCTATGAAACGTTTATTTTCAAACTCACCACCATGATCACTTCTAATAGTCATAATAGTACATTATTTTTCATTTTGCACCAAGTTTACAAAAGTTGCAAACATAGAGAAGGCTTCATCTTTGCTAGCTAAGAGAATTTCCCATGTGAATCTTGAAAAATCATCAACTATTACAAACAAATATTTCTTTCCACGAATGGTTAAAATGTCGGATGACCCATATAGATCCATGTGTAGCAATTCAAGTGGCCTAATGGTGGAAATCTCGTTTTTGGTAGAGAAAGGCATTTTAGGTTATTTTGACAATTGACATGCCTTGCAAATTTTATCTTTGTCATATTTCAATTTAGGCAATCCTTCAACCAAACTCTTCTTCCATAGGGTCTTTATATTTGTCATGTTTATATGCCCAAGCCTCTTATGCCAAACCCATGGATCATTGTTAATGGCCATTAGACATTGACTATCTAGTTCATCAAGTGAAACCAAATATACATTTCCATGTCTTTTTTCGCTAAACATGATATGTTCTCCATCAAATACATTACATATAGATGATTCAAACACAACCTTGTATCCTTTGTCACATAATTGGCTAATACTCATTAAATTGTGCTTGAGTCCTTCAACAAATAATACATCTTCCATACATGCATTTGAAATACTATAAATATTTCCTTTACCTTTGATTTTACCTTTCTCATTATTTCCAAAAGCAATAGTTTCATCGTTGCAAGGCTTGAGTTTATGAAATAAACTTCTTTCACCGGTCATATGACTTGAGCAACCATTATCCATGAACCAAACGTTGCTTGCCTTTGCCTTGAAACGTATCTGAAAAATGAACAAATAAATCTTATCTCTTTGGTACCCATTTTATGGGTCTATTTGGGTTAGTAAATTGATTTAATCTTTGTTGTTCTATCTTTGAAAGACCAAATCTTGTGTTTCTTGGAATCCAAACTAATTTTGCACCATGGTCATATAATTTCTTAAAGTTGCATCTATGAATTTTGTGACTCATCTTGTTGCAAAAATTACAAGCCATTGGTAATCTAGGAGTAGGCCTCCAAGTATGTAATGGTTCAAAAGTTGGCCTTTTGGTCCAAACAACTCATTTCCCTTTAGGTATGTAAATAGTGCAGTTTTAGTTTGATTTTTCCCAAGTATTGGCACATTCGATTTGCCACTTTCTCTTTGCTCAAATGTGGAGTATCCGAGACCTCTTTTATTGTTTTGAGAGGTCATGTTCAGAAACATTTTCACATTTTCTCCTGGATTAGAGAATTTAGCTAATGATTCATTTAAGGATTCATTCTCCTTTTTCAATTTTTCCACTTCCTTCAATAGTAGTTTATTTTCTTCTTTCAGTTTTGATGTACTTTCAACTAGTTTTCCATTTACAATAATGATGGAATTGCATTATTGTCTCTTTAAAGATAACTTGTTTCCTAGTTTTTTAATTTTCTCATATAATGAATCATATGCATATTGTAATTCTTCTAATTCAACATATTTGAGACATTCTTGTATAGAAGAGTGAGTAGATTGAGAATAGCAAAATTTGGAAGTTACCTCTTCATTACTTGTGCACTTCGTTGATGTGGTTTGCTCTTCTAAAACTTCCGTTGTGTTTAAACACAACAAATTTTCTTCTTGCTCAATCCGCGCCATGAAGCATATTCTTGCACAATTTGCCGCTTCGAAATCATGGGTTGAGGAGCTGCTTGTTGATGAAGTTTCTTCGTTCACATACATTCCTCTTCCCTTAGGCCTTTGAAATTTTCGGCTTTCATATCTTTCTTTCTTTTCTTGATGATCCTTTGATCTTTCTTCCGGTGTAGGACATTGTGCTTGCATATGTCCCATACCGCCGCATCTATAGCACTTTGTAGCCTCCTTCTTCTCTTTCGTGGTCTCTCTTTGAAGTCTTTGAAGTTCTTTTAGTGCAATTGCTTTCTTTCCTTTGTGGTGATCTTCATTTCTTTTCTCGATTAGCTCACGTGACATTAATGAGCTAATAAGGTTTTCTAGCTTCAATGTATTGAGGTCCTTGGCTTCTTTTATCGCAGTAATCTTTGGAGTCCATGATTCGGGTAGCGCCCTTAGAATCTTCATGACCTGCTCCGATTCGAAAATTCCTTTTTCAAGACCTTTCAAAGCATTAGTAATTTTAGAGAATCTAGCAAACATTTCAGAAATATTTTCTGTTTCTAATATTCTAAAGCTTTCCAATTCTCCAATCAAAATATTTCTCCTTGTCCCTTGGACTTGAGAAGTTCTTTCATAGATAGATGTTAATGTATCCCATATCTCTTTTGCAGTTAAACAAGAGGATACTCTATCATATTCGGAAGCGGTAAGAGCACAAAATAGTGAGTTCATAGCTTTAGCATTGATCTTAACAGTTTTTACTTCTTCATCGGTCTATTTGGAAGCTCTTTCATCGATTGGCAAAGTCACACTGTCTTGGATAGCAATCCAAGAGTCCATATCTGTAGCCATGAGGAGTTGTTTCATACGTAGCTTCAAATAGCCGAAATTGTTCTCATCAAACAATGGTGTCCTAGTAAAAGATCGGCCTTAGGCAAATGCGGGAACGAAAGTCGATTGGGATGTCATATCAAAAGATCTCTTTAGTATAACTCAAAGACCTGCTCTGATACCACTTGTTGGTCCCGAGTTAATGGCTATTACCCAAGAGGGGAGGGGTGAATTGGGTATTTAAAATTTTTCAACTTAAACAGAAACTTTACCCCGGATTAATCTAGTCCCCTTTAAGAAGAAACAAAATAAAAAGCAATATAGTGTAGAGAGCAAAAATAAAAATCAACAAGCAAGGTTTTTATAATGATTCGGGCAACCTCCCTACTCCACTTTTCCAAGCTCACACCTCTTGTGACTTGGGTTCCAGTATTGTATTTCACAAATACAACTAGAGCCACTGTTCTCTTCTAGATTTCAGCTCTAGAGGACATCAACAATTCACAGCACAAGTAGGTGACGAGTTTCACTCCAATCACACACTACTTTTCTTACACTTGATCTTAGTTACCCAAACTAAATCAAGTTCAATACAACAAGAGATAACAAAAGAAAATTTCTACACGTTACTATTGTGTAGAGGCAGAATTGGCGCAGAGAAGAACTTGTAACGCAGACTTAATGATTCAGCAATCAGCTCTCTTCAGTTTGAAAGCGGAGTTCTTCTTCTAAATGTTGGCTTGATCACTTAAAGCTCTTAGAGATGGGAGTTATGCACATTCAATGAATTCTCAGCTACCCTCCTCATTTCATATTGAATGTCTTTTATAATTGTGGAGGGAATCCGAACGTTTGGAGGTAGGTGGCGCGCATTTAATGCGCCAACGTTCGAAAATTTTCCGACTGTTGCGACCCAAGTCGCAAGTGGAGTCAACTTCGGGTATGACTTCGCCCAAGTCGCAGATGGAGTTGACTTCGGGTGCGACTTCGCCTGTTCGCAACTTCTTCAAGTTCCAGACTGAGTCGACTTGGTCCTCGACTTGACCCAAGTCGCAGGTGGAGTCGACTTCGGGTGCGACTTCACCTCGGTAGCTTGCTTGTTGAACTTGAAGTTCTTGGAATGCCTTGCTTGCTTGTTGAACTTGAAGTTCTTGGAATGCCTTGCTTGATTGTTGAACTTGAAGTTCTTGGAATGTCTTGCTTGCTTGAATCTCTTCATGTTTGGTTGTTCTTCCTTTAATTATACTTAAGATTCTTTAATTCTTCTATCTTAAAGCACATTTGACTCCATGTCTTGAGTCTTGTGTTTTTGAGTATTGGAGTGCATAAGAGAGGTCCAAATGTATGATTTTGATTCTCCATGAAAATATGCAACTTTGCTTGCTTTGGACTTTATTTGAGTATTTGAGTTGTCTTGATCTTCATCTCCATTCAAATCTTTTATTTCAGCAATTTCCGCACTGAAGTCGAAGCTGGAGTCGACTTGGTCTGCGACTTCACTCAAGTCGCAAGCGGAGTCGAGTTGGGATGCGACTTCGGCCGCTCTCATTCTCGATTTCAACTCTAGAAGGAAATGACGTTTTGAAGTCAATGCTGGAGTCGACTTGGTCTGCGACTTCACCCAAGTCGCAAGCGGAGTCGACTTGGGATGCGACTTCGGCACCTCTCATTCTCGATTTCAACTCTGGAAGGAAATGATGTTTCGAAGTCGATGCTGGAGTCGACTTGGTCTGCGACTTCACCCAAGTCGCAAGCGGAGTCGACTTGGGATGCGACTTCGGCACCTCTCATTCTCGATTTCAACTCTGGAAGGAAATGACGTTGAAGTCGCTTCTTGAGTTGACTTGGGGATCGACTTGGCCTAAGTCGAAGCCTGAGTTGACTTGAAAATCGACTTGACTTGTCATGCTTCATTTTCTTCACTTGTATATCCTTTAATCATTTCCACAAACACGTTAGTAACCAAAAATTACTCAAATTGATTTGTTAATCATCAAAACATAGACTTGGCTTATTTTCCACATGTTTCCAACATCTCCTTTATATATATCAGCCTTTTTTTAAATTTCCACCTCATTTGAGGTTTAGATAATGCACATAATTATCCTTTTGAGATGTCATAATTATCTCCATGATTTTTATTTTTTACAGATTTTTAAAAGAAAAAATCTGCTCCAATCACCCCTTGGACGTCCCCCCCTTGCCACCTTTGGTTTTGGCATTTTGTGAAAATAAATTCTATCCAATCTTGAGCCATTAATTCCATAGGATATTTCTAGAATTTTTACCCTTAAAATCTGAAATTTTGAATTATCAAAAATCCCTCAAAAATCCACATCATCTCAAGCTTTAACCTCTTTGACTTTTCCATTAATGACATGTCTCCCTTTTTGAAGACAAGTCAACTAATTTTTTCCTTTTGTAATTAATCATTTTTCATGATAATTAACTTAATCAAACTCATCCATATGATAAGCCATATCGTTTTAACCATCCATGAAAAATTTCATTTGAAAATGACCTTTCTATCGTAAGTTATGGTCATTTGAAATTGTCTTTTGGATTTGGATGAAATTAAATAATTATCACCCTAATTAAATTACAATTTTTATAATCCATTTCATTCATAAGTTAAATTACATCATCATATGCTTACCCTTCAAATTTCACGTCATTCCGCCTTACGGGCGTCCAGTTATGAATTTTCTAACATTAAACACATCAATCCCATAATTATTATCATAATTATCGTCAATTAAATCATAATATATGAAATGATTATTCATGATATATCCTGATTTCTTACACCTCATTGGGTCTCTTTGTACACATTAACCCACATTGAGCTATGGTGATTAATTTAATCACCTTTTTTAATCAATGACCTAATATCATTCAATCGATTGAATAATACAATAGATCAAATTTACATGCCTAATTTACATGTATGGTCCTAAATGGGTCTTGGTATCACAAATTTTTTGAACCTTACATCAGACACATCCCTAGTTAAATAAATGATGCCAAATCTATAACTGGAATGACTTTTGATTTCATCTCAAATAGGCTTCATTTAATCATGGTGTGCCTTGTACCTTAGTGTACATGGAGTCCAACTTCAGTTTTGTGTAATCCATATATTTTTCACATCTTGAAAATTGATAGAAAATATTCATGCTTAGATCTCTTCATATATAAATTAGAGTGTAATAATATTTTATAGAATCATTTATTCTTATAGCAATAATATTTTGAATGGTTTAGATATTAAAATACATCTCTCAAAATCATTTTTGATATCAAATCATTTTATTAGTTTTAATTTTACACATGTAGATGAGGCCACACACAATAATATTAGAAAAATGAAGAGTTTTGATAACAATATAAATGATATTAAATACAGTGGTGAGAAAAATGGATGGTGTTGCATAAAAGTAATCCATAGAAACATATCTCGTGTATACACACACACACGCATATACCCACATATGAGGTCCACTTCTATAAAACCGGGTTACATAGAAGCAGCTTTCTGTAACCTCTATTATTTTTTATATATTGATTATTATTGCAAAATTTAATCAATTTATTAAATTTAACATTATTTTTTTTTCTAGGAAAACAAGTTTTATTCAACTAAATATATGTGTAAGTGACATCTGCTAAAAATATATATATTTATGTATAAATTAGAAAAAATATTTAGATCCATTCAGATGTATGTCAAAATATAATAATATTTTATAGAATTATTTATCTGCATAATAATGATATTTTAGCTATTGAAAACACTTGTTTATTAGTATTTAGCAGTAAACTATTATATTATATTATATTAATTTTTATGTATTTATAGATAAAGGTCATGCACATTGATATTAGACAAATGAAAGAATTTCTATAATAATAAATGACGTTCAATACAATAAACAAAGTAAATTTTCAATCATTCATCAAGATAATAAAAACGAAAGATATATAAAGAGATTCCATAGAAGCATTCATGCATATATATATATGAGAAATGATTCGATAATTATGGAAGCATATAAGCCTCCACGCTCACTGGTTTTTTAATTTGAAATTTTTTTATAGAATATAAATGATTTACCAGGTTTATCATTATGTATTTATTTATAATTTCAAAAACTATATATGTCGCAAACTTTTCTATACTTCTTTGTATTATATATTTTTCAAAAATTTTAATGATTATATATTCACTTGTTGTGAACTCAATTGAAAAATTTGTAAATAAAGAAATACACATGTTTTGATAATTAACAACTAAATTTGATCATATCAAATGTACTAATGTATTTAGCTTAGTGTTTGAGTTTAGACTGTTCAAAATCAAAGAAACAAATAGACCAAGTTATATAGCCAAGTCGACTTGGGTCAAGTTTATATTGAAATCAACCTCAAAGAAAAATTTGGAATGAAATAGATGAAGATTCAAAGTGCAGACAGGTCAAGTCGCATCCTCATGTAGACTCATTGCAACTTAGGTGAAGTTGATGACCAAGTCAACTCCACAGTTAGCATATTTTCATTGACTTGTTCTAATGCAAGCAAAGTTACATTCCAAGTAGACTTGAGATTGCAATTTGGGTGAAGTTACAGACCAAATCAACTTCAGCATGGAATCAAGGTTGCATATTTCCATTGACTGGTTTAGAGCAAGTGAAGTCACACACGAAGTTGACTCTATCTTATGACTTAGGGCAACTCTGAAACTAAGTTGACTCAAGCTTAAGACTCAAGATTGAAGAATCTCAAGAGCTGAAGTTTAAAGTTTCAACCTTACAATATTCAGTGAAGTTGCTTATCTAAGTCGACTTCGCTTGTGACTTGGGTCAAGTCCAAAGCTCAAGTTGACTTGACTTGAGAAGGAACTTAACGTGCACGGACAAGGAAGGAAACATTCAGAAAGTAGATAGACGACTAAAGTCGCACCCCCAAGTCAACTCCAATATGCGATTTGAGTTGTAACGGTTGAAAAAATTCGAACATTGATATATTAAATATACACTATCTACCTCCAATGTTCAAATAACTTCATATCTATTTAAGACATGTTAAGAGGTGTTATATGGATTAGCTAGAGTATTCATTAAACTTTCATCTTTCTTCCTACAAGCTATCAATTATGCATTTAGTGCTCTAAAAAGAAAGATTCTCATCTTCACTACAAGGGTTACAATTCTAGTCCTTTTCAAGCATTCAAAAGTCTTCTTAAGTGCTGGAATCATCCTATATGATCTATAAAGTGTAGATCTCATTCTTTCAATTTTCTTTATTGCATTTTGATACTTGACTTGGTGTTAGAAACTAAGGCCAAGTTGAGACAAGTAGTGTACAATTGAAGTAGAAATTGTCATCTACTTGTGCAATTATTGTAAAGGCCCCCTAGAGCTATAATCTAGAAGAGAATAAGAGCTCTAGTTATAATCTCATTGAAATAGTAGAATTCAAAACACAAGAAGCGTATCTTGGAAAAGTGGAGCATGGAAGGTTGCCTGAACCACTATATATTACTATGTCTCTTGTGGTTGATTGTTTTCACTTCTTTATTGATTCAAGGGGACTGAACTCATAAGGAATTAAAGTTTCAAAATTACCAAAGAATTTTTAAGAACCTAATTCACCCTTCTCCTCTTAGATTTTGTCATGAACTTGGGACCAACATTACTCTTAAGAGATACCACTTTTATTAGATATAAGTTTCTATTAAAATTTACTTTTAGTAGCATGATAAAATAAGTTGTATTAACTATGATAAATGATTTAGATCTAAAAAATATATTTAAGAATTTAAAAATATAGAGCAAATGCAAAGGTTTCTATGCTTATGTAAGCACTTATCAGTTCCAATATATATCCCTTTACTTTATAACCCATGCCATCCTTTACTGGAATTTAACCTAGTTTTAACGTTGTTTAATTTTGTATTTTATATTTATTCTACTAGTTATCCTTATATTAAGGTTTATTTGAGAAAATGTAAAAGAAAAAATAGAAAAAAAATGATTAAAAATTTAAAAAGTTAAAAGAATAATATGGCATGATAAGTGTGATGATTAAAGTAAAAAGAATAAAGTAAATAATTTCAAATGGAATTTTGGGGGCACTTAGTCCCTCTTTAAAAATATAAAGGGAGCATTGGTCTCCCTTAATATGTAAGTGGAGCTTATAGTCTCTAGGGTAAAAATTGGTAGAGTTAGTTGTCTCTACGATTATAAATGTTCTTAAAGTGTAATACATGATGTTAAAGATGTACAATGTACAACATTAATACAAAAATACGTCGTATAATGATTCTATACATCTGAATACATAGTTGCTCCTATACATCTGGCCTAGAAATATATTTTTTAAAATTATTTGTTTTGTTTTTATAAGACAATTATTTTAATTCATATAACAAATTTTCTAGTTTTTAGATGCATATATAATTTTAAATATAGGGTTGTTTTAGTCATTTGAAAATAACTAAAATACTCTTACACTTGAAATTATATATATACACGTCTTTAAAATAATAACTTGTTATATAGATTAAAATATACTTTACAATAATATTTTGTTGGGTTGGATGCATGTTATTTCCATGCATACTGATGGATGGAATGATTCCTTAAATATATGCTCTACTTATCTTCATCCCTATGAAATTTGATAAAATTTGAATTTATTTGATTATTTCAAAATTCACACTTAGGAAGTGGATACATGAGCATGTATTCACTTTCTAAATGTTTCTTTTTTTCTAAAAAGAAGGTGTATCCTTGTATATATTCACTTTCTAAATTGATTTTCAAAAATCAAAATAATGCATCAAATAAATTCAAGGACAACAATATAGGTGGGGCTAACAAATTATAACAAATCAATTCTGTGATTGGACACACTGCTACAGTAATGTGGCCTGGGGATTAGAGTTCAATAAAAAACTCAGGATAAATAAAGTAGTTAGATGAAAAGATATAAAAATGAGTGAAATACAAAAAAATAAAGAATAAAAAAGTAGGATAACGATATGTTTAAGATTTATATGATAGCAAAAGTGCTTAGTAAAGACTAAAGAGTAAGAATTTTATCATCATTGTTATTTAAACTTTATTATTTTTATTCGAGGATATTTATATAAAGCCCTATTCTTGGAATCCTCTTCATCATTAACATTTAAATATTTGATAAAAAAAATTTTCACTTCATTTATTATATTTAGTATCATTTATATTATCATAAAAACCCTTCCATTTGTTTAGTACCACTATATAAGGCCTTATCCACAAATGTGTAAAATTAATGTAATAAAATGATTTAGTGTTACATCAATTTTTGGATGTGTTTGAGAAGTAATAAAACTTTTGGATGAAAAATTTTTTACATAAAAATTTTTGAATTGAGAGAAAATGATATGATATGATAGAGGTAATGATGAGGAGTAAAGAGAACAAAGTTAAAATAGATAAGTTAATTGTATGAGTAGTTGTATAAAAATGATTGAAAAGTATAGTAGTTGTATATAAAGAATTAAAAAAATGATTAAAAAATAGAGTAGTTATTGAGAGTGAAAGTTTTTATGTGAAACAAATGTGCTCTTTAAATAGTATTTTCAGCATCAAAACCATCTGAAATATTAACACTTGCGGATAAATGATTCTATAAAGTATTATTATATTCTAGTGTATATATATATAAATAGATCCAAGTAATTTTTAAAATTTTTAATGAATGTATTTATCTTGAGCTAATGTAGCCCATGCATGTGTTAAATTTAGATGAAATTTGGTTTCTTAGTTAAACAAATAATACAAAATGCAATGAATAGATTAAATTTTATATCAATCCTCACCATCTGAATTTTATAAAATCATTTCTATGAACCCGGCTTCATCTGAGCATTCTCGATTTTTATGTAAATAGCGTGGGCTTATCTTCTAACCGGGCAAAGCCCGTGCCCGCCCAGTATTTTACATGGACGCTACACGAATAAATATCTACAGAAATGTTTCGTTCTTACATGCATCCTGAGTCTCTGAATCATGTTCTGCTTTCGACGCTCGTAAGAACTGCCTCATCATCCATACCAACAGAGAAATCATTTCCAAACCCCACTGATATTTTTGATCGTGCCCCCTGAATTCCCTCTACTGTTTTCTTTATTTCTGTACCTTTCTCGGTTCATTCCTAATTCAAGAAAATTCCTGCTCAGATCTTCCAAACTCTGTTTTAAGCCGTGGATTTTCCCCTTACTTTCCTCCAATTTCGAGGTTGCCCTCGTTTTATTGAAATTTCCTTTTCAGATTCAGCTCGTTCTGTCTTCATTTTGGCAATAAATTCTTTGCTGGAGTGCTAATCGGGAAGGAATTCGTCCCATCGGTGGAGTGTTGCACTTCTAATCCTGGTTCGATCAAATGATGAGCTTGAACTTGGAGGAGTTTTTAGCTCAGGTGGTTGTTTCGAGGTTAGGTAGTTGTTCCTGGGCTACGTGTTTGTGATTTTGCCTGAAAGGGATGGAATTCTAGGGTTTGTTCTTCAGTTGCTTTTGGGATAAGTTATCTTGAGTTTCGTTGTCGATTTGTAAAATCGGATTGTTCTGGAGAGTTGGCAAGGTTGGTCTTGTGTAGTAGACCTTTCGCCAGCTTTCTCGCGTTTTGGTTTGGAATCCTGCTATCTGGGTTTCTGTTCTTCCCATCATGGATTTCGAGGGAGAAGCCGGATTTTCTGTTGGTAGTGCCGGGCAGGGGATGCCGGAAATGCCCAGTGGTGGGGCAGACAATTGGATTCCGGGATTGGGAGACCAAGCGATTTGGGCAACCGAGGATGATTACGGTGCATGGAATGGGGATGCAGTTGATTCTCTCTCCAACTCAAATTATGATGGTCGGCAGTCTCAGTCAAGGTCAGGAAGTGAGCCTCCCAACAAGAAGACGAGGAATTCCCAGGGAGATCGGGACGTGTCCTCTGGAAATAGGTCCAAAGCAATTGGGCGGATGTTTTTCAAGACAAAGCTTTGCTGCAAATTCCGAACTGGGACTTGCCCTTATATAACAAACTGTAATTTTGCTCATGGCATTGAAGAACTGAGAAAGCCGCCTCCGAATTGGCAGGAGATTGTGGCAGCTCAGGATGAGGAGCGGGGTATCCCGCCAGAGCCAAGGGAAGAACACCAGATACCATCACTGAGCTCATCGGGGATGGGCGGGGAGACTCAGAGATCATACAAAGGGCGCCACTGTAAGAAGTTCTACACTGATGAGGGCTGCCCTTATGGAGACATGTGTACCTTCCTACATGATGAGCAATCCAAGGCTCGGGAGAGCGTGGCTATTAGTTTGGGTCCAACGGTTGGAAGTGGGTATGGGAATGGCTCAAATGGGACAAATCAGAAGCCTTCAAATTGGAAAACCAGGATCTGCAACAAATGGGAGATGACTGGCTATTGTCCATTTGGGGCCAAATGCCATTTTGCTCATGGGTTGAGTGGTATGTTACTCAACCTCCATCCTATGTTACTTATACCTTTTTGTGCGATGGCCTTCTGGTTATGGACATGATCTCCACAGATTTTTCAACACACCTGCTGTTTGTACTTTGTTTAGCTCTGCAACAGTAGTATGTTGAGATTACATGGTCGTTAACTGGGAAAAGGTTTAATCAGCCGGAAATCTGAAATCTATTAATTTTTGCTAGTTCCTTAATCTTTAACAATTTATACTTATATTTCCAGGAGCTAATGCTTGCGCCATCCTTATTGATGAAGAGAATGATGGGTCTGATTAGTTTGGATAGGCAGTGCAGACACAGGAGCCGTTATTCCTCTGCATAACACAATTTTCTCAATAGTAATAAATAGGGGTCAAAAAAGAGGGAAAAAAATGGAAAACACTCCATCTATGCCCTATTTGAACTAGTCTATTGGTAAATGGCTTGTCTTTCCTGCTTCTCATATGCAGGATGCAGCAGGACTGCCTTGATGGAAAATAAGTTCCAGATGGAGATCTTCCTTAACCATGTGTTGTTGCTACTTGTTTTTTGTTTTCTCTTAGTGAACAACAGCAATATATTGGATTGCGTCAAAAGTTGTGAGTATTTTTCATTCTACTGACAGTAATCGTGTTCTATTTTTGTTAAAGATAGAACAGCTTCTTGATAATCCATAATTGTGTAAGAAGTGGTCTCTAATGTACCATTTATTTAAGTCTAAAAGCAAATAAGATTATCCTTAAGTTGCACCAAAGTCTGTACCATTTGAAATGTCTGATCATGGTGTCATGCATTAAGCTCAAATATTCAAAGTAGAAAGCTTTGGGGGTCCAAAGATGCACATTCTATTTCTATTTTCTACTGACTTGTAACCATTCTTCAACAGAACTTCATAAATATGGCGGAGGGCTTGTGGAGGTGGAAGGTAGGGATTCTACTTCAGTTCCTCTGGATTCAAAGCAAATGGGGACATCTTCAAGGACTCAGGTCGATACTATAGCTGCACCCGCTGCAACAGTTCCTCACACTGATGTTTATCATATGGGAGTCCCTGCACAAAGGAATGCAGGAGTGAGTCAGAGGCAGGCACAGAGGCCGTTTCAGAAATGGAAGGGTCCAGACAAGATCAGCCGAATCTATGGTGACTGGATCGATGACAATGAATGGGAATCAGCTCGCTAATTTGCATCAATTGCACCAGAGAAAAATCATAAAACTATTGGCTCAGTAATCTTTTAAAATCTGTGGTGTCCAGTCTGACCTGTACAAGCTAGGGAACAGTTATTGCTATGCGGACTGCTTGTTAGTTATCATGGATCCTTCAAGACCAAGTTGCCGGAGCAATTGAGGTTCTTGCTTATTTAATGTGCATGGCTGCATGGCGCTTCTTCTGGTGGAATGTTGTACCTGCAAGAGTTATTTTCATTAATTTTTGTTGTCACAAAGATGGATAGTTTCCTGAACTGACCGATGGAAAGAGAGATGCATGGCCAGTTATATGGTCCCTTCTTTGGTCAATGATGCAGAGTAGGCGGCCAGGGTTTAGGCTGGCCAACTGTGGTTAGTGAATGATACGCTGGTTGGTTTTCACTTATTGCATGCCAAAAACACTGTTAGAATAATGTTGTTTCCCCTCTTTAGGTTCCACGTTATGCTACATGCATGATGCTTGAGCAGGCACGCTCAATTTGCTTTCTGGAAAAATCCTTTGTTTGTTGTAACAGAGTAGGATCTAATCTGTACTTTAATGGTGTTTGTGATAAGTTTTGAAATCAGTTTATTCTCTTCATCAGTTGTTCACAGAATCTTTTTTTACTTTTTATTCATTACAGAATCATCACTAACACCTACAGTTCAATTCTCTCAAGGAAAAAATTCTTTCATTGTCTGGTGTCTGTATGTTGTATACTGATTTTAGCAAACGCGCAGATCAAGACACTCATTTATCTGGGTGAAAATGGTGAATGAGTTCCAGCTGTTTACACTTCCATGACCCTCTTTCCTTCAATTTGTTTGATGGTTAGTGAGTGATCTAATGCGTCTGAAGTGCATGGACATGTCCATGCACCCCTCACTAAATATTTTTTCAAATCTAAGCTGGTTATTATTCTTGATCCAAACATTACTTCGATTAGAAACATATATTGCACCCTAGTTAGGATGCACCATGGCCAAATGGGGCCTACGTTCATGAGGAAATCCGACTTCATTTTATCTATTGTGTTTAGAATAATTTGTTTAACAATCAATCCAAGTTGATATATTTGTGGGGCTTTGCTTGCTTCTATCTAACTAGGTCAAAAGCAAAGCCCCACAAACATACGTGATGCCATTTTTATTATATTGAAGCTGAATAGGAAATTCACTACATCTATTACATAATTTATTTGTTTAGTCAGGAGATCATTATCCAAATAGTAAGGATATTTGAAATTTATATTTAGCATTAGCCCATTTTATTAAATTGATTTCACACAGTTGTGGCTGGGGCTCATGCATGGGGATTTTTGACAAATGAAAAGATTTTTATGATAATAAAAATGATATTAAATATATGAAATGAGTGGATTTTACATCAAACATCAAGATGTTAAAAACAAAAGAGGAGTGGTTTCAGGGAAGAAAATCTGATATTTGTGATTTTTTTAATTTTAATTTTATTATTATTTGATTTTACTGCGCATGCACCCACTCACCGGCATCATCAGCTTGTGGCTTGCATTTGAGAAATGTAGAAATTCAGGGTGTCTTTGGTATTTTTATAAACTTATAAATTTAAAACTTTTCAACTCCTCAAGCACCTTATTTTATAATAATTTTTTTAACGAGTTCTTATATAAATACCATGTTTTTTAATTTTCTTTACAAATATTCATGCAACTATCTTATCAATTTTAACTTATATTCTCTTTAATCCATCTTTATTCTATCGTATCACATTATTTCTTTTATGAAAAAAGAATTTTACACGAGCTGGCTGTTTACACTAAAAACATTTCAAAGTAGAGGCTCGATTCCATGCTTTTGGCAACATAGGACTCACATGCTTTCGGCCGTGGGACTCATTTTTTTTATAAATATATAGAGTTAAGTGTATTTAATTTTAAAATTAAATTTTATCTTTTTTGGATGCTTTTAAGTATTTTTTATTTTTAAACACATTGGTATTTTCATAATTTTCTAACTCAAAAATTACAAAAAATGTCACTGTATTTAAAAATAAAAAAATACTTAAAAGCAACAAAAAAATGGTAAAGCTTAGTTTTAGATTAAATACACCTAACTCTGTACGTGTATAAAAAAATCAAAAAATATTTTTAGAAGGGTCCCATGCAGCTGAACGCATCTAAAACTTTTCACTCTCCATAACTATTCTATTTTTAATTACTTTTTCACTTCTTTCTATATAATTACATTACTTTTCAATCATCTGAACACAACTATTTATACATCTAAACTATTTATTTTAACTTTATTTTATCTATTCATCAACATTATCCTTATTATATCATATTATTTCTTTCATTTTAAAAACTTTTAAACAAGAAACTTTTTATCATAAATTTTATTACTTTCTAAACACGTCTTAGGAATTTTCTTTTAGAACTTTTTAAAATTTTATCAAATACCAAATACACCTTTAGTCCATTAAAACATTTCATCTTCTACAAACACCTTATTTTTAATCATTTTATTATTTTTTCGATAAAATTATCTTATTTTTCAAATTTTTTATTTTTCATATAATTGTCTTATTTTTCAACCATTACCACTGTCAAATCACATTTTCTTCTCTCGCTCGAAATTTTTTTACACCAAATACTTTTTTTTTTAAAAAAGTTTTGTCACTTCTTAAGCATATAAATCGTTTCATTTATATGCCAATGTTAAAGCTAAATTTTCAACATTTAAGCGGTTTAAAACCCTATTTTTATGTTGATTAATAATTATATAAAGTATTATTACATTGTAATGCACATGTTAATGGATCTACATATTTTCTATTATTTGCGTACAATTGTATGTAAATATAAGCGGGTAGGACCATATTTTTTTAAAAAAATTGGTTTCATTCCCTCGTACTGCCGTCATGGGACAATCACATTTTTGCGTATCCTAGGTTTCAAACCTGGGACCGGTTGAGAACCATGCCCCAATGCCTAACTATTGCACCTCTGGTGCTTGTGGCGCGAGTAGCACCATATTAAGTTGAGTTTTTAGTAACATGTTAAAATAGATCCCATATGTGTACAGTGTACTATCCCGTCGTAATTTTAAATAATTTGATTGGTTGGATGTTAATTTCATTTTTAAGGTGGGCCCAATTTTTTAGGGCGTAATGTTTATATCCCATGGGTCATTTACATTCACACCTACATATTTTCAGTGATTTTGCAAGCGTATCCCTTATTTTGAAATAATTGTAAGAAGCACTCTAAGGTCTGCAACAATTTGCAAATATATATCGCCAGTGATTTTAGGCGGACCCAAAAATATATAATTCATAAACCAAATTTAACAATTTTGGGGATGTGTATGTATTTTTTTTAATTTCGAAGTTAGGTACATCTTAATCGTTTTTGCATCATAGGCATGTTAACCACTGATTAAAATGTCCCTTGACTATAAAATTAAAAAAGAGAAGTGATGCTGTTAGCCCGGGCTAAGTAAATGTCTCACTTAGCCTACCTAAAAAATCCTATTTAAAAGAAATTTTTTTTACTTTTTTCTTCATATACTTGTTTATCTAAGTCTATTTAATATATAAATCAAGTTTTACCATTTTTGTATATGTGTATATATTTTTTTAGATTTTTAAAAATAAGGGTATTTTAAATACATATACACATATAGATGTTTAAAAATCTCAAAAAAATAGATAAACATATTCAAAAATGGTAAAACTTGGTTTATATGTTAAATACACTTAGATAAACAAGTGCACGAAGAAAAAATTAAAAAAAATATTTATAAATAGGTTTTTTAAGGTGGGCTAAGTGGGGAATTTACTTACCTCGGGCTCATAGGATCACTCCTCATTAAAAAATACTTATACATCTACTTCAAAATTAAAGAATGCTTACACATAATAAAACATAATAAAACTTGGTTTATGAATTATATATAATTAGGAAAACAATTTTATAAAATAAAATTTTTTTAAAATAAAAAGTACGATTTTGGGCTACCCTAAAATCGATTGCTGACCTTAGAAGATCACAACCCTATATGTATAGCTGTATGATTATATATAATATATTGTGCATTTACTTAACTTACAAATTCATTTTTTAATTTTCTTTTCATTTATTTTTTATTTTTCTTCATAAACATATTTCTAAGTGTATTTAATCCATATACTAAGTTTTGTCATTTTACAATACTTTTACATATTTTTTTGATCTTTTAAAATCATCAGTGTTAGGGGCATATAAGTCATTTTTCACCCCTTAAAAAGCTTAATTTTTTAAAAAATAAATATGTAAAAGTATTGTAAAATTGCAAAACTTAATATCTGGATTAAATACACTTTGAAAAATATGTTTATAAAGAAAAAATAATAAATAAATAATAAATAAAATTTATTGTAAGTTAAACAAATGTACAATGTATTGTATATAATCATGCCTTATGTAATTCCTTTTATTAGCTTTTTGTATGCGGCTAGTCGCATACACTTTAAGTTGTGACCAAACAATTCCCACCACATGATTACACGGGTCAATCATAAGCCGTTCAATTCCCAGGCATGAAGCATTTGAGTTTTTTTTCACAAAAGCCATCTCTCAAAACTCAGCATTTACATTTGGGGTGTGTTTGCAAAGTCATAAAAAAATTTATAAAAAAATTTAAAATAGGAGAAAATAATGTGATATGATAAAAGTAATGATGTTAAGTAAATAGAATAAAGTTAAAATAGATAAATTAAATATATGGATAGTTGTATATAAATGATTGAAAAATAGGGTAGTTATATATATAGAAAGAAATGAAGAAATAATTAAAAAATAGGATAATCGTGGAAAATGAAAAGTTTTAGTTTGAAAAGTTTTTGGGTAAACAAACACCTACAAATATATAAAAGAGCACAAGCTCCGGATTGCTTATTAAAAACATGGAAATGGGGAATGTCTTAGGAAGAAGGAAATAACTAAAAAAAATGATATCACGGAACATCTAATATAGAAGAGAACAAGCTGTGGATTGCTTAGTAACAACAAGGGAATGAGGAATATCTTAGAAAGGAAGAAATAAATAAAAAATAGAATCAAGTAAATTTCAATTAGAAAGAAATACTCTTTCATTGCTAGAGGAGAGGACTTGAGATGGGGATGTAAAATTGTGTAAGCGAACACCAATGGGGAGCTCGAGTTGTCCACATAGGACTTGAAGCGTCAAAAGTGATAATAATTTCATCCGATCCAAAAAAGGGGCTTTGGCACAAGCCAGGTCATAGGGATCATTATGGGAGAAGATGGATCGATCGAATCTAAAAGAACACCTTAACATTGAGCAAGATCAACATCTATGAAATCTCTTTCACCAACCCTAAAAATAAATTCCCATCCATAGTAATATCCATAGGTTGTTGATGTTCTCCTTGGCAAAGAGGTAGGGTCCCCTTCTAGTAGAAGTGAGGCAGCAATCTAGCAAGATAGTGCAGGGAAGATGAAAAGCTCGGTGGCGGTCATAATTTTTAGCACAGATTTCAAGTGATCTAAGCTGCAATCAAGTGAAACGATCAGGGTATTGATGTTGGAATCTTAGAGGGAATCCATTTATCAATGTAGATTGACGACCAAATAGCTGGCTAATCGCGCTAACATGGCAACAATGCGGATGCAGATGACAAGGTGCAATGACTAGGGTTATTAAGGGCTATGTGATTCAAAAAAGGTGAAGGCACTAGAGACGGGCTTTTTGCAAAAAAAGCACGTTCTCTTAGAATCTTAAATTAGACAACTCATACACTGTGATACTCAAACCCAAGTAGGTCTATAAATATGATACATTTGTTATTTAAATGAATTATGGATGATTTATGATTTTTATGATTTAATGGTATTTTGTAATTAGAGTTTGCAATTAAGAATGATGATTAAGATTAATCACCAAGCCCAATATGAGTCAAGGTGACTAAAGGGGATTAATGAGGATTAGAACATGCTAATGTGACATGAATATTTATTTTAATTTTCATGATTTAATTAATGGATATTAAAATGGAAATTGTGGAATTTGTGTTGAAAATCATAGAAAATTCATAACTTTACGCCTATAAGGCGAAATGAGATGAAATTTGAAAGTTAAGCTCATGAATTTAGGCTCAACCTTATGTAAGGATTGGATTAAGACAAAATTGATGAGATTAATGTGATAATTATTTGATTTTTATCTCATACTCTAAGGTTATTTTCAAAGACTCATAACTTGACGTAGAAACGTCGGTTTGAGATGAAATTCGAAACGATTGAATAAAGTTATGAAATCTATGGTATGAGTGGTTTGGATTAAGCTAATTACCATGAGAAAGTGCTTAATTAAAAAAAAAGTGCCTAACATTGACTTTGTGAACCCTAGACTACCATAGCATTTATGTTAAAGCAAGTGAGTTAAATGACTTGGTTTAATGCTATGCAAGGTGTCAAATGGAAGTGAATGGAGCTGGATTTTATGGATTTATTTAAGGGTCAAATCCATGGAACAATTCAAGTCTTAAATGCTTGGTTTTAATACCTAATGTGTAGCTCAAATGGAGCTTAGCCAAGGTGTCACACTAAGGGACGTCCAAGGGTGGATAAGGCATGGAATTTGGACTTTAAAAAATCCTAAAATGCATGTCTAAGTAGCCTAACACCTAGGGGAACTAATGAGGCATTAAATCAAGTGAAAAATCGGGCACAAAAATGCCAAAGTCAGCAGCTACAAGGGGCGTCGCCTAGTGGACAGCTTGGGTGCATTGATTTGAATGGATTTTGATATTTTTGTTAAATAATAAATGCATATTTTACTTGGTTATGAGTTTTCCAACACATCAAGGGATAAGAGGGAAATAAATTACCCTCATAAGATGTGGCAAAAGTGGGCCCCACAAGGTGGAAAAAATTATAAAAAGGGACATCACATGTGAACGTCCATTTTGGAGAGAGAGAGAGAATTTTTAAAGGGAGAAAATATCTCCAAATGGGCAGCAGCCTTGAGCACGACCAAGGGGAAGGAAAAGGTAGAAAAAGAAGAAGAAAAAAAGAGGAAAAGAAGGAAGGAAAGAGGAGAAACCAATTTAGGGAAGCTTGGAATCAAAGTTGCTTAGATTCCAGTAAGTATGGATTGAGTTTTGGGTTCTTAAGACCTAAGTTTTTTCTCTTAAATCATGAGCCATGAATATGGTTTATAAAGAACTCTTAAAGGATGAGTAATGATGCCTTGATAAGGGTATTGAATTATTTTTGAAAGATTTAAGTGAAATCAAGAGTTCAAGAGAGTGAAAATGGAAGTTTCGGTTGAGTTTTGAGATGAAAACTAACTTGGAACTGTATGATTTGAGCATGTTGATTTGGATTTAATTCATGTTCTTTTGAATTACATATGATGACTTAAGCATTGGTTGATGATTTTAGCAAATATGAAACCCTAAGTTTTAAGAAATGACCCGATTTCTCCATTTTTGGGTTAAAAATGATAAAAGAAAGTGCTTAAATTGTTTATGGATGAATTTTAGGATAAAGTACCCTAAATTAAGGACCCTTTGGACGGCCAAAGTGGGCTGGTTGAGTTTTCCCTAAATCTGAATTTTAGGGTATACATATGGGACATCCAAAAGGGGGCCAAAACGGGTGCTTTTCATATGATTTTTGTTGCTGTTTGTAATGAAATGATTTATGAATGTTATGCAGGGTAAAATACCCTATGTTTAAGGTAATTTTAGTGTCCAAAAGGTTTTAAAAATATTAGCCCTAAATATGATTTTATGAACATATGTTTGGACATGTCAAAATGGCTCAAATGGATACCCAATATGTATGAAGATGTTGCTGTTATGGAAGCCAACGAATTATGAATTTTAAATATGTGATAATACCCTAAATTTGGGTTAAGAAAATAATGTTTAGTTGCTGGAAATTATGACTTAAAAATCTGTTATGATTTAAGTCATGAAAGAGGCGTTGAAAGGATAAAAAACGGGTCCTAACGTTGCTGTTTTGGAATCCTATGATGAATGGATTGAAAATATGAAATTAGACCCTAAATTAAATTTTAATTAAGGGGTTTAATCATTCTGAATAAGGACACAAGTTTCTGACTTGAGAAATTTTAAGAAACACCCAAGTTATGTGTTGTAAGATGGGTATATGTGGAAGGCTAAGCATGGATAAGTGATATATGATTTATGTGAAGTTGCTAAAATACAAAATATGCATGAATATGTGATAAAATGCATAAGGATATTTCTGTATGAATGAGGATTAATTATCTCAATATTTGAGATTTATTTATGAAGCTTGAAACGTCACTTATATACTTAGAATAAGCATTGACGTAAGAAAAATGGAAAATGCATGAAAAATGGTTAATGGGAGATATAAATCCTCATATGTTGAGATATGAATGTATGTTATGTGTTTACCCTAAATATGAGATTAAAACACAATATGGAATGAATGATATGATGCACAAGTGCATGTCATGTATGTATGATTGACTTGTAATCCAAGTTGGTTATGTATGTTAATGGATTATAGGTTGGAAAACTAAGCAAGAAAATGAAAAATGTTATGAATGCAATGTCATTCTTATATGTATAGACAAAGGCAAAGAGATAAGCGATACGGAAAGCTAAGGTGAAGCAGGTAAGCAAGCAGCTTTCTAAATGACTTTTGTTTTATCAAAATATGATAAAATGATTGCAAATGATGTTCTAAATATTTAGAACCATTTTGCAACTGATTGATGAAATTATTTCCAAGGTATTTAAGGATAGTCATTCCTTTATTTCAATTATGATAAATGAATTGCTTACTGTTTCGCAATTATTTATGAAAAGCGATGTAGCATGAATTTAAATGATGTTTCATTGAAACAATGTTTAAAAGGGATGGTGCAAAGAATTCTCTACATGAGAATGACAAGATGCCATGTGTAAGAGGTATATAATGCCAGGGTGACTAAAAGTCATGCATGGAATGAAAATCAAGCAGGCTAGTCGAAGTAGTAAGTGGACAAGGAGTCTCCCTTGACATTGCGAAGTCGGAAGGTCCGGCGCCAAAGATGGAAAGGATCATGTCATGAAAGAATGTTCCTCGAGCTAGCGTACCGTCACATGAAGGACAATGTCATGAATGGAAATGATGCATTTGCACATCTAATGTTTATGAAATGTTTATGAAAGGTTTATGAAAAGGTTTCTGCTCCGCAATTAGTTTATCACTTACTAAGTGTTTCCTACCGAATGGAGAAAAATATTTTTAAACAATGTTGTCTTTAAAACGAATTGCTTGAAAACCGTATAGCTTGCTTATTGAGTTTCGACTCATGTTTTGTTTTCCAAACCCAAAGACAGGTGAAAAGAAGGAGGCAAGGAGCACAGGTGGAGATTCAAGAATGAATGAATTCTTATGAACACCTGTATATGCCTTTATGTATAAATGATGACATTAAATTGTGAATTAATGTTGCATATGAATTATGTTATGGTTTTGTGACCATAGAAGGCAAAAAATTATTATGGTCAATTGTTAAGGATGATTTATCATGATATGATTAAGTATGAAATTTATGAGATCATATGTGTATATCTCAAATAGTATAATGGCCTAAAAAGGCATTTGATGAAAATTGAAGGTATGAAATGATATAAACTCCTAAGGAGTTAAGTTTAAGTGGATAAATATCCAATAAGCCCTCCGTGTGACAGGGCAACAATCCTGATCACGTTTACCAATCGATAGATCTTGGAGTAAGGTTGTGACGCTCGGGCTGGGGCACCACACACACCTCATGGTCACGATACCTCACTTTGATTCTTCATACCCCTCTGGATCCAAAAAATTTGATGTTATGCATAGATCTAAAAAACTATCCTGAGCTCGTTGGCCTCACTCTGTGAGATTATTTGCTTTGGCCTAATATCTTAGCCACTTATAAACCCTTAGGAACATTTACTCTTTTTTGATGTGTGATTCAATTTTGGGCTATTTATAGGCACACCAGCTTCCGCCTAATTCGCTCTTGAACCATAACTTAACTCCAAGCTTTTGCCGACAGCTTTGCTTTCATTGGTTCAACTTTCTGACTCTCTGAACCACATCTATTAAAGGGGGTCTGCTTTGATACAACTTGTAATGCACCAACCTAGAAAAACTCTCTTGTACCTATGGACCATAGTGTTGTAAAATGAATGAGCAAATCAAATGTAATCCATATTTTAATAATTAACAACTCAATTTGAGAATTTCTAAGGTACTAATGTGTGTATGAGATGGTTTAAGGATCAAAGCTTTCAAGTTCAAAGCATGATAAGTCAAGTTGCAAGCCAAGACGACTCAGGCATCGACTTAGTTCAAGTCGATACCCAAGTCGACTTTGGTATTGACTTCAAAGGCCGATTTTTGGATAGAGCTGAAAATGTGGACGCTTGAGCAGGCAAAGTGGCACCGAAAGTCGATTTCGCATGCGACTTGGGTCAAATCACAACCCGAGTTGACTCTGTCGGTGACTTGGATGATCTTCAGGGATCCGATGCTAAGTCTGATGAAGTCAAGTCACAACCTATGTCAACTTTGACATGCAAATTGGGTGAAATTGCAAATGAAGTCGACTCAGACATGCGACTTGAGTTAAGTTGCAAACCAAGTCGACCCCAGCATTCAACTTGAGTACAAGAAGGTTAAAACTAAGAAGTTTCAAGACTAAGAATGACATGCATGACTCAACTAACATTATGTCTATATGATTCATGATCCAAGTCACAAGCCCATTAACGAACCTTCAAGTGGATGAGGCCAAGCCTAATGATTAAGAAGAACCAAGGTCCATGAAAGCTTTTGAAGAAATTTTTTGAAGAAATCGAATACATATATGCTAAAGGATTAAGATTGTAAAGCACTAAAGTTTCAAAGAGCAAAATAAAGTGTGAAGTCGCAACCCAAGTCGATTTCATATGCAACTTGGGTCAAGTTTGAGGCCAAGTCGACCCCAAATGGAACTTGAAACTTGAAGACTGATGCTCCAAAGGACAAAGTTGAAACCCAAGTCGACTCTAGTTTGCGACTTGGGTCGTAACGATGAGAAAATTTTGAACATTGGTGTATTAAATGTGTGTCACCTACCTTGTAATTATCGAATTTGTTCCCTCTTTATTTAAGAAACTACAAATGAAGTGCAAAGGGTTAGTTAGAGTATTGATTAAGCTTCCATCTTCCAACTTACAAGCATTTAAGTGCTCATTAAGGAGATCTACAAGAAGAACTATGCCTTTGTTTTGCAAGTGCTGTAGTATTCTTTCATCTATTCTTTCTACAAGTTCTTCTTCGAGTTGAAAACTTTCCTATACATTTGTAAAGAGTAGATTTTCATTTCTATTTCTATTTTTGTAATTCCACTTTGTTTAGTGTTAGAGACCAAGACCAAGTGAAGACAAGTAGTATGTGGTTTTAGTGTGACTTGCCACTTACTTGTGTGAAAATTGTAAAGGCCCTTTAGAGCTAGCATCTAGAAGAGAGCAAGGGTTCTGGTTGTAATTCCATTAATATAATAGAACTCAAGGCACAAGGATGTGTTCTTGGAGAAGTGGAGTAGGGAGGGTTGTCCTGAATCATTATAATCACTTATGTTTGATATATCTGCTCTATTTACATTTCCACACTCCATGGTTTTTCATTCAAGAGGACTTAGTCTACAAGGGGTTACATTCAAAATACCAAAAAGAAAATTTTAAAGAACTCAATTCACCCCTCCCCTCTTAGGTTTTGCCATAAACTCGTGACCAATACGTAGGCCTTTGTGTATGATAGTATTCTCTCTTGCTTGATAGCTTAGCTGCACGATTTTAAAATATGTCACATCATATTTAACTTAAGACCCAATTATAAACTCATAGGAACTCTCTCTATCTTTTTTGATATGTGATTCGATTCTGGGTTATTACATTTGACAACACTTATATGCATACAAGCATAAATGACTTCTAAGGCACACTTATGGTGAAAAAGTAATAATGTTATTATGAGGAAGAAATAGTGGCATCCTAATGGGAAGAAGGTGAAAAGGTGTAAGATTGTGTTTTAGACATTGATTTGACATCTGTTACTTGCATAAAATAAAGAATGCTCTCCTTATAGATATTAGGCTTGAAACTAATGATAATTCAAATATAAAATAAAGTGCACGCACATGGATGATTATACATAGAATTGCATTGTTCTTCATAATGTTTGAAAATTCATTAGAGTTATGTACATATTTTACAATTCATATTTTATATCCTTAGAGGAAAAACTCTTCATTAAAAAAGCTAAACACAATACCTTTTATTACAAAGTGAAAAATGTAAACAAAGCAGGAAATGGAAGATAAATGCTCAACATGAGTACTACAATTTGACGCATGTGGTACGACATCTCTCCTATTAAAATTTTCACCGTCCAGGTACACTCTTCCTGAGGCTTCACTACAACACCATGAAAATGACCCTCCATTAAAGGCTATTGGAATGGAATATCTAAGATGAGTGATAGTATGTCAATAGGCTTTACCGACTGAAGATAACTCTCTCCAAGGCACTACAATGGCATATATATGTATGCGAGTGGTGTATTCAATTATAGTGGTCTAGGTTAAACCCAGTAATGATGTATTTTGGACCGGATTAAATCCAATTTTGAGACGTACATGAGGTATTTTTTGAAATCTAAATCCAATAATGATGTATTTTGGACTGGATTAAATCCAATATTGAGACATACATGAGGTACTTTTTGAAATCTAAACCCAGTAATGATGTATTTTGGACTGGATTAAATCCAATATTGAGACATACATGAGGTTTTTTGAAATCTAAAACCAAGGGTTTCTTTGGGCTATACCGATTTGAGTTAAGCAAAACTTGCCTGGTGTTCACCCCTACAAAAAATCACTCCCAGCAATGCAAAAAAACTCATGACTCTAGATTGAAAAGGATTGATAACAGGATTGATTCAACTTTATATGACTTTTTTGGATATCATTGCTTCCTTAATTAAAATAGGTAAAATAAGCACAAACGCAACATGTAATATAGAAGAGAATAGGCTCTAGATTACTTACTAAGAATATGGAAAACGAATGTCTTAGGAAGAAAGAAACAACTAAAAAAAATATAATTATGCAATATCTAATATAGAAGAGAATAGGCTCTAGATTGCTTCCTATTAACTATAAATGGAAAATATCTTTTGAAGGAAGAAATAAATGAAAAAATAGATAAATGAAGTAACAAATCCTATATTAGGAAATTGACAAATTTTATGTTTATGTTGATTAATATAATAATTTTTAATATCCTGTAAATGAGTTGTATAAATGCCATAAAATCAATTATAATTAGTGGAGGAATGAAGATTCTACGGTGGAAAAAGGAAAAACATAGTGGAAAATCAACTTTTACAGTGGGAAATTTACTCCACGATATAGCAAGGTGATCTTGCATTCAGAAAGTTGACTTCCCAACAAGAAAATTAACTTACGGAGTTCGTTACTCATGAATAGACTGAAGCAAATGAGTTTCTCTCCCATTTCATTTTCTCTAGGTCCTCTTCTTTTCATTATGTTACATGCTCAATCTTTTATACATATTTAAACCTCTTCCAATGACTTCTAAACCTCTTATTTAACGTTAAGGAGCTTCAAGCATCTAGTGGGCTTCTAGATTTCAAGCTTTGGTTGAAGGGATTTGTAGAGAAACTTCTATTTAAATAAGTAGGCATTTTCTTTTCCAGAATAAATGATGGATTCTTGTTAGAAATGACTTGTATATCATGAAGAATGGGTGCCATGGTTTTTTTTGGGTTTAAGGTTTGATTCTATTGAAAACCTAGAAGAGGTTTAGGATTTTGATGGAGAAATTGAGGATTTTAAGAGTGACTAAAAATTTTTATTGGTAAATGATCTTCTTGATCCATAGACAAATGATCGACCCTTTAGCTTGAAGAGACTATCGATAATGCTACGAGGTGGGCCAAACTTCCAAAGACCAAGGCTCTTAGGTCCACACCCTCGAAGCAGAAAGTCAAGCCTCCCCTAAGAAAGCAAGATCATATAGATGCAATGGCACCATATTGAAGGACATTAATGTCGCAACCTTCGAGCTGAAGATAGGGATCTAGACTTGAAACCAGAAATGAAATCTTCCTTTTGATTTGGTTTGAACTAGAGCCAACATTTCTGTTGAATCTACTCTATAAAGAGGCACCCTAAGGCTAGCCACTCTTCCTACTTGGAGCCCTTATTGGCGACGCTTCTAGAGGAAAGAGGGGACTATAATAGGGAAAATCATCTTAACTTTGTATTCCACTCTACGGAACCTTACAATTTTGCATAGTAAATCTTTAGTCGTCATAAGCCCTTGTTAGATAGTTCAAGCCTCTAGCCAGTTCAGCAGAGCCTCGAAGAGTGGGAGTTAATGTTTAGTGCTGCAAGTCGAGAGTGATTTATACTCTTGATATTTTGAGCCCTGGTTGTGGTTTAGCCAAGTCCTAGATTGGAAAATTCAGAATCTAACTAGGTTATTAACCCCTCTTACTATAGCTTAGACATTTATTTTATAGTTTATATTATGATGAGATTAGTACAGTCCATAATGAACGAGTCATATCAAGCTACTCCACCGATTCAAGACGCCTAAAGCATGGTCGAGTCATGAAGCACCAGGACCCAGATGCATGACCAGACCATATTGCTAAGTAAAACCGACACATGGTGTCTAGGAACCTAATACCTAAGGAAGGCACAATACTAAAGTGTTGTGTGCTTGCTAATGTCCTTGAGATGAACTGCACTTGTCGGATTGCGTGATGCATTTAAAGCCTAGCAAATTATCTCTGCAGCAAAAATTAATAATTGGCTAAATACAATTGTTGCACCTCTTAAAGTGTGAGCCAAAACCACTAGAGTATACCATCACATCTCAAGTAAGCACCGATAACCCCTAAAACTACTTGAGAAAGTCCGTTAAGCTTGTCGGCTTATTAACAAAACCACTTAGAGAACAATGCTCATGCTTACAAGATAATTAAATCTATGCAAAAGGAAGAGATAGGGTAGCTATAAAAGATAACTAGATAAACTTCTTAAGAGAGACTTTTCTAGGTTAATAGCACTATTTAAGCAATACTAACTTTTCCTTCACATACTCAAGAAAGGGGAGAGATTTTCATATATATTTTTCTCCTTTCTCCTTGTTGTACTACTTTGCCCTCCTTAGGAGATTTCTTATGCTCCTTAAAGAAAATTCAAACGTGTTACATATAGGGTGTGTCCATTTATATCAAAAACTTTTTAAATTAAAACTTTTCTCTCTCCATAATTACCCAACTTTTCCATCATGTAATTACATTTTTCTATACAACTATTGTGAAACCCCTATTATTTTAAGCCTAATGAAGGAACTTGAAATATGTATAAAGAGGAATTTGAAAAATTCCAAGAGATGGAGGGTTTAAGTTAACCCACATTGGCATGAGAGGTATTAAGTTTTGTGCTATTCAATTTAGATGAATGTGATTGAGGTAACAAATTAAGCCAAGTGATTAATTTAATCACTTTTTCTAATCTTGAACAATGGGCACTACAAGACAAAATGGTGTAGAGATTGCTTAGGTGGTATGTTAATTAATGCCACATTTGTATTTTATTATTGATTTGTTATTTGATTAATTCATATCTTATGATATATAAGGTGGAATGATATAAAATTTTAAGAGAAAGCCTAAGTTGGCATACCCTACATAATGAATTGTTTGGATCATGAAAATTATGAATGGAAAGGGGTTAAATGACTAGAGTTACATGATATTTTATGAATTAAATTCATTTTGCTAATATCTTAGCATACATGCATCATTTTGAGATGAATTTTTTTATGCATGACTAAGTTAAGGTGCTCTAAATTATGAATGGATTGGATGATGTTAAACATTGTTAGAAAGCCCTAAATGAAGTCAATTGCCATAAATAAGATGCAAAAGCTAAAGTCGACTTGTGCAACAAGCTTGGACATGAGGCATTGTAGTGTTGTGCATTTTGAAAAGATTAAAGTCAACTAAATAAATGGAGAGTTGATGTAAGGACCAGGTATTTTATTTTATTTTATTTTCATTATAACCCTTCTCTATTTATGAGATAACTTATGAACATGCCACTAGGAGTTTATAATGTTAATGGATGCATAACATATATGCATGTATTATGATCTTAGCACACTGAGTATAAATTTAAATATGTATGATTAGTGTGTCATTGTTAAGCACTATAACTTTTTTTTTCCCTTCGCAGAGTAGGTACGGGATTCGACCTGACCGGTCAGGTCGCGGGGGTCAAGGGGGCAGCGCCCCTTGCGGGGGTGAAAGGGGCAGCGCCCCCAGAGAAATTTTTAATTATTAAGTTGTAGGAGCGGGGAATTAAATTACTAATTGCGACTGGACCCGACCCATGCCCCGACCCGACTCAATGGATTCTATTAACATAAGCGGCCCGCGCTCTAGGGCTTCATTCCCATTTCGCGCCCGACCGCGTTTTCTCCTCCTCCTCTTCTGGTTCTTCGTTCCTCTTCTACTTTCTCTTCCACTCAGTTCGAACCACCCGTGATCTCTTGAGGGAAACTATACCAACTACCTTGAAGGTCATAGATCCGAGTCTAGGAAGCTCCAAGGCTCCGAATTTCTGCAGTCCACATCTAGGGTCGCTGTCTTGGGAGGGATCACGGTCAAGGTAAGTAGATGTCGCCCCTTCTCGATTTAGTGATGAAATTTTATGTTAAACGCGATGCGAGGCTAGAGGGAATGTATAGCTTCTAACGACTCCATGGTATTAGGCGTAGAGTTCGTAACAGTTAGGGTTCATGGTGAATTTACTTTGAATGCGTGATTTCTATGATGTAAAAGACTTCTTAGCAGTTGTTATATTGTTGGAATGTGACGTGAATTGATTTGCCCCAATCGAGAGTATGAATTGAATCTGAATTGTGTTGATGTTGTATGCGTGGTTTGCGATGTGTTTCATTGTCTGTTATGTATGATGTGTTATCTCAAATAGTTGGTTGTAAGGGTTGTTCATGGCCCCTGATTGACATGAGGAGAGGGTTGTTCATGACCCTTGATGGACATGAGT
Organism: Annona cherimola; assembly: GCA_030490835.1. NCBI lineage: Eukaryota > Viridiplantae > Streptophyta > Magnoliopsida > Magnoliales > Annonaceae > Annona > Annona cherimola. Next base: position 58,420,948 of record CM059976.1, read on the forward strand.
AGATGATTGGTCGTGTTGTTCAATCTGTGTGTATGGTTATATGCATACGATCTTGGGAGTGGGTATTGGATCCATGTGTATTAGCTTCATCACTATATGAGCATCCATCATTATGCTTATTTCCATTTTGTGCTAACCACTATCTACTTACTGGGTCTATTTAGACTCATATCATTTGTTATTGTGCTTTTAGATCGCAGGTCAGAAGGGGAACTTAAGGATGGAACAAGTTGAAGATCAAACATGAGAGACCCTAGCACAATATGTTGATTTCAGTTCTTTTAGACTTGTGCTCTTTTTGATAATCATATATGTAGACAATTATTTAGGCGGATTCGCTTTGACAACTATAATGTATTTGGTATTTCAGATTGGATTATAATCCTTGTTGATGCACATATGCATGACTATTATATCTGTTTGTTGTGTAAGGAAAATATGTAATGATTTCCTTCTATATGAATGTTCTTATTATATGAAGATGCAAGTATATAAATAGGATTGAATGTTACAGATGGAAATGTTATGAATATCAGGTCATGTATTCCATATTACCCCTTGTATGTTATGGGGAGATGCTGCCGAATTTTTCCTAGATTGTGTAGTACCCATTGACTAGTTCTTGAGTAATTCTTGGAATGGGGTGTTACAGTTGACAATTACACCAAGATAGGGACACATGGCAAGCAAGGGTGCAAATGAAAGAGATAAAAACCAAATATGCATTAATGAGCCTTATCACATAGGGTGCATTAAATGAGAGGTACTAAGATAAGGTGAGAGGTGGCTAGTGTAATTAATGAAAGAAATGCAAGATGGAAATAGCCATTAAATGCAAGTGATAATGAAGATGATAAGGAGGAAAGATATGACACTTGTATGGCTCAAATTTCAGCAGCAATTAATGGCAATAAATGTCGTTTTAACCATGGTTAATAGGTGGCAAACCAAGGTAAAATCAAGCATTATAAATAGGTGAAAGAGGGCAACCCTTTGACGTTTTTAGCAAGCTTGCAAAGGAGAAAAAAATTTCAGCAAGGAGACAGCCTCTTGGACGTCCAAAACAGGTTATTATATGGGTATTTTGTTGATTAATTATTAGCTTATACCATGCTCAATGTGACGTCTAAACAATAGGTTAAATCGTGAGTTTGATGTTTGATTTATCCCATGCTTAAGAGACATTCAAGTATGCATTAATTGAAAAGAAATTTTTGTTTTAGTTGTTCTTAATTATCATATGATATGTGGATTAATAAAGAGTGTAATTAAGAGTGTTGATAGCAAATAGAAGTGCTAAGTTGTCATATGGCATGTATATTGGATTAATATGCTAGTATGAAAAGGAAACTTAGCAAAATGTGGCTGTTTTGGAAAAGATGGTTATTACAGAAATTTTGATGCAAAAATGGTTGTTATCAACTATGAATAAGTGCCTCGAAAGATCACAAGAGTTGCGAAAAGATTGTATTTAATATATACATCATCAAGGTGCAATTGTACAAGTGGAATTTAACCAAACATGGCTATTTTGTAATGATGATTTAATCCAAAATTTTAAAGTGAATTTATGTTGTTAAAGCTTATGAACAAGCACCTAACAAGACCACAAGAGTGGTTGTTTGATAAATTTTCATGTGGATATCATTAAGGTGCAATTGAGAAAGCAAAACTTAGTGTAAATATGCATTTACGTAGATGTTTTGTTAGTGGTAGAAAATTTCAGAAATTTGACAAAGAAATGACTTGATATAAGTCATAGATAATTGCCTGGAATGGCTACAAAAGTTAGTGTTCGAATCAATTAATTACTAGTCATATAGGTGTGTGTGTAAAAGAGAATATTAGAAGGGTAAATATGAAGTTGAGAAACCTTATTTGAACTTAGCTTGCTATAGTTTCAAGTATAATTGAAAAGAGATTAAATACCCTAGATGAGGGTACTGAGTCAAATGAATGACTCACCATTAAAAAATGTGCATATATGTGACATATGAGATGATGGTGTTCATCTCAAAGGAAGAAATGATTAAAGGCAAATATACTATGAGTCACATATAGATTAAGATCATGTAAGGGTTGAGGATAAGTGATATATGAACATGAATTAAATAAAAGACAAGGCATGCAAGTATATGATGATATGCAAGCATATAAGATGATCATTTTCTATTTGTCTAGGTAAAGGCAAGAAAAAGATCCAAGGGACAAGTGAACTTCCCACAGGAAAGCAAACAAACTTTTAAAAATATGGATTTCATCTCAAATGTTGAAATGGTTGAAAATGCTTTATACTGATGATTCTAGGATTTGGTTATAAGTGTTGGCCCCGAGTTTATGGCAAAACCCAAGAGGGGAGGGGTGAATTGGGTTCTTGAAAAATTCTTTGGTAAATTAAAACTTAACCCCTTATAATTTCAATCCCCTTGATGAAACGATATGAGATAGAATGAGAGGGTGCAAATGGAATATAAAAATGTAAACAATCAAACCAAACAAGAGACAACGATATATAGTGGTTCGGGCAACCTTCCCTACTCCACTCTTCCAAGCACACACCCGTTGTGTCTTGGGTTCCACTATTGTATCTTCAATACAATCTAGAGCACCCGCTCTCTTCTAGATTCTAGCTCTAGGGGGCATATACAACAATCACTTGTTGGTGAGACCAACTCCAACCAACCAAGTCCAAACGATTGGTGAGACAAACTCCAACCAATCAAGCAAAACCCGTTAGTGAGACAAACTCAAACCAACCCCCTGTTTTGCTTCTTCTTGAATTCGGTCTCCAACACCGATTCAAGGCAACAACACAAAACAAAATAAACAAAAGAGAAATTACACTTTACAATGTGTATTCGATTAAGCACCGGAAGCTCCTTGTCATGTAGATGATAAACTTGGAAGCGCACTTGAAAGTTGTAGCACTTGAAAGCTTCAATAGTTATTCAAATATCTTCAACACACATGAATATAAGAAGATGAAAGCTCAACTTGTGTTTTCCTCTTTCTTTTCTCCTTCTCTCCTTCCGTTTTCAACTCTGGGCAGTTTTGCACGTTTTGAAGTCGCTCTTGGAGTCGACTTGGGATTCGACTTGGCTTCTATACTTGATTTTCTTCAAATGATTATTCCTTAAACATTTCCACAAACTTGTTAGTAGCCAAGACTTACTCAAATTGATTTTTTAATCATCAAAACATAGATTGAGCTAGTTTTCCACATATTTCCAACAATCTCCCCCTTTTTGATGATTGACAAAACTGATTTGAGTGTATACCTTTCAATTAAAAAATAACATACTTTGCGATAAAAATAACATGCTTAGCGATCCTTCAATAGTTAATAAACATTCAAACTCTTCTCCCTAATCATATCCTACTCTTTTCCCCTTTTGGACTCAAATCCACTCTTCTCCCCCTTTTTGTCAATATATCAAAAAGGTTAGAGGGAAAGAAAAAAGTGGGTTTGCTCCCCCTAAATGGGTGCTCCCCCTCAATTTATGCGTTAAGTAAGTTCAAGCATTCCCATGTCATTTCTAATCTTATAAAATGCTTCTTTTGCTAGGGGCTTAGTGAATATATCTGCAACTTGATCCTCTGTTCTTACATATACCAAACATATGTCATGATTTTCTACATGTTCTCTAATGAAATGATGTCTAAGGTCTATATGTTTGGTCCTAGAATGCAACACAGGATTCTTGGTTAGGCATATGGCACTTGTATTATCACATTTGATAGGTATATCTTTAAAATCCATGCCATAGTCCCTAAGTTGTTGTTTCATCCAAAGTAATTGAGCACAACAGCTCCCGGCGGCAATGTATTCGGCTTCCGCCGTAGATAGAGCAACACTAGTTTATTTTCTTGAAAACCATGAAACCAACATGCTTCCAAGAAATTGACATGTTCCACTAGTGCTTTTTCTATCTACTTTGTAACCGGCAAAATCCGCATCTGAGTAGCCGATTAGATCAAAATTAGAGCCCTTTGGATACCAGAGACCTAAATTGGTAGTGTCTACTAGATATCTGAAAATTCTTTTCACAGCTACCAAGTGTGATTCTTTTGGGCATGATTGAAATATAGAGCACATACACACACTAAATAAAATATCTAGCCTAGAAGCAGTTAAATACAATAAGGAACCTATCATGCTTCTATACAATTTTAAATCAACTATTTTGCCCTTCTCATCTTTGTCAAGCTTGATTGTAGAGCTCATGGGTGTGTTTGCTCCTTTGCTATTCTCCATGCCAAACTTCTTGAGCATCTCTTTGATGTATTTGGACTGGTTAATGAAGATTCCTTCATTTAGTTGCTTGATTTGCAGTCCAAGGAAGAAATTGAGCTCTCCCATCATGCTCATCTCAAATTCTTTCTGCATAAGTTCAGAAAATTCTTGGCAAAGAGTTTCATTAGTAGCACCAAAAATAATATCATCTACATAAATCTGAATGATCAATATATCCTTTTCTTTATACTTGATAAACAAAGTAGTGTCTACCTTTCCTTTTTGAAAATCGTGATCAATCAGAAATTTGCTTAGTCTATCATACCAAGCCCTTGGAGCTTGTTTTAATCCATATAATGCTTTGGTTAGCTTGTATACAAATTTAGATTGATCTTTTTCCTCAAATCCAGGTGGTTGTTCTACATACACCTCTTCATTTATATAACCATTCAGAAATGCACTTTTGACATCCATTTGAAACAATTTAAAGTTCATGTGAGATGCAAAAGCTAGTAAGATGCGAATTGCCTCTAATCTAGCAACCGGGGCATAGGATTCTTCAAAATCTATTCCTTCTTCTTGTGAGTACCCCTTTGCCACAAGTCTAGCTTTGTTTCTCACTACTAGTCCACTTTCATCTAATTTGTTCCTAAAGACCCACTTGGTGCCAATAACACTACAATCATTTGGTCTAGGAACAAGGTGCCAAACTTGGTTTCTTTCAAATTGATTTAGCTCTTCTTGCATTGCTATAATCCAGTTTTCATCATCAAGAGCTTGATCAATGTTAGAAGGTTCAATTTTAGATACAAAAGCATATTGTCCACAAACATTTTGCTTTGACCTTCTAGTTTTTACACCTTCATACACATTTCTTATAACTTGTTCAATTGGATGTGCATGTTTGAATTTCAGGTCAGTTGGAGGTTTATAAGAATTGTTACCTTCACTTACCCTTTCCTCCATGAATTCCTCTTGTTTTTCCATATGCAATTTCTCAAGATTGCTTGCTATGTCATCTGCATCACTTAAATCATCCTTTCTTTTGAAGCAAGGGTTAGTCTCATCAAAAACAACATGTATGGATTCTTCTACAACTTGGTTTCGTTTATTGAAAACTCTATATGCTTTGCTATTTGATGAATAACCAAGGAATATAGCTTCATCACTTTTAGCATCAAGTTTTCCCAAGTTGGTTTTTCCATTGTTCAAAACATAACATGTGCATCCAAAAGCATGAAAATAAGATATGTTTGGTTTCTTTCCTTTCCATAGCTCATATGGGGTCTTTTTCAAGAGTGCTCTAATGGTAACTCGATTCAATACATGACAAGCTGTACTTACAGCTTCCCCCCAAAACTTCTTAGATAATTTGCTCTCATTTAGCAATGTTCTAGCCATCTCTTGTATAGTTCTGTTTTTCCTTTCAACTACTCCATTTTTTTGTGGAGTCCTTGGTGTAGAAAATGTGTGATGAATTCCTTTTTCATTACATAATTCTATGAATCGTTTGTTCTCAAATTCACCACCATGGTCACTCCTTATACACATAATAGTATTCTGTTTTTCATTTTCCACCAAGTTTACAAAAGTTGAAAACATAGAGAAGGCTTCATCTTTGCTAGCTAAGAGAATTACCCATGTAAATCTTGAAAAGTCATCAACAATCACAAATACATATTTCTTTCCACCAATGGTTAGGATGTCGGATGGCCCATATAGATCCATGTGTAGCAATTCAAGTGGCCTTGTGGTGGAAATCTCCTTTTTGGTAGAAAAAGACATCTTTGGTTGTTTAGATAATTGACATGCCTTACATATCTTATCTTTGTCATATTTCAACTTAGGCAAGCCTTCTACCAAACTCTTTTTCCATAGGGTCTTTATGTTTCTCATGTTTATATGTCCAAGCCTTTTATGCCAAACCCATGGATCATTATCAATGACCATTAGACATTGACCATTTAGTTCATCAAGTGAAACCAAATATACATTTCCATGTCTTTTTTCACTAAACATGATATGTTCTCCATCAAATACATTACATGTAGATGATTCAAACACAACTTTATATCCTTTATCACATAATTGGCTAATGCTCATTAAGTTATGCTTGAGTCCTTCAACAAACAAAACATCCTCCATGCATGCATTTGAACTACTATAAATATTTCCTTTACCTTTGATTTTACCTTTCTCATTATTTCCAAAGGCAACAGTTCCGTCGTTGCAAGGCTTAAGTTTGTGAAACAAATTTCTTTCTCCAGTCATGTGCCTTGAACAACCGCTATCCATGAACCATACATTATTTGCCTTTGCCTTTAAACAAATCTGAAAGATAAACAAGTAAATCTCATCTCTTTGGTACCCATTTTATGGGTCCATTTGGGTTAGTGAAATGATTCAATCTTTGTAGTTCTACCTTGGAAAGCCCAAATCTTGTGTTCTTTGGAACCCAAACTAGTTTTGCACCATGGTCAAATAATCTCTTAAAGTTACACTTGTAAACTTTATGACCCATTTTGTTGCAAAAGTTGCAAGCCGTTGGTAGTCTAGGAGTAGGCCTCCAAGTACATTTTGGTTCAAATGTTGGCCTTCTAGTCCACATTACATTTTTCATTTTAGGCTTGTATATGAGTGCAGATTTGGTTTGATATTTCCAAAGTGTAGGCACATTTGACTTGCTACTTTCTCCTTGCTCAAATGTATTGTATCCAAGACCTCTCTTGTTTGTTTGGGAGGTCATGTTCAGAAACATCTTTACACTTTCTCCTGGATTAGAGAACTTTGCCAATGATTCATTTAATGATTTGTTCTCTTTTCTTAGTTTCTCTATCTCTTTCAACAATGATTCATTTTCTTCTTTCAGTTTTGTTGATTTTTCAGCTAGTTTTCCATTTTCAATAATAACAAAGTTACATTGTTGTCTCTTTAATGTCAACTTGTTTCCTAGCTTTTTGATCTCCTCATATAAAGAATCATATGCAAGTTGTAGTTCTTCTAATTCAGCACATTTGAGGCAATCATGAAAAGAAGAATAACTAGATTGAGAATGACAAGGTTTGGAAGTTACCTCTTCACTTTCTGTGTATTTTGTTGAGATGGATTGATCTTCCAAAACTTCCGTTGTGTTCAAGCATAGCAGATTTTCTTCTTTTTCGATCCTTGCCATGCAGCAAATTCTTGCACAATTTTCTGCATTGTTGTCGTCGGTTGAAGAGCAACTTGTTGATGAAGTTTCTTCATTCACATACATGCCTCTTCCTCTTGGCCTTTGGTATTTTCTTCTTTCATGATTCTCCTTTGGTCTTTCTTCCGATGTAGGACATTGAGTTTGCATATGTCCTACTCCCCCACATCTATAGCATTTGGTTTGCTCCTTCTTCTTCACTTGTCGTGGTCTTTCTTTGAGATCTTTGAAGTTTCTTTCTTTTCTCACAAACTTTCGGAATTTGCGAGTGAGAAGAGCAATGTCTTCATCATCGTTGTGAGATGAAGAGGTGGATCCATCTGAGTTGTGAGTGGCCTTGAGTGCAATGGTTCTCTTCCCTTTATGTTGATCTTCATTTCTTCTTTTGATTAGCTCATGTGACATTAATGAGCTAATGAGGTCTTCAAGCTTTAAGGTGTTTAGATCTTTTGCTTCTTCTATTGCTGTAATCTTTGGAGTCCATGAATCCGGTAGAGCTCTTAATTTCTTCATAACCTGTTCGGATTCAGAGATAGCCTTTCCAAGACCTTTTAGAGCATTAGTAATCTTAGAAAATCTAGCAAACATTTCAGAAATATTTTCTGTGTCTAGCATTCTAAAACTTTCCAACTCTCCTATCAAGATATTTCTCCTAGTCCCTTGGACTTGAGAGGTTCCTTCATAAATGGATGTTAGAGTATCCCATATCTCTTTGGCGGTCAAGCAAGATGATACTCTATCATATTCCGAAGCTGTAAGAGCACAAAATAAAGAGTTCATAGCTTTAGCATTGCTCTTGACGGTTCTTACTTCCTCTTCGGTCCATTTGGAAGCTCTTTCATCAATTGGAAAAGTTACACCGTCTTGGATAGCAATCCAAGAATCCATATCGGTAGCCATGATGAGTTGCTTCATACGAAGCTTCCAATATCCAAAATTGTTCCCATCAAACAACGGTGGCCTTGTAAAGGATTGGCCTTCAGCAAAAGCGGGAACGGAAGTAGATTGGGATGCCATGATAATGGATCTCTTTGATTCAATTCAAAGACCTGCTCTGATACCACTTGTTGGCCCCGAGTTTATGGCAAAACCCAAGAGGGGAGGGGTGAATTGGGTTCTTGAAAAATTCTTTGGTAAATTAAAACTTAACCCCTTATAATTTCAATCCCCTTGATGAAACGATATGAGATAGAATGAGAGGGTGCAAATGGAATATAAAAATATAAACAATCAAACCAAACAAGAGACAACGATATATAGTGGTTCGGGCAACCTTCCCTACTCCACTCTTCCAAGCACACACCCGTTGTGTCTTGGGTTCCACTATTGTATCTTCAATACAATCTAGAGCACCCGCTCTCTTCTAGATTCTAGCTCTAGGGGGCATATACAACAATCACTTGTTGGTGAGACCAACTCCAACCAACCAAGTCCAAACGATTGGTGAGACAAACTCCAACCAATCAAGCAAAACCCGTTAGTGAGACAAACTCAAACCAACCCCCTGTTTTGCTTCTTCTTGAATTCGGTCTCCAACACCGATTCAAGGCAACAACACAAAAAAAAATAAACAAAAGAAAAATTACACTTTACAATGTGTATTCGATTAAGCACCGGAAGCTCCTTGTCATGTAGATGATAAACTTGGAAGCGCACTTGAAAGTTGTAGCACTTGAAAGCTTCAATAGTTATTCAAATATCTTCAACACACATGAATATAAGAAGATGAAAGCTCAACTTGTGTTTTCCTCTTTCTTTTCTCCTTCTCTCCTTCCGTTTTCAACTCTGGGCAGTTTTGCACGTTTTGAAGTTGCTCTTGGAGTCGACTTGGGATTCGACTTCGCTTCTATACTTGATTTTCTTCAAATGATTATTCCTTAAACATTTCCACAAACTTGTTAGTAGCCAAGACTTACTCAAATTGATTTGTTAATCATCAAAACATAGATTGAGCTAGTTTTCCACATATTTCCAACAATAAGCAACCAAACTTTTTAAAATGTCGATTTCATTTCAAGTGTTGAAATGATATATATAGATAAGCCCTTTAAAATCCTACTTCAAAAAGGATTTTTATAATAAGGAAGTTGATTTCTTTTATGAAATGAAGTTTGAAAACAAGAAAAATCTTTTAAAATGTTATCTTTCAAATATGGATATGTTTTGGGATTGCTTCATTGTAAGCAAACCTTTTTTAAAGGTTGAAATGTTTAGAAATTATTTATTGTGAATATTTCAAAAGATTTTGTGAAAAAAAAGAGGTTTGATTTCTTTACGAAAATGGTATTTTGAAGCAAAGCATTTAAAAAATGATGTTTTTGGAATGTTTGGAATCTCTTTGAATAGTAAAACGATTTGAAAATGGTTTATGTTGATGTTTCTAAAAGAGTTTAAGGATGGTCAATGATTTGAGTTTTGGTATCAAGGAATATGCACGTTCTTTTATACATATAGGAATGACAGGGATGTCGCATAAATGAAAAATATGATGCCAGAGTAGATTAATGGCAAAGATGTTTTGCATATCTTTTGGAAAGCCCAAAAATGGGAATAAAAATATTTACAAAAAAGCTTTTGAAAATGTACTTTCATTTCAAATATTGAAGGATTTCGTAATTTCTTTTATTGCATTAGTTTTAAAACTATTTTACAAGTAAACAAGTAAAACTTTTGAAACTATGGATTTTTCTTAAAAATTGACATGGTTTGAAATTCCTTGAATTTTGAAGTGTTTTGAAAACTTCTTTATATAGATGATTTTAAAATCATTTAATGGTCGTCATCCCGAAATTGTGATTTGAATATTGTTTTTCAAATTGTGTTTAAAATGAATATGCAAGCTTTTGTCTATATGAGAATGTATATGTCATGTGATTAAGGTATATAATGCCGGGGTGAATGAAAGTCAACCACGGAAAGTTAGGAGGCTAGTTAGAGTAAGAAAAATCATGTTTTCAAGGGTAGTTGTGCCCTTGAAAATTTCAAGTCGGTATGGCCGGTGTCTTTTAGTAAAATGGTCATGTTTCATAGGTAGTTGATCACTCGGTAAGTGTCATCTACCATATGGCAAGGATTTCACTAGGCTAGTGTACCATCACATGAAAAATTATGATATGAATTGAAATGATGTGTTTGCATATTCATTGTTTATAAAATGACCTTAGCACAAAGTTGCCAAACTTTTTCTTAAACAAGTAAAACTTTTGAAACTATGGATTTTTCTTAAAAATTGGCTTGTTTTGAAATTCCTTGAATTTTGAAGTGTTTTGAAAACTTCTTTATATTGATGATTTTAAAATTATTTAAGGGTCATCATCCCGAAATTGTGATTTAAATACTGTTTTTTAAAAATGACCTTGGCACAAAGTTGCCAAACTTTTGATTTTGAAAAAAAGTACAGAGTTGTCAAGCATTCAGTTTTGAAAAAGGGCACAGAGTTGTTAAGTTTTTAGTTTTGAAAAAAAGGTACATAGTTGTCAAACTTTCAGTTTTTAAAAAGGGCACAGAGTTGCTAAGTTTTCAATTTTGAGAAAAAAAGACACAGACAAATGTCTGTGAGATTTCAAGAGGATATAGACCGAGGTCTATATAGTTTTATGAAATCATGCTAGCATGTTAATGTGGATAAAAATGATATATGGTGCACCAGAATGATGAATAGGTCCATTGTAGATGTGATCGCAAATGTACTGGGACCCCCCTTTACATGTAGCCAAGTCGCTAATAAAAGGCGGAAGGCCGGCGGCGCCCTCCCTAAAATGGGAGAAGGTTTAAGGATAGCTACAGAGCTTGTGTGCTATCACATGAAAGGTTTCTTTCCTATGGAATGATGATTACTTGATAAGTGTCACCAACTAGAGGGATAAAGGCGTATTTGCATATTCTAAAAAAAAAACCCTAAAATGGGTACATGAAAATATTTTTGAACATAAGAATGTCCACATGAAAAAAAGGTTTATATGAAAATATTTTAGTACATAAGAATGTCCACATGGAAAAAGATTTTCACAAAAATATTTTAGGACATGAGGATGTCCACATGGAAAAAGGATTTCTACGAAAATATTTTAGGACATGAGAATGTCTCTATGAAAAAGGTTTATATGAAAAGGTTTACGTGCATATATTTTGCCTTTGAAAAGCCCAGAATTTGGGATGTAAAATATTTACAGGAAAAAGGTTTTGAAAAAGGTTTAAAATGAAAATGCTTGCTTACTGAGTTTATCATCACGTTTTGTTTTCCCCAAACCCTAGGTAGGTACAAGGCACAAGCGGAGGAGCAAAGCTAAATATTATTTACCTGCATGTTGTGGATGAATGAATGTGTTGATAATGAAGTCTCAGGTTGCGAATGTCTCAAATGTGATATGAACAGATAAGTAGTTATGTTGAGAATTCCATTTGAATTCAACTCATGAATATATGATTATTTGTAACTTGAAAGTAAGAGTGCCTGTGTATCAATTATATAATATACATATGTTAAGGGTAGCGAATGAAAGTTTATGATATATATGATCAAGTAGTTTGAGTTACAAATATTCATGAATGGCTTGTATTGATGTGATATGATTGAGAACAGATGAATATTTTATATTGATATGAAATTATCAGGTTATGAATAAATTAATGATACGAAAAGAATAAGTATAGCTAATCTCAAGAAGATATTGATTGAAAAATGATTAAGGAAATGGAATAAAAAGAAAAAAATTTCCGCTAAATGAAATGGATTCAAAAATCCTACCGCGTGATTAGGGCAACAATCCTATTTCACATTTACCAATAAAAAATAATCCTGAAGTAAGGTTTCGGTGCCTCAGGTTGAGAGCGCGATAACTATCTTACTTTTTATTATTTTTTCACAATTTTTCATATAACTACCCTTTTTTCAATACTTACCATTATCATATCATATCATTTTACTCAATTTAAAAAATTTTACACTAAAATCATTTTTTCAAAAGTTTTATCACTTTCCTAACATACCCATAGTCTTTACTTTCCTTCATGGTAGAAATACTCCCCCTTTCTTATGATTTTTTAGAAATGCATTATAAACTTTCAATGACTTCCATTTCCATTTAAAATTTGTTAGTGTGTTGTCCTTTTATGCTCTACATTCTTCAATATACTCATCCCTAATCAGCTCTATAATACCTAAAATCATTAATTTGTCGTTTGCGTGAGCATCATAAAACTCAACATCCATTGTGGACGAAAATGCTCAGCACTTAAAGCCTTCACAACTGCATGAACAAACGATTTAATTGGTATCAACTACTTAATCTTAACTGCCCTCGCAGTCGCTATCCATGAAGTCGGTAGTAAGACCTTCCACTAGCTATAACACTATAACGACTACACCAACTACGACTATGATTATGGCCCCAATGGCGTCCACCTTCGGACCAAGTCAAGTGGGACCCATCACAAGGGCAGAATTTTCTACACTAATGGATATGTTCTGCTCATCACAGTGACACCTGTTGAACACTCAGATAGATCTCCTCCAATAATAAATAGCAAAAACTCAAGAGAAATAGACAACCACCACTATCACCACCATGATAGCCACAACGTCAATATTGAATGCTGCCACAACCATCTTAACTATGATACATTCCATCATCTCATTTACATCTTTTTTTTTGTCTAATCCCATAATGGATCCCTTACTAGGTGATCCATCAAATCTGAGGAGCTCCACCTTTTTTAAATATAGAAGGATATAGTCAACTAGGACACATGCAACCCATGCATAGCTTGTCCTTACTAAATCTTGTCTCTCTCATCACACCTTTAAATCTAATTTCTTTATTCCAACATGCACAACTGCTTCTAGGGACTAATAATCCATGCTAAATGTAGAAAGATATAGCCGTTGGGCATATGGTAAATTATAACCTTGCTAGCACTAAGCTCTATAATAAACTTCAGACAACTTATCAATCTTTTCCAAGCTCATTTTAGCTATCAACGCCGGCAACCTATCATAGTCACCTAACTAGTGTGCATTAGGTGGCTCCATAATAATGAGGCTTGGCAGATTCCATAAATCCCCACTAAGGCATATATGTGTGCCTTAAGCCATGGAATCTAAAACTAATAGTTCATACGAGAGCTTGAAAATGTCCCTCTCAAAGTGTATGTTGTTGGAAACAATGTTTAAAACAATAAAAATTGACCAAATCTTGAGTTTTGATGATTAACAAGAACTAATTTTGAGTATATAAAAGGTACTAATATGTTTGCTAAATGTTTAAGGAAAGCAAAGAGGTCAAGTCGATCTCCAAGTCGACTTGGACTTCGACTTGGGTGAAGTCGATCCCAAAGTCGACTCAAATATCGACTTGAGAATGAATCCCAAAAGGCAACAGGTGAAGTCGCAGGTCAAGTTGACTCCACTTGCGACTTGGGAAGTCAAGTCGCAGACGAAGTCAACTCAAGCATCGACTTGGAGTATCCAGAGCTGAAAAGTGGAAACGAACATAACGAAGTCGCAAACGAAGTCGACTCCAGGTGCGACTTGGGCGAAGTCGCAGGCCAGGTCGACTCCATCCACGACTTGAGATGTTCAAACTTTCAAAGATGCAGTTTTCAAGATATTCAAGAGGATTTATCACTCAAGTCCAAGGAATCAAGATGAAAAACAAATGAGTCAATTTCAAAGTCAAGAATCATGTTCTACATTCAAATCAAGTCTATCAAGCTCAAAGCAAATCTTCAAGCTAGCTTCCAAATGGAGTAATACCCAAGTCATAAAGACCAAGTGAGTCCAAAGCAAAGCAAGGAACATACATATATTGTGCAAGGACTCAAAGCTTTCAATTGGTTTGCAAGATTCAAGACATTTCAAGAAGATCAAGGCATTTTTGCAATAGACCAAGCCAAGTCGCAACCCAAGTCGACTTCAGGATCGACTTGAGTTAAAATCTGAAAGCCAAGTCGACCCAAGTCTCAGACTTGAGTTTCTGAAGAACCCAAGTCGCAGGCCAAGTCGACTCCATGTACGACTTGGAAGCCAAGTCGCAGGCCAAGTCGACTTCATCTTCGACTTAGAGTATAACGATCAAATTTTCGAACGTTGGAGTTCATTTATTGCGCACCAACCACCTCCACAACGTTCATATTTTCTTCCCTCTATAAAAGGACCCTCAAATGAACGTGAAAACACAACAAGAGAACACAAGACACTACGTTAAAGTTCAAAGAGAGAAAAGAAGTGCAAGAAAGGTTTCCTATTTGCTTTTCTCCATTGTTGAGTAGTCCGTATAAATTCTAAGGAAGAAGAAAGCTTCAAGTTGCTAGCGCCTTCAACAATATTCATCCAAAGCTGCTTCTACAACTTCTTCCTCGAGCTAAATCTGCCTACACAAATCTGTAAAGTGTAGTTTCATTTATTTCATTGTCTTATTGTATAAATCTTGATTTAGCTTGGGTAGCTAAGATCAAGTATATGCAAAGTAGGGTGTGATTGGAGTGAGACTCATCACCTACTTTTGCATGTGAGTTGTTTATGCCCCCTAGAGCTAGAATCTAGAAGAGAGCAAGTGGCTCTAGTTGTATATGCCCCCTAGAGCTGGAATCTAGAAGAGAGCGGTGACTCTAAGTGTATTCGTGGAATACATAGTGGAACCCAAGTCACAACAGAGTGTGAGCTTGGAAGAGTGGAGTAGGGAAGGTTTGCCCGAACCACTATAAATCTTGTGTTATATTTCTTTTTACTGCTTTATCTTTATTGCTCTCTAGCTCTTTTCAAAAGGGGATTAATTACTCAAGGGGTTAAGTTTTTATTTACCAAAGATTTTTTAAAGAACCCAATTCACCCCTCCCCTCTTGGGTTTTTGCCACTAACTCGGGACCAACAAGTGGTATCAGAGCAGGTCTTTGAGTTTACCAAAGAGATCTTATCAAAATGGCATCCCAATCTACTTCCGCTCCCGCTTTTGCTGAAGGCCAATCCTTTACAAGGCCACCGTTGTTTGACGGGAACAATTTTGGATATTGGAAGCTTCGTATGAAGCAACTCATCATGGCTACCGACATGGACTCTTGGATTGCTATCCAAGATGGAGTAACCTTGCCTACCGATGAAAGAGCTTCCAAATGGACCGATGAGGAAGTAAGAATTGTTAAGAGCAACGCCAAAGCTATGAACTCTTTATTTTGTGCTCTTACTTCTTCTGAATATGATAAAGTATCCTCTTGCTTGACCGCCAAAGAAATATGGGATACGCTAACCTCTATCTATGAAGGAACTTCTCAAGTCCAAGGGACGAGAAGAAATATTTTGATTGGAGAACTAGAGAATTTTAGAATGCTAGAAACAGAAAATATTTCTGAAATGTTCGCTAGATTCTCAAAAATCACTAATGCTTTAAAAGGTCTTGGAAAGGCTATTTCTGAATCTGAGCAGGTTATGAAGATCTTAAGAGCTCTACCGGAATCATGGACTCCAAAGATCACTGCAATAGAAGAAGCCAAAGACCTAAACACTTTAAAGCTTGAAGACTTAATTAGCTCACTCATGTCACATGAGCTAATTAAGAGAAGAAATGAAGATCAACATAGGGGCAAAAGAGCAATCGCCTTGAAAGCCGCACAAGACACTGACGATACCTCCTCTTCTCAAAACGACGACGAGATTGCCCTTCTCACAAAACGCTTCAGAAAATTTGTGAGGAAAGGGAAAAATTTCAGAAGCTTCAAGGAAAGAACTCCCAAAGAGAAGAAGAAAGAACCAACCAAATGCTACCAATGCGGCGGTTCGGGACATATGCAAGCTCAATGTCCAACTCCCGAAGAAAGCAAGGCAAACGAACAAAGAAAGGATAGAAGGAACAACAAAAGATTCCAAAAGTACAAAGGTAGAGGCATGTATGTAAACGATGAGGAATCTACAACGAGTAACTCCTCAACCGACGAAAACGAGGCAGAAGAATGTGCAAGAATTTGCTGCATGGCACAAATCGAACAAGAAGAACGAATTACCTCAACAAAATGCACAAGCGATGAAGAGGTAAGTTCCAAACTCTCCCATTCTAAATCAAGTTTTTCTTCCTTTCAAGAATGCCTCAAATGTACTGAATTAGATGAGCTACAAACTGCATATGATTCATTATATGAAGAAATAAAGAAATTAGGAAGCAAGTTTACAATTAAGAAAAGACAATGTGATGCAACAATAATTGTAAATGGTAAACTTGCAGAAAGATTAGACAAATTGAAAGATGAAAATGATCTGCTAAAAAAGGAGAACAAATCATTAAATGAATCATTAGCTAAGTTCTCTAATCCAGGAGAAAGCGTCAAAATGTTTTTGAATATGACCTCCCAAACACATAAAAGAGGTCTTGGGTATCATACATTTGAGCAAGGAGAAAGTAGCAAATCAAATGTACAAATATTTGAGAAACATCAAACTAAAAATGCATCTATATACAAGCCACAAAAGAAAAATTTTAAGTGGACTAGAAGACCAATAATGGAACCATTGCATACTTGGAGGCCTACTCCAAGATTACCTATGGCTTGTAATTTCTGCAATAAAATGGGTCACAAAACTTACAAATGTAATTTTAAGAAATTATATGACCATGGTGCAAAATTAGTTTGGGTTCCAAGAAACACAAGATTTGGGCTTTCAAAGTTAGAACAACAAAGATTGATCTATATTACTAACCCAGATGGACCCATAAAATGGGTACCAAGAAGATAAGATTTATTTGCTTATTTTTCAGACATGTCTTAAGGCAAAGGCAAACAATGAATGGTTTATGGATAGCGGTTGCTCAAGGCATATGACCGGTGAAAGAAGTTTGTTTCACAAACTTAAGCCTTGTAATGATGGAATGGTTGCCTTTGGCAATAATGAAAAAGGTAAAATTAAAGGTAAAGGAAATATACATAGTATTTCAAATGCATGCATGGAAGATGTTTTGTTTGTTGAAGGACTCAAACACAATTTAATGAGCATTAGCCAATTATGTGATAAAGGATACAAAGTTGTGTTTGAATCATCTATATGTAATGTATTTGATGGAGAGCATATCATGTTTAGTGGTAAAAGACATGGAAATGTATATTTGGTTTCACTTGATGAATTGAATGGTCAATGTCTAATGGCCATTGATAATGATCCATGGGTTTGGCATAAAAGGCTTGGACATATAAACATGGGAAACATAAAAACCCTATGGAAAAAGAGTTTGGTAGAAGGATTACCAAGATTGAAATATGACAAAGACAAGATTTGCAAGGCATGTCAATTATCAAAACAACCCAAGATGCCTTTCTCTACCAAAAAGGAAATTTCCACCACTAAGCCACTTGAATTGCTACATATGGATCTATACGGGCCATCCGACATTCTAACCATTGGTGGAAAGAAATATGTATTTGTCATAGTTGATGATTTTTCAAGATTCACATGGATAATTCTCTTAGCTAGTAAAGATGAAGCCTTCTCTATGTTTGCAACTTTTGTAAATTTGGTGCAAAATGAAAAACAAAGTACTATTGTGACCATAAGAAGCGATCATGGTGGCGAATTCGAAAACAAACGATTCATGGAATTTTGCAATGAAAAAGGAATTCACCACACATTTTCTGCACCAAGAACTCCACAACAAAATGGAGTAGTAGAAAGGAAAAATAGAACTATACAAGAGATGGCTAGAACTATGCTAAATGAGAGCAATCTATCCAAGAAATTTTGGGGTGAAGCTGTAAGTACAGCTTGTCATGTATTGAATCGTGTCACCATTCGAGCAATCTTGAAAAAGACCCCATATGAACTATGGAAAGGAAGGAAACCGAATATCTCTTATTTTCATGCTTTTGGATGTACATGTTATGTTTTGAACAATGGAAAAACTAACTTGGGAAAGTTAGATGCTAAAAGTGATGAGGCTATATTTCTCGGATATTCATCAAATAGCAAAGCATATAGAGTTTTCAATAAACGAAACCAAGTTGTTGAAGAATCCATACACGTTGTATTTGATGAAATTAACCAAACTCCGAGAAAGGAGGATGAACTAAGTGATACAGATGAGACAAAAGGCAAAGAACAACCAAAGGAACTCGAGCTCAAGCCAGAAGATCTCGTGGAGAAAGAGGTAAGTGAAGGTAATGTTTCTTACAAACCTCCAACTGATTTAAAATTCAAAAATGCCCATCCAATTGAACAAGTTATTGGAAATATATATGAAGGAGTGAAAACTAGAAGATCAAAACAAAACGTTTATGGTCAATATGCCTTTGTATCTAAAATTGAACCAAATACCATTGAACAAGCTCTCAATGATGAAAATTGGGTGATTGCAATGCAAGAAGATCTAAACCAATTCGAAAGGAACAATGTATGACATTTAGTTCCTAGACCAAATAATCACACTATCATAGGTACTAAATGGATATTTAGGAACAAATTAGATGAAAGCGGACTAGTAATTAGAAACAAGGCAAGATTAGTAGCCAAAGGGTATTCCCAAGAAGAAGGAATTGATTTTGAAGAATCATATGCACCCGTGGCTAGATTAGAAGCCATACGTATTTTACTAGCATTTGCTTCTCATATGAATTTCAAATTGTTTCAAATGGATGTAAAAAGTGCATTTTTGAATGGCTATCTGAATGAAGAAGTATATGTTGAACAACCCCCTGGCTTTGGAGAAAAGAATCAATCAAAGTATGTCTATAAATTGACCAAAGCATTATATGGACTAAAACAAGCTCCAAGAGCTTGGTATGAAAGATTGAATAAATTTTTGATTGACCATGAGTTTCAAAAAGGGAAAGTAGACACTACTCTGTTCATTAAATATAAAAATAAAAATATTTTAATTGTGCAGATTTATGTTGATGACATAATATTTGGTGCTACTGACGAAAAACTTTGTCAAGAGTTTTCTAAAATAATGCAGAACGAATTCGAAATGAGTATGATGGGAGAATTAAATTTCTTCCTTGGACTGCAAATCAAGCAACAAAGTGAAGGAATATTTCTAAATCAGTCCAAATACGCCAGAGAGATGCTCAAGAAGTTTGGAATGCAAAATAGCAAAGGAGCAAACACTCCAATGAGCTCTGCAATCAAGATCGATGCGGACGAAAATGGTAAAAGTATCGATCAAACACTTTATAGAAGCATGATAGGATCCTTGCTATACTTAACTGCTTCTAGACCCGATATCCTATTTAGTGTTTGTATGTGCTCTAGATTCCAAGCATGTCCAAAAGAATCACATCTACTTGCTGTAAAAAGAATTTTTAAATATTTGTTAGAAACTACAAATCTTGGACTATGGTATCCAAAGGGGTCAACCTTTGATCTAATCGGCTATTCGGATGCAGACTTTGCCGGATATAAAGTAGATAGAAAAAGTACCAGTGGAACTTGTCAATTTCTTGGACATATGCTAGTTTCATGGCATTCAAGAAAACAAACAAGTGTTGCACTATCTACTGCGGAAGCCGAATACATAGTCGCCGGTAGTTGTTGTGCCCAATTACTTTGGATGAAACAACAGTTGAAAGACTATGGTATTGATTATGTTGATATTCCTATTAGATGTGATAATACAAGTGCAATTTGTTTGACTAAAAATCCTGTATTGCATTCTAGAACCAAACATATTGATGTGAGACATTATTTTATTCGTGAACATGTTGAAAATCATGATGTGTGCTTAGAATATGTGAAAACAGAAGACCAAATTGCTGATATCTTTACCAAACCTCTAGCCAAAGATTCATTTTATAAGATTAGGAATGATATGGGGATGATAGAGCTTAACTAGGAAAAATACATAAGAAAATTAAATTTGAAAATGTCAAGTCGATGAGTCAAGTCGATTCCAGGGACGCCAGGTCGACTCCGCTTCAGAAGCAAAGTCGACTTCACTAGGGTCGAAGTCGACTCCGCCCCAGGCGAAGTCGACTCCAGAAGGACCGAAGTCGACTTCGCCTAGGGCAAGTCGACTCCGCGCGCGACGTTTCGCATTCGGCCGACTTCTCTTCCTTTTTCTTCTCTTCTCTTTCTTTTCTTCCTCATTTCTTTCCGGCTTCCCTGCTTCTTCCTTATCTCTCTCTTCTCCGGCTATTTCCATCTCTCCGGCATTCTCTCATTTCTTCTCCCAACTCTCTCAATCCGTCTCCTCCATCTCAGTTCTATCTCTCTCCCTCAACTACTCTCTCATTTCTCCTCCCATTCTCAAAATCTCTCAAGTTCTTTCAAGTCCCATTCTCAAAGTTCCATTCTCAAAATCCATCTCATCATTCTCTTTCTCTCTAACTCTTCTTTTCAACTCTCTCAAGTCCTCTCTCAATCTAAGTTCATTTTCCTATTCCAAACTCCAAAACTCCCATCTCAATGGCCCCGAGGAAAGCCGTCTCCAAACCATCAAAAAGGCCTGTGCCTAGACCTCCCACATCTCACACTGAGGAAGAAGTCCCTAGGAGAGCTAGGACACCTGCAAAACAGGTTCGAGAAGAACCCTCAACTTCTACGGGTAGAAGGGTTCGGTTCCAAGCTTCTACTCACACATCGGAACAAGCTACAAGGTCGGAAAGCCAACCTCATGCCCAAGCTTCACAGAGCACACACTCCGGAGCAAGCAGAAGGGGTACTGCGGCAATGGGCAAAACTCAAGTTTTGAAGATGCCCACTACATACTTCAGAACCGAAATCAATCACGGCCGGTTCTACAAGAACTTCTATGAACGAAAGGTATTCATACCGAAAATCATAGATTTCAAATTTTTGAAAGATTATGGGTCCGACATAGAAGACCTATTAGATTTTCAAGGATGGACCAAATTGCTCAAGGAGGATGACAAGGTCTATCCAGATCTTACCAGAATATTTTGCTATGAATGGGATGAAGAAAATTTTGGCACACATGTCAAAGAAGTAGATATAGATTTTGGAATCGGTATAACTCCAAGCCAAACCAGAGCAATGAGTCATTTAGGACAGATACTTGGAGTCCCTTACATCGAAGAGCCTTTTCCGGAAGATCTTACCATGGATCAGATATATAATCAGCTCACCCGGAGTAACAAGTATCACCCGGGGATCAAGTTTCTTCGATACATGGATTTGTCACCCAGACTTCGGGTACTAAGGCTTCTCATTGCCCACTGCATCTACCCCAAAGGTGGTGGTAGAAATCAGTTAAACCCACAAGAAGCTGGGATCTTATGGAAGGTAGCAAACAAAGTCAAAGTGAGTCTACCTAAATTATTTCTAGAAGCCTTGGCAAGTCGAAAGGATAATCCAAGGGGCGTCCTTCCTTACGGCACTTGGATCACAAAGATCCTTGAACATTTTGGGGTGGACATTGAAGGCGAGCCGTATGAGGTGCTCAAGTCCACAAATGCAATCAACAAGGCACTAATTCAGAGGATGAAAATCAATGTACTTGAACTCCGGCCCGATGCTCCAGAAGAAGAGCATCAAGAGGACCAAGCACAAGCTGAGGGGGAGCAACCTCCCGAGGCACCGGCTGCTCCAGAAGAGCCACCATCACCTCAATCCCACGGCTCCTACTCCCCACAAGGATCCGTTGCAAGAGAATGGGTGCCTCCAACCTCTTCTGAGGAGGTCACCCTAAAGGATTTAAAAGATGAAATTGTTGCTATGAGGGCAGAAATGGGTCATCAAGAAGACCGGATGACAAGTCTTATCACCGGCGTTCACAACGCCCTCGAGGATATGCACTCCCGGCAAGACAGAATTGAGCGGGAAATGCGGACTATCCGCTATCATCTTGCCTCAGGCCGACATAAGAAGAAACCCATGCCTGAACTCGATCCTTACGAATCAGGATCAGTTCATAAAGAAGCAACTCCAGATCACGCTTCTCTTGTTTACTCATCGGCCCATCATTGTCCTATCGAACCAATCTTATATCCGATCTCTCAATTTCAATTCACAAAATCATTAAGAGTTGATCGATTTTTGATAAATTTTTGATAGTTTGACAAAAAGGGGGAGATAGAATAGGTGAGTTGAGTAAAATTTTATTATGGGTTGGGTAGTTTTGTATCTAGGTTTCATTTTTGTTTTGTATTGCATTTTGTAAAAATGAAACTTGATATATATAAATGCTTTTGATGAATGTTATGTTTACTTAATATGTTATGCTTGATTAATAAAGTATTCAACATGATTTGCTTGAAAGGTATCCAATATGCCAAAATGATATAATGGTTGGAATTTCAAAAAGCTCTGACCTATAAGACAAATGCTCTGTTTTTCAAAAGACATATGAACATGATTAATGCTTGAAAGGTATCAACTCAAATGAAGTTTTGTCAATCATCAAAAAGGGGGAGATTGTTGGAAACAATGTTTAAAACAATAAAAATTGACCAAATCTTGAGTTTTGATGATTAACAAGAACTAATTTTGAGTATATAAAAGGTACTAATATGTTTGCTAAATGTTTAAGGAAAGCAAAGAGGTCAAGTCGATCTCCAAGTCGACTTGGACTTTGACTTGGGTGAAGTCGATCCCAAAGTCGACTCAAATATCGACTTGAGAATGAATCCCAAAAGGCAACAGGTGAAGTCGCAGGTCAAGTCGACTCCACTTGCGACTTGGGAAGTCAAGTCGCAGACGAAGTCGACTCAAGCATCGACTTGGAGTATCCAGAGCTGAAAAGTGGAAACGAACATAACGAAGTCGCAAACGAAGTCGACTCCAGGTGCGACTTGGGCGAAGTCGCAGGCTAGGTCGACTCCATCCACGACTTGAGATGTTCAAACTTTCAAAGATGCAGTTTTCAAGATATTCAAGAGGATTTATCACTCAAGTCCAAGGAATCAAGATGAAAAACAAATGAGTCAATTTCAAAGTCAAGAATCATGTTCTACATTCAAATCAAGTCTATCAAGCTCAAAGCAAATCTTCAAGCTAGCTTCCAAATGGAGTAATACCCAAGTCATAAAGACCAAGTGAGTCCAAAGCAAAGCAAGGAACATACATATATTGTGCAAGGACTCAAAGCTTTCAATTGGTTTGCAAGATTCAAGACATTTCAAGAAGATCAAGGCATTTTTGCAATAGACCAAGCCAAGTCGCAACCCAAGTCGACTTCAGGATCGACTTGAGTTAAAATCTGAAAGCCAAGTCGACCCAAGTCTCAGACTTGAGTTTCTGAAGAACCCAAGTCGCAGGCCAAGTCGACTCCATGTACGACTTGGAAGCCAAGTCGCAGGCCAAGTCGACTTCATCTTCGACTTAGAGTATAACGGTCAAATTTTCGAACGTTGGAGTTCATTTATTGCGCACCAACCACCTCCACAACGTTCATATTTTCTTCCCTCTATAAAAGGACCCTCAAATGAACGTGAAAACACAACAAGAGAACACAAGACACTACGTTAAAGTTCAAAGAGAGAAAAGAAGTGCAAGAAAGGTTTCCTATTTGCTTTTCTCCATTGTTGAGTGGTCCGTATAAATTCTAAGGAAGAAGAAAGCTTCAAGTTGCTAGCGCTTTCAACAATATTCATCCAAAGCTGCTTCTACAACTTCTTCCTCGAGCTAAATCTGCCTACACAAATCTGTAAAGTGTAGTTTCATTTATTTCATTGTCTTATTGTATAAATCTTGATTTAGCTTGGGTAGCTAAGATCAAGTATATGCAAAGTAGGGTGTGATTGGAGTGAGACTCATCACCTACTTTTGCATGTGAGTTGTTTATGCCCCCTAGAGCTAGAATCTAGAAGAGAGCAAGTGGCTCTAGTTGTATATGCCCCCTAGAGCTGGAATCTAGAAGAGAGCGGTGACTCTAAGTGTATTCGTGGAATACATAGTGGAACCTAAGTCACAACAGAGTGTGAGCTTGGAAGAGTGGAGTAGGGAAGGTTTGCCCGAACCACTATAAATCTTGTGTTATATTTCTTTTTACTGCTTTATCTTTATTGCTCTCTAGCTCTTTTCAAAAGGGGATTAATTACTCAAGGGGTTAAGTTTTTATTTACCAAAGATTTTTTAAAGAACCCAATTCACCCCTCCCCTCTTGGGTTTTTGCCACTAACTCGGGACCAACATATGTGAACTCGATGTCATCTCATAACACATATCCCCTGAAGAAATAGAGAAGTGGCATGCACACAAGGTAGAATGCTAATTGAATTTTTAAGATTGGCCTCAAACACGATGGAATGTAACCATGATGCCTAACTTAGTTACAAGAGGAAGTGAAGTCCACCTAAATAATAAGATGCCTCACCAAGCCAGTGTTGTGAGTACTTTGAAGATAAGTCAAAGCCTTCACTGACATGAAAATCAAAGTCCCAGTAACATGGGGAGGCAATAAAAAGCATGTTCCCCTTTTGCTAGGAGATTTACCTTATACTCTTCTCCTTTCACTTTTAAAGAGTAGTTATATCTTCAAGCAGGGGAGTACACTCTTTATTGAGCTCCCCTAAAGTTCAAGCACTCTCCACAAAAGCAGAACTTGAAGTTGTATTACTATTTTCATGAAGACAAAAAGCACCTGATAGAAGACTACCACTAGTAAAGACACTATCAAAGAAAGGATATGTGATGGAAAGTTGGTTAAAGATATTGCCACTTGAGCTAGAGTCAAAAGCTCGAATCCTTATGTTTAACGTAACTTTCCCTTATCCTTACAAAGTGCTACCACCTGTCACCCTATAAGAGTCAAAATCCCTCAAAGTTATCTACACCATTCAGGGGGGAGCTATTAAAGGAGGAATGATGATGAGGTAGTAACAAAAACTATACTCAAGAAGTCTTTCTCATTAACAATTTCCTAGGGAAATGACGTAAACTAGGAATTTTCCTTACCTTTACTAACAAGGACTGTTGAATATCTTACATCTGCCTGATGACCATCTTGTGATATCTGCGATGCTAAAGATTTAAGAGGCACGCCACATTATGGTAAATTTTATCATCTTAGCAAAATATTATCTTCCTAAACACATATAACTAGATGAAAATGAGCCTATAGGAACCTGCAACCACAATTGACCTCTTTTATGGGGTTCCTAACCAAAACATTATTGTGGAAGGACTCATTACCCTCACCGTCAGTTGGAACAAGGCTCTTGATTAGAAACCATTGAGTCAGACTTCATGGTAGCAGATGTGTTATTGGTGTACAATGCCATAATTAGATGAGTATTGGTTAACAAATTTCAGGTAGCAATTTCCACTTACCACTTCTATGTCAAGTTCTTAACAGCACATGGTTAAGGAATTATTCGAGGACACCAATAAATAACTCAAACTTGCCATCTCACCAACTTGATGCAAGTTGGCTCATCAAAAGAGGTTGACCACCCTCAATTCATCGAATCAAAGAATGAAACTCGCATCAAGGAGTACTATGCTTTCACCATCTCTTAAGAAAAAATTGATTCAATTATTAACTAATAACTTTGATATATTTACTTTGAGTGTAACTCAAAATAACATGGGTGGGCACACAAGTAGCTAAATATTGGCTTCATCTGAGATTGATAGAAAAGCTTGTAAAATAAAAGAGGCAATAGTGAAAGCAAAGGATAGTTGAAGAATACATTCAAAAACTCTTAAAGGTGGGCTTTATTAGGGAAGTGGATTGCCCATACTTGTTGTCAAATGTGAGTTTGGCTCAAAAGCACAATATGTAGTGGTATATTTATGTAGATTTTGCAAACCTCAATAAGGTTTACACAGAAGATTATTATCCATTACCTAACATTGATTTATATGTAAACTTACTTCCGATCATAAGCTGCTGAGTTTTCTTGATGCTTTTTTGGGTACTATTATCCATCGGATTTTCTAGTAGAGATCTAAGCCGTTGACTTCCAAGCTAAATAAAAATCTCACTGTCCTTTTTTTATATTGCAGATCTTCAGCCATTAAGCATCTAAAGCAGTGGTTCCCACGTCCACAAATCATGCAAAGATTCATGCAGCACCGTCCAAAGAATTCCAACGCAAATTGGAATTCTCAACCTAACAGTGGTATGTAATAGAATTAGTACTAGTTCTTTTTATAATTACAAGATGGATCTGATTGAATCATTGTTAAGAAAGTCAAACTTGCTGCTGACCACAAGAAGACGTAGGCAAAATTCATATGAAGAGAAAACTTCAATAATAAATGCGCCATACTAACAAGATTAGGGATATGAACAGCAAAATTTTAATAATCATGACTACCCCATCTTGTTTAAAATCCTTTCTCAAGCACTTCCAATTATGATGGTCCTACACATTTAAACTCTTGTTGGTCTAATGATCAAGTCTTTACATTTGAAAAAACTACTTTTGACCTCAACAACCTAACTCAAATTTTGACAATAGGTTGGAAAAATTTTCTTCACCCTCTCCACAATAACCAATAATTTCACTACAACCTGATGAATCCATTGTCAATAAAATCAATCAAAGACTTGATCAACTAAATGAGCGCCTTTTGATTGTAGGAGAATAAGTTTCACAAGCTAGCCATCCAAATGAGAATTCTGACAAGCCTCCTAGTTACCCATGCATGAACTTTACTACTTTTTCTGAGGATTATCGTGGAATCATCTCGAGTGATAAGGATCAAGTAGAGGATGAGATGCATGTAAATAAATGAGAACAGACACAAAACCAAGCATATCATGAAAATAAACTGAATAATAAGAATCAGGCAAAGGATGAGGTACAAAATGATGAAAAAGAGCAAATTCAAAATCAGTCAAACATTAAAGAAGCTCAAGATGAAGGCAGAAAGAAAATTAAAGTGGCTAGCTCATTGAAAGAAATAAAGATCGCGGAGTCATCTATACCATCAAAGCTACAAACGTCATCATTTATTTTTCAAAGAGAGCAAATGAACAATGCAAATATCCTACAAAGATGCATATTGATTATCATAATTTTAGAAAAAAAATCTCTCAATTTATTTAGATCCTTATTTATTTACTAACAACATCAACGATTTGGCAAAAAATTATAACAAGATGATCCTATTAAAGAAATTAGATACCACATCCAGCGATAGTTTAAGTTTTTGCAAAGAGCATAACTCATAATTGTGGGATACAACAAAATAGAAATTAGAAAAAACCCACATAAATTTGTTTTTGAAAGATTGGGTATTGATTCAAGTTTAACTAGTCCAGCTGAAGATGTTAAATTTAGCGCTGCTTGAGAGGCAATCTAGGGTTAGTTAGGAGAGTATTTGTTTTATTTCTAGTATTTTTATTTTTATTTTTAGAATTTTGATGCTTGTTGATTTGAGTTTTTATTTGGTGTTTTACAGGAACTCGCTTAAGAAAATGAAGTCTGAAAATCTCAACAATCAAACAAGAAAGTTAACAACTCACTCTCCTTAAAAATAATTGATTAATTTTGATATATCTTTTTGAATGAATGATTTACATTGAGGAAATGTCAATTTGTAACACAGGGGGTTGCATTATTTTCTTTGACTATTTTGTTTACTACCTCAATTAGTATATTGATTGAACCTCACACTTAGTTTTTGTCACATTTTGAAAAATGTTTTGCAAATTTTTGGTAAGTCTTGCACATCTGGACACGGGATGAATTGAGACCCCTTTTGAACTCTTATAAGTCCTTTAAAAAGTACATACAATTTCAAGATCTTTGCACTAGGCAAATAATTAAACCCTAGTGAGATATTAAATTTATTTTTTACATATACTCATTGAAAATACCTGAATTTTTGTCCTAGATCACTTGATGAAACTGATATGTCAGAAACTAATTCGATTTTCTTTCACAGTTAGGGTAATCCTCTTTAATTTGTTAAAGGTCATTTCTAATATACACAATTTGTTATTTGAAAAGGTAGTTTTTCTCATATACATGAAAATCTTATTCTAGTTGAAGAATTTTCAAAGTTAATACTCAACTTGACTATTAATGGACATGATTAAGGCATTCTACTTTCTAGTGAGCTTATCTTTGAGAGCACAACTATTGTTTACTCCTATTGAGTCTAACTTGAATTTTTCTTCTATAAATCTCAATTCTCACTTAATTGAACTAACTTTAAATTTGAAGTTGAGCTAAAAAGCATAATGGGAATGAGTTAACCATATAGTTTGTGAAAAAATTGAAAAAATAATAAAAATAATTCCTTAGATACCCTAAAATATGGTGAGAAAAGTTATTATCGGACTTGGTTTAAAAAATAAAAAATAAAAAATTATTAAATCAAGGGTAAGAACATGCTTGAAAGATAATAAAAGAACTAAGTGTAGGGTGACATTATTTTCTATTATAAAATGAGGCTTAAATCAATGTAGAGATGTTTCAATTTTTGAAATTTTATTTCTTATGCTAAACTTAACCGTTGTCCTACAAAGTCCTTGTGATCGTATGAATTGATTGAATGAGTTGGTAGAGAAAATTCTGGTGCAAAAATTTGAGGAGATGTATGTGAGATAATTTGACTAATTTTTTTTGAATTACTAGATTAATTGAATTATTAAATGTGTGTATTGAAAAACTATATAAAAGGGGAGGATATTTGAAAATTAGGAGATTATTACAAGAGTTTTTGAAGTCTTAATGACTGAAAGTAGTGTTGGAAACAATGTTTAAAACAAAACAAAATTGACCAAAGCATGAGTTTTGATGATTAACAAAGACTATGTTGAGCATATCAAGTGTACTAATGAGTTTTCCAAATGATTTAAGGAACTGAAATAGCCAAGTCGATACCCAAGTCGACTTGGACTTCGACTTAGGGTGAAGTCGATCCCAAAGTCGACTCCATGATCAACTTGAAACAGAACCTCACAGGATAAATCAAAAATGGAAGGATAGCAGGTGAAGTTGCAGACGAAGTCGACTCCAAGTGCGACTTGGGTGAAGTCGCAGATGAAGTCGACCCCATATTCGACTTGAGTTCTTCGAAGCTGAAAATGCAGATTCAAGTTCATTTTTGAAGATCAACTTGGGACTTCTCAAGTCCAAAACAAGGGTACAAGCTCATTATGAACCCAAGTCTCTCAAGTCCAAGGCAAAAGCTTCAAGCATGTTCCAAGATGAAGAAATAATCAAGTCATGAAGATCAATATGAATCAAAAGCAAGCAAGGTGCATGAATCTACCATGCATGAATCTAGTTCTCCAAAGATTCACAAGGTTCAAGCTAATCCAAGAAGAATCAAAGTCAAGCTCTTCAAGATTGACAAGATCTACAAGTATGAGGAGCCATTCTAAAATGAAAGTAATTAAAGGAAGGAAGCCAAGCAAGATAGAAGAGAATCAAACGAGGATCAAAGCACTTTTGGCAAAATATCAAGTCAAGTCGCAACCCAAGTCGACTCCAAGATCGACTTGAGGTCAAGTCTGAAACCAAGTCGACCCTGTCTCAGACTTGGAAAAATACGGAACTGAAGTCGCACACGAAGTCGACTCCAGTTACGACTTGGGAAGCCAAGTCGCAGACGAAGTCGACTCCACCTGCGACTTGGGAAACCAACGTTCGAATTTTTGAACATTGGAACATTTATTGTGCGCCAACCACTTCTATAACGTTCAAATCTTCTCCATTCTATAAATAAACACTCAAGCAATCGAGAATACACAAACTACATTGTCTAAAGAGAGAAAAGAAGTGCAAACAAGAGCTCCCATTTGTTTTTCTCTAAATTTGAGTGATCTATACATTTTCAAAGGAAGAAAGAGCTTCAAGTTGCAAGTAGCTTCAACGACATACATCCGGTTGCTTTTACAAGTTCTTCCTCAAGCT
The DNA here is from genome assembly GCA_030490835.1 of Annona cherimola. Lineage (NCBI taxonomy): Eukaryota > Viridiplantae > Streptophyta > Magnoliopsida > Magnoliales > Annonaceae > Annona > Annona cherimola. The sequence goes on from CM059976.1 coordinate 58,451,121, forward strand.
CAATCTTGCCTACACAACTCTGTAAAGTGTAGATCTTCCTTATTTTCATTACTCTTTGTTATTGGTCTTGGTTTGAGTGTATTGTAACAAACCAAGACGTTGCAAGTAGGGTTGTGATTGGAGTTGAACTCATCACCTACTTGTATCAAGTATATAAGCCGCCTAGAGCTAGAATCTAGAAGAGAGCATAGGCTCTATTTGTGAATGCCCCCTATAGCTGAAATCTATAAGAGAGCGGAGTCTCAAAGTGTATTCGCGGAATACATAGTGGAACCCAAGTCACAACGGTGTGTGAGCTTGAAAGAGTGGAGTAAGGAGAGGTTGCCCGAACCACTATAAATCTTGCCTACTGTTTACCTTATTGCCTTCACTATTTCATTGCTCTCTATTTGTTTTAATCAAGGGGATTAAGCTATCAAGGGGTTAAGTTTTAATTTACCGAAGAATTTTATAAGAACCCAATTCACCCCTCCCCTCTTGAGTTTTGCCATTAACTCGGGACCAACAAGTAGAATATATGACAATGTGTACAATATTAGTCGAGTAAGAAGAGATTTTTAGCTAGGGTTTCTAATAAAATGCCTTGTACAAAATTTTTAATTTAATATTCTCACTAATCTCTTATTTACATTTGTTTTTTGCTCAAAGTTTTTGAAAGACCAATTTGAAATTTTGCAATTCATTCTGTATTTACTTAAAGACAAGCAAAAGTTTAATTAAATGCATGTCACCTACCACCAAACATTCCTTCCAAGCTATAAAAGAGATATCAAGTGGCGTTAATAGAGTTAGTTAGAGAATTCATTGTGCTCTCACTTTTCAAGTTCTAAGCATTCAAAGTCTCATTAAAAAGTTTTCAAGCTAAACTCTCAAGTCTACTACAAGAAGTCTCAAAGGTCATAAATTCTTCACAATATTTCAAGCTTGTTTATTGTGCTACAACATTCTTCACGATCTGTAATGTGTAGTTTGATTTTATTTTAAATTTTTTTGCTATAGTTATGTGAAACCCTAACCCATGTAGGACCCATGTGTATGCATCAATCATGTATATGATGTTCATTTGTGAATTATTGAATTATGAAGATTTTATATGATTTTGCTAATTATTGCAATTAGGGATATGGATTAGCAATAATGATGTGATTAAGCATTTTGAGTTAAAATGAGACAATGGGATTAGAGCAGATTGATGTTGATTTAAATATACAAATATATCATGAAAAATCATTTTATATTATTTAATATGAATTATGGGAATTTATATAATAATTGACAAGTTTAATGGAAAAACATTGAAAAAATTCATAACTCAACGCCTGTAAGGCGGATTCAAGTAAAATTTGAAACAAAAATTAATAATGTTGGGCTTGGTATTATGGAATTAATGAGTTATGAAAATTCTTGATGAAATGATAATTATGATTTATTAATCATATGTCAATTTCAACTGTTAACTTTAAACGGCTATAACGGTAGCTAGGAAACTCGGATTAAGATGAAATTTGAAATGGTTGAATAAAATTGTGATATATTTAATTTTAATTGCTTGTATTAAGCATGAAATTTTGGGAAAATACCTACATTGAAAAAGGTGAGCATGGTTGACTAATGCTTCATATGAGTACAATGCATTTAATGCTAGAGTACCAAGCATAAATGCATGATGTGAATGGGATTTGAGGTGGAAATTGCAGGACATTTCTAAGGTATTTTATACAATTATTTGAAATGCAAAAATGTGAGAATTATCCATCTATTAAGTGCATGTCATGATGGAGCTGCAAAAGGCAAAACCTATGCATAGACAATGTGGCAACATGGGACGTCCAAGGGGCTGTGTGGTGCATATTTTTGATTTTTTAAAATTTAAAATATGCATATAAGTTGCTGGGATGCAAGTACATAAGATATGCAACCAATTATGCAAAGTTACAGCAATACAAAAATATTTAAATGCAGCTACATGCAGCTGAAAAAAATGGACAGTATGATGGGTAAGGTGACGTTCTGAAATCTAGTTATTGCTGCCATTTTTATAATTTTTTTAACACCAAATTAATACCTAAATTAAAGGGTAATTAGAGGTATAAATTACCCACATTTTTGAATTAAAAAAATGGAAAAATGGCTGGAAAATGGGCAGCAATGGACATGCAAAGCTGGACACTTGGATGGCTTGGATTTTTTAGCAAATTTGTGATTTTTAAAAATGGTGAAAATGCATTTTATATGGCTGCAATTGTGCCAGCACTTCAAGGGTGATATGCATGCATTTATGTGTGTGGAAAATGCCTTGCAAGTGGGCCCCACAGCTGGAAAAATTTCAGCTCTTATAAGCCATGCACGTCCATGTGATGAAGGCTTGGAGGAATTTGTTTAAGTGCTGGAAACGTCCAAGGCAACAACAGCAGCTCACGTCCATATTTCCCAGCAAAAAGAGGAAGAAAATCAAGGAGAAAAGGAGGAGAAATTGAGAAGAAAAGCATCTCAAAGAATTAGGGTTTGGGTTAGCTCAAAACCAAGTAAGTATGTGTTTGGTTTTAAGTTGTTTAACTTGAGTTTTAAACTCAAAACTTGAAAATGAAAGGGATGCTTAAAGGATCTGTAAAATGGTAATTTAACAAGCTTTTTAATGAATATGGAATGGATATTAGGTTTTATGTATGAATTTTTAAGTTTAAGTTGATGAAAATGAGGTTTTGCATGTGTATTAAGTGGAAAATCCAAGTTGATAAACCTTAAATCTCCAAGATAAGTTACTGTTTTGGTTTGATGATGTGATTAAGTTATGAATCATGTATTCGTGCAAAATATATGATGATTTATGCTTAAATGATGAATTTTTGAAGTTATAGAATGCAAAGTGATGATTTTGAACTAATTTCTAAGTTTCTATGCTAAAAATATTATGAAAAATGGTATGTTTTATGCATGTTATGTAGGGTAAAATACCCTAGGTTTAAATTATCATGGATGCCCAAAACTATTTGGGAAAAGAAACCCTAAAACTGATTTTTATAGATTTTATGAAAGAACGTCAAACCGATGTGAAACGGGACTTAAAACGTGTAAGCTACTTGCTGTTTTGAGAAATGATCATGCATGGATGTTATATATGTGTTTAATCCCTAAATATGGATTAGGAAAAATGGATTTATTTGCTGGAATTTCGGAATTATATGACCGCATAGGGTTATGTGTCAAAAGACACGTAAAACGGGTGAAAAATGGGTTCCAAACTTGCTGTTTTGGAAACCTATGATGAATGGATTTAAATCCCATGAAAATACCCTAAACGAAGTGGTAATTAAGGGTAATTAAACCGTTGAAATATGGATTAAATTTCTGAGTTAGCAAATTTTATGAAATGCATTATGTATATGTGCTAAATGGGCTTATGTGAAGGGATAAAGGTAAATGGGTGATGAATGATTTATGAAAAATTATTTTGTGCAAAAATGCATGAAAATGAGATGAATTCCATGTTTATATATCTGTTTGAGATTTTATGATATTAATTTCAAAATTTTGGACTTGATTTATGAAGCTAAGTCAATGATATGTATGTAGAAGAAATACCTATGTGTGTATTTTGGAAAAAAATGGATAAATGGAAAAGTAAGCTTAATGAATCTATGCGTGATGGTATTGAATGAATATTGTCAAATTAAAATGAATACCCTAATTGTGGGGTTATTTATATATGTCTTGTTGTATGTTAGCCAATGAAATATACAAAATGTGCTATATATGTGCATAATGACTAGTGAAGTCAAATAAAAGATGTATGTATATGGAATGGGTTGGAAAATTAAATGAAATATGAGAAAAAATATATATAAAAAAAATCATACTATTCTCATGTAGGCAAAGACAAAGAGAAAGTTGTGACGGAAAGCTAAGGAATTCAGGTAAGCAAGCAAATTTTCTAATGGATTTTTTCTTTTCTAAATTGTTTCTATAAATGAAATTTTTGCTTTAACTTGTTTGATGAAACTATGAAAATTATTTCTAATGTGTTTAAGGATGGCCATCCCTTAGCAAAATAGTGTTGAAATGATATTTTACTTCAAATGCAATATTATGAAATTTTCTTTGATAAACGCTATGAAAAAATGATGTGATTTCATGTTTCTGATTGAAAAATCATGCTAGCATGTTAAAGATGGATTTACGCAAAAGTTCATGTGCACAGGTTACTAGGTCCACTTGAAGGGTATAAGCGGACCGATTGTCCCCCCTTGGTGTGGCCAAGTCGCTTGAAACAGGCCTAAGGCCGGTGGCGCCCTCTCTGAAATGGGAGTTAACGTGACGGATGGTCGCCTGGCTAGCTTCCATCCTAAGGGAGAAATGGTATATGTGTTCATGTTTTCATATGGCATTATGCATATGGGACCCTTGATGGGTACAAGATTTCATGCTTTTAAGATATACCTTTAGAAAAGGTATAAATTGCTTTCCAATATGATTTTGAATGCAAAATGTTGCCTGAAATGATTTGCCTGTAAAATGTAAATAGCTTACTTATTGAGTTTCGACTCACGATTTTGTTTTCCAAACCCAAAGACAGGTGAGGGACAGGTCATGGCAAAGGAGCAAGTGCCGACTTAAGGAATCAATGGAAAAACTTAGAATTTCTATATTATGGAACTTATGTGGGAAGAATGTAAACTGAAATTTTATGTTGTGCTTGATGATTACGATGTTTATATGTAGTGACATCTGATTTAGGCACTGGTTGAAATGTTGCTTGAACAACATATTTGTATGTAATGAATGGTTTGAATTGACTTAGATATGTCTAAGATTGAAATTATGCGAACTTGAATTGTTATGTGTGTTGGATATATGTGGAAAATAAGCCAAATCTATATTTTGATGATTAACAAATCAATTTGAGTAAGTTTTGGTTACTAACATGTTTGTGAAGATGATTAAAGCTTATAGAAATGAAGAAAATGAAGCACGACAGGTCAAGTCAATTTCCAAGTCGACTCAGGCATCGACTTAGGCCAAGTTGATCCCCAAGTCGACTCCAGCAGCAACTTCAACCCGTCATTTTCGTCCAGAGTTGAAATCGAGAACGAGAGCTGCCAAAGTCGCATCCCAAGTCGACTCCGCATGCGACTTGGGTGAAGTCGCAGACCAAGTCGACTCTAGCATCGACTTCAGTGCGGAACTTGCAGAACAAGTCGACTCAATGCTAGATTCAAGAGAAGATGATGGCCAAGACGACTCAAACACTCAAATGAAGATCAAAGCAATCAGGGTTGCATGAATCCGTCATGTTGGATTATGAACACACTTTTGAAATCATTAGGCACTTTAAGATTCAAGTATTCAAGATTTCAAGATATAGAGCTTAAAATTTTTCGAGCTAGGATGATTATACTAAGCTCCAAGAGTTATAAATGAATAGGAGAACAATCGATATGAAAAAAGTCAAGTGATCAAAGTTATCTCTGAAGATTTTAAGTTCATCAAGCAAAGCTGTGGAAGTGAAGTTACACCCGAAGTCGACTTCACCTGCGACTTGGGTCAACTCGAGGACCAAGTCGACCTAGACTGGAACTAAAGAAGTTGCGGACGCACCCGAAGTTGACTCCATCTACGACTTGGGCGAAGTCGACTCCACCTACGACTTGGGTCGCAATGGTCGGAAATGTTTGAACGTTGGCGCATTAAATGCGCGCCACCTACTTCCAAACGTTCGGATTCCTTCAACATTTATAAAAGGCATTTAATATGAACGAGAAGGGTAGCTGAGAATTCATTGAATAAGCATAACTCCTATCTCTAAGAGCATTAAGTGATCAAGCCAACATCTAGAGGAAGAACCTTGCTTTCAAACTACCAAGAGCTACTCGTTGAATCTTTCAGACTGCTTTACAAGTTCTTCTCTGCGCCAAATTTGCCTCTACACACCAGTAACATGTAGAAACTTTCTTTTACTTTCTCTTGTTGTATTGAACTTGATTTAGTTTGGGTAACTAAGATCAAGGTAAGCAAAGTAGTGTGTGATCAGAGTAGAACTCGTCACCTAATTGTGCTATGAATTGTTGATGCCCCCTAAAGCTGGAATCTAGAAGTGAGTAGTGGCTCTAGTTGTATTTGTGAAATACATAGTGGAACCCAAGTCACAAGAGGTGTGAGCTTGGAAGAGTGGAGTAGGGAAGGTTGCCCGAACCACTATAAAATCTTGCTTGTTGATTTTTATTTCTGCTCTCAGCACGATATTGCTTTCCATTTGTTTCTTCATAAAGGGGACTAGATTAATCTGGGGTAAAATTTCTGTTTAAGTTGAAAAATTTTAATTACCCAATTCACCCCTCCCCTCTTAGGTTATTGCCATTAACTCGGGACCAACAAGTGGTATTAGAGCAGGTCTTTGAGTTTTACCAAAGAGATATTTTGATATGGCATCCCAATCCACTTCCATTCCCGCATTTGCTGAAGGTCAATCTTTTACTAGGCCACCATTATTTGATGGGAACAATTTCGGCTATTGGAAGCTACGTATGAAACAACTAATCATGGCTACAGATATGGATTCTTGGATTGCAATCCAAGATGGTGTGACTTTGCCTATTGATGAAAGAGCTTCCAAATGGACCGATGAGGAAGTGAAAACTGTTAAGAGCAACGTTAAGGCAATGAATTCTTTATTTTGCGCTGTTACCACTTTCGAATATGATAGAGTATCCTCTTGTTTAACTGCAAAAGAGATATGGGTTACATTAACATCTATCTATGAAGGAACTTCTTAAGTCCAAGGGACAAGGAGAAATATTTTGATTGGAGAATTATAAAACTTTAAAATGCTAGAAACAGAAAATATTGCTGAAATGTTTGCTAGATTTTCTAAAATTACTAATGCCTTGAAAGGTCTAGGAAAAGAAATATCTAAATCTGAATAGGTCATGAAAATCTTAAGAGCTCTACCGAAATCTGGGACTCCAAAGATTACTACAATAGAAGAAGCCAAGGAACTAAACACATTGAAGCTAGAAGACCTTATTAGCTCATTAATGTCACATGAGCTAATCAAGAAAAGAAATGAAGATCACCACAAAGGAAAGAGAGCAATTGCACTAAAAGTCACCCATAACTCGGATGAGTCCACCTCCTCATCTCACAACGATGATGAAGACATTGCTCTACTAACACGCAGATTTTGAAAGTTTGTGAGGAAAGAAAAGAACTTCAAAGACTTCAAAGAGAGACCTCGAAAAGAGAAAAATAAAGAGGCTACAAAGTGTTATAGATATAGCGGTATGAGACATATGCAAGCTCAATGTCCTACACCGGAAGAAAGATCAAAGGACCATCAAGAAAGGAAGGAAAGATATGAAAGCCGAAAATTCCAAAGCCTAAGGAAAGAGGAATGTACGTCAATGAAGAAACTTCATCAACAAGTAGTTCCTCAACCGATGATTTTGAAGCGGCAAATTGTGCAAGAATATGCTGCATGGCGCGGATTGAGCAAGAAGAAAATTTGCTTGTTTAAACACAACAGAAGTTTTGGAAGAACAAACCACTTCAACAAAATGCACAAATAATGAAGAGGTAACTTCAAAAATTTTCCATTCTCAATCTACTTATTCTTCTATTCAAGAATGTCTCAAATGTGTTGAATTAGAGGAATTACAACATGCATATGATTCATTATATGAAGAAATAAGAAAACTAGGAAACAAGTTATCATTAAAGAGACAACAATGCAATTCTATTATTATTGTAAATGGAAAGCTAGCAGAAAGTACAACAAAACTGAAAGAAGAAAATGAACTACTATTGAAAGAAGTGGAGAAATTGAAAAAGGAGAATGAATCCTTAAATGAATCATTAACTAAGTTCTCTAATCCAGGAGAAAGTGTGAAAATATTTCTGAACATGACCTCTCAAAACAAATAGAAGAGGTCTTGGATACTCCACATTTGAGCAAGGTGAAAGTAGCAAATCAAGTGTGCCAAAACTTTTGAAAAATCAAGCTAAAACTGCACCTATTTATAAACCCAAAGGGAAACAAGTTGCTTGGACTAAAAGGCCAACTTTTGAACCGTTACATATTTGGAGGCCTACTCCTAGACTACTAATGGCTTGCAACTTTTGTAATAAGATGGGTCAAAAAATCTATGAATGCAACTTTAAGAAACTGTATGACCATGGTGAAAAATTAGTTTGGGTTCCAAGAAACACAAGATTTGGGCTTTTAAGAATAGAACAACAAAGATTAAATTAGTTTACTAACCCAAATGGACCCATAAAATGGGTACCAAAGATATAAGATTTATTTGTTCATTTTTCAGATATATTTCAAGGCAAAGGCAAGCAACATTTGGTTCATAGATAGTGGTTGCTCAAGGCATATGACTGGAGAAAGAAGTTTATTTCATAAACTCAAGCCTTGCAACGATGGAACTGTTGCCTTTGGGAACAACAAGAAAGGTAAAATTAAAGGTAAAGGAAATATTTATAGTATTTCAAGTGCATGTATGGAGGATGTGTTGTTTGTTGAAGGACTCAAGCATAATCTAATGAGTATTAGCCAATTATGTGACAAATGATACAAGGTTGTGTTTGAATTATCTATATGCAATGTATTTGATGGAGAACATATCATGTTTAGCGGAAAAAGATATGAAAATGTTTATTTGGTTTCACTTGATGATCTAGATGGTCAATGTCTAATGGCCATTGACAATGATCCATGGGTTTGGCATAAGAGGCTTAGGCATATAAACATGACAAATATAAAGACCCTATGGAAGAAAAGTTTGGTAGAAGGATTGCCAAAATTGAAATATGACAAAGATAAAATTTGCAAGGCATGTCAATTGTCAAAACAACTTAAAATGCCCTTCTCTACCAAAAAGGAAATTTCCACTACTAGGCCACTTGAATTGCTACACATGGATCTATATGGGCCATCCGACATTTTAACTATTGGTGGAAAGAAGTATGTGTTTGTAATAGTTGATGATTTTTCAAGATTCACATGGGTAATTCTCTTAGCTAGCAAAGATGAAACCTTCTCTATGTTTGCAACTTTTGTAAATTTAGTACAAAATGAAAAACAAAGTACTATTATGACCATTAGAAGTGATCATGGTGGTGAGTTTAAAAATAAATGATTCATAGAATTATGTAATGAAAAAGGAATTCACCACACATTTTCCGCACCAAGAACTCCACAACAAAATGGAGTGGTTGAAAGGAAAAATATAACCATACAAGAGATGGCTAGAACAATGCTAAATGAGAGTAAATTATCTAAGAAATTTTGGGGTAAAACTGTAAGTACAGCTTGTCATGTGTTGAACCGAGTTACCATTAGAGCAATCTTGAAAAAGACCCCATATGAGCTATGGAAAGGTAGAAAACCAAATATCTCATATTTTCATGCTTTTGGTTGCACATGTTATGTTTTGAACAATGGAAAAACCAACTTGGGAAAACTTGATGCTAAGAGTGATGAGGCAATATTCCTTGGTTACTCATCAAATAGCAAAGCATATAGAGTCTTCAATAAACAGAACCAAGTTATAGAAGAGTCAATACATGTTGTTTTTGATGAATTTAATCCATGCTCCAAAAGAAAAGATGATTTAAGTGATGCAGATGATGTCATAAATAATCTTGAAAAATTACATGTGGAAAAGCAAGAAGAATCCATGGAGGAAAAGGTAAGTGAAGGTAATAATTCTTACAAACTTCCAACTGATTTAAAGTTCAAAAATGTTCATCCAATTGAGCAAGTTATAAGGAATGTCTATGAAGGTGTAAAGACTAGAAGGTTAAAACAAAATATTTGTGGACAATACGCCTTTGTATCCAAAATTGAACCATCCACTATTGACCAAGCTCTTGATGATTAAAATTGGATCATAGCAATGCAAGAGGAATTAAATCAATTTGAAAGAAACCAAGTTTGGCATCTTGTTCCAAGACCAAAGAACTGTACTGTCATTGGCACAAAATGGGTCTTTAGGAACAAATTAGATGAAAGTGGACTTGTGGTAAGAAACAAAGCTAGACTTGTGGCAAAAGAATACTCATAAGAAGAAGGAATAGACTTTGAGGAATCCTATGCTCCGGTTGCTAGATTAGAAGCTATTTGCATCTTACTAGCCTTTACATCTCACATAAACTTCAAGTTGTTTCAAATGGATGTTAAAAATGCATTTTTGAATGGGTATATAAATGAAGAGGTGTATGTTGAACAACCACCTGGATTTGAGGAGAAAGATCAATCTAAATTTGTATACAAATTAACCAAAGCACTATATGGATTAAAATAAGCTCCAAGAGCTTCATATGAAAGATTAAGCAAATTTCTGATTGATCATGACTTCCAAAAGGGAAAGGTAGACACCACTTTGTTTATCAAGTACAAAGAAAAAGATATTTTGATTATTCAAATTTATATTGATGATATTATTTTTGGTGCTACTAATGAGATCCTTTGTCAAGAATTTTCTGAGCTTATGCAGAAGGAATTTGAGATGAGTATGATGGGGGAGCTAAACTTCTTCCTTGGACTACAAATTAAGCAACTAAGTGAAGGGATCTTCATAAACCAGTCCAAGTATATCAAAGAAATGTTAAAGAAGTTTGGCATGGAAAATAGCAAAAGGGACAAACACGCCTATGAGCTCAACCATTAAAATTGACAAAGACGAGAAAGGCAAAGCAGTTGATTTAAAGTTATATAGAATCATGATAGGTTCTTTATTATATTTAACTGCTTCTAGACCCGATATACTGTTTAGTGTTTGTATGTGCTCTAGATTTCAATCATGTCCAAAAGCATCACACTTGGTAGCTGTAAAAAAAAATTTCAGATATTTAGTAGATACTACCAACATAGGACTTTGGTATCCAAAGGGCTCTGATTTTGATCTAATCGGCTACTCGGATGCGGATTTTTCTGGTTACAAGGTAGATAGAAAAAGCACTAGTGGAACATGTCAGTTTCTCGGGAACATGTTGGTTTCATGATTTTCAAGAAAACAAACTAGTGTTTCTCTATCCACCGCGGAAGCCGAATACATTGCCGCCGGGAGCTGTTGTGCTCAATTGCTTTGGATGAAACAACAACTTAGGGATTATGGTATGGATTTTAAAGATATACCTATTAGATGTGATAATACAAGTGCAATATGTTTAAATAAAAATCCAGTATTGCATTCTAAGACCAAGCACATACACCTTAGACATCATTTTATTAGAGAACATGTAGAAAATCATGATATATGTTTGGAATATGTGAAAACAGAAGATCAAATTGCAGATATTTTTGCCAAACCTCTAGCAAAAGAACCATTTTATAAAATTAGAAATGATATGGGAATGCTTGAATTAACTTAGAAAAGAACAAGCTGAGGGGGAGCACAAGTTCAGGGGGAGTAACTCCACCATTCTCAAAGGATATCCCACTCCATCTCTATTTTTGATCAATTGACAAAAAGGGGGAAAAGAGATTAGGATTTGAGTAGTCTCTGTTTTAAATGTTTTTAACTTGTGATTCGTTGAAAGTGAAATATGTATGGTAAACTTCAAAATGCAAAAATAGTATGTTTTAAAGACATTGAAAGGTATACACTCAAATCGGTTTTGTTAATCATCAAAAAAGGAGAGATTCTTGGATATATGTGGAAAATAAGCTAAATCTATGTTTTGATGATTAACAAATCAATTTGAGTAAGTTTTGGTTACTAACATGTTTGTGAAGATGATTAAAGCTTATAGAAATGAAGAAAATGAAGCATGACAGGTCAAGTCGATTTCCAAGTCGACTCAGGCATCGACTTAGGCCAAGTCGATCCCCAAGTCGACTCCGGCAGCGACTTCAACCCGTCATTTTCGTCCAGAGTTGAAATCGAGAACGAGAGCTGCCAAAGTCGCATCCCAAGTCGACTCCAGCTTCGACTTCATTGCGGAACTTGCAGAACAAGTCGACTCACTGCTAGATTCAAGAGAAGATGAAGGCCAAGACGACTCAAACACTCAAATGAAGATCAAAGCAATTAGGGTTGCATGAATCCATCATGTTGGATTAGGAACACACTTGTGACATCATTAGGCACTCTAAGATCAAGTATTCAAGATTTCAAGATATAGAGCTTAAAGTTTTTCAAGCTAGGATGATTATACTAAGCTCCAAGAGTTATAAATGAATAAGAGAACAATCGATATGAAAAAAGGCAAGAGATCAAAGTCATCTCTGAAGATTTCAAGTTCATCAAGCAAAGCTGTGGAAGTGAAGTCGCACCCGAAGTCGACTTCACCTGCGACTTGAGTCAAGTCGAGGACCAAGTCAACCTAGACTGGAACTTGAAGAAGTTGCGAACGCACTCGAAGTCGACTCCTTCTATGACTTGGGCGAAGTCGCACCCGAAGTCGACTCCACCTACGACTTGGGTCGCAATGGTCGGAAATTTTTGAACGTCGGCGCATTAAATGCGCGCCACCTACTTCCAAACGTTCAGATTCCTTCAACATTTATAAAAGGCATTTAATATGAACGAGAAGGGTAGCTGAAAATTCATTGAATAAGCATAACTCCTATCTCTAAGAGCATTAAGTGATCAAGCCAACATCTAGAGGAAGAACCTTGCTTTCAAACTGCCAAGAGCTACTCGTTGAATCTTTCAGATTGTTTTACAAGTTCTTCTCTGCGCCAAATTTGCCTCTACACACCAGTAACGTGTAGAAACTTTCTTTTACTTTCTCTTGTTGTATTGAACTTGATTTAGTTTGGGTAACTAAGATCAAGTGTAAGCAAAGTAGTGTGTGATTGGAGTAGAACTCATCACCTACTTGTGCTGTGAATTATTGATGCCCCCTACAGCTGGAATCTAGAAGAGAGCAGTGGCTCTAGTTGTATTTGTGAAATACATAATGGAACCCAAGTCACAAGAGGTGTGAGCTTGGAAGAGTGGAGTAGGAAAGGTTGCCCGAACCACTATAAAATCTTACTTGTTGATTTTTATTTCTGCTCTCAACACTATATTGCTTTCCATTTGTTTCTTCATAAAGGGGACTAGATTAATCTGGGGTAAAATTTCTGTTTAAGTTAAAAAAATTTAATTATCCAATTCACCCCTCCCCTCTTGGGTTATTGCCATTAACTCGGGACCAACAATGTGAACTTCTATATGGTCATAATTAATAGGATAAATATCCGATAAAACCCGCTGTGTGACAGGGCAACAATCCTAATCATGTTTACCAATCAATACGATCCCGAGGTAAGGGCTAGGATGTGACGCTCAGTTTGGGGCACCACAAGTTAACCACTTGGCTTAGTATTGGAGACTAAGGCTAAGGTGAAGCAATAAGTAGTGTTCAATTAGAGTGGTGCACACCGACTACTTGTGTAATTATTGTAAAGGCTCTTAGACCTAGAGTCTAGAAAAAGGATGAGGCTCTAGGTTGTACTTATTGAAGTGATAGTGGAATTCAAGATACAAGGGGTGTGTGCTTGGAAAAACGGAGTAGGTGTGTTGCCTGAATCGCTATCATTTTTTGTGTCCTCTTGTGCATTCATTTTTATTCTCTTGCTATCTTAATTTGGCTTTACAAAGAGATTTAATCTCAAAGGGATTAAGTTTGAAACTACAAAGAAATTTTAAATAATCCAATTCACTCTCCCATCTTGGGTTAAACCAACAAATTGAGACCAACATGCTTAGATATTGAAGCTTTGATGATAATTTTCTTTTCATAATTGCGCTATACTCTTTAGAGAGAGTCACATCTTGAATTTAGCAAAACTTGGCATTTTCTTAAGAGCTTCAACTAGAGGCATGTTGATATGGAGTCGTTTAAGAATCTCTAGGAATTTCTTGAATTTATGATATTTCTTTTTCATTTCAAATCTTCGAGGAAATGGTGGGGGTGGTCTGCTTATAAAGTTAAGAGATAATTTTGCATTGCTTGAACTCCTTTGCTGAGTAATTTCTACATTTCCTTCATCAGCTGTAATTGGAGTTGCCATTAGAGGAGGTATAGCAGTTGTATCGTTCTTCTTTGGAGATAAACTGCCTTATAATTCTTTGCCACTTCTCAACTTCACTGCTCGCACTTGTTACTTGCCTTTTCCCCTAGGATTTACTTTTGTATCACTTGGTAATGTTCCTTGAGGATGATATTAATAGCAGGTGCTAGCTAACCAATTTGTGTCTCCAAATTATGATTAATTGTCATCTGAGATTGCATGAATTGAAGAAACATATCATCCAAATTATTCTTCTTTTATGCTTGCCGTATAGGTAGGTGAGGTTGATGCATAACTTACTACTTTGGTGGCTGCATAAACAATGGTTGTTTGTTGGTCTTGAGTTTATGGCTATTACCCAAGAGGGGAGGGGTGAATTGGGTATTTTAAAATTTTCACTTAAACAGAAATTTTTTTCCTGTTTAGTTTAATCCCCTTAATGAAACAAATAAATAATATGGAGAGAAATAAAGCAATAAAAGTAAAAATGCAAATCACAGCAGTAGACACAAATTCGAGCAACCTTCCCTACTCTACTCTTCCACGCTCACACCCGTTGTGACTTGGGTTTCACTATTATATTTCAAATACAACTAGAGCAAAAACTCTCTTCTAGATTCCAGCTCTAGGGGGCTTCCACAATACACAACACAAGTAGGTGATGAGTCACACTCAAGTCACAACGCTACTTTGCTTACACTTGGTTCAAATCACCAATATCAAACCAAGTAACAAATACAGTTATAGAATCAAATGAAATAAACTACACTTTACAGGTTGTGTAGGCAGATTTTAGCTTGTGGAAGAACTTGAATAAGGAATGCTTTGATCAGCGGTGTAGCTTTCAGCAAGTTGGAGCAAAGTTCTTCACTTGAAACTTGTTAGATCACTTAATGCTTGGAGAGGATGGTAGTTCATCACAGTAAATGTTTTCTCTAACCTCTAGCACGTTCACCTGAATGCTCTTTTATAATGGTGGAGTAAATTCGAACGTTTGGTGGTAGGTGGTGCGCATTTAATGTGCCAACGTTCAAATTTTTCCGACCGTTGCGACCCAAGTTGCATGTGGAGTCGACTTCGGACACGACTTCACCCAAGTCGCAGACTGGAGTAGACTTCGGGTGCGACTTCGGTCTCCAACATTTTCAAGTTCCACTTCAAGTTGACTTGGTCCTTGACTTGACCTAAGTCGCAGGTGAAGTCGACTTCGGATGCGACTTCACTTTCTGTATGCACTTGTTGGAACTTGGATTTCTTGAGAGTGATCTTGATTGCTTGTTATTCATCTTATCTTGTTCTTCCAGTGATATTCTTGATCTTGAAAGTTTGTTCTCGGAACTCGTCATATTCATCTTTTCTTAGAGGCTTGTCTTCATGCCTTGAACTTAGAATGATTTGATTTTCTTGATTTTGCAGTCCATCGATGTAGCCCAAATGATCTTCCTTTGAGTAATATACTATCTTGTATGCTTAAATTAGGTACATTTTCTTGTCTGGACTGTATATTTCTTCATACTAACTCAAGTCGGATGCTTGGGTTGACTTGGGGTCCAACTTCACTCAAGTCGTATGTGGAGTTGACCTGGGGATGCGACTTCACCTGTCTTGGTTCCCAATTTCAACGCTGGAAGGTTTGAGCATCTGAAGTCGATAGTGGAGTCGACTTGGGTCTGCGACTTCACCTGTCTAGATTTCTAAATTTAGCGCTAGAAGGTTTTGCACTCTCCAAGTCGATCTTGAGGTCGACTTGGGTATCGACTTCACTCGAGTCGATGGCTAAGTCGACTTGGCTTTGCGACTTGATCTGTCAGGTTCTGAAATCTAAATTTTTAACCTTTAGTCAATTTTAACAAACCACATTAGTACCCAAATCAATCTCAAATTGAGTTGTTAATCATCAAAACATAGATTGTGCTTAATTTGCCACTGATTCCAACATCGTTAAACCTAGTGGATTACTTAGTTATGGTTATGATGGAGTAGCTTGATTATTCCAAACAAAATTTGGGTGATTTTTCATTCCAGATTATATGTATTAGAGTAGGGATTGTTTAGCTCCCCATAGTTCATAGACTCTAGATTATAGTCGCACTGCTTATTTCGATGGCCAAATTCCCCACACCATGTGCAATGCAATAGAGATGATGATGATCCAATTACATTGATATTGACGATCATTGCAAAATTCTATTTTGTTTAGAGAGAGTATTTAATTGAGCATTAATAGAAGAAATCGCGTCTAAATGAAGCATGCAAGTTGTCTTGTTGCATTCTATAGGCTGTTGTTACATGTTGACTAACATGTTCTTCGAGAGAGCATATGATTCTGTATAATTCTTTCTCAACAATGCACCATTCGAAGATGAGTCCACCATGTGATGTGTAGCATTTTGGAGACCATTATAAAATATTTAGATTTGGACCCATGGTTGGATTCCTTGATTTGGACAATTTTAAAGAAAATCTTTAAACCAATCTCATAGATCTAATAAAGACTCATGCTCATGTTGCTTGAAAGAAACAATGTCCATTCAAAGCTTCACAAGTTTTGCCAATGGAAAATACTTTTCTAAGAATTTGCGCGCCAATTCATCCTAAGTGTTCACAAAGTTGGATAATGAATCAAGCCACTCCAAAGCTTGAACCCACAAAGAAAATGAAAAAGTCTATTGTCGCATTGCTTCATCTAAGACTCCATTTTGCTTGAAGGTGTTCATGATTTGTAAAAAATATATGAAGATACGATAAGGATGTTTAGTAGGTAGTCTGCTAAATTGTCTCATAGATTGAAGCATTTGGAACACCATACGTTTGATCTCAAAACTGTTGGTGGTGGTCAAAGGAGGCTAAATACTGCAATGCATTTTAACCTATAGAAATGAAATCCCATATAGGTTGATCCAATTCATCTTGCTATGTTGGTTGATAATAGACCGTAGGATTCTAATTGTTGTTGTTGCGTTAGTTAACTACTTTGTGTTTCATCTAAACTTTTCAAGCTTATGCTTTCCTGCTCTCTTGCTACCTTCACAATGAAGTTCTTTTGGGCTCTAGATCAAAGTGGAATAAATAGAAGTATCCTAGTGTCCCCATCGCATGCAAAGGCAATTTAGCCTTGAAATTTACAAAAACTACTACATTAGAATAAAATAAAAATAAAACACATACAAAGTATACGCAAAATTTTATAAATGACAATTGCAAAGATTGGTATTATAATGTTGAGCCTTACCTCCCTAGCAAGAGCATAAAAAACTTGATGAGTAGCTTATAGGTTTAATTAATTGTTCAATTTAATGCAAGCATATATGTCGGTCAAGTAATGAATGATGAGTAGACTATCATATCCCACAAGGAAGTGAAACTAAGCGCAATGTAATCTAAGATTGCAATTGCTAGTTACATATTTAAATGAATTGAATAAATTCTAATTTAACTAAGAGTTAAGTAGTTAAATATCTATAATCTAATTAACAATTGAAAAGTGGTAGAGAATTGGATGTATGTTGATGGGTAATTAATATTTGTGAATTCTTTGGCTTAAGATTACATTAAAATAAATTCCACTGGTGATTAATCCAAGGATTTACTTATCTAGGCTCAAGATTTTCATCTATGTCTTCCTACACACACAAACCTAGCAGTATTTCATATACTCGCTATGCTTCCATATGAATAGACAAAATATAACTAATTTTTCACATAGCCTACTCGAGGTCACACAAGGTAAATAGGTATATTTCTATTTATATCAACATTTAATTGCCATAAGTTGTACAGTAATCAAACTTGTTCTTTATAACATAGAACACACCTTAATCAAGTTTTTAAGCTTAAATCAAGATAACACATCATCCACAAGGTAGCTAAACTTGCAAAAGCATTAAACTCAATGCATAAAGGTAGATCTTTACATAATCTCATAGCCATAAAATTTGTGGCATTCATTCACATGAAATGGAAAATATCTTACATAATCTCTAATCTAAATTCATCACACCCCTCAACAGAGTTTTAGCCTTAACCATAATAGAAAATTCCAATCAAAACTATGATGCCAAGAGTAGAGAATCAAAGAAACTAAAAGAGGTAAGGGAAAGAAGAGATAAAACTCTGTAGGATTTCTCCTTCGAAGTGATTTTCTTCTTAATGTCCTCCTCTAGCCTTGAAGCTCCTCCCCCCCCCCCCCCCCGAAGCTCCATTTCATGCTCCTCTCCCCCTTTGCTTGAACCTTAAAATGAGAATTTATATAGGTGCAAAAGTTTACTTTGCACATGTAGAATTTTCGCATTAGGGAGGCTAGTGTCGTGGCATCAGCCTTACTAGAGTTATTACTGCACTAGACGTTTAAGGTGGTGCTATTGAGGTCACAACCTTTGAAAGTTGCAGTCGCAACCTCGACCTTACTAAAACTGAATTTGTACTTGAGCTACTTCTGAAATACTATTCTTTTTGCCACCATTTGTACCTAAAATTCTTAGATGAGTTACCTTTTTTTCTTATAAAATCAAAATAAATAAATATATAAATGTCTTTTTAATATAACCTAATGGATTAAAATGAACTAACATGAGCTGAAATATAACCAACCATAGGTTAGACTACATAAAAGCTAGAAAAACATGAAAAACACATGAATGTCACTACTTAATACAAATCTAATAAAAAGTTACATGTTATTAGAAAACTACCATTCAAAATATAACTAAAATAGGCATTGATAACTCTATTCTTACAAAGTTATCATCTATATACAGTGTTTATATCTAACAACATTAACTACTAATTATATATTTATAAATTATCTCATGGTTAAGGAAAAATTATCATTAAAAGAATACCTAACCGTCACAGAGGTCTTGGGCCTCAATAGCGGCCAATCATGTAAGCTTTAGTCTTTAGGAGCTTAATATCTTCTCTTGGTGTTGTCGATGGGTAATAGCTAATTAGGTCGAGGGATTGACTATTTTCTCAATGCTTATCATTTGTCCCTTGCAAAGTCATGATTACTATTTAAGAAAATGATCTCTAAATATCTCTGCCAGAAAAATTATCGTGTAGCTTTATTATATGCTCCATCCACGTAACTCTAAGGTTAGCTTAGCTAGAAACATGGTTTAATGGCTTAAGTATCATCATCATCAGGTCATTCTCTACTTGCCTCTTTCGAGTGCTTTAAGGACTCAAAGCAACCGATTCTTGTTGCATTATGGCCTATCTATATGGTCGGCCACATTTTTATTGGTTCTCATGCTTTAATAATTGTGTTTTTGCTCGTTAGGTGCAAATTTATTGCTTTAGCGCTTTCTTACACTCCTCGCATTTCTAAAAATGCTTCATATTCTAGATAGGGCCCCTACTTCATGCATGAGGGAAACGTTTTCATTCAAACTCCCTACTTTTCCACTACTTCAACTTCACGAGGCTTCTTTGCATTGGTCCCATATGATGACACGTCTCTCTATAGTTAATGGCACAAGGGAACTTAATATCTATAAAAGCCCATATATCCTTCCTTGTTTACTCTTTGCTAATTATGGGTTGGCCTACTAAGAGTCTTCTTTATCATGCCTTCTCTTGCTTCGAGATGTAGCGACGTTCATCTTGGTGGAATGACACAGCTTTTTTGTTGTCATCAAAGAGAAGAGAAATTATTCCTCAAAAGGAAAGAACATTTGGCCATTAATGGTTGTTCTTCTTATGGGGTAGCACAAGGTTGCTTTCGGAACAAGTTTGAAAGGTAGTTAACCCTCCCCTTCAAATATAAAGTTGGGGGTCTTATTCTACTAAGTAGGGGATAGGGCATTACTCACTATAGTCTATAATTATTTTTGAATATCTTTATGTTATGGAAAGACTTGCCGATTTGTTAGCCCTAGTACAACATTTGCTTTTGTAGCAATTCTTTTGCTTGGGTCCCCAATACTGCTACTGTCTTATTTTGCTCAAGGGGCTTCCCTTTAAAATGACATTGTTAAAGTTAAAGATTTTCTTTTCTTATCACTTTCCTTCAAGAAGGTCCCCCTTCCCTTTTCATTTGCTCAGTTTCCCAAGCATTTTCTACCCCTCCCTAGACCCTCTAGTGTGTCTTTTTTCTTATTCTTTTCATTACTTGTAAGGGGGTTGGACTATGTTGTCCTTTATGTCCAAGTAATTTTATTCAACTCTTTTATAATGAAATTGATAGCTTCTTCTTTATTTTTGTTGTTATCATTCGGTGACTTTGAGAATGTTTTTTGATTGTCAGATTGTTTGCATGTCATGCAAGGTAGAGTAATTAGGCTTTGCTTACCCTTGGTTTGAATTGAAAAAATGTTTAGGAGTGTAAGTATTTTTTTATCAGGGGCGATTTTTTCCTCTCTAATGCTTTTGTATAATGCACTTGGCTTTACAATTCTTGTGGGGAAAATGAGAGGTTATCTTGGGCATCATCCCTAAAGCTCACATATTTTTATTTTAAATTTTTTTAAAAATATATTAAATAAAGGTTGAGCAAATATGCAATCCCTCAACCCAAAGAGCCATCAACCCCTAGATAACCAGAAGAAGATGAGCTCCTGAAGAACAAAGTTTACATGATTGGTAGCTCCTAAGACCCAATCCCTCAAAGAGGAAGAGTTAAGCCCCACTCGAGCAAGCAAGATCAAATGAGCACACTAATGTCACCTTGACATTGACTTTCTTCGTGACTAAAGAAGTCCATTAATGTTATAGTCCTTGAGAAGGCATCACCAACCAACATTAATGACAATCCTGCTAGCCCTGGGAAGCAAAATAGGCTTCACTAATCATAAGGCTCCCATAGGAGACCTCATATAGCACTTAGTTTGTCAAAAGCAGATTTTCTAAGAGAAAAAATTAACGAAATGATTGCAAATCTCTCTCTGACACTTGGCGTTAATCGTCTCCAAGGGTCAAGAGCTCCCAAGCTCGATTCTTTAGAGTGGGTTAGTCCCTCTAGGTTAATCGGGGTCAAATTTGGTAAACTCGCCTTAAGGATCCATTACTTGTGAATGAAGAGTAGGATTCATTAGCTTTTCTTTCTTGAGAGGAAGTAGGAGGGAGTTTCATAAGAGAAGGAAAAACCAATTGACCTTGTATCTCACTTTATATAATCAAGAACATTAATAGTGGAACTTTGATTAGAATTAGTCCCAGTTTTTGAATGACCTTGTGTTCATAAGTCACTTTTTTCCACATTAAAATCTGAGTCCACTTTATCTCAACTCTCTTTTAGATGATCTTAGTTCCGAATCTAATTTAGCCGAGTCTTGGACCTAGGGGTGTTAATGGTCATGGTTAACTCGTCAACCCACTCGTCCAACCCCTTTATAAATGGGTCTGGGTTGAGATTTTTGAATAAATGGTTTATGATCCGTTAACCTGTTCAACTATTTAAATAAATAAATGGATTAGAGTTGGATTTTTATAACCTGTCAACCCGTTTAGTAACTCGTTGAACCCGTTCAACATATTTAACCCATTTAAAATTTATACAAATAATATAGAATATATATATATAACAGATGTGTATCATTTTCAGAACCCTATTTTTCTCACACTTTCGCTCCTCCAGCCCAATTTCTGCTTTCCTAATTTTCTCCCGCTTCAACTCAAAATACCGCCCTTTCCTGCTATCCCTGTCTCGCTCTCTATTGGAGTCGGTGCTCTTCGTGCACTTCTTAGCCTCTTCCACAGTGCACTCTCATTATGCGCTTCTCGCCCAAGCCACTGCTACTCTCCCCTGCATTTTTGTTGTTCTTCTTATCGCTATGTTTTTGTTCTTCTTCTTGTCGTTCCTGGTGTTCTCTCTTCTCGCGCCCTAGGGTAGTGTTGTCTGGCCTTCTCTGATCTCCTTCTTTTGGTATGCCTCCCTCCCTCTCCTCCCTCTTTGTCTCCAACTTCTTATAATATTAAGACTCTTGCTCTACCTCTCTCTAGATTTGTGATCTAGCCATTGAGGTCTCTCTCATTGTCGCCACTTCTGTCATCCAGCTCACCACTGACAAGTATATTATTTTACCTATCAATTAGAGCTTTTCCTTTGAATATTTTGATAGCCTTGCTGATTCTTCACAAGTGGGTTGGAATGGCTATGAACACTAAATATTTTCGTAGTTTCATAACTGTATTATGATGTTATGGTTATATATACAATTTTTGAGTTATCATGTTATGGTTATATGTACAACACTAAATAGCCTTTTGAGTTATCTAATTTTTTAAGCTTTATTCAAGAATTTTAGCAGTAAAATTAGTTATATACACAACCCATGAACAGCCCATCAATCTGTTTATTAAATAGTTGCAAATGGGTTAGGGTTGAGGTTTTTAAATAGATTAATAAACGGATTAGGATTAGGCTTCAACCTGTCCAACCCTATCCATTAACACCCCTACTTGGACCAGATTTAGACTTGTCAATACACATGCAAATTTCATGCTTAGGCCCACATATGTGAAGCAAAAAATGTGAACTAGTAAAAACAAGGTCCACAGGATCATGCGCATTGAAGCTTAATGCACGAGGTGCATTGGATCGAGACACTTTTTATCTTTTTTTTTACTTCCAATCATTACCCTATCATATGACGTTATCATTACTCTCACTTTTTAAAACTTTTTTGTTCAAAATCTTTTCTCACCTTTACATCCAACCAAATACACCCTTTTGTAACTATAGAATTTTGCTAAAATTTGAGAATGGATATAATATATATATATATATGTATATGTATGTATGGGGGGGTGCTTCAATGTAACCAGGTTTCGTTGAAATGCTTGCTAAAAACCCTCCATCCAACTATCCATGCGGGGGGATGAAATTTGGGCCATAGATTCCACTACTGCAACCATGTATTGTAGGAGTTGGGAATTATGGATTTGATATATTTATATCCCTCAAAACCTATTTTCCTATGAAATTTATCCCTCCCAAATGCAAGCCTCCCTCCCTCTCCCTCCTGCAGCTTCCTCTTCTCCCTCCGAACATGTCTTCTCTCTCACAACCACCTCTCTCTCCATCTTCATCTGCTCTCTCTTCTCCATTTTCCTTAGTGCCATATCTCAATCTTCCTCCGTTCGAGCCGCACAATCTCTCATCTCCATTGACGAGCTATGTATATGTCTAATTAAAATGCTCATTTTAACGCAAGTATACGTGCCGATCAAGTAATATAGAATGAGTAGAGTATTGTTCCCATGAGGTTTAGTCTAAACTAATTATTTCTTAAAACTTCAATTGCCTTTTAGGGATAGAGAATTTGAGTGATTGTCAATTGAATGGTTGCACAAAAATGAAGAAAATGAGATAAAGACTAGCGGATGAGCAGAATTTGAATAGGAATTTGTAAGGTTGGATTAGTAGATAGGAAAGTTGTGAATCCTTGACTCTAAACCATATTAAATTGGCTCCTATTTACTCAGTTGTGCAAGGATTTACTAATCCAAGTTCATAAATCTCAATATATGTTTTCTAACACAAAGAAAGCTAATCACACAACACCCGATTGCTATGTTCCCATGCAAGCGAATATGATGGAATCGAATTGCTCATAACTTGTGCATGATTACTTAGGGTTTAATGGTATATTCTTATCCATTTCAACATTCCTCCTTATCAAAGTGAGAAACCTATGCCATACATGTGAATCTTGCCTAGGTTCATCTTTTCAAAGCATGAATCTAGCAAACAGATCATCTTACAAGGTAGCTAGGCTTGTAAAAAGTGTTAAACACCATATGCAAGGGTAAATCCACACAACCCAAATATACAACAATTAAATATTCATATTCAAGTCATCAAGAACCAAAATAATATAGTTTAAGAGTCAAATCATCTCAACGTCCCATCTCTTGAAGTTTAGCTCATGAACATGAACTCAAATCCCATTGAAACTAAGTTTAAGTACATCCCAACAATAGAGAAAAGGAAAAATATGTAGACAACAATAAAAAAAACTAAAACTTGCTAGTTTCCACCAAATGAAGTTGAACCTTCACTTCAAGTCACTCTTGGCTTGAGAATCCTTTCCTTTCTTCTCCTTGGCTGCTCCCACGAGCTTCATTCTCTTTATTTTGAAACCCTAAGTATTATATTTATACCCCCCTTTAACCTAGCACAAAACTCATGTTCAAACTAGTCCAACTTCAATAGTCCTTATATATATCTTCCAACACATATAAAGCTAATTACACCCTATTCAATTGCTATGTTCTCATGTCATTAAATAAAGTGGAATTGATAGATTCATAACTTATTCATGACTACATAGGGTTTAACGGTATATTCTTATCCATTAAACAACTCCCCTTAAACAAGAGGAAACCTATGCCCTACACATGATCTAGCAGAGATTTTCCCTTTCCAAGGATTAATCCTGCAATTCAATCATCTTATCAGGTAGTTAATCTTGTAAAAAGCATTAAACAACATATGTAAGGGTAAATCCACATCACACAATCATATAGAAATCAAATATTCATTCCTGAATCTTAAAGAACCAATACAATATAGTTAGATATCAATTCATCCTAACTATTCATCTAATGGAAGTTTAGCTCAAAGACATGGCATAAAAATCCTTTACATCCATATTGAAAGTATCCAGAAAAATAGAGAAAGAAAAATAGAAAGAGGAAGAGAAAACTGCTTCTCCAGAGTTTCCACCAACGGAATCAGATCTTCTCTTCAATCTGCGCTTGAAACGGGTTCTGTTCTTTCTCTACAGGTCTGTTCTGTTGGCCCTCTCTCTCACAAATTCCTAGGTTTCTATTTAAACTAATCAGCTTGCCCAGCACACGTGCAGAAACCCGCGCTAAGGATTCGCAGTGGCGCCTAGGCGCCAACTCCCTGTGTGCTGTGTAACATAAAAACCCTTCACGATGCCCTGCATACTTGTGCCATGGCTCCTAGGCGCCCCTAGTTTGCGCCTGGGCACCAACTCCCTGGAGTCCTTGTGGTCTGAAAGCTCTCTGGAATGCCTGTATACTATTGAAGTGGCGCCTAGGTGCTAACTTACTGGGAGCTTCTTGCAGTGTGAGGTGTTAGATCTTTGGGCTAAGGCATGTAGGGTGGCGCCTGGGCGCCAGCCTACCCGCTTCTTCACTTTGCTCCGTTCTGCCTTCGACTCGCCCGCATGCCTATGAATTTCTGTCCTTTCTACAAAAATGAATGAAACTAAATAAATGAACTAAAAATGCCTAATTTATACTAAAAATGCATAAAAATTACATAATGCTGCTAAAATGCAAAGCGAGTGAAAATTTAGCTAAATGGAAGCAAACTAAACCTAATCTCTTGGACTAACACGCAAAAATAGTCTGAAATAGGTCATGATAACTCGCATTTTTGCGAGTTATTACACTCTCAAACTTAAATGTTGCTAGTCCCCAAGCAACACATGCAAACATAATGAATGAATGAATGAATGAAATTGGACTCTATCAACTCAACCTGATTCCCATTATACTTCCAGCAATCCATCTTTCTATTCAACAATATCAAGAATAATCTAGACTTGAAAAATCATCCATTTCTCAAAACAGGACATGCATTTTCATTTATCATTCGCAAACCAAGTTACATATAGATGATCGTATTTCTAGTTCAAAGTAATAATTCAACATGCTAATCTTCCTCTTGATTAAAAGAAACTGGTTAGAAAATCAATCCAAACAAGTAAACCAAGGTTTAAGCTGAATTAACTAGTCAAAGAACATGGTAATCATTCACTGGATTCAATTTTTCCCAACTGCACATTCTTTCCCCCCCCAAACTTATTGCAAAACTCTCCTCACCATATTTCAGGGTATCTAGAGATTTATTTTTCTTTTTTTTTTTGCTCCCCTCACTATATTTCATGGTATCTGGGGAGAGTTTTGATTTTTAAAGCGTTATTACTGTGATTTTCCTTTTTTTTTTTTACGCGAACCTTGACATTTGTTGATGTCAAGTCCCGTTACTCAACTTAGGTCAATCACCCCCTTTTATTGTTCCGATAACTTGGTAGGGATACTGAACATGCAATAAGAATTTTTGTGAAGTATTACAATTTCTGAACCCATTAATTCTCAGCGCTTGATTCACATTTGTTTAACTCAGTTCTTATCATTTCAGTTGAAAAATTAACATATAATTGAATTAAAACAATGTACTATGAAATTCTTTTGATTCTTTCACATGTCACATGCAACTTGCTTTTACACATAGTCCTTAATCTGAATTGCCAATTTTTCATGAATTCAATTTCAAGTCAAAATTTTTCTCAACCTTGCACATTTTCATCAAAATGGATTGAAACAAGATAATTTTCATTAGCAGAAGTTGACATAACATGCAATCTAAACAAAACAAGTAAAACAATCCTACGACCGAGAATTATACACCCCCCCAAACTTGAGAGATGCATTGTCCTCAATGCATGATACAAAAGATGACCCAAGAAAGAAATACAAAGTAAAATAGAAAAATAAAATAAAATGGAAAGGACCGAAACTCCCTCATGCATCGGACTCGGTCGTGTCCTCGTCCTAGCTCTCGCCACCATGCTGCTGGGAGGGCTGCCCAAAGCATGCTCAGAACTCGGGAGGCGTCGACGAGAATGAAGGTAGTGTCGTTGTGTCAATGTGGTGCTCCTCCATCAACCTGCAAAAGTGGGCATCCATCGCCCTATTGGATTGCTGCAAAAACCTGGCTTGAGCCGCCATCAAGTTCTCCAGGTTGGTCAACCTCTCACTAGTGGATGATGACTGAGATGAGGGTCCCGCAGGTGGTACTGCCGTGGGACGAATAGTGGCGGTGCAGACTCGGGGTTGAATGCGGAATGACACATCGTCGACGACAGCCTGGCAATTCAGGACTTCCTCAATCGCCTCCCATCTGACTCCCGCCCTCTTGCATAGCCCTATGATCAAGGACGGGAACTAGTAACTGCCACGGGGAGCCTTCGCACTGGTGCAGATCTAGTGGTACAACAATCGCCCCACGTCGATAGTCATCCCCGAGTATATGGCATGCAACAGAAGTGCCCTATCCATAGTGACCTCGCTCACGTGGGTCGATGACATCATCCTAGCAGAGATAAAGTAGAAGAACATCTTCCCATGATACCACATGTCTCCGTGCTTGAAAGACGTGAGTTGCCCTCCCATCGACTTCAAGTAGGCGGTTGTTCATAGAAATACCTCGTGATGGCATTTATGTCCCTGTCCTCTCCCTCCAGAAATGCCTCGTACTGGTCCAGGTGATTGAAGGCGGGGGTCTCATAGAAGGCGTTGATCGCCTCGGGATGGAATGGGACGATCTTGCCACAGACTTTGACCCAGCCGTGGTTGTGCTCCATTGCATTGGCATAGAATTCCTTGACCACAGGTACAATGGCGGGCTATGGTTGCGCCAAGAACTTTTGCCAGCCCCATGCATTTAGGTTGTTGAGAAGAGCGTCAGAGAATGCATCGATCTTGATTCCCCTCTCTGGAATCAGGTGGCGCTTCTGCAATGAATCTATGTACCGCTTGAAAGCTTGAGAGAACACAAAGCGGTTAGCATCAAACTCTATGAGATCTTGAGTTTTCTTCCTTTTGGTAGAAGATAAGGAAGCCATATCTTCAATATATATCAAATATCTACCAAAACAACAATCCGCCAACAAATAGCAAGCAAGCAAGCCCCAAAAACTTCAAACTGAACACCAATCCTCCGTCCAACCACCAAAAACTCCAACCCAAACTCTAACCTTACAGTAAACCAACAACAAGAAGCTTACACAACAACTAGATCAACCCAAAATTCAAGAGAAATTACCCCGGAAGCTTGCAAACACCAAATTCTAAACTTGAGAATTTCTGCACTGGTGCCGCGACGCGGTAAGGGTGGCGCCTAGGCGCCGCTCTGCTGTCGTCGAAAACCGACGCTGGCCGGAAGAAAAAATTGAAATGGGGCTTGAAATGGATGTCAAATGGAGGGGAAATGAAAAGGAAATAGATCGAATGAATGGGCTTAGGATTTGGTGTGGAAAAACTTAATTTTTCTGTGAATTTGAGTGGGATCTAAGAAGGGGAAAAGATGGAAATGGAATGGAAAAGTGGAGAGGATGGAATGAGGAGGAGATTGAGGTTGAAATGGAGTTGGAATGGGGTTGTGGTTGAAGATGAAGAAGGGAGAAGGAAACGGCGTCAGGGCTTAGGGTTAGGGTTTAGAACCCTAACCCGAGCCTTATAAGCTTGTCTGGGTCGCGCTGTCCGCGACCCGGCACCGGGGCGCTGATGCTGAGGCGCCTAGGCACCACTTGCGCACTCCGGGTTCTTCAGGATCATCCTCATGGCGCCGAAGCGCCATGCTGGGGCACCACGGCGCCACTGTTCTTCAGTGACTTCTCTGAATTTTTGCTCTCAGCTACTTCCTAGCATGATTTTCATGAAATTGAGCTCCAAATCAACATCCTACATAACAAAAATAAATAAAAAATGATTAATGGGTTGCCTCCCATTCAGCGCTAAGTTTATTGTCCTCAGCCCGACATTCCATAATGATTAGCCAATTCCTGCTCTGTCAAACTTCCTTCCATGCAGATTGTGCACTGAAAGTTCAGACCTCTTCCTCGCCTCTTCAAATGGATCTATTCGCCTCTTTTCATGAATTTTATAGAGACTATAGAAGAGTTTTTTTTAGGGTCTTGAGTTAATGATGGATTCAAAATGCTGCTTTCCATGGCTATGCATTGATCAATCAAGTCATATTGCACTTGAATTTCAGGAAGACAAATTAAAGGAGCGTTGATATGATAATTTTTAATTTTCTCTACTATATCAGCCTCTATTTCTTCATCAATTTCTTCTTCCACTTCCTGGCTTTCCATTGGCTTGGCTAATTGTTCAAGTATGAATTGAGGGGCAAATTGTTCTGCTACATAAATGGATATATCTTCTTTGATGCTTGTAGTGACTTGACAGCCTTCATCCAACATAGATTCCTTTGAGTCCTCCTCAATATCAGTTGAAGAAAACTATTGATGCCTACTTTGGATTGCAGTAGCCAACTGTTCCATCTGCTTTTGCATGTTCATGTTAAACTCCATTTGGCTCTTCATAAATTGCATGAACATGTCCTCCAAAGATGACTTGCTTTCAGGTAGCGATGGCTCCCCTTCTTGATATGCTTGAAATCTCGTCGTCATCATATTTTCCAATTGCGGGTCTCCATAATTGTCCTGTGCATCATTAGAATGATCAAGATAGCCCACGAATGCTGAGTAATGGACGCATTGAATTAACAAATGTCCCTCGGATCCACACAAATCGCAGTAAGTTGAATAAGAATTGTTCATATCCTGCATTTGATTGTCAAAACCTGCAAATTGAGCTGGAGATGCCCATATATTGTCATACTTATGGAAACTCATTGTACTTGGTGTTGAAAATTCTGCATTTGGCCAATGGTAAGCATTTGAAGCCATTGAAAATTGCAATGAACAGACCCCTGAAATAAAATTTTATCAAAAAAGAAGAATTGAAAAGAAAAAAATATAAAATGAAATATAATTACAGAATTGTACAAGAAAGCAAAAAAACTAATAATAATTAGTTAGACCGATATCCCCGGCAACGGCACCAAAAACTTGACAAGCTGCGTATATGTCTAATTAAAATGCTCGTTTTAACGCAAGTATACTTGCCGATCAAGTAATAAAGAGTGAGTAGAGTATTGTTCCCACGAGGATATGATCTAACTAAGATTATTAATCAGTTTAGTTGCTTTCGGTGAGTAGAAAATTGGGATTTCAATCTTAAAACTAAAATTATCAAATGCAATAAGAAATAGAAAAGAGTTCACGAAACAACTAGAATACTAGAAAGGAGTTATCAATTGGGGATGACAGATGGATAGTTCGAAATCCTTGAATCTAAATTATATCACATTGGTTCCTTTTCATTAGATTGTGCAGGGATTACTATTCCAAGTTCAATAGTCCTTATATATATCTTCTAACACATATAAAGCTAATTACACCATATTCAATTGCTATGTTCCCATGCCATTAAATAAAGTGGAATTGATAGATTCATAACTTGTTCATGACTACATAGGGTTTAACGGTATATTCCTATCCATTAAACAACTCCCCTTAACCAAGAGGAAACCTATGCCCTACACGTGGATCTAGCAGAGATTTTTCCTTTCCAAGAATTAATCCAGCAATTGAATCATCTTATAAGGTAGCCAATCTTGTAAAAAGCATTAAACAACATATGTAAGGGTAAATCCACATCACACAATCATATAGAAATCAAATATTCATTCCTGAATCTTAAAGAACCAATACAATATAGTTAGATATCAATTCATCCTAACTATCCATCGAATGTAAGTTTAGCTCAAAGACATGGCATAAAAATCCTTTACATCCATATTGAAAGTATCCAGAAAAATAGAGAAAGAAAAATAGAAAGAGGAAGAGAAAACTGATTCTCCGGAGTTTCCACCAATGGGATCGGATCTTCTCTTCAATCTGCGCTTGAAACGGGTTCTGTTCTTTTTCTACAGGTCTGTTCCGTTAGCCCTCTCTCTCTCACGAATCCCTAGGTTTCTATTTAAACTAATCAGCCTGTGCAGCACATGTGCAGAAACCCGCGCGTACGGATTCGCAATGACGCCTAGGCGCCAACTCCCTTTATGTTGTGTAACTTAAAAACCCTTCGAGATGCCCTGCATACTTGTGCCATGGCGCCTAGGTGCCCCTAGCTGGCGCCTGGGCGCAAACTCCCTGGAGTTCTTGTGATCTTGAAGCTCTTTGGAATGCTTGTATACTATTGAAGTGGCGCCTAGGCACCCCACGCCGGCGCTTGGGCGCCAACTTACTGGGAGTTTCTTGCAGTGTGAGGTGTTGGATCTTTTGGCTAAGGCATGTAGGTTGGCGCCTGGGCGCCAGCCTACCCACTTCTTCACTTTGCTCCGTTCTGCCTTCGACTTGCCCGCATGCCTGTGAATTTCTGTCCTTCCTACAAAAATAAATGAAACTAAATAAATGAACTAAAAATGCCTAATTTATACTAAAAATGCAGAAAAACTATGTAGTGCTCCTAAAATGCAAAGCGAGTCAAAATTTAGCTAAATAGATGCAAACTAAACCTAATCTCTTGGACTAACACGCAAAAATGGTCTGAAATGGGCCATGATAACTCGTATTTTATAGGAAAACTAAGTCTAATAAAATATACCATCTGAAAAAATATAGCCTCAATTCACCTAATTCACTTGACCTAATTTCAACAAAATTGCACATTCGTTTTCCAAAACTTATTGTTTGGCTCTCCTTACCATATTTCAGGGTATTTAGAGAGTTTTCTTTTTGCTTCTCTCACCATATTTCTAGGTATCTGGAGAGAATTTTCTTTAAAAAGTGTTATTACTATGACTTTCTCTTTCCTTTTTATGCGAACCTTGACATTTGTTAATGCCAAGTCCCGATTGCTCAACTTAGGTTAGTCATCCCCTTTTATTATTTATTGTGAAATCCCAATCTTAGACACGTGTATAAAACCCTAGAGTTGTAAACTCTAGGTAATATATTTGAGAAATATACATTCATGAATATGAAATATATGGGAATAAAGGTTAAAATAATTATTTATGAAATTCGAATGAATAGTACACGTGAATAGTGCACGTTAATAGTAACTGAGGACTAAGACATGTGATTAAGAGTTAATCACTTGAATTAACCTAATCACAAAAAGGAGATTTAATCACTACAAGACAAAATAGCATTACTTTTTATTATTTTAATCCAAATTTGGATTTTAGTGGATAAATAGAAAAAAATTCATAATTTGCAATCCGGGCGTCGGAATTCGATGAAATTTTTTATGGATGGTTAAAAATTCATGATGAACATGATGAATGGGTTAAGATGTGATGAAAATCACAAATCAAAGGTCAAGATGAAACATCGAATAGAGATAAAAAAAAGTAGCTTAACTTTTAATTAAATCTACTTTTGATTTTTTAATAAAATAAATAATAAAAAATATAAAAAATTAAATGAAAATCAGAAAGTGGAAAGGACGTGCAGGGGGCAGTTGGGGCATTGACCAAATTCAATGGTCCATGATCAACCTCATCTTAAATCAACGGTTAAGATTTATTTAGCCTAAATTAATTAATTTTAAAAATCAAAAAAATAAATAAATATAGGGCTGCATAGGGTGGGCTGGAGCAAGCATAGGGTGGCTGATCTTGGCTCAAGGCATTTTTTAAATTTATAAAAAAAATTCATTTTTATAATTAAATACCGCAAGCTAAGGGGGTAAAATCCAATTTTGTGAAAAATCAAAAAGTATAAATAGGGCAGCAGGGGGGACATACAAGGCATCAAAATCTCAGCTCCATTTGAGCAATTTTCACCTCCACCATGTTTTAGCCTTGAGGAGAAAGTTAGAGAGAGAAAGTATAAGAAAAGGAGGGATATCTCCACGTCAGGTAAGTGATTTCTTCCCAAATTTCTTTTGGATGTTAAGTAGGGTAAAACCATTCTTAGATAATGCCTAAGCATGAGAAAATAAGTATAGTTATAATGCTTAATTAGAATTATGCCAAAATATCAAAAATTTGGAGCAAAGATAGAGCATTTGGGAGGATAACATATGATATGTGGAAATAATACTCCAAAATTGATAAATGATGATTTGGGATGAATGAATATGATGTTGGAATAATGATATATTAATTTTATGATTTTTTGAATTAAGGATTATGCTTAAGTGAATTTATGTTTATTTTTAGTATATGGAGAAAATGATTTATTTAGCTAAGTAAATGATGATAAATTCAAAATGTATGAAATTTCTCATTATATACTAAGCATAAGCTATGTCATGGTATTTTTATTTTTGGAAAAAATATCAATTTTTGGAACCCATGAACAGTAACCCCACGTTGCTGTGAACAGTAACCTCAGGAACAGTGATCTGCTACAGTAATCTACTACAGAAATTATGAACAGTGAACAGCGAGATTTTGGAAAAATTTTGATATTTATTTTTATATTTATGAGGATATATGGATGGAATTTTTAAAGAATTTATGGATAAAAATCTATATAAGGAGGTAATGACCAAGTATATTTATAAGATTAACCTCTATAGAAATTAAGTAATGGATTATTATAAAGAATGCAAGGGAAGTAAACTAATACATTAAATGATATAGGTAAAATATCATTTTTCGTTGTATAGGAAAAGGAAAGAAAAATGTAGAGGACACAGACTGAGGAGGTAAGCAAGTTCTATTTTGAAATTGCTTTCCAAATATTGCAAATGATTGCAAATATGATTATGAAATGTGTTTAAGGATGGCCACTCCTATAATGTTTGAAATGATAAATGTTTGTTTGCTTCTCAAATCATTTTTATGAAGTTTATGATTCATGTCATGCCGGCATATGTATGTATGAACATGGTGCACAAGGAAGAGGCTTTGGTGGAGGTAGTAAGCGGATCGGGGATCCCCCTTCACTATTGCCGAGTCGCAAGGGCTGTGTACCAGCGGCGTTCTCCCAAGAGGGTGGAGGTAAAGGAAAGTCATGTGTGAATGAATGCATTGCATTTTTATGAAATGCATAAGTATGAAAAGGTTTACATGATGTTTTATCGAAACAATATTTCAAAAAGGGATGGTGCAAATAATTCTCTACATGAGAATGACAAATCACCTAGTGTAAGAGGTATATAATGCCGAAAAAATCAAAAGTCATGCACGTAGGAGACCATGTAGGCTAATCAAGGTAAGGGACACTGTTGGAAATATGTGGAAAACAAGCTAAATCTATGTTTTGATGATTAACAAATCAATTTGAGTAAGTCTTGGCTACTAACACGTTTGTGGAAATGTTTAAGGAATATACATTTGAAGAAAATAAAGCATGGAAGGCCAAGTCGTTCTCCAAGTTGACCCCAAGATCGACTTCAAGAAGCTAAATCTGTCCAGAGTTGAAAATGGGAGAAGAACAAGTGAAGTCGCAGGCCAAGTCGACTCCACTTGCGACTTGGGAAGCCAAGTCGCAAACGAAGTCGACTCCAGCATCGACTTCAAGTCGGGAAAATCACTCCAGAGCTGAATTTGGGATGGAAGAATGCCGAAGTCGCAAACGAAGTCGACTCCAGTTGCGACTTGGGCGAAGTCGCGGACGAAGTCGACCCCAAGTTCGACTTGATGCTCTCAAGCTCAAAGATGCAGTTTCAAGTTCATTCCAAGAGTCAACTTGAGTGTTCTCAAAACCAAATCAAAGGTGCAAGATCAACTTAAATCTATCAAGTCCAAAGCAAAGCTCCAAGCGTATCTCAAGATGAAGAAACTCAAGCTATGAAGATCAATCCAAGTTCAAAACAAGATACATAAGCTTGACCAAGAAGTTATTCAATGATTCAAGGCTTACAAAACATGGAGCAGAAAGACATGAGAAATGCAAAAGAAATAAAGGCATGAAGGAACAAGCATCTTGGAATTATTCAAGTTCATCAAAGCCAACTGACAAGGTGAAGTCGCACCCGAAGTCGACTTCACCTGCGACTTGGGTCAAGTCGATACCCAAGTCGACCCGACCTAGAACTTGAAGTCGCGACTGGGAGGCGAAGTCGCACCCGAAGTCGACTCCATCTTCGACTTAGGCGAAGTCGCATCCGAAGTCGACTCCGCATGCGACTTGGGTCACAACGGTCGGAATTTATTCAAACGTTGGCGCATTTAATGCGCGCCAACCACCTTCAAACGTTCGGATTCCCTCCACAATTATAAAAGGGAGTTATTGTGGACGAGGGAAGTAGCTGAGAATCATTAAGGGTGCTTAACTCCTATACTCAAGAGCTTTAAAGAGATCAAGCCACTCAAAGAAGAAGAACTTCACTTCAAACTGCAAGAGCCAAACTTCTGAATCTTCAAAGCCAATACTACGAGTTCTTCTCTGCGCCAAATTGCTACTACACATTTGTAAAGTGTAGATTCTTTTATTATTTCTTTGTTTGTATTGAACTTGATTTAGTTTGAGGGACTAAGATCAAGTGAAAGAAAAGTAGTGTGTGATTGGAGTGGAACTCATCACCTACTTGTGCTGAGATTTGTTGAGGCCCCCTAGAGCTGGAATCTAGAAGAGAGCAGTGGCTCTAATTGTATTTGAAGAATACAATAGTGGAACCCAAGTCACAAGGAGTGTGAGCTTGGAAGAGTGGAGTAGGGAGGTTGCCCGAACCACTATAAAAATCTTGTGTGTTTGATTTATATTTCTGTTATTTACATTACATTACTTTCCATTTCGTTTCTTCATTAAGGGGACTGGATTAATCCGGGATTAAGATTCTGTTTAAGTTATAAATTTTTAAATACCCAATTCACCCCTCCCCTCTTGGGTTTTGCCATTAACTCGGGGCCAACAGACACAAGGTCCCCCTTGACGAGGCCAAGTCAGAGAGAGAGCCGGCGTATTGGACCATACTATGTGAAATGTTTCTTGGGCTAGCGTACCCATACACGAAGGTCTATGTCAGGAATAGAAAGGAAGCATTTGCACATCCAATGTTTATGAAACAATTTTTACGAAAAGGTTTTTATTCCATTGGTAGTTGATCACTTGGTAAGTGTCTCCTGTCAAATGAAAAGAAATGCATTTGAATGCAAGGAAAATGTTTACTTGCCAAAGAAAAAGGCTTGCTTACTGAGTATTATTACTCATATGAGTTTTCAAAATGACAAACAGGCTATGGAGCTGACTCGTAAAGGATGCCAGGTAGAAATGACCTGCAAATTTAATTGCAATTCTATGTATGCGTCCAAAGGGACAAATGTATGATAATCATGTTGAAGACATGTTTTATGGATATTACAAACATGATTGTACTTATGTGAATTATTTCAATAAAAAGAAGTTATGAATGGTTTTATGATAATATGGATGAGTCTATTATGAATAAAGTGTATACTTAAGAGACGAATGAAAAGAAAAAAAATTTGAATAAGATCCAATTAAGAACCCACCGCGTGATCAGGCCAACAATCCTGACTCATGTTTACCAATCGACAAGATCCCGGAGTAAGGTTTCTAGGCAACCCCGTTCGGGGCGCCACATTTATGCATTACTAAAACAATCTATTTCCTCAAGGCACATGGTTACAAAATCCTCAAATCAGCCTTTATCATTTCAGTTGAACAGATTAGCATAAAATTGAACTATGACAATCTACCATCAAAATTACTCAATCATTTACATGTCACTTGAAAGAACATACATGAAAGTTCCCTTAACACAATCCTTGGCACAAAATTCAAATTTTCCATGAAATTGATTTTAAGTTGAAGTTTTCCTAAACATTGTAAGCTTTTCATTAAAATGGATTGCAACAAAATAATTTTCACAGGCAGAATTTGACATGTTATGTAATCTAACACACATATACACATGATTATCTATTTAAATGCATGCAAGCACACCAAAAGGAACTATACACCCCTCAAACTTGAGGAATGCATTATCCTCAATGCATGAAACTAAATAAAACCTAAATGATCATGGTATGAGATGATAATGAAAAGAACAAAATAAAACAGATAAAGACAAGTAACTCCCCTAGGTGTCTAATGAAGATGAATCCTCCTCGTGCTCTCCCTCTCCTCCAGCCCGATGTGAAAGTTGGCCAAAGTAGGCTCAAAACTCTAGAGGTGTCGATGAAAATGGTGGTAGAGCAGTCATGTCAATCTTTCGGTCCTCCATGAGTCTCCTAAAGTGCGCCCCCATCGCCCGATTGGACTGATGCAAAAATTGGGCCTGGGCTGCCATTACATTCTCCAAGTTGGCGAGCCTAACATCCCTCGGGAGAGTTCTAGATGAGGAGGCTGGTGGTGGCTGTGATGTTGGACAAGTCGTTGCAGTCTGAACTCGAGGCTCTGTTGAGAAAAATTAGTCATCCACTATGGCTTGACAATTTAGCACCACTTCCGCGGCTTCCTATCGCACTTCGGCTCGCTTACATAATCCTGTTGTAAGTGATGGGAACCAATAGCTTCCTCTAAGTACCCTTGCGTTGGCGCATATCTGGTTAAACAGGAATCTTTCCACATTTATTGACAAGTCAGAGTATATAGCATAAAGAAAGAGCGTCCGGTCCATAGTAATATCACTCAAATGGGTCGATGGCATCAACTTGGCTGATATGAAGTAAAACTACATCTTTCCATGCTAATGGAGGGCACTCCACTTGAAAGATGTTAATTCTCCACCCGTTGACTTCCATTCTGGCGGCTCTTCACAATAAGCTTGAGTGATTTCTGCAATGTTCTTCTCATTTCCTTCCAAAAATTCCTCATACTGATCTGAATAATCAATATTAGGTAACTCATAAAATGCATTAATGGCTTGAGGATGGAAGGGAACAATCTTTCCTTGCACTTTTACTTGCCTCTGATCATATTCCACAGCATTTGCATAAAACTCTTTAACCACGGGAACAATGCCCAGTTGGGGTTGCTCCATGAACTTTTGCCATCTCTGAGTGTGCAATGAGTTGATAAAGGCATCTGAGAATGCATCGATCTTTACCCCTCTCTCAGGTATAAGATGCCTTTTCTGCAGCAAGCCAGTGTACTTCTTAAATGCTTATGCAGATACAAAGCGATGGGCATAAAATTCAACGGGGTCCTATGTTGTCTTATGGTTGACAAAAAAAGAGGAAGAAGCCATCTCACCAATATCCACGCTACCAATATAATTACCACAGATGCTGAACCAACCAAATACCCACAATATCACAATTCCTCCCAATGCACCCAAACAGAGCCCAATATAATTATATTCCCCGCCAACAATCCAATTACCAATCAATTCTGACCACAAACACCTCTAACCAATCCACTTCACTTCAATCCAAACCAATCAACAATAGATGCCCCTCAAACTCCAAAAATATAATCCAAACTTATAGTAAACAACTTCAAGTCACAAGTCCACATTCACCACCACATTCATATGAATTGCATGAACTAATAGCAATGCAAATAGGCTAGATCAAAGCAAGAAAGGGTTACCACTTGAGCATTCAAAGTCGTGTTGCAAGATGTCTCGAAAGTGGCAGGTTCTGCACTTGGCGCCAAGGCGCGGCCTATGTGGTGCCTAGGCGCCACTCGACTGACAGCATTGGTTCGGCGACGCTAGAGATAGGGAAGATGGGGGGAATAAAAGATAGGGAGAACTGGTTGGAAAATGGAAGGAAATTAAGGAAAATAAACAAGGAATAGAGAGAGGAGATGAAGGAACTTGGGTTAGGAGAGATTTAGAGATGGGAAAGAGAGAAAATGAAATAGAAGGAAGAGGAAGAGGATGAGATGAGGAGAGATGGGGGAAAGAGGAAGATGAGAGAGATGAAGGAGAAGGAGAAAATGAGAGAGATGAAGGCTTAGGGTTTGGAGGAGAAGGGAAAGGAAGGAGAGGAC
Organism: Annona cherimola; assembly: GCA_030490835.1. Taxonomy (NCBI): domain Eukaryota; kingdom Viridiplantae; phylum Streptophyta; class Magnoliopsida; order Magnoliales; family Annonaceae; genus Annona; species Annona cherimola. The sequence goes on from CM059976.1 coordinate 58,489,599, forward strand.
AGCACCGCGGATTGGAGTTGGGGTTTTAACCCTAACTTCAAGCTTTGAAACTCATCCGGGTTGGGCTACCCATGCATCGGCGCCGCGGCGTTGACTTTCTAATTGCTCGATGCAACGTGCTACATCATACAGCGCCGCGGCGCCAATACCCTTCCGTCTTTGAATTTTTCCAGCCACAATTATGAATAGTCGCCCCAAATCAATTTGATCATTTAGCACTTGGATTGGGGTTACATGACCTTCTTACTCGGAATTGCTTGAAATGCAACAAAAATTGTAACTTTTTTGTCGTACCATGTATTGTCGAGCCATTGCATAAACTAAAATTGCAACTTGATTGGGAGGCTCCTTGAAATAATGAGTTTGAAACTATCATGATCTTGAGCTACTCCACTTAAAGGGTTCACAATTGCGCTCTAAATTCTGATTATCATCTAACCAAATGAATAAGAATTGACTTAGTGTTGAATCAAATTCTCATTGGCTTGAACACTTTCAAAATGGATGATCTTTCCAGGTTCCCCTGCTTCAAGGCACATGAGATAGATCTCAAAGTCATGCCTCGGAACAAAAATCAAAAAGGGATAATGGGTTGCCTCCCATTCAGCACTAAGTTTATCGTCTTTAACCTAACGTTCCGTTTATGATTAACCCATTTCCGCTCTATTGAACTTCCTTCCATGCGGATTGTGCACTGGAAGTTTAGATCTCTTATTAGCCTCTTCAAATAGATCAGTTAGCCTCTTTTCTTAAAATTTATAGAGGTTATAAAAGAGCTATTCTTCAGGGTCTTCAATTGTAGGCTTCAAGGAGCTATTTTCCAAAAATGACCATCGATTGATCAATTCTTGTTGCTCTTGGATTCCTAGAAAATATAGTAGAGGTGTGGAAATGTGATCATTTTCAACCTTTGGTGTTGTAACCATCTCTATTTCTTCGTTGCTTTCTTCTTCAACTCCCTTGCTTTCTATTGATTCAACCATCTGTTCATGCACATTTTGAGGTGCAGGTTGCTCTATCACATCGATTGATATCTTCATTAATGCTCAGAGTGACTTCACAGCCTTGTTCCAACTCATTTTCTTCTGAAATTTCTTCAATATGATTGTAAGAAGCTTCTTGATGCCTCATTGGATTGTGGTAGCTAGTTGCTCCACCTGTTTCTGCATGTTCTCATTAAATTGCATCTGATTTTTCTTGAATTACATGAACATGTCCTCCAAAGATGACTTGTTTTCAGGTGACGATGGCTCTTCTATTTCATATAATTGCAGGTCTCCATGGCGGTCATGTGTATCATTTGAATGACCAAGATAACCCACGGACTTTGAGTAATACACGCATTGGATTGACAAATGTCCTTCGCCTCCACAGAAATCGCAGTAACTTGAACAAAAATTATCTATTCCCTGCAAATTGATCTGAAGGTGCCCGTGTATTATTAAACTCATGGAAACCAGAAGTGCTTGGTGTTGAGAACTCCATGTCTGGCCAATAGAAAGCATTCGAAGCCATTGAGTTATGCACAAATAAGACCACTGAATCACATTTGGATCAAAAACAAATAAAGATAAATAAAAAATATATAAAATATTTATAAATTCACAACAGGAAAATGATGTTAAAGACTAATGAGTTTAGCACCTAATTCCCGGTAACGGCACCAAAAACTTAACGAGCTTCGTATATATCTAATTAAAATGCTCATTTTAACGCAAGTATACCTGCCAATCAAGTAATATAAAATGAATAGAGTATTGTTCCTACGAGGATTTGGTCTAAACTAATTAATTCTTAAAACTTCAATGGCCTTTTAGGGATAGAGAATTTGAGTGATTGTCAATTGAATGGTTGCACAAAAATGAAGAAAATGAGATAAAGACTAGCGGATGAGCAGAATTTGAATAGGAATTTGTAAGGTTGGATTAGTAGATGGGAGAGTTAGGAATCCTTGACTCTAAACCATATTAAATTGGCTCCTATTTACTTAGTTGTGCAGGGATTTACTAATCCAAATTCATAAATCTCTATATATGTTTTTTAACAAAAATAAAGTTAATCACACAACACCCGATTGCTATGTTCTCATGCAAGCGAATATAATGGAATCGAATTGCTCATAACTTGTGCATGATTACATAGGGTTTAATGGTATATTCCTATCCATTTCAACATTCTTCCTTATCAAAGTGAGAAACCTATGCCATACATGTGAATCTTGCCTAGGTTCATCTTTTCAAAGCATCAATCTAGTAAACAGATCATCTTACAAGGTAGCTAGGCTTGTAAAAAGTCTTAACCGCCATATGCAAGGGTAAATCCACACAACACAAGTATACATCAATTAAATATTCATATTCAAGTCATCAAGAACCAAAATAATATAGTTTAAGAGTCAAATCATCTCAACGTCCCATCTCTTGAAGTTTAGCTCATGAACATGAACTTAAATCCCATTGAAACTAAGTTTAAGTACATCCCAACAATAGAGAAAAGGAAAAATACGCAGACAATAACAAAAAAAAGCTAAAACTTGCTAGTTTCCACTAAATGAAGTTGAATCTTCACTTCAAGTCACTCTTGGCTTGAGAATCCTTTCCTTTCTTCTCCTTGGCTACTCCCACGAGCTTCATTCTCTTTATTTTGAAACCCTAAGTATTATATTTATACCCCCCTTTAACCTAGCACGAAACATGTCCTCAAATTCATGTGTGTGGGGGTCGACGCCACTTGGCCTGTGCCTAGGCGCCGACTCTCTAGAAGCTTGCTGACTTGAGGGTTTCTGGAGATTTCTTCTGAGGCGCCAATGTCCTTGGGTACAAATTGAGGTCTCACCATGTTTGCTTCTTTCTTCATCCCATCATTCTCCAAAGTGGTTAGTTACTTTTCTTTTCCTGCAAAAATGACCTAAATCAAATAAATGTACTTATAAATAATGAGATGACAATATGAAAAACCAAAAAATACAAAATTTGCCCTGATTTACACTAAAAATACATGAAATTCCAATGCGGTGTATGAAATGAAAAATGAATGAAAATTAAGCTAAATGAGTGCAAATTCAACAATGGACTAACATTCAAAACTAGTCTAAAATGAGCCATTATAACTCATATTTTACGAGTTATCATCCATCTCTCTCTTTTTTCCCCTCCCAATCACCCAGTATCCCGCCCTCTCTCCTTCTTCCTCCATCTACAAGGGTAAATAGGTCCACCTTGCCCACCAAGTTTGGCCCTCTCTCTTTCTTCCTTCAGTCCTTCTTTCTTCCATGGGCCCTATCTCTTTCTTCCTCCGGCCCCTCTCCAACTCCTCATTTCCTTTCTTCATCCAAATGGGTTTCGCACCCTCCCAACTCAAGTCTCTGTCTTCCTCCATCTTTCTTCCCCACCATCTCATCACTTATGAAGTCTAAACGTACGATTTTCAAAAAAGGGATTTTCTCATAATTTTTTATGATTTTTTATTTGATTGGTTTGCTTATTGACTGAATATTTTTTTAATATTGTAATTTGTTTATAATTTTTTCTTCATTGAAATAAATTTGATATCTGTTAGACCAATTAAAACACTCATCTTTGGGCTCTTAAGTTAGCTACCCTAGTTTTTTTATAAAGCTTAAATTTTGTATGGCAAGCCATTCACAGCATTTTTTTTACTTTGACAGTGCGATATGCTAAATGATTGAAAATAGGACATCTGGATAAGATTCTTCCTCCCATTATGCATTGGCTACAATTCAAGTATTTACGTGACTTAATTTTTTGCAAAGTTCACAAAATCAATACTATATAATGGAATTGCATTCATTATTCATGCTTCTTCCATGAATATGCTAGTTTCATATATGATATTATATTATTAGTTTAAATAGATGTTATAATAAAGGACATCATCATATTTGAAAACATGTTATTTATGATTGGTTTGATTAAATAAAATGCTTGAATACAATTTATCATATTAACATTTTGTTGGGTTATGATCTAAAATAAAAAAATAGCCTATTATTTTGAATCATAACCTAGTTATAATTATGATATATCAAAATAATACTGATTATTTCTATAAAAAATAAAATAGATTGTTGGATCATTATATCTTTATTCAACTTTCTAAATTTATGATGTTATTCTTTATATCATATAGTCACAGTTTCAATAATATTTTTATGACATAGATAATATAGATATTTATTTCCTTTATTCTTAAATGATAACTAGAAAATTAATAGTTTTTCTTTTTACCTACTAGAAGCTAGAATGAGAACTTGCAGCACTAGTAGAGTGACTGATGATGAAGAATGCATGACACTTGCACAACTGAGAATGAAGAGTTTATAAACACAAGCAAAAATAAGCTTCATCAGGGAATGATAGGACAACTAGAAAGCATAGGAGAAAATAATTTGAGATCAAGGAGAACCTTTTTTGACATTTGGGGATGTGATTTTGGTTTAGTGTAATGAGATAATTGTAATGATCTATCTTTTTTAATATATAGTGCAATAAAGTCTAATTTTAACTATTTATTCTTCTAATATTTTTATAGTCAAATATGGTATTACAATGCTTAATGCAGATGCTTTAAAAATGAATGTAAACCGCAAATTTATAAATGAATAGGACTATTTTCAGATGTTTAATCTCTAAATATTTTAGAAAATAAATGTGGTATTTTTGATAGGAAGATTGCATAATTTATATATTAATGAGAATTGAATTTATGTGTATTTCAAGTTAATAACTTTCTTATGATGTCATCACATAATGTCTTTTCAAGAGACAACCGATAGTGAGATGTCCAATGGTTGGTCATTTGATAGTGATACGATTATAAAAATACATTAGTGTCAATGCACATGTTGTAAGCTAATTTGTTCAACTATTTTTATACGTAAGTAGTTATAGAATATAATTTATTACATTCATAATACTGTGAAATCCAATTAAGTTGCAAAATTAGTGAAGGTAAGATATCAAATTTATCCCATAAGATGTCCCACCATAAGGTGTCTTACCTACTATAAGACGTTCCACCATAAGATGTCTTGCCATGAGACATCCATTGTAAGATAATACCACTATTACTAGCTTTCATGAGATAGGAATGTATAACGTTAGGATATAGATTCCTTAACAATTTCATGCGATACGATGACTCATGAGGGACGTATATTAGGAACCCAATCCTCTATGAACCACCCATCTAGGTTAGCCAGAAGTAGGGATGTAAATCTTTCTTCCCAAAAGACAACTGCAATTGAGATATCTATTGCAAAATGATGTTGCTATTAAGAACAAATTTCAACTTGTCCCTAAGATTGCTTTAAAAGCATAAGTTTTAATTAATAAAAATTTTCATATACACAATTACCTGTAACTGTAACATCTATTACATTCGATGCTAGATACACACAGAAATATTGAAGAGTATGTTAGTTTATTAATGCAGTATCTCTACCTTCAAATATTCAAAAGTACAATATTCTATCTCAAAATTCATTTTTTTCTATAGAAAACTTTAAATTCATTAATTTTTCTTTCAAGTAAAGATGATTGTAAAAGTTTTTGCACTATGATTCCTTATTAGCTTCATTTTCAAACAACTGATTTTCCTCTATCTGTTTGCATCTAAATATGTTGTGAATGAATGACAAATCAAGCACAATCCATGTTTTGATGATTAACAACTTAATTTGAGAGGTTTTAAGGCACTAACATGTGTGTTGATATGATTTAAGGCTTAGAGATTTCAAGATTCAAAGCACGACAGGTCAAGTCGACACCAAAGTCGACTCTAGCATCGACTTCAAAGGCCTATTTTTCAATAGTGCTGACAATGTGGATGCGTGAGTAGGTGAAATCACACCCGAAGTCGACTTCGCATGCGAATTGGGTTAAGTTGCAACCTAAGTCAACTCTGTCAGCGACTTAAGTGGACTTCTGGTTTTCAAAGCTAAGTTGATGATGTTAAGTTGCAAGCTAAGTCAACTTTGACATGCGACTTGGGTAAAGTCGTATATGAAGTCAACTCAAACATGTGACTTGAGTGAAGTTGTAAACCAAGTCGACCATGACATTCAACTTGAGTACAAAAAGGTTAAATCAAGAAGTTTCAAGTCCAAAGGTGACAAGTTTGGTTCAAGCAACATCATTCCAACATGATTCAAGGTCCAAGACACAAGCTCATCCAAGAATTATTAATAGACATGACCAAGCTCAATAATCAAAGAAGTTTAAAGGCCTAGTTGTACAAATGAAGTCTTTTGAAGACTAAAATATGAATAAACAAAGATATACAAGTTAAGAGATTAAGGTTAATGAAGCACTAAGTTCCAAAGAGTGAAATGGAAAGTGAAATCACAACCTAAGTCGACTTCACCCATGACTTGGGTCAAGTTTGATGCCAAGTCAACCCCAAATGGAACTTGAAGTTAAAGAGCTGAAGACCGAAGTCACAACTTAAGTCGACTCCAATCCGCGACTTGAGCGAAGTTGCACCCGAAGTCGACTCTGAATGAAACTTGAATCACGACGGTTGGAAAAATTCGAATGTTGGCGCATTAAATGCGCACTGCCCACCACCAAATATTTAGATTTCCTTCTCCTCTATTTAATACAAGTAAAATGAAATGGAGAGGATTAGCTAAAGCATTGTGAGACTCCAACCTATTTAGGACTCAATTGTATGCATTGGACATATAAATGTGATTTATATGTGATTTAATTGAATTTTGGATGATTTTGTGATTTTGGTAAATTATTGCAATTAGGGCCAAGGATTAGAAATAACGATTCAAGTAATCATTATAAGCCAATATGGGTCAATAGGATTAAACTAGTTTAATGGTAATTGAAACTTATCAATCTATCATGAATAATTATCTTAAATTATATGGTTTGATTTATGAGAATTTAAATGGTAATTATCAAGTTAAGTAGAAAAATACTAGAAAATTCATAACTTAACGCCTGCAAGGCAGATTGAAGTGAAATTTGAAAGGAAAGTAGGTAATGATGGGATTAACCTTATGGGAGCATTGGATTATGAAAATGTTTGATGAAATTAGTGTGAAAATTAATTGTTTATATTCAAAATTCAACCCTTAACTTCAAGTGGCTATAACTTGAGTTAGAAAAGTCAGATTGAGATGAAATTCGAAACGGTTATATAAAATCATGAGATTAACATTTTGAAAGGTTTAGATTATGCAAATTATGATGGAAAAATTCCTGAATAGAAAAAGGTGTACATATTTTACTTTTGCATCACAAAGTACCATGCATTTAAGGCAAATAGTGCATTGATTAAATGCATTTTTAATGGCCCAAAATATGTGTCAAATGCAGGTAAAATGAAGGGTATTTTGTGCATTAATATGTGTGGAAAATCCATGGAATATTTTCTGGAATTAATGAGCTAAGAAGGAGCTCAAAATAACATAGAAGTGGTGTCATGCATGGGACGTCCAAACCAGCCCATCACTTGGACTTTTGTACATTTTTTATATATGATATATACCTAAGTAACTAGCATGCATGGGTACATAAATGGTCATCAAATCATGTGGAAAAATCCAGCAAAAATTGACATGATTAACAGCTCATTGATGGAGAAAATAGTAGACAGTAAGGGAGCATGCACATGGGACATCCAAGTGCCAGGTTTGCTTATTTTTTGTGATTTTTTTATGTTAAATGAATATATAAATTAGCTAATGGATAGGGTAAGTAAATACACATTAATTTAAAGCTGCAAAGGTGTGGAAAAAATTGAAAAGGGAAGCAGCATAGGGACGTGCTCAAGTGGACAAAAAGGTGACATGGATTTTGAGCATATTTTGCCATTTAAAAATCTGTCTAAAATGTAATTTTTTGCCACAAATTGGACAGCACAACAAGGGATAAATATGCATTAACATACCCTCAAATCATGTCCAAAATGGGGCCCACAAAGCTGGAAAAATTTCAGCTTATACGAAGGGGTGGATGATCACATGTATGAGGAGTTAGAGAAAAATTTCAATGAGCTAAACACCCCTAAAATCCAGCAGCCTTGCACGCCCAAAGAAACCCCAGCAAGGAGGAAAGAAAAGGGAGAAGAAAGAAGGAAAAATTAAACTTGATTTGATTAGGGTCAAAGTTTGCAACAACCAAGTAAGTATATATGATGTGTTAGACCCTTTCATTCTAAGTTTTCTACCCCAAGCTTTTGGATATGAATATGATTCATAAAGGATCCTTGAATGGTGATTTATAACATTTATTTGAATATTAAATGAGTATTAGCTAGTATTGATGAATCTTGATGATTTAAGAAGTTGAAATGGAAATTAGAGTGGAATATGGGTTAAAAACCTATCTTGAAATATCCCAAATTCATGTATTAAGTTGTTGTTTTGAATTAATGTCATGATTAGGCTATGAATCAGGCTTTAGTGAAATAAATATGTTGATTTAAGCCTGTTGGAAACAATTGATGAAATTAAATGTAAAATATCCAAAGCATGTGTTTTGATTATTAACAACACAATTTGAGTAAGTTTTAACTACTAATGCATTTTGTGCATTGTTTTAGATATAGAAATGAAAAATATGAAAGTACAGCAGGTCAAGTCGATCTCCAAGTCGACTTAGACATCGACTTAGGCCAAGTTGATCCCCAAGTCGACTCCAGCAGCGACTTCAAGTGTCTATTTTTGTCCAGCGTTGAAATTGGGAACCAAGAGGTGTCGAAGTCACAGACGAAGTTGACTCCACATGCGACTTCGGTGAAGTCGCAGGCCAAGTCGACTCCGGCATCAACTTCAGTTAGACAGGGCAAGATTTCAGAAGTCAAGTCGAAGGCCAAGTCGACTTAAGGTCAGACTTGAGTTAAGTTGAAGACCAAGTCGACTTAAATATTCGACTTAGAACATATGAAGATTAATCCAACTCCAAAGCAAGAGAGATGCATGAATTCATCCATTTAAATCATAATATATATATTGGATCTGTTCATGCATACCAAGATTCAAGTTTCCAAGATTCCTAGACATGAAGTTAAAAGATTTTTTCTGCAAAGTGAATATGATAAACTCCAAATAATGCAAATCTAAGAAGTAACACTTATGCTGAAAAAGTTAAGCAAGCAAAAGACATTTCAAGGAAGTTTAAGCTCACTTGGCAAGTTAACAAGGTCAAGTCGCAAACGAAGTCGACTCCAGCATCGACTTGGGTCACATCCCAGACCAAGTCGATCCCGAAGACAGACTTGGAAGCTGAAGCAATCCGAAGTCGCACCCGAAGTCGACTCCATATGCGACTTGGGTCAAGTCCAAGGCCAAGTCGACCCAAGGATCAACTTGAACAAGTGGAGCACAGCCGAAGTCGCACCCGAACTCGACTCCAGCATGCGACTTGGGCGAAGTCGCACACGAAGTCGACTCCACCTGCGACTTGGAGGAATAACGTTCGAATTTTTGAACGTTGGAACATTTATTATGGGCCAACCAACTCCATAACGTTCAAAATTCTCCCTCCTCTATATATAGATACTCAAGCAAACGTGAAAATACATAAGTAAGAATTGAAAAAGAGGAAAGAAGTGCTACTAAGAGTTTCAATCCACTTTTCTCTACAATTGAGTGATCTATACACTTTCAAATGAAGAACAAGCTTCAAAGTTGCGGTTTGCTTCAACGCAGAATGATTTGTCGCTTCTACAAATTCTTCCTCAAGCTGAAACGTGCTACACAAATCTGTAAAGTATAGATTTCTTTCATTTCATTTTGATATTTAGTTTTTGGTGCTTGGTTTGAGTTTGGTTTTTCAAACCAAGTTATAGCAAAGTAGGGTTGTGATTGGAGTGGAACTTGTCACCTACTTATGCTGTTTGTTGTACATGCCCCCTAGAGCTAGAATCTAGAAGAGAGCGGAGGCTCTAGTTGTATTCGTAGAATACATAGTGGAACCCAAGTCACAAGGGAGTGTGAGCTTGGAAGAGTGGAGTAGAGAAGGTTGCCCGAACCACTATAAATCTTGTCTATTGCTTTGAATTTCCGCTTTCATTATCTTACTGCTTTCCTTTTGGCTCATTAAAGGGAATTAAACTAAACCGGGGTAAAGCTTCTAATTCAAGTTTAAAATTTTTAAATACCCAATTCACCCCTCCCCTCTTGGGTAATTATCATCAACTCGGGACCAACAAGTGGTATCAAAGATATTTTGATATGGCATCCCAATCCGCTTCTGTTCCCGCATTTGCCGAAGGCCAATCTTTTACTAGGTCATCATTGTTTGATGGGAACAATTTTGGCTATTGGAAGCTACGTATGAAACAACTCATCATGGCTACAGATATGGATTCTTGGATTACAATCCAAGACGGTGTGACCTTGCCTACTGATGAAAGAGCTTCCAAATGAACCGATAGGAAGTGAAAATTGTAAAGAGCAACACCAAGGCTATGAATTCATTATTTTGTGCTCTTACTACTTCCGAATATGATAGAGTATCCTCTTGTTTGACCACCAAGGAAATTTGAGATACATTAACATCTATCTATGAAGGAACCTCTCAAGTTCAATGGACAAGGAGAAATATTTTGATTGGAGAATTGGAAAGCTTTAGAATGCTAGAAACAGAAAATATTTCTGAAATGTTTGCTAGATTCTCTAAAATTACTAGTTCCTTGAAGGGACTTGGAAAAGCCATTTCAGAATCTGAGCAGGTCATAAAGATTCTAAGAGCCCTACTGGAATCATGGACTCCAAAGATCACTACAATAGAAGAAGCCAATGACCTAAACATATTGAAGTTATAAGACCTCATTAGCTCGTTAATGTCACATGAGTTAATCAAGAAAAGAAATGAGGCACCACAAAGGTAAAAGAGCTATCGCCTTGAAAGATGCACAAGACTTGGGTGACACCACCTCGTCATCACAAAACGACGATGAAATTGCCTTACTTACAAAACGGTTTAGAAAATTTGTAAGGAAAGGTAGAAATTTTAAAAACTTTAAAGAAAGAAATTCTAAAGAGAAAAAGAAAGAATCAACAAAATGTTACCGATGTGGTAGTTCGGGGCATATGTAAGCCCAATGCCCAACGCCTGAAGAAACTAAAGCAAAGGAGCAAAGAAAGGATCGAGGCGACATCAAAAAATTTCAAAGAATCAAAGGAAGAGGCATGTACGTAAACGAAGAGGAATCAACAACATACACTCTTCAAGTGAAGAATGTGAAGCGGATTGCGCAAGAATTTGTTGCATGGAAAATTCCGACGTATGTTTTGCAGCAACGAAAATCTTGGAGGATCAAGCTACTTCAACGAACTGCACAAGTAGTCAAGAGGTAACCTCCAAACAAAAATCCTTTTCAATTTTCTCTTCTACAAATGAATACCTCAAATGTGCCGAATTAGAAGAACTCCAACAAGTCTATGATTCATTATATGAGGAAATAAAGAAATTAGAAAACAAGTTTACAATAAAGAAAAGACAATATGATGCAGTAATGATTATGAACGGTAAACTTGCTAAAAAGATTGATAAATTGAAAAATGAAAAGAATACCTTGGAAAATGAGTTAGAGAAACTCAAAAATGAAAATGAATCATTAAATGAATCGCTAGCTAAGTTTTCTAATCTAGGAGAAAGTGTGAAAATGTTTTTGAAAATGACTACCCAAAGATGTAAGAAAGGACTTGGGTATACCACATTTGAGCAAGGCAAATATAATGCTTCAAGGAACAAAACCAAACTCATTCATGTTAAACCCAAGATAAATCATGTGGCTTGGACCAAAAGACCAACTAGGGAACCAATTACCAAATGGATTCCCACACTTAGACTTCCAGGAGCTTATAATTTTTGCAACAAGTTGGGACACAAGGTTTATCAATGCAAATTGAGAAAATTACAAAACCTTGGTGCAAAATTGGTTTGGATGCTAAAAAGCATTGGATTTATGGCTTCAAAGGTAGATCAACGTAGACTCCAATGGATAACTAACCCAAATGGACCCATAAAATAGGTACCAAAAGGATGAGCTCCACTTGACTTATTTTTGCAGGTTTGTCTTAAAGCTAAGGTCAATAACATATGGTTTATGGATAGTGGCTGCTCAAGACACATGACAGGAGAAAAATGACTGTTCCATAAGATCAACCCATGCAATGAAGGAACAGTAGCCTTTGAAAATAATGAAAAAGGTAAAATAAAAGGTAAATGAAATGTTTATGGTATTTCAAATGCATATATTGAGGATGTACTATTTGTTGGACTCAAACACAACCTAATGAGTATTAGTCAACTATGTGATAAAGGATATAAAGTTGTATTTGAATCCTCTATATGTAATGTTTTTTTATGATGAACACATAGTATTTAGTGGTAAAAGACATGAAAATGTGTATTTGGTTTGTCTTGATGAACTAGAGAGAAAATGTCTAATAGCCATAGAAAAGGATCCATGGATATGGCATACAAGGCTTGGACATATAAATATGTCAAATATTAAAACATTGTGGAAAAAGAATCTAGTACAAGGGTTACCAAAGCACAAATATGACAAGGATAAGATTTGCAAAGCTTGTCAACTATCTAAACAACCCAAAATACCATTCTCCACCAAAAAAAAAATTTCAACAACTAGACCACTTGAATTGTTACATATGGATCTTTATGGGCCATCGAACATTTTAACTCTTTGTGGGAAAAAGTACGTGTATGTAATTGTTGATGATTTTTCAAGATTTATTTGGACTATACTCTTAGCTAGCAAAGATGAAGCATTTTTTATTTTTGTCACGTTCTCAAATTTGGTGCAAAATAAAAAATAAAGTTCACTTATTTCCATTAGAAGTGATCATGGTGGTGAATTTGAAAATAATCGATTCATAGAATTTTGCAATGAAAAAGGAATTCACCATACATTTTTTGCACCAAGAACTCCTCAACAAAACGGAGTTTTTGAAAGGAAAAATTGGACAATACAAGAAATGGCTAGAACTATGCTAAATGAGAGTAAATTATCCAAAAGATTTTTGGGTGAAGCTGTAAGTATAGCTTGTCATGTATTAAACCGAGTTACCATTAGAGCAATATTGAAAAAGACTCCATATGAACTTTGGAAATGCAGAAAACCGAACATATCATATTTTCATACCTTTGGATGTACCTGTTATGTATTGAATAATGGAAAAACAAATTTGGAAAAATTAGATGCCAAAAGCGATAAAGCTATTTCCCTTGGTTATTCATCAAATAGCAAAACAAATAGGATTTTCAACAAAAGAAATCAAATAGTAGAAGAATCAATACATGTTGTTTTTGATGAATTTAACCAAACTCCGAGAAAGGAGGATGAACAAAGTGATGCAGATGATACATTGAAGAAATCAAAAGTCAAACAACAAGAGAAACAAGAGGAAACCAAGCTCAAGCCAGAAAATTCCACGAAAGAAAAGGTAAGCGAAGGTAATGATCCCTATAAACCTCCAACTGATCTAAAATTCAAAAATGTCCACCCAATTGAGCAAGTAATTGGCAGTATCTATGAAGGAGTAAAGACTAGAAGGTCAAAACAAAATATTTGTGGACAATATGCTTTTGTATCAAAAATTGAACCAACAACTATTGATCAAGCTCTTAATGATAAAAACTGAAATGTAAGAAGAGCTAAATCAATTTGAAAGAAATAATGTATGACATTTAGTTCCTAGACCAAATGATTGCACCATTATTGGTACCAAATGGGTATTTAGGAACAAATTGGATGAAAGTGGACTTGTAATAAGAAACAAAGCTAAATTAGTAGCCAAGGGGTATTCCTAAGAAGAAGGGATTGATTTTGAAGAATCATATGCACCCGTGGCTAGATTAGAAGCCATACGCATTTTACTAGCATTTGCTTCTCACATGAATTTTAAATTGTTTCAAATGGATGTGAAAAGCGCATTTTTGAATAGATACTTGAATGAAGAAGTATATGTAGAACAACCCCCTGGATTTGAAGAAAAGGATCAATCAAAATATGTTTATAAATTAACCAAAGCATTATACGGACTAAAACAAGCTCCACGAGCTTGGTATGAAAGGTTAAATAGATTTTTGATTGATCGTGAATTTCAACGAGGAAAGGTTGATACTACCTTATTCATCAAGTATAAAAGCAAAAATATTTTAATTGTGCAAATTTATGTAGATGATATAATATTTGGTGCTACTCACGAAACTCTGTGCTAAGAATTTTCTAAGATTATGCAGAGCGAATTTGAAATGAGCATGATGGGAGAATTAAATTTCTTTCTTGAATTACAAATCAAGCAACAAGCCGAAGGGATATTCATAAATCAGTCCAAGTACATCAAAAAAATGCTAAAGAAATTTAGAATGCAAACTAGCAAGGGAGCAAATACTCCAATGAGTTCATCAATCAAGATCGACACGGACGAAAACGGTAAATGTATCGATCAAAAGCTTTATAGAAGTATGATAGGATCATTGTTGTATTTAACTGCTTCTAGACCGAATATTCTTTTCAGTGTTTGTATGTGTTCTAAATTTCAAGCATGTTCTAAAGAATCTTTCTATTGGCTATAAAAAGAATTTTTAAATATTTGATAAATACCACTAATCTTGGACTTTGGTATCCAAAGGGGTCAAATTTTGATCTAATCGGCTACTCGGATGCGGATTTTTCCGGATACAAAGTAGATAGAAAAAGTACTAGTGGAACATGTCAATTCCTTGGAAACATGTTGGTTTCATGGTATTCAAGGAAACAAACTAGTGTTGCTCTATATATGGCAGAAGCCGAATATATAGCCGCCGGGAGCTGTTGTGCTCAATTACTTTGGATGAAACAACAATTAAAAGACTATGGTATTGAATATTACAATATTCCAATTAGATGTGACAATACAAGTGCAATTTGTTTAACTAAAAATCCTATATTGCATTCTAGAACCAAACATATAGATGTAAGACATCATTTTATTCGTGAACATGTTGAAAATTATGATGTTTGTTTAGAATATGTGAAAACTGAGGATCAAATTGCTAATATATTCACCAAATCTTTAGCAAAGGAATCATTTTACAAAATTAGAAATGATATGGGGATGATTGAATTAAATTAGAAATAGCTAGATGAAAAAATGGACTTAGAAAAGTCCAAGTCGATAAGTCAAGTCGACTCCGCCTCTGGGCGAAGTCGACTTCGCCTAGGGCAAAGTCTAGGCGAAGTCGATTTCAGCGCGCGACCGTCGGGCTTCCGGCTGTCCCTCCATTTCTTTCATTTTTCTTCTTTCTTTTCTACTTCTCCCGTTTTCTCTCCCGCGACCGATTGCCTCTCTCCCTTTCCATTTTCTTCTCCGGCAAATCCCAGCTCATTCTTTTTCACTCTCCATTTTTCTCCTCTCTGTTCCAGCGGTCTTCCACTTCGGCATCCCTCACACTTTCCTCATTTCCAACCAAGCAAGCTCTCTCTCTCTTAGCTCCCGCTGCCTGCTGATCAGACTACCTGTTTTCTCTTCTTTCTCTCTTCAGCCTCTTCTTTTTCTCCTTTCTCTTCCTCCTCTCCGGCTACCTTCCAGCTCTCTTTTCTTCTCCGACTTCCTCTCTCCTTTCTCTCTCTACTCCGGAAGTCTCACATAGGCAGACTCTCCCTCTCTTCTTTCCAGCTGTCAAAATTGGTACCTCTCTAAAATAGCCCTCTGAAGCTCCAACTTCCCTTTTGTTTTGGAATCCTCCATTTTCAAACTCCATTTCAAAATTTCCAGCTTTCAGTTTCCATTTCAGACTCTACTTGAAAATTTTCATTTCCAAAATCGCATAAATGGCACCCAAATCACGTTTGTCTAAGCTAGCAGTTTCCAAACCTTCCCAAAGGCCTGTTCCCAGACCTTCTGGCTCACACACAGAAGAGGAAATTCCCAGGAGGCAGCGGACTCCTGCAAAACATGCTCAGGATGAGCCATCGACTTCCACAGGTCGACGGGTTCAATTCCAAGCTGCAACCCCATCGACTACAGCTGCTCATGGTGTAGAAAGTCAGACTACAAGAAGCACGGATACAGGGGCCAGACGAAAGGGAACTCCAGCTGCCAAAACCCAAGTTTTAAAGATGCCAACAACATACTTCAGACTGAATTGCAGCATAGTCATTTCTACAAATCGTTCTATGAACGGAAGGTATTCATCCCAAAGATCATTGACTTCAAGTTCTTGAACGATTATGAATTTGAAATTGAAGAGTTGTTGGATTTCCAAGAATGGACTAGACTATTGAAAGCAGATGACCGGGTCTATCCAGATTTGACTAGAATATTTTATTATCTATGGGATGATGAGACCTTCAGTACCTATGTCAAAGGAGTCGAGATGTATTTAGGTACTAGAGGGGCGTACAACCTCGAAAATGCCATCATGCAGGTAGGACGAATCCTAGAGGTCCCATATGAGGAAGAGCAGCTACCAATAGATCTCACCATCACTCAGATCTACAACCAGCTCACCCGAAGCAACAAATATCATCCCGGGATCAAATTCCTGCACTACATGGATCTATCCCTAAGGCTACGGGTCTTTAGGCTACTCATTACCCACTGTATCTATCCAAAGGGTGGCAGAAGGAACCAACTAAACCCACAGGAGGCAGGAATCTTGTGGAAAATTATAAATTGGGTCAAAGTGAGCCGTCCAAGATTGTTTTGTAGAAGCAATGGCCTTAAGAAAAGACAACCCACGAGGGGTTTTGCCATATGGGACATGGATCACTAAGATCTTAGAGTACTTTGAGGTGGACATTGATGGCGAACCGTTCGAGGTTCTGAAGTCTACGAACGCCATCAACAAGGCCTTGCTCCAGAGAATGAAGATAAATGTGGAGCAATTCAGAGCTGAGAGGATTCAAGAAAGAATGGGTGTTCCGGCCCAAGATGAAGCCGAGGATGCACAGGGATAGGGGGAGCAGCCCCCGTCACCTCCAGAGGAGCAGCCTGCTCTACCACAGGATGATCATGAGGCACTCGCATCACCTGCCGCACATGGCTCGTGTTCACCTCATGGATCTGAGATTCCTGATCTTGCTCCTAGGCCTCCATCATAGGATAACTCGGTGAATGCAATCTGAGAACATCCAGAGCAGATCGAGGACCGGTTGACTAGTCAGATTGTCGGGGTCCTAAATGCGATGAAGGATATGCATTCCCGCCAAGATCGTATGGATCGGGAACTCAGGACGATCAGATATCATCTGGCATCAGGGCACCATTGAGCTCAGCCCATCCCTGAACTGGATCTGTTTGATACCGGATCAGTTCACAGACATCCTACACCGGCACCCATTTCATCATTTTACTCCTCAACCCATATTCGGCCCATCCGACCGATTCTCTATCCCATATCTGCGTTCCAATTCACCAAATCTCTCTAAGTCGACCCCTATTTGCTCAATTGATTAAAAGGGGAGAATGGAATCAGATAATTGCGTTTTGAGTTAGATTTTTAGGATTTTGGGTTAGGTAGCTTGTATATAGGTTTCATTTTCATTTTCATTTGAAACTTGTATGAATTCTTGAAAAGGATATTCATGAAATGTTTTGTTTATGCTATGTTCTATTTCATGTCTTGATTAATTATGTTTAGCTCTGATCGCTAACGTTTTATTTTGAAATAGTTAAATGAATGTCAACTTATAATCATTTGGAACAACATATACAGATGATGAAAAAAAATAAATTCATCAAAATCAAAAGGCAAATGACTTATACTTATCCTAAAAACATCAAAACAGGATAAAATGACATATTGAAAGGTACAAACTCAAATTAGTTTTGTCATTCATCAAAAAGGGGGAGATTGTTGGAAACAATTGCTGAAATTAAATGTAAAATATCCAAAGCATGTGTTTTGATGATTAACAACATAATTTGAGTAAGTTTTAACTACTAATGCATTTTGTGCATTGTTTTAGATATAAAAATGAAAATATGAAAGTACGGGAGGTCAAGTCGATCTCCAAGTCAACTCAGACATTGACTTAGGCCAAGTCGATCCCCAAGTCGACTCCAGCAGTGACTTCAAGTGTCTATTTTTGCCCAGCGTTGAAATTGGGAACCAAGAGGTGCCGAAGTCGCAGACGAAGTCGACTTTACATGCGACTTGGGTGAAGTCGCAGGCCAAGTCGACTCTAGCATCGACTTCAGTTAGACAAGGCAAGATTTCAGAAGTCAAGTCGAAGGCCAAGTCGACTTAAGGTCAGACTTGAGTTAAGTTGAAGACCAAGTCGACTTAAATATTCGACTTAGAACATATGGAGATTAATCCAACTCCAAAGCAAGCAAGATGCATGAATTCATCCATTTAAATCATAATATATATATTGGATCTGTTCATGCATACCAAGATTCAAGTTTCCAAGATTCCTAGACATGAAGCTAAAAGATTTTTTCTACAAAGTGAATATGCTAAACTCCAAATAATGCAAATCTAAGAAGTAACACTTATGCTGAAGAAGTGAAGCAAGCAAAGAACATTTCAAGGAATTTTAAGCTCACTTGGCAAGTTAATAAGGTCAAGTCGCAGACGAAGTCGACTCCAGCATCGACTTGGGTCAAGTCCCAGACCAAGTCGACCCAGAAGACAGACTTGGAAGCTGAAGCAATCCGAAGTCGCACCCGAAATCGACTCCATATGCGACTTGGGTCAAGTCCAAGGCCAAGTCGACCCAAGGATCAACTTGAACAAGTGGAGCACAGCCGAAGTCGCACTCGAACTCGACTCCACCTGCGACTTAGAGGAATAACGTTCGAATTTTTGAACGTTGGAACATTTATTACGTGCCAACCAACTCCATAACGTTCAAAACTCTCCCTCCTCTATATATAGACACTCAAGCAAACTTGGAAATACACAAGTAAGAGCTGAAAAAGAGGAAAGAAGTGCTACTAAGAGTTTCAATCCACTTTTCTCTACAATTGAGTGATATATACACTTTCAAAGGAAGAACAAGCTTCAAAGTTGCGGTTTGCTTCAACGCAAAACGATTTGTTGCTTCTACAAATTCTTCCTCGAGCTGAAACGTGCTACACAAATCTGTAAAGTGTAGATTTCTTTCATTTCATTTTGATATTTAGTTTTTGGTGCTTGGTTTGAGTTTGGTTTTTCAAACCAAGTTATAGCAAAGTAGGGTTGTGATTGGAGTGGAACTTGTCACCTACTTGTGCTGTTTGTTGTACACGCCCCCTAAAGCTAGAATCTAGAAGAGAGCGGAGGCTCTGGTTGTATATGCCCCCTAGAGCTAGAATCTAGAAGAGAGCGGAGGCTCTAGTTGTATTCGTAGAATACATAGTGGAACCCAAGTCACAAGGAAGTGTGAGCTTGGAAGAGTGGAGTAGGGAAGGTTGCCCAAACCACTATAAATCTTGTCTATTGCTTTTCATTTCCGCTTTCATTATCTTACTGCTTTCCATTTGGCTCATTAAAGGGAATTAAACTAAACCGGGGTAAAGCTTCTAATTCAAGTTTTAAATTTTTAAATACTCAATTCACCCCTCCCCTCTTGGGTAATTGCCCTCAACTCGGGACCAACAAAGCCTAAGTTATAAATTTTAGAAAGAATGAAATTCAAGGCTACGTATATGACCCGATTTCCATGATTTTGTGATATATATGTTACATAAGTTTGCCTAAATAAATTATGGATGATTTAGAGGGTAAATTACTCTAAATCTAAGGTACTTTGAATGTCTAAAATAGATTGATTAAGTTTTTCTTAAATCTGGAATTTTAGGGCATGTGTAGGAACATTCAAAATGGGGTGAATAGGATACCCAACATGTACATGGAAGTTGCTGTTTTGAAAGAGATTAAATTATGGATGTTAAATATGTGTTAACACCCTGAATTTGGGTTAGGAAAACTTGGATTAGATGCTGAAAATTAGGGATTATAAATATGTTTTGGTTTAAGTACCGAAAGGTACGTTGAAAGTGTAAAAAATGGGTTCCAAAGTTGCTGTTTTGGAATCCTATGATTAGTAGATTAAAATTTCATAAAAATACTCTAAATATAGTGGTAATTAAGGATGTTAATCATGCTGAATTAGGGACTAAGTTGCTTATTTGAAAAAATTTATGAAATGCATCATATATGTGTTGTGAAATGGGTATATGTGGAAGGATGGACATGAATAAATGGTAAATGACTTATGTAAATTGATTAAATACAAAAATGCATGAAAATATGATAAATTACATGATTATATTTCTATTTAGATACATAAGGATAATTTCAAATTTTGGGGTTAATTTATAAGGCTTAAGGCAACAACGAGTGCTTAAAATGAGCACCGATATATAAATTTTTTAAAATAAGTAAAATATGGTATATGGAAGGTAATGAACCTTTAAATGATGATTATTGAATGATTATTAAGTGATTGAATGATTATCCTACTTATGGGATTGAACATGTTATGTAATGGCCGATGTAATGCTATATGTGCATTTCGACTCGAAAATTCAAATGAATTATGTATATTAATGAAAATTGGTTAGAAAAATAAGTTGAATGCAAGCAGAAGAAATATATGAATGTTATATCATTCTCGTGTAGGCAAGGGCAAAGAAAAGGCAGATTCAGAAAGCTAACGTGAGACAGGTAAGCAAGAAAATTTTTAGAGGATTTTGTTTTCTAAATTATTTTAAATAAATGCAACTTTTGCTCTAACTGTTTTGATGTGATTATTGAAATTATTTCTAAAGTATTTAAGGATGGTCATTTCTTAGTTAAATATGTATTGAAATGATTTTTTGTTTATACTAAGATCTTGCGAAATTTCTTTGATAAATGTTATGAAAAAAATATTTTACTAAATTTCTGAATGAAAAATCATGCTAGCATGTTAAAGATGATTTTTATGAAAGTTTCATGTGCACAAAGTACTAGGTCCACCTGAAAGGTATAAGCGGACCGATTGTCCCCCTTTGGTGTGGCCAAGTCGCTAAGATAGGCCAAAGGCCGGCGGCACCCTCCCTGAGATGAGAGAAGACAAGGACGGATGATCGCCTAGCTAGCTTCCATCCTATGAAGGACATGTTTCACGATTTTACATTGCATTATGCATGTCGTACCTATGATAGGTACAAGGACTATGTTTTCATGATATACCATTTCAAAGGTATAAATTGCTTTTCAAGATATTTTGAATGAAAAATATTGTCTGCAAAAATGAATTGCCTGAAAAATATACAACTTGCTTATTGAGTTTCGATTCACATTTTCGCTTTCCAAACCCATAGACAAGTGAAAGAAGAGACCTGGCAAATAAGCATGAGTCGACCATTGAAGAAATGAAAAACATTATAAGTTCTTGATTGTAAGAAAATCATGTTAGATGGTTGTAAAATGATTTGATGTTTCTGTGTTGACATTTATGGATGATACATGCTATGACATCTGATTTATGGGAAAGTTTGAAATATATCGTGAATATCATGATTAGTTATGAAATTATTGGGTGGAAATGACCTAAATACGCATGAGATGAAAAATAGAAGGAAATAAATACCTAAGAAAACATATTTAATTGGATAAATATCCATTAAACCCACCGTGTGACTAGGCAACAATCCCGATCGTGTTTACTAATCAATAACGATCCCGAGGTAAGGCTCAGGATGTGACGCTCGGGTTTGGGGTGCCACGAGCATTGACTAAGTTTTCACCTTCCAACTTACAAGCATTCAAGTGCTCTTTAAAGAGATCTACAAAAAGAACTGCGGCATTCATTGTAAGAGTTGAAATGATCTTTCATCAACTCATCCAACACGTTCTTTTTGGTGTTGAAAACTGTTGGAATTCAAGGAAAATTAAGCACAATCCATGTTTTGATGATTAACAACTCAATTTGAGAATTAATTAGGTACTAATGTGTTTGGTAAGTGTTGTCAAAGGTTAAAAACTCAAAGTTTCAGAACATAGCAGACCAAGTCGCAGTCCCAAGTCGACTAGCCATCGACTTAGATGAAGTCGATTCCCAAGTCGACTCCAGAAACAACTTCAAATGTATTAAATGTTCCAGAGTTGAAATTGGACTCGGAGACAGGTGAAATCACAGTCAAAGTCAACTCCACCTGCGACTTAAGTGATGTCGTAGACCCAAGTCGACTCCATATGCGACTTGAGTACAGCCATGCAGAAGACTTCGAATCCTCAAAGTCAAGTCGCATTTTCAAGTCGACTCCGCAATGTGACTTAGGTGAAGTCAAACATCAAGTCGACCAAAGCATGCGACTTGAGTGAAGTTGAAATCCAAGTCGACCCAAGCAAGCGACTCAAGCAAATGGCTATGTTAGAATCCTTCAAAGTTGAAATATTATTATAGGAACAACTATATACTAAAGATTGGACACCAAAATCTAGAAGGACAATCATTCTAAATCAAGGTCATAAGGAAGAACCTCTCAAGAGAAGAATAATATGCTAAGTCTCAAGACAAAACAAGGAAAACCAAAGATATCAAATGAAGAACAAGATAAGAAAAGAAAAATGAAGTATCAAGATCACTTGCAAGAATTCAAAGTTCCAACATATACATGGATGGTGAAGTCGTACCCGAAGTTGACTCCACCTGTGACTTGGGTTGAGTCTAAGATCAAGTCGACCTGAAGATGGAACTTGGAGTGGAAGCTGAAGACCAAAGTCGCACCCGAAGTCAACTCTAGCCTGCGACTTGGGTGAAGTCGCATCTGAAGTCGACACCATGTGACTTGGATAAAGTCGGATATCAAGTCAACCCTTGGCTCGTAATGGTCAGAAAAATTCAAACGTTGGTGCATTAAATGCACGTCACCTACCACCAAACATTCGAATTCAATCTTCTATTATAAAAAAGGCTTCAAGGGGACGTGCAAGGGGTTAGATAAGCATTTAATAAGCTTACCTTCCAATCTCTCTGCATTTAAGTTGATCTACACCAACTCCAAGTGAAGAACTGTGCTTCAAGTTTCTGAAATCTCCATTGCTGAATCTTACACTCTTTCTACAAGTTCTTCTACGCACTACAAGCTGCCTACATGGATCTATAAAATGTAGTTCTTTCTTTTGTTGATTATATGTGTTTACCACTTGGTTTCGATTGAATGCAAAGTAGTGTTGTGACTGGAGTGTGACTCGTCACCTACTTGTGTTGTATTTGTACAGGCCCCTAGAACTGGAATCTAGAAGAGAGCTGCTACTCTAGTTGTATTCGAAATCCAATAGTGGAACCCAAGTCACAACGGGTGTGAGCTTGGAAGAGTGGAGTAGGGAAGGTTGCCCGAACCACTATAAAACTTTGTCTCTTGGTGTGGCTTGATCATCTATGTTTTATTGTTTTATTTCTCTTCATATTTCTGCTTGTTTCATTAAGGGGATTAACTCTGAAAAGGGAAAAGTTTTCTGTTTAAGTAAAGAATCTTAAAATACTCAATTCACCCCTCCCCTCTTGGGTAGTTGCCATAAACTCGAGCCAACAAAAACTTCTCTACACCTTTGTAAAGTGTAGATTTTCATTTATATTCATTGTGTTGGAAACAATGCTTCAAAACAAAACAAATCAAAGACTGAGTTTTGATGATTAACAAAGAACTAACTTGAGTGTATTTTAAGTACTAATGAGTTTGTTATGTGATTTAAAGAAACTTAGGTGGCCAAGTCGAACCCCAAGTCGACTTGGACTTCGACTTAGGATGAAGTCGATCCCAAAGTTGACTCAAATATCGACTTGAGAAAGAACCTCAAAAGACAAGTGAACTGACAAGTGAAGTCGCAGGTCAAGTCGACTCCAGATGCGACTTGGTAGCCAAGTCGCAAACGAAGTCGACCTCGCTATCGACTTCAAATGCAAAAAAGTGTCCAGCGCTGATTTTGGGGCACAAAACTGCCCAAGTCGCAGGCCAAGTCGACTCCAGGATCGACTTGGGTGAAGTCGCAGGCCAGGTCGACTCCATCCGCGACTTGAGAAATTCAAACTTCAAAGATGCAGTTTTCAAGCTATTCAAGAGGATTTATCACTCAAGTCCAAGGAATCAAGATGAAAAACAAATGAGTCAAATTCAAAGTCAAGATTCATGTTCTACATCAAATCAAGTCTATCAAGCTCAAAGACAAAGATACAAGTATGATTCAAATAATGTCTATCAAGACTACATAAGTCAAATATGCATGAATCATCTAAGCAAGAATCAAGCTTTCCCAAGACTCATAAGAATCAAGCCAATCCAAGATAGAAGAACACAACTTGAAGATCAAAGCAGCTTCAGCAAAACCCGAGCCAAGTCGCAGGCCAAGTCGACTTCAGGATCGACTTGGGTCGAAGTCTGAAGTCAAGTCGACCAAGCCTAAGACTTGGGAATCCGAAGAACTGGAGTCGCAGACGAAGTCGACTCCATATGTGACTTGGGTAGCCAAGTCGCATCCCAAGTCGACTCCACCTTCGACTTGGGTATAACGTTCAAATTTTTGAACGTTGGAGTTCATTTATTGCGCGCCAACCACTTCTACAACGTTCATATTCTCTTCAATCTATAAAAGGACCCTCAAGTGAACGTGAAAAATATAAGACACTCATATACACATCACAAAGGTCTAAGAGAGAAAAGAAGTGCAAGAAAGTGATTCCATATTCCTCTTCTCCATATTTGAGTGGTCCATATACGTTAAAAGGAAGAAAGAGCCTCAAGTTGCAAGCTGCTTCATCGATTCACATCCGAGCTGCTTCTAATTTCTTCCTCAAGCTCAACTTGCCTACACATCACTGTAAAGTGTAGCTTTTCTTAATTTAAAGTCTTGTTGTATTAAACTTGTTTTAGCTTGGGTAGCTAAGATCAAGTGTATGCAAAGTAGGGTGTGATTGTCACCTACTTGTGCAGTGATTTGTCTATGCCCCCTAGAGCTAGAATCTAGAAGAGAGCAAGTGGCTCTAGTTGTATATGCCCCCTAGAGCTGGAATCTAGAAGAGAGCGGTGACTCTAAGTGTATTCGTGGAATACATAGTGGAACCCAAGTCACAACGGAGTGTGAGCTTGGAAGAGTGGAGTAGGGAAGGTTTGCCCGAACCACTATAAATCTTGTGTTATATTTCTTCTTACTGCTTTATTTTTTTTTATTGCTCTCTATCTCTTTTCAAAAGGGGATTAATTTCTCAAGGGGTTAAGTCTTTATTTATCAAAGTTTTTTAAAGAACCCAATTCACCCCTCCCCTCTTGGGTTTAGCCATCGACTCGGGACCAACAAGTGGTATCAGAGCAGGTCTTTGAGTTTACCAAAGAGATCTTATTAATATGGCATCCCAATCTACTTCCGTTCCCGCTTTTGCTGAAGGCCAATCCTTTACAAGGCCACCGTTGTTTGATGGGAACAATTTTGGATATTGGAAGCTTCGTATGAAGCAACTCATCATGGCTACCGACATGGACTCTTGGATTGCTATCCAAGATGGAGTAACCTTGCCTACCGATGAAAGAGCTTCCAAATGGACCGATGAGGAAGTAAGAATTGTTAAGAGCAACGCCAAAGCTATGAACTCTTTATTTTGTGCTCTTACTGCTTCTGAATATGATAGAGTATCCTCTTGCTTGACCGCCAAAGAGATATGGGATACGCTAACATCTATCTATGAAGGAACTTCTCAAGTCCAAGGGACGAGAAGAAATCTTTTGATTGGAGAACTAGAGAATTTTAGAATGCTAGAAACAGAAAATATTTCTGAAATGTTTGCTAGATTCTCAAAAATTACTAATGCTTTAAAAGGTCTTGGAAAGGCTATATCTGAATCTGAGCAGGTTATGAAGATTTTGAGAGCTCTACCCGAATCATGGACTCCAAAAATCACTGCGATAGAAGAAGCCAAGGACCTTAACACACTAAAGCTTGAAGACTTAATTAGCTCACTCATGTCACATGAGCTAATCAAGAGAAGAAATGAAGATCAACATAGGGGCAAAAGAGCAATCGCCTTGAAAGCCGCACAAGACACGGACGGCACCTCTTCTTCTCAAAATGACGACGAGATTGCCCTACTCACAAAACGCTTCAGAAAATTTGTGAGGAAAGGCAAAATTTTCAAAGGTTTTAAGGAAAGAACCTCTAGAGAAAAGAAGAAAGAATCAACCAAATGTTACCGATGTGGCGGTTCGGGACATATGCAAGCTCAATGTCCAACTCCCGAAGAAAGCAAGGCAAAAGAACAAAGAAAGGATCGAGGGGACAACAAAAGATTCCAAAGATACAAAGGAAGAGGCATGTACGTAAACGATGAGGAATCTACAACAAGTAGCTCCTCAACCGATGAAATCGAGGCGGAAGAATGTGCAAGAATCTGCTGCATGGCACAAATCGAGCAAGAAGAACTAACTACATCAACAAAATGCACAAGCAATGAAGAGGTAAGTTCCAAACTCTCCCACTCAAAATCAAGTTACTCTTCTCTTCAAGAATGCCTCAAATGTACTGAATTAGAAGAACTACAAACTGCATATGATTCATTATATGAAGAAATGAAGAAATTAGGAAGCAAGTTTACAATTAAGAAAAGACAATGTGATGCAGTAATAATTGTAAATGGTAAACTTGCAGAGAAATTAGACAAAATAAAAGAAGAAAATAATTTGCTGAAAAAGGAGAACAAATCATTAAATGAATCATTAGCTAAGTTCTCTAATCCAGGAGAAAGCGTCAAAATGTTTTTGAATATGACCTCCCAAACACATAAAAGAGGTCTTGGGTATCATACATTTGAGCATGGAGAAAGTAGCAAATCAAATGTACAAATACTTGAGAAACATCAAACTAAAAATGCATCTATATACAAGCCACAAAAGAAAAATTTTAAGTGGACTAGAAGACCAATAATGGAACCATTGCATACTTGGAGGCCTACTCCAAGATTACCTATGGCTTGTAATTTCTGCAATAAAATGGGTCACAAAACTTACAAATGTAATTTTAAGAAATTATATGACCATGGTGCAAAATTAGTTTGGGTTCCAAGAAACACAAGATTTGGGCTTTCAAAGTTAGAACAACAAAGATTGATCTATATTACTAACCCAAATGGACCCATAAAATGGGTACCAAGAAGATAAGATTTATTTGCTTATTTTTCAGACATGTCTTAAGGCAAAGGCAAACAATGAATGGTTTATGGATAGCGGTTGCTCAAGGCATATGACCGGTGAAAGAAGTTTATTTCACAAACTTATGCCTTGTAATGATGGAGTGGTTGCTTTTGGCAATAATGAAAAAGGTAAAATCAAAGGTAAAGGAAATATACATAGC
Source organism: Annona cherimola (assembly GCA_030490835.1). Taxonomy (NCBI): domain Eukaryota; kingdom Viridiplantae; phylum Streptophyta; class Magnoliopsida; order Magnoliales; family Annonaceae; genus Annona; species Annona cherimola. The sequence continues at coordinate 58,516,910 of CM059976.1, forward strand.
ATTTCAAATGCATGCATGGAAGATGTTTTGTTTGTTGAAGGACTCAAACACAATCTAATGAGCATTAGACAATTATGTGATAAAGGATACAAAGTTGTGTTTGAATCATCTATATGTAATGTATTTGATGGAGAACATATCATGTTTAGTGGTAAAAGACATGGAAATGTATATTTGGTTTCACTTGATGAACTAAATGGTCAATGTCTAATGGTCATTGATAATGATCCATGGGTTTGGCATAAAAGACTTGGACACATAAACATGGGAAACATAAAGACCCTATGGAAAAAGAGTTTGGTAGAAGGATTACCAAGATTGAAATATGACAAAGACAAGATTTGTAAGGCATGTCAATTATCAAAACAACCCAAGATGTCTTTCTCTACCAAAAAGGAAATTTCTACCACTAGGCCACTTGAATTGCTACACATGGATCTATACGGGCCATCCGACATTCTAACCATTGGTGGAAAGAAATATGTATTTGTCATAGTTGATGATTTTTCAAGATTCACATGGATAATTCTCTTAGCTAGTAAAGATGAAGCCTTCTCCATGTTTGCAACTTTTGTAAATTTGGTGCAAAATGAAAAATAAAGTACTATTGTGACCATAAGAAGTGATCATGGTGGCGAATTCGAAAACAAACGATTCATGAAATTTTGCAATGAAAAAGGAATTCACCACACATTTTCTGCACCAAGAACTCCACAACAAAATGGAGTAGTTGAAAGGAAAAATAGAACTATACAAGAGATGGCTAGAACTATGCTAAATGAGAGCAATCTATTCAAGAAATTTTGGGGTGAAGCTGTAAGTACAGCTTGTCATGTATTGAACCGTGTTACCATTCGAGCAATCTTGAAAAAGACCCCATATGAATTATGGAAAGGAAGGAAACCGAATATCTCTTATTTTCATGCTTTTGGATGTACATGTTATGTTTTGAACAATGGAAAAACTAACTTGAGAAAGTTAGATGCTAAAAGCGATGAGGCTATATTCCTTGGTTATTCATCAAATAGCAAAGCATATAGAGTATTCAATAAACGAAACCAAGTTGTAGAAGAATTCATACATGTTGTATTTGATGGAATTAACCAAACTCCGAGAAAGGAGGATGAACAAAGTGATGCAGATGAGACAAAAGGCAAAGAACAATCAAAGGAACTCGAGCTCAAGCCAGAAAATCTCGTGGAGGAAGAGGTAAGTGAAGGTAATGTTTCTTACAAACCTCCAACTGATTTAAAGTTCAAAAACGCCCATCCAATTGAGCAAGTTATTGGAAATGTATATGAAGGAGTGAAAACTAGAAGATCAAAACAAAACGTTTATGGTCAATATGCGTTTGTATCAAAAATTGAACCAAATACCATTGAACAAGCTCTTAATGATGAAAATTAGGTTATGGCAATGCAAGAAGAGCTAAATCAATTCAAAAGAAACAATGTATGACATTTAGTTCCTAGACCAAACAATCATACAATCATTGGTACCAAGTGGGTATTTAGGAACAAATTAGACGAAAGCGGTCTTGTAATTAGAAACAAGGCAAGATTAGTAGCCAAAGGGTATTCCCAAGAAGAAGGAATTGATTTTGAAGAATCATATGCACCCGTGGCTAGATTAGAAGTCATACGTATTCTATTAGCATTTGCTTCCCATATGAATTTCAAATTGTTTCAAATGGATGTAAAAAGCGCATTTTTGAATGGGTACTTGAATGAAGAAGTATACGTTGAACAACCCCCTGGTTTTGAAGAAAAAGATCAATCAAAGTTTGTTTATAAATTAACCAAAGCGTTATATGGACTAAAACAAGCACCAAGAGCTTGGTATAAAAGGTTAAATAGATTCTTGATTGATCATGAGTTTCAAAGAGGGAAAGTAGACACTCCTTTGTTCATTAAGTACAAAAATAAAAATATTTTGATTGTACAAATTTATGTGGATGACATAATATTTGGTGCTACTGACGAAAATCTGTGTCAAGAATTTTCTAAGATAATGCAGAGCGAGTTTGAAATGAGCATGATGGGAGAATTAAATTTCTTTCTTGGACTACAAATCAAGCAACAAAATGAAGGAATATTTCTAAATCAGTCCAAATATGTCAAAGAGATGCTCAAGAAATTTGGAATGCAGAATAGCAAAGGAGCAAACACTCCAATGAGCTCCACGATCAAGATCGACACGGACGAAAACGGTAAATGTATCGATCAAACGCTTTATAGAAGCATGATAGGATCTTTGTTATATTTAACTGCTTCTAGACCCGATATCTTATTCAGTGTTTGTATGTGTTCTAGATTTCAAGCATGCCCTAAAGAATCACATCTACATGCTGTAAAAAGAATTTTTAAGTATTTGATAAAAACTGCCAATCTTGGACTATGGTATCCAAAGGGGACAACCTTTGATCTAATCGGCTATTCGGATGCAGATTTTGCTGGCTATAAAGTAGATAGAAAAAGTACTAGTGGAACTTGTCAGTTTCTTGGACATATGTTGGTTTCATGGTATTCAAGAAAACAAACAAGTGTTGCCCTATCTACTGCGGAAGCCGAATACATAGCCGCCGGTAGTTGTTGTGCCCAATTACTTTGGATGAAACAACAGTTGAAAGACTATGGTATTGATTATGTTGATATTCCTATTAGATGTGATAATACAAGTGCAATTTGTTTAACTAAAAATCCTGTACTGCATTCAAGAACTAAGCATATTGATGTGAGACATCATTTTATTCGTGAACATGTTGAGAATCATGATGTATGCTTAGAATATGTGAAAACAGAAGACCAAATTGCTGATATCTTTACCAAACCATTAGCCAAAGAATCATTTTATAAAATTAGGAATGATATGGGGATGATAGAGCTAAATTAGGAAAATTAAAAGAAACCAAAATTTTAAAAAAAAAAAGGGGCAAAAACAGATGGGTCAAGTCGACTCCATGGGAGCCAAGTCGACTCCGCCAAGTCGACTTGGAAAAGTGAAGTCGACTCCGCTTCAGGAGCGAAGTCAACTCCAGAGGGTCGAAGTCAACTCCGCACTAGAGCGAAGTCGACTCCGAGGAACCGAAGTCGACTTCGCCTAGGGCAAAGTCGACTCCGTGCGCGCAACCGTCCGACTTCTGCGACTTCCTCTCTTTTTCTTTCTTCTCCTTCTTTTCTTCTCCATTTTTTTTCCCGCCTACAGCTTTCTACCCTTCTCTCCTCCGGTGACTCCGAATCACAGCTTTCTACCCTTCTCTCCTCCGGCGACTCCGAATCTCAGCTTTCTACCCTTCTCTTCTCTGTCTTCTTCTTTTTCCCGCCTGCAGCATTCATCTCTCTCTCCGGTTCTCCCTGTCTCTGGCGTTTCTCTCGTCTTCCGAAACTCCGGCAACATCCGGCTCTTCCAACAGTCTTTCTCTCCGTCATTTCTCTCACTCATTGTCTCTTAAAATTCTCACAGCTCTCTCAGTTCTCCCTCTCTCAGTTCTTCCCAAAATACTGTCAGCCCTCTCTCAGTCTTTCTTTCACTCCCATCTCTCATTTTCTCTTTCTCACAGCCATCTCTCAATCTAAGCTCTCTCTCAGTTTCCAAACCATCTAAATGGCACCAAAGAAAGCCATATCAAAACCATACCCCAAACGGGTTCCTACACAACCTTCTTCTCACACAGAGGAAGAAGTTCCTAAGAGAGCTAGGACACCCGCCAAACGAGCTAGAGAGGAACCATCAACCTCGACGGGTAGGCGGGTTCGTTTCCAAACAACAACGCAATCAACTGATCAAACTCAAAGATCAGAAAGTCGACCTGAAAGCTCTTACTCTTCAAGGATTCCTATCAAGAAGGGGCAAGTTCTAAAAATGCCCACTACCTATTTCAGGACAGAGCTACAGCATAGTCGCTTCTACAAACACTTCTATGAACAAAAGGTATTCATTCCTAAGATCATAGATTTCAAGTTCCTTAACGACTATGAGTTCGACATAGAAGAGTTGTTGGATTTCCAAGGTTGGATACAACTATTCAAATCCGAAGAACGGATCTATCCTGATCTCACAAGACAGTTTTATTATCTATGGGACGACACCAAGTTTTGCACTTATGTCAAAGGCACTGAAATACAGTTTGGGAGTAACAACTATCCAGATCAAGACGTAGCCTTGAGAAGAATTGGAAACATTCTTCAAGTACCCTTTGATGAAGAGAGGCTTCCCAAGGATCTAACTATGGACAAGATCTACAATGAATTAACAAAAAGCAACAAGTACCATGCAGGCACCAAATTCCTGCATTACATGGATCTTCCTCCCAGACTCAGGGTCATCCGTCTATTGATCGCCCACTGTATCTTGCCAAAAGGGGGCGGAAGAAATCAATTGAACCCACAAGAAGCAATGATTCTGTGGAAATTAGTCAACAAAATCAAGATCAGTCTTCCCAGACTATTCCTAGAAGCCTTGGCATGCAGAAAAGACAATCCAAGAGGCGTGTTACCTTATGGATCTTGGATCACCAAGATCTTTGAGCGGTGTGACCTAGACATCGATGGCGAACCATTTGAAGTCCCCAAGAAAACAAACGCCATCAACAAGGCTTTGCTCCAACGCATGAAAATCAATCTGGAGCAGTTTAGAGATGATCGAATCAGAGAGAAGCTTGGCGAGCCAGCACGAGAAGCAGAGGACGATGCACAAACTGAGGGGGAGCAACCTCCTATGGCATCACCTGCACGGGCCGCCTCTCCTCCATCGCACGGATCCTACTCTCCACAAGGGTCCGCTGCAAGAAAACGGGTGCCTCCAACCTCTTCTGAGGAGGTCACCCTAAAGGATTTAAAAGATGAAATTGTTGCTATGAGGGTAGAAATGGGTTATCAAGAAGACCGGATGACAAGTCTTGTCACCGGCGTTCACAATGCCCTCGAGGATATGCACTCCCGGCAAGACAGAATTGAGCGGGAAATGCGGACTATCCTCTATCATCTTGCCTCAGGCCGACATAAGAAGAAACCCATGCCTGAACTCGATCCTTACGAGTCAGGTTCAGTTCATAAAGAAGCAACTCCAGATCACGCTTCTCTTGTTTACTCATCGGCCCATCATTGTCCTATCGAACCAATCCCATATCCGATCTCTCAATTTCAATTCACAAAATCATTATTTTTGATCGATTGACAAAAAGGGGGAGATAGAATTTAGGAATTGAGTTGAGTTGAACTTCTTTGAGTTTTGGGTCGGGTAATTTTTACTTAGGAAATTTCATTTGCTTTACATTGTAAACTGAAATGAAATGAATGATATGAAACTTACTTTTGATTGACATGTGCTTATATGAATGATTAGTTATAGTCTGTTTTGAATACTTAAATGATTGGTTACAATCTGTTACAATCTGTGTTGAATACTTGAATGGTTGGATAAAATCTGTTGACTCATGCTCTGTTTTTGAGAACAATATAAATGCACTCATCCTGAAAGGTATAAATTCAATTTCGTTTTGTCAATCATCAAAAAGGGGGAGATTGTTGGAAACAATGCTTCAAAACAAAACAAATCAAAGACTGAGTTTTGATGATTAACAAAGAACTAACTTGAGTGTATTTTAAGTACTAATGAGTTTGTTATGTGATTTAAAGAAACTTAGGTGGCCAAGTCGAACCCCAAGTCGACTTGGACTTCGACTTAGGATGAAGTCGATCCCAAAGTTGACTCAAATATCGACTTGAGAAAGAACCTCAAAAGACAAGTGAACTGACAAGTGAAGTCGCAGGTCAAGTCGACTCCAGATGCGACTTGGTAGCCAAGTCGCAAACGAAGTCGACCTCGCTATCGACTTCAAATGCAAAAAAGTGTCCAGCGCTGATTTTGGGGCACAAAACTGCCCAAGTCGCAGGCCAAGTCGACTCCAGGATCGACTTGGGTGAAGTCGCAGGCCAGGTCGACTCCATCCGCGACTTGAGAAATTCAAACTTCAAAGATGCAGTTTTCAAGCTATTCAAGAGGATTTATCACTCAAGTCCAAGGAATCAAGATGAAAAACAAATGAGTCAAATTCAAAGTCAAGATTCATGTTCTACATCAAATCAAGTCTATCAAGCTCAAAGACAAAGATACAAGTATGATTCAAATAATGTCTATCAAGACTACATAAGTCAAATATGCATGAATCATCTAAGCAAGAATCAAGCTTTCCCAAGACTCATAAGAATCAAGCCAATCCAAGATAGAAGAACACAACTTGAAGATCAAAGCAGCTTCAGCAAAACCCGAGCCAAGTCGTAGGCCAAGTCGACTTCAGGATCGACTTGGGTCGAAGTCTGAAGTCAAGTCGACCAAGCCTAAGACTTGGGAATCCGAAGAACTAGAGTCGCAGACGAAGTCGACTCCAGATGCGACTTGGGTAGCCAAGTCGCATCCCAAGTCGACTCCACCTTCGACTTGGGTATAACGTTCAAATTTTTGAACGTTGGAGTTCATTTATTGCGCGCCAACCACTTCTACAACGTTCATATTCTCTTCAATCTATAAAAGGACCCTCAAGTGAACGTGAAAAATATAAGACACTCATATACACATCACAAAGGTCTAAGAGAGAAAAGAAGTGCAAGAAAGTGATTCCATATTCCTCTTCTCCATATTTGAGTGGTCCATATACGTTAAAAGGAAGAAAGAGCCTCAAGTTGCAAGCTGCTTCATCGATTCACATCCGAGCTGCTTCTAATTTCTTCCTCAAGCTCAACTTGCCTACACATCACTGTAAAGTGTAGCTTTTCTTAATTTAAAGTCTTGTTGTATTAAACTTGTTTTAGCTTGGGTAGCTAAGATCAAGTGTATGCAAAGTAGGGTGTGATTGTCACCTACTTGTGCAGTGATTTGTCTATGCCCCCTAGAGCTAGAATCTAGAAGAGAGCAAGTGGCTCTAGTTGTATATGCCCCCTAGAGCTGGAATCTAGAAGAGAGCGGTGACTCTAAGTGTATTCGTGGAATACATAGTGGAACCCAAGTCACAACGGAGTGTGAGCTTGGAAGAGTGGAGTAGGGAAGGTTTGCCCGAACCACTATAAATCTTGTGTTATATTTCTTCTTACTGCTTTATTTTTTTTTTATTGCTCTCTATCTCTTTTCAAAAGGGGATTAATTTCTCAAGGGGTTAAGTCTTTATTTATCAAAGTTTTTTAAAGAACCCAATTCACCCCTCCCCTCTTGGGTTTAACCATCGACTCGGGACCAACACATTGTTCTTGTGATTCCACTTGGTTTGGTATTAGAGACTAACACCAAGTGAAGGCAAATGGAGTGAGGTTGCAGTGTGACTCATCACCTACTTTTTCAAACATTGTAAACGCCTCTTAGAGCGAGAATCTAGAAAAGAGCAAGGGCTCTTGGTGTAATTGTACTGTTTTAGTGGAACCCAAGATATAACGGTGTGCTCTTGGAAGAGTGGAGTATGGAAGATTGTCCCGAACCACTATAATTTCTTATGATTGATTGCTTTTCTCTATTTGTCATTTCATTCTCTACATTTTTCATTCAAAAGGACTTAGCCTACGAGGGGTTACAATTACTACATTGAAAGTTTTTTTTAAGAACTCAATTCACCCTTCCCCTCTTGGGTTTTGTCATAAACTCAGGACTAATAAAATAGTCATTATTGCCCTCTTCTTCATTAGATCCTCGATAAGTACTATGAGTCCTCCCAATTGTTTCTAATTTGCAAAAAATAAATTCATCAATACCTTACAATATATAGTTAAAACATAACATCTATGCATGATGATGACCACTAGAGATAAAAATATGAAGAAGTGATCTTTTCAATTTCATAATCAAAGATAAATTCAACTATAAATATGTACTTAAAAAGATAGAAAACCACCAGACGACCAAGACTCAATCAACTTACTGTAAGGCATTTGACATTTTCATATTTCAAACAACATACAAAGTGACAAGGATAACATTATAGAGGCACCATAAGTTATATGATGGGGTCAATCTTTCCTTGGAAATATCATGAGTTTCTATCACTTTCTAAATGAATAAAATAGAATAGAAAAAGATCAAATAAATTCATAAATAAAAAAACCTAAAAATGTATGCATGTGAAGATGAGAGAACTTAATGCGAGCAAAATCTTGAGTTTTCAATGGAAGAAAATGGGGAGATCAAGAGGGGAGAGTGTGCACTATAGTCCGCATTGAGGAAAATGGAGAAAAAGAGAGCTACGAGAGAGAGGGGGGTTGGGAAAAGAGGTTGCTATCATTCAGGATGCTACATTGTTTTCGCCCAACTGAAGAAAGAGGGGAAAAGGATGAGCTATGCCGCTGTTGTCTGAGAGGAAGAAAAGAGGGGAAAAGAGAAAGTTGTTGTCTAGAGGGAGATAGAGGATGGGAAGGAGGATGGGGGAAAGGGTAAGATTAGGTTTTGATTTTTTTAAATATGTCGGGTTGCATGCTCCATAATTGTATGCATGTGATCCACGGCGAAAAATCCATCTGTTAGGATGGCTGGCTAGTTGGAGGGTTTCCAGCTCCATTTCAATGCAATCTGATTGTATTGAAGCACGCCCGTATATGTATATATGTATAGTCAATAATATGAGATTTAGCATTATAAGCAAACATACTTCGATATTGCTATGAATAATTTAGATGGGCGCTAATAATTTGCAATTGAATGTAAATTGGCTAATAAGCTTTTTTTATTTGTTTGAAAATTTGTAATTTATATTCAAGTTCTACTTGTATCTTTCTCACTATGAAATTTGATATTGAGGAATAATCCAGTTAGCTGGAGTTAAACAAATGTCTCGCTTAATCCACATAAAAAAATCATTTAGTACACTTTTTTTGTTTTTTCTTTATAAACTTATTTATCTAAGTTTATTTAACATATAACCAAGCTTTACCATTTTTGCATATGAATATATAGGATTACTTGTCTTTGATTTTTTAAAATTTATTTAGTATTTTTATTCTTTTTTAAAATTCAAATAAAATGTCAAGTAAATTCTAAATTTTGGAAACTTCACAGGGAGAAAGATATAAGCAAGTCCCCCATATGGATTGAATTTTTTTTAAAATAAAAAAGTTTGCTAGCTAGAAGCAAAATACAATTAATTAAGGTATGATCTAAATTTTTTAAAGAATAACTTTTAAAATGAAAAAAAGAAGTTGCAAGAAAATTTTCTTTTGGGAAGTTGTATTAGATTACATAAAAATATCACTTTGTAGCTTGGGTATTAAACAAACATTTCATTTTTGCAACTTGGGTAATATCATGTCACCTCTTAATGATTAGGTAATTATGGGAGTATAACTCCAAAGGAAGTGTAAATGAGGCAAATGTCACCATCCAACTTTGAATTGTAAACCTCCTACCTTATACACCCTTACAACCACATCAATCACTTGGTTATCTAAGTGAAGACAACTTGATTACGTAAAAGTGGTTTTATGTAACCTCATGCATTTTTTCCATCTTGATCATTGATGACAAAACCTATTTCATCCGTGGACCATGATTCTTTACGGCCGCGCACGTGGGCAACCCTGCATCTGGCCAAAAAACATATTTTAAAAAAATTTTAATTTTTTATAAACATGTAAAGCTAAGTGTATTTAATTTATAAATTAAGTTTTACCATTTTTAGATTTTTTAAGTATTTATTTTAAATTTTTAAATACACTGACATTTTTGTAATTTTCTAACTCGAAAAATTAAGAAAATGTTACTGTGTTTAAAAATCCAAAATAAATACTTTAAAATATCTAAAAAGGTAAAACTGAGTTTATGGATTAAATACACCTAGCTTTACATGTTCATGAAAAAAAGAAAAAAATATAAAAAATATGTTTTTTAGGTCGGCCTAACTATATCATCTTCCTTCATCCATTCGTGTATAGTACGTTGGATTGTAGTTTGACTATCATATAATTACGATAAAGTCCACTACAAAATAGGGCTCATATTATTAAACTATAAGAATAATTCGTAACCACTTACCTACATAGAAATTATATTTTGTATGATTTAATTAGAAATATAATTTTAAAATTGATGTCTAACTCAAACTATTTTATTACATTATTTTTATACCATTTTAAATCAGAATAGGGCCCATGCAAATATCTAATTTGCATAAATTGATATACTAATAATTTAAATATAGTTGATGAGTTATATGTAGTTTTATGATTAACTAGGCTCTATTTGAAGTGCACTTGTACTAAAATATTTTCTTATATATATATATTTGTAAAAGTGTCCTTTTTTTTATATAAAACGTTACTTACATGATTTTTTTTTTTTTTTGAATATGGATTTAGGATGGTAGACAAGATGGAATGGAATGAGAAGAGGAGAAAGAGATTGGATAAAAAAATAATGTAAAGAATTAAGTTATATATTGGAAAATGAAATGTTATATTAATTTATTAAAAAAATAGGAGATCTCATCTCGTTCTCACCTTGCTCCATCTCCATTGAGACCAAAGTGAACATGCAATTTTTATAAAATGGCATCATTCCCTTTTACTTTCTTTTTAGAAAATAATTCCTGTTTGCAGTTTGCACTTTCATCCTCTTTTCTCAATTCCCATTTAGTATTTTTGTTGTTCATGAAATTAGCAAACGCTTGTGAAGTGTGAACGCATGGAAAGATTTTCACAAGAATCTATTTATAAGCCACGAATGGGGCGATGAAGAAAATGTGAAAGATTAGAAAAGAATGGAGAAAGCAGCAGATGCGTTGGAGAAGAAGAGCGAGGTGCAAAAGATATGCAGGCGTTGCAAGCAGTCGTACCAACCGACCTCAAATAACCCTTCTTCTTGCAGGTTTCACCCTTCTTTCTTCGTTTCTAGAAGGCACGACGACCAGAAGAGGTAAATCCTATTCCTCCCTCTCAACTTTCGTTCTTCTTTTTTTAGAATATCAGATGTATTTAGCTGCATGAATTGATTCGTAACCCATAAAAAAGATCCATTTTTTTTATTACCAAACTCCAAATCGCCAGATTTTCCAGGTTCTGCTCTGAATAGTGGATAGATGCACCAAGCTTACCTGAATCACATAGGCTGTTAAGCGCATGGATTGATATATTGAGCGTCCACCTTTTGATAATTTATTTCGAAGTTTAGAACATTGTCTTTAGTAGGGTCGGATTGATTTCTTTCAAAACTTTCAACTGTGGGCCAGTTAGGATTCTTATTTGTTTATGTTTATGAATTGGAGACAAAATTGGAGTCTTTTTGGGAATTTGTGCTCTTCTGTTTTGTGAGGACTAGTTTTTGAGCTTCATGTTGCTATCTACTGCACTCCTTGTATGCCAATTCCTTGAGATAATTGGTTACTGAAATTTTTAGGTAATTTGGGAGTTGTCTTTGGATAATGCTGGAATCTTGCAAGCTTCATATGAGATATTTTGATTAACAAGAATGAGCAAATGCCATATGGGGATTGAAGGATGAATAAAAATTATTGATCATGCTTTTGGTGGCTTGATCCCAATGGAATGATGTGCTTGATTCTTTCTTTCTTTCTTTCTTTCTTCTTTTTTTTTTTCATTATAATCTATGCAAATCAACATACATTAGTGTCAATTGAAGTCAATAACCACAGTTTGGGAAAAGAGCAGAGAATGAGATGAAAAGTTGAAGAGTTGAAAGAGATGACTGATGGGCATATGGCTTTGGTGGAGAATGAGATAAGAATTTTGAGGAGATGATGAAAATGAACATGGTTGAGGTGGAGCATACAAATAGATTTCAAAACAGAACGTGGGCCATTATCAATTTGAAAAGCAGGTTCACTGCTTTACTTTTCAGATGATACCATGTGCCTCACACTTCAAAATCTAAAATTGTTAAGGAATCATGCATACTAGCATTGCATTTCTGCTTTCAAATTTCTCTCTGCCTGCTCTCTATGCCTTTTGATCTGCTTCCATTCTTCTAATAAGCCTGAGAAAGGAAGGAATCATGGCCTTCCTAGGACAAAACCCTTCATTCTGGCAGCTGTGTGGTTCTGATCAGGTTCAACAACTGATTTTCTTCTTTGATTCTTGAACTTCTTTCTCATCTTGGTAATTCTACTTTGTAGACTCATCTTATCTACTGCTTTCGATCTATCACTCGAATCGTCTGGTTGAATTTGCTCCATACAAGCTGATGATCTTCCTAAATTGCTACAAATTTGGAAAAATTCAGGGAACTTTTGTTGTTTGTCTTTCTCTTTGCATTTTTCTTCCGTGTTCTTTGTGTAGTTGGAATTTAATGGCATTATTTCAGTTTGATATGTGGAAATTTCTGGTTCTGAATAATTTAAATAAAACATAAGTGATAATGAGAATATATATATAAGTAATGATAAGGAAAAGAGTAGGGTTGTCACTATTGGAGATATCTCATATAGGGAAACAGCTGATTTGATCATGATGTGTTGAGTTGACTTCTGTGTTTCGATGATTCAATAGAGTAAACTTCTAACTGCTTTCCATCATTAACAGATGGCATTCATCTTACATTGACTGAAAGCATGGGATGAAAAATTGGCATGGATTTTTTACCATGCCGCTTGAGTGCCTTTTCTAGTACAAGGAATCTTAGCATGTTATCATCATCTTTCATAGATCACTGCCATAGTTGTTACTGGTGAGACATGCTCAGTTTCATCGTGGGGCTTCTATTTTCTGCCAACAAACAACTATTGAATTCCTATGAGCAGCATGCTGGACCTCTATTTGATGTTCTTGCATCATTATCATCTCTGTGCTGTGCCCTTACATTCGCAAAACAATTCTGAATGGCAATGATGAGAGGATTTAATCAAAATATCCATTCAGAGAGCTAGGACAGTGTTAGACTTATTTCACACCAATCTTTAATATCCATAAAGAGGGCGCTCTGTGAAACCTCCCTATAGTAGCTCTTTTGTTATTTCAGTCAAGTTTTGACCAGGGATAACTTCTATGTGGCCAATCAGCATAGTTGGGGGAAATCCATCCTTCTGCATCGCACACACTTTGTTGGGTCTGGGGAGGGGCTTACATGTATACAGCCTTACTGTTATTTTATAAAGAGGTTGTTTCTTGTGCCTGAAACCCATGACCTTTGGTCACAAAGGCAACAACTCTTGTACAAAGATTCAATGCTCATCTGAGTCAGAGTCCAAAGGTACAGTCAAGTTGCGCATCATGTGATAGGAATGATCTTTGCTTGGGCAATGAAGATCAATGGGGTGGATATAGTGGATTGACATTTGAGTGTCTCAGGCTTTGTTTGGCCCCACTGTGAAATTTCAGCACTTCTTAGAAAAGTGCTATTGTAGTTGAACTTTCACAAATAGTACTTGAGGTGAAATTTTGTAGTGTGTTGGCTGCACTACTTTGAAGTGCTTTCAGTATTATATGTCCATTTTCCTGTATTATACTGAACGAACTTTCAATTTTTTTAAATTTATCAAAAAGGATAAAAAAATCAACCTTTAAATTTATCATATATATGTGTAATCTCACAATATGAAACTTTCAAATAATTGATAACATGAAACAGTGGAGCAAGGGAAGGCAGTGTTAAGTCGATGGAGCTTATGCATTTATGCCCTCTGGAGGTCAAGTGATTAGCTGGTGATAGAATCAATATAAACAATGGGCCAGATTCTGCCATTTCCTCTTCAATATGAAGGATGAAAATTCTGGAATATATTATGTAGGTTTTAAATCAGATAGCTGCTTGAGAAACTAATAGACAAAAGTTGGAACTAAGAGCATTAAATGCATGCCAAGTTGGAGAAAATTTGTGAGCGAATTAGTTTCCATATTATCCGCTTCCGTAGGAGCAAATTTGAGATGCATGTTTAAGGGGACCTGTGGATGATATTAGCTTAAAGTAGTGGGCAGTTGAATAAAATCTGATGAATTTTGGAGTAACATCAATAAGAACTAAGAAATGAAGCAAGGAACGTAATGCTGGATGGTTTTGCTATCTGCAACTAAGGACAGGAACTTTGAAAATTAGGTAAGCAGCTCTAGGGGAAGACTGAAAGGAACATGAGTAGAAGGGGCTAGAAATAGAATTAAGGGATGATAATTTAAGTCTGAAAGCGGATTATGTTTGCCATAAATGATGACTGAAAATGCTCTTGCATCAAGTTGTTACTGTTTTTTCTTCTGCCATCCGCTTCTTCCCATCCTTGTTTCTTCGTTGTTTCTATCTACTTGTTCATGTAGGGATGCATTTGGTTTTGCGGTTAAAAAATATTTCAATAACTTAAAACTGTCAATTTTTGTCTATGTCATTATTTTATATTATAAGTCCATCGTGCTAGTGGGAAGACAATTAACTTGTGTGTGAAATAATGGAGAAGAAAAGGGAGAGGAAGAGGGCAATTATTATTGAAAAATGTAGTAGTTTTATATGAAAGGTTATAAATGACAAATGAGAGAAGTTTACAAAATTGAAAATTAATAAAAATGTTATAAATCTACAACAATATAAACAATCTAAAATCTACTAAAAAGATTATAATTGAAGCTTAATAAAAATGACATAAATCTACAACAATCTAAACAATCTAAAATCTACTAAAAGGATTATAACCGAAGCTTAAAACAAATCTTATGATAATTTAAATGAAAAACTAGGAGCTAGACAAGAAGAAAATTATATATTTAAGTTAGCAAATAAAGAGAAAATAAATGAATATGTTAAATGCGTAAAAAATAAAGATTAAAAGTTTTAGCAAAAGTTGATAAAATCAAAGAAAACTGAAAAACTTATTTCTATAATTTATTAAACAATGATCCATCAGTGTCTAAGATTAGATGATAATTTGAACGTAAAAGAAAAGAGAAATATAATCTATTTTCCAGAAATTTGAGTCTTTGATAAAATTATTAAGACAAAGTTAATGTCAAAAAAATGGAAAAAGTATTATAATACCAATTTATAAAAAATAAAAAAATGAAAATCGTGCAAATCAATTGAAAAAAGACTAATACGAGAAGAAAAACGTTTCCAAAAATCAATTTGGTTTTATGCTAGGGAGATCAATTATTGAAGCCATCTTCTTACTTTGACAATTATTTGAAAAGTGTAAACTTACACATGGTTTTTTAGTAATTTAAAAAAGAGCACATCATAAGGTCCTAAAGAAAATGAATATGAAAGGAGCTAGAAAAGAAAAGAAAAAATTATTAATGGGGGTTGATAATATTCGAACTTGGTTAAGTTACGGCACTTCAATCTCCTCCATTGGATTAAATGAGGAACAATAGTCTTTGATGCGATCAAACCGCTGCTGAAAGCAAGACAGAAGCTGACATGCAGCGACTAATTTTTGCAATGCATTAAATATAGGACAGTGGTTTCATAAATATATATATATATATATATATATATATAGGACAGTGGAGAGAGAAGACTTGGAGGAAAACAAAAGTCATCCATTGCAGCAGCTAGGTCCGAAGAGAGCGAAGGAGGATGACAGATTTGGGAGAAAAAACTGCCAGAGAAGACGACGATCCGTTGCTGCAACCTGGTCTAAAGAAAGCGAAGGAGGACGGCAGATTTGGGAGAAAAAAATTGTCGGAGAAGACGACAATTTTGCAGAACCTTGGCCCAAATAGAGCGAAGGAGGATGATGAATTCAGGAGAAAAAATTGCTGGAGAAGACAAGCGGAAGGAGAGGGACTTTTGATGTTGGTGGGTTAGATTTAAGAGCACATTCAGCAATACTTTAGAAAAGAAAGAGCCCACAACCACTAATCAGTCCTGCGATGATTCAAGTCCTGCTGTTTTCAAACAATAAAAACATTTCATAACTAAATGACCATGGATGACTTTTGTTCATTTGTGCCAATATTCATTTAAAATAGAACCAAGTATAATTTTTAAATGAGCCTAATTAGACCTTATGACGAAGATGCAAAACATGGGGTAATTACTGGGCCAATGATATGCTGTATATTAGCATAAACTTTATAAGATACAAAATGTCCAACCATCAATGGCATGTTGGATTTCAGCATTTTTTATCCTTCCTGGAAACATCGTCCTCCTCTCTTCAGACCTGCGACTGGGATAGATGGCTTTGGTTTCCTCCCAATTTTCACTCTTCACCATCTCCATATCTTCTTTCCACATTTAATGCATTTCAGAAATTAGCTGCTTGCCCATCAACTCTCGTCTGACTTTCAGTTGCGGTCTAGCAGTACAGTAAAGGACTGCATCAACAGCTATTGTTCCTCATTTCAATCCGATAGAGGAAATTAAAATGTTGTTACTTAATCAAGTTATGACTGGTAGGATATAATCAACCTCATTATTAATAGATATATTGATGTTATTGGAGATATCAGTGAGGGAGCTATAACAAATGTGAGGACCATGTGGGGAATGGAGTTACGAGTAGTTTTTCAATTGCAATAAGTTTGCATTAAAGGTTAACCCAAGTCCTTAATCTTTTCACTTTAGTTATAGGGAACTTACTAGGCATTTGTAAGAAATACCTTGGTCCATGTTCTTTGCCGATAATATAGCCCTAATAGATGAAACAAAAGGAGTAAATATAAAGTTAAACAAGTGAAAGATGTTCTAGAATCTAATGGGTTTAGAATTAATTGAACAAAATTGAAGATAATAAAATGCAATTTTAATAATAGTGAACAAATAGATGATGAACTAATTAAGATTTTAGACCAAGGTATCAAGAATTGATGACTTTCAATACTTAGGATCAATAATTTAAGAAAGTGGAGAAATTAGGAAAGATATTATGGATAGA
Source organism: Annona cherimola (assembly GCA_030490835.1). Classification (NCBI taxonomy): domain Eukaryota; kingdom Viridiplantae; phylum Streptophyta; class Magnoliopsida; order Magnoliales; family Annonaceae; genus Annona; species Annona cherimola. The sequence continues at coordinate 58,533,693 of CM059976.1, forward strand.
ATGCAGGCAGGATGGAAGAAATGACTGGGTTCTTTAAGGATTTATGTGACTATCAAGTTCTTATTGGATTAAAAGAAAATTTTAATAAAACAACGATTAGACTAGCTATGCTCTATGTGGTAGGATATCGGATAATTAAAGGACAACACATGCATCAATAACTGTAACAGAAATGAAAATGTTAAGGTGGACAAGTAGCAAAACAAAAAATGTTGATATGAGGGGTGTGTTTGGCATTCCCTAAAACTTGTTCATCTAAAATTTTTCATTCTCCACAATTATCCGATTTTATTATCATTTATCCACATTTTCTCATACATCTATCTTAGTTTTCAATTGTTTTTCCATAACTATTCAGACAACTATCTTATCCATTTTAACTTTATTTTTTTTAACTTCTCATCATTACCCCTATCATATCATATCACTTTTCCCTTTTCAAAAATCATAAAAAACACACGATTGTTACTTAGCTAAGTAACATGTAGGTGTACATGATCATTAGGCTATAAGTAATTGGACAAAATATGAAAACATTAGAGATTATTGAAAGTATAATACATGATCATAAAGAATGATGCAACAAGATTCATGCAGTTTATCTCACGTATGTGGGAAATAGGTGATGATAAAAGTTTTGTTCAAAATCATGGTTAAGATTAACATAATATACAATTATCCAGGTATATATGCAACCAACAATTTGTGCCAGACCATCAAAAAGAAAAAAATAACAATTTGTGTTAGAATATTCTCAGATCATGACATTCATTGTTCACGACTTTATATTATCAAAATATTCACTGCAAGTACCGAGCAACTAACTCTATTCGTCGTTCTTTCTTGAATCCTTTGAGGAGCAATGTGTGAAGATGATACTTATTTTGAATTGGGGAAATGGTCTAAATCTCCTTTGGAGCTAGGATGATTAGTTGCAGTTTTACTTGATAGCTTTGTTTGAGCATGCTGGCAACATGGCCATGGAGCCCTGGAGGAAATTCGAGTCTGTATAGATGATTATAAATTTGCTTATTTGGTCAGGAACTCCTTTGGTTTTGTAGTTGTTGATGTGCTTTCATGTGTGTTTTAAGGTACTACGAACTGGGACCCGATGATCCTCCTTATGCTGCCAAGTTTTATGATTGCTGTGGAGCAGAAGACCCAGATGCACCCGGCTGCATAACAGATTTGCATGTTTCATATGATGATTAAGCATTCTTGATTGATATAGGATCTGTTTGTAGAAGATAATAAGCTTTTGTTAATAGAAACACTTGTATCTTCTATGAAATGGGTTTTCTCCGTGTAAAAGTAACATTTTTGGTGCCTGATTCCTGTCCTTATTTGCTTCTTCACCAACACAATCCAGGCCTGCAGGAAGAGCCCTTGAGGAACTATCCTCCCAAATGTCCGATTTCTAGCCATTCTGGACTATGATTTCCCATGATATGTGATCAGAAATAGGAAAGAAAGCTGTGGTCTACAGGAATGTTTTGTGCCCCTGGTACAGGATTTTTTCCAAAGCATTGATTTATCTCTGTATTGTTTTGCAAATTGAAGAATTGTAAATGGTGTCGCCGTTCGTAAAATGGCAATGGCCTCTCCTTTCAAATGTAACAGTAGCATTGCACCAACCACAAGCCATGAAAACGCATTTATTGGGAATATTTTCTGTGCCGGTCGCTTGCAGATAGTGTTTTTAATTAATTTATTTTTTTTCCTTTTTTAAGGATGAGTTTCAAATATGACAACTAGTTTTATCCCTATTTTCATACGATTATGCCTACATGCACTGGGCAGATTTAGGATTAGTGCTCCCCGGTGTATGTAACTAATTTTTTAAATTTTTTGAAATTTTTTTATACAATTATTAATTGAAATGTATTTAACATGTGTATTCATTTTTACCATTTTTGAAAATTTGTGAATAATTTTTTGAATTTTTAAAAATCAGTGGTATTTTTACTAATTTAAAATTATTAAAATGTCGTTGATTTTTAAAAAATTTATATATCTTTAAAAATGATAAAAATTGATACACATGTTTTTTTTTTTAAATTGGATACACATGTTAAATATACTTAAATTAGCACTTGTGTAAAAAAAATTTCAAATTTTTTTTAAAAATGGGTATTTGTACCTAAATGCATTAACCTCCGGAAGCATAAGATTGAGATTCATTTTCATACATGACCTCGGATTTATAACGGTAAATATGTTCGCATATTTGCGTCATATTTCCTGACAAATTGTCACGTGTTTTTATCAAAATAATCTTAGCTACAGCATAATCTCTCCCGCATTCTCGTATAAAAAACTGTATATTACCATGAGGTGTAAAGAAAATAATATTAAAATAGATTGGTTAATTGTATATATAATTATGTAAAAATTATTAAAAAATGAGGTCATTGTATATGGAGATATAAAGAAATAATATTAACATAGGATAGTTATAGAAGTGAAAAGGTTTTAGATTAAAAAATTTTAACTTGACACTTTTTCTAATTGCCAAACACGAGTTTTATTTGAAATTATTTCAAAACATATTTTTTCTTCCTTTTCCTGGTTATCAAACGAGCACTCAATTACTTTCATCAGAGCATGTTTGATTAACATATGAGAAAAAATAGTTTTTTGAAATAATTTCAAGTATAATACGAAAATATGCAAATTATTAGTAATGAAATACTCAAATTGGTGCTCTAGCAGTGTACATAAGATAATGCACATTCAATGGCAAATTTTAACATTTAAAATGTAAATATGTAAAGTTAGAAAGTTTAAAATGGAAGATCATTTTAGACATTTTACAAGATCTTAACAAGTTTTTTTTAACACTATTTGGGATTTAGGTCTAAAATACAAAACTAAATTTTATAGGATTTAAAAAGCTAATAATCAAATTTTAGAAAAATTTCCCCCATATCCACAACATTTGGCTTTTATTACTATTATATTTACAATATTCTTGAAATTTCCTTGACACCCACAACATTTTACCACTAATTCTCTAAACGCCCGTATTGTAATCTCATCCTAAATGGACATAAGTGCATGCAAAAATATTAATCTTGCCCTCACACCATTACATAAACAAATATGAAATAAATTGTTATTCTATTTTTATTATAATTTAAACAAAAAATATATCATATTTGTTTTTAAAAAATATGCTAGGGATTCTATTTGGAATCTTTGTTTACAAATGGTGTAAAGCAAAATTAACATTTCCACCTGCACTTGATGTCAATTTCAGATGATATTGAAAGCATTTGTGTATGGAGAATTAGAGGTAAAATGTTGTATGTATAAGAGAAATTTCTAAAATATTATAGGTGTGTTTGTTTGGGGAAAAAAATATCAACTAAAACTTTTCAATTCAAAACTTTTCACTCTCCATAACTACTCTATTTTTTAATTATTTTTTTATTTTCCTATATGAACTACCTTACTTTTCAATCATTTCTATATAACTACCCATCAAAATAACTTATCTATTTTAACTTTATTTTCTTTACTCATCATCATTACCTCTATTATATCACATCATTTTCTATCAATTTGACTACCTCTACCCAAAAAAATTTTCATCAAAAGTTTTACCTCCAACCAAACACACCCTTTAGGTACAAAGAACATGATAGTTAGATGTTGTAGATGCAAGAGGAATTTTTAGGAATTTAAAATATCAATACACTTAGTTAGAGAGTTTAAACACAAATTTTGAGACAATTTAGGGGCAATTTTATATTTACATTCCATTTAACTTATAAATCTAACGCCAATGGCCAACTTTGGCATGAATGAAATTAATTTAGAAAAGTATAAATGTGGATAAAAGACTTTTAAATTAATTGGCATAAATAAAAATGTTTTAATTTTTTGAGTACGGATGCTAATGCCCCTTAATTTTTTTCAAAATTGGATGCTATGTATGTTAGGGTTCCTCTTTAGCGAAACCTATATCTTGCACGAGACCTTTGTGGGGAACCTCTTGGATCCATTCTGATATTTAAATGAGAATTCAATCAATTATGTTGTTTAATATTATTTATTTTATTAAATGACCAAAAATCATTTCAATCAAAATCTTAGGTCAATTATTCCTATTTAAAAATATAAAATGATGTATCTATTCATAAATGAATTAAATATTATGATAATTTTTAGAGTCATTTATCCATATAGAAGAAGTTTTTTAGGCCGTTTAGATGTTAGATTAATAATACTAAAATCGATATAAAGATTAAATAGTTTTTATTATGTTGATTTACATATATTTTGAATAAGATACATGCACATCTTTGATTTAGATGAAAATTAGTTTTCTATCATTTAAATGGGGAAAAAAATACTGAAGTACAACACTATATGTATATATATACTATATAAAAGTTTTTAATAGAAGTGACTTTTGTAACATAAATAAATGCATATGAGTAACATGGTAAAAATAAAAGAAACCAGAGGATGCGTGGACATCTCCATGCAACAGCCTAGATTGAACTATTATCCTTTTAGTTAACGAGAATGTAAATAAAAAATTGGGCTTTTCCAAATATAAACTTATTACATTTAATCTTAATTTCAAATATACTCATTATATTTTGAAAATTTCAGATATACCTATTAAGTTTGCAATTAATACAAAAAACACTAATCAATGAGTTAACGTCGTTAGTTGATATATGAAATTATGATGATGACTAATATACCCATCAGATTTTGGTTATAATTGAAAATTTGAAGGTCATAGCTATCCAGTGTCCTAATTTCACATGAGCTTTAAATTTAGAAAGTTCTAATTTCATTTTTCTTTCTATTTTATTTCATTTACAGAATTTTAACTAATGATTTTAACGAAATGAGTATTTTTGAGATTAACTGCAAACATAGTAGGCATACCTGGGATTTTAAAAAATTACTTGTCATATTTGATATGAGGGTCACGTACTGATCATATTTGAGATTAGGGTAAACTTAATAAGTATATTTGGAAAAAAACCCTAAAAATACTATAAGTTTCTCTTAGTGTATAACCAAATATACGGCTGATAGCCATCTAAATCCAGGAATTGGCTGCCCTTGGACTGTCAAAATCGATGCCATTTGAGTGGACTATCACTCATAGAGTTCTATTGATCAAGAGTATTTGTGGGTAATATATTTAAATTAAAAGATGGAATTAATATTGGAGCCTGATTATATACATCATGATGGATTTTAGGATAAAATCCAACTTTCACTTATTTTATTTGATTTTTTCTTATAAATATGTTTTCCTAAGTATATTTAATACATATACTAATTTTTGCTATTTTATAATACTTTTGTATATTTTTATTTTTATTTTTAAAAAATATCAATTCCAAGGGGCATTAAAGTCATTTCTCACCTTTTAAAAAACTTGATTTTTTTAAAAAATAAATAGGTAAGTGTTGTAAAATGGTAAAAAAAACTTGGGCATATAAATTAAATACATTTAGGAAAATATGTTTATGAAAAAATTTTAAAAACATAATTACTTATAAAAATAAATGTATGTTATATTTTAGCTTAAAATACATCATGATGTATATAATCATACTCCATTAACATTTACCTTTCCTTATTTTACTAAAATAGTTTTGTTGCAGTTCTAATTTCTGTCTTTGTTTGAGCGTGTAGGCAACAATCAACATGACTACGTAGGAAACCGAGTATGAACTGTCTTCGTTCGAGCGTGTAGGCAACAATCAACATGACTACGCAGGAAATCCGAGTATGTCAGATGATTATGACTTTTTTTTGCTTATTTGGTCAGGTACTCCTAATTGTGTTTATTTTTAGTTGCTAAGATGCATTCATCAGTGTTTTAAGGTACTATATATGGAGAAATAATCTTATTAACATAGGCAAAATAATGACTTACTTAGCCCATATTAAAAAACTTTTTTAAAAACTTTTTTTACTTTTTTTCTCATTGACTTGTTAATATATATATTTAACATATAAATTAAATTTTACCATTTTGAGATGTAATATTTTAGATTTTTAAATATAAGTATTTTAGCCATTTTCATTTTAACCATTGAAAATGGCTCATATGTTTAAAAATCTTTAAAAAATATACACATATATTTAAAAATAGTATAACTTTTTTATAATTTTTTAAATAGTAAAACTTGATTGATATATTAAATATATTTTTTTGAAGAGTATATATTAAATACACTTAGATAAACAAGTATATGAAAAAGAAAAAAAAGCTTTTTAAATGAGTTTTTTATGTAAAATAACTCGGTGTAACAGTACTATTTCTCACATATGAATTGGGACAATATGATCTTGATTGTGCTGCCAACTGTTGTGGTTGCTGTGGAGATAAAGAAGTAGGAAGCTATTATCTTAAGGAATGTTTATGCCCTTTACACAGGATTTCCGAAATAAGGACTGCGTGAAGAATTGGATTAAAACAACAACTATAGGGTGCGTTTCTTTAAGCAAAAATTTTTTAAACTAAAATTTTTTAATTTAAAACTTTTCGCTTACAACAATTACTGTATTTTTTAATTATTTTTTTTATATATTCTCATACTACTACTCTACTTTTCAATCATACTATATAACTACTAATACAACTAACTTATTTTAAATTTATTTTCTTTACTCTTCATCGTTATTCCTATCCTATCAATCTTTTTCCCTCAATTTGAAAAAACTTTTACATTAAAAATTCTTCATTCAAAAATTTTATAACTTTCCTAACATATCTCAAAACTTAAAATAAATAAAGCAAGGGTATTTTTGTATATCGATAAAACTTTTCAAGCAAAGGTGTATTTAGAAAGTGATAAAACTTTTGGATGAAATTTTTTTTGTACAGATGTCTTTAAAAGAGGAAAAAAATAATGTGAAAATGATAGAGATAATAATGCAAAGTAAGGAAAATAATGTTCAAATAGATATGTTAGTTATAAGAATAGATAAAGATATTTTGTGTTCTTGTCTTGTTTTGATTTATTTTATTTATTCATTATTTCTGGTTTTTATCATTTTATATTGTATGCATATTATGTATTCTCAGTATTTTTCCTTTTTTTCCTGCATGGAATTTACATTATACATATTTGAGGCCCCATCATTTTAGACCAGTCCAAAACACATTTTTTTCAAATTTTTTTCCAAACATTTTATTCTAGTTATATTTAATATATAAACCAACAATATTTTTAAAAAAAAATTAATTTTCCTGTTTTTTATTTATTTTATTTATTCATTGTTTCTGGTATTTATCATTTTACATGGTATGTACATTATGTATTCTAATTACTTTTCCTTTTTTTCTTTTTCCATGGAATTTAAATTAACATATTTGAGCCCTGATCATTCAATATCAAACCAATGTAAAATACATTTTTTGTTCAAATTTTTCTACAAACATGTTATTCTAGTTATATTTAATTTATAAATCAAATTTTACCAATTTCGAAAATATCTATATATTTATCTTAAATTTTTAAATACAAGAGCATTTTAGTCATTTTAAATTATTGAAACATAACTAAAATACCCTGAAGTTTAAATTTCAAATACACGTACATCTCGAAAATTGGTAAATATTGATTTATAATTTAAATATAACTAAGTTAATAGTTTTATAAAAGAATTTGAAAAAAAATAAAAATAAATTTTTGGACCGTTATGAAAATGAAGCTATTTCATATAGGTCTAAAAAATCATTTGTTACATATTTTTCTGTTATTTTACTTTGTATTTTCTCATTATTTTTATGTTTTTTATTTGACATAGAATAATATTTCAGTACTTTTCGTGTTATGTTTTTCTTTCTTTTAATGTACGCGGTGCATATATTTTCAGCAATCGAGTTTTTGTCCTTTTTCATTTAAGGTGCATTAGGCATGAAGCATTTGTGCGTTATCCTTATTTTTATTTTACAATATATCATTTCTTATTTTCCCGTTCCCATCCTCTTTCGTTGTAGCATAGACGCGGGTGACCCGGGTTCGATCCCCGGCAACGGCGCTTTAGAAAAAAATTTTATTACTTCCCTTTTTCCTTTGATTCATTTTTATCTATTCATTATTTCTCCTGTTTTCTTTTGATTCATTTTTATTTATTTATTATTTCTCCTGTTTTCTTTTGATTCATTTTTATTTATTCATTATTTCTCCTGTTTTCTTTTGATTCATTTTTATTTATTCATTATTTCTCCTGTTTTCTTTTGATTCATTTTTATTTATTCATTATTTCTCCTGTTTTCTTTTGATTCATTTTTATTTATTCATTATTTCTCCTGTTTTCTCATTATTTTTATTTTTTTCATTTCACATAGAATACACATTATATATTTCAGTATTTTTATTTTTTCGGTTTTGCACTTTTCTTCATATAAATCTTCAATATAGTTTTTATTTCATATACACCATCGCCTGTCGTTGTAGTATAGTGGTGAGTATTCCCGCCTGTCACGCGGGTGACCCGGGTTCGATCCCCGGCAACGGCGTTTTTGAATTTTTCCAATTCCGTTTTGATACCTTTTATTTTTCCTTTATCTTTCCTTTTTTTAATTTTCGATTTTATTCCTATTTTCCTTTTTTATTTTGATCTATTTTCCACTCTTTTATTTTTCAATTTTAATTTAATTTTTCTTTTTAGTTTCGTTTATTTTATTTTTTATTTTTTAAGTTTTCCTATTTTGTTTTGATTTCTTTTATTTTTTCATTTTCAATATTTTTCAGTATGTTATACATACTATCAGTATTTTTCTATTTCTTTTTTCATTTTACATTAAATGTACTTTTTCATTTATTTGGAATTTTTTCGTTATGTTTTCTGTTTTGTTTCTCATTTGACATTGAATGTGCGTGCACATTATGCATATTTTTTCAGTAATTTTCATTTTACATTGATTGTACATTATTTCAATTGGACGGACCATTCACGAATTTCTTTTCCTTTACTCCTTCCTACAGTTGGATTAGAAAAATTAATTCTAAAAAACTCGTATAGCACTGCATATGTTATATTTTATTTTATTGCATATTCATTTTTTATATAGATTTCTTAAACCACTGACTAGTTGCTAAATTCATTACGTAAAATTTTATTCAGTCTTATTATTATTATTATTATTATTATTATTATTATTATTTAATTATTATTTTTGTTTAGAATAATATATTAAAATATGTGTGCGTTGAAATGATAATTAAATTCTTATTTTTTTAAAAAATAATATATTAAAATATGTGTGCGTTGTAAAGGAGAGATCGTGAGTTGAACTCAAGTATTTGCACAAAAGTCAAGGCCGCCAACCATTCCGACCAAGTGGAGAGATGTGCAATTATGATATATATTTTGAAAAAAAAATACCTCCACAGAAGCACCTGTCAAGATTTGATCCTTCATATCAAATATGAAAACCATCACTTCACCACTTGAGTGAGATAAGTACGTATGTGAAATTTTGATATTATAATTTATATATTTTAAAATTAATATAAGGACTATTTGGAATAAAGTAACTAAAATGGTGAGTAAACTTAACAATTCAAGTCGTTGACCAATATTGACGACTGGCAGATGTATACGCTTATAGTATAGAATTCTATTTACAAAATTTATTACGTATATATTTTGTAAGCCATCCTCTCGGTTTTTTAAGATCATTCTATTTAATTTTTTCATTTATTTATTTACACATTTTTTCCTTCATCATATTTTTCCATAGCAATCCTCCTTCAGCATCTTAAAATTTATCGTGATGAGTTATGGAAATAGATTCCATATACTAAAAAAAATGCATGATAATTACTATTAACACATAACTTAGCTACTATTATAGAAATTAGCTACTATTATAGAAACTTACATGTACGTTACTCTTCTCCCTCTACTTCTTTTTTTTTTTTTTTTTCCTTCGATTCCAAGAGTTTTCCGTTACAGAGTGCAGCCACTGCTAGCAATTTATTACATATATATTCAAGTCAATGGCCATTATTGACAACTGGCAGATGTATATGCTTATAGGGTAAAATTCTATTTACAAAATTTATTACATATATATTTTTTAGCCGTCCTCTCTATTCATTTTAACATCATTCTATTTAAATTTTCTTCATTTATTTATAGATCTTGTTCTAGGAACCGATTTGGAACCGAACCGAAACCGACCCGCTCTTGAGAAAATTGAGTAGGGTAGGGTCCGGACCGACCCGGTCTAAAATTGAGTAGGGTAGAGGTTTTTACAAAATAGGTAAGGATAGGTTCCACCCGCACCCGGACCTATCTGACCCAAGTTGCACCCCTACTTCTCTTACTTCTTTTCTTTTCTTTTTTTTCCGATTCCTTGAGTTTTCCGTTACAGAGTTCAGCCACTGCAAGCAATTTATAATGGTCTAACACCCACCGAGTAAACTAACTGGACCTTCAATTGGTCCAATAAAATTCCTCCCGCTATGCACCATCTTTTGCTACACGTCATCTTTTTTTTTTATCGGACCGTTAATGGGTCAAACGACATTCTTCCATTTGCTGGGTAGTGTGGTGGAATTCTTTGTTATAATATGGTTTACATAGAAGTGGATTCATGTAACCCCTTTAAAATCTAGGATTTTAATCCTTAATGAAAAATTCAATCCACTCATTGTATTTAACATCATTTGTTTATTTAGGAGACCAAATTTCATCCGAATCAAGTATGTTTAAGGGCCACATTTGTTTAAAAATATATATTCATGTGTAAATTATGAAAAATGCTTAGATCTATTTACACATGTATTAGAATATAATAATACTTTAAAAATCATTTATTTACATAGAAATGATATTTTGGACAGTTCAGATGTTATAAATATTACTTTAAAATTAATATTCTTGCATTTTTCATAATTTACACATGAATATATATATTTTCTAACAAATGTGGCTCATAAACATACTTGATTGGAATGAAACTTAATATCTTAGATAAAAAATGATGTTAAATACAATGAATAGATTAGATTTTCTATCAAAGATTAAAATCATAGATTTTGAATGGGTTGCATGGGTCCACTTCTAATGTAAAGTTACATAGAAGCGAAGCCCTATATGTATATAAGAAATATTCAAGTGTTGTGCAGCATAACAGCGGTAAAGTTAAGTCAAAATGGGTCCCACATAATCATAAAATTATAATCTACTCTACCCATTATATCTAAGATAATGTATTCTATTACCATATCAATTTTCATCCCAATCGGATATGTGTATGGACCCTGTCTAAAAATAATACAAATTCAATGTAATAAAATAGTTTGATATAAATAACAACTTTAAAGTGGTTTTTTCAACATATAAACCATTTGCTATAAAATTTATATATGAATAAATGATTGTATAATGTTTCATTGCATTCTAATATGTGTGGGGCCCCAAAAGAGCAAATGTAATGTTGTTCCGGTGCTGCACCGGAATAACTCTACATATATACATATATAGAAATATTCCGGTGCAGCTTCACTACACCACAATTACGGTGCAATTATCTCAAAATGGGCCTCATATGATCATAAAATTATAATCTACTCCACCTATTGTATGTAAAATTATGTAATATATTATCATACCAATTTTCATCCCAATTTGATATATGTATGAACTCCATCTGAAAATGGTACAAATTTAACATAATAAAATAGTTTAATGTAAATAACAACTTTAAAGTTATTTTTCAATGTATAAATCAATTGCTATAAAATTTATATATGGATAAATAATTTTATAAAGTATCAATATATTTAAGTACATGTGCGGTCCATTTTGGACCAAATGCAACGTTAATTTGTGCAGCTTCACTACACAAGAAAGGTTCTCTATGTATCATTGACCAGGCTCGGGCAACTATTTACCAAAAATACAGGTCTTTGCAAAATCATAAGACCATGTATGAGGACTGACGCCTGGTCAATGTCAGAAGGTTAAAGAAGTTGGTGACTGATGACGAGGGAGATAGCGACCGAAGCCTTAGTGAACGGCTATCGTAACTATAACAGTCCTAAGGTAGCAAAATTCTTTTTCGGGTAAGTTCCGACCCACATGAAAGGCGAATATAGAGAACCTTTTCTATGTAGTGAAGCTGCACATAATTAACGATGCATTTAACCCAAAATGGGCCCCACGTGTATTTAAATGTATTAATACTTTATACAATCATTTATCCATATATAAATTTTATAGCAAATGATTTACACGTTGAAAAAATAACTTTAAAGTTGTTATTTACATTAAACTATTTTATTATGTCGAATTTGTACCATTTTCAGATGAAGTCTATACACATATCCGATTGGGATAAAAATTGGTATGGTAATAGAATACATAATTCTAAATATAATGTGTGGAGTAGATTATAATTTTATGATCATATGGGGCTCATTTTGAGATAACTACACCGTAATTGTGGTGCAGTGAAACTGCACTTGAATATTTCTTATATATATATAAAGAGAGAAATATTCAGGTGTAGGTACAGTTGCACCAAAATGGGCCGCACATTATCATATTATAATTTACTTCACCCATTGTATTTAGAATCATGTATTCTATTATCATACTAATTTGCGTCCCAATTCGATATGTGTATGGACCCCATCTGAAAATGGTACAAATTCAATATAATAAAATAGTTTGATGTAAATAACAACTTTAAAGTGGTTTTTTCAACATTTAAACCATTTTCTATAAAATTTATATATAGATAAATGATTGTATAAAGTTTTATTGCATTTTAATATGTGTGGGGCTCATTTTTAGGCAAATGTACTGTTGTTCGACACATTTGTGCTGCACCAAAACAGCTCTTATATATAAAGAGAGAAATATTCAAGTGTAGCACAACTGCAATATAACAGCGGTGCAATTGCGCCAAAATGGGCTCCACATGATCATAAAATTATAATCTACTCCACCAATTGTATTCAAAATCATGTATTCTATTATCATATCAATTTTCATTCCAATCAAATATCTGTATGGACCCCCATATGAAAATGGTACAAATTCAATATAATAAAATAGTTTGATGTAAATAACAACTTTAAAATATTTTTTCAACATGTAAACCATCTGCTATAAAATTTATATATGGATAAATGATTGTATGAAATTTCATTGCATTTTAATATATGTAAGACCCATTTTTGGGCAAATGTATCGCTATTCCAGTGCATTTGCGCTACAACTGCATCAGAACAACTCATATATATGTATTCTTCATCTCAGATCATTAATGGGTCATACACTGATTAAATAAAAAATTTCCATTTGCATTTATCTCTATTGGCCAGTCTCTCTTACCTAACCGCATGTTATTATTATTTAATTATTTTTATATTTAGTTTTATTAAATATTTATCCTAATGGTCGATAGTTGCTAGTAAGTTTACGTATAGTTCACTATACACATATAATTTTGATTTTTTAAATTATTTATTTATTTATTTATTTTAGATGTACATATATGTATTTTTATTATCATTATTATTATATATATATAGTTTGTTGGAACCATCTGCACCTATTTCCATTGCATGCATTTCATGCATCATCATTTTTTTAATATATTTATTTTAATTGAATTTTATTGTCATAAAATCGCATGATTAGATTCAAAATGTTATAATTTAATTTAATAATAGTTTAGTTAATAATTATATATATGTTGCGTGTATAAGCTAGAGATTACTTGTGGCATATATATTTTATATGGACCGTTTAACATTTATTGGATGACAAATTGGTATCTTAATTTTGTTGGGTATATATAATAATCCAACTTATCCTTATATATTTTTATAATTAATCTATGACATTTTTTTGTCCATCTTAAATGTGTGTGTGTGTATAGATATCTAGATATTTTAAATCTATCTACGGACACGCATGCGATGATCCCCTATATTATTATTAAATCAATTTTTAATTATTATTTATTTTCTAATAGAAATATGTTCTAAACATGTTTTTAAATTAAATTTCTAACTATGCTACATATTGTTAAAAATTAAAGAAAATTAAGGATTAATTTACCTATTGACATAGCCATCACATTCTCCCCCTCTTGAACAGGTTTTGTCTTGAAACCTAAATGTCGTTAATCAAATAAATACGGATATTTCTTTTGTATAGCTTCCTTGAGTTCTAACGAGTCACATATATGTCTAATTAAAATGCTTGTTTTAATGCAAGTATAAGTGTCAATCAAGTAATAAAGAGTAAACAAAGTGTCGTTCCCACGAAAATTGTATTAAATCGACTAGCACCTTAAAATTCAATTGTCTTATGTGAATTAATAAATTGAATAGAATTTGTGTTTAATTGCAAGAGAGTTTGCCTTGAGATGAATAAGATAGGTAGAAACATGAATTCATTGACTCATAACTATGTTAGATTTGTTCCTTTTTAAGTTAATTGTGTAGAGATTACTAACCTAAGTTTACTTATATTCATATTTGTCTTCCAACGCATACAAACCTAACTCAATTTTAGTTATTTGCTATGTTTCCATGCACCTAAGTAAAACAAGGCTGATAACCACATGACCTAATTAAGATTACGCAGGATTAATAGGTATATTCTTATCCATATTAATATCCAACATAAACAAGAGCTGGAAAACCTGTACCATATATATGGATCTCATTCAAATTCACTTTTCCAAATATGAATCTGAATATTTAATCAATCTACAAGGTTGCAAAGCTTGTAAATGGATTAAGCATGATATATAAGGGTAATCTCAAGTAACAAAAGTCATAGAACAACTGTATTATCATTTCAAGCACAAGAAAACCAAATAACATAGTCTACGATATCAAATCTTACATATCTCCTTGTTGGTCCCGAGTTAATGGCAATTACCCAAGAGGGGAGGGGTGAATTGGGTATTTAAAAAATTTAAAACTTAAACAGAAACTTTACCCCGGATTAATCTAGTCCCCTTTATGAGGAAACAGAATGGAAAGCAATATAGTATAGAGAGCAGAAATAAACATCAACACACAAGATTTTATAGTGGTTCGGGCAACCTCCCTACTCCACTCTTCCAAGCTCACACCTCTTGTGACTTGGGTTCCACTATGTATTCCGCAAATACAACTAGAGTCTCCACTCTCTTCTAGATTCTAGCTCTAGGGGGCATATAAAACCAGAGCCTCCGCTCTCTTCTAGATTCTAGCTCTAGGGGGCATATACAACCACAGCACAAGTAGGTGACGAGTTCCACTCCAATCACACACTACTTTGCTTATACTTGATCTTAGTTACCCAAACTAAATCAAGTTCAATACAACAAGAAATAACAAAAGAAAGTTTCTACACGTTACTGTTGTGTAGACGCCAATTTGGCGCAGAGAAGAACTTGTAGTGTATGCGTAGAGGTTTAGCTAGCAGCTCTTGGCAGTTTGAAGCAAGGTTCTTCTTCTAAAAATTGACTTGATCACTTGAAGCTCTTAAAGATGGGAGTTATGCTCACTTAATGACTTCTCGACTACCCTCCTCGTTCATATTGAATGCCTTTTATAATTGTGGAGGAAATCCGAACGTTTGGAGGTAGGTGGCGCGCATTTAATGCGCCAACGTTCGAAAATTTTCCGACCGTTGCGACCCAATTCGCAGGTGGAGTCGACTTCGGGTGCGACTTCGCCTGTTCGCAACTTCTTCAAGTTCCAGTCTGGGTCGACTTGGTCCTCGACTTGACCCATGTCGCAGGTGGAGTCGACTTCGGGTGCGACTTCACCTCGACAGCTTGCTTGATGAACTTGAAATCTTTGGAATGCTTTGTTTGCTTGAGTTTCTTCATGTTTGGTTGTTCTTCCTTGATTTATATCTCTTTGGACCACTGTGTTATCATTCTAGCTTGTTGTCCTTTAGCTCCATGATTTGCAAACCTTAAGTCCTTGAGTCTTGAATCTTTGTATTCATTAACAAGTCCAATATATTTTGATTAGAATAGTTGAATTCATGCATCTTGCTTTCTTTGGACTTGGATTAGTCTTCATATGTTCCAAGTCAAACATCTAAGTCGACTTGATCTTCAACTTGACTCAAGTTCTACCTTGAAATCGATCTAATCCCTGATTTGGCTTCTTAAGTTTCTGCCCTGTCCAACTGAAGTCGATACTAGAGTCGACTTGATCTGTGACTTCACCCAAGTCGCATGCAGAGTCGACTTCGTCTGCGACTTCGGCAGCTCTGCGACTCGTTTTCAACTCTGGACAGAAATGACGCCTCCAAGTCGCTACTGGAGTCGACTTGGTCTGCGACTTCACCTCAAGTCGCATGTGGAGTCGACTTGGGATGCGACTTCGGCACCTCTCAGTCTTGATTTCAACTCTGGAAGGAAATGTCATCTTGAAGTCGCTTCTTGAGTCGACTTGGGGATCGACTTGGCCTAAGTCGAAGCATGAGTCGACTTGAAAATCGACTTGACTTGTCATGCTTCATATTCTTCAAATTTATAACCTTAAGTCATTTCTACAAACATGTTAGTAACCAAAACTTACTCAAATTGATTTGTTAATCATCAAAACATAGACTTGGCTTATTTTCACATATTTCCAACAATCTCCCCCTTTTTGATGATTGACAAAACTGATTTGAGTGTATACCTTCCAATGTCTTAGAAACATGCTAATTTTGCATTTTGAAGTTTTATCATACTTATGCAAACAATCAAATTAAAAACATTCAAACAAAAACTTAAAACTAGTCATAAAAACTTAAACTTAAATCCCAATCTCTCAAATCCCGATCTCTTCTCAAAACCACTTAGACTCAAATCCCGATCTCTTCTCTCCCTTTTTGTCAATGTATCAAAAAATTGAGATAGAGTGGGTAAAATTTTATGAGAATGGTGGGGTTGCTCCCCCTGAACCTGTTCTCCCCCTTAGTTTGTGCTTGGGTAAGTTAATTCAAGCATTCCCATATCATTTCTAATTTTATAAAATGATTCTTTTGCAAGAGGTTTAGTGAATATATCTGCAATTTGATCTTTTGTTCTTACATATTCCAAACATATGTCATGATTTTCTACATGTTCTCTAATAAAATGATGTCTAAGGTCTATATGCTTGGTTCTAGAATGCAATATTGGATTTTTAGTTAAACATAGGCACTTGTATTATCACATTTAATAGGTATATCTTTAAAATCCATGCTATAGTCCCTAAGTTGTTGTTTCATCCAAAGTAATTGTGCACAACAACTCCCGGCAGCAATATATTCGGCTTCCGCCATAGATAGAGCAACACTAGTTTGTTTTCTTGAAAACCATGAAACCAACATGTTCCCAAGAAACTGACATGTTCCACTAGTGCTTTTTCTATCTACTTTGTAACCGGAAAAATCCGCATCCTAGTATGCCGATTAGATCAAAATTAGAGCTCTTTGGATACAAAAGTCCTATGTTGGTAATGTCTACTAAATATCTGAAAATTCTTTTTACAGCTACCAAGTGTGATTCTTTTGGACATGATTGAAATCTTGAGCACATACACACACTGAACAATATATCAGGCCTAGAAGCAGTTAAATATAATAAAGAACCTATCATGCTTCTATATAATTTTAAATCAATTGTTTTTCCTTTCTCATCTTTGTCAATTTTAATTGTTGAGCTCATAGGCGTGTTTGCTCCTTTGCTGTTTTCCATGCCAAACTTCTTCAACATTTCTTTGATGTACTTGGACCGGTTGATGAAAATCCCTTCATTTAGTTGCTTGATTTGTAGTCCAAGGAAGAAATTCAGCTCCCCTATCATACTCATCTCAAATTCTTTCTGCATAAGCTCAGAGAATTCTTAACAAAAAATCTCATTAGTAGCACCGAAAATAATGTCATCAACATAAATTTGAATAATCAATATATCTTTTTCTTTATACTTGATAAACAAAGTGGTGTCTACCTTTCCCTTTTGAAAGTCATGATCAATCAAAAATTTACTTAATCTCTCATACCTCTTAGAGCTTGTTTTAATCCATATAATGCTTTGGTTAATTTGTATACAAATTTAGATTGATCTTTCTCCTCAAATCCAGGTGGTTGTTCAACATATACCTCTTCATTTATATATCCATTCAAAAATGCACTTTTAACATCCATTTGAAACAATTTAAAGTTCATGTGAGATGCAAAAGCTAGTAAAATGCGGATAGCTTCTAATCTAGCAACCGGGGCATAGGATTCTTTAAAATCTATTCCTTCTTCTTGTGAGTATCCCTTTACCACAAGTCTAGCTTTGTTTCTCACTACAAGTCCACTTTCATCTAATTTGTTCCTAAAGACCCACTTTGTGCCAATGACAGTACAATCTTTTGGTCTTGGAACAAGATGCCAAACTTAGTTTCTTTCAAATTGATTTAGCTCTTCTTGCATTGCTATGATCCAATTTTCATCATCAAGAGCTTGATCAATAGTAGATGGTTCAATTTTGGATACAAAGGCGTATTGTCCACAAATATTTTCTTTTGACCTTCTAGTCTTTACACATTCATACACATTCCCTATAACTTGCTCAATTGGATGGGCATGTTTGAACTTTAAGTTAGTTGGAGGTTTATAGAAATTATTACCTTCACTTACCCTTTCCTCCATGGAATCTTCTTGCTTTTCCACATGCAGTTTTTCAAGGCTACTTGTTATATCATCTGCATCACTTAAATCATCTTTTCTTTTGAAGCAAGGATTAGTTTCATCAAAAACAACATGTATTGATTCTTCTACAACTTGGTTTCTTTTGTTGAAGACTCTATATGCTTTGCTATTTGATGAGTAACCAAGGAATATTGCCTCATCACTTTTAGCATCTAATTTTTCCAAGTTGGTTTTCCCATTGTTCAAAACATAACATGTGCAACCAAAGGCATGAAAATATGAAATATTTGGTTTTCTACCTTTCCATAGCTCATATGGGGTCTTTTTCAAGATTGCTCTAATGGTAACCCGGTTCAACACATGACAAGCTGTACTTACAGCTTCACCCCAAAATTTCTTAGATAATTTACTCTCATTTAGCATTGTTCTAGCCATCTCTTGTATAGTTCTGTTTTTGCTTTCTACCACTCCATTTTGTTTTGGAGTTCTTGGTGCAGAAAATGTGTGATGAATTCCTTTTTCATTGCATAATTCTATGAATCGTTTATTTTCAAACTCACCACCATGATCACTTCTAATGGTCATAATAGTACATTATTTTTTATTTTGCACCAAGTTTACAAAAGTTGCAAACATAGAGAAGGCTTCATCTTTGCTAGCTAAGAGAATTACCCATGTGATCTTGAAAAATCATCAACTATTACAAACACATATTTCTTTCCACCAATGGTTAAAATGTCGGATGGCCCATATAGATCCATGTGTAGCAATTCAAGTGGCCTAGTGGTGGAAATCTCCTTTTTGGTAGAGAAAAGCTTTTTAGGTTGTTTTGACAATTGACATGCCTTGCAAATTTTATCTTTGTCATATTTCAATTTAGGCAATCCTTCTACCAAAGTCTTCTTCCATAGGGTCTTTATATTTGTCATGTTTATATGCCTAAGCCTCTTATGCCAAACTCATGGATCATTGTCAATGGCCATTAAACATTGACCATCTAGTTCATCAAGTGAAACCAAATATACATTTTCATATCTTTTTCCGCTAAATATGATATGTTCTCCATCAAATACATTACATATAGATGATTCAAACACAACCTTGTACCCTTTGTCACATAATTGGCTAATACTTATTAAATTGTGCTTGAGTCCTTCAACAAACGATACATCTTCCATACATGCATTTGAAATACTATAAATATTTTCTTTACCTTTGATTTTACTTTTTTCATTATTTCCAAAGGCAACAGTTCCATCGTTGCAAGGCTTGAGTTTATGAAATAAACTTCTTTCACCGGTCATATGCCTTGAGCAACCACTATCCATGAACCAAACGTTGCTTGCCTTTGCCTTGAAACAAATCTGAAAAATAAACAAATAAATCTTATCTCTTTGGTATCCATTTTATGGGTCCATTTGGTTAGTAAACTGATTTAATCTTTGTTGTTCTATCTTTGAGAACCCAAATCTTGTGTTTCTTGGAACTCAAACTAATTTTGCACCATGGTCATACAGTTTCTTAAAATTGCATTTATAGACTTTATGACCCATCTTATTGCAAAAATTGCAAGCCATTGGTAATCTAGGAGTAGGCCTCCAAGTATGTAATGGTTCAAAAGTTGGCCTTCTAGTCCACGTAGTGTGTTTCCCTTTGGGCTTGTAGATAGGTGCAATTTTGGTTTGATTTTTCTCAAGTATTGGCACATTCGATTTGCCACTTTCTCTTTTGCTCAAATGTGGAGTATCCAAGTCCTCTTTTATTTGTTTGAGAGGTCATGTTCAAAAATATTCTCACATTTTCTCCTGGATTAGAGAATTTAGCGAATGATTCATTTAAGGATTCATTCTCCTTTTTCAATTTCTCTACTTCTTTCAAAAGAAATTCATTTTCATCTTTCAGTTTTGATGTACTTTCAGCTAGTTTTCCATTTACAATAATAATGAAATTGCATTGTTGTCTCTTTAATGATAACTTATTTCCTAGCTTTTTGATTTCCTCATATAATGAATCATATGCATGTTGTAATTCTTCTAATTCAGCACATTTGAGACATTCTTGAAAAGAAGAATGAGTAGATTGAGAATAGCAAAATTTGGAAGTTACCTCTTCATTACTTGTGTACTTGGTTGAGGTGGTTTGCTCTTCCAAAACTTCCATCGTGTTTAAATACAACAAATCTTCTTCTTGCTCAATCCGCGCCATGCAGCATATTCTTGCACAATTTGCCGCATCAAAGTCATCGGTTAAGGAGCTACTTGTTGATGAAGTTTCTTCGTTTACGTACATTCCTCTTCCCTTTGGCCTTTGGAATTTTCTGCTTTCATGTCTTTCCCTCCTTTCTTGTTGATCCTTTGATTTCTCTTTGGGTGTAGGACATTGAACTTGCATATGTCCCATGCCGCCGCATCTATAGCACTTTGTGACCTCCTTCTTCTTCTCTTTTCGTGATCTCTCTTTGAAGTCTTTGAAGTTCTTTTCATTTCTCACAAACTTTCGAAATCTGCGTGTGAGTAGAGCAATGTCTTCATCGTCATTGTGAGATGATGAGGTGGATTCATCCGAATTATGTGCCGCTTTCAATGCGATGGTTCTTTTGCCTTTGTGTTGATCCTCGTTTCTTTTCTTGATTAGCTCATGTGACATTAGTGAGCTAATAAGGTCTTCTAGCTTCAATGTGTTCAAGTCCTTTGCTTCTTCTATTGCAGTAATTTTCAGAGTCCATGATTCGGGTAGCGCCCTTAGAATCTTCATGACCTGCTCCGATTCAGAAATTGCTTTTTCAAGACCTTTCAAAGCATTAGTAATTTTAAAGAATCTAGCAAACATTTCAGAAATATTTTCTGTATCTAGCATTCTAAAGCTTTCCAACTCTCCAATCAAAATATTTCTCCTTGTCCCTTGGACTTGAGAAGTTCCTTCATAGATAGATGTTAAAGTATCTCATATTTCTTTCGCAGTTAGACAAGAGGATACTCTATCATATTCAGAAGTCGTAAGAGCAAAAAACAGTGAGTTCATAGCTTTAGCATTGATCTTAACAGTTCTTACTTCCTCTTCGGTCCATTTGGAAGCTCTTTCATTAATAGGCAAGGTTACACCGTCTTGGATTGCAATCCAAGAATCCATATCTGTAGCCGTGATGAGTTGCTTCATACGAGCTTCCAATAGCCGAAATTGTTCCCATCAAACAATGGTGGCCTAGTAAATGATTGGCCTTCAGCAAATGCGGGAACAGAAGTCGACTGGGATGCCATGTCAATAGATCTCTTTGGTTTTAACCCAAAGACCCGCTCTGATACCACTTGTTGGTCCCGAGTTAATGGCAATTACCCAAGAGGGGAGGGGTGAATTGGGTATTTAAAAATTTTAAAACTTAAACAGAAACTTTACCCCGGATTAATTTAGTCCCCTTTATGAGGAAACAGAATGGAAAGCAATATAGTATAGAGAGCAGAAATAAACATCAACACACAAGATTTTATAATGGTTCGGGCAACCTCCCTACTCCACTCTTCCAAGCTCACACCTCTTGTGACTTGGGTTCCACTATGTATTCCGCGAATACAACTAGAGTCTCCACTCTCTTCTAGATTCTAGCTCTAGGGGGCATATACAACCAGAGCCTCCGCTCTCTTCTAGATTCTAACTCTATGGGGCATATACAACCACAGCACAAGTAGGTGACGAGTTCTACTCCAATCACACACTACTTTGCTTATACTTGATCTTAGTTACCCAAACTAAATCAAGTTCAATACAACAAGAAATAACAAAAGAAAGTTTCTACACGTTACTGTTGTGTAAACGCAGATTTGGCGCAGAGAAGAACTTGTAGTGTATGCGTAGAGGTTTAGCTAGCAGCTCTTGGCAGTTTGAAGCAAGGTTCTGTTGGAAACAATGTTTAAAACAAAACAAAATTGACCAAAGCATGAGTTTTGATGATTAACAAAGACTATGTTGAGCATATCAAGTGTACTAATGAGTTTTCCAAATGATTTACGGAACTAAAATAGCCAAGTCGATACCCAAGTCGACTTGGACTTCGACTTAGTGTGAAGTCGATCCCAAAGTCGACTCCATGATCGACTTGAAACATAACCTCACAAGCTAAATCAAAAATAGAAGGATAGCAGGTGAAGTCGCAGACGAAGTCGACTCCACTTGCGACTTGGGAAGCCAAGTCGCAAATGAAGTCGACCTCACCATCGACTTCAGACGGGAAAAACCCTCCAGACCTGATTTTGGGGCACAAAGATGCCCAAGTCGCAGACGAAGTCGACTCCAAGTGCGACTTGGGTGAAGTCGCAGATGAAGTCGACCCCATATTCGACTTGAGTTCTTCGAAGCTGAAAATGCATATTCAAGTTCATTTTTGAAGATCAACTTGGGACTTCTCAAGTCCAAAATAAGGGTACAAGCTCATTATCAACCCAAGTCTCTCAAGTCCAAGGCAAAAGCTTCAAGCATGTTCCAAGATGAAGAAATAATCAAGTCATGAAGATCAATATGAATCAAAAGCAAGCAAGGTGCATGAATCTACCATGCAAGACTCAAGTTCTCCAAAGATTCACAAGGTTCAAGCTAATCCAAGAAGAATCAAAGTCAAGCTCTTCAAGATTGACAAGATCTACAAGTATGAGGAGTCATTCTAGAATGAAAGTAATTAAAGGAAGGAAGCCAAGCAAGATAAAAGAGAATCAAACGAGGATCAAAGCACTTTTGGCAAAAGATCAAGTCAAGTCGCAACCCAAGTCGACTCCAAGATCGACTTGAGGTCAAGTCTGAAACCAAGTCGACCCTGTCTCAGACTTGGAAAAATACGGAACTGAAGTCGCACACGAAGTCGACTCCAGTTACGACTTGGGAAGCCAAGTCGCAGACGAAGTCGACTCCACCTGCGACTTAGGGAACCAACGTTCGAATTTTTGAACGTTAGAACATTTATTGCGCGCCAACCACTTCTATAACGTTCAAATCTTCTCCATTCTATAAATAGACACTCAAGCAATCGAGAATACACACACTACATTGTCTAAAGAGAAAAGAAGTGCAAACAAGAGCTCCCATTTGCTTTTCTCTAAATTTGAGTGATCTATACATTTTCAAAGGAAGAAAGAGCTTCAAGTTGCAAGTAGCTTCAACGACATACATCCGGTTGCTTTTACAAGTTCTTCCTCAAGCTCAATCTTGCCTACACAACTCTGTAAAGTGTAGATCTTCCTTATTTTCATTACTCTTTGTTATTGGTCTTGGTTTGAGTGTATTGTAACAAACCAAGACGTTGCAAGTAGGGTTGTGATTGGAGTTGAACTCATCACCTACTTGTATCAAGTGTATAAGCCGCCTAGAGCTAGAATCTAGAAGAGAGCATAGGCTCTATTTGTGAATGCCCCCTAGAGCTGAAATCTAGAAGAGAGCGGAGTCTCTAAGTGTATTCGCGGAATACATAGTGGAACCCAAGTCACAACGGTGTGTGAGCTTGGAAGAGTGGAGTAGGGAGAGGTTGCCCGAACCACTATAAATCTTGCCTACTGTTTACCTTATTGCCTTCACTATTTCATTGTTCTTTATTTGTTTTAATCAAGGGGATTAAGCTTTCAAGGGGTTAAATTTTAATTTACCGAAGAATTTTATAAGAACCCAATTCACCCCTCCCCTCTTGGGTTTTGCCATTAACTCGGGACCAACAGGTTCTTCTTCTAAAAATTAACTTGATCACTTGAAGCTCTTAAAGATGGGAGTTATGCTCACTTAATGAATTCTCAGCTACCCTCCTCGTTCATATTGAATGCCTTTTATAATTGTGGAGAGAATCCGAACATTTGGAGGTAGGTGGAGCGCATTTAATGCGCCAACGTTCGAAAATTTTCTGACCGTTACGACCCAAGTCGCAGGTGGAGTCGACTTCGGGTGCGACTTCGCCTGTTCACAACTTCTTCAAGTTCCAGTCTGGGTCGACTTGGTCCTCGACTTGACCCATGTCGCAGGTGGAGTCGACTTCGGGTGCGACTTCACCTCGACAGCTTGCTTGATGAACTTGAAATCTTTGGAATGCTTTGCTTGCTTGAGTTTCTTCATGTTTGGTTGTTCTTCCTTGATTTATATCTCTTTGGACCACTGTGTTATCATTCTAACTTGTTGTCCTTTAGCTCCATGATTTGCAAACCTTAAGTCCTTGAGTCTTGAATCTTTGTATTCATTAACAAGTCCAATATATTTTGATTAGAATAGTTGAATTCATGCATCTTGCTTTCTTTGGACTTGGATTAGTCTTCATATATTCCAAGTCAAACATCTAAGTCGACTTGATCTTCAACTTGACTCAAGTTCTACCTTGAAATCGATCTAATCCCTGATTTGGCTTCTTAAGTTTCTGCCCTATCCAACTGAAGACGATACTGGAGTCGACTTGATCTGCGACTTCACCCAAGTCGCATGCGGAGTCGACTTCGTCTGTGACTTCGGCAGCTCTGCGACTCGTTTTCAACTCTGGACAGAAATGACGCCTCCAAGTCGCTACCAGTGTTATTAAAACCGGACCGGACCGGCCGGTTCGACCGGGAACCGGTCCCCAATCCGGTTCGATAGTATACGGTTCGATTCAATTTAAATAAACCGTAAAAACCGTCGAACCGGCGGTTGGACCGCAGAATACGGTCGAACCTGTTCGACCGGTTCGTTCGAAAAATAAAGGAAAACCAAAACAGGCGCAAGGGCAACTGGGCAATCGGGCATCGCACGGGACGACAAAAGCACAGAAGTTAGAAACTCCTCCCAAATTCGAAAATCGCCTCAGATCTCGAATCTCCGTTTCTTGCAGTCGCAGAAGCTTGCCTCTTCTCGTCCGGCCGGCAATCTGCAGCAAGCGAGCTTCGTCTCGCCGTGAGCGTGACGCCGTGAGCAGGGATCAGTTTCTTCTCCGTTTTAGGCGTTCAGATCCACCGGTTTCAGCTTCTCCCTTCTATTTCCTCTTCCCAGCAGCTCCACCGTTTCTGCCTCTTCTCGATTCTGTTTCTTCTTCCCGGCAGCTCCACCGATTTCAGCCTCTTCTTGATTCTGTTTCCTCTTCCCGACAGCTCCATCGGTTCCGGTTTCAGCTTCTTCTCTATTCTGTTTCCTCTTCCCAGCAGCTCCACCGGTTTCAGCTCCACTGTGCCGATCACCAGCCAATAAAATCCACAGGTCAGTGATGAGCTTCCTCTCCAAACCTCGAGATGCATGAATCTGTCCATGATTTCCCTAACTCAAGGAACCGACGGATAGATTAGGCAGCCAGGGTCGTTGTCACGCACCAACGTCATTTTCTTCCAATCCAGCAACCAGCATCCTCAATCTGGTGGCGCTCCTCAATCAATTGCTGCTTTGCAACACACCAAGCGGCAGTGAACCTTCCCCAACACCCCCACCATTGGCTAGCAGCTACACGACGCCTTGAACCTACCCTCGACAGCACCCGCGATGTTTCTACCATCGTAACGGCAGTCGAACCAATCCACTATCCTCCATTAGATCAGCAGTACTTGTTCCGTTGCGCTGAAAATTCCCTTCTCTTTGACCTGAAAAACCCATCCTCCTCACTGGTAACCAGCCAGCGTCCCCAATTTCAAACGCCAAGTCGACCGCTTGATTGGAACTGCACCAGATAAATCGGTGACATGAAATCCTCCAACCGCATCATCTATAGATCCTGCACAAATCGATTTGAGATTTGCAGCTTACATCGCTGCTAACAAAAGCATCTATTCTTCCTTGCCGTCCTAACAGCACCGAGTGAAAAAGGGCCCCCATTACATGTAAGTGATTTTGTGCCCTCATTTCATTTTTAAGATATTGATGCAAATTTTAATTAATTATATACAATATCATATTTTTTGCTTGGAGACTAAGTTTTATTGTATTCATAAGTTATATTTGTTTAAAATAAATATATTTATATATAAATTAGGAAAAATTCTTAGAACTATTGTAACAATATAAGAATATGGATTTTGCGCTGTGCAATTGTGTTTTGACATCTCCTAAGATAAGAACATCAGTCTCCGTCTTACCTTTGTTACTAAATTGAGGATGCAATTCTGCTGGGATTGCGTAGAGGAGGATACTTTAAAAATATGTGTTTGATTAGAATGATGCATTTAATGATTTATAGACTTCTAAATTTTTTTTTTTGCTGAACATAGGAGATTTTCTTAATTTTCATATTATTATAGGTTATTTAATTATTCAAAATTTCTTATTATAAGTTTTTCAGGTCAGTTAATGTAATTAATTTTTTAAAACTTGCTCTTAATTTTTTCATGCATGTTTTGTTCTTATATTGTGGTCCTTAAAGTCTAACATATATATTTAGGATTTATAAAAAATATAATTTTATCAATATATTTATTTAAAATTTAAAAAATTTAATATTTATAACATCATAAATATGTCATGCTGATGTCACCGGTTCGAACCGGTTCGACCAACCGGTCAAACCGGTTCGAACCAGACCAGTTCCTTTACCGGTTCAATCACCGGTTCGGTTTTGACAACATTGGTCGCTACTGGAGTCGACTTGGTCTGCGACTTCACCTCAAGTCGCATGTGGAGTCGACTTGGGATGCGACTTCGGCACCTCTCAGTCTTGATTTCAACTCTGGAAGGAAATGTCATCTTGAAGTCGCTTCTTGAGTCGACTTGGGGATCGACTTGGCCTAAGTCGAAGCCTGAGTCGACTTGAAAATTGACTTGACTTGCCATGCTTCATATTCTTCAAATTTATAACCTTAAGTCATTTCCACAAACATGTTAGTAACCAAAACTTACTCAAATTGATTTGTTAATCATCAAAACATAGACTTGGCTTATTTTCATATATTTTCAACACTCCTACCATAAGAAGATTCAGCCCATAAACATGACTTCAATTCTCATTAAAATTAAGTTTACAATCATCCCAAGTATTGAAAATAACAAAAATGAAGAGAGAGATGAAAAAGGAGATGAAACTCAATGGATAGCTCAATCTATGTTTTGATGATTAACAAATCAATTTGAGTAAGTCTTGGCTACTAACAAGTTTGTGGAAATGTTTAAGGAATAATCATTTGAAGAAAATCAAGTATAGAAGCCAAGTCGAATCCCAGGTCGACTCCAAGATCGACTTCAAAACGTGCAAAACTGCCCAGAATTGAAAACGGAAGAAGGGAAGGTGAAGTCGCAGGCCAAGTCGGCTCCACCTGCGACTTGGGTAGCCAAGTCGCAAACGAAGTCGACCTCACCATCGACTTCAGTCGAGCAAATCCTTCCAGAGTTGAATTCGGAACAGCAGAATATCGAAGTCGCAAAGTGAAGTCGACTCCAGTTGCGACTTCGGTGAAGTCGCGAACCAAGTCGACCCCAAGTTCGACTTGAGGTATTCAAAATTCAAAGATGCAGTTTCAAGCTTATCTTCAAGATCAACTCAAAGATCTTTCAAAGACCAAATACAAGCTCTTTATCAAAATCAAGATTATCAAGTCCAAGATTCAAAGCTTGCAAATCATGGAGCTAATGAAAGCAAAACTCAACCATTCAAATCATGAAGATATCCAAGGTTACTGAAATCAAGCAAGTTCAAGATCATTAAAGATGCAAAAGGAATTAAAGGAATGAAGAAGCCTAAGCAAAACAAAAGATTCCAAGTTCCATGTTCGAGAAGACAACTGTCGAGGTGAAGTCGAACCCGAAGTCGACTCCACCTGCGACTTAGGTCAAGTCGAGAACCCAAGACGACCCTGACTGAAACTTGAAGTTGCGACGGAGAAGCGAAGTCGCACCCGAAGTCGACTCCATCTGCGACTTAGGCGAAGTCGCATCCGAAGTCGACTCCACCTGCGACTTGGGTCGCAACGGTCGGAATTTATTCGAACGTTGGCGCATTAAATGCGCGCCACCTACCCTCTAACGTTCGGATTCCCTCCAAAATTATAAATAGCATTATGGTGAACGAGGGAAGTAGCTGAAAATCATTAAGTGAGCATAACTCCTATCTACAAGAGCATTAAAGAGATCAAACCATTCAAGGAGGAAGAACTTTGCTTCAAAACTGCAAGAGCTTTATTTCAGATTCTTCAAAGCCTACCACAAGTTCTTCTCTGCGCCAAACTACTACTACACATCTGTAAAGTGTAGATTTCTTTCATTGATTACTTGTTTGTGTTGAACTTGATTTAGCTTAGGTAGCTAAGATCAAGTGTTAGCAAAGTAGTGTGTGATTGGAGTGTGACTCGTCACCTACTTGTGCTAGTTGTTTGATGCCCCCTAGAGCTAGAATCTAGAAGAGAGCAAGTGGCTCTAGTTGTATATGCCCCCTAGAGCTTTGAATCTAGAAGAGAGCAAGAGGCTCTAATTGTATTGGAAGAATACAATAGTGGAACCCAAGTCACAAGGAGTGTGAGCTTGGAAGAGTGGAGTAGGGAGGTTGCCCGAACCACTATAAAATTCTGTGTGTCTATTTTTATTTCTGCTCTCTATATTGATTTGCTTTCCATTTTGTTTCTTCATTAAGGGGACTAGCTTAATCCGGGGTAAAGTTTCTGTTTGAGTTATAAATTTTTAAGAACCCAATTCACCCCTCCCCTCTTGGGTTTTGCCATCTATTCGGGAACCAACAATTTCCACAAACATGTTAGTAACCAAAACTTACTCAAATTGATTTGTTAATCATCAAAACATAGACTTGGCTTATTTTCATATATTTTCAACACTCCTACCATAAGAAGATTCAGCCCATAAACATGACTTCAATTCTCATTAAAATTAAGTTTACAATCATCCCAAGTATTGAAAATAACAAAAATGAAGAGAGAGATGAAAAAGGAGATGAAACTCAATGGATTTACAGTGACAGCTTGTATCTCCACTTGCTCTTTTCTTATAGTTTGAAGCCTTGATTTTTCTTCTCCTTTCTCAGCAGCCACAAGCCCTCTCTAATTTTTTTTTATCTTTACACCCTTTTCTCACATCCGCTTCATGGCAGTGGCTTCCAAAACCGTGGTCATGACCTCAAGCAGGCTGGAGACAACATTGCTTTTTTGACAACTTCAATTAATTTTTCTCATTTCATCCTCTTTTTGGCTTTAAATTACATGAGAATTGCTCTCTTTTTTCTATAATAAAAGAGTAAAAATAAGTAAATGCATTCCTAAATGATTGAATGAAATTAAAATGATCAAAATGAGATAAATTTAGACTAGATGCAGCCTAAAATGCACGAAAACCACACAGGATGCAAGAATTATGCAAATGATGAAAATTAATGCAAACCTATGTAAATTTACTCGTTTCTCTTAAACTAGCATTCTGAATGAGTACAAAATAAGTGTTGATGACTCTATTTTTGTAGAGTTATCAAGTTCCCACATAGCCTCTTCTTCAAAATATAGGTTCTATTGAACTTTGACATATTCAATAGTTCGATTTCGTAAATGTTGTTCTTTGTAATTTAAGATCTTGATAGGAACTTCCTCATAGCTCAAGGAATCTTTAATTGGAAGAGTCTCTGATATCAATATGTGACTTAGGTCTGTAACATAGCTCTTGAGTAGCGAGACATGAAAAACATTATAGATTGTAGCTAGGGTTGGGGGCAATGCAACTCTATATGTTACATTTCATATTTGTCCAAAATCTTAAATGGTCCAACATATCTTGGATTTAGTTTTTCTTTCTTCCCAAATTGAGTGATTCCCTTTATTGGAGAAACTTTAATATAAATATGATATCCAATTTGAAATTCTTTTTCCTGTCTTTTCTCATACGCACATGTCTTTTGGCTATTTTGTGTTGTCAATATACATTGTTTAATTATCTTGACTTTATCTGTCATCATTTAGGCTAAATCAAGAGCAATTTTTGTTTCTCCCACTTCATCCTAATTTAATGGAGTTCTGTACTTTCATCCATATAATGCTTCAAATAAGGTCATTGGAATAGTTGCTTGATAATTATTATTGTATGCAAACTTAATCATAGACAAATACTTATCCTAAGATCCACCAAAATCGATGATACACATTTGCGATATATCATCTACAATTTTGTTTACTTGCTACATTTGACCATCTTTCTGTGGATGATACGCTGTCCTAAAGCGGACCTCTGTGCCCATGGCCTGATGTAGACTTTTCTAAAAATGTGAAGTAAAAGAGGGATCTCTATCTGATGCCATCATTTTTGGAATTCCATGCAATCTAATAATTTCTTTATAATAAATTTTTGCTAATTTTACCGTTGAAAATGTTGATTTCATAGAGAGAAAATGTGCTACTTTGAATAATCTATCAACTATTACCCATATAGAATTATATCCTTTCTGAGTTCGAGACAACTCTTCAATAAAATCCATGCTAATATCTTTCCATTTTCATTTAGGAATTTCTAAGGGCTGCAAATGCCCTACTGGCCCTTGATGATTTGCCTTAACCCGCTAACATACAAGACATTTACTTACATTTTTCATATTATTCCACCACTATCTCTTCTTTACATCCTAATATATCTTTGTACTTCCTAGGTGAATAAAAAATGGTGAATAATGCACATTTTCAAAATTTATTCTTTAATTTCTACCTTATTAGGAACATAGAGTTAATTTTGATATCGATATATTCATTTTCATCAATTCTGAATACTATATTTCCTTTCTGCAACATAGTTTGAACTAATTTTTGTAAATCTATATCTTTTATTTGTTCTTGCCGAATTTGTTCGAATAAGGATGACTTCAACTGTAATTGATTCAATTGTATTTCTACTCTGTCCAAACATACTTCCAATTCAAACTGCCCCATTTCTTGGATTATTCTTTCTTGTTGGGTAACCAAGGTTGCTAAGTTTACTTTTTTATTCAAGGCATCTGCAACGACATTAGCTTTACCTAGATGATATTAAATGGTGAGATATCATAATCTTTTAATAATTACAGTCATCTTCTTTATCTAATATTCATTTTTTTCTGAGTAAATATATACTTTAGACTTTTATGATTTGTGTAGACTTTACACCTGGTACCATATAAATAGTGTTACCATATTTTCAATGCAAATGCCACTGCTACCAATTCTTTGCCACGAGCAAGATAATTTAACTCATTCGATTTGAATTATTGAGAACATAAGTTATTACTTTTCTATTTTGCATTAATACGCACCCCAAACTTTTATAAGATGCATCACTGTAAATTATATATCCTTCATTACTTTTTGACAGAGTCAAAACTAGGGCTCCAACTAATCTTTTCTTAAGTTCTTAAAAATTATGCTCACAATAAACATTCCATTCATATTTCAATATTTTCTTGTTAATTTTGTGAGTGGTGGAGATAGTTGTGAGAATCTTTCGACAAACTTTCGATAATATCCTATCCATCTCAAGAAACGTCTAATTTCAGTAATATTCGTTGGCCTTGGCTAGTTAAACTATTGCTTCAATTTTCTATGAGTCCATTTTTATTCCTTTGGCCAAAACTACATGCCCCAAGAAAGATATCTAATTCAACCAAAATGTTCCTTCAGTCGAAACTACATACCCCAAGAAAGATATCTAATTAAACTAAAATTCACATTTCTTTAATTTGGCGTAAAGTTTTTTCTCTCAGTCTGTTCAATACTAGTCACAAATGTTTTTGATGTTCCTCCTTACTTTGAGAATATATTAAGATATCATAAATAAATACAACCACAAATTGGTCTATGTATTCTTGAAAAATTCTATGTATCAAATCCATAAATGTAGTTGGTCATTACAAGAAATTTATAGTGTCCATATTTGGTTTTGTGATACCCAGAACAATTGAGATCCATACATATAATTTAAGCAATTAACCATTATTAATTGTATAATTCAATGTGATGGTTGAGATTAAAGCCATCGATTAAGTAAGGTGATTAAATTAATCACCTTAGCTCAATGTGGGTTAATGTGTATAAAGAAATCAAATAAGATATAGAAAATGATGATATGGCATGGTTAATTTTTTCATATATTATCATTTAATTGATAATAATTATGATGATAATTATGGGATTGATGCGACTATTGTTAGAAAATTCATAACTTGACGCCTATAAGGCGGATTGACGTGAAATTTGAAAGGTAAGCACATGATGACGTACTCTACCTTGTGAATGGAATGGATTATGTTAATAATGATTTAATTAGGATGATAATTATTTAATTCCATCCAAATCCAAGAGGTATTTTCAAATGACCATAACTTACACTAGAAAGATCATTTTGAGATGAAATTTTTATTGATGGTTAAAATGACATGACTTGTCATGGATGGCTTTGATTAAGCTAATTATCATGAAAAAATGCTTAATTACATAAGGAAAAAACCCTTTGACTTTTTTCTTCAAAAAGTGACATCTCATTTAATGGAAAGTCAATAGGTTTAATGCTTGGAAATAAGGTGGCTTAAGGAGAAATTTTGGAGCATCTTTATAATTCCAAAAATTCAAAAAATGCATGTTAAAGGGGCTGCACATCAAGGGATGTTTAATGGCTGGATTGTGAGCAGATTTTGTACCCACAAAAAGACAAAAATGAGGGGCTAACATGGGACGCGAGCAAGGGTGATTGTGAGTAGAATTTTTACTTTAAAAATTCTGTAAAAATTAGAAATTACAAGATAAACATGCTAGTACCTTTAGAGGATAAATGAGAATTCATAAACCTCAAAAATGAGATGTAAATTAGAAGGGTAAAAGCATTAGTATAAAGGTGGAATGAAATGGGGCTGTTGACATTCTCTAGTGGACAGCTTGGAGAAAAAGAAAAAAAAACCTAAGGTCCAGCAAAGTGAACGTCCCAAGCAGAGGAAAAAGCAAGAAAAAAGGGAAGAAAAAGGGGAGGAAAAAGAAGGGAAGAAAGAGAAGGAACCAAGCTAGCCAAATGTAGAAGCAAAACCACACGAGTTCAAATAGGTATTAAACTCGATTTATTAATTTCCAAGTTTTCTAGCTCAATTCTGTTGGAAATATGTGGAAAACTAGCTAAATCTATGTTTTGATGATTAACAAATCAATTTAAGTAAGTCTTGGCTACTAACATGTTTGTGAAAATATTTAAGGCATATACATTTGAAGAAAATAAAGCATGGAAGGCCAAGTCGTTCTCTAAGTCGACCCCATGATCGACTTCAAGAAGCCAAATCTGTCCAGAGTTGAAAATGGGAGAAGAACAAGTGAAGTCGCAGGCTAAGTCGACTCCACTTGCGACTTGGGAAGCCAAGTCGCAAACGAAGTCGACTCCAGCATCGACTTCAAGTCTGGAGATTCACTCCAGAGCTGAATTTGGGATGGAAGAATGCCGAAGTCGCAAACGAAGTCGACTCCAGTTGCGACTTGGGTGAAGTCGTGGATGAAGTCGACCCCAAGTTCGACTTGATGCTCTCAAGCTCAAAGATGCAGTTTCAAGTTCATTCCAAGATTCAACTTGAGTGTTCTCAAAACCAAATCAAAGGTGCAAGATCAACTTAAATCTATCAAGTCCAAAGCAAAGCTCCAAGCGTATCTCAAGATGAAGAAAATCAAGTCATGAAGATCAATATGAATCAAAAGCAAGCAAGGTGCATGAATCTACCATGCAAGATTCAAGTTCTTCAAAGATTCACAAGGTTCAAGCTAATCCAAGAAGAATCAAAGTCAAGCTCTTCCAGAATCACAAGATCTACAAGTATAAGGAGCCATTCTAAGAATGAAAACAACAAAAGGAAGAAAGCCAAACAAGATAGAAGCAAATCAATGAGGATCAAAGCATATTTTGCAAAGACCAAGTCAAGTCGCAACCCAAGTCGACTCCATGATCGACTTGAGTTGAAGTCGGAAGCCAAAGTCGACTCAAGACTCAGACTTGGAACCTGAAGAGGTGAAGTCGCACCCGAAGTCGACTTCACCTGCGACTTGGGTCAAGTCAATACCCAAGTCGACCCGACCTGGAACTTGAAGTCGCGACGGAGAGGCGAAGTTGCACCGGAAGTCGACTCCATCTGCGACTTGGGCGAAGTCGCATCCGAAGTCGACTCCACATGCGACTTGGGTCGCAACGGTCGGATATTATTTGAACATTGGCGCATTAAATGCGCGCCACCTACCTTCTAACGTTCGGATTCCCTCCAAAATTATAAAAGGCATTCATTGTGGACGAGGGAAGTAGCTGAGAATCATTAAGTGTGCTTAACTCCTATATTCAAGAGCTTTAAAGAGATCAAGTCACTCAAAGAAGAAGAACTTCACTTCAAACTGCAAGAGTTCAACTTTTGAATCTTCAAAGCCTACATTACAAGTTCTTCTTTGCGCCAAATTGTTTCTACACATCTGTAAAGTGTAGACTTCTTTTATTATTTCTTTGTTTGTACTAAACTTGATTTAGTTTGAGGAACTAAGATCAAGTGAAAGCAAAGTAGTGTGTGATTGGAGTGGAACTCATCACCTACTTGTGCTGAGATTTGTTGAGGCCCCCTAGAGCTGGAATCTAGAAGAGAGCAGTGACTCTAATTGTATTTGAAGAATACAATAGTGGAACCCAAGTCACAAGGAGTGTGAGCTTGGAAGAGTGGAGTATGGAGGTGTAACGCCCCATTCATAAAAATACTCAATAACTAATCAACGGCGCTACACAATCATAGAAAAATTCGGCAGCATCTCCCCATAATATACAAGGGGTAATATGGAATACATGACCTGATATTCATTACATTTCCATCTGTAACATTCAAACCTATTTATATACTTGCATCTTCATATAATAAGAACATTCATATAGAAGGAAATCATTACATATTTTCCTTACACAACAAACAGATATAATAGTCATGCATATGTGCATCAACAAGGATTATAATCCAATCTGAAATACCAAATACATTATAGTTGTCAAAACGAATCCGCCTAAGTAATTGTCTACATATATGATTATCAAAAGAGCACAAGTCTAAAAGAACTGGAATCAACATATTGTACTAGGGTCTCTCATGTTTGATCTTCAACTTGTCCCATCCTTAAGTTCCCCTTCTGACCTGCGATCTAAAACCACAATAACAATGATATGAGTCTAAATAGACCCAGTAAGTAGATAGTGGTTAGCACAAAGTGCAAATAAGCATAATGATGGATACTCATACAGTGATGAAGCTAATACACATGGGTCCAATACCCACTCCCAAGATCGTATACATATAACCATACACACAAATTGACCAACACAACCCATCATCTACTCATGTCCATCAAGGGCCATGAACAACCCTCTCCTCATGTCAATCAGGGGCCATGAACAACCCTTACAACCAACTATTTGAGATAACGCATCATACATAACAGACAATGAAACACATCGCAAACCACGCATACGACATCAACACAATTCAGATACAACACATAGATCTGTCACACAAGCATTTTATCAAACACATGATAGGTGCGAAATGAAAGAACCTTCAATTCATACTCTCGATTGGGGCAAATCAATTCACGTCACATTTCAACAATATAACAACTGCTAAGAAGTCTTTTGCATCATAGAAATCACGCATTCAAAGTAAATTCACCATGAACCCTAACTGTTACGAACTCTACGCCTAATACCATGGAGTCGTTAGAAGCTATACATTCCCTCTAGCCTCGTATCGCGTTTAACGTAAAATTTCATCACTAAATCGAGAAGGGGCGACATCTACTTACCTTGACCGTGATCCCTCCCAAGACAGCGACCCTAGATGTGGACTGCAGAAATTCGGAGCCTTGGAGCTTCCTGAACTCGGATCTATGACTTTCAAGGTAGTTGGTATAGTTCCTCTCAAGCGATCACGGGTGGTTCGAACTGAGTGGAAGAAAAAGTAGAAGAGGAACGAAGAACCAGAAGAGAAGGAGAAGAGAACGCGGTCGGGCGTGAAATGGGAATGAAACCCTAGAGCGCGGGCCGCTTATGTTAATAGAATCCATTGAGTCGGGTCGGGGCTCGGGTCGGGTCCAGTCGCAATTAGTAATTTAATTTCCCTCTCCTACAACTTAATAATTTAAATTTTCTCCGGGGGCGCTGCCCCCTTCACCCCCGCAAGGGGCGCTGCCCCCTTGACCCCCGCGACCTGACCGGTCAGGTCGAACCCCGTACCTACTCTGCGAGGGAAACAATTGTCATAGAGCCCATCAATGGAACGCTAATCATACATGCACATATGCACTATACATCTCCTAGATGTCGTGTCCATGTATGTTATGTATCCATTAATATCGTAAAATTCTTACTAGCATGTTCATAAGTTACCTCATAAATAGAGAAAAGTTATAATAAAAATAGAATAAAAATACCTGGTCCTCACAGGAGGTTGCTCGAACCACTATAAAAATCTTGTGTGTTTGATTTATATTTCTGCTATTTGCATTACATTGCTTTCCATTTCGTTTCTTCATTAAGGGGACTGGATTAATCCGGGGTTAAGTTTCTGTTTAAGTTATAAATTTTTAAATACCCAATTCACCCCTCCCCTCTTGGGTTTTGCCATTAACT
This sequence comes from Annona cherimola, assembly GCA_030490835.1. NCBI lineage: Eukaryota > Viridiplantae > Streptophyta > Magnoliopsida > Magnoliales > Annonaceae > Annona > Annona cherimola. The sequence goes on from CM059976.1 coordinate 58,570,866, forward strand.
CAGGGCCAACAAATTCATGGGTCATAAATTTGATCAATTATGAACCCTAAATGATGATTTATAAAGCCCTTAATAGGGTACTAAATGATAAATGAATGAAAAGATTTATTTCAAGCATTCAAGGAAGTTGTGTATGGTTTTAGGGTTGTTTATAACATGTGCACCATGCTGAAATTTTTTTTAATCCCAATTAAAATTGTTGTTTTGAGCATATGATGTGTGGACTATGTTAAATGTTTCTATATTTAATATATGTTAAACTAAGCATGATTGATGGACCTTAAAAGGGTAATACATGGACTTGACAACTTGATGAAAATTCTACTCATTAAGATAGAATTGGTATAAGACTTAAGTAATATGATAAATGGGTGATTATGAGGGTAAAATACCCTTAATATAGGATAGCGTGGACATTCAAAAGGGCTGAATTAAAAAGCTAAAAATCTATTTTATATAGACATGTTGATGTGAACGTCTAAAGGTGAAAAAGAAGGGAAGGAAAGTTGCTGTTTTGAGCAACTTGATTGATGGATTTTGATTTCATGAATATACCCTATATTATGTGCAAAACAAATGCTTAAACTAAGCAAAAATGGAAGGCAAAATTCTGTCTGGTATAAACTTGAATCAACACATAATGTATGTGTGACTAAGAGAGTGCACATGAAGGGTATGAATGGCAAGAATGAAAAATGACCAAACATGATTTGCTAAAATGTAAAAATGAAAGGAAATGTGATAAAATGTGAAAAGAGAGGGCTGTTTTAAGAAAATTATAAAATCTCAAAAATTTGAGACTGAAATGAGTAGCCCTAACTCATAAGTAAGTGCCTTGAACGAGCACCAATGTGAAAAATATAAAAAATGGATGTTAAATGATGAATGGGAAGTAATAAACTTCCATATGTTGAGTTAACCTTCGTGGTTAAAATGAATGGGAAAATTTACCCTAAATAAGGGTATTAAAAATGAAATGAATGGGTGCTATGGAAGCACAAGTTATGTTAATGTGTGAATTGGTAAAACTAACACCCAACTTGAAAGACAAGTGAGTTAAGTAAGTTGATGGAAATCATATAACTTGGAAAACTATAAGATGTACAAGCATATGGAATTATGTTTATGAATGCAATGTCATTCTTATGTATATAGGCAAAGGTAAAGAAAAGGTTGACGAATGAAACTAAAGTGAATTCAGGTAAGCAAGTGAGACTTTTGAAAATGATATTTTATTCTCAAATGCTAAAATGCTTTCAAGTTATTTCACTTGAATGTTCTAAAGTTATTTAAGGGTGGTCATCCCTTCATCCCTTTATTTCATAAACAAATTGATTACTGCTCTTATGGAAATGATTGATTAAATCTTCTCTATTTGGAAATGGCATGCCAACATAGATTTAAATGATGTTTCATTGAAACGATGTTCAAAAGGATGGTGCAAATAATTCTCTATATGAGAATAACATATTTCCATGTGAAGGATTATATTATGAATGGAAAAAATATATTTGCACATCCAATGTTTATAAAATGCCCAAAAGTTGGGATTGATAAGATTTTCATGAAAGGTTTATATGAAAGCTTTACATGAATTGTTTATATGAAAAAGTTTATGTTTTGTTGGTAGTTGATCGATTGATCAGTGTCTCCTACCTGATGGAGAGAAATGTATTTACATGAAAATAAAAAATGCTTGTTTATTGAGTTTCGACTCATGTTTTGTTTTCTTAACCTTAGACAAGTGCAGGGAATGTCAAGTGATGGAAAAGATCAGGCTGATTTGCCTATGAATATTTTATGGATATCTTATATAGATATGATATGACTGAGGTAGGAAAAAGGTAAATTGTTTATGCTTGTATGCTGTGAATGGAAGGAAAGATTGTATTGAACCTGAAATGGTTAGATTGTGTATGTATCGAATGAAAATGCCATGATCAGGTCGATAGGACCTTTGATGAAAATGAGTAAGTGATGTGGTGTAAATTATAAGTGTGAATGATTCCAAATGTATGGATGTTTATGTTGAAATAAAGAAAAAGAAAAAAATTAAATGAGATTCAATTCAAGAACCCACCGCATAGTCAGGGCAACAATTCTAACTCACATTTACCAATCAATAAAGGATCCCGGAGTAAGGCTCATGTTATGACGCTCGGATTGAGAGCGCCACAGGTTTTGAATGCAATTTTTTAGGCATTAGCAAGACTAACTTTCAGTTGGTAATACCCTAATTGTAAGTCTATCTTAGAGAATATTATTGCTCATCTTAACTAATCAAATAGATCATTTATCCGAGGCAGAGGGTATCTATTCTTAATAGTAACCTTTTTAATTCCCGATAATCAATATATAATCATAAACTATCATCCTTCTTTCAAATAAACAATATTAGCACACTCTAAGGTGATACACTAATTTCTATATATGAGCTTTGAATTCTAGCATCTCTACAGGTGCCATTCTATAAGATGCCCTTAATATAAGAATCGTTCCTAGTAACATTTCTATAATAAAATTAATTTCCAAAAATTCTCTTACCACTAGTATCTGTGATAATTTTTCTTTCTGCTCAGCATCGATAGTCATTGCCACTAAGTATATTTTACATCCTTTTCTAATAAAACTTATTTCTTTCATAACCGAGATTATTCTAATATTTTTTAGTCTTGCATTTTTATGATAATCATTTCTTTTCTTGGTTCCGATAAGAATCAATTTTTTTTATTCTTACATTCTATTATTGCGTCCTATTATTGTAACCAGTCTATTCCTAATATAATATCTAAATCATTCAATGATAAAACTATTAACTCTACACCCATAATTCTTTCATTTATATTTATCGGACAATCCCTGCATATCTAACTGGTACTAGCTAATTGATGTACTGGTGATTCTACGTGAAAAATTACTGACGGATCTACTACTTGCAGATTTAACTTTTCAAGAAATTTTTGGGCTACAAAAGAATATGATGCACTAGTATCGAACAAGTAGTAGCAGGGCAATGTTGAACATAAACAGTACCTGTAGCAGTATCCCCTAATTATTGTTATTGTTGTTATCGAGTTAGTGCATAGAGTTGAGCGATTTCTACTTGTTATATTGCTCTCACCTTCGATTGTGAGGGTCTTTCTTTTCTATTCCCTTCTTTGCAACCTTTTATCGGACATTCATTAGTTTTATGTCCCACTTGATTGCAAATGAAGCATTTAATGACAGGTGTGGGTTCTTTCTCTGCCTTGCAATTCCATGTCACATGTCCAGCTTTTCCACATTTGTAGCATTTGTCAATTCCTTCGAGACATTCGCTGGTATATATTTTCTGGCACTTAGCATAAATAGAAATTTCTCTAACTTTTGGTTTCAAGAAATCTTGCCTTATTTTTTGCCTTTTTTCTGCAATTCCATCTTCTAAAGGAAGGCAATTCCTTGTTTTCTTTTTTGAAATTGGGCCTGATTCTAATTTTCTTCTATCTTAGTTATTTTGGCCTTTTCCACTACTTTACTATATGTGGTTAAAGCAAATAGGGCAATAGACTGTCGAATTCGTGGCCGCAAAACGTTCCTTAAAATAATGAGCCTTAGTAAAGGGATTATTAGCAATCCAAGGTCTATATTGTACTAACTTAATAAAATGGTTTGCATATTTTGTCACTGTCATTTTACCCTAATACAATTGTTCAAATTCTCTCACCTTTTAATTTCTAATGTTGATTAGGATATATTCCCTATTAAATGCTTCCAAGTAATTTCCTGCCTCTATAGGACTATGGTTTTAGGGATTTTCCACCATTCATTAGCATGACTGATCAACAAATGGGAATAGGCTAACTTTGGCCACACGCGGGTCAAGGCTATCGCCAAATGTTGGAGGTTGCTTTGTCAGGAATGCACTAATTACCTCTCTTTCTGCTATTAAAGCAACCATAGGCCAACTAGCCATTGTTATCTTATAAGATTTATTACTTGATATTTGATTTTGTTATGTATTCTTGGCACGTTCCGTAGCTAGAACCTCTGTAACTACTGCAACTACACATTCTTCCGTTGAGATATTCCCCAATATTAGACTTAGGTTGTGTATTATGAATAGATTCTTCTCTTTTTATTCTAGTAGAAGATTTCAGTATCACCTACTTTCCTTTCCTTTGATTTAAGAAACGTGTATTCACCATCTATAGTTTATAAAGAAAATTTAATATGATCACAAACATACTTTTATTTATTTATGTACCATACACAAAATACGTACTAAAGAAACTAAGTATTGTTTACAAAGGATCACACATTACATGATCCCTGACTTTCTCTCTCATTCTCTCCCTTATCTGAAGAGCTTATATCATGTATTTCTACTTCTTTGTCCTCTTCCTCAGATGACTCAATGATGTTGATAATTTTTTGTATTATAATATCACTATCCTCCATAGTTTTATCTTCTGGATGTCTAAATGGTCCCTGAAGTCTCATCTCTCTCCTTCGTTCACACTCCCAAGTAATTCTTGATTCCTGTTGTTATATAATAGCTATACTGGTATCATAATGGAATTGATATTAGGTGTGTTATGGGACATCGGGCGAGGAATTAACTTCCAAAATTTCCAAGTTTCTTTATTTAGTTCAAGTTTCTTAGGTCGAGGCCTACGTACTAGAGTAATCATAAATCGCCCTAGTCGATAGTGCCCCACAAATTGTGCCCTCTTTCTCTCATTAGTTGGCACTATAATTTAATATTTTTGGTCATCTATAAAAAGAGTTATAGATATCAATCCTTGCACTTTAATTGCAGACACAGTTATCTAACAAACAAAAGGGAAAACACATAGTTCTACTTTTTATTTATCTAGATATATATGTATATGTTACTATTTTATAGCTTTTGTCCTTTGTCCTGATTCAATATTCTCTAAGTTTGTTGGATTCAAATGGCAAACTTTACTAATGATTAGTGATCATCAAATCATTCTTTTTCATTTCCTTATGTGTTTCTTTCAATTCCTTTATTTCTAAATTTTTCCTGGGCTCCCATGAAAACTTGCTAATGACCCTCTAGGCGATGGCGAACATTTTCTAGTTCGCTTAGCTAAAGAGTAGTTCAATTCTCACTTCTTCTTTTTCTCCATCTTCAAAATTCTATAGTCGGCTTTTTAATTTGAAATTTTAAATGTAAAATTCTACAATTTAAACATCCCCCTGTACTTTCTTATCCATAGCGCCCCAAACACAGAGTACTACGAGAATTATCTTACTACAGGAATCAATTTAAGGTAAATTGTAAAATTTCACTATAATTTTTTTTTAAATAACGTAAGTTCATATAAGCATTTTATATCACAAATATAATAAAAAGTATCTAAGATATTACAAGTCATTGCCTAAATACAATTTATATTTAATAATTAAGAAACTAAAAAGTGGAGATATGTTTCTCCTCCCATTGTACTCATAACTGCCTCGTTACCTATGACCTACATGGCTAAATTTTAATTTTTCAAAGATATGAGTATGTTATTCAATAAGTACGCATACAGACATAGAAATTTCACATTAATTTAAAGAGAACTTGATATACTTGCAGCTCTAAAATTTTGCATGTTTTATAATGCATTGCATGAATCATATACATCCTGCTTAACCCAGAGGGTACTTGAAATGCCTCTAGCACCACCCTTAAGACCTCATGGTCAGGTGACTGAACTCAATTTTCTCACAATTATCACCTCCTCTCTTCACAAATTTATTTTCCTTTCCTTCTTCCTACAGTTGGATTAGAAAGATTAATTCTAAAAACTCAAGTAGCATTGTATATGTTATATTTTATTTTATTGCATATTCATTTTTATATAGATTTCTTAAAATTTTATTTAGTCTTATTATTATTGTTTTATTTATTTATTTATTTATTATTATCTATTCAACATAATATATTAGAATGTGTTTGTGTTGAAAAGGAGGGATAAGGAGTTGAACTCAAGTATTTGCACAAAAGTCAAAGTCTCTAATTGTTCCCACCAAGTGGAGAGTGGTATCATGTTTTGAATATTATATTATAATATATATTTTTTTATTTTTTAAAAAATACCTATACCTTTTATAGTTATTAAAGAGTAACACTTTCTTCATAAATTTCTTTTCCTTTCCTCCTTCCTACAGTTGGATTAGAAAGATTAATTCTAAAAACTCAAGTAGCATTGTATATGTTATATTTTATTTTATTGCATATTCATTTTTATATAGATTTCTTAAATCACTAATTAGTTGCTAAATTTGTTACTTAAAATTTTATTCTGTCTTATTATTATTGTTTAATTATTTATTTATTTATTATTATTTATTTAAAATAATATATTAAAATGTGTGTGTTGAAAAGGAGGGATAATGAATTGAACTCAAGTATTTGCACAAAAGTCAAAGTCTCTAATCGTTCCCACCAAGTGGAGAGTTGTATCATGTTTTAAATATTATATTATAATATATATATGTTTTTATTTTATTTTTTAAAAAATACCTATATAGAAGCACTTGCCGAGATTCAATCCCTCCTATCAAATATGACAACCAACGTGCTTCACCAATTAGGTAAGATAAGTGCATATGTAAATTTTTGATATTGTAATTTATATATTTTAAAATAAATATAAGGACTATTTCGAATAAAGTAACTAACGCTGCAAGTAAACTTAACGGTTCAAGTCAATGGCCATTGATGCGCACCAAGTGCTTGTCGTTAAGAGCACTGTGATCACCAGTTTAATTAAAATTAACCGAAACACATTAAAGCTACCACTATGCGGGTGATAGTGTAGAATAACGGTGAGTCGGGTCGAATCCACAGAGAGGCTATATATTTTGAATTATTTTAAGCAAAAATAAAAGAGAAAAGTGAAAGAGGGTGCAGAGAAGAAAAAAGAAAGAAATTAGGGAGAAAGGAGAAGAAATTAGAGAGAGAAGAAAGAAGAGAGAGAAAGCATATAAATAAGAGAGAGAAAGAGACAGAGAAAGGAAAGAAGAGATTGCAAATAATTAAATCTAAACTAGGACAGTAATTAAAAGACTACAGAAATTAATCTACGAAGGCAGAAATGAAAATTGCATTAAATGTAATCTAAGAATTACAATACATAAAGCGATAAATCTATGCTAAATATTACAAATCTAAAATTAACAACTACAAAGCATTAAAGAAAAACTATAATTAACAGAAATTTACTTACCCCAATTCTTGCTTGAAAACCACTCTTTTTGATGAGCAATACAAGCTCTTAAATTTTTCCCACTTGGCAAGGGTCCCACCTCAATGGGTCCCACTTCAAGTGATGGGAGAGAGAGTTGTGTCTTTCAAGGCAAGGGGGACCCTCATTTTATAGTTGAGGGAGGGGCCCTCCCTCCTTTGGAAAAATCGATGTGGGATTCTCGCATTGCTTTCAACCGTAGCCGCTTGTTGCCTTTGGTTGCTGCTTTGCTTGAAATAGGTGGGACGGGCTGATGGCGGCGTGCTGAAATTTTGCTTGAAGATGTTGCCCGCACGTTGTTGCTGCCGATGAATGTAAGAGGTTGATCGGTGATTGGGCTAACTAGTGGCTATTGGACAGTGTGAATGGATTATGCGGCATGGATTTGTTGTTGATTTTGCTATGGTTAGTCGGCTGCAGTTTTGGGGTTTTCAATTTGGAGCATTCGGAAGTTGCTGATGGAGATTTTTCGGCTGGATGCAGCTACGAATTGATGGAATTCAGCTCCATAAATTTTCAATTGACAGATTTTGTTGAAGGGATGCCGCGGGGAATTGCAATGGTGCTGGATTTGGGGCTGGATTGCAGGTTACGGAGGTGGGTTTCTGCTGCAGAAATTGGGACGATTGATGGGCTGCTGGATCGTGGCTGCCTCCATTTGCAGCTGCTGTTTGGAGTTTGCTCGCAGCCGTCATTTTGCCTGCTTTAGCTGCCTCTGTTCGGACGCTGTTTTGCGGCTTCTGCCGTGCCGCTGCCGTCTTCTCTCCCAGCGTCGGTCTCCATTGCTGCCGTTATTTGCTGATGCCCAGATCAAGCAGGTGCAAAGCTTGGTTTGGAACAGATGCCAGCTTGGACGAAGGTCGGATGGGTTTTTGTTGATCGTCAATGGCAGCTGCTCCCGTTTTGGAGGCTGGCCGAATTTGCCGCTGCCGGTATTGCAGAGATGAAACGGATGGATGTTTAAAGAGGGGAAATCGGAGCAGTGATTTGTAGTGGGTTTTCTGCCATTGGATTTTCCGGTTGGGGCTGTGCTTGAATCACTGAATCTGCTCGTCTTCTGCTCGTCAATTTGTTTGCAGATTGCTGCCGTAAAAGTGGGTGCTGGTTTGCCGTAGCAATGGGTGTTGCCGGAGCTGCTTGGATTGGGCGTTTTGGGGAAGATGGAGCACCGGAATATGGTGCTCTAGCGGTGTACAGTCGCGTGTACTCATGCAGAAAACGAAAATGTGGATTTAAATATTTGTTTTCTGTTAAAATGATTTTAATAAACCCACATAGACTTTTTAATTTACTTTTGAGCCCTTTTTGAGTTTATTTTATTTTATCTTAAGATTTTATAACAGTTTACCCATATTTCAAAGTGAGCTTATTTAATCCCTTTTAGCTTGTCTAATTATTTTTATAATTTCATATTTTCCAAAGTATTGCAAAAATGACCCGTTTTATATTAAAATTAAAGATTCTACCAAAAATATGATTTTCATAAAATTTCGCTTAAAACATGCATTTAATTATCATTTTAATATTTAACAACGTGAATTTAATATAAAATTAAAGGAAAAATTTTAGACTTATCAGCCATTATTGACAACCGGCAGATGTATATGCTTATAGGGTAAAATTCTATTTACAAAATCTAGGACTAGCCCAGGAGACTTTCAAGCATTTTTTTATGCCGGATCCTTGTTTCGTCATCTGTTTCTTTATAATGTTCAAATCGATTAGCGAGATATAAAGCAAAAGGGCTTCCTTCTTATTTTAATAATTCAATAGCTTCAATTATATTTTCTTTATCTTTTCTAATCGCAGCTAAATGAGCTTTTAGATTTTTTAATCTTTGATTCATCCTAATAAATAATAGATTGGTTCTTCTATTTATTTCATATAAAATTGAATTACTCCTAGAGTAGCAATAGCTTCTCTATTATAATCATGAAGTTGTGGAATGATATCATATTGAGCAATTATATGTTGAATTAAAGTTTCTTCTTGTCTCAATTCGTTTAATTTTCTCCTTAAATATCTTTTCTAATATGGTAATGACATAATTAAAATTCTTCGTCAGATGATGAATAATAACCCCATTCAAATTCTACTAGAATTATATCTTCATTGTTTAGAATACTAACAACACGGTTTAACAATTCTAATGATTGAATTTCTATATAAAACACAACAGAGTTACGGGTTATCCAAGAATCACCATACCATAAAGCAAGTCTAAGAATATAATATTCTAACCATTCATTATATGAGAACGGAACTTCAGACATTAATTTACAGAAATAAAACTTACATAGATAGCCTGAAGGTAAACTTCGATGTTGAACAGACTTAGGTCTTAAACACTTAGACCTTTGGAGGCACACACAAAGCTCACATTGAAACACTCTTTACACTCTGAGGCTGGAAGACTCGTCCGATGCCTCTTACATTAAAACACTGGTATTTATAGACTTAGGAAAGAAACGGATTTTACAAAGGATGAAGTCCGCGGCGGACTTGAGATGAGCATAAGTCCGAGGTCTTGTCATTGGGCGGTGTGTCCTAGATAGGATTGGAGTCATGCATCCCAATGTGATAAGATCGAATAAAGCAGCTACCTTTAGAATCTGAGAATAGTGCTTCCTCGTGCTTGAATAGTAATATCTCTTCTTTTGATAATAATGACATCAAATCAGTTGCAAAGTGATTGAGACGATAAATCCATCTGATCTGAGTCTATCTGACTGTCAAGCAATAACTCAAAGGCTTTAACTCTTTGTTCTTCTATAGATAGGCGTGGAAAATCTTCGTTTATAACTTCTAATGCTCTTTTTAATTCTTCCTTGGTAGCTTAAGACCGAGCGTGAATTTGAGAGATAGAATCATCTTTGTTTTTCTCCTTTTCTTGATGCTCATATCAGCGTAAACATCGACATTTTTCAAGGATATTTTCATAATCAAATTTTGGCCACCATTTAATACGTGAAGAATAAGTCATATAAGGAATAAAGTCGGGTTTTGTATAAAATGTGAAATCCTAACGAATAATCTATGGAATATTTTCTTCTATGATAAATCTAATTAATGTTGATGCCTTTTCGAATATAAGTGGTTCGGATATAACCGTTTTCGGTAGTGATTTAAATAAATCATCGGGGATAATTTCTATTGTCATTCCCCAAAAATCCCAAAATTTGTCTATAAACCAATTGGGAATAGGCTGACTTGGATTTTCAAGTATAAATCTAATCCACGATGAATGTGAAAAGAAATAATTTTGTCTAAATAGAACCTTTTGTCATGCTTCTTGATAATCCCAATAATTATATTTTAATATGGTTTGTTTAATTTAGCTCTTTCAGTTATAAATGCTGGTTCTGGAAATGAAAATAATGTATTGGTGATTATGTGAAAACCATTTCTCTAAGGGAATAATTTTTCAAATATGCAATTTAGAATATAATATCCAGTCGTCTCTTCGGGGTTTTGCAATATGCTCTATAGTAATAGAGTGAGTTTGTAATAAAATTCTCTCATAATAATTTATGTCTTTTCCTGAAGCTGGAGGAATAAACCATTCGTTTTTTGAAAGATATCTTCTATAAAGAATAGTAGTGACCTCTTGAATAATTTTTTCATCTTTTTCTCCTGAGGATATAGTATATGGGAGATATTTACTTCTGATAAGATCAACATCTGCTTTTTCTAAATTTTTAATAAATTTATCTGCATTATAAAGAAAATTATAATTCTGAGGGGTGCTTGAGGAAGCAGAGGCCTTATCAGCAGGGTTCCATGGAGGAACCAGTGGTTGCATTGGTCTGGCCAGAAATTGATGATTGGGCTGGAGGTTGCTACTGAGTCAATCTGAGGCGTTCCTTGCAAGAATTCTCTTGATAGATAATCAGGAAGAGAATTATTTACACTTTTAATATATTCTATTTGGAAGTTAGATGATGATAGCATTGTCTGCCAACGAGCAAACATATGATGAGACACAAAATTCTTTACATCCTTTTGAATTATTTGCTTGGCTGCTCGGTAATCTACTCTTAAGAAAAATTCTTTGTTTATTAAATCTCCTTGAAATTTATCTATGCATATTACTATTGCTAACATCTCTTTTTTAATAATGGGATATTTCATTCTGGTTTCATTCCATAAACCTAAAGTATAGCGAACTAGATATTCTTTGTTGTGGTCTCTCTGTTTAAGTATACCACCATAGCCAATATCAGAAGCATCAGTTTCAACTATTTTAAATAATTCTGGATTAGCCAAATGTAAACATGGTAAATATTTAACTTTTCTTTTAATATTTTGAACTGCTTTGGTATGCTTTTCTATTCATGGAGGTGGATTTTTTCTTAATCTTTGTAGCAATATTCATCTATCATACGCAACCTTTTCATAGAATTCTGCTATATAATTCAAGCGCCCTAAAAATCTTTGTAATTATTTTTTATCTTTAATTTCATCTAAAAATTTGTCTGCAAAAATTATAGCTCTATTAACAGGCTGAAAAGTATTATATTTTATAGTAAATCCTAAAAATGATATTTCTGTTTGGAAAAAATTTATTTTTCTTTCTGATAACACTAAGACATTATGATGAATTATATTTTTATATATTTTTAAATGTTTCTAATGTTCTTGAATAGAGTTAGAATATAGTAAAATATCATCAATGTAAACTATAATGAATTCAAAATAAGGATTGAATATATCATTCATAATATTATGAAATTCGGATGGCGCGTTTTTAAGACCAAAAGGCATAACGTTCCATTCATAATGACCAAATGGTACCGTAAAAGCAATTTTATACTTGTCTTCTTCAGCTATTTGGATTTGCCAATATTCTGATTTTAAGTCGAATTTTGATAATATTTTTGCTTTAATAATTCTTTGTAATAAATCTTTTTATTTGGTAAAGGATATCTAATCCATTTTAAAACTTTATTAAGTGGTTTATAATTTATAACTAACCTAGGAGCTCATCTTTCAATCTCTGCTGCATTGTTCACATAGAACGTTGCACAGTTCCAAGGTGATTTACTAGGTTTTATCAATTTTTTATCTAATAAAGCCTGTATTTTTTGTTTATAGTATTTTAATAGTTCTAAATTCATCTGTATAGGTCTAGCTTTAGTAGAAATTTTTTCTTCGTTCAATTTTTCAATATACGATAATTTAACTATATGTCTTTTTCTATTCCAAAAACCATTGGGAAGTTCTGATCATACTTCTAAACTTATTTTTTTTATGAAAATCTTCAATATGTTTCTTTAGTGGACCTTTTATTTGTTGTTCTATATTTTTCATGGTATTTTTTTCTTTTAGATAACATAAAATTTTTTTATATAATAATGTTTCTTTTAACTTAGCTAATAAGGACATTTCTGGAGGTTTTATGAACGAGAATATAAGCTCTTTATTTTGTATGGTAGTATGAATACCTTCATTTGTTACTATAAAAGGTTTTATCATTTGTAAAAATGGAGTTCCGAGTATAATTTTTTGTTGCATATTTTTTATTAGTATAAATGATGTTTTGAAACATATACTTTTGTTACATACATGTGTTTTTGATAATTTATATTTTACTGTCATATTTGTTCCATCTGCTGTAGCTATTGAGAAATTTGTTCTTTCAAAATATTTGGGTAGAATTATTCCTTCTTTAACACAATTTAAGTCTGCTCCTGAATTTATTAGTGCTATAAGTTCTATGGAAAAGTCTTCAGGATAATCTATGATTTTTAAGGTTATCTTTGAATACCATTTTTGTGATATAATTTTCTGAATTTGATATAAGGTATGTAAAGATGACTCTGGTTGATTAAAATCCTTTTCTTTGATAATTTCATTTAATTCTTGTTCATGCCCTTCTTGTGTTTGATTTTCTGTTATATTTTGTAGTTCTAAAATTTGAATTCCGTTTTTTAATTCTATGATTTCTTGTTTCATTTTTTTATTTCTTGACATAATTCAGGAATTGTTGGGGGTTTAGGTACAGCTTTTAAATATTTCTCTTGATGTTTTATTATGCTAAATAGGAAAGTTGATTCATTAATAGATGACCATCCGTCCTCAGGGGTTTTTCGTTTGAAATATTTAAAAATTTAGTGAGAAGGTCAGCTTTTTATTGAGGATCTTGTATTTGATTTATTAAGTCTAACAAAGTTTTTTCCATGGAATTTAACATATTTAATGAATGATATTCTAAGTTGGAAGAAGTTTGATATTTATTAGAAGAATAGGAACAATTACATACATGTTCTGATTCAGATTCTGATAATTCTTGATGTTATATATAATTTAATTGTTCGTCATCAGATGCTTCTGTTTCATTACTAGAAGTAGTAGCTAATTCTTTAAGTTTTTAGTTATAATTTCTAAGCTTAGATTTTCTTTTGCTAATAGTTCTTTAACCTGTTTTTATAACACTTTGAAGCATAGTGTCCTGTTTTTCCACATTTATAACATCTAACTTCTTTTTTAGGTTTAGTATACTTTTGTCTTGTTTTGTGATATTTTTTGTAAGCTTTTTTAGATGGTTTCTTTGGATAGGATATTCGATCATAATTTTGATGAGTAATTCTTTTATAGGGTTTTGATTTAGGAAATCTTAATTTTTTCATAATATTTTTTTGAAATGGTAATTTTTCTAATCCATAATGCGAGCAAAATTGAGATAAGTCTTGATATTTTAATAAATGAGTTTCTTCCATTTTCTTTTGATGATATAATTCTGTTCCTACTGCTCTAATGGAAAATAGCAAATGATTTATCACCAGAAGTTCCAGAACAATCTGTAGAAAAAATAGAAGCTATAACAGAAACTCTAGATAATATAATTTTAAACTTCGAACCAACAGTTAAAAGACATTCTTTTAGTAGTTCTAGACCTATAACTCCAAAAATTACTTTAAATTCTTCTTCACCGACACTAGAAAAAAGATCTATGTCATCCATTCCATCCACAAGTAGATTCTCATTAAATTATTATTAAAATATAGCTAAACCCGAAATAGAACCATCAAAATCAGACTTTTAAATAAATCGAATTATTGAAAATTAACATTTATATTCGATAAAAAGCAGTGTTATTAAAACCGGACCGGACCCATCGGTCCGACAGGTCCGACCGGGAACCGGTCACATATCCGGTCCGATCCAGTGCGGTTCGGTTCAAAGGTTAAAAACCGCACGAACCGGCGAACTGGCGGTCGAACCGGAAGTACCGGTTCAACCAGGTTCGACCGGTCGAGTAATAAACTAATAATAATTAATTAAATATATATTAAAAAACGAAAAATCGGTGAATCGATCGAACGATTGAGCCCGCTCGACGCCCTCCTCTTTCTTCCTCCTGCTGCGATTTGGAAGCCCTAGCCGCTGCCTCGCCTGCGCGTCCGCCGGCCCCTTCATCGTCCTCGTCGCCGTCCGCATCCGCAGCGTCGGCACCAGCAGGCTCCCGCCAATCCGCCACGCCCGCCGCCTGGTCTCCCTCGCCTACACGAGTGCATGCGCTGCTGGCTGCTGCCCGCTTGCCTTTCGTCTTCTTGCCTACCGTCCGCGTGCCCGCCGGCTTCTCGCTGCCGTCCGCACCTTCCTCATCAGCTCGTCTTCCTCCGTTCCTCGTCGTCCGTCCGCCCTCGTCTTCCTCGTCGGGCACGCGCTGCCGCCCGCTCGCTCAGCACCGTCCGCCGGGCAATCTGCTGTCTCTGGTCGCCGTCTCTGGTCGCACCCGTCGCCGAATCGCCGTCGCCGTCTCGCCGGTCAACAGCAACACTCCAGAACAGCGTATTCCGTATTCACTGGTCACTGCCTTAATCTCAAACTTGAAAATTTTAGCAAATTTTTAAATGCTTAGTATGCTGTAATCTGTATTCTGGAACTGGCAAGAAATCCTCTTGAGCGTATGCTGGATACCCAACAGAATTTGCATCCCTTACGAAACCATTCTCATTTTTCTGAGTTAGCTTAAAGAAGTCCCAATGTGCGGCACTAGAGTTTGTAGGAAAATATATACAATTATCATAATCCAATAGGGGATGCTGAAGATCCAACAGAGAATAGAACCTTATAGAATAATCAACTTAAAGAAGGCTAGCCAATAATACTACTAATAAAGGAGTGAGGTTTGTCTGCAACAAAAATGGTGAAAGACCTCCAATGAAGAACACGGTTTACACAAAAAATTAAAAAAAAGATATGTTAATTGCTTGTAAGGGGACAGAGGCAGGCAGAATACTTCATTAATTCAATCCATAACAAAAAGAAGAGAAAGAAAAATACTCCTAGCTGTTTCTTATTGTTTCAACTTAGCATTGATTTCTTGTGTTTATGAGCTTCATTTATAACACTTATAGCATTCATTTGTGAAATTCATTACATGATTTATTGTTGATTGTTTATAAGCTAATATGGGAAAAATTATTGTAGTTGTCTATTTGTGAAAATTATGTTATAATTTTAGGTAATTATTTAATCATTACATGATAAATGAATTTTTCATTTTACAATTTTAGGTAATTATTTAATCGTCATGTCGTCATCAAACCCATCTGAAAGCAGAAACCAGTCTATTAATACAGGATCAAATGCAACGCCGGTAGCTGGTAGTACAACAGATTCTGGATCAAAACCCACTAGGGGGAGGACTGATATTGCATGGAATCATGTAGTAGAATTAGAAAAACATAAATACAAATGTTTGTATTGTGGAAAGATTTTCTCAGGAGGAAGAATTCACAAGGTGAAAAAGCATTTAGCAAATGTAAAGGGTGATGTAGCTATATGTAAAAACGTCCCACCTAATGTACTTTTGGACATGAAAAATAATCTTGCAACTAGTGGTACATCTGCAACCACTAGTAAAAAACCCCCTCTTCACAAAAGTAGCCCATTTTTTGACTACCAAGTTATTGATGAAGAAGAAGATGTTGTTGTGGGCCCTAGTTTAAAAAGAAATACAGAGGGTAGTTTGAAGAAAATGAAGGGACCTAGTGGGAGTTTGCAACCATCCATTAACAGTGCTATGGCTGGTAAGGATGCAATTGAAAGGGCACATTCAGAAATTGCAAAGTGGTTTTATGCTTCATGTATTCCATTTAATGTTGCAAACTCTGTACACTTTCAATCTATGTTTGATCATGCATGCTCAATTGGATATGGATTTAAAGTTCCAACATATCATGATTTAAGAGGTTTCTTATTGAAAAAGAATGTGAAGGAAGTAAGAGAGCAGATCGAATCATTTAAGGGAATGTGAAAAGAATTTGGTTGCTCCATAGTGGCCGACGGATGGACAGATCAAAAGGGAAGAACCTTGATAAATTTTTTAATATATTGTCCTAAGGGAACTGTATTTTTAAAGTCTGTTGATGCTTCCGAATTTTCAAAAACTGGTCAAATGCTTTCTGAATTATTCGTCACAGTGGTGGAGGAAGTTGGACCTAGAAATGATGTAGAAGTAGTAACTGATAATGCATCTAACTATCGACTTGCGGGGCATTTACGGAATGATAAATACCCATCCATTATATGGACACCATGTGCTGCACATAGTATCGATTTGATGTTAGAAGATATTGCAAAGATGGAAGATGTGAAAGAGGTGATAGAGGAAGATCGTTCTATTTCAACATTTATTTATAATCATGGCTTTGTTTTGTGCTTGATGAGAAAATTTACCGGTGGAAAGGAAATTATTTGGCCTGCTATAACTCGTTTTGCAACAAATTTTATAGCATTGCAAAGTATGTTGAACTCTATGAACGAACTACGGGCAATGTTCACTTGTAAAGAATGGGTAGATTGTAAATGGAAAAATTCTCAAAAGGGAAGAACTGCTTCTAACTATGTTTTAAGTTCTTCCTTTTAGGAAAGATGTGAAATTGTTGTGAAAGCATTTGAACCACTTGTTCGTGTATTACGAATGGTAGATAGTGATGAAAGGCCTGCCATGGGATACATTTATGAGGCAATGCGTAAAGCTAAAAATGCAATGCAGAAGACTTTGAAGAAATTTAAGATGCCTTGTGATCCCTACCTTACAATTGTGGATAGTCGATGGGAAAATCAACTTGGTCGACCTCTTCATTTAGCTGGTCATTATCTAAATCCACAGTTTCGCTATCACATGGATGAATTCACAAAGACAATGACAATGCAAGGGCTGCTTCAAACAATCCATCGGTTGACTCATGGCGATGTTCATATCCAAACAAGTATTATTCATGAGATTGATTCATTCCACTACGCGCATGATGATTTTGGAAGCTCAATTGCTCTTCATTCTCGTTATACCCTATCCCCAGGTATATGTATTAACTCATAATCCTTATGAATTAGTTATATATTTATGAATACTTAATTAGTATCCTAACGGTGGCTCATTTATTGTAGTTATTTGGTGGCAAGCTCATGGATGTGGCACTCCTAATTTGCAAAAAGTTGCTGTGAAGATTTTGAGTCAAACATGCAGTTCATCTGGATGCGAACGCAATTGGAGTGTTTTTGAACGCATTCATACAAAAAAGATGAATCGACTAGAACACCAAAGACTATGTGATCTTGTATATGTTCAATACAATTTACGATTATTGGATAGGTATAAAGTATAAACTCTTGTTTTTTTTTTAGAAATGCAAATTACCCATGTTTTATTCAAAGTAACCTCTTTGTATCTTTTTTATAGGAAGAAGAAGAAATATCAATATTATGATCCAATTTCTTTAGAAGATATTGATATATTAGAGGAGTGGGTGGTAGAAGATGAGTCTCCGTTATTGACAAATGAAGATGTTGACAGTTGGTTGCAAATAGATCAACCAAACAGTAGGAAAGAAACAAAAGAAGTTGAAGACTTTGGTATTATGTTATAGTTTTTATTCAATTATGTAAAAGTAATGCTTTCATAGGAAAAATGGTAGTATGTAACTAATGTTTTCATTTTTGTATTTTAATCTAGGAACTCTAATTGGCGAGCAAGGTGAAGATGTCGTTGTTGATCTTGATGAAGAAGAAAATTGAAGCCTTTTCTTTTAATATTTGTAATGATATGAATGGTAGATTTTCGGACAAGAATGTGTATTTGACTGTTTGTAAACTTTTAAAATTTTATGTTTGGTGGGAATGATGTATTATTAGACTTTTAAAATTTTATGTTTGGTGGGAATGATGTGTTATTAGACTTTTAAAATGTTATATTTGGTTGAAATGAAGTATTTATATACTTTTAAAATCTATGTTTGATGAGAATGATGCATTTAATGGTTTATGAACTTCCAAATTTTCATTTTTTGTTGAATATAGGAGATATTCTTAATTTTCATATTATTATAGGTTATTTAATTATTCAAATTTTCAACACTTACTGATTTATTTTATTTCTAATTTTTTCAGGTATGTTTATAGCAATTCATCAAGGTACCGAGATAAAGAGGAAGAATTCAAGAACTAACAATCAAGCAATAACGGTCACAGCTTATTATAAGTTTAAGTGTTTCAGGTCAGTTAATGTAGTTAATTTTTCTAAAATTTATGCTTAAAGATTTCTTAAAACTTGCTATTAATTTTTTCCTGCATATTTTGTTCTTATATCGTGGTCCTTAAAATCTAAAATATATATTTAGGATTTATAATTTTTTTTATCAATATATTTATTTAAATTTAAAAAAAATATTTATGACATCATAAATATGTCATGCTGACGTCACCGGTTCGAACTGGTTTGATTAACCGGTCAAACCGGTTCGAACTAGACCAGTTCCTTTGCCGGTTCAATCACCGGTTCGGTTCTGACAACATTGATAAAGAGTCATTATTAAAAGACAATAAATCAGATAAAAATAAAGAAAAAAGAGAATGGATATCAAAAACATACAAATCAGGAGAATTGAAACAAATTATAAGAAAATAATTTTATTATTGCATAAGATTGAGCAAAATATTTCTTTCTTTCGATGGTATGATGAACAAGTATTATTATCTATAAATATGTTACAACAAACATCTACAAATTACTCCTCTGAATCCTTCAATCCAACTCCATCTTCTACTCCTCCTATATCTGATATGAATATACAACCTGAAAGAAGAATGAATAGAACAAATAAAGAATTAGATGGACTTATAATACAAGAGTCCTATAAGAAATCTAGTTATAAAGAATTGCCAGTACATTTAAAAGATTTATCTTAATTAATTGAACAAAATAATTTCTCAAATCATAAACTTAAAAATATAAAGAGACAATTAGAACATGCTAAAGAAAAAGAAAAATTATTAGAACCTGAGATTAAGGCACCTAAACTAATTAAATTAAGTTTATCATTTTTTAAAAAACCCTTAGATATTTCTCTAGAATTCCCTAAAAAAAAGAACAAACTCCTACACTCTCTATGCCTCCAAGTATAAATGATTTAAAGAAAAAACTTGAACAGATAGATAATAAATATAAAGAGAAGAAATATTTACAAACTTTATCTGAAACTAGTCCAACTATGACCAGAGAAGATCCCTCAAATCTATTATAAAGAATGCATATGAGAAATACAAAAAATTATAATTCAAAACCCTCTCCTATAGATCAACAATTCGAAGAAGAAATAAAATCAGCAATAAACGAATTCAACCCAAATTCAGTATATGAATGGAATAGTGATGGAGCTAGTGAACATCAAATGTGGAATATGTGTAATAGTATGGTTATGTATGCCCAATTATTAATGAATATTTGAAGATTCCCAGCCAGATTAGCAGCTATAACATTAGCATTGGGATTTACAGGACAACTAAAAGCATGGTGGGAAATACAACTAACAGCAGAAGAACAAACAACTATACTTAATGATGAACAGCCAGTAAATACTCTTATTAGCACTATAATATATCAATTCTTAGGAAGAGTAGAGGATTACCAAGCCATTATTAGAGAAAGATTATTAAAATTAAGATGTAAACAGATAACTAATTTCAAATGGTATAAAGATGTATTTTTAACAGACGTTCAATTATTGGATGATGGGGCTAAACCCATATACAAAGAAATTTTTTTACAATGATTGCTATCAGTTATAGAAAATAAAGTAAAAACTTTAATAAAATAAGAAAATAGTAGAAAACTAGTTTATGAAAATTATATATGGGGAACATTATTTTCAAAAGTTAGAGCAATAGGAACAGAATTATGTCATCAAAAGAAAATGAAAGAAACTCATTTCTTAAAATCTCAAGACTTATCTCAATTTTGCTCACATTATAGATTAGAAAAATTATCATTTCAAAAAAATATTATGAAAAAATCAAGATTTCCTAAATCAAAACCCTATAAAAGAATTACTCATCAACATTATGATAGAATAACCTATCCAAAGAAACCATCTAAGAAAGCTTACAAGAAATATCACAAAATAAGACAAAAGTATACTAAACCTAAAAAAGAAGTTAGATGTTATAAATGCAGAAAAACAAGACACTATGCTTCAAAGTGTTATAAAAAACATGTTAAAGAACTATTAACAAAAGAAAATCTAAGCTTAGAAGTTATAACTAAAAAACTTAAAGAATAGCTACTAATTCTAGTGATGAAATAGAAACATCTGATGACGAACAATTAAATTATATGCAACATCAAGAATTATCAAAATCTGAATTAGAACATGTATGTGATTGTTCCTATTCTCCTAATGAATATCAAATTTCTTTAGACTCAAAATATCATTCATTAAATATGTTAAATTCCACCAACAAAACTTTATTAGACTTAATAAATCAAATACAAGATCCTCAGCAAAAAGCTGACCTTCTCACTAAATGTTTAAATATTTCAAACCAAAAAACCCCCAAGGATGGATGGCCATCTATTAATGAATCAACTTCCCTATTTAGCATAATAAAACATCAAGAGAAATATTTAAAAGTTGTACCTAAACCCCTAACAATTCCTTAATTATGTCAAGAAATAAAAATATGAAATAAGAAATCATAGAATTAAAAAATGGAATTCAAAATTTTGAACTACAAAATATAACAGAAAATCAAATACAAGAAGGCATGAACAAGAAGAATTTAAACAAGAATTAAATGAAATTATCAAAGAAAAGGATTTTAATCAACCAGAGTCATCTTTACATACCTTATATCAAATCCAGAAAATTATATCACAAAAATAGTATTCAAAGATAACCCTAAAAGTCATAGATTATCCTGAAGACTTTTTCATAGAACTTATAACACTAATAGATTCAGGAGCAGACTTAAATTGTGTTAAAGAAGGAATAATTTTACCCAAATATTTTGAAAGAACAAATTTCTCAATAGCTACAGCAGATGGAACAGACATGACGGTAAAATACAAATTATCAAAAGCACATATATGTAACAAAAATATATGTTTTGAAACACCATTTATACTAATAAAAAATATGCAACAAAAAATCATACTAGGAACTCCATTTTTACAAATGATAAAACCTTTTATAGTAACAAATGAAGGTATTCATACTACCATACAAAATAAAGAGCTTATATTCTCGTTCATAAAATCTTCAGAAATGTCCTTATTAGCTAAGTTAAAAGAAATATTATTATATAAGAAATTTTTTTTATGTTATCTAAAAGAACAAAATACCATGAAAAATATAGAACAACAAATAAAAGGTCCACTAAAGAAATATATTGAAGATTTTCATAAAAAATTGGGTTTAGCAGTATGCTCAAAACTTCCCAATGCTTTTTGGACTAGAAAAAGACATATAATTAAATTACCGTATATTAAAGAATTTAATGAAGAAAAAATTTCTACTAAAACTAGACCTATACAAATGAATTTAGAACTATTAAAATATTGTAAACAAGAAATACAGGCTTTATTAGATAAAAATTTGATAAAACCTAGTAAATCACCTTGGAACTGTGATCGTTCTATGTAAATAATGCAGCAGAGATTGAAAGAGGAGCTCCAAGGTTAGTTATAAATTATAAACCACTTAATAAAGTTTTAAAATGGATTAGATATCCTTTACCAAATAAAAAAGATTTATTACAAAGAATTATTAAAGCAAAAATATTCTCAAAATTCGACTTAAAGTCAGGATATTGGCAAATCCAAATAGCTGAAGAAGACAAGTATAAAACTGCTTTCACAGTATCATTTGGTCATTATGAATGGAATGTTACGCCTTTCAGTCTTAAAAATGCGCCATCTGAATTTCAGAATATTATGAATGATATATTCAATCCTTATTTTGAATTCATTATAGTCTACATTGATGATATTTTACTATATTCTAACTCTATTCAAGAACATTGGAAATATTTAAAAATATTTAAAAATATAATTCATCACAATAGCTTACTATTATCAGAAAGAAAAATAAAATTATTCCAAACAAAAATATCATTTTTAGGATTTAATATAAAATATAATACTATCCAGCCTAGTAATAGAGCTATAATTTTTGCAGACAAATTTTCAGATGAAATTAAAGATAAAAAATAATTACAAAGATTTTTAGGATACTTGAATTATATAACAGAATTCTATGAAAAGGTCGCGTATGATAGAGGAATATTGCTACAAAGATTAAGAAAAAATTCACCTCCATGGACAGAAAAGCATACTGAAGCATTTCAAAATATTAAAAGAAAAGTTAAATATTTACCATGTTTACATTTGGCTAATCTAGAATTATTTAAAATAGTTGAAACTGATGCTTCCGATATTGGCTATGATGGTATACTTAAACAGATAGACCACAACAAAGAATATCTAGTTCGCTATCCTTCAGGTTTATGGAATGGAACCAGGATGAAATATCCCACTATTAAAAAAGAGATGTTAGCAATAGTAATATGCATAGATAAATTTCAAGGAGATTTAATAAATAAAGAATTTTTATTAAGAGTAGATTACTGAGCAGCCAAGCAAATAATTCAAAAGGATATAAAGAATTTTGTGTCTCATCATATGTTTGCTCTTTGGCAGGAAATGCTATCACCATATAACTTCTAAATAGAATATATTAAAGGTGAAAATAATTCTCTTCCTGATTATCTATCAAGAGAATTCTTGCAGGGAACGCCTCAGATTGACTCAGCAGCAACCTCCAGCCCAATCATCAAACCAGTCTCCGGCCAGATCAATGCAACACCGGTTCCTCCACGGAACCCGGCTGATAAGGCCTCTGCTTCCTCAAGCACCCCTTAGAATTATAATTTTCTTTATAACGCAGATAAATTTATTAAAAATTTAGAAAAAGCAAATGTTGATTTTATTAGAAGAAAAGATCTCCCATATACTATATCCTCAGGAGAAAAAGATGAAAAAATTATTCAAGAGGTCACTACTATTCTTTATAAAAGATATCTTTCAAAAAATGAATGGTTTATTCCTCCGGCTCCAGGAAAAGACATAAATTATTATGAGAGAATTTTATTACAAACTCACTCTATTACTATAGAGCATATTGCAAAACCCCGAAGAGACGACTGGATATTATATTCTAAATTGCATATTAGAAAAATTATTCCCTTAGAGCAATGATTTTCACATAACCCCCAATACATTATTTTCATTTCCAGAACCAGCATTTATAACTGAAAGAGCTAAATTAAACAAACCATATTAAAATATAATTATTGGGATTATCAAGAAGCATGACAAAAGGTTCTATTTAGACAAAATTATTTCTTTTCACATTCATCGTGGATTAGATTTATACTTGAAAATCCAAGTCAGCCTATTCCCAATTGGTTTATAGACAAATTTTGGGATTTTTGGGGAATGACAATAGAAATTATCCCCGATGATTTATTTAAATCACTACCGAAAACGGTTATATCCGAACCACTTATATTCGAAAAGGCATCAACATTAATTAGATTTATCATAGAAGAAAATATTCCATAGATTATTCGTTAGGATTTCACATTTTATACAAAACCCGACTCTATTCCTTATATGACTTATTCTTCACGTATTAAATGGTGGCCAAATTTTGATTATGAAAATATCCTTGAAAAATGTCGATGTTTACACCGATATGAGCATCAAGAAAAGGAGAAAAACAAAGATGATTCTATCTCTCAAATTCATGCTCGGTCTCAAGCTACTAAGGAAGCATTAAAAAGAGCATTATAAGTTATCAAAGAAGATTTTCCATGCGTATCTATAGAAGAACAAAGAGCTAAAGCCTTCGAGTTGTTGTTTGACAGTCAGATAAACTCAGATCAGATGGATTGATCGTCTCAATCACTTTCCAACTGATTTGATGTCATTATTATCAAAAAAAGAGATATTACTATTCAAGCACGAGGAAGCACTATTTCCATATTCTAAGGGCAGTTGCTTTATTCGATCTTATCACATTGGGACGCACGACTCTGATCCTATCCAGGATACGCCGCCTAATGACAAGACCTCAGACTTATGCTCATCTCAAGTCCACCGTGGACTTCATCCTTTGTAAAATCCGTTTCTTTTCTAAGTCTATAAATACCAGTGTTTTAATGTAAGAGGCATCGGAAGAGTCTTCCAGCCTCAGAGTTTAAAGAGTATTTCAATGTGAGCTTTGTGTGTGCCTCCAAAGGTCTAAGTGTTTAAGACCTAAGTCTGTCCAACATCGAAGTTTACCTTCATGCTATCTATGTAAGTTTTATTTCTATAAATTAATATCTGAAGTTCCGTTCTCATATAATGAATGGTTAGAATATTGTATTCTTAGACTTGCTTTATGACATGGTGATTATAGGATAACCCGTAACTCTGTTGTGTTTTATATAGAAATTCAATCATTAGAATTGTTAAACCGTGTTGTTAGTATTCTAAACAATGAAGATATAATTTTAGTAGAATTTGAATGGGGTTATTATTCATCATCTGACGAAGAATTTTAATTATGTCATTACCATATCAGATAAGATATTTAAGGAGAAGATTAAACGAATTAAGACAAGAAGAAACTTTAATTCAACATATAGTTGCTCAATATGATATCACTCCACAACTTCATGATTATATTGCTTATAGAGAAGTTGTTTCTGCTCTAGGAGTAATTCAATTTTATATGAAACAAACAGAAGAACAAATCTATTATTTATTAGGATGAATCAAAGATTAAAGAATCTAAAAGCTCATTTAGCTGCAATTAGAAAAGATAAAGAAAATATAATTGAAGCTATTGAATTATTAAAACAAGAAGGAAGCCCTTTTGCTTTATATCTCGCCAATCGATTTGAATATTATAAAGAAATGGATGACGAAACAAGGATCCGACTTCAAAAATGCTCGAAAAGTGCATAAGTAAAATTTTGATATTGTAATTTATATATTTTAAAATAAATATAAGTACTATTTCGAATAAAGTAACTAACGCTGCAAGTAAACTTAACAGTTCAAGTCAATGGCCATTATTGACAACTGGCAGATGTATATGCTTATAGGGTAAAATTCTATTTACAAAATTTATTACATAGATATTTTTGTAAGCCGTCCCCTCTATTCTTTTTAACATCATTCTATTTAAATTTTCTTCATTTATTTATTTATACATATATTTTTGCTTCATCATATTTTTCCCTAGCAATCCTCCTTCAATTAGCACAAATTAGCTACTATTATAGAAACTTACCTGTACGTTACTCTTCTCCCTCCGCTTCTCTTACTTCTTTTCTCTCTTTTTTTTTTTTTTTTTTTCAATTCCTTGAGTTTTCCGTTACACAGTGCAGCTACCGCAAGCAATTTGTAATGGTCTAATACCCACCGAGTAAACTAACTGGACCTCAATTGGTCCGATAAAATTCCTCCCGCCATGCACCATCTTTTGCTACACCGTCATCTTGTTTTTTTTTTTTTTTTTTTTTTTTTTTTTTTTTTTTTTTATCAAAAAAAAATTGGACTGTTAATGGGTCTTCCATTTGCCTTACTGCTGGGCCGTGTGGCAAAATTCTTTGCTATAATATATATATATTCTTCACCGCAAATCGTTAATGGGCGATATGCTGGTCAAATAAAAATTTTCCATTTGCATTTATCTCTATTGCCCAGTCTATCTTTCCTAGCCGCATGTGTATTATTATTTAATTATTTTTATATTTATTTTTAATCGATATTTATACTAATGGTCGTAAGCAAGTGGGCCTCAAGTTGGTCCAGTAATGTGGTTGCCAGTAAGTTTACGTGCAGTTCTCTATACACATATAATTTTAATTCTTTAAATTATTTATTTATTTATTTTAGATGTACATATATGTATTATTATTATTATATATATACAATCGTTGGACCCGCCTGCACCTATTTCCATTGCATTTGGTGCATGCATTTCATGCGCACCATTTTTTTTGAATATATTTATTTCAATTAAATGTTATTGCCATAAAATCGCGCGGTTGGATTAAAAATGTTATAATTTAATTTGCTAATGATTTATTTAATAATTTTATATATATTGCATGTATAAGCCAGAGATTACGTGTGGCATATATATATTTTATATATATCCTTTAACATTTTTTTTTTGATGAAAATCCTTTAACATTTATTGGATGGCCTTCAAATGCAAAATTTCTATCTTAATTTTGTTGCGTGTATATAATTATCCACCTTATCCTTATATATATTTTTATAATTAATCTATGATATTTTTTGTCCATCTTAAATGTGTGTGTATATATATCTACGTATTTTAAATTTATCTGTTGACACGCATGCCATGATCCACCATATTATTATTATTATGTTAATTTTTTTAAAACTTATTATTGATTTTCTAAAATAAATATTTTCTAAATCATGTATTCAAATTAAATTTCTAACTATGATACTTATTGTTAAAAATTAAATAAAAATAGGGATTAATTTACTTGTTTTACATGGCCACCACACTCAACTTTTGTTATTTATAGATAAAACGGATTAATCTTCCCCAACTTTTACAACCTGAATCCAACCTAATTTAAAATTGGGTTTAACTCCATCCATTTTCTTTAACCCAAATATTAACCTAACCCAATCCTAACCCTGTTGGGTAGAATTGGTTGCTGGTTAACCTAAATCCATGTGCACCCCTACTTCAAACAATCTCCCACATGGGCTCATGTGATTCTGGAAATTACACAATTTTGCCAATGTGGGCTCATAAACGGCCCAATTTCAATGAACCCGTGTCATTTTGCTCATAACTTCCTCTGTATAACGCCGATTGAGATGTTATTTGTTTGATCAAAACATGCCTAATACAAAATTTGACCCGTCGACTTAACTATTTAGTTGTTTCCGTCTACAATGGGTCTCATTAGCCCATATCACATATATCACCTCTAATACCTCCAAAATCACTTCTCATATATCACACATACATCTAAAATCTCATCTATGCCAGAAACAATCATATCCCATGTTATTTCCAAAATTTTACCCATTAAGTTTATTTCTTACTGAATTCTCACCATTAGCCCTCAAATAGTTTAATTTTCAAAATTATCATCTTATTGCCGATCATCATGAACACATTTAAATCAAGTTTAGGATCATTCTTATGAAAATCTAGGCTCTCATTAATGATCCTTAATCATTTTCACTATCTTAGTTCTTTCAAGCTTGACTACATAATTAAGCTTATTTCAATAATTCATCCAAATTTACCATTTAAATCTCACCAACAACCATCTATATCCATTTTAAACATACTACATATCTCACCCATGACTAAAAACCTTTCAACCACAACCATTTATATCAATTTCAAACATACTAGACATCTCACCAATGACTAAAACCTTTCAAATCTAGTCAACTCCCATTTGTACATTTTTTTAAAGTTTAAAATTCACATATAAGAGTCATATATCAAACATCAATCATTCAATCAAATCAAGAGTCCTCAAACATCCAAAATTATCTAACAAACACATGTAAATCTATCCTATGCTTCCATCAACCTATTTTTAAAATTTCCCCATCTATTCTCAATAATTAGAATTGTGCATTTACCATAATTCATATAATCTTTTATATATTCATGCACCAAAATCTTATTATGATGTGACTTCTTAGGCTACAATATACACATCACGATCCATTCATATGGTTGTCAATACTTAGGGCATTACAAACCTGCTACCTAATAGGCACGGCTGTCGACACATGATAATCTCAAGATTATTTTCATCCATGTCTTAGCTCTATAGCCATAGCCATAGCTCTAATAGCAATTACCATAACCTGAAACCGTAATGGCAGATGATCATTTGTGCCTCGATTTGCGACTTGGCCAAGAAAATATTTTCTGTTTTTACAATTTTTTATATGACTATTAATGTGTGTATTTAGTCCATAAATCAAGTTTCACTATTTTTGAAAAAATATATATTTATTTTATATTTTAAACACATGGGTTGTGTATTTAAATATATCCGTAAAATGTATATATTGATGACATCATGACATGATTCGATGCAACTACGTACATCTAAAACTTAAAATTATGAAACTAATATTGTATAAAATCTAAGATAAAATTCAAATATAAAACTGAAGCCTTTTCATAAATCCATATCAAAATTATCTAGGGTTCTTTAAACCCTAGTTTCAAAACAAATGCAAATGTCAACACAGCCGATCACTTGAGAAAACATAGAAATCCTTAAAATTTAATTTCAAAAGTCCTATTTACCGTATGTTTGCCTCCCAACCCTTTGTACACCATGGATTTCAATATTAAGCGTGTCTCTTAAATCCTTCATCATTAAGACACATAATAATTTATCAACAATTTTATCTGTAATTGACAATCATAATTTTTTATTGTAATTAAACCTTACGTTTGTGTTTGAAATTAAAAAATAAGTATATACGTATTTTCAACTTAATTTATAGATTAAATACACATATCAACATTTGTTTATTCAAGTGTTAATATGCCTTTTTTAATATATTTTATATTAATATAAATAGATGGAATTATGACTAAATTACATCTATGTTTAAAATTAAAAAATAAGTACATACATATTTTCAACTTAATTTATAGATTAAATACGCATATTAATATTTGTTTATTCTTATGTCAATATGTGTATTTTTTTTATGCATAAAAAAAATACACATGTTAACACTTGAATAAGCAAATGTTTTGGGCCCGGTTGGATGACAAATGATCAGCCCGCAACAATGGCTCATGCTAAGTTGGATATTTAACACTTCAAATTCAAATGTCAATTTAGGTTGTATTTGACAACAACAAAAAGTTGTCAAGTTAAAACTTCTCAATCTAAAACTTTTTATTCTCCATAACTACCCTATTTTTTAATCATTTTTTCACATTTTTCTATACAACTACCCTACTTTTCAATTATTTCTACATAACTACCAACACAATTAACCTATCTATTTCAACTTTATCCTATTTATTCATCATTATTATCTCTATCATATCACATTATTTGACAACTTCAACACAATTTTATAACACATCATACAAAATTTATTTGTCCTCTACATTTAACACATTCCACTTTCACCGAATTTAAGCTGGGCATCACAGGTCCACTACTCCGGTTACCACATTTTCTTTCAAGCGTCTCTTCCCGTGATTCTTATCCATTTCCATTTCCATTTTTGTGGGATAACAATGTCATTCTGTTGCCATCTAACTAGTCCAAACTACTCTCTGAATCGAGAAAAAGAAATTATCAGAATTATTTATATTTGTCTCCCATCTTTCTAAGATTTTCAAAATTTACCCATAATTATTGGTTTTGCAAAAAATTTTACATTCTTTGAATTTTCTTTATCAAAACAACATTCTTATCTAGTTTGATTAGATTTTGCGGGCCGCGTAAAACATCATCCAATTATTGTATTGTTATTCACTAATCAAGCTAATGGTTGTTGGTTCTAAAATTTTTCATATTTTGAGTACGATTCGACATTTGATAAAACTTTTAAAATAAGGGTGTATTTTGGAAACGACAAAAGTTTTGAATAAAAAATTTTTTGATGTAAAAGATATAAAATGATGTAATATAGTGGAGATAATGATGAAGAATAAAGATAATGAAGTTAAAATAGATAGATTATTTGTATTGGTAGTTGCATAAAAATAATTAAAAAGTAAGGTAGTCGTATAAGAAGATGTGAAGAAAAAATTAAAAAAATAATAATTACAGAGATTGAAATGTTTTGATTAGAAACAAATATGCCACAAAAGAATTGATGTGATATGATAACGTAATAATAAGGAGTAAAGATAATAAGGTTAAAGTATAAGTTAGTCGTGTGGATAATTGCAAAAAATGATTAAAAAGTAAAATAATTATGTAAAAATACGAAAATAATTAAAAATAAAGCAGTTGCGGAAAATGTGAAGAGTGAAAAGTTTTAGAGTGTGTTTGTAGATCATTGAAAATTTATAAACCTAAAACTTTTCATTTTCCATTGTTACCTTTATTTTTAATCTTTTCACATTTTTTGTAACTACCTTATTTTTAATTATTTATTAATAATTACCAATACAACTTTTTTTATCTATTTTTATTTTTTTTACTACTCATAATTATGGTTATCATGTCACTTCACTTCTCTGATTTTATACACATTTTTTTTTAATTTTTACTAGATACATTGAAATTTTAGATTAATAATTTTATAAAAAAAATTATAAAAAGTGAGTTTTGCGGCAATGTGCATTAAAGTTTTATTGTACGTCCAAGTGGGGTGCAACTTGAGTAGGATACCAATATGTCTACTTATTGGGTAATCTAAAATGGGTAAGGTAGATTCCAAATAAAAAATACCCTATGTAATTAGGATAAGATTTGTTCCAAGGTCCGAGCACAAACCCGACCCAAGTATTAATATATATTTAATATCTCTTTTATGAAATATATTATATTGTTGAAGATATAAAATATATATTTTAAAATGAGGAATGATCCTGTTATCCCATGCTAAATAAATGACTAGTTTAGACCATCTTAGAAAACCCTTTTAAAACATATTTTTTAAACTTTTTCCTTCATACACTTGTTTATTGAAGTGCCTTTAATATATAAACGAAGTTTTACAATTTTTGGATATGTGTATATATTTTTGGATATTTTTAAATATCCATGTATATATATGTATTTAAAATACCCTTATGTTTAAAAATTTCAAAAAATATATACACATATCCAAAAATGGTAAAACTTAGTCTATATGTTAAATATATCTAGATAAACAAGCGTAGAAATAAAAAAGTTTAAAAAATATGTTTTAAAAGCATTTTTAAAGATGAGCTAAGCAAGTCATTTGCTTAGCACGGGATAACATGATCACTTTTCTTTTAAAATATAGGAACTTATTTAAATTATATATTACTTAATATTAGGTCAAATTCTATAAAACTCCTCTTCTATGTAATCCCTTTCATTTTTATTTTCTTAATAATTAATGTAATATTCACTCCATCAATTGTATTTAGCATTATTATTATTGTTATTGTGAAAATTCTTTTATTTGTTTAGTGTCTCTATATATGAGCTCCATCTATACATTATATTTTAAATATCTAAACCGCCTAAAATATTACTTAAATGATCAAATGAAGGATTATTACATTCTATTATATATAAGAATAGATCTAAATATTTTTCTTAATTTGCACATAAATATACCTATTTTTGAGTAAACGTGGCCTATACACATATTGAGTTTGAATAAAATATGATCTTTTTGCTAAATAAATAATAATAAATATAATGAATAGATTGAATTTTGTATTAACCACTAACCTTTTAGATTGGAGGGAGTCACATGAGATTACCACTATATGAACCGGTTATATAAAAACGTCTCTCATTTAATATATCTAATACATGCATGATAAAACTACATTATTATATTGATTATGAGTTTTTAAGTAAAATTTATATTAAAATTATAAATTTGCAAATATAATACGAAAATTAATGTAAAAAAGCCGAAATCAGAACCGAAGCATCTTTCTTGTGTGCGCGCGCGCTAAAGACCACTGGATCGTGCCCATCCCACCCGGTTACCCCGCAATTGGGCG
Source organism: Annona cherimola (assembly GCA_030490835.1). NCBI lineage: Eukaryota > Viridiplantae > Streptophyta > Magnoliopsida > Magnoliales > Annonaceae > Annona > Annona cherimola. The sequence goes on from CM059976.1 coordinate 58,603,162, forward strand.
TATCGAATCAGTTCCCATATTTAAGGTCCTCGGAGTCTCCGCAGGTCTGTTGGCCTTGAGCCTTCGAGCTCGTAAGCCCCGCATTTCTTCCCATAAGTCTCCGTCTCACTGCATTTCCAATTTCCCATGGCGTCCGTTTCAGCTGCGCTCTCCATCTCCATCCCAGGTAAGCTTTCTTCTGCATCCGCTCTTCTTTCCTTTTCACGCTTTCGCGTCCGTCTCCCGTTTCTTACCAGTCTGGATTTCTCTACTGCCCATACCCAAATCAGGAAAAATCCGACCTTTGCCGCTCTTCTACTCGCGGCGTCTAGTTAAGTTTCGATCTGGCTATGATTGTTCTCGATGATGGAAATTGGTGTTAGGGTTCATAAATTCTTCACGGATTAGAATCCTGATTTGCGATGTGTTCTGATCACCATCCGCCTCTCTTTTTTGGGAGATTTCTGTATGATTCTCATATTTTCCTTTTTCGCGGAAGTAAGTATCGGTGGATCTCGATGTAGCTGGTTGAGCGGATTGCCATTTTTTTTAACCTCTTCCTGGTTATTGGGGTGTTGATTTTGGTTATTTTTTTTGGTTACTTTGCAGGAGCTTCGCACATAAACTCTCGTGGCGTTCAGTTGAATAAGCTGAATTCATTTCAGCACCCTTCAAGACTTACTGTGCGAAGGAAATCGGATCAGTCGAGACCTAATCTCTCTGTTCGGGCAGGGTACAAGTATGGCATTCTTACATTTACTTCTAACAAACTGTGAATTAGGAAATTCTCATACTATGAAATTGGGAATGACTACCAAGTTCTTCTTACCATTATCATTACATATCAAGTTCTTCTTAACGTTATCATTACAGGAGATATCGGTACTCCCAGTAGGGATGAATATGATGAGTAATGTTTCAATGCATCAGGGTGCAAAACCTTTTTTAAATATTTTTTTTGAAAATCTTTTTATAAAATTGTTAACCTAAGTGTATTTAACTTACGTATTAAGTTTTACCATTTTTGGAGATGTATATATATTTTTTGATTTTTTAAAAAAGGGTTTTTTTTTTCATTTAAAAATGACTAAAACCCCCCATTTTAAAAAATAAAAAAATACATATACCTTCAAAAATGGTAAAATTTGGTTTATAGATTAGATACACAAATTAACAGTTTTATAAAAAGATTTTCAAAAAAAATATTTTAAAAAATGAGGTTTTGGACCCTGATGCATCAGGATGCATTGAAACATTACTTGAACATGATTGAACATGATTGCTGGTTCATTATTTGGAGTTCATTAGCGTTCACCTCCTTGCATGTATTCTTTCTCAATTTGGAGAAATATAAATTAAAATTCTGATTTCGGGGATTTAAACTTGATTTTGACATATACTTGAATTGAACTGTGGTCACTTTGGCCAGTGACAAAATTCAGCAACAAGGTTAATATTATCTTCAATAAAAACAACATTTTCTAGGCAAGAGTTATTTTCTGTCAGCTACATTTTAAACACTGGCTTTGCCTGATATATTATTGATCTTACATGTCTTGGTATCTCGTCACAGTGATTCTTCTAGCCGTGGTGGTGATTTTCTTGCTGGGTTCATTCTAGGAGGAGCAGTCTTTGGTACACTAGCATATATCTACTCTCCAGAGGTATTTAAACTTGGTTAATGATGGAATAAATCAGCAATCTGCTACTGCCTTCTAATGTCTGATATTGGTCATTTGATTAATGATTAGTGGGAGTTGCAAAACCAGCTAATCTTGCAATGATGTATTATGGCTGCAAAATAAGATGTATTTGATGCCATGTTTTATTATATTCAAGTAATTTGCATGTTGAGACTTGTATTTCAAGTTTGGGTTTTGCACCATGTATAATGGTTGAGGAATATGAATGTGGGGAACATTGAGAAACTGCAGCATCTGCTGATTTATGAATGATTGTATTGATGGAGTCTTTGATTCCTTTAATAGTTTGTTATAAAATTTTTAAAGTGAAATTAGAGTTATGATGATTGATGAAAGAAAGCATGTGAAAGAATAATCTCTCCAGAAGTTTTCCAATATTTAATGTTATTGCACAATACTGCACTAAAACCCATATAACTGACAAATCCATTTTTGTTCTTTTTTAGTTGGGATTTTCCTCCAGAAAGAAGGATGTGAAAAAAGATTACGTATGTTCTTAGTAGCTAGACCAGTGACCAAGTCCTCTAACCACTGACAAAGAAAATTCCAAATTTCTTCTTTTACTGTTTTTGGCCACAACATTATGATCGTTAACTTAATTTGTAGGCAACTGATCAAATGTGAATATGTGATGTGATGATCAGATGCAATTTGTCTTCATTCAGTAGCATCCTGAATCCTTGCCAAATTGAAAAAATGATTCCCCAGTAGCTTGTCCGTAATGGGCAACTGGACTGAATCTTTTAATACATGGATAAACTTTAGTTGTGTCATAGTTGTCTATGTAATAATGTATTTGGAAACCATAAACTTGTTAGTATTTGTCTAGATAAATGCTTTGCTTTTGACTGTGGAAATTGGAAAAAATATTGGTAGGCTAATTAGGAAAAGATATTGTTGTTTTAATAATTATTTTTGTTTATCCTAATTTTATTGTTAACATAAAATAAATGAAAATATATAAAATCTGTAGTACAACTTAAATGTAAATAAAGATACATGTAATTATGATAGTTCACAAGTCAACATCGAATGATTAAATAGAAGTATAAACAGCTAACAAGGTTGGATGGAGAAATCTAGGGAGAGTCCCTAATGCTTTTAATCTTATTTATTGAATAATGCGGGTGCAGGAACCCAATCTTTCCAAGCTTGAAATCCTTAAATTTTTTTTTTTTTTTAAATATTTAGTCCAAATCTTTCCTTCAACATTTCTCCAGAAGTCCCTTCTACTTTTCCTTTTTCTTTCTCTTACATTTTCTACTTGTTTTGAAAGTATCATATTCGTGCAGAGTAGAAGTGGAGGAGATAAGGTGACTTGGTGATTTACTAAAATACAACAATGCCACCCTTCTTATATCATTTCTCTATTTAATTAATATCTTTTCTTGAAAACTCTAATTGATAAGTGTCTGTTGGATTAGATTTTAGATTCCAAGATGAATCCAATAGCATGTGACATGCCTCTTCTAAGAATACAAGTTGTGACACTTAATCAAAATTGGGTTAAGTTGTGAATTTTCTCACAAATATAATAAATATGTTAAAATTTAAATTTTTCTTAGTAAAAACTTTATACAATTTTTATGAATGTATTAAATCATATTAGAGACTACATTCATGCATCAAATTTGCTCATTATGTGACATTTATTAAAATTCATTATTTAATCTATTTTTGCCTAATTTTATGAATTCTAAAAATTAAAAAAACTTTGGGGGTTTACATCCTATGCAACAATGGGCCCCTACTTGAAGTTTAGTTCTGTTTTTCATCCCAGGATTAATGGACAGACAAAGAGGGTTGATCAGTAGCTTGAGGATATGTTGAGGTCACATGTGTTTGATTGGGATAGTGCTTGGAGTGAGTACTTGGCTTTGGTAGAGTTTATATACAACAACAGTTACCATTCGAATATCAAGACGATGCCATTGGAGTCATTATATGTTAGGAATGCAAATTACCTCTGTGCTAGGATGTATTAGGAGAGTATAGTTTTGGGTCCTCAAATGATAACGGAGATGGAAGAGATACAACTTTTGGCCCTTAGATGATAAAGGAGATGGAAGATAAGGTATCTCATATATATGAGAAGTTGTTGGTGACTCAGTATAGACGGAAAAGTTATGCAGATACTAGGAGCAGACTATTGGAGTTCATGGTGGGGGATATAGTATTCTCAAAGATATCACTTATGAAGGGAGTTGTTAGATTTAAGAAGAAAGGTAAGTTGAGTTCTAAATATGTGGGTCCTTAAGAGATATTGGAGCAGTTGGGAAAAGTTGCTTATAGATTGGTGATGCCTCCAGTGATGTTTGAAGTTCTTAATACATTCGATATATTGAAAAAGTATTGGCTAGACCCCTCCTATGTTTTACAGCTAGAGTAGATCTTTATTAAGAATAATTTGTAGTAGGATGAGAGATCAATCTTAGTCTTGGATAGTAAGAATAAGCAATTGAGAAACAAAAGCGATTAGATTTGTGAAAATTAGTAGAGTAACCATTCTAAGGAGGCGACTTGGGAGCGAAAAAGAGGAAATGCGAGCCAAGTATTTGGACCTTCTTGTGTGCTTGAGTTTCAAGGACAAAACTATTCGTAAGGTGAGTAAGATTTAAACCTTCAAGGTTTTAAATTTTAGAATTTACAAAATTCTGTGAGAAATAGATTAAATAGTGAATTTTGGCAAATGCCATGTAATGCGCAAATTGGAAGTATAAATGTAGTACTTAATATATTTAAATATCTCTATAAAAAATTTGGAGAGATGTTGAAATGAGAAAAGTTGAATTTGAATATACTTGTTATTTTTGTAAGAAAATCCAAAATTTAGCCCAACTTCGATGAAGTGCCACAACTCGTATTCTTGGATTTAGGTGGCATATGATAAGTCATTGGATTCGTCTAAGAATTCGTTAGTTAGAGTTTTCTAGAAGGAGATATTAATAAAATAATGGAATGACACAAGAAGAGTGACATTTTTATAATTTTAGTAAATCAACAAGCAACCTTATCTCTTCTCCCTTCTCCTCTTGGTCATGCAGAATAGGGGGATTTCAAGACAAAGAGAAAACGTGAGAGATGGAAAGAGGAGAGATAAAAGGGGATTTTGGGGGGAGATTTGTGGTGGAAACTTTGGAAAGATTTGGACTAAATGTTAGAAAAAATCTAGAGGATTTAGAGTTTAGGAAGTTGGGTTCCAACACCCACATTTGAAGGAGTTAGATTTAAGTAAAGGTTTTATTTGATTTCCTGTTCTATTCTTCCTCATTAATGTGCTGTGTTGATTTGAGAATGTCTTGGGGTGATTTTGTGGTGTTGAGAATGAGGGTTGTAACTCTAATGGTTTAGAGTATGTGGTTTTCCATGGGGACAAAATATAAGCATGAAAATTAGATGAATAATCTTAGAATGATAGTTTATGATAAAATATGACAATGGTTTCCAAAGATTTGAGGCAATGGGGAATGAGTGTCTCAAAAGAGGTGTTTGGGACTTAAGTAAAAAGGAGGAAATGGAGGTGTTTAGGAATGAGATTGAGGGAAAGAGTTTTGATATGATATTTAAAGCCATTATTGTTGAGTTGGTGTGGATTAGAGTGGAGAAAATATTGGAGTCTTATAGAGCCCCCGACTTAGTGATTTGGAAATTTTGCGTAGGATATAAATTGAAATTTTCCCACTTTGTTAGGGTGTTGTGTGAAAATTTGTTTCGAGATAATGATGGTTTATGATGATTCCTAAATTACTTAAGCTAATTGAATTTGATCCTAGGTACCAGAAGTGATTAGTTCTTGTTGCTACTTGATCTAAAATCTTAATTGGTTTCTTATCCGGGTTCTCACTATTACTAAAATTGTATTTCATATATTTAGTTTTTGTGCGACAAATTCTAAAACCATTAGATTCCAAAGCATCTACTCACCTATTTAATTTTAAATTTAGTCATTTAGTTTCATTTATTAGAATAATGTCATCTGTGAATAACATACACCATGATACTTCTTCTTGGAAATATTTAGTAATTTCATCTATTACTAAGATGAAAAGGTAAGGATTCAAGGTTGAGTCTTGATGTAAACCTATTTTAACTGAAAAATATTAGTATCTCCATTAACGGTCCTCACAATTGTAACAATCCCCTCGTACATATCTGTAATAATATCAATGTATTTGTTATTAATTCCTTTTTTTTTCATCACTTGCCATATTAACTTTCTTAGTACTTCATCATATGCTTTTTCTAAATCAATAAAAATCATGTATAAGTTCTTTTTCTTTTCCCTATACTTCTCAAATAGTTGTCTAAGTAAGAAAATAGCTTCAATGATTGATCTTCCTGACATAAAACCAAATTGATTTTCAGATACATTAGTTTCCCGTCTTAGTTTATTTCAATTACTCTTTCTCATAATTTCATAATATGACTCATTAGTTTTATTCCACGATAATTTGTACAATTTTGAATATCTCCCTTATTTTTATAAATTGGGACTATAATGTCTTTTCTTCATTAACTTGACATTAACTTTGTTTTTATAATTTTATTAAAGAAATTTGTTAACCATGTTGCACCTACATCTCCCATGCACTTCCATGCGTTGATTGATATATTATCTGGGCGTAAGGCTTTTCTTGTTTTATTTTCTTTAGAGCTTCCTTTATTTCAGATATTCGAATTTTTGGGAAATAACTGATATTTCTATTTTCTTTTCTATTTAAACTAACATCTAATGTTAGATGTTCGTGTGGGATATCATTTAGTAAATTATAAAAATAAGTTTCCATCTTTCTTTGATATGATCATCTTTGACTAGAACTCTTTGGTCTTCATTTTTAGTAAATCTAACATGTGTTAAGTCTTTGCCTTTATTTTCTCTTAATTTATTCAACTTAAAAATATCCTTTTCACCTTATCTAGTTCCTAATCTATCATGTGAGTTGCTATAAGCTTTGTGTTTAGCATCGCTAATAATATTTTTAGTAGCTTTTTTTGATAGTTTGTGTTGTTGTAAGTTTGTATCATTTTTATTTCTCTTCCATGTTTTAAACTTTTCTTGTTTAGCATTTATAGCTTTTCAAACATCCTCATTCCACCACCAAGTTTCCCTATGTGAGGATCTACGATTTTTATATATTCTTAAAATACTTTGTCCTACTTCTTTTATGTTAGTTGTCATTTTATCTCAACATTGATTCTACTCCATCTTCTTGTATATCCTATTTTCCTTCTTCTATCATTTTTTTACTAAAAAGTTCCATGTTGTTTCCCTTTAAATTCCACCATTTAATTTTTGGAATTATATTGCCTTTAGTTTTTGTTGACTCTTTTTGTGTATATATATCCATCACTAATAATTTATGCTACATAGCTCAACTCTCACCTGAGATAACCTTATAATTAATACAAAGAGTTCTATCCAATTTTCTTATAAAGAAGAAATCTATTTAGCTAGAATTGGTCCCACTTTTGAAAGTTATCAAGTGTTCATCTCATTTTTGAAATAAAGTATTTGCTGTAATCAAATCATATGCTATGGCAAAGTCGAAAATGACATTCCCCATTTCATTTCTTATTTTAAAGCCGAAACCTCCATGACTTTTCTCATATCCTACATTTTCCTTTCCTACATGTCCATTTAGATCTTCACCTTTCACAACCTTTTCCTGGTTAGGTATCATTTGCATTACACTATCTAAGTCATCCAAAAATTGTTTTTTGATTCTATCATCTAATCCTACTTGTGGTGCATAAGCACTAATCACATTTATGACCTCTACTTCTAATACAAGTTTTATTTGAATAATTCTATCATTTACTTTATTGACATTTACAACTTTATTTATGAATTTATTTTCTACTATTATCCCCACACAATTTCTATTATCATCATTTTCTATATACTATAATTTGAATTCATTAATCTCTTTAGCCTTTTCTTCTTTCCACCTAGTCTCTTGAAGATACGCTATATTAATTCTTCTCTTTCTCATAATATCTACTACTTCCATACTTTTTTCGGAAAGAGTCCCAACATTCCATGAGGCAAAACGGACCTTGTGTTTTGGTATCACCTTCTTCCCTAAACTACGTCCATAGAGGCATGAAAACCTTTGCCGACTTCTCGCTACAACCAGGCATTGTTGTGGCGTGTCGCTTCCGGGGAGACACCCTAGTAACCCTTGCCCATTTCTCACTACATCCGAGTTCTGATGTAGTGCATCGCTTTTGGGGAAACGTCCTAGCAACCCTTGCTTATTTCTCGCTATAGTCGGGCTCCGCTGCAGCGCTTCGCTTACAGGGAACACCCTAGCATTAACGACTTTTAGTATATTTTTAGAATCTATAAGAGACGCGACAGTGATTTTTATAGCACCGGTTGCTAGCTTGACATGCCAACCCTTGCTTTTTTTCAGGCTTGGGACCGGCAGTGAGATAGAAACTCTTACTGGCAAGGTTATTATGAATATCATGAATATGTTATGTAAATGAATCGACAGAAGCAGAGACACGAAAATCAGGTGGTAAAGGATCAAGAGCAATGAGAGCATGGGGAACATAACCTTGGAAAATCTCAAATGGGGACTTTCCTATAGATCTGTTTATGAAATTGTTATAGGTAAACTCTGCAATGGTGTTCACCTACCGAATTCCTAGGTAAATCTCCTAAACTTCAGTTAACAACCTCAGTTTGACCATTAGTCTGTAGATGAAAAGCAGAAGAAAATTTCAGTTTAGTGTTAGAAAGTTTTCATGAATTTTTTTCAAAAATAACTCATAAAACGGACATCCCTATTTGACACAACGTTGGAAGGTAATCCATGAAATCTAACAATTTCCTTAAGGAATAATTTTGCCACATAAGAAACATCAACAATTTTGTGACTAGATAGAAAATGAGCCATTTTTTAAAATCAATCCACCATAACAAGAATAAAACCATACCTTCTACGAGTTCTAGACAAAGTAAGAATGAAATCTATATTAATGTCTTTCCAAGGAGTATGTGACACTGATAAAGGTGTATATAATCCTGTGTTCTGCTTTTTTTTCCTTTGCTAACTGACATGTCTGACACAGACACAACCTTAACAACATCCCTTTTGACGGAAGGCCAATAGAATGTCCTCAACTAGGGCTTCAGTTTTATCTCTACCAAAATGCTTTGCTATGCCATCTGCATGTAATTCCCAAATTAAGAAAATCACATAATGAGTTATAGAGAATACATAATTTATAACTTTAAATAGATAACCATCTTTAAGTACAAAATCAACAAAATCATGATCAATAGACTCACTTGTAGGGACTCCAGACTTAGACTTTTTGACTGACATCAATACAACACCAGATTCTTTACTCTCTTTTTCAAAAATTTTCTGAATTAAAATGCGGAATGGTCTTTTTGGGGCTCAGCGGGAGTAATTTTCTTTTGCATTGTGTCGTTGTTTGATGGTTTAGCTAGTTTCAAAAGAATTGATTCCCATCTTGTCTAATAAGAGGAGTATTTGATTTTTCATAGTGTATGATATTCATATCAAATAGTTAAGGACGACCAAGTTAAACATGAGGTACATGCATTGGAAGAACATCACACCAAATCAGATCCACATAGTTTGCAATTTTGATTGGGACTAGACATCATCACTGATAGGTGGTGAAGTTTTATGAAACCTATGCAATTTTGTGAGGTTGTGGATAAGACTTAGTTTTAATTTCATTCTAGCTATACCAGCTTTTGCGACCATATTCATAGAATTATTGATAAAACCTTTGCGCACAACATTACCACATGTGAAAAATGCATGAAAAATGGTAGTTCACCTCCAATCTTTTTTAGGATCAAGCATCTCATGACAATGACATTTTCAAACTCATCTTGTTTGTCTACTAATTCTAGACTAAGATCTTCTGGTTCTTCTAATGAATCGACCATCTCATCAATGTCTCTTTTATTGTAATCTTTAGACACATTTGCATCCAATGCAAGAGTACGATTAGGACAACAAGATGCAGTATTACCATGGTAATTGTAACACTCAATCTTTGATAACCTATGACGTAAACTAGATAGACTATTGGAGTTGTCATTCCTACTAAAATTCTGGACATGGTTGTTACTACCTTCGCTTTGTGCATTTGTCCGTGGAGAAGACACTTGTTTAGATGCATACTTAGTTGTCTGGTACTCCCCAACTTGGTAATTAGACCATCTAAAAGGTATAGTTCAAGTTTCAAGGCCTTAAAAATTGCTTCTTCAAGGTTATATGGGGCATGTAAAACTAATTCTCTTTTTAATTTAGGTTTAAGCCTATCGACAATTTTTTTGTCACTTGCTTGTCGTAGTTAATTTGACATTTGAGGAACAAATTGTCAAATTTTTAGTAATATTCACTGAGACATTAAATTCCCTCAAATTCATCTATTGGTCCATCGATTGTTCTTTATGGTAGTGAGGTCTATATTTCATTTTTAACAATTTTTTATTTCAGCCCAAGTTGTGAATTTTGGCTCTCTATCTTTTTCGACGTCTCTTTCAAATCCCAACTAGTAATGTTGGGCTAATTCTGTCAGCTTCATTGTGCAAATCTTATGCACTGAGCATTTGTCATATTGTATCATTTGAAAAATCTTTGAATTCTATCATCCAATCTATGAATTTGTTAGGATCAAATCTTCCATCAAAACTAGGGACATCAACTTTAATGTTCCTAGAGATATCATCATCCCCAAGGATGACCATAGTTTCAAAGACCTGGTTTTGTGGCGGACGAAAGAAGTCCTGTCCAAGAACCCTAGTTCGTTTTGGTGTGTTTGTTAATTATGGAAACTCCACGAATTTTTAACTGATATTGTTCTACCCAAATTTAAAGGCTAATGATGTTCTAGTGTTGGAACAATACTCACGTGTTAGTGATGTGGACCTTTCGGACTTTGGTTTTGTCCAATGTTACTAGAAGTACCAATATGAGATTTCGGTATAAAAGATTCTTCGATGATTGCTTATCCATTCGCTTTAAAATGACTTCAGTTTAGGCCGCTATCTGGAGTTGATATTGTTGGCTTAATTTTTGAATGTCATACTTTATATGGGACACTTTATCAAAATGATTTTCTTGTTTGTGTGACAAGGTCTCAAATTTCTCAACCAAAAAATCATATTTTGATTTTTTTCATTTAAAAAGCTAACAATTTTCTTATAATCCTTTTATGGAGGTAGCAAATTACAAATTTGTAACCTTGGTTGATGCAAAGAGAAGTGAATAGGAATGAAGTAATAATTTAATTCAAAGCACAATGATGTATGCGACTATAATTTGAATTGTACACAAAATAATTAATCTATAGGAGACCATATGATAAACTTAAAAGAAGATACTCTTACTTGCCAAGGGATATAAGAAAATTTCAAATTCAAGTAAGAATATACCTTTTAGAAGCCCTACAAGACCTTTTCCCAAATACTGGATGGGTTTTTCTGAAATTTCTGGAAGTGGGGACCTTTATGTAATTTCTGAATATAGGGCAGATTTGAAATTTCAGAAATGTCAGGGGGTGCTTTGTAATTTCTGAAAGTCTGTTGCGTTTCTGTAATTTCTGGAACTGAAGAGCTGTTGTGCAATTTTCTTGGAAGATCTGGGCAGCTCTATAAATTTCTGCATGTCGAGGTTTTTTTGTAAGGTGACTTTCTTGCAAATTTCAGAAGCAGCAGGGGGTTACTTTTTTTTTTTGCGTGTGTGTGTGTGTGTGGTGTGTTCCAGCTGCTCCTGCAATTTTAAAAAATTTTAGACGTTGCCTACTTGGTTCTCTTTCTATAGCGCCACTCCAAAATTCTGCTACCATCTCAATCTCTGTTTGAAACTTTACCAAGTTTCGCTCTGATACCGAGTTGATGTAGGACGAGTAGGAAAGAAGAAGGATACTTTCAAAGGGGATGAGGAGGGAAAAAAGAGAAAGGAGTTGGAAAAATTAGGGAAGAGATAATTGGAAGAGAGTTGTAGAAAGAATTTTTAGGGAAAGCAAAATATCAAATCAATAAATATTATAAAAAGTTAAGCAATAAAAAAGCTAAAGCCTACTCAATTCGCAAACTTGCTCTACAAGTAAACCTGCATACAAAGAAATAACTAAAAAAATAAAAAATGCAAAAATCTAAACCGTTCATAAAATAAATCTTAATTTCTACGGTTGCACTTCGAATAAGTACGGAGAAGGCATGTGTTAACATGATGTCTATTAGCGACTTTGTTGAATCATTACCCAAGATCTATGGTCACAAATGGTAAGCGATAATTGAACACTCTCTGCTGGTATATTCAGCTAAGAACTAGTTTGTGTAGCAAGCAGTTACAAATGTTTTTGCTTCTGCCAGGCATTACCCAACATGGGTAACCATCATTATTTAATGCTATTCATTGATTTTGGATTTCTTCATCCAGTCAGCATATTTAAGTAGTAACTTCAGTATGCAAATCTGATTGCAAACTCGATGGCTTGTTATAACATACTTTCTTCTGTCGCTTATTTTGAATTATTCTGAAGCATTTTTTCAAAAATCTTGTATACTTGATAATTTGTTTGTTTGTTGTGCAAGCAGCTTAGGAGGCTCATACTGAATGAGGACGAACATGGCTTTCGGAAGCTCAGGCGGCCTATATACTTAGAGTACGAAGAGAGTGGTTTAGAGGTGATTGCAAATTAGCACTATTCTTTTGATTCCATGCATGTTGTTTCTTTAATTTATTTGCTCCCTCTTGTTCTCACTGCATTTTTATTTCCACTTGGTGAGAAGCAGAAAACACGGCAGGTTTTGAATGATAAGATACGCCAACTGAACTCTGCAATTGACAGTGTTTCTAGTTCTGTGATGGACAATGTTTCTTCCCGGTTGAAGAAGGGTTGGAAACATGGACCTAAGGGTAAGGATGGTATAGAGATCGATTCTGAAGCAGAAGCTGCAATGTAGAAAACTACTTGTGGCCTGCCTGTGATAGCAGCTCACAAACCCACACAAGATTTACTCCTTTTGGAAGATGAAATCCTGTTACGCTTGAAAACGGCGTTTAAAACCATTACTCATGGATACTTTTTACTACCCTTTTTGGACAAATATGCTTGTCAGTAGAATGTTGAAATTGTTTTTGGCAATAACTGGTATATGGAAAGAGCAGGCTGAGCATTCAGAAATCTCTGCATTTTCGCACCTTATGAGAAAGGGCTTTGATTGTATATTTTTTTAATTAGGGAATCGTTTGGGACGATTTCACGTTTGCAATGTATCTTTTTTGATTACTTTTGTTAGGAGAACGTGATTTAGATTGATACAGATTGTTATGGAAGTAAATCAGAATTAATAAACAAAACAAGATTAAATTCACAAAATGCTAAGATTTATGTTGAAAATTTTTCAATCTAGAAGGAAAAAACCATGAGAGAATAATCTAGTATGATAAACAAGTTAAGAGGTACGAATTAAAATGATTCGCTCTAGATATCTTGAAAGAAAACGCTTCGACAACACCTCTAACGTTCCATCCGAACATCTTTGAAGAGTGATTCTATTAGCCCGGGCTAAGTAAATGGCCCACTTAGCCCACCTCAAAAAACCTATTTAAAACAATTTTTTTTTGTTTTTTTCTTCATACACTTGTTCATTTAAGTGTATTTAACATATAGACCAAGTTTTACCATTTTTGGAAATGTGCATATATATTTTTTAGATCTTTGAAAATAAGGGTATTTTAAATGCATATACACATAGATGTTTAAAAATCTCAAAAAAATAGATAAACATATTCAAAAATGGTAAAACTTGGTCTATATATTAAATACACTTAGATAAACAAGTACATGAAAAAAAAAGTAAATTTTTTTTATTGTGAATAGGTTTTTTGAGGTGGGCTAAGTGGGCCATTTACTTAGCCCGGGCTAATAGAATCACTCTTCAACATCTTTTAGGTTTATACTAAGTTACTAGTTGATACCTTATAAGATATAATCCTAGCAACTTGCAACAATTTCAAATATTTGAACGAGAGTTTGGATATATATAAAATTTTGCCACTTCATGGGTGGACTTGTTGCTAGATTGGTTGCTTAGTTGGGTCTTGCGTAGTACTGCGCATCTTCGAGCTAGCTAAGACGAGGTTTCACGTACTCATGCATGCTCAGGCCGAGTTGCCTACACTAGTGCACGTTTTTAACACACTTGTGCACGTCCATTGTTGACACCCCACAAAAACGTAAAAAAAAAAAATATAATAATATAATATAATAAAATAATAATAAAATTTCAAATGAGCTTACTATTATTTGGTTTTGTGGATTCATTTTGGATTTTTAACCCGTATATTTACAAACCCAAAAATTGTGTAGGATCCATGGGCCGTCAATGCTTCAAGCCCACGACGGAGGTAACGACCACTAATCCATATGGTAGATCAAGGGCAATTCACATTCAGGATGAAGTGAAGGATACTTTTTCAAAATGGTTGAAGTGGAATCAACATGATGAATGGTTTGGATTAAACAAATAATCGATACTTTAGGAGATTTTAATGGTCAAAATCAATTTGACCAAAAAAAGAAGAGAATTTGCAATATTTTCAAGTGCTAAATAAAAGTGATAAATCCAACTTATTAAGTAGAAATCTGAACCGTTAAAATGAATAAAGAACATTAATAAATGTGGGCCCTATCAAAAATCAAGAAAAATGTTTAATAATTAACATATAAATAAAAGGTCAAAAATATGCAAAATTAAGGGCTAAAAAAGGTTTGACTTACAAGCCAAGCAAAACCATGGCCCCCGTGAGTGGTTTTCAAAAACCACCCGTAAAATTACCAAAAGGTCCATTTTTGTTAAAGTTTTGCAAAAAAAAAGGGAAAAATGGAGTTGTGCAAAAAAATTAAAAGAAAATACTGATGTGCAAATTATTAAACTTAAAAACTATAAAAGGGGCCATCTCTCCTCATTTCCTACACGGTGAAAAAGTCTCCCAAAACCAGCCATTTTCTTTTTTTCCTTAGAAACTCATCTTCCCATCTTTTCGGTTATTTTTTTTTAAAAAAATATCAACGAAAAAAAAGATATCCAGTTCGCCTATTACAGCATCAGCCCGTCCTCAACATTCAAAAAAAAAAAAGGGAAGAAGTTTTTTAGTGCTCGGATTCCAGCACCTTTCTCCATAGATTTCGTTGTCTTTTTTTTTTTTCTTGCAAAAAAAGAAAAAAACAAAAGAACGGAAGACTAGAAATATCTGCCCGTTCTCTGTTCGTTATCCTCCTTCTCTTTTTCATTTTTTTCATTTAAAAAAAAAAAAAAACAAACCAGCACCAGCGCGTTTTCATTTTTCTTTTTTTTTTTCAAAAAAAATCAACGAGAGCCAAAAACCCATCTGCTCGTTATTTTTTTCTCCTTTCCATTTTTTTCATTTAAAAAAAAAAAAAACAAAAGAACGGAAGACTAGAAATATCTGCCCGTTCTCTGCTCGTTATCCTTCTTCTCCTTTTCATTTTTCGTTTTTTTTTTTTTAAAAAAAACCACAAGCAATCTCCAGTTCGTCCTTTCCATCCCTTTCTTTCATTTTTTCGTTTTTTTTTTTTTAAAAAAAAAACACCGCACATCCTTTCCCCTTCCTCTTTCACTTTTCGTTTTCTTTTTTTTTTAAAAAAAAGAACAAAAACCACTCTCCAGCGTCATTGTCCTTTCTCTTCCCTCTTTTTTTCATATTTTCGTTTTTTTTTTTTAAAAAAAAATCTGCACGTTGTTCTCCTGGATATTATCCCTCCCTTTCATTTTTATATTAAGGGTGTGTTTGGTTATAGGTAAAACTTTTGATGAAAAGTTTTTGGAGTAGAAGTTGTCAAATCAATAGAAAGTGATGTGATATAATAGGAGTGATGATGAGGAGTAAAGAGAATAAAGTTAAAATAGATAGGTTAGTTGTATGGGTAGTTGTGTAGAAATGATTGAAAAGTAGGGTAGTTTGTATAAAAAAATGTGAAAAAATAATTAAAAAATAGAATAATTATGGAGAGTGAAAAATTTTAGATTGAAAAGTTTTAGTTGACACTTTTTTGTCCTAAACAAACACACCCTAAAAAAAAAAAAGAAATCAAGACGTAAACCTCCAGTACGTCTTCTTCCCATTTGCCATTTTTTTCTTTTTTTTTTTTTAAAAAAATCCAATCATCACGCAAACCATGAACATTCTGTTCTTCCTCTTCTCGTTGCTTTCCTTTTAAACAAAAAAAATAATAAAACAAAAAAAATCAAAGGAGCACACAGACTCCTCAGTACGTTTTCACTTCTCCGCTTTTTCACTTTTTTTATTAAAAAAAAAAAAGTAAAAAAAGGAAAACCGAGCTCCAGCATGTCTTCTCTCCTCTCATTGCCATTTTTCGTTTTTTTTAATATATATATATATATATAAAGAGAGAGAAAACTGAGCTCCAGTACGTTATCCATCTTCCCTTTGTATTTTTTTTTTCTTTTTAAAAAAGAAATCAAAGAACAGCAAAAAAAAAAAAAAGGGAAAGTTAGAGCACATCCCTTTTCTTCCCCCTATCACTTTCTTCAGTTTTTTTTTTTAAAAAGAGAGAAGCTTTCTTCTCCTTTTCATTTTTATATTTCACTTTTTTTTCGTTTTTTTTTCTTAAAAAAAAAAAAAAAACAAAGCAGCTGCTGAAATTTTTTTTCAGTTGTGTTAACTGCTCATATTTTTTTTCTTTTCTCAAAATATGTATACAACAAGTATATGTCATTATATCTATAAAATATACATATAAAAAAAACACATAAAATTAATCGTCATAAGAAATATTTTATTTACATGCCACAAAAAAACAACTACCTGCATCCAACTTTCAGATTGAGTTAGGGCTTCAAAAAAAGCCTAGGGATTAAATTCCCGCCTCCACCCTTTTGAGCTTTTACATAAAAAAAAATGCATTTAATTTTTCGCACTCCTAGGACCTATGTACTGGAAAAATAAAATCATATATATATATATATATATATTTTTTTTCTAGTTGTGAGTTCACCCGGAAAATCTCTGTAATTCAGTGCCTTTTGTATACGGACTAACCACCGTTATATGGTTAGTGGCGACTCCAAAAGTTAATATATTAAAAATTTGTACGCATAGTACTAATTGCTAATTGCGTCTAATTGAGATATATGTTTGCGTTTGACTAACTTGCATCATTTAAAAATCTTTAAAAACTTGCATCATCTAAAAGCCTTAACGCTTGCATCTCCCCTCTTTAACCCCCATGTCTACACCTTTTATATTTTTTCCATTTCTGATCTTGAACCCCTTTTCTACATCGTTTATATTTTAATTTTTGCACGTTTAATTTCTGTATCTGACTTGCATCACGTCTAACCCGCTAACTCGCTAATTTGCATGTCATACTTATTCTCTTCTCCGGTGTATGCATATTTTATTTTCACATTTTAGTTCATGGTTATATATATTTTATGAGCCTACTTTACACTTTTTAGGCCCATTCGCCGGCCCATCGTAGCTCGCTAAAAACCACGTGCTACGTCCATGCATTTCCATGTGGGGGGATGTTCTTCTATGCTGGCTGGGGGTACACGTGGGTTGGGTTGGAACCCAATTTCGGCCAACCCAACCCAACCCAATTTCATCCCAACCCAACCAAACCCAACCCAATTTCTATAACCCTCTAACCCAACCCAACCCAACCCAACTATGATTTAAAATGCAATTTTAGTCGTTCATAATAAAAACCATATTAATAAGATATTAGTGCAATCTTAAATAAGTAAAAATTATATATTTAGCATATAAAAATAATATTTCATATTTTTAGTAATATAAAAAAATTAAGAGTGAAACCAACCTTATCTTAATTTGGGGTCAGTTTGGTAATAGTCAAAAGTCAGGTGACAAATTTTCGATGTAGAAACTATCGCATCCACACCCATTGACGAGCAGCTGCAGCTCGTGCAAATTAATGCGCCTGCCATTGTCCACGGTACTTTTTTTGTCGCTGACCGAAAACTACCGATCCTTCAGTGTGCAAAATACGTACGGTTGACCGGGTATGTTATCCCAATGCCGCAGCAGCGACGGATGCTCTCCTTAAACGGCCTGAAAACGAAAAATTGGAGCATGTTGAAGCGTATAAGAGAATGATTGGCTAGGGAACGGTTTAAAAATCAGTTAAAGGTTATTGTAAGCACTCACAATAAAAAGTTTCAGTCAATGTTTTTAATTACACTGTTTTTTTAATTTTCTTTTCACTTTGTAATACTTCTTTTCCTTTTATTTAATCTCACCGTAAATTATAATTACAATCATAAATTATAACCATATTTAAAGTCTATAGATATGAATTCATATTTATGCTTTTTATAAAAATGGTTACGATGTAAAGAAACTTGGGTGTCTATTTACTCATTTATCTCCTTAGCTTCAAAAATATTTTTTACAAATTTAAATAATTTATTATTTTATATTCTTAACAAATTTAAATCATTTATTATTTTATTAATAAGTATTTATTAATATTCAAAAAATCTTTCAGTCGGAAAATTATATGTTTTAAAATTTTAAAATGTTTTGACAATAAGCAGATAACTATAAAATTTTAAAACGAAGATAACACATAAAAATTTACTATATTTGATTTTTTGTAATCATGACAAATACATATGGACGGGTGTCATAGATAATTTAGATTTAAGAAAGATATCTTTAAAAAAATCAGAAGGTTGCGTCGACAAAAATGTTGCTTTAGGTCATTAACGTTATAAAAGTAGCAAATATGATCATACTTTTTCGCTTTGACCTCTTTTAAATACGACGAACCGTTAGCTTGCCCATGTATTTTGATGGTTCTTTTGACAAAAATTATTTTTGCGAAAATCTAGATACATATCCTCTTTCTCTTATGAAGACGGTTTTCGCCTGTGTATTTATTATTAATATTAATGCCTC
The DNA here is from genome assembly GCA_030490835.1 of Annona cherimola. Classification (NCBI taxonomy): domain Eukaryota; kingdom Viridiplantae; phylum Streptophyta; class Magnoliopsida; order Magnoliales; family Annonaceae; genus Annona; species Annona cherimola. The sequence continues at coordinate 58,621,817 of CM059976.1, forward strand.
TAGATTTTTTTTTTTTTGAGAGAGAGACTACCTCTAGTTTTTTGAGACTACAGGAAGAGTACTTTAGTAAATTCATATATGTTTTTTTGATAGGAAATACATATATGTTTAAATTTGCAATATTTTCAACATTTTCGTAAAAGTCTATGATCTTGTTAGCATTGACGCGTACGTATCTTTTAATTTTTAATTTTTTTTAAAAAACATAAGGGCAAGTGTATTTAACTCGAATACCAAATTTAGCAAAATTTGAATATCCACGTATATTTTTTCCAAATTTTAAAAATGATAGGTTTTAGGTATTTAAGTATCTTTCAGCCCCGGACTATTAATCTTTAAAATTCAGAAAGTACTACATTTTAAATAATAAATTTTGATATAGGTTAAATATATTTAGGCCCGGGAAACAAGATATTGTTCTTTTATGAATGTGCAATTACATCCATAAATATGGCCATTCTTTGCAGTAATATTTGAAATTTCTTTTAAAAGAAAATTCATTTTCCAAACAAACATTTGTACTGGTTTGGGTGGCTGGAGGATGTCATTTTTACCAACAATCACAAGCGGAGCGAAAATTTGGTGGGGTTTGAGCTTTTAGCTTAATGGGTCATTGGATGAGAATTTGGATGAAAATTGAAATGGAAAATGAAAAATAGAATAATGAAAATGGTAAATACTGGCTAGAACAGCGCTTGATAATTCAGTTAGTCCTAGCCTACCTCAATTTTACAATTTTTGAATATATATGCATATATTTTTTCGAGATTTTTAAATATAGAGGTATTTTAGCCATTTAAAATACCTGTATATTTAAAAATCTCAAAAAAATATATACATATATCAAAAAATAGTAAATAATTAATAATTTAACGGACCCCAATGGGGGTATTTCAGTGTAAAAATATAATGCATCATTAATAAAATAATTACATAATTTACATAAGCGAATGGTTCACATTGGGCTGTTTTTGCAACATCAGACCACGTGGTTAATGGAATTAATTATTTGAATTAATTCACAACACATCAATTTAACTTGGTAATAATTACATAAAAAATTTAAACGAGAAAATGTTTGAATTACTCGCACTGGTATGTTTCATAATTATTTTTTGTATATTCCTAACTCCAACGCAATGTGTGAATTGTCGAATTTAGGTAAAGAAATAGAAAAATTAATTTTATTCTTTGTAGATTTACCACCACGCGTCAATATTATTGTAACCCATATATATTATTAATAGCAACGAAAACTATAAACGGTTCATTGTCGAGAGAAAGGTATAATATATTTATAAAACCACCTAGGAGTTCACTAAGCGTCCCATACAAATCAAAGCGACTTGTGATGGCTAAGTTCTCCAAAGAAGAGAAAAATCATAAACCCAGCTAAGAAGCTTCTGAAAACATTAATTTTACACCACCTTCTGTTTTCCACAAGCCCTACAGTCACATAGGTTGATGACTACGTAATTAGTCGGTTTGACACATTCTCGACAGTCACATAAGTTCACAACCCTTTCTTTCTCCTTTCCCGTTCCAATGAAAATTGTCCACACTGCCTCAGCTTGACCTATATCCTTAAAATCTTGGTAACAAGAACCTTATAACCATTGACTTGATTATGTGCTTCCGGCCATGACATGTATACACCAGGTACACGACCTTTGAATACAACATAGCATCTCACCATCTCCACGCCTGAACCTATCACATTTTCCAAAACAATAGCAACATACATATAAGAACCAAATTCGCTGTTTTATGATATTGCATCAGATAGCTGCAGTGATTATGATGAAAAGACAAGAATATAAGCTGTAACATCAATACAGGAAATGCTATTAAACAGCCACTGTAGTCTTTAAAAAGTGACAATTGGATTGTTCCTGTTCCACATTTTCAATAACCCAATACAAATTCATGCCCATTTTGAAAACCATAAAACAAAACAGCTGCATCATCACTAACAGACACACATAATAGCATTTTCCAAGTTCAAGTCCAAACAAAGGTACATTACATAAAACAACATGGTTAATACAAACCCAATAACTGTTACAAGCAATATGAAATAAGAAGTGTTCAAGTACTTCTATTGAGCAATAACAGCAACTCAAAGGCCCTGTCTAATCCCATTCAACATAATTGCACGCATATGATCATTAACTGCTATAAAAGCTGATGCAACATGAGGGTTCTTATTAAAGTAACACATAACCACTGTTAAATCAGCATCAGTTATTCCCATGGACTCTAGTAATGCAGGTAATGCACGGTAATCCTCTACCCAGTCTTGTTTGAATGTGTGGGTATGTGTGTGTGACACAGTTCTGGATTGACCTAAATAGGTTTCGGCAATGCTGGCAAACTCTTGCATTGGTGTCTGTGGCCGTCTACGGACGGACAGTCTAGGCCGATGCTCAAAAGAGCTAGACGATGGTCCACCAGCATGTGATGGCGCATGCGAATGACTAGATGAACCTCCTATTGGGGTCCCAGATGAGCTTGGAATAGCAAATTCGTCCCCCGATCCAATGGCGGGCTCCTCGCTATGAGGAGACTCCATGCTAAATGCCTCCCCTTCTGCATCCATCCCACCTTCTTCAGCCCATCCTTATTGTGGCTCTTCAAACCCCATAGTGAAATGACCTGTGGCACGATTATTGCCGAATAACTCATGTAAATCATTCCAGCTAAGATGTTGTGGTCACCTGAATCTTTTGAACATTCTATCTTGCTGTAAAACAAAATTTAGTGGATGTTAGCTAATTCCTACCATGGTGTTAAACAACATTAATAATATTTACACTACAGTGACAATAAGAAACATATAATTGAATGTCGCATACCTGTATTAGTGCTTTCCAGACAAATTCGGGACCAACAAATCTGCTCTCTGCTACATCCCACCCCATTCCGGTTTTGTTTTTAATTTTCAAGAACATACTGTATGTCTTTCTTAAGGTCATCACCCTATTTCGCACATGTCAAGGGCTGATGGATACTGCAAAGAGATTACTTAACTCCTGGGCAATTTCCTAGAAGATACATCTTTAATTTTGTTGGCCTCTATGGTTCCATTGTGTAAGTTTCATAGAAGAATATCTACTAACTTCTTATCTTGCACCTTTGTCCACTGATGTCTATACTTGGACGACAATGGACCTGTGCCACTTGTGCCGTGACTGGACCCCTTGCCAGAGGTTTCCTCCCCAATGAACACACGTCTAAAGTGGTCCATGGATACCACCTGCAAGCAAATGAGAACAACCAAGTGTAGATGACACTTACCATAAGGTTAACACATGAACATATGTATAAACAAATTCGAATGAATTTTTAAAACCACAAGTCATAGAAAATACAGTCATTAACATCCCACAAACACATTCATAGCATGCGACCATACGTATTTGATAGAGGACAGTCATCATATATCACATACATATGCAAATTTCAGTTTACACAAAGACTTCTTATATGGACGAATTATCCGCTCACATTTGAGATGCTAATTTTTCACGTTTCGCCCTCCACTCATGTCGGGCCTTGCTAGACACCCCCCTCACCATAACTTCCATCTGTTCGCCATCTAAAATATCACTAATAACATCAAAATTAGTGAGGTTTGGTTTCTCGTTGATTTGGCGGGGTAGTTCAGAACCATCTACAGTGGTTATGTAGTTATGGAGAATCGCACATGCGATCACCATTTGAACCTGAATCCTATAGGGATATGTAGTCGCGACTTGCAGAGATGGAAATCTCTTTTTCCATACAGCGAACAATCTTTCGACAGTTGAAAGCTCTTCACTGTTCCTTGGACTCTTCCCAGGTCCGAAATTGTTCATATGGTATGGCACACCTTTGTATGGTGCCTTGAAACTGGGCACATGCGCATATCCAGCATCCACCAAGTAATAACGACTTATAGCAAATGGGGGTGATCTATTAGGTTAGCGCAATCACATTTCATGAATATGAGAAAGTTGAAATGGGAAATTATTACCTCGTGGAATTGTCAAACGATTGGTGGAACGTTCCAGTGCATCTTGTAGGACATGCACACTACCTTCCCAGCCAGCTAATATATATGTGAACTTCAAATTGAAGTCACAAGCTGCTAGAACATTCTGTGTGGGGTCTCCATGTCTATTAATAAACGGGAGAGCATTTTCAGATGGAGGTAGGACAGGAATGTGAGTACCATCAATAACTCCAATACATTCCTAGTAAGTAAAACAAATATCAATCCGATGTGCAATCTCTACGTTGCTTGAGTCTGTCAACAACTTGATAAAATATGATTCACGATATACCTGAAAGTATGGTGCTAGAGTTGGGTCAGAGGAGATCTTTTGGTGAGTTTGACAACTTGGACGGGCGACGCAGTCTTCATGTAGGGAGAGAACTGATTGTAGACACTTATGAAAATAGCGGTGTACAGTTTCATCGGATCTACAACAGTATGCACCGATGGAACAATTTCGTACATTATAGGCCAAAGCGTGCAAAAATATTGTCATTTGTTCACTAATGGTTACATATCTAGTGGATTGCAAGATCCCTTTACTCTTCACTAAATCGCACAACTGATTGAATGCAAATGTAATCATTCGCAGTTTTGAGATGCATCGTCGATCCCCCCCACGGACCAAAGAATGCATAAATAGTTCATGTTAGAGTGCTAAGTCACAATTACTGAAATCCGTCCGGCTTTCTTCTTCCTCCTGAGCTAGTGCTAAGGCTCCACCTAATAATACAAATGACCTACATCGCTCAATGTGCCGACCCGAACAATTTTCAACTGATTCCACAATGGTTGGTAATGTAGTTTCGATAAAGGAATCCATATATAGAGAGGAATAACTATTCATGTTGTAGCATTCTGAAAGAATTATCTACCAGTTAATTCAAGAAAATACATATATAGATAATGAATATTTGAATTAATCATTTATGAACAAGATCAGTCAAATAAGGAATACGAAAGTACATACAGGAGCGTACATTGACAATGGGCTATAGTACATCGAGGGTATTGACACATTTGGTTTCTTTGGATGCCACTTATCAATAGGACTTCCTCTAATAAAAGAGAGTATTTTAAACTCTAAATAGTGATTTAGGGTATGTGATTAGGGTATTAGAAGGGCGTTAATGTAGGTCTTTCCATGTTATAAGTTAAAGGATGTTAGAGCTTCACCTTTTAAGAGAGGTCATGCAAATTGGTTAAACTTGAAGCCATATTATGGTGCAAATATGAAACTAAGGTTGCAGTGCAGTAATCGAGTATTTTATCCATCAAAGCCCATGCAGATAATTGCAAGCTTGTGGGATGGTGAGGATTGGCTAACAGAAGAAGGGAAGGAAAAAATGCATTGGACAAATGCACATAATTCATAGCCAGCTACAAAGGCTTCAGTGTAGACGGGTGCAAATCATCAGATTGGGAAAGCTGCTCTTCATCTAGTTTCTGGTGGAACTCCGCAAAATACAGTAGCCTGAGTCCAGCCCAAATGTGTGCATACGAAGATGGGAAGAAGAATTATGTGGCTTATGATTAGTGCTCTGATAGGCTAAGGTTTCCTACCCCACTAGAAATGAATATGAAATGAATGGAATTGTTCGTAACCCATACGAACAAATTGTTGGAAACAATAGTTAAAACAAAACAAATTAACCAAAGAATAAGTTTTGATGATTAACAAATACAAATTTGAGTATGAAATGATTACTAATAATTTTAATGAATGTCTTAAGGAATGAAAATCAGTCAAGTCGATTCCCAAGTCGACTCTAACTTCGACTTAGGGTGAAGTCGATCTCGAAGTCGACTCCACATACGACTTTAACAGATACCTGATAGACAGTGTTGAAATTGGAAGATGAACATCCGAAGTCGCAGTCGAAGTCGACTCCACTTGCGACTTGGAAGCCAAGTCGCAGACGAAGTCGACTCCAGTATCGACTTGAAGATACACATTTCCTTCCAGCGTTGAATCTGGGGACAGAACATCCGAAGTCGCAGTCGAAGTCGACTCCACGTGTGACTTGAGGCCAAGTCGCGTATGAAGTCGACCCCAAGATCGACTTGAGTTTCTCAAGCCAAAGTTAAAGGTTCAAGCTCATTTCAAAGATGAAGACTAATACAAATTTAAAGCGAGCAAGGTACATAAATTCATTCCAAATCAAAGAAGATTTGACCATACAAGTTTCAAGTTCTCCAAGATTCACAAGGTTTACAAGATTTGAAGCCAATCCAGAACAAAATAATGCTTCTATTATTGAAGGAAAGAAGCTAAGCAAGCAAGAGATGAATCAACAAGGATCAAACTGATTTGGCACAAGAAAATGGTCAAGTCGCACCCCAAGTCGACTCCAAGATCGACTTGAGGCCAAGTCTGAAACCAAGTCGACCCAGAACACAGACTTAGAAACTGAAGAACAGCCGAAGTCGCGCACGAAGTCGACTCCAGCATGCGACTTGGGCGAAGTCGCAGACGAAGTCGACTACACCTGCGACTTGGGGACGTAACGTTCGAATTTTTGAACGTTGGAACATTTATTACGATCCAACCACCTCTATAACGTTCAAAATCTTCCCTCCTCTATATATAGACACTCAAGCAAACGTGAATACACACAAGACAGAATCTAAAGAGAGGAAAGAAGTGCAAGCAAGAGTTCTTATTTGCTTTTCTCTAAATTTGAGTGATCTATTGTAACGCCCCATTCATAAAAATACTCAATAACTAATCAACGGCGCTACACAATCATAGAAAAATTCGGCAGCATCTCCCCATAACATACAAGGGGTAATATGGAATACATGACCTGATATTCATTACATTTCCATCTGTAACATTCAATCCTATTTATATACTTGCATCTTCATATAATAAGAACATTCATATAGAAGGAAATCATTACATATTTTCCTTACACAACAAACAAATATAATAGTCATGCATATGTGCATCAACAAGGATTATAATCCAATCTGAAATACCAAATACATTATAGTTGTCAAAACGAATCCGCCTAAGTAATTGTCTACATATATGATTATCAAAAGAGCACAAGTCTAAAAGAACTGGAATCAACATATTGTGCTAGGGTCTCTCATGTTTGATCTTCAACTTGTCCCATCCTTAAGTTCTCCTTCTGACCTGCGATCTAAAACCACAATAACAATGATATGAGTCTAAATAGACCCAGTAAGTAGATAGTGGTTAGCACAAAGTGCAAATAAGCATAATGATGGATACTCATACAGTGATGAAGCTAATACACATGGGTCCAATACCCACTCCCAAGATCGTATACATATAACCATACACACAAATTGACCAACACAACCAATCATCTACTCATGTCCATCAAGGGCCATGAACAACCCTCTCCTCATGTCAATCAGGGGCCATGAACAACCCTTACAACCAACTATTTGAGATAACGCATCATACATAACAGACAATGAAACACATCGCAAACCACGCATACAACATCAACACAATTCAGATACAACACGTAGATCTGTCACACAAGCATTTTATCAAACACATGATAGGTGCGAAATGAAAGAACCTTCAATTCATACTCTCGATTGGGGCAAATCAATTCACGTCACATTTCAACAATATAACAACTGCTAAGAAGTCTTTTACATCATAGAAATCACGCATTCAAAGTAAATTCACCATGAACCCTAACTGTTACGAACTCTACGCCTAATATCATGGAGTCGTTAGAAGCTATACATTCCCTCTAGCCTCGTATCGCGTTTAACGTAAAATTTCATCACTAAATCGAGAAGGGGCGACATCTACTTACCTTGACCGTGATCCCTCCCAAGACAGCGACCCTAGATGTGGACTGCAGAAATTCGTAGCCTTGGAGCTTCCTGAACTCGGATCTATGACCTTCAAGGTAGTCGGTATAGTTCCCCTCAAGCGATCACGGGTGGTTCGAACTGAGTGGAAGAGAAAGTAGAAGAGGAACGAAGAACCAGAAGAGAAGGAGAAGAGAACGCGGTCGGGCGCGAAATGGGAATGAAACCCTAGAGCGCGGGCCGCTTATGTTAATAGAATCCATTGAGTCGGGTCGGGGCTCGGGTCGGGTCCAGTCGCAATTAGTACCGGTCAGGTCGAACCCCGTACCTACTCTGCGAGGGAAACAATAGTCATAGAGCCCATCAATGGAACGCTAATCATACATGCACATATGCACTATACATCTCCTAAATGTCGTGTCCATGTATGTTATGTATCCATTAATATCGTAAAATTCTTACTAGCATGTTCATAAGTTACCTCATAAATAGAGAAAAGTTATAATAAAAATAGAATAAAAATACCTGGTCCTCACATCTATACACTTTGAAAGGAAGAACAAGCTTCAAAGTTGCGATTTGCTTCAACGAAACACAATCGGTTGCTCCTACAGATTCTTCCTCAAGCTGAAACTTGCTACACAATTCAGTAAAGTGTAGATCTTCTTTATTTTTACATTATTGATTGTTTTAGTGCTTGGTTTGAGTTTGGTGATTCAAACCAAGACATTGCAAGTAGAGTTGTGATTGGAGTGTACCTCATCACCTACTTGTGTTGATTGTATATGCCCCATAGGCTAGAATCTAGAAGAGAGTAGAGACTCTATTTGTATTCGTGGAATACATAGTGGAACCCAAGTCACAAGAGGTGTGAGCTTGGAAGAGTGGAGTAGGGAGGTTGCCCGAACCACTATAAAATCTTGTATTGATTTCTATTTCTGCTCTCTACATTATATTGCATTCCATTTTGTTTCTTCATAAAGGGGACTAGATTAATCCGGGGTAAAAGTTTCTGTTTAAGTTTTAAATTTTCATAATACCCAATTCACCCCTCCCCTCTTGGGTAATTGCCATTTACTCGGGACCAACAAGTGGTATCAGAGCGGGTCTTTAAGTTAAACCAAAGAGATCTATTGACATGGCATCCCAATCGACTTCCGTTCCCGCATTTGCCGAAGGCCAATCATTTACTAGGCCAACATTGTTTGATGGGAACAATTTCGGCTATTGGAAGCTTCGTATGAAGCAACTCATCATGGCTACAGATATGAATTCTTGGATTGCAATCCAAGACGGTGTAACCTTGCCTATTGATGAAAGAGCTTACAAATGGACCGAAGAGGAAGTAAGAACTGTTAAGAGCAATGCTAAAGCTATGAACTCACTATTTTGTGCTCTTACGACTTCTGAATATGATAGAGTATCCTCTTGTCTAACTGTGAAAGAAATATGGGATACTTTAACATCTATCTATGAAGGAACTTCTCAAGTCCAAGGGACTAGGAGAAACATTTTGATTGGAGAATTTGAAAACTTTAGGATGTTAGAAACAGAAAATATTTCTGAAATATTTGCTAGATTTTCCAAGATTACTAACGCCTTGAAAGGGCTAGGAAAAGCAATTTTTGAATTTGAGCAGGTTATGAAGATTCTAAGAGCACTACCCGAATCATGGACTCCAAAAATCACGGCAATAGAAGAAGCCAAGGATCTTAACATGTTGAAGTTGGAAGATCTTATTAGCTCCTTGATGTCACATGAGCTGATCAAGAAAAGAAATGAAGATCACCACAAAGGCAAAAGAGCCATTGCCTTGAGAGCCGCACAAGACTCGGACAACACCACCTCATCTTCACAAAATGACGATGAAATTGCCTTACTCACAAAACGATTCAGAAAATTTGTAAGAAAAGGCAGAAATTTCAGAAACTTTAAAGAAAGAAATTCTAAAGAGAAAAAGAAGAAAACAACAAAATGTTACCGATGTGGCGGTTCGGGACACATGCAAGCCCAATGTCCAACGCCCGAGGAAAATAAGGCAAAAGAGCAAAGAAAAGATCGAGGCGACAACAAAAGGTTTCAAAGAAACAAAGGAAGAGGCATGTACGTGAATGAAGAAGAATCTACAACAAATAGCTCATCAAGTGAAGAATGCGAAGCAGATTGCGCAAAAATCTGTTGCATAGCAAATACCGACATATGCTTTGTAGCCACGGAAACCTTGGAGGATCAAGCTACTTCAACGGACTGCACAAGTAGTCAAGAGGTAACCTCCAAACAGAAATCTTTTTCAAATTTTTCTACAAATGAATGTCTTAAATGTACTAAACTAGAAGAACTTCAACAAGCTTATGATTCACTATATGAAGAAATAAAGAAATTAGAAAACAAGTTTACAATAAAGAAAAGACAATGTGATGCAGTAATAATTGTAAATGGTAAACTTGCTGAAAAATTAGATAAATTAAAAAATGAAAAGAATACATTAGAAAATGAGTTAGAGAAACTTAAAAACGAAAATGAATCATTAAATGAATCTCTTGCCAAGTTCTCTAATCTAGGAGAAAATGTGAAAATGTGAAAATGTTCTTAAAAATGACAAACCAAACTTGCAAGAAAGGACTTGGATACAATACATTTGAACAAACAAAGTCTAACGCTCCAAGAAATAATGAAAAACCCATTTATACTAAACCAAAGATAAATCGAGTAGCTTGGACCAAAAGACCAACTAAGGAACGAATTACCAAGTGGCTCCCTATTTCTAGACTTCCGGGAGCTTGTAACTTTTGCAACAAGTTAGGACATAAAATCTATCAATGTAAACTAAGAAAACTGCAAAACTTTGGTGCTAAATTGATTTGGATGCCGAAAAGCATTGGGTTTATGACTTCAAAGGTAGATCAACTTAAACTCCAAAGGTTAACTAACCCAAACGGACCCATAAAATGGGTACCAAAAGGATGAGCTCCACTCAAATTAATTTTTGCAGGTATGTCTTAAAGCTAAGGCCAATAACGTATGGTTTATGGATAGCGGTTGCTCAAGACATATGACAGGAGAAAAAGGACTATTTCAGAAGATCAACCCATGCAATGAAGGAACAGTAGCTTTCGGAAATAACGAAAAAGGTAAAATAAAAGGTAAAGGAAATGTCTATGGTATTTCAAATGCATGTATTGAAAATGTTCTATTTGTTGAAGAACTCAAACACAACCTAATGAGCATCAATCAACTATGCGATAAAGGATATAAAGTTGTATTTGAATCCTCTATATGTAATGTTATTGATGATGACGAACACATAGTATTTAGTGGCAAAAGACATAGAAATATATATTTGGTTTGCCTTGATGACTTAGAAGGAAAATGTCTAATAGCTATAGAAAATGATCCATGGAAATGACATACAAGACTTGGACATATAAATATGTCAAATATTAAAATATTATGGAAAAAGAATTTGGTACAAGGCTTACCAAAGCTCAAATATGACAAAGATAAGATTTGTAAAGCCTGTCAACTATCTAAACAACCAAAAATGTCATTTTCAACCAAACAGGAAATTTCAACAACAAGACCACTTGATTTGCTACATATGGATCTTTATGGGCCATCAGACATTTTAACTCTTGGTGGGAAAAAGTATGTGTATGTAATTATGGATGACTTTTCTAGATTTACTTGAATTATACTCTTAGCTAGCAAAGATGAAGCATTTTCAATGTTTGTCTCGTTTTCAACTTTGGTGCAAAATGAAAAACAAAGTTCAATCATTTCCATTAGAAGTGACCATGGTGGTGAATTTGAAAATAGTCGATTCATAGAATTTTGCAATAAAAAGGGAATTCACCATACATTTTCTGCACCAAGAACTCCTTAACAAAATGGAGTTGTTGAAAGGAAAAACCGGACAATACAAGAAATGGCTAGGACCATGCTAAATGAGAGTAAATTGTCCAAGAGATTTTGGGGTGAAGCTGTAAGTACAGCTTGTCATGTATTAAACTGAGTTACCATTAGAGCTATATTGAAAAAGACCCCATATGAACTTTGGAAAGGCAGGAAACCAAACATATCATATTTCCATACTTTTGGATGTATTTGTTATGTGTTAAATAATGGAAAAACAAATTTGGGAAAACTAGATGCCAAAGTGATGAAGCTATTTTCTTGGGTTATTCATCAAATAGCAAAGCATATAAAATTTTCAACAAAAAAATCAAACAATAGAAGAATCAATACATGTTATTTTTGATGAATTTAACCAAACTCCGAGAAAGGAGGATGAACTAAGTGACGCAGATGATACAAAAGAAAAACAACAAGAACAACAAAAGGAAACCGAGCTTAAGCCAGAAAACTCCATGGAGGAAGAGGTAAGTGAAGGTAATGATTCCTACAAACCTCCAATTGATTTAAAGTTCAAAAATTCCTATCCAATTGAGAAAGTCATTGGAAATATTTATGAAGGAGTAAAAACTAGGAGATCAAAGCAAAATATTTGTGGACAATATGCATTTGTGTCAAAAATTGAACCAACCACTATTGAACAAGCTCTTAATGATGAAAATTGGGTTCTTGCAATGCAAAAAGAGCTAAATCAATTTGAAAGGAATGATGTATGACATTTAGTTCCTAGACCAAATGATTATACCATTATTGGTACCAAATGGATATTTAGAAACAAATTGGACGAAAGCGGACTTGTAATTAGAAACAAAGCTAGATTAGTAGCCAAAGGGTATTCCCAGGAAGAAGGGATTGATTTTGAAGAATCATATGCACCTGTGGCTAGATTAGAAGCCATACGCATCTTACTAGCATTTGCTTCTCACATGAATTTCAAATTGTTTCAAATGGATGTGAAAAGCGCATTTTTGAATGGATACTTGAATGAAGAAGTATATGTTGAACAACCCCCTGGATTTGAAGAAAATGATCAATCAAAATATGTTTATAAGCTAACCAAAGTATTATATGGACTAAAACAAGCCCCAAGAGCTTGGTATGAAAGGTTAAACAGATTTTTGATTAATCATGAGTTTCAAAGAGGGAAAGTTGATACCACCTTATTCATCAAATATAAAACTAAAAACATCTTAATTGTGCAAATCTATGTAGATGATATAATATTTGGTGCTACTGATGAAACTTTATGCCAAGAATTTTCTTAGATCATGCAGAGCGAATTTGAAATGAGCATGATAGGAGAACTAAATTTCTTCCTTGGACTGCAAATCAAGCAACAAAACGAAGGGATATTCTTAAATCGGTCCAAGTACGTCAAAGAAATGCTAAAGAAATTTAGAATACAAACTACAAAAGGAGCAAATACTCCAATGAGTTCAACAATTAAGATCGACACGGACGAAAACGGTAAATGTATCGATCAAAAGCTTTATAGAAGTATGATAGGATCATTGTTGTATTTAACTGCTTCTAGACCAGATATTCTGTTGAGTGTTTGTATGTGTTCTAGATTTCAAGAATGTCCTAAAGAATCACATCTATTGGCTGTAAAAAGAATTTTTAAATATTTGATAAATACTACTAGTCTTGGTATCCAAAGGGGTCAACATTTGACTTAATCCGCTATTCGGATGCGGATTTTACCAGCTACAAAGTAGATAGAAAAAGTACTAGTGGAACCTGTCAATTTCTTGGAAATATGTTGGTTTCATGGTATTCAAGGAAACAAACCAGTGTTGCTCTATCTACTGCAGAAGCCGAATATATAGCCGCCGAAAGCTGTTGTGCCCAACTACTTTGGATGAAACAACAATTGAAAGATTATGACATAGATTACTATAATATTCCTATCAGATGTGATAATACAAGTGCTATATGTTTGACAAAGAACCCTGTATTGCATTCTAGAACCAAGCATATAGATGTAAGACATCATTTTATTCGAGAACATGTTGGAAATCGTGATATTTGTTTGGAATATGTGAAAACTGAGGATCAAATTACTGACATCTTTACCAAGCCATTAGCAAAGGAATCATTTTACAAAATAAGAAATGAAATGGGAATGATTGAATTAAATTAGGGAAAATTATACAGGAAAATCAAATCTGAAAAAGGTCAAAATCACAAGTCAAGTCGACTCCATGGGAGCCAAGTCGACTTCAGTGAAGTCGACTTGGAAAAGTGAAGTCGACTCCACCTCTGAGGCGAAGTCGACTCCACTGGGTCGAAGTCGACTTCGCCTAGGGCAAAGTCGACTCCGCGCGCGCGACCGTCCGCCTTCTTCTCTTTTTTCTTTCTTTCTTCTTCTCCTTCTTCCCATTTTCCCGCGCCGTCTCCTCTCTTCCTTCCAGCAACGACTCTCTACCCTCTCCATTTCCGAATTCTCTCCGGCAACTGTCTCCCGTGCTCTCTCCCTCTCCGGCCTGTCCCATTTCCTTCTCTCCGGCAACTGAATGTCTCTCTCTCTCTCTCTCATTCTCTCCGTCAACTGTCTTTATGCATCTCCTTTTCTCATTTCTCTCTGCCTTAGTCTCTCTCTGCTTCAGTCTCTCTGCCCCTTTCTCTCACTGCCTCTTTCTGTCTCTCATTGGACAGTTTCTTTCTGCCCCTCTCTCATCCCTTTCTATCTCTCTGGTTGCTGTCTATCTCCCTTTGATCTAATTACTCTCTCTCTCTGCTCACACCTCCTGCACCTCTGTCTCTCTCTACCTCTCTAAATTCCAAAAACCAATGGCTCCAAAGTCCAGACCTCCCAAGTTAGCTGTCTCAAAACCCTCTCTCAAACTTGTTCCCAGAAAGTCTACATCTCGTACATCCCATACCGAAGGCGAAGTGCCTAAGAAACAACGTACCTCCTCAAAGCGAGCCCGGGAAGAACCATCCACTTCCACTGGCCTCCGGGTACGTTTTCAAACGGGAACTCCGTCAACAACTGCTGGTCGTGAGGAACAACCCCAAACCTCACACAGCACTCAATCTGGGGCAAGAAGGAAAGACAACATAGTTGGGAAAGCTCAAGTGTTGAAGATGCCGACTACGTACTTCAAAACCGAACTCCAGCACAGTCGGTTCTACAAACACTTCTACGAGCAGAAGGTATTCAATCCTAAAATTATTGATTTCAAGTTTCTGAAAGATTATGGGTCAGATATAGAAGATCTATTGGATTTCCAAGGTTGGACCAAGCTGCTAAAGGAAGATGAAAGAGTCTATCTGGATTTAACCAGGATTTTCTACTACTTATGGGATAAGGAATACTATGTCAGTTTTGTAAAAGGAGTTGACATGCTCTTTGGAGTTGGAGTAACTCCAAATTTGGAAAGAGCAATGATAAACATTGAACAGATACTTGAGGTTCCACATGAAGATGAACCACTCCCTGCAAACCTCTCACTTGATCAAATCTATAATCAGCTCACCCGGAGCAATAAGTATCATCCAGGGATAAAGTTTATGCATTACATGGATCTGTCTCCAAGGCTGCGGGTTCTGTGTCTGTTGATAGCCCACTGCATCTACCCTAAAGGTGGAGGACGAAATCAACTGAACCCTCAAGAATCTGGAATACTATGGAAAATCGTGAACAGGGTAAAAGTCAGTCTTCCCCGATTGTTCATTGAAGCCTTCAGCTGCAGAAAGGACAATCCACGGGGAGTTCTACCCTACGGTACCTGGATCACGAAGATTCTTGAGCATTTTGAAGTGGATATTGAAGGCGAGCCCTTTGAAGTATTGAAATCCACAAATGCAATAAACAAGGCATTGATCCAGAGAATGAAGATCAATGTGCATGAACTCAGGGCCGAAGTAGAAGCTCCTGAAGAGGCTAGACGAGCACCTACTGAGGGGGAGCAGCATCCAGCAGCCCAACCGGTTTCACCGCAGGATATCCCTGAGGAGCCAGCCTCTCCCATGTCACATGGATCCTTCTCTCCATGGGGATCAGGCATTCCAGATCCGGCACCACAACCATCATCTCCAAAGATAACTTTGCAAACCATTCAAGATGAAATGGTTCAACAGGAAAACAGAGTTACAAGTCTCATCTCTGGGGTCCTAACAGCCATCATGGACATGCATTCCCGACAGGATTATATGGATCGGGAATTGCGGACTATACGCTATCATCTAGCATCCGGGCGTCATCGTAATCGGCCCATACCCGAACTAGATCCGTTTGAATCCGGATCAGTTCATCGAGATCCAACCCCTGCACCTATTTCATCCTTCTACTTGTCTGCTCATGTTCGACCCGTCAAACCTACTCAATCTTCATATCCCATTTCTAAATTTCAATTCACCAAATCCTTGGTAATTGAATCTCATTTTGAGTGATTGACAAAAAGGGGGAGATAGGATAGAGTTTTGAGTGAGTTTTAGGACATGATATAGGTTTTAGAGTTTTTTTGGTTGGGTAACTTGTATATAAGTTTTATTTTGCTTTGCATTGTAATCTGTATGAATCATGATGATATGAAATATGTTTTATGTTCTAATATCTGTTTCATGCTCTGTTTTAAAGATATTTGATGCTATGTTTTTCTTGAAAGGTAAAAACTCAAATTAGTTTTGTCAATCATCAAAAAGGGGGAGATTGTTGAAAACAATAGTTAAAACAAAACAAATTGACCAAAGAATAAATTTTGATGATTAACAACAAATTTGAGTATGAAATGATTACTAATAATTTTAATGAATGTCTTAAGGAATGAAAATCAGCCAAGTTGATTCCCAAGTCGACTCCAACTTCGACTTAGGGTGAAGTCGATCTCGAAGTCGACTCCACATACGACTTTAACAGATACCTGATAGACAGAGTTGAAATTAGAAGATGAACATCCGAAGTCGCAGTCGAAGTCGACTCCACTTACGACTTGGAAGCCAAGTCGCAGACGAAGTCGACTCCAGTATCGACTTGAAGATACACATTTCCTTCTAGCGTTGAATCTGGGGACAGAACATCCGAAGTCGCAGTCGAAGTCGACTCCACGTGCGACTTGAGGCCAAGTCGCGTATGAAGTCGACCCCAAGATCGACTTGAGTTTCTCAAGCCCAAGTCAAAGGTTCAAGCTCATTTCAAAGATGAAGACTAATACAAATTTAAAGCGAGCAAGGTACATAAATTCATTCCAAAACAAAAAAGATTTGACCATACAAGTTTCAAGTTCTCCAAGATTCACAAGGTTTACAAGATTTGAAGCCAATCCAGAAAAAAATTATGCTTCTATTATTGAAGGAAAGAAGCTAAGCAAGCAAGAGGTGAATCAACAAGGATCAAACTGATTTGGCACAAGAAAATGGTCAAGTCGCACCCCAAGTCGACTCCAAGATCGACTTGAGGCCAAGTCTGAAACCAAGTCGACCCAGAACACAGACTTAGAAACTGAAGAACAGCCGAAGTCGCGCACGAAGTCGACTCCAGCATGCGACTTGGGCGAAGTCGCAGACGAAGTCGACTACACCTGCGACTTGGGGACGTAACGTTCGAATTTTTGAACGTTGGAACATTTATTACGCCCCAACCACCTCTATAACGTTCAAAATCTTCCCTCCTCTATATATAGACACTCAAGCAAACGTGAATACACACAAGACAGAATCTAAAGAGAGGAAAGAAGTGCAAGCAAGAGTTCTTATTTGCTTTTCTCTAAATTTGAGTGATCTATACACTTTGAAAGGAAGAACAAGCTTCAAAGTTGCGATTTGCTTCAACGAAACACAATCGGTTGCTCCTACAGATTCTTCCTCAAGCTGAAACTTGCTACACAATTCAGTAAAGTGTAGATCTTCTTTATTTTTACATTATTGATTGTTTTAGTGCTTGGTTTGAGTTTGGTGATTCAAACCAAGACATTGCAAGTAGAGTTGTGATTGGAGTGTACCTCATCACCTACTTGTGTTGATTGTATATTCTCCATAGGCTAGAATCTAGAAGAGAGTAGAGACTCTAGTTGTATTCGTGGAATACATAGTGGAACCCAAGTCACAAGAGGTGTGAGCTTGGAAGAGTGGAGTAGGGAGGTTGCCCGAACCACTATAAAATCTTGTATTGATTTCTATTTCTGCTCTCTACATTATATTGCATTCTATTTTGTTTCTTCATAAAGGGGATTAGATTAATCCGGGGTAAAAGTTTCTGTTTAAGTTTTAAATTTTCATAATACCCAATTCACCCCTCCCCTCTTGGGTAATTGCCATTAACTCGGGACCAACACAAATGAGTTCAGTATGTGAAAATGATACACTTGAAAATTATGTAGAAAATGCAAATGTTTCTTTTCCTCCGAAAACAAAACAAAAATCTCCAAAAAGCTCAGCTGCTATTAAAACCTAGCCACCAACAACGCAAGGGCTACTAAAATAATAATAATAAGAAAAAAGAATCGCCCAAGCTGCTGCCGTTCACCAAATTGGAAATTTTCAACTTTACAAATGAGACCCACCACTCAACAGCCCCCCATTTCTCCATCCCATCTTCCATGGCCCCCTCTCCCTCTCCTCATCTATCTCTTTCCCTCGCTATGGCAGATTTCAGATCAAAATCGTGCAGAGATGGCAGGACCCGGATTGAAGTAAATGGAGCTGTGCCCTCACAATCAGGCCTGCATGATCTGAGGTGCTATAACACTTCCTATGCATCTGGCCAGCACACCCAGATGCCTAAAGAGATGAAATTCAAGAAGGGGAAGGTCGGTGGCTGTCCCTCGTCGTCGTCGTCGTCTTCTTCTTCTAAAGGGGGATGGGGTTTCAATGACCCTGAGCTACAGAGGAAGAAGATGGTTGCCAGTTACAAGGTTTGTAATGGATTTCCTTTCCTTCTCTGTAAAATTGGGTACAATAAGTTTGTGATTTGGGTTTCTGGCTTCAATTCACCTTGTAGCATTTGCCAGTTGTTCATGCTACAACATCTTGGAAGCGGGATTTGGTTTTTCGGTTTCCATATCAATGAGCGTTGAAGAAGTAGAGCTTGCGTTTTGATGGTTCAGTTTAAAATGGTCCTGGACTAGCTTCACTCCCGTTTACCATCTTAAGCATTGGGATAAATCGCTTAGAAAGTAGAAACACGGTTCACTGATACAGCTCACACATTTTTCGATTATGCAATCTCTATGATTGATGAAAATCCTTGTATTTTGGACAATTGAAAAATCGAGAAGATGTTGTGGATGGACAATTGTAGAGGGCGGGTTATATCGCATTCACGCCCACCCAAGCAAGAAAGCACTCACGCATAGAAAAATGATGTGAATCAAAGAAAGCACTCACGCAAAATAGGAATGAAAACCACTGATGCCTATGATCAAATAGAAAGAGAGCAGAACGGATCTACCTGTCGACCTGTCGCTGCTGATCGGTGGTGTATTGATTTTGCAGGGGAGCTGATGGAGGGTTCGAAATGCTGTCCGTCGATCTGTGTTGGCCGCCGATTTTGCACCAGATCACCTACTTGTGCTCTTCGTCTCAAACACTGTTGCACATGCCTCGTAGCTAATCGGGCAGGAAGTGTTGGTCCCGAGTTGATGGCAAAACCCAAGAGGGGAGGGGTGAATTGTGTATTTAAAAAATTAAATCTTAAACAGAAGCTTATCCCCGGATTAATCCAGTCCCCTTAATGGAGAAACGAAATGGAAAGCAATGTAAATAGCAGAAGTATAAATCAAGCACACAGGATTTTTATAGTGGTTCGGGCAACCTCCCTACTCCACTCTTCCAAGCTCACACTCCTTGTGACTTGGGTTCCACTATTGTATTCTCTCAATACAATTAGAGTCACTGCTCTCTTCTAGATTCCAGCTCTAGGTGGCATCAACAAAACACAGCACAAGTAGGTGATGAGTCACACTCCGATCACACACTACTTTGCTTACACTTGATCTTAGTTCCTCAAACTAAATCAAGTTTAACACATATAACAGAAACAATAAGAAAACTACACTTTACAGATGTGTAGAAGCAGTTTGGCGCAGAGAAGAACTTGTTGAAGTGGCTTTGTATGATCAGTAGTTGAGCTCTTGCAGTTTGAAGCAAAGTTCTTCCTCTTTGGTTAGCTTGATCTCTTTAAAGCTCTTGTAGATGGTAGTTATGCACTCTTAATGATTTTCAGCTACTTCCCTCGTTCACATTCAATCTCTTATATAATCGTGGAGGGAATCCGAACGTTAGAGGGTAGGTGGCGCGCATTTAATGCGCCAACGTTCGAAATAAATTCCGACCGTTGCGACCCAAGTGGTATGTGGAGTCGACTTCGGATGCGACTTCGCCCAAGTCGCAGATGGAGTCGACTTCGGGTGCGACTTCGCTTCACCGTCGCAACTTCAAGTTTCAGTCAGAGTCGACTTGGTCATCAACTTGACCCAAGTCTCAGGTGAAGTCGACTTCGGGTGCGACTTCACCTTGTCAGGTTCCAAGTCTAAGTCTTGAGTCGACTTTGGCTTCCGACTTCAACTCAAGTCGATCATGGAGTCGACTTGGGTTGCGACTTGACTTGGTCTTTGCAAAATACGCTTTGTTTTCATTTGATCTTCCTCTATCTTACTTGGCTTGTTTCCTTGATGATTCTTAGGAGAGCCTGAGTTTCGAATCATGCGCCTTGCTTTGCATTTGACTCAGTTGGTCTTTAAGACTTGATAGACTTGATTTGATCTTGATCTTGAAGTTTTGCTTTGATCTTGAGTGAGGGATACCTTGAATAGGCTTTGAAACTGCATCTTTGAAGTCTGAACTTCTCAAGTCGCGGATGAAGTCGACTTTGTCTGCGACTTCACCCAAGTCGCACCTGGAGTCGACTTGGCCTGCGACTTGGGCAGCTTCGTGCCCCAAAATTCAACTCTGGACAATTTTTCATGTTTGAAATCGATAGCGAGGTCGACTTCGTTTGCGACTTGGCTTCCCAAGTCGCATGTGGAGTCGACTTGGGATGCGACTTCACCTGCAAGTTGATTTTGCTTTTGAGGTTCTTTCTCAAGTCGATAATTAAGTCGACTTTGGGATCGACTTCACCCTAAGTCGAAGTCCAAGTCGACTTGGGGATCGACTTGGCTGCTCAAGTTCCTTAAAACACATTGCAAAATCATTAGTCCTTTAAATACACTCAAGTTAGTTGTTGTTAATCATCAAAACTTAATCTTTGGTCAATTTTACTTTGTTTTGAAGTATTGTTTCCAACAATCTCCCCCTTTTTGATGATTGACAAAACTAAATTGAGCTTATACCTTTCAAGATGGATGTATTTAAATAGTCTTCGAAAGCAGAGTATAAGCAGTCATTCCAATTCATATAAGCACATTTCAATCATAAGCAAGTTTCATATCATTCATGTTTTCAATTTACTATATAAAGCAAAAGGAATGAAACTCCTAAATACAAACTACCCAACCCAAAAATTCTACTCAATTTCTATTCTATCTCCCCCTTTGTCAATCTATCAAAAATGATTCAATTACCAAAGACTTGGTGAATTGAAATTGGGAAATGGGATAGACAGACTGAGTTTGTTTGATGGGACGGACATGAGCGGATGAGTAGAAGGAGGAAACGGGTGCGGGAGAAGGCTCGCGACGAACTGAACCCGATTCGAAGGGATCAAGTTCAGGCATGGGTCGCTTCTTGTGACGGCCTGAGGCGAGATGATATCGGATGGTACGCAATTCCCGATCGATTCGATCCTGTCGGGAATGCATGTCGTTGATCGTCGTCAACACCTCGGTCACAAGACTCGTCAATCGATCTTCTTGGTAACCCATTTCTTCCCGTAGAGCCGAGATGTCTGCTTTTATGCCCTGGAGCGTCGCCTCTTGTGATGAAGTAGGAGGCGCTCTATCGGGTGCAACGGATCCGTGATGTGAATGAGATCTGTGCGACATAGGAGATGCAGGTTGTGCAGGCGATGCCTCGGGAGCTTGCTCCCCCTCAGCTTATGCATTTTCCTCTGGTTCTCGGGCTGGCTCGCCAAGCTTCTCCCTTATTCGATCATCCCTTAACTGCTCCAGATTGATCTTCATGCGTTGGAGCAAAGCCTTGTTGATGGCGTTTGTCGTCTTGGGAACTTCAAATGGTTCCCCATCTATATCAACCTCAAATCGTTCAAGGATCTTTGTGATCCAGGAACCGTAGGGTAGCACGCCTTGTGGGTTATCCTTTTTACTTGCCAAGGCTTCGAGGAAGAGTCTAGGAAGACTGATCTTTACCTTATTGACCAGTTTCCATAAGATCATTGCTTCCTGTGGATTGAGTTGATTTCTTCCGCCTCCTTTTGGCAAGATACAATGGGCAATTAGCAGACGGATGACCCTGAGTCTGGGAGGAAGATCCATGTAATGCAGGAATTTGGTGCCTGCATGGTACTTGTTGCTTTTTGTCAACTCATTGTAAACCTTGTCCATCGTCAGATCTTGGGGAAGCCTTTCTTCCTCATAGGGCACTTCGAGAATGCTCCCAATTCTCCTTGTGGCTTCATTTTGATTTGGATTATTCATCGAGCCCAGATACATCTCACTTCCCTTGACGTAGGAGCAAAACTTGGTGTCATCCCATAGATAATAGAAGAGTCTTGTGAGATCAGGATAGATCCTTTCGTCGGATTTGAACAGTTGTGTCCATCCTTGGAAGTCTAGCAGCTCTTCTATATTGAACTCATAGTCGCTCAGAAATTTGAAGTCTATGATCTTAGGAATGAATACCTTTCGCTTATAGAAGTGTTTGTAGAAGCGGCTATGTTGCAGCTCAGTCTTGAAGTAGTTTGTGGGCATTTTCAAGACTTGCCCCTTCTTGATTGGAATTCTTGAGGAGTATGAGATTTCAGGTTGGCTTTCAGACCTTGGAGCTCGATCGGTTGATTGAGTGGTGGTTTGGAAGCGAACCCGTCTACCCGTCGATGTAGAGGGTTCTTCTCTAGTCCTTTTTGCCGATGTCCTCTGTCTTCTAGGGACATCTTCTTCAGTGGTAGATTGAGAAGGTCTGGGCGCAGACCTTTGGGTTAGCTTTTTAACTGCTAGCTTTGGAAGTCTTGGTTTTGGGGCCATTGATTTTGTTTGAAGTTGGAAACTGAGAGATAGGATTTGGGATTTGGGATTTTTAGAGACGGAGAGAGTAGTTGAGGGAGAGAGATATGTGAGAGAAGTGGAGAAAGTTTGGGGTTTGGAAAAGAAAGAGAGAGATGAGTAGCTGCCGGAAATGGCTTGCCGGAGGAGATGGAAAGAGTTGGCCGGAGAAGAAATCGCCGGAGCCGAGAAGGAAAACAGGGTTTTCGAAAGTAGGAAAGAGAGAAAGAGAGAAAAATCGGGAAAACGAGAAAGAAGAAACGGAAAGGAAAGAAAAAAAAAGGATAGAGAGAGGAATTCGGACGGTCGCGCGCTCGCGGAGTCGACTTGCCCTAGGCGAGGTCGACTTCGGTCCCTCGGAGTCGACTTCGCCTTTGAGCGGAGTCGACTTCGACCCTGTGGAGTCGACTTCGCTGTTGGAGCGGAGTCGACTTCACTTTCCCAAGTCGACTTGGCGGAGTCGACTTGGCTCCCATGGAGTCGACTTGACCCACTGACTTGCCTTTTTCAAATTTCAGTTTCTTGTTTAATTTTTCTTAATTTAGCTCTATCATCCCCATATCATTCCTAATTTTATAAAATGATTCTTTGGCTAATGGTTTGGTCCTCAGTTTTCACATATTCTAAACATACATCATGATTTTCAACATGTTCACGAATAAAATGATGTCTCACATCAATATGCTTGGTTCTTGAATGTAGTACAGGATTTTTAGTCAGACAAATTGCACTTGTATTATCACATCTAATAGGAATATCAACATAATCAATACCATAATCTTTCAATTGTTGTTTCATCCAAAGCAATTGAGCACAACAACTACCGGCGGCTATGTATTCGGCTTCCGCAGTAGATAGAGCCACACTTGTTTGTTTTCTTGAGTACCATGAAACTAACATATGTCCAAGAAACTGACAAGTTCCACTAGTACTCTTTCTATCTACTTTATATCCAGAAAAATCTGCATCCGAATACCCGATTAGATCAAAGGTTGTCCCCTTTGGATACCATAGTCCAAGATTGGCAGTTTTTATCAAATATTTAAAAATTCTTTTTACAGCAAGTAGATGTGATTCTTTTGGGCATGCTTGAAATCTAGAGCACATACAAACAATGAATAGAATATCGGGTCTAGAAGCAGTTAAATATAACAAGGATCCTATCATGCTTCTATAAAGCTTTTGATCGATACTTTTACCGTTTTCGTCCGTGTCGTTCTTGATTGTAGAGCTCGTTGGAGTGTTTGCCCCTTTGCTATTCTGCAATCCAAATTTCTTGAGCATTTCCTTGACGTACTTGGACTGGTTCAAGAATATCCCTTCACTTTGTTGCTTAATTTGCAGTCCAAGGAAGAAATTTAATTCTCCCATCATGCTCATTTCGAATTCGCTCTGCATAATCTTAAAAAATTCTTGACAAAGATTTTCGTTAGTAGCACCGAAAATTATGTCATCTACATAAATCTGTACAATTAAAATATCTTTGTTTTTGTATTTGATGAACAAAGTAGTATCTACTTTCCCTCTTAGAAACTCATGATCAATCAAAAATTTGTTCAACCTTTCATACCAAGCTCTTGGAGCTTACTTTAATCCATATAGCGCTTTGGTCAATTTATAAACATACTTTGATTGATTCATTTCTTCAAAACCAGGGGGTTGTTCAACATATACTTCTTCATTCAAATAGCCATTCAAAAATGCGCTTTTTACATCCATTTGGAACAATTTGAAATTCATATAAGAAGCGAATGCTAGTAGAATACGTATGGCTTCTAATCTAGCCACGGGTGCATATGATTCTTCAAAATCGATTCCTTCTTCTTGAGAATACCCTTTGGCTACTAATCTGGCCTTGTTTCTAATAACAAGTCCGCTTTCATCTAATTTGTTCCTAAATACCCATTTGGTACCAATGATAGTGTGATTATTTGGTCTAGGAACTAAATGCCATACATTGTTCCTTTCGAATTGGTTTAGCTCTTCTTGCATTGCAATAACCCAATTTTCATCATTGAGAGCTTGTTCAATGGTATTTGGTTCAATTTTAGATACAAAGGCATATTGACCATAAACGTTTTGTTTTGATCTTCTAGTTTTCACTCCTTCATATACATTTCCAATAACTTGCTCAATTGGATGGGCATTTTTGAACTTTAAATCAGTTAGAGGTTTGTAAGAATCATTACCTTCACTTACCTCTTCCTCCATGAGATTTTCTGGCTTGAGCTCGAGTTCCTTTCGTTGTTCTTTGCCTTTTGTCTTATCTGCATCACTTAGTTCATCCTCCTTTCTCGGAGTTTGGTTAATTTCATCAAATACAACGTGTATGGATTCTTCAACAACTTGGTTTCGTTTATTGAAAACTCTATATGTTTTGCTATTTGATGAATATCTAAGGAATATAGCCTCATCACTTTTAGCATCTAACTTTCCCAAGTTAGTTTTTCATTGTTCAAAACATAACACGTACATCCAAAAGCATGAAAATAAGAAATATTTAGTTTTCTTCCTTTCCATAGTTCATATGGGGCCTTTTTCAAGATTGCTCGAATGGTGACACAGTTCAATACATGACAAGCTGTACTTACAGCTTCACCCCAAAATTTCTTGGATAGATTGCTTTCATTTAGCATAGTTCTAGCCATCTCTTGTATAGTTCTATTTTTCCTTTCTACTACTCCATTTTGTTGTGGAGTTCTTGGTGCAGAAAATGTGTGGTGAATTCCTTTTTCATTGCAAAATTCCATGAATCGTTTGTTTTCAAATTCGCCACCATGATCGCTTCTTATGGTCACAATAGTACTTTGTTTTTCATTTTGCACTAAATTTACAAAAGTTGCAAACATAGAGAAGGCTTTATCTTTACTAGCTAAGAGAATTATCCATGTGAATCTTGAAAAATCATCAACTATGACAAATACATATTTCTTTCCACCAATGGTTAGAATGTCGGATGGCCCGTATAGATCCATGTGTAGCAATTCAAGTGGCTTGGTGGTGGAAATTTCCTTTTTGGTAGAGAAAGGCATCTTGGGTTGTTTTGATAATTGACATGCCTTACAAATCTTGTCCTTGTCATATTTCAATCTTGGTAATCCTTCTACCAAACTCTTTTTCCATAGGGTCTTTATGTTTCCCATATTTATATGTCCAAACCTTTTATGCCAAACCCATGGATCATTATCAATGACCATTAGACATTGACCATTTAATTCATCAAGTGAAACCAAATATACATTTCTATGTCTTTTACCACTAAACATGATATGCTCTCTATCAAATACATTACATATAGATGATTCAAACACAACTTTGTATCCTTTATCACATAATTGGCTAATGCTCATTAAATTGTGTTTGAGTCCTTCAACAAACAAAACATCTTCCATGCATGCATTTGAAATACTATGTATATTTCCTTTACCTTTAATTTTACCTTTTTCATTATTACCAAAGGCAACCATTCCATCGTTGCAAGGCTTAAGTTTATGAAATAGGCTTCTTTCACCGGTCATATGCCTTGAGCAACCGCTATCCATGAACCATTCATTATTTGCCTTTGCCTTAAAACATGTCTCTTCATTACTTGTGCATTTTGTTGAGGTAGTTTGTTCTTCTTGCTCGATTTGTGCCATGCAGTAGATTCTTGCACATTCTTCTACTTCGATTTCATCGGTTGAGGAGTTACTCGTTGTAGATTCCTCGTCATTCACGTACATGCCTCTTCCTTTGTATCTTTGGAATCTTTTATTGTCCCCTCGATCTTTTCTTTGTTCTTTTACTTTGCTTTCTTCGGGAGTTGGACACTGAGCTTGCATATGTCCCGAACCGCCGCATCGATAGTATTTGGTTGATTCTTTCTTCTTTTCTCTGGGAGTTCTATCCTTGAAGCTTCTGAAATTTTTGCCTTTCCTCACAAATTTTCTGAAACGTTTTGTGAGTAGGGCGATTTCGTCGTCGTTTTGAGAAGAAGAGGAGTCATCTGTGTCTTGTGCGGCTTTCAAAGCAATTGCTCTTTTGCCCCTGTGTTGATCTTCATTTCTTCTCTTGATTAGCTCATGTGACATGAGTGAGCTAATTAAGTCTTCAAGCTTTAGAGTGTTAAGGTCCTTGGCTTCTTCTATTGCAGTGATCTTTGGAGTCCATGATTCGGGTAGAGCTCTTAAGATCTTCATGACCTGCTCAGATTCAGATATAGCCTTTCCGAGACCTTTTAGAGCATTAGTAATTTTAGAGAATCTAGCAAACATTTCAGAGATATTTTCTCTTTCTAGCATTCTAAAGTTTTCCAGTTCTCCAATCAAAATATTTCTTCTCGTCCCTTGGACTTGAGAAGTTCCTTCATAGATAGAGGTTAGCGTATCCCATATCTCTTTGGCGGTTAAGCAAGAGGATACTCTATCATATTCAGAAGCAGTAAGAGCACAAAATAAAGAGTTCATAGCTTTGGCGTTGCTCTTAACAATTCTTACTTCCTCATCGGTCCATTTGGAAGCTCTTTCATCAGTAGGCAAGGTTACTTCATCTTGGATAGCAATCCAAGAGTCCATGTCGGTAGCCATGATGAGTTGCTTCATACGAAGCTTCCAATATCCAAAATTGCTCCCATCAAACAACGGTGGCCTTGTAAAGGATTGGCCTTCAGCAAATGCGGGAACGGAAGTAGATTGGGATGCCATATTAATAAGATCTCTTTGGTAAACTCAAAGATCTGCTCTGATACCACTTGTTGGTCCCGAGTTGATGGCAAAACCCAAGAGGGGAGGGGTGAATTGTGTATTTAAAAAATTAAATCTTAAACAGAAGCTTATCCCCGGATTAATCCAGTCCCCTTAATGGAGAAACGAAATGGAAAGCAATGTAAATAGCAGAAGTATAAATCAAGCACACAGGATTTTTATAGTGGTTCGGGCAACCTCCCTACTCCACTCTTCCAAGCTCACACTCCTTGTGACTTGGGTTCCACTATTGTATTCTCTCAATACAATTAGAGCCACTGCTCTCTTCTAGATTCCAGCTCTAGGTGGCATCAATAAAACACAGCACAAGTAGGTGATGAGTCACACTCCAATCACACACTACTTTGCTTACACTTGATCTTAGTTCCTCAAACTAAATCAAGTTTAACACATATAACAGAAACAATAAGAAAACTACACTTTACAGATGTGTAGAAGCAGTTTGGCGCAGAGAAGAACTTGTTGAAGTGGCTTTGTATGATCAGTAGTTGAGCTCTTGCAGTTTGAAGCAAAGTTCTTCCTCTTTGGTTAGCTTGATCTCTTTAAAGCTCTTGTAGATGGTAGTTATGCACTCTTAATGATTTTCAGCTACTTCCCTCGTTCACATTCAATCTCTTTTATAATCGTGGAGGGAATTCGAACGTTAGAGGGTAGGTGGCGCGCATTTAATGCGCCAACGTTCGAAATAAATTCCGACCGTTGCTACCCAAGTCGTATGTGGAGTCGACTTCGGATGCGACTTCGCCCAAGTCGCAGATGGAGTCGACTTCGGGTGCGACTTCGCTTCACCGTCGCAACTTCAAGTTTCAGTCAGAGTCGACTTGGTCATCAACTTGACCCAAGTCGCAGGTAAAGTCGACTTCGGATGCGACTTCACCTTGTCAGGTTCCAAGTCTAAGTCTTGAGTCGACTTTGGCTTCCGACTTCAACTCAAGTCGATCATGGAGTCGACTTGGGTTGCGACTTGACTTGGTCTTTGCAAAATACGCTTTGTTCTTCATTTGATCTTCCTCTATCTTGCTTGGCTTGTTTCCTTGATGATTCTTAGGAGAGCCTGAGTTTCGAATCATGCGCCTTGCTTTGCATTTGACTCAGTTGGTCTTTAAGACTTGATAGACTTGATTTGATCTTGATCTTGAAGCTTTGCTTTGATCTTGAGTGAGGGATACCTTGAATAGGCTTTGAAACTGCATCTTTGAAGTCTGAACTTCTCAAGTCGCGGATGAAGTCGACTTTGTCTGCGACTTCACCCAAGTCGCACCTGGAGTCGACTTGGCCTGCGACTTGGGCAGCTTCGTGCCCCAAAATTCAACTCTGGACAATTTTTCATGTTTGAAGTCGATAGCAAGGTCGACTTCGTTTGCGACTTGGCTTCCCAAGTCGCATGTGGAGTCGACTTGGGATGCGACTTCACCTGCAAGTTGATTTTGCTTTTGAGGTTCTTTCTCAAGTCGATAATTAAGTCGACTTTGGGATCGACTTCACCCTAAGTCGAAGTCCAAGTCGACTTGGGGATCGACTTGGCTGCTCAAGTTCCTTAAAACACATTGCAAACTCATTAGTCCTTTAAATATACTCAAGTTAGTTGTTGTTAATCATCAAAACTTAATCTTTGGTCAATTTTACTTTGTTTTGAAGTATTGTTTCCAACAGGAAGAAGATGTCGCGATGGGTCGGGCGATGTTCGGATCAGCATGGACTGCTGCTGGAGACAAGAGGCACCGTTGGTGGTGCAGGCTGCGTTAGGGCAACCTCTTACAACTGTAGTAGACTCGTCTGTATTGCTTTTCTCTCCCATCGCTGTTCCCGAGGAAAGGCTACTGCTGCAACCGTACGGGCAGCAGCAGTCTTGGTGATGCCGGTCCCAAGCCTGAAATGACAAGATTTCGCAGTTACATCCCTGGCGTGAAAAGTTTTGTAAAAAAACTTAGTTTTGTGGGTTGCCAAACAGACCCTTGTAAAAAAATACAGAACAAACACGATTTTTAAAATGTACTGTCGGAGTTGGGCACACCTTGGCCTATCTCAACCTGCTTCGATTCGCACCCCCTAATTACAATTGTTCATTTAATTAAAATTATATTCACAAATTAATTTTAAAACATTTTCATAAACTATAATTTACTACTTTATCTACATATACTAATAACATTTCCAATAAAATTTACATATGTTAATGATTTGTCTGCATATGGTAATAATTCTAACCCGATTTCTAAACCCTCATGCTCAACCCTAACTCAATGCATCCAAACTCAATTCAACACAAATATGAACATGCTTTTCAACCTAAATTACCATAATTGCAAATAAATTCAAAAAAATTTCAAAAAATATATTGCAATTATTCATTTAATTAAAATTATATTTATAAATGAATTAAAAAACTTATTCATAAATTAAAATTTACTATTTTGTCTACTTATACTAATAATATTTTCAATAAAATTTCGCAAAAGATTTTACTTTTTAAATGATGTGCCAATTATTTTTATTTCAACTAATATTTTTCTTTTTTATCTATAAAAAATTAAAATAATATTTTTAAAGTTACAAAAAGAAAACTCCTCTCTCAAAATAGAGAACGACTTCAGTGGGAGCTCAACGAAACCATATAAGATTTTAATATTTTTATTTTATTTTAAAATCTCACTGCACATATGATTGAAAATGCAATTTTAGTCGTTCATAATAAAAACCATATTAATAAGATATTAGTGCAATGTTAAATAAGTAAAAATTATATATTTAGCATATAAAAATAATATTCAATATTTTTAGTAATATAAAAAAGACTCTTTTAGACTCATCCATACAAAATATATATGGCTAATGTTTCGGATTACATAAAACTTACTGTATCTATTTTTTACAATTTAAAAATACAATATACCGTTAATTCTAATTCTTAAATTACTAATATTTAATTTTTAGAATTTTTACAATGATCAAAATTGTATTTTAAATCCTGCGATGGAATTTTTAAAATAGAATAAAAAAAAAAAATCCCATTGAGCTCAGTGGAAACCAGTCGTTCTCCCCAAAATAGAACTGAAAACATGCGCCACCTCTTTCCATGCATCGCCACTGTAATAAGACCAGCCGGAGCCATCGTTTTCTTCCTGTATCTCCGACCATTCACCAGTAGAATAAGTCCAGCGTCTTGCCGCTGCTGCTGCATGCTTTTGTCTCCATCTAGCCACCCACCGTTGCTCGTCTTCTCCTCTTTCACTGACAAAGAAAACCCATCTCCTCTGCTAATCGAACTCTGCCGATCTGCATCTCTGCTCCTGCAATTTTTTCGGCGGAAAAATCCATAACCTCAGCCGTCTTCTCCCCAACGTCCTCTTCTTCCTCTCGTTGTTGTTTCTCCTCCGGAGATGATTCGCCCATCTTGTCGGGAATGTTGCTCCTCTCGGGTTGTGTGATTTAGAAGAGAGGGCGAGGTCGGAAAAATTGACGGATCTCGATTAATGACAGTTGGATGTTCTGTTCTTTGAATACATGAAGGGTTTTTGTGAGCTCAATGCTCCGGGCGCATACACTTTTTTTATTATTATTTTTTTTATTTTTTACAAGATTGTTAATCGAGATGTATTTAATATGGAGCACCGATCTTTTCAGACCGGTGATTTCCGACCGGTCAAAAAATATATTTTTTTTTATTTTTTTTTGAAAATAATTTTATAAACTTGTTAATCTAGTTATATTTAATTTATAAACCAAGTTTTATCATTTTTAGATATGTCTATATATTTATTTTGGATTTTTAAATACAGGGGTATTTAAGTCATTTTAAATATACTTAAATACCCCTGTATTTAAAAATCCAAAATAAATATATAGATATATCCAAAAATGATAAAACTTGGTTTATACATTAAATATAACTAGATTAACAAGTTTATAAAATTACTTTTCAAAAAAAAATAATAAATATATATTTTCAGACCGGTCGGAAATCACCGGATTTCCGACCGGTCTGAAAAGATCATTCGTCTTTAATATGTGTATAAATTTTTACAATTTTTGAAGTATTTCAGATATTTATTTTTAATTTTTGAAAATCAGTGACATTTTAGGTAATTTAAAATTACTAAAATACCACTGATTTTCAAAAATAAGAAATAAATATCTAAAATCTCTAAAAATGGTAAAAATTAATACATATGTTAAATATACTTAGATTTATAGTTTAATAAAAAAATAAAAAAATAAAAAAGGTGTATGCGCCCAGGAGCATGAGAGATCAATGCTTCCCGGCGCACAGGATTAGATTCCTTTTTGTGAGACGACAAATTTTTTAAGATGAGTCATTGGGTTGACCCAAGCAACCCGAATTCAATCTGATTTAAAAGTGGGTTGAACCCAACCCAACCCTAGCCCGGTTTAAATGGGTTGGGTTCAACGGGTTACGGGTTGAACCCAATCCACGTGCACCCCTAATGGTGGCTCTCATATATAGGCTATCCAAACATTATTTTTTATTTTCGAAAATCTTTTCATAGATGTGTAAGCTCCACGTAAATAAGTTTATAACTTTATATATCAAAATTTATAATTTTTCCACATGTTTTTGAGTGTTGAAAATAAAAACTACAGTTTTTGTGCGTAGCCCATGAAAAATGCAATTTTTTACAAAAACCAAAAGATAAAAATAGTATTTTAAAAATATAAAATTTGATATTATATTTATTTATTTCTGTATATCGATGGAGAAAAGGATGATTGATCTGTAATATCTCATGCAGGTTCTAATCATCATGCTGACAAAATTATCGCTTGCATAAGTGAATGACCTTGCCAAACCTATTTAGTTTTCATGATTTGAGTTGATTTCATGAAATGAATTTCATCTCTGAGGCAAGAAACTTTGATGAAATCCGACACTCACATCGCTGTTTGAGTGGAACACGTTCTCGACGGTGATTGCTAACCTTTAGTAACTTGAAAATCCTAGAGTTTCAAATTGAAATTCTTATCAAATCTTAATTTGCCAAAGATGCATGGATCTAATGAAATCCTTCAATAGTTTGACCCTTGAGAGCATAAAAGTCTAACATTATACAAGGCACATTAGTACATCCACATTGCAAAAGTCGCAAACCCATAGCAGATTGAGTATAAGGAGGTGTAGCAATAGTGTAGACAAGCAGAGATGGCCAGTTCTTCTTGGCTAGAGTAATGTTTGAAGGCAAGTAGTTGACTTTTCGCTGAATGTGACACTCAGAACTTCTTAGAACTCGAATAACTCAATGTGAAAGTGCAAGATCAAATGTCGTAGGTTCTCCCACAGTGAATCCTCCAACGGGGAGAAAGCTGAAAGCTAACGAACATTTCGTATCTTGAAAAAGAAGACTAAATTGAGTTAATAGCAACAAATTATGAAAAAATAGTCATAATATTCAGCTCTTAGAGATAAGAAAGAATGTTTCACATTGGGTTCACTATTTGTTTTAACCTTCTTTGGGTTGGCTTGATTTAGCGGCTTCAAGAATAAATGCACAATAAAAACCATTTGAACATTCATCTATCGCACAAATATTTGGACAAAGAACAACATTATCTTTTAACTAGGCCTGACATCAAAAAATATTGTATAAAGTTTGATATTTTCATTTCATATCTCTAAAGAGAAAATTCTTAATTAAAAGAGGTGAATATAATGGCTAAAATATACTAATGCTTCGAAACAAGAAAAACATCAGATAAATGGAACAAGTTCCTCAAAATAAATGTACATTATTAGGATGTAGATAATAAAGCATGACAAGTCTGATTTGATTAACACCGCATTGACAAAGATAAGTGTGCATGGTACGATACAAAGGAGTAGATGATACTTTTTTTGCATGTCGAGGCGGTTAAAAACTCATTAGGTGTTCTTTCATGTCTAGGCAGCCAAGATACCCAATAAGATATTGCTCGATCCGTTGATTAGCTTTTTGACCTAGCAAGCTTAGGTTAATGAGTGACCCATTAGTTATATTAAAAATCCGGATGGAAGTAGAGCAGAATCATGCCTTTCGATGTGAAATGAAAAAGTTGTCGCGAGGCGATGGATTGGAACACAACTTTCAACGTGTCTCAAAGGAGGGTATAACTTATTTTAAAAGTTTAGTGACCCAGTCATGAAAATAAACTAAGGTATGACTCATATATAAAGTGCAGGGGCTAATGTGAAGTTTTGACTGAGAGATGATATGTGGAGTTTAGGACGACGTGGAATTTTGACTAAAGTATGGCTCATATCTAGAGTTTTGGGACCGACGTAGAGTTTTGACTTAGGTTTGAGAGTTTAGGGACCAACATGAAATTTTAATTGAGGTATGACTCATATATAGAATTCATGGATTGATAGGAAGTTTTAACTGAGGCCTATTTGCAGAGTTCAAGGACCAAAACGAAGTTTTGATTGAGGTACGACTCATATGCGGAGTTTAGGGATCAACATGAAGTTTTGATTGTGTATAATGGATTTATGGAGTTGAAAAGTTGACATGAAGTTTTAACTAAGGTACGACTTATATGTGGAATTCAGAAATCAACATGAAGTTTTGA
The DNA here is from genome assembly GCA_030490835.1 of Annona cherimola. Lineage (NCBI taxonomy): Eukaryota > Viridiplantae > Streptophyta > Magnoliopsida > Magnoliales > Annonaceae > Annona > Annona cherimola. The sequence goes on from CM059976.1 coordinate 58,655,974, forward strand.
CTGAGGTATCACTCATTTATGGAGTTCAGGGACCAACACAACTTTAGAGGGATTGGAGTATGAATAAAGAGGATACCTACCCTGGACTTAACTTACTTGTGAAGAAAAGGTTGACTGGGTTCAGGGACTAACATAGTGACAATTAGATTAATCCAAAGTAAAGGAGAAGTTAGCTTGATTAGCTATTTACTGTGGGGCCCAAGTAAAAACATAAGTGTGGTTTTAACTGACTGAGTTTAGGGTTTGGAAAAGCTAGAGTGTGACTGAGTTGACCTAGTTAGTTGAAAGACCAAGTGAGGATCAGATTAACCCTAGTGGGTTGGCAAACTGGTTGGAATGAAGTTGGCCATCATAACCTCCCATACTCGAGAGACAATAAATTTTTTTTATACCGTATTGCGTGGTGATTCTAGCATGAGTATTGTCTTATTGAGATTGAGGTGTCTCACGTAATCCAATGTGATTACGAAGGTGTCATCTCCCTGATCAGAAATACTAATAATATAGGTCTTTTACAGCTACTGGAGATGCTAATTTAACAGCATCGGCTTTCAGAAAGAGACAATGGATCACACCCACATTGATTATGATGACTTCTTGCATATAAAAAGCGAATTGTAAAAGTAAAGTTCTACTCTGATCTTAGTCCCTTAAGATACATAGAGGTTTGACTAAGTTTGACAATATTTTAGGTGTGTAACTATTCGATAAGATGATTTAAACTTTAGTTAAGGAATTGTGAGATATTGACTATTTTGAGTAGTTTTATTTTCTTCCCTTTCAAGGTTTACTATACCCCATTTTGGGAAGATAAATACACTCTAACGGGATTTTCACCCTTGAAAAGCAATCACTTATTATGAAAGGAACTCACTTTACGGAGAAAAGTAAGCACTAGTACTTTGAGATTCTCTTAGAATCGATGTGGGTGGCGTTTGTTGCAATAAACAACGAATAGTTGCTATTATAAGTGAAATGGGGTAAGCATGGAGTTTGAGGGTGGCTTGAGTTTGCACTCCAAGAGGTGTGGATCCAAGCCCACTCGGTAGCCTTGGAATCCACACTTAGGGCTTCAAGTGGGCCCTTTCTGTTAATTTTTTTCCATATTGCTGCTTGATTTGTTTTGTTCATCGTGTTAGTAATGTCATGTGGCTCAAGTTTGGAAACCAGGTATGTAATTCGAACCCAAACCTCTCCATTCGGCTTAGAATATTACAGTTGGGCCCAACATCTTCTAGTCAGCCCACTTAGGCCGAGAAAGATCTAGTGAGGCTCAGAATTTTCCAGTTAGCCCACTTGAGCGTAGAACTTTCTGTTTGGCCCAGTTGAGCTCAAAACACTCTAATCAGCCCAAACTCTCAAATAAGCCTAGTCAAGACCCAAAACTCCCTAACAAGCCTAGTTAGGCCTAAAACTTAACAATCAACCTAATTAGGCCCAGAACTTTTTAGTCGACCAATGGTTGAAACACTTTCCAAAATTCAATTTAACCTTAAAGTTCAACTATTTGCATTTTAAGCCCAAAAATTTTAGTTCCGTTACATTTCAAACATTGACCCATAACAACATTAAAAACTGACATTAATTCGTGCAAAATGATGTAAATATCTTTCAATATTTTTTAAAAGCTTTTGTATTCTAAACTTGACTATTGGTTTTTTTTGTCCTTTTTGTCTTTGTGGGCTTCAACAACATCTTCATCTCTAATATAGATTTGTATTTTTTGCATATTATAGGAGAATATTTATGTCATTCGACATGAATTAATGGCATTTTTTAACACAATTACTGGTTAATGTTTAAATGGAAAGGAACCGAAGTTTTTAGGATTTAAAATACAAAGACCGAACTTCAAAGCTTAAAATATAAATACACAAAGCTAAAGAGTTTAAAAATATAAAAAGCTCTCTGAAGCATCATAACAGGGGTCAAACTGTGTCAACTCTAGACAAACATAGGTTAAACTATATTTTTCCTAGAATAGCATGCAAGTGCCGCCTCTTCATTTTGCAAACAACTAGCTCCCCTTCTCCTCTCTAATTTTCTACCAAGATCTTCTATTGTGAAACCCTAACCCATGTAGGACCCATGTGTAAGTATCAATCATGTATATGATGTTCATTTGTGAATTATGAAATTATGAAGGTATTTTATGATTTTTGCTAATTATTACAATTAAGGTTTTGAATTAGCAATAATGATGGGATTAATCATTTTGAGCTAAAATGAGACAATGGGTTTAGAATAAATCATTTTTGATTAAAATGTGCAAATATATCATGAAAAATCATTTTCCATTATTTAAAATGAATTATGGGAATTATTATGGAAATTGCAAGTTTAGTGGAAAAACGTTGAAAAATTCATAACTCAACTCCTGTAAGGTGGATTCAGGTGAAATTTGAAATGGAAATCATTAATGCTGGGCTTGGTATTAGGGAATAAATGGGTTATGAAAATTCTTGATGAAATGAGAATTATGATTTATTTATCAAATTTCAATTTGAATCGTTAACTTTAAACGACTATAACGGGAGCTAGGAAACTCGGATTGAGATGAAATTTGAAACGGTTGAATGAAATTGTAAGATATTTATTTTTAATGGCTTGGATTAAGCATGAAATGTTTGAAAAATACCTGCATTGAAAAAGGTGAGCATGGTTGACTAATGCTCCACAAAAGTAACTTTCCATTAATGCTAGAGTACCAAGTGTAAATGCATGATGGGAATGGAATTTGAGGTGGCAATTGCAGGTCATTCCTTGGGGCTTTTGTGAAATTATTTGAAATGCATAAATGTGATAATTATCCATCCATTTAATGCATGATATGATGAAGCTACAAGAGCATAGCCAAGGTGGCAATAAGGGGACGTCCAATGGGCTGTTTGGTGCTTATTTGTGATTTTTATATTTTTTAAAAATGCATATAAGTTGCTGGGATGCAAGGACATGATATGTTCATACAATAATGGAGATTTTCAGCAATAAAAAAATTGAAAAAGGCAGCTACATGCAGCTGAAAAAAATGGACAGCATGATGGATAAGATGATGTGCAGAAATCTGGTTATTGTTGCCATTTTTATAATTTTTTTTAATACCAAATTAATATCTAAATTAAAGGGTAATTGGAGGTAAAAATTACCCACGTTTTTGAATTTAAAAAAATGGGGAAATGGATGCAAAATGGGCAGCAATGGACGTGCAAGCTGGAACATGTGGACGGTTTGGATTTTTGTAGCAGTTTTTGATTTTGTAAAATGGTAAAACCAGATTTTACTTGGCTGTAAATGTGCCACCACATATGGTAGATAAGGGAGCATTTAAGGAGTGTGAAAATGCATTACCAAGTGGGCCCCACAGCTGGAAAAACTCCAGCTCTTATAAGGCATGCACGTAACTTGGAGGAGGGGTTGGAAATTGCTAAGTGTTGTGATTTTTCACCCCAAAGCCACCACTAGCTGCTCACGTCCATATTTCCCTGCAAAAAGAGGAAGGAAATCAAGGAGAAAAGAAGGAGAAATTTAGAAGAAAAGCATCTCAAGGAATTAGGGTTTGGTTTAGCTCAAAACTAAGTAAGTATGTGTTGGTTTTAACTTGTTTAACTTGAGTTTTTAAACTCTAAAATGGGGAAATGAAAAGGATGCTTAAAAGATCTGTAAAATGGTGGTTTAAAATATTTTTTCATGAATATGGAATGGATATTAAGTTTTATATATGAATTTTCAAGTTAAGATTGATGAAAGTGAAGTTATGTATGTATATTAAGTGGAAAATCCAAGTTGGAAAACCCTAAATCTCCAAGACAAGTTGCTGTTTTGGTTTGATGATGTGATTAAGCTATGAATCATGTATTCATGCAAAATATATGATGGTTTATGCTTAGGTGATGAAATTTTGAAGTTATCGAATGCAAAGTGTTGATTTTGACCTAATTTCTATGTTTATATGCTAGAAATGTTATGAAAATGGACTTGCATGTTTTAAGTGTGTTATGTAGGGTAAAATACCCTATATTTAAGGTATTATGGATGCCCAAAATATTTGGGAAAAATAAACCCTAAAACTGATTTTTATGATTTTCATGAAAGAACATCAAACCGATGTGAAACGGGACTCAAAATGTGTAGGCTACTTGCTGTTTTAAGAAATGATAACGCATGCATGATATATATGTGTTTAATCCATAAATATGGATTAGGAAAAATGGATTTATTTGCTGGAATTTCGGAATTATATGACTGCATAGGGTTATGTGTCAAAAGACACATAAAACGGGTGAAAAACAGGTTCCAAACTTGCTGTTTTGGAAACCTAGGTTGAATGGATTTAAATCCCATAAAAATACCTTGAATGCAGTGATAATTAAGGGTAATTAAACCCCTGAAAAATGGATTAAATTTCTGAGTTAGCAAAGTTTATGAAATGCATTAAGTATATGTGCTAAATGGGCTTATGTGAAGGGATAAAGGTAAATGGGTGATGAAGGTTTTATGAAAAATGATTCTATGAAAAAATGCATGAAAATGAGATGAATTCCATGATTATACATCTGTTTTGAATGTATGATGATTTATTTCAAAATTTGAAATTATTCAAGGAAGCCTAAGGCAATAACATGTGCTAAAGCAAGCACCGTTGTGTGTGTTGTGGAAAAAAATGGATAAATGGCAAAGTGAGCTCAATGAACCTATGTATGATGGTTATTGAAGGATTATTGTGTAATTAAAATGAATACCCTAGGTATGAGGTTATACATGTTATGTTATATGGTAGCTGAAGACATGGGTATAAAATATGCTGATATGTGCAAAACGAGCTTTGTATGTGTATGATGACTTATGAAGTCAAATAAGTAATGTATATATATGGAATGGGTTGAAAAACTAAATGAAATATGAGAAAAAGAAATATATGAAAAATCATATTATTCTCATGTAGGCAAAGGCAAAGAAAAAGTGGTGACGGAAAGCTAAGGAATTCAGGTAAGCAAGCAAATTTTCTAAAGGATTTTTGCTTTTCTAAATTGTTTCCATAAATGTAATTCTTGTTTTAATTTACTTGATGAAACTATGGAAATTTTTTCTAATGTCTTTAAGGATGACCATCCCTTAGCAAAATGATGTTGAAATGATATTTTACTTCAAATGCAATGTTATGAAATCTTTCTTTGATAAATGCTATGGAAAAATGATGTGATTCCATGTTTCTGATTGAAAAATCATGCTAGCATGTTATAGATGAATTTATGCAAAAGTTCATGTGCACAGGATACTAGGTCCACTTGAAGGGTGTAAGCGGACCGATTGTCCCCACTTGGTGTGACCAAGTCGCTTAAAATAGGCCCAAGGCCGGCGGCGCCCTCTCTGAAATGGGAGTTAACGTGACGGATGGTCGCCTGGCTAGCTTCCATCTTAAGGGAGAAATGGTATATATGTTCATGTTTTCATATGTCATTATGCGTATGGAACCCGTGATGGGTACATGATTTCATATTTTTAAGATATACCGTTAGACAAGGTATAAGTTGCTTTCCAAGTTGATTTTAAATGCAAAATGTTGCCTGAAATGATTTGCCTGTAAAATGCAAATAACTTGCTTATTGAGTTTCGACTCACGATTTTGTTTTCCAAACCCAAAGACAGGTGAAGAATAGGACATGGCAAGGGAGCTAGCGTCGGCTTAAGGAATCCATGGAAAAACTTATGAAACTCATGTTATGAAATTTATGTGAAATGGTTGTAAAAATTATATGCAGTGCTTTATGATGAATAGATGTAAACTATTCCAATGTTTTATTTGGATGACTGCGATATATACATGCAGTGACATTTGATTTAGGCAAAAGATGAAATGTCGCTGAACAGCATGCTTGTATATAATGACTGGATTGAAATGACTTAGAAATGTCTGAGTTTGAAAAATATGAGAACTTGACTTGTTATATGTCTATATGATGATAATTAATGGGATAAATATCTAATAAAACCTGCCGTGTGAGAGGGCAACAATCCTGATCACATTTACCAATCAATACGATCCCGAGGTAAGGTTCAGGATGTGACGCTCGGTTTGGAGCGTCACAGAGCTTGGTATCAGAGCATGGATTGGTAAATAGGTGTGAAAAATTTCTAAGTATAGAAAATTGATAGAATATGAAGAGATATGCATGATTACACATGAATATATATAATTACTCATAACGATGTGATGAATTAGATGTGATTAAATGATGCTCATGCATGATTATAATATGATGAAATGCATGCTAGATGATGAAATAGACATGTTTAGGTGATGATTTGGTATGCTTCTAACATGATGAAATGCATGCTATATGATAATGAATTATTATTGCAATGCAATTTGATTGCTATGTCTACACAGATGGTGGATAGAGGAAAGAGAATGATGAATGCGGAGGAGTTACGAAGGGAAAGAGAGGAAGAGAATAGGAGACAGAGAAGAGAAGAAAATATGAATCGATGGTGGGAATCACAGCCCGACAATGCACCGTTTCCATCAGTCCCCCAGGATTCTCACCAATACGCACACATGATCGCACTAAGGAAAGCTATTATGACTCCTCAAGTCAACATGCCCAGGATTTAGGAGAGCCCTCCAGATATAAACCTAGGGCACGAGTGTTACCAGGCACCTACCTTGGCATTCCCCGAGATCCTCCTGTTCCAACCGACAAAGTAGATCCCCCTGTTCAAAAACTACTTCTAAACCACTCTTAATAATCTCTTTTGCCATACTTTAACATTATCTTTCCCCATTCCTTCCCAATTCTCAGTTCCCATTAACCCAAAACTTCACAAACTACACATTGTATACTGAGCGTTTGATAAATGCCACAAGTATTGCCTACTATTCTAACCATTCCAAACACTTAATGTACCCATTCTCTTATCTTTCCCCACTAAAACCAAACCCAAATTCGTCTCAAACACTTGCATTTCATAGTCCATTTGCAAGTTCAAACTTATGCATACCAAGTGTTTAATAAAAAGCCCGAACCATTTCTCACCTTTCAAACCAACCCAAAACCAATTCCATTCACTTATAAACAATGTCAACCAAGAGGAAGAAGAGTGTGAAACCCTGACCCACATAGGATTCATGTATATGCATTTGACACATGAATATGATTCATGTATGATTTGATTGAATTATGAATGATTTTTTTTTTGCAATTTTGATGATTTATTCCAATTAGGTCAGTGATTATGAATGATGATTAAATCAATCATTATTAGTCAATATGGGTTAATATGACTAAAGTGACGTAATGAGGATTGAAAAGTATTAAGGTGTCATGAATAATTAATTTAATTTTCATGATGTGATTATTGGAAATTAAAAGGCTAATTATAGAGTTAAGTTGGAAAATGCTAGAAAATTCATAACTTGATGCCTGTAAGGCGGATTGAGATGAAATTTGAAAGGTAAACACAAAATTTTATGCCCAATCTTATGGAAAGGTTGGATTATGAAAATTTTGATGGGATTAGGGTGATAATTGATCATTTCCATCCAAAATCCACAAATGACTTCAAATGATCATAACTTGAGATAGAAAAGTCGGATTGAGACGAAATTTGAAATGGATGGTTAAAATTATGAGATCAATGCAATGAAAGGATTGGATTAAGCTAAGTATTGTGGAATTATGCTTGCACGAAAAAAAGATAGGGGTGCAACTCGGGTCAGGTTATACCGGGTTAGAGTGAACCCAAACCCTAAGCCAACCGAGTTGGAGTAAACCCAAACCCTAACCCTAAGAATTTAATCTGGGTTCGGACCGGGTTAGCATTGGTTTTGGTTTGGTTTCGGGTTAGAATTCGGGTTACCAATAAACTATTTTTTCCCAAATTTAATTGTAATCTAAAAGAAAATTATTGGAATATACATACCTGTGTTTATGAAGTCAAGCCTCACGCTGAATTCTGCAACATCCTTTCAAAGAATTCTGCAACATCATGCTGAATTCTGCAATATTCTTTGAATGAACTCTGCAAGCAATTTTTTAGCACCTTATAGACACAAATAAATGACAAATTAGTTAGTTTTATGACTAGTTGGTCATTTCTATTTAATAGCTAATGGAAATAACTCAAGTGTAGCAAATAGAAAATGAACATATCATACCAACTATTGTAGTTGAAACTAAACATTATCATACAAATTGCTGAAATTGAATTCAAACTGAATATTTATCATACAAATTGCTAAAATAGAAATTGACTACTTGTCATACCAATAAACTTAAAATATGAATCAAATTTATACTACAATATGAAATTCAAACTAATAGATTTCTCATACTAACAGAAAGTATAATATGAAATAGATTTATCATGCCGACTCAAATTCAAACATAATCCACATAACAGTTATTCAAAGCAACTAAATCTAAATACACTAAGCATAATGGTTCAACATTCCAATCTAATTTAAGTGCAATCCAAATTTAAAATGACAATATAAACAAATCTCAAGTTTAAATAAGTTTACATCCACTTTTAAACAAATTCAAAATTCAAATGAGTTCATGTCTCCAAAGTTTCCAAAAAAACTAAAAAGCTATTCGAAGACTTCCAAGTAATTTCTCCCTTGATTTCCATCTGCATTTCTAATGTCAAGTTCTTCCTCCTCGATTTACATCTTCAAAAATAATATGCATCAACCTAGACAAAAAAAATGCATACAACTGTTAACAATAAGAAGATAATAATTATAAAAAATCATCCTAGAAATTAAGTTACCTCAAGCATGCTTTGGTAATAGAGGAAGAGGTGATTTGTCTGAACTAGAGTTGGTAATGCCTGAAACATGTATATATATTAATATTACAAAAAAAACATGTATAATTTATGAAAAAATTATATAAATTACACCGGGTTCAGACCGGGTCGAGTTTTGGTACTAGGTTGGTGCGAATCCAGTTTTGGTTTCGGGTGTCTACGGGTCGGGTTGAAACCGGGTCTATTTTGGAAAAATATAAAAACTCATTTTTGGTTTTGGTACCGGGTCGGGTCGAGCGGGTTCGGACCGACCCTGTACCAAGTTGCGCCCCTATAAAAAGGTGAGCACATTTGACTTTTTGCACCTTAAAGTAGCTTGCATTTATGTTAAAGTTAAAGTAATTAATTATATAATTAATGACAAAAATGAGGTGTCAAAAGGAGGTAAATTCCAGGGTATTTTGTAAATTTCCTAAAATGGCAAAATTCATGAAAAATTTTCTGCATTAATGTTTGATTTAAGGAGCTAATGAGCTAGATCAAGGGAGGTACATGGAGGTGGCACACCATAGACGACCAAGTGCTCTAAAAGGCGGATTTTGTGATTTTTTAAATATAAAATCCACACCTAAGATAGCTAGGGAATCAAGGTAAGTAAATGAGAAATTTAATTGAGTGGAAAATTGTGGCCAAAGATGACAAAATCAAGGCCATGTGGACATGATCACAAGTGGACAGCAAGGTGGAGCTAGGAAGAGGTGGACATCCAAGGCAGATTTTTGGACTTTTGTGATTTTTTAAAATATGCTAAATGGACCCCTAAGTAAGCTATTATCTAGGGTAATTAAATGTCCAATAATTAAAGCTGTATTTTGTGGAAAAAATTGCAAAAAGGCTGCTGCAGTTGGACATAAATATGTGGACAGCTTGATGATCATCAATGCTATGGATATTTGATGAATTTTCACTTAGATACTTTTCTAATTTACTTGGAGCATATTGTGACATGTCATCAATGGGATAAACATGCTTTAATTACCCTCTACTTGATGTGGCAAGTGGGGCCACAAAGTTGGAAAATATAGCCTTACATAAGGGGTGGACGTCCATGTGTATGAGGTGTTTTGAGAAAGAAAAATTCAAGGAGCAAAACCCCCTAACCCCAGCAGTTGTACACGTCCATATTCCAGCAAGAAAAGGGCAAGAAAAAGGAGAGAAAAAGAGAAAGCAAAAGGGAAAGGAAGCAAGGAATTCAAGTTAGAAAAGTTGAGCTCTAGTTTGATTCAATTCAAGTAAGTTTATCTTGAGTTTTGAATAATTTAAACCTAGTGTTTTACACCTCAATTTATGAGTCATAAATATAATTCATAATGAACCCTTAAAGGATGATTCATGATGCCCTTGATTAAGATATTGAATGAGGATTGAATAACAAGAATGAAATCAAGGGTTCAAGAGGAAGAAAATGGAGATTAGGGTTGAATATGAGTGATAAACCTAGCTGAAATTTTCTTAAACCCACATGTGATGTTGCTGTTTTGATTCGTTATTATGATTATGTTATGATTCATGATTAAATAAATTATATATGTTGATTTGGGCATAAGTTATGAATTTTAGAAAGGATGATAATTAGGGTTACATATATGACTCGATTTTCATGTTTTTATGTAAAATATGATACATGAATTAGACTACCTAAACGATTTATGGATGATTAAGAGGGTAGAATACTCTAAACCTAGAGTACTTTGGACATTCAAAACGGTTTGGGAAAGATTGCCCTAAATCTGATTTTTAGGGGCATACATAGGGACGTCCAAAGTGAGGTGCAAGAAGGGTACCCTACATACATGTAAAGTTGCTGTTTTGGAAGCAACCATTATATGGACTTTAAACATGTGATAATATCCTAAATTTGGGTTAAGAAAAGTATGATTAGTTTATAGAATTAAGAGATTAAAAATTTGTTAAGAATTAAGTGTTAAAAGAGACGTTGAAAGCATGAAAAAGGGTCCCAAAGTTGCTGTTTTGGAACCCTATGATTAATGGATTAAAATTCCATAAAAATACACTAAGTGAAGTGTTAATTAATGAGTTTAATCATGATGAATTAGAAGGCAAGTTGCTAATTTGATAAATTTTAAGAAACACATGATCTATGTGTTATGAAATGGACATGCATGGAAAGACAGACATGAATAAATGATAAATGGTTTATGTAAGTTGTTAAAATTCAAAAATGCATGAAAATATGTTGAAATACATGAATTATGTTGCTGTTTAAATAATCTCAAATTTCGGGATTAATATATGAAGTTTAGGACATCAACTAAGTGCTTAAAAATGAGCACAATGTGTGAATTATGAAAAATATGTGAAAAATGATAAGTGGGAGTAATAAACCTCCATATGGTGACTAATGAATGTGTTATGATATATATGTTACCCTAAATATGGAAATTGAACATGTGGTGTAATGAATGGTATAATGCATAAGTTATGCTGTGCATGTACACCCGACTTGGAATTCAAGTGGGTTGTGAATGTTAATGAAAATGGGTTGGAAAACTAAGTTGAATGCAAGCAAATGAAAAATATATGAATGCTATGTCATTCTTACATGTATAGGCAAAGGTAAAGAAAAGGTTGACCCGGTAAGCTGACGCGACCAAGGTAAGCAAGCAAATTTTTAAATGATTTTTGTTTATCAAATTATTCTAAAATAATTACAAATGATGTTCTAATTGCTTTGATTTGTTTAGCAAATGATATTTGAATTTATTTCTAAGGTATTTAAGTATGACCATTCCTTAGATCAATATGTGTTAAAAATAATCCTTTTATTTGCTAACTAATTTGCATAACTGCTGTAATAAATGTTTATGAAAAATATTGATTTATGAATTCAAGAAAGAAAAATCATGCTAGCATGTCAAGAATGGTTCATGTGCAGAAAGCATGAGGTCCACCTTAAAGGTGTAAACGGATCGATTGTCCTCCTTTGGTGTGGCCAAGTCGCTAAGATAGGCCAAGGGCCGGCGGCGCCCTCCCTAAGATGGGAGAAGACGGAGATGGATGGTCCCTTAGCTAGCTTCCATCCTATAATGTCATGATGCATTGCATTGTCATGGTATACCCATGACGAGTATAAGGAGCATGTTTTCATGATATACCCCCGAGAGGGTATAAGGTTTTGCTTTCCAAGATATTTTAAATGAAAAGTATTGCCATCAAAATGAGTTGCCTGAAAAATATTCAGCTTGCTTATTGAGTTTTCAACTCACATTTTGTTTTCCAAACCCATAGACAAGTGAAAGAATAAAGAGGACAAAGGAGCAAAAATTGAGGAGTGAAGAATGTAAAATTTGATGATTACTTATAAGTGTCTCTTATGGTGGATGGTTGTAAAACGACTTGATATTTGTTATCTTGATGATCGTATATGATTTATGTTATGACTTGTGCTTTATGAACAAGTGACAATGGACGATGAGCATGTTATGAATTTCTACGATTATATATGATATAAAATGTGTATATCAGGGCAAAGATAGCTTGAATAGGCACTTGATGGAAAATAACATAAAATTAACTCTTAAGGAATAATGGTTAAATGGATAAATATCTATTAAATCCTACCGTGTAATAGGACAACAATCCTGATCACGTTTACCAGTCAATAATGATCCCGGAGTAAGGCTCAGGAGCGCTCGGGTTGGGGGCACCACAAAGAGAGAAGCATCATCGTATAGGAAAGGGGCAAGTTTACAAGAGGCTACAACTTCAAGGGAACACTTAAGAGGCCAAGTAGCAACACAATTATGGGAGCCAACTCCACCGCCATCAGCACCACGGTTGTTATAGCTGATCCAAGATAGGACAATATAAGAGAAGTATAACTATCTAGCTCTATGGGAAATGGAATCCACAAGGTATATGGATGAGATTGTTTTCAAAATTTTGAGTAGTCTGCAAGTTGGATGAGATATCAAGTTTAGAGTTATAAGGTAGGAACATACACTAAGCTTCACGCAGATAAATACTATTTTCAAATTGCTAAATGAAGGATCAAGACTCATAGAGATGGATTTCATTGGTGTAGAAGTCTAGGTTACTTTTGATAGGAGATGATGCTTACAACTCAAGAACTTCTAAAGCTTATCAAATTTTGAGATCATGCATTGAGATATTTTCATAGATTCATTGTTGCGTCGAGACTGAGGCGTCTAACCTTACTCTAGAATCGTTTAGTTGGTAAATTGTGATAAGGATTGTGGCTCTGTTCATGTGGTAAAATCTTTAATTTAATCTCAATTCAATTTATAAGCATTCACATACTTATAATTAAAATCATATAATATTTTTCAAGCATTAAAATACGTATTTACATCATCAATCTTTGTAACCTAATACTTGTAAAATATTGAATCCTCATAGTGCATCTATACACATCAAGTACATGGGAGTAGTATAACTTCAAGAGTCTCTACACCGAGACATCTTTTCTTAACTTTACTCTACCTATCTAAAGTTAGAAAAACAAAATGGGAGTACTAGACTTGGTAAGCAAGTATTTTCAATTAGGTAAACATTCTTAATCCAAATTTTGGCATTTCATAGAAAATGCATATGCAAATGAATAATTTTACATTCATGTTTTATACCTTCATTAGATGATAAGCTAGCTAGGTGATCATCAATACATCTACTTCTTATTTAGGAAGTGCACCGCCAGCCTTTGGGCCTATATTAGCGACTTGGTCACATTAGAGGGGGACTTTGGTCCACTTATACCTCTAAAATGGACTTGTAACTTTGTGTACTATGCATCATATACATGCTAGCATGATTTTTAAGAAATAGCTGCATTCATCATTCTGCTGTCTTTGCAAATTAAGAAGATTTTGTATAATCATCTTTAAGAAGATTTTGTATAATCATCTTGAAGAAAAATCAAATTAGTAAACATATTTTCCGAAATATATTATGGGGATGACGATACTTAAATAAATTTAGAAACATCACAATGAAAGGAATTGCAGATTATTTAATCATTTTAAAATAAATAATTTTAAGACATTGCTTGCTTATCTTATAACGTTAGTCTCTTTCCTTAACCTTCGCTTTGCCTTTTCCTAAACAAGTGAAAATGCTAGTTTATGAAAGATCATATATATATATATCATACTTCCATGCATGTTCTTTTATTTTTCACATTCTTATATTTTATATAATTTAAATCAATATTTTGCCTTTACATTTTTGGGTCTAAATGATTATTTAACCCTATCTTGTTGTATATAACTCTGAGTTAGTTAATTCAAAATCATAAGTTTAATAATATTTCATGATCTAATCATTTTCTTCATTTATTTTATAAAATCTCTTCATTTCTGAAAAATTACAGAAACAACCCTCTTTTCCAATATTTTTGTTTTACCCAAAATTTTTGAAAACGAATCCGATTCACTCCAAACATTGGGAAATCATTCATGTTATATAATTAAGAATTTTCAAACCTATAAAGGTCAAAATCAATGCATATAATTACATTAAATCTTAAAATTTCAGTTGTTGCACTTGAAATTTCATTTTTTTGTCCTTTTTGATGTTACTGTTTGGGGAACTTAGAAAACTCCAATTTCCATGAAATTTGGGAAATTTCTATTTAATATATATTAATATATATCTGAAAAATTTTATATGAATTGGACTTAGTTTAGTGGGTCAAATAGTGAGCTTAAGTTCGGTTCAGATTAACTTTCTTCATTGCATGTTCAGGCGGCTCTATTTTGGACCATGTTGCTTCTTGCTTTGAATGATTATTTAAAAGCCATCACTCTTTCAAAATAGATATATCCAACTTCTAAACTCTCAAGTTTCATAAGTTTTGGATATTATTTACCTATGCAATTGAAATCATCAAAATTGTGTTGATTAGAATATATCATTAGATAGTAGTGGGATTCTTTATCGTATTCTCAAAAAATTTTCATATAAGTGAAAAAAATTACATAAATTCAATATATTCATATTTATTTATTTATGTCTTTTCCAATTCATAGGAATTTAGGGCATTTTTATGCTTAAGTTCTCAAAATACCAAAACTGCTACCTACACAGTGCAGTTTAGTTTTCAGCAAGTTTAGGTCCATTTTTGATTTGTTTCAGGAATTTAATTTAGTAATCTATTGACTAGAGTTTATTCTTATACCATTATACTATATGACTATAAATTTTCATGCAATTTGATAATCATTTGATAGGTCATTCACATCCTTAAAGAAGGATACTTGAAACTGAAATTTCATTCCAACAAGGATTGTTGGAAATCAGCTCTTTATTTCCAATTTAATGTCATAATCAGCTTATATTAGCTGTATATAGCTTTCAAAAATTAATATTTTCAATAGTTTTTTCAAAAATTTCATTTTTTCATAGGTATTTGATAATATGTTTCAAATAAAACTTGATTTAGATATCCCTTTGATCACATTAGATTGATCTCTTAAAAATGAAAGTCATGAGGCTTGATTTTTAAAAAATAATAATAGGAATACATAGTGTACATATTAGGTTAGAGGTGACTCAAGTTTCGGGCCAAATCATAGCCATTCGATCATTCAAATTTAGAGCACCACCGTAAGTAGCATAGTCATAATTTATATAAGAATTGGATTTCATATCTTCATATATTATGCAATCTATATTATATCCAGCTCATAAATCATATCATACAACATATTTATATCATGTTTGTACCTTTCCCAATATTATGTCATTATCATAAAGGAAGATATTCAACAAATCATCACCTTTTTTAACATCTAAATCTTAACAGAAACTTGGGCGGGAAGATGTCCTGTTTGTAACACATATTTTACCATTTAATTATTAGTTTTAGCTTAAATGTTCAATATAAAAGTTGTAGATATCGTTCTTTTATTAAATTTTCACCATTTGATCATTAATTTTGGTTTCAATTTGAGAGAGATAATATCATTTTACTAAACTATTTCCAAAATCATTTTCTGAAATTTCAATTTATAGACCTATGAAAGATCTACTTAGATATCATTGATCTTCTATTCTATTTCATGATTCAACTCATATATTTGAAAGAAAACTTTAGAATCCTTAAGAAAACCCTATTCCTTACATATTTAATTCACAAGATGTGCTTGATCCAGTTACTCTTTCCTCTTCTAAGTTTTGTATTTTTGTTGGAACTCTATTTGCAGACGGTCCAATTCACAAGCTTAAATTCCTCATCTTATGTGATGATCACCCTTTGCTACCCTAGAAACCTCAACCAATCTTAAATAGATGCCTCTTGTACTGATTTTTCCAAAAATCTTCTAAAACCTAACCTTGATTTGTAGAAATTTTGGTTCAATTGCAGTGTAATAGAGCATCACCTACAGCTTGCTCCGAAGGCCTCTCTTCTGCTTTTCACACACATTTATTGATGAAACATATGCATAATCTAATCCATCAATCATAAAATTTGATATGTATAAAGTCTACAAACCAAAATTCAACCATTGATCTTATTTGTTGAGGCAATATTGCTTCCGCATTTATGGATGACTAATAACCTTCAATCCCTTAATGATACTGATTGTTCTAAATTTATTTCATCAATATTTTCCACATAACCTATAATGTGTTACATACCAATGGATTCTTAATAAACTTATTTATATCATGTAAAAATTATAGCTCAAAATATAATTATTTAATGACATTTTTCATTTATTTAATAATTCTCTTTTTCTCGTGTATTTCTAGACATTAGTCCACTAAATTCTTCATATCTATTTCATTTTAAATCAGATTGATGTGATTATTTTTTTTTGTTTTATTCTTGACTTAAATATCTTCAATTAGATATATTGTGTACCTTCAAATGAGTGTTTTACAATTGGATATGATTTTTCAAAGTTACTATAAGTGCATAAAATGTGCAGGTTTGTTTGGTTGCATGGTGTGATGGATAACTAATTTTCTTTCCATCTTATACTATTTCAATCTAATTAATTTTCTACAATATTCTGGACTTCAAAAGCATCAATTTGATATATTATAAGCCTCATAACTCAATCATTAAGTAATAAAGAAATAAATCTTATAATATTTCCTTCATCTTTAAACAACTTTTCAAACTCCATTCACTTTAACTTACACATGTTATATCTTAATTATTAAATTGTGAATTTTTTTTAACAATATGCATTATACCAGTTCAAGTAGTATAATTTACAATAGCTTATGAGCTAATCTTATACTTTGTTCTAACATGGTCGGGGCTTTACATTCATGGTGCATTCCATTTTTACATGCGGATATAGTCAAGGGGTAGTTACTTTGTTAAAATTATACTTCTTGTAGGTGATGAGAAAGGTAACAAGATCAACTATGGTTATTGGCATATTAAACACCTTCTCAACATAGTAAACATGACATCTAGTAAAATTTGCATGGGTAACATCATTTTTATGGTTGTGGTTCAAGATCAACTATGGTTATTGGCATATTAAACACCTTCTCAACATAGTAAACAAGACATCTGGTAAAATTTGCATGGGTAGCATCATTTTTATGGTTGTGGTTAGATGTGTGATCACATTTAAATAAGCCTTGCACATCCGGTTAGAGGGCATGAGCGCATTGATTTTTCTATGCTTCTAACTATGAGGATGATAATATAAAACAAAGATGACAACTACTATCTGAAGAAACCCGATAGCTCTATTGTTTAGAAAACTAGGACTGATATTTTTGCCCTTGCTATGCATGTTGATATAGAAGAACCAGATGAACCTATTGAGTTATGGATGTTTCACTTCCATCCGTTTCTCCAAACATGTCATCTAATTCTCACCTAAGACAAGCTAGCTTTTATATTTTTTTGTATGAGATGAGAGGGATGAGAACTGTTTTCTAAGATTTTAAAGGCTATGTGACAGGTCATCTTGATACTATTGAAGGATGGTTGGATGCCATTAAAGAAATAATTGATGACCTTTACAATAGGAGGGACATAGGCAATGATTTATTGAATTAATGACTTTATATATTTTGGATGTGATCTAGAGTTGTCTTGTTAATCCCTATTTAAGATCTGACTTGTTCTATTGTGGACATGATATAGACATATGATACTTAACTCTATTTTGAAAACACTTATTTAGATTATTTTTGATTTGAATATTTGATTAATATTTTGATAGGGCATTGCTTACTTGTCCTAAATATTGAGAACAATATTATTTTTAAGTGTGGGGTGGGGGTATCAATATAGTACATTTGATTTTGATTGAAAATATAAGTACTATCATAGTTGAATTTTGATTGATTTTGCATGATTGATTTTGTATTTATATACTAACATTTATTATTTTTGACCTCATACTAAATCTTTTGTGACTCTTTAAGCAAATACTATAAATTAGAATTTGGTGTGAATGACTATCAAATAGTGCAAATGTTAAGAGTGCTTGATAGAACACATAGTTGGAATTTGGCAAATTTTTTAAAATTTCAAGAATAAGAAAATGAGCATGATGTTTTAGTGGTGCATTTTAAATTGGTTTCTTGAGCATGTGTTTATCAAAATAATGTGTTTTTTTTCTAGAACACTTGAGGAGATCTGCATGAATGGAAACAATTTTTTCATATATTCTAATATACTTCTCTCTGATTTGTCGACGCAAAATCCAAATGCGTACATGAGAAAAGAAATGATACAGACAATTTATTTTTTTGGTCAATTAGCCTTAGCCCACTAATTTTGAAATATCAAATCTTTTAAAGCCATTTTGAAGCCTTTAAACTTATTTTTCTTCATAAAATCTAATTTTAACCCAAAACCATTTGCCAAAAGTTTAATCTTGAACCCATTTGAGAAATTCATTTGAAGAAAAAGGAGAATACCTAGAAGTTCACATATTGCATAAAAATTGAATTTTAGATGAAGTATTTTCTGTGACTAATGTTTAAGCTAACTTATTTAGAGAAAATAATTCAGGCCATTCTTTAATTTAGATATTGAGATATATTTTTGTGTGAATTACTTTTTGTTCATTGCTTTGAGCTTGGACTATATTTCTTTCTTTACATTAATGTTTCAAAATTTTGAAAATGAATCATCTTTGTATGTCTTTTGAGATGAAGATTTTAAGGGAATTAAGGTACTTAAATAGTTGCGCATTATTAAATTTTTTATATTTTTAGATCTCTTGAAATATAGTGAGAAAAATTAACTCCACTTAGTTAAATAAAAATACAAAAAAGAGGAGAAAACTAAGGGCAATATCAGGCTTTGAAAAGCAAAAGAAAAGAACATAAATGTGGGGGATTGTGCATAAGAAAAGTTTGAAATTCACACATAACATGTATAGGAAGCTCAAGTTTGTTTAAAGATGGTTAAATTCAAAATTTTATTCTTTTTTTCCTGAACCTAATGAGTTTGAGCTTAACATTTAAACTTAGAAGGTTCTTATGATTCAACAGTCAAGTTAGTTATGTGTGTAGAGGAGATTTGAAAACCATAATGCAATAACTTATATGTGAAAGGTTTGCTGAATAATTTCTTGTTTGAGTATTTTAAATCTTCATGAATAATGAATTTTCTTTGTTTTTAAATCAAATTATGCCTTTTCCTAATACTTGACTTACTGACATGTTTTCAATTCATAAAATTCTAACTTTGCATTGTTTGATAGTTTTGAGATCTTGAATTTAATTTATGAATTGCGGTGGGTTGTATTTGCTTGAGAATGGGTAAATATTCAAGTGTAGAGTTTTTGATGTGTTAGTTATATATCATGCATCATGAGTATTTTCATACTCATAATGTTGAGTAAATTATGATATTGAGAGATTAAATGCCAAAAGTAGCTTAATGAAGTGCAAGTGCTCATATTAAGTTGTTATTCATACCAATAAGTGAATTAAGCATATAAAGAATGCAAAGAGTTGGAGATATAAAAGCTAAAAAGAGAAGAAGAATTTAATGTGCACAAAGGAGTAAAAATAGAGATCACATGAGTTAAAATATGTTGGAAGAGTTTCAACATGGTTTTGAACTATGTCAAGCCAAAAAAACTAAGAAAACTGAGCTGCAAATCGACCACTAAAGAGGAATATAGTTTGAACCATGTTTTCCTAGGGGAAAAAGGATCTAAACCATATTTCACCTGGAAGCAACATTACGTTCTAATTTTTTAGATTTTTTGCATAATGTTTCAAGGAGAACTATATAAGCACTTAGAAAACATGAATTGAAAGACCCTTGAAACAATTTTTTGAGCTAGGGCTTTTGGGAGAAAGAGAAGCCAAGAAGAAAAGAAGAGAGAGGAGTTCATGGAAGATATTTAAGCCATTATTGAAGACTTAAACTAATAAGCTCATATTTTCCTTATTTTGATTCAATTGTCATAATTTGTCATAGATTCTTTCAATGTTATTGTCTTGTCTTATGAATTTTTTCAAATTGTGTCTGACTAAACCTCTTATCTAGGGTTTAGTAATGTAGTATGTAAAACGATGCATAAGTACTTTGGTTTGCTTGTTTAAGAAAGATAGTTTGTATCAATAATGCAAACCAAGTTCTTGTTATTAAAAGTATTATAGTCACAAATTTAATTTAATTAACCGAAACATATTAAAACTAATACTATGTAGAAATAGCATGGAATAGATGAGTCGGTTGAATCTATAGAGAGGCAATAAAGTTTGAATTTTTAATATTACTGTGCATTAGGAGAAAAGAATGAGAAAAAAAGAAGAGAGAGAGGAGAAAAGAGATGGAAGAGAGAAGAATTAGAAAGAGAAGGAAAAGAAAGAGAGGGTAGAGAAAGAAGATGAAGAAAGATGAGAGAACTTAGAGCTAGAATATAGAAAGAAAAGAGAAAAGAGAAAGAAAGAAGCTTAAGAGAGGGAGAGAAGAGAGAAGGTAGAGAGAGAAGAGAGAGAAATAGAGGAGCTAGAGAGAGAAAGAAGAGAGTTTAAAAGCAAGAGAAAAATAGAGAAAAAGTGCAATTAATTAATAAAAAATTTTGATAAAAAAAATTTAGAAACAACTTGATTAAATCTTACCTAAAAAAAAATTAAAAGCTAAAAAATAAAATTTAATCTATTTTCAAAGGAAAATGTATCAAATTTAATCTAAAAATTATAAAGCCGAAAATAAAGTAGGAAAATCTAATTTAAGAATTAACATTACAAATTTAAAATTAACAATTACGAGGGGAACAAATGCAAATGCAGAAGCGAAGGAAAAACCATGAGCTACATGTGGCTAACGAGGTGGAGGCTGGGGAGAGCACCCGGCCCCACCTCACTTAACATGGCCCTTCTAGCATGGAATTGTCGTGGGCTTGGGAACCCACGGGCAATTCGCAGCCTTCTTGATTTGGTCAGGAGACAAGATCCCTGTTTGGTCTTCCTTTCTGAAACAAAATGCAACTCAAAAGAAATGGATGACATTAGAAGAAGACTAAAGTTCAATTGTTGCTTCGCTGTGGATCCGAATGATAGAAGGGGAGGCTTGGCCCTTTTGTGGAATAATCACAAACACGTTAGCATCAACAGTTTTTCTACCCATCATATAGATGCTGATTTTTGTGGGTGGCGATTCACAGGTTTCTATGGCCATCCCCAAACTCACCTTTGTCATCAAAGCTGGAATATCCTCAAAACACTGAGGAATGGGAGGAATGATCCATGGCTTGTTATGGGGGGTTTCAATGAAGTCTCCGGTCCTAGTGAATTCAGACGTGTGAGAAATCGGTCGCAAGCACAAATGGACTTTTTTTGTGAGACTATGGATCAATGCAACCTTTTGGACATTGGCTATATTGGTGCGGCTATGACTTGGAGTAACAACAGGCGGGGCCAACAAAGAGTGGAAGCAAGGCTGGACAGGGGGCTCGCATCCGAGTCTTGGATGGACCTGTACTCTCATGCGAGGATTTATCACCTATCTGCCCCAACTTCCGACCACTGTCCAATCATGCTATTGCTTAAACCTTGGGTAAATGGGAGGAGGCCACCGCGGGAATTCAAATATGAGTTATTTTGGGCTCGGGATAGGGAGGCCACCCGAATTGTTCACCAAGTATGGGAGTCAGAATCTCCTATGGGCTCAAGATTTGGGGATCAACTTTGGTGGAAGATTAAGCGATGCAGAATTGAACTTTCAAAGTGGAACCGTTAAAAGCGCGGCAACCTCCGGAAAACTATTGATCGAAAACAAAAGGAGCTTCAGACAATTATGGGCATGAGTTCCACTGATGCGAGGGACGAATCTGCTCTAAGGCTGAAAACCCAAATCAATCTCCTGCTGCAAGACGAAGAGCAGATGTGGAAGATGAGAGCAAAAGCGCATTGGCTTCGAGAGGGAGATAGGAATACGAGTTTCTTCCATCGTGTCGCGTCCAATAGACAAAGAACCAATCTCATTAACGCGTTGAAGGACCGGGATGGTGTTTGGGTTCGAGACCAAAACCAAATGATGAACATGGCCGTGGCTCATTTCTTGGAGGTTTTTTCTGCAGCCGAGCAAAGGGAGGCGCCATGGCTAGAGATGGTAATCAATAGGAAAATTTCTGATGAGCAAAAGGTGTCCCTAACAAGACCACTGCAGTCTGAGGAAGTTGTATCGACAGTTAAAGGAATGGGCCCTACTAAGGCTCCGGGCCCGGATGGCTTGTCAGCAGGTTTCTTCCAAAGACACTGGAACATTGTCGGCAGCGATATCATTAGATGGTGCAAATTGTTTTTCGAGAATGACAATCCTGCAAACCTTGGAAGGCATATTGGGGAGTCAAACTTAACCACATTAATCCTGATTCCTAAAAGGGCTGGCGCAAATTCTTTATCTCAGTTTAGGCCTATCAGTCTTTGCAACGTAACCTATAAAATTCTGGCAAAGGTCCTAGCAAACAGACTGAAGGTGTTTCTTCAGAGCATTATTGGGGATGAGCAAAGCGCTTTCGTTCCGGGCCGGCTTATAACTGACAATATGTTCATCGCCTACAAAGCAATCCACTCGCTCCGAAGACGGAAGAAAGGGCAACTGCATGAAATGCAATTAAACTTGACATGTTGAAGGCTTATGACCGTGTGGAATGGGAGTTCCTCAGGAGTATGATGGGGGTTATGAATTTAGCAGGAAGTGGATTGACTGGATTATGTGATGCATATCGACGGTTAGATACAGAGTAAATGTCAACGGTTTCAAGTCAGCATACTTCGATCCACGGAGGGGGCTACGATAGGGAGACCCTTTATCCCCATATCTTTTCCTTTTATGTGCGGAGGGGCTATCTGCACTCATTTCCCACGCGGCTACTAGTGGAGCTATTCATGGCATAAAAATCCGATCGGGGGGCCCAATGATATCTCATCTCCTGTTTGCGGATGACGCTATTATTTTTCTCAGAGTGGATGGGAGGGATGTGAGGAACTTATTGGACATCCTAAATCAATACGCAGCTTCTTCGGGCCAAATGGTGAATGTGGACAAAACTGTGGTTTTTTGCAGCAATAATATGGACGTGGATGCTAAGGGGAGGTTGCTTAATCTGTTGGGCTCTGCGGGGAATGAATTCCATCATTACCTGGGTCTCCCAGCGTGGCTTGGTAGATCAAAAGCTAGTTTCTTCAATGGACTTAAAGAACGAGTACGGAATAGAATTCAAGGGTGGAAAGGAAAGCTGCTATCGTGGGGGTGGGAAAGAGGTGTTAATTAAGGCGGTAGCTCAGGCTATCCCTTCCTATGCGATGAGCATATTTCTCTTGCCTAAATCATTCTGTCATGATCTCAATGGAATGCTCAGCAAATTCTGGTGGGGAGAGAAGGATGGCAAAAGGAAGTTGAGTTGGGTGGCTTGGAGGGAGATGTGTAAACCAAAAAGGTCGGGAGGTATGGGCTTCAGGGACTTCCATAACTTCAATCTGGCTCTCCTAGCAAAGCAAGTATGGAGGCTTGTCTCCAATGACTCATCCTTATGTCATAGAGTTTTTAAGGCCAAATATTTCCCCAACTCAGAAATTTGGAAGTGCAAGGCAAAGTCATCGGACTCCTACACGTAGAGAAGCATCCTGAAGGCACGTGATGTGATCCTTGGTGGCTGCAAATGGAGAATTGGTGATGGGACAAAAGTTAGGTTCTTTGGTGATCTTTGGCTCGATCATGTGGTGGCCAAGGTGGGGCCCCTCCCGTCGTCAATTCCGGAGGACGCGAGAGTATGCCAATTCATTGATAGGGCTACCAATTTATGGAACAGGGACCGAGTGCTTGCTGCGGCGGGAGAGTGTTTATGGCAGATGGTTAATAGGATTCCCCTCCCCATGAATAACACGGAAGACTGTTTATTTTGGAGACATAAACCTAGTGGGCGCTACTCAGTAAAATCTGCCTACAGACTCTTATCCACTAATGGTGTCACTCCATCCATGTCGGAATGCTACAGGGCAATTTGGCGTATGAAGCTCCCAAGCAAGGTAATTATTTTTGGCTGGAGACTTCTTAAAGATGCTCTTCCCACTTTACTCATGCTTTCCAAAAGGGGCATTGATGTGGATCTTCGATGTGCTTTGTGCAAGAGCGAAACTGAAGATGCAAATCATCTATTTTTGAAGTGTGCCAAAACTGATGGAATAGGTACAAGGGCCGCAAGGGTTACTAACTAGGAGGAAAATGTAAAGACAATTGTGCAAACCCTTGTGACGGAGAACAGATCTACGGATCTCACTATGTTCATCTTATGCTGTTGGAGGATATGGCATCTCCGAAACAGATTCAGAGAGGAGGGTCTTGTTCCTCAATTCTCTTACACATTGTTGTGGTGCTCGGAATTCCTTAACCAATACAGGAATGCCTCAAGACTCCTCTTGGTGGGTACCTTGGATAGACCGTTGGTTCCGCGATGGACTATACCGCCGGAGGATTTCGTCGAGATAAATGTCGATGCGCGCACCCTTGGGGGTATGCCTTCTTTTGGTTGTGCTGCGGTAATTAGGAACTCCCATGGCGACTTCTTGGCTGCTAAGGGGTGGAAACAAGCGAATGTGATGGATCCGCTTTTCAGGGAGGCTACGGCATTTCTGCTAGGACTAAAGTGGGCACTTCAAATTAATTCTACATGCGCACAGATTGAGACTGATTCGCTTATTTTGTGCAATTTCCTCTCAAATAATGAACCCGTATCCTCCCAGGTGGGCTATGTTATTACGGAAATTAGACATCTTCTGAGTACGGTTGATTCTATCTCTGTCCATCATGTTCTACGGCAAGGAAATGATGTTGCTCACTCGCTTGCTCAAATGATCTTGTTGTCTTCTGTAAACAATCTATGCTGGTGGGGCAATCCCCCCCAAGCTATCCGTGGAAAACTTTGTAAAGATAATTTTTTGGCAATGTATTACGGGAACTACTCTACCCCTAATCCCCCTAATCTTGGCTGGGAATAGGGATAGAGTGACTCCCTTTTTAACAAAAAAAACAAAAAAAATTAACAATTACAAAATATTAAAAGTACTAAAATACAAATTTACGTCACACAAAGAGAAGAGCAAATATCCACAGTAGGGCCATTTATTGCTTTCATTTTTGTATGTCCCACCCTTGTTGAGGAGTCTTCTTTTTATAAGCATGCGGGGCACCCTTCGGAAGCTTTTTTTCAGCTGTGTCGGATTATGCACTGCCCGTGAAATTGTCTCATTACCATTCCAAGACCTCTGCATTGCAATGGTTGTGGAACTACTATGATTGGGAAGAACCGATGATCCATGGCTGCAGAGGTTACAATCATTTGGATATTGTCACCATTGCTGGAGGCAAGTTTGCTAAAATCTATGGTTGGATTGAGAATCCATGTCTGTTGCTAGGAAGACAACCGGAGCTTAGCTGCTATTTTTTAAGTAAGGCCAATCGGGATTGTGATTGTTGCTGCTTTGGTGGGCAGCTGTTTGGGGGTTTGTTTCCCAACAAGATGGAGATGAAGCTGCCAGACATATGGCCTTTGGAGTTTGCTGCTTGATGGGAGAAAAAAAGAATGGAATTGTTGATTTTGGTGCCGATCTTTTCTTATAAAAACTTTCTAGCCATGATTGAAGTTTGGTGCAATTGCAAATTACTAGAAGGTTGGGTTTTTCATGGTCGGCTATTTAAGGGTTTGCTTACCAATGAGATGGAGATGCCTGCTACAATCTGGAAGTCACTGGGTTTTGCGATTGAAAGGGGTGGCTGTGAAGTTCTAGCATATGTCTGTCATAATTATGCCAGATTTAAGCTCCGTTTGGTCGAGAGTTTAGGAAGTATAATCGTGCTTATTTAACATGAAATCTTTTATTATCCATTGTAATATATAGTCATTGCATGAATTTAATAATATGTATAATTGCTATGTTAGTAATGAAAAATATCAAAAAAATATAATTAACGATAAGATTAGAATGTCATAATCAAAAAATCATGTTAAAGTATTTGTATGCCCATTGTTAAAAACTTATATTAAAATATCCATTAACTAAAAAATTAGCACCATTAGTTTGTGCTCCTCAAAAAACTGATGTTAGATACTCACGTTGTACTTTTAATAATTATATCAATAAAATATAATATATTCATTATATATTAATATCCAAATGATTGTTAATAATATAATGTTTTCTCTTTAGTTTAATTAAGAAAAAATAGATAATATAAAATTTTCTACTTCTTTCAAAATTTAATAGTTTTTAAATTAAAAATAACATGTGGGGCTTCAAGATTTTTCCGAGTAACCCATCCTTTTTATCAAATTTTAATACAATACTTACATTATAACAATATAAAAGGTGATATATGTTATTACATATATTTGTTATTATTTATTTTGTTAAAATAATATATTTTAGTAGAAAAATTTATGTATATAGTTACTATAAAAAGTTATATTATAAAAATATAAATTTATTTTACATGTCTTTTAAAATTATTAAAGATTTAGAATTTTTATATATATGTAAAAGTAATAGTTCAAAGAAATAAATATTTGCCTGCTCTTTTATAAAAATTAAAAATTATATAAAAGTCTTTTCAAGGTTTCAATAATAATATTATTTTAATGATATGTAAGAAACATCTTTTATTAGTAAAATAATTCCTATGTAATAATATAACATATATTAGAAATACTTCCTTTGTCCTTCTCGGTCATTTTAACATGTTTATAAGCATTTTTATCTTTTATGCCAAATACAGTTGCTCCGTTTGGCATTGTGTTTAAAGGATGCTTATGCGCTTATCCATTCTTGCAGTACGATAAATTGAATTCCTGTTTGGATAATGTATGACTTGTGGATTTTCTTATTGCTATTTTTAAATAAAAATACAGCTCAAAAGCGCTTAATACGAAAGTTTCAAAATATCTCTTCTATTAAAAGTGCTCATCTATTTTCTCTTAAGCAAAAGCAAAATTGCTAATGCAATGCTAAATAGAGCTAAAATGTTACTAAAAGTACTTTTAAAATTATAAAGCTAAACACTTTTTAAATTTTTTCCCTCATATTTTTTATAATAGTTTTATTTCTAATCAAACTTTAAAAAAGTTAAAATTTAAAAGCTAGGCTGAACAAAGCATTAGAGAAGGATGGATTTTAGTTGGTAGCTATTTTGAGGTGAGTCAATGAGTTGGGGCATGTTGTGATTTGGAGAGAATTGCTTAAATTGTCAAAATGTGGAGAATTATTGAAATCATAGATAATTAGATTGATGCATAGGGTTGCTTTTTCCAGCTTTAATGGTTGTCAAGATTAGAGGAATGGGTAGCAAGTCTTGCTCATTAGGCATGTTGAAATGGAAGAGGTGGAAAAGGCTGTAAAGGAGATGAGCCTAACAAAAGCCCCGGATCTTGACAAATGTCCGGGGGCTTTTACAAAAAATATTGGGAGGTTGTGGGCAACGATGTTGTCCAAATGTGCAAGCATTACATGGAGGCCCTAGATCCCAGCCACCCACTTGACGAGATGTAGCAATTAAATGCAACAACTGTGGTACTCATTCCAAAGAAGAAGGGTGCTTGTAGATTAACAGACTTCAGACCTATTAGCCTTTGCAATGTGCACTACAAGATCATAGCTAAAGTGTTGGAAAGTAAGTTAAAGGGGTGTTTAAATTAGATTATCTCAATCTAGAAGAGTGCTTTCGTACCCGACAGACTTATCTCAGATAATATGACAGTGGCTCATGAGGTAATTCACCGGCTAAGAAAGAGGAGCCGAGGTACAAGAGGGGATGTTGCAGTTAAGCTGGACATGTCAAAAGAGCATAATAAAGTAGAATGGAGGTTTTTAGAAGAGATACTTTGGAAACTGAATTTTGATGCAAAATGGATTAACTGGATCTTATGCTGTGCAAAGTCGGTCAGCTATATACTAAAGATAAATGGACACCTATCTCCAACTTTCCATCCTAAAAAGGCGTTGAGGTAGGGTAACCCCTCTCAACCTATCTTTTCTTAATTTATGCAGAAGGCCTCTCCCTTTTGGTAAATCACTAGGAGATGTGAAAGGAAATTTTTGGTCTGCGCATGGCCAGTCATGGTCTGGTTCTCACACACTTAATGTTTGCTAATGACAATTTACTTTTTATGAAGGCTGATCACAAAGACATCATAATTTTAATAAAGGCTCTCAAGATTTATTACGAATGCTTGGGACAGAAAGTCAAAACAGACAAAACTTCCCTCTTCTTCAGCTCTAACTTAACAAAAGAGCGAAAAATGGCTATCCAAAAGCTGATTGGATCCAATGGCATTGAAATCACATCCTCCTTGGGATTGCCTGCTTTGCTTGGGCCCTCAAAGAAGGTAACAAATTCAGAGATGAAAGGGGAAGTTCCTTTTAATGGGAGGAAAGGAAACCTTGATAAAGGTAGTGGTATAAGCGATTCCTTGCTATACAATGAGTGTGTTTTGGCTCTTACGTGGGCTTTGTGGCGAAATTTGTAGCATGATTAGTAAGTTTTGGTGGGGATATGTGGGAGGAAAGGTGCAGAATAAAGGCTGATGTAGGCATGGGTTTTAGGGACTTAGTTCTGTTCAACAGTGCTATTCTTGCAAAATAACTATGACGCCTTATCTCAGACCTGATTCCTTAAGCTTTAAGATGGAGGATTGGAAATGGAGAGAAGGTAAGATTCTTCAAAGATAAATGGATGAAGAAATTAATAACAAAAGTGGGGCCTCTCCCTAGGGATGTATCTAAAGATATTAAAGTGTATAGTTTCATAAACGGAGGTTGCAGAACCTAGAACAAGGAGAGGATCTTGTAAGTTGAAGGCGAGGAAGGTTGGAATCTAATAAAACTAATTCCCATTCCCACATGGGACTTGTCTGAGTGTTGGTATTAGGATGGCGAGCCGGATGGAATGTTCAGTGTGAGGTTAGCTTACAGGTTTTTGAAATTTAACAAGTATTTTTGTGCAGGTACCACTTCATCAAGACATAATGTCTCAAAGGAGGAAGCGATGGTCTTCAAGAGGATCTGGAAGTTGGGATTGCCATGCAAGATAAAGGTGTTCCTTTGGAAGCTCTACAAAGATGCTCTTCCGACCAAGCATAACTTCATTCGAAGGGGAGTTAATGTTAACGCAGTGTGAGACCTGTGCATGGGGATGTTTGAACACTTGAACCACCTGTTCCTGTATTGTGAGAAGGTAAGAGACTAAAGAAGAATCTTAATTCCTGATAGCAGGATTTGGGTGCCAAGAAGGGCACTGAAAAGCACAATCCAAATGCTTTCCGGCAAACAAAAGGAGGATCATTTGTGTGTTTTTACTTTGTTCTACTAGAGAATTTGGTACTTGAGAAATCAAATGAGGGAAAATGGAACACCTCTGGATCTGTCGAACGTCTTGGATTGGTGCAAGAGTTATAAAGACCATCTTGATGAAGAAAATAGATTGGGGGGGGTGGCGCTGGGAATCTAGCAGGTTAACCTTGTGAATCGTTTGAATCCTAGTTTCTTCAAGATAAATGTGGATGCAAACTATGTTGGAATTGGGGCAATAATGAGAGGCAAAAATGGTCTCTTCCATATGGCAAAGTGCTGGCACTTTAAAGGTATGGAAAATGAACTAATGATAGAAGTAATGGCGCTTCCTTGTGGAATCTAGTGGGCTGACGAAATGAATATTCAAAATATTGTACTCTAAGGTGACTCCCTAATCTTAATAAGTTTTCTGAATGAGAATTGCCCTATTTTTTCTTCTGTTGGGATGATCACCCAAGACATCAAGAGTAGGGCAGCCGGATTTCAATTTATTTAGTTTCTACATGTGCTGTACATGGATAATTGGCTAGCACATTTTCAAGGTTTTTTGCCTCTTGTATGACTGAAGCTATGAAGGTTTGGTGGAGACACTTACTGAGTTGCATTGTAAATCATGTATTTTTGGATAGACAAGAGTAATATAACATGTATCCTTTTCAAAAAAAAAATTAGAGGAATGAGTGGTTATGCTTAGGGGTGCAACTTGGGCCGAGTTTAGCCACTGAACTCGAGAATCTCAATTTTCGGTCTGAGCCAGATTTCTCGGCCCGAACCCGGACTGAATGTAAACAATGCTCGGGTTCAGGTTCCTGTAAACTCGAACTCGATGCCTGTCCCTAAAATATTAATATTTTTTATGTTTTATCCCATATTCCTAATTTCTCATTCATCCCATCCCTAATATCTCAATTCCAAATTTCAAATCGTAAACCCTACAACCCTTTCTGCTTCTCTGCCTCCCGCCTGCCGGAGTTCGTTCGCCCTTGCGTAGCTGCTCCATCGACGATCGGTTGCCCGGAGTTCATCTCTTCTTTCTCCTGGCTAGTGCCGAGAATGACAATCTGCCATGCCTCTGCTCGATCGACGTTGATGATCGGCCGCCTGGAGTTTGATCGGCCCTGCTTGTTCTACGGCTCTGCCTCTCGCCTACCGGAGTTCATTCGCCTCTGGGTAGCTGCTCCATCGACGATCGGCCGCTTGGAGTTCAACTCTTCTTTCTCCTGGCCGGCGCCGAGAATGACAGCGCTTGCTGTGCCTCTACTCGATCGACGTTGACGATCGGCCACCCAGAGTTTGATTTCTCCCGCCTGCCAGAGTTCATTCGCCCCTACATAGCAGCTCCATCGACGATTGGCTGCCCGGAGTTCAGATCTTCTTTCTCCTGGCTGGCGTCGAGAATGACGGCGCCTGCTGTGCCTCTTCTCCATCGACGATCGGCTGCCCAGCCTGCCCTGCGCCGGCTCTGCTTTCCTCTGCCTCTGCAGCAGTGCGTCATTTGTAATTTTCTTCTTCCCTACTTTTTTTTTTAAAAAAATATGGAACTTCCTTACTGCAAACTTATATAAAGGCTAAATGGCTGATTATACACATGGGCGGGGTTGAGCCCTTAGATTTTTTTCTAAAGGAAAATTTTTTGTACTTTTGTGGCCCATTTAAATATTTTTAGACTTGTCTATTTTTTATTTTAAAAATTAATTTGTATGTTTTTAAGAAATTTTCAATTTATAGGGACCCACAAAAGTACAAATTTTCAAAAAACATTGGGGCTGATCCCCAGAATTGCAGAGGTGCAATGACTTTTTTATTACTAATTTTAATGCAATATAATAGTTAGTAATTTAAATTATTCATTTAACCTATTTCCTTTGAACTACATAAATTAATGTTGTGTATGTGCGTGCATCTATTCAACTTTATAATGTTTGCCACTATGTATGTTGTGTTAATATGTATTGGTTAATGTTTTGATTTAATTTGGTCATCGATATAATATAGGAAAAATTATTGGGATTGAAACAAAAATCTCTAACTATGATTATATGTTATGAAAATGACATCTAGGTGGTTAATAAAATATGGATAGTTCAAGTAATACGCAAGACAAGAATAGTGAATAAGAGATCAACAGTGAGTAAATAAAAAATACAACAACTGCTTCAAACACTATTGATCTTATAGAAGGTTCAGATGCAAACGAGCCTTTTCTAAGAGGAAAAAAGGATATAAAATTTCATCACCAGTTTGGGAAGAATTTGAAAGGATTTTGGACAAAAATGGAAAAGTGGCATGGGGTATTTGTAAGTATTGTAAGATTAAACTTAAGTGTCAAAGTACTCAAGGAACAAGCACATTAACTAGACACTTAAAGTTATGTAAGTATAATACCAACAATAGAGCTAAGGGCCAGCATTTGTCATCATTTCAAACAGTAACTGATGATGGTGGAATAGTTATATCAAATTAGAAGTTTGACGAAGAAGCCTGCAAAAGAGCAATGACAAGAATGATTATTCTTGATTAATTGCCGTTTAAATTTGTTGAAAAGGAGGGGTTTAGAGAATTTTGCAAAGTTGTGCAACTACTCATTAAACATGTTTCAAGGACCACAATTGTGAAAGAAATCTTCAAAATATACAAGTTAGAGAAGGCTAAATTACGAAATATTTTTAGTGAGGATGTTCAGTGTGTATGCTTGACAACAGATTTGTGGACTTCAAATCAGAATATTGGGTATTTACGTTTGACTGCTCACTTTATAGACTCTAATTGGACTCTTCAAAAGCGTATTCTTAATTTTTGTATTCTTCCTTCACCACACACGGGTGAAGTTATTGCTAACGTAATTGAAGAATGTCTGAATGCTTGGAATATTAGACAAGTGTTTACTCTTACTATTGATAATGCATCGGCCAATGATGTTGCGCTAAACACTTTGTGT
Organism: Annona cherimola; assembly: GCA_030490835.1. NCBI lineage: Eukaryota > Viridiplantae > Streptophyta > Magnoliopsida > Magnoliales > Annonaceae > Annona > Annona cherimola. The sequence continues at coordinate 58,688,492 of CM059976.1, forward strand.
TTAAATTTAAAAATGAAGAACACTTTGTGTTTAAATTTAAAAATGAAGAATGCTCTCTTTGGGGATGGAGAATCTTTGCATGTCCGTTGTGTTGCACGCATTTTAAATTTTGTTGTGAAGGAGGGAACCGATCAAATCAAGGATTCCATTGCTCGAATTCGTAATAACATAAAGTGGGTCAAGAGTTTTCCTAGTAGAGAACAAGCGTTTGAAAAATCTTGTGGAAGTATTAGAATTTCGAGTAAAATGTCTTTGTTTTTGGATGTGTCAACACGTTGGAATTCTACATACTTGATGTTGAAACATGCTTTACCCTTTGAAATGACTTTCAAACATCTTGAAGTGAATGATGCAAGCTTTAGAAGCACTAGTTCTCCTCTTGAAGAAGATTGGAACCATGCTAGTCCTTTGTGACTTTTTGGTCTTATTTTTTGAAGCTACTGAGATCTTATCAGGTACTAAATATGTCACTTCCCCACATCATTTTCCTCAACTGGATGCAATTCAAGATCAATTAAATTCATTTCCAACCGAGAATGGTAATCCTATCCTTCTTCAAATGTGCAACAAAATGAAGGAAAAATATGTAAAATATTGGGGTTCTGTTGATAAGTTCAACATTTACTTGCTCATTGTGGTAATGTTTGATCCACGGTACAAGCTAGGCTATTTGGAATTTTGTCTTAGTATTTTCCTTCCTGCGGATCAAGCTTGTGTATTATCAAAGAAAGTGTATGATAAAATGGTTGAATTGTATGAAACTTATGAATTTGAATCTACTAGTATTACTACAAGTTCTTTGTCTGCAGTGAGTGGGGCATCATCTGAATCAAAGAGTGAAAAATGGAAGCTATGACAATCTATGAGTAACACTAATGCCAGAGTTATCACAAATGAAATTGATGCCTATTTAACAGATCCAGTTGAGAATGATGTAGAACCATTTGATATTTTAGCATGGTGGTCAATGGCTACAAAATACAGGATTTTATCTTTTATGGCAAAAGATATTTTAGCTATTCCTATTTCAACAGTTGCATCAGAATCTGCAATTAGCACCGGAGGGCGTGTTCTTGACCAACATCGTAGTTTATTGACACCTATGTTAGTTGAGTGTTTGATTTGCTATCAAGATTGGTTGAAAGCAGTTCCAAATGATTTAAATTATGAAGAATTTGTTGATCAACTAGACAAATGTGCAAGAGGTAAAATATATTTTTTTATATTTTAATTATTTACCTTACTCTTAACATTACTTTTAAACTAATATTTATTTTTCAGACGAAGTTTCTGAAACATCGGGAAATGCTTCTTTAGAATCTTTACCACATCTTCCACCAAGAAATTAATTTGCAGGAGGTATTATTTATATATTTGAATATATACATATATATGAATATATATGCTCCTTATGTTCAATTGTACAACATGACATTGATTTTGTGCATTTTCTTTTAGGAAAAAAAGAATTAGGCTTGTTGGATGAGAATAACACAAGACAAGAAGAATGAAGACTACATGGGAAATTAAAATGTTTCATGTTGTTATGTTGTAACTTGACAATCTAAGTTAAATGTTGTAATTTAGTTATTGGAACTTAAGACTAAAGTTGTAGACTTGGACCTAACTTGGATGTTATTGTTGGAATTCAAGGATAAATTAAGCACAATCTATGTTTTGATGATTAATAACTCAATTTGAGAATTAATTGGGTACTAATGCGGTTGCTAAGTGTGATTAAAGGATATAAACTCAAGTTTCAAAACATAGAAGACCAAATCGCAGTCCCAAGTCGACTTAGCTATCGACTTAGGTGAAGTCGATCCCCAAGTCAACCCCACAATCGACTTCAGATGCATTAAAAGTTCCAGCGTTGAAATTGGGCACGAAGACAGGTGAAGTCGAAGTCGACTCCGCTTGTGACTTAAGTAAAGTCGCAGACCCAGGTCGACTCTAGATGCAACTTGAGTACAACATGTAGAAGTTTTCAAATTCTCAAAGGAAAGTCGCATTCCCAAGTCGACTCCGCAATGCGACTTGAGTGAAGTCAAACCTCAAGTCGACCCAAGCATGCGACTTGAGTGAAGCTGAAGACCAAGATAGCCCAAGCAAGCAAATGTCCATGAAAGAATCCTTTAAGATGGAGTATTATTAAGAGAAAACTATATACTAAAGATTTGGACATTAAATTCAAGAAGGCAAATCATTTTAAATCAAGGCCACAAGGATAAACTTCTCAAGAGAAGAAATATATGCTAAGTCCCAAGATTGAAATAAGTAAAACCAAGGATTTTAAGTGAAGAATTATATAAGAGAGGAAAATGAAGTATCAAGGATCACTTGCAAGGAATCCAAAGTTCCAACATACGCACATGGATGGTGAAGTCGCACCTGAATTCGACTCCGCTTGCGACTTGGGTCAGGTCTAAGACCTAGTCGACCTGAGATGGAACTTGGAGTGAAAGTTGGAGACCGAAGTCGCACCCAAAGTCAACTCCAGACTGCGACTTGGGTGAAGTCGCATTCGAAGTCAACTTTACATGCGACTTGGTTTGCAATGGTTGGAAAAATTTGAACGTTGGCGCATTAAATGCGCGCCACCTACCACCAAACATTCGAATTTACTCCTCAATTATAAAAGAGCATTCAAGAGGACGTGCAAGAGGTTAGAGAAGCATTCAATAAGCTTACCTTCCACTCTCTCTAGCATTAAAAGTGATCTACACCAATTCATAAGTGAAGAACTGTGCTACAACTTGCAAAAAGCTCCATTGCTGCTCATTTTACTCATTCAACAAGTTCATCCACGTGCTACAAACTGCCTACACGAATCTGTAAAGTGTAGTTCTTTTTGTTCATTCATTATTTGTGTTTACCACTTGGTTTGATATTGAAATCAAAACCAAGTGAAGGCAAAGTAGTGTTGTGACTAGAGTGTGACTGGTCACCTACTTGTACTGTATTTGTGCAAGCCCCCTAGAGCTAGAATCTAGAAGAGAGTTGTTGCTCTAGTTGTATTTGATATCTAAAAGTGGAACCTAAGTCACAATGGGTGTGAGCTTGGAAGAGTGGAGTAGGGAAGATTGCCCGAACCACTACAAAACTGTGTCTATTTCTGTGGCTTGCTTATCTGCTTTTTACTGTTTTATTTCTCTCCATATTCTCTGCTTATTTCATTAAGGGGATTAAATTAAAAAGGGGGAAGTTTCTGTTTAAGTAAAAATTTTAAAATACCCAATTCACCCCTCCCCTCTTGGGTTGTTGCCATAAACTCGGGACCAACAATTGTGATTTGAAGTTGTATTTTTGAAGTTGTTGTAATCATATTTGTTTTGATGTTATTGTATTTTTTGAGATTATTTTCTTTTCTTATGATTGATATTATAAAGTTTATCTTTTGGTTGGATGCTAATATATCTATATATGATTGTGATATTCATGTTAAATTGCAGGATTTACGAAGTTTGTACTTCTACATTCTCCAAAATACGGTTGCAATTCTACTTAATGCGAAAAGAAGGCCCAAAATAGGTTTTTCTTCTTAATACTCTTCAGTCGTATTTAAATCTTTCTTGCTTTCTTATCATAAATTGTCATTTTAGATTTTTTAGCAATAGATTTGTGATTAAATGAGTATAGGAAGTATATTTATAGGGTGTGTTTGGTAATGGGTATAAAATGTCAAATTAAAACTTTTCAATCTAAAACTTTTCACTCTCCACAACCACCATATTTTTTAATTATTTTTTCACATTTTCCTATATAACTACCATAATTTTCAATCATTTCTACACAATTACCTATACGACTAACCTGTTTATTTTAATTTTATCCTCTTTACTCCTCATCATTACCCCTATCATATCACATCATTTGACAACTTTTACTCTCTAAAACTTTTCACAAAAAGTTTTATTTATTCCCAAACACACCCATAGTAACATGTCAACCCGAAACTCAACTTGAAACTCAACCTAAGCCCGAATTTCAAAAATAGGGTTAAGGTTGAGGTTTTATAAATAGGGTTAGGGTTAGGGTTAGGGTTTAGGTGAACCTGAGTTTCATGAGCCCAAGTTGCACCCCTAGTTATGCTGTGGATGACTGGCTTAAATGAAATTCATTTTTCAATTCGGGGCAAGTTGCTGGACACAATGATTTCAATGGATGTAACTAGATTTTTGGAGAGGCTACTTAAATCATTGCCTTTAGTTGGTTTCTTGGTGCCGAACGATCTTGGTATGGAGAAGATGGAACATAAAAATGGTGCTCTAGTAGTGCTTGCCTATTTGTGTGTGCACATCATAAACATTAAATTAACATAAAATTTTTGGCTAGTTATATTTGAATAGGCTTATAGATACTCCCAATTTAATTTTCAGTAGCTTTTGACTTTATTTTATTTATGATTATTATTTTTTTAAGTTATTCATTTTATCTTAAAATTACATGATGGCCCACTTTGAACTCCATATTTTAAAAGCATTTGTAGTCATATGTATTTGTATAAATTTTCTTATTGAAGCATTCTACAAATTAGCTCAAATTAAGTTAACAGGCTAATAAATATTTTAAAGTTAATTTTTTAGTTTATTTAATTCTATTCATCTTTGCTTTCATTTTATTACAAAAGCATTTTATTGAGAACAATACAAGATAACTCAATTCATTTTCATATTTTAAAATATATGAAAATTGGGTTAAATTTCAACAAAATTAAAGATTTTATAAAAAATAATTTTTATGAAATTTTACATAAATCTTATATCTAATTAACATTTTTATAATTAAAGGTTCGAGCTAATATGAAATTATATGAAAATTTTTAGAATTATCAATTAATTTTTATCTCGTGATTATAATTAATTGCTAGTATATGGGCCCTGCACTATGACATAATTTTATAGTGTAGGTGAAAAAGCTAAAAGATAAAACTCTAATATAAGATAATCAAGATATTAAACTTAGGAATCCTCACAATGAAAATATTTTTTACACCTTTAAGAAATTTTATAAACTACCACAGAAATTGATGAATTCTATTTAACATAATCTCATGAAAACAGGTGGTTAAGAAAGTTAGGATGTCTTGCATTCTTGAAAGAGAACGTAAGATTAATCAATGGTTTATTTTTCTTTAATACAAATTATCTATATTAAACAAGCAAGTTAAATGTCTATGGTTTATTTTTCTTTAATACAAATTATCTATATTAAACAAGCAAGTTAGATGTCTATGGTTTATTTTTCTTTAATACTAATTATCTATATTAAACAAGCAAGTTAGATATCCATTGCACAAAAGTCACAAGTAAAAATCGAAATCCTAGATTTCTCTTACCTTTGATTCTAAATCTTGCTCGCCTATTTAGATTTAGTTAAAATTTTCTTTCTTTATACTTTATTTAACTTATTCACTAATTCGATTCGTTTCAAAATAGTTATATTATCAAAATCTTGAGTCGTTTGAATTCCTTGTGGGTTTGATATTTAATATATTACAAGCTACAACTTGTGCATTTAAGAATAACTCAAAAAAATTAATAGAGGTAAATCAGAAGTTCATGCGAGTTGTTTTGAAAGAGACCATAGCCCTAAATCCTCTAATACTTAAGGTAACATTCCTTAATCGTTGTCAATTACCACTCACTTTCTGTGGAGCCCCAAACCGAGACGTCACTTCCTTACCTCAAGACCGTATCGATTGGTAAATGTGAATCAGGATTGTTGCCCTGATCACGTGGCGATTCTTAATTGGATCTCATCCAATTTTTTTTTTGATTTCTTCATCAATCATTTCTTTACAATCAACATCATACATCATACAAGCGGCAATACACTTGTAATAAAATTTCATATTCTATTTCATAACATCTCATCATGCTTTTCTATAATGACATTTACATTTCATACATACATCCATACAAGCATTGGACCACATAGAACTTATAATTCTATATAAGTTCACATTCACATCAACATACCTTAGAGCTTTAATTCATGCTATCCCATTTCTTATAGCCCACTTGGCTACCATCACGTACCTTTCTTCTCCTTCTTAGGTTCGCAACCTCTTGAGTTTCCCGGTACCTGTCTAAGGTTTGGGAAAACAAAACGTGAGTGACAACTCAGTAAGCAAGCATTTTCTTATTAGGGCAAGACTTCCTTGAAAACCTTTTTCATAAATATCTTGAACACCTTTTTCATGAGGACATTTATATGTCTAGAAACATTATCATGAAATCCTTTGTTCATGAGGACATTTATATGTCTAGAAACATTATCATGAAATCCTTTGTTCATGAGGACAATTCTATGTCCTTGAACATTATCATAAAATATTTATTCTTAAAATCATTTACAAGCCACATCTAGGCTTGTTAAGGCATAACATATATGTTTTACCCTTCTTAATTAATTTCCTTTGATCTTAGATGAACATTTCTAACGTTCAAAGACCTTTACATAAAACCATCTTTTGCCAATGGACGTTTTACGTCCAAAACATTTTTCTCATAAATCCTTCAGCAAGGGAGGACATTCTCATGTCCTAAAACATTATTTACATAAGCCTTTCTCGCCAAAGGACATTTTTGTGTCAACAAATATTTTTCATCATAAAATCCTTTAGCCAAGAGACATTTAATGTCTCAAAATATTTTTTCACATAGCTTCCTTTGGCAATGGACATTCATATGTCCTAAAACACCTTTTATTAAAACACTTTGGCATTGGACATTCTCATGTCCAACCATTTTTCCCACATAAACCTTTTGAAAATGAACATTCTTATGTCCAAAATATTTTTCAACATAAACCCTTTTTCATAATCCCCATCTTTGGGCTTGTTTATAGCAAACAAGTCATAAATCCTTTTCATTATGCATAATGACTCATAAAAATCCAATTTAGGATAACTTTTTGTATAAATTCTTTTATATCCCAATCTTTGGGCTTTTGAAAAGCAAAACGTATGCAAACACATTTCTCTCCATCTAGTAGTGACACTTAGCAAGTGATCATGCTACCTTTTAGAAGAGAATCCTTAACAGCACGCTAGCCAGACGACTGTTTATTTATCCTTCTCCCATCTCAGGGAGGGCGCCGCTGGCACTCCTGTCATCCCTTAGTGACTTGGCCTTATGTAAAGTGGGCCTCGGTCATCCCAACCGTGCTCTACAACCTGCCTGTTTCTTGTACTGGTGCACCGTACATTATTATGACGGACCGCAGCCCGTTTGGTTTAAAGAACCACAGACCGCAGCCTATGTCCTTTTAAACCGGGATCATAGACCTCTGTCTGCATCCATAACACACAAAAATCTTAGACCGAAGTCTATATCTTTAAAAATTATTTTCAAAAACACATCACAGACCACGGTCCGTGTCAACTTGTAAGCGAGCGCACTCACTTTAACAAGTTGTTATTTGAAATCAATTTTTAGGATGACCTTCCTTAAATTCTTTTAGAAACATTTTGAGTAAAATATTTTGATAAACATTTGAATTGTTTGAAAAATAATACATCTTATAATCAAAGAATTTCAAAACCTTTGAATTTTCAAAATTAAACCATTTTATGAAATCAACATAGGAGGTTGGTCATCCTTAAATTCCATTTAATAACACTCGTATAAATATTTTTCAAAACATTTTCAACATAGATTTCCTTATCTAAAAGAAATCAAAACTTTTTTAATATCATTTCAAAACATATAAACTATGTTCAAATCATCATTTATTATTTAATTATCAAGATCTAGCAAAATAAATCTTTTTCATAAATCAAATCCCTTTTTTTTATAACATGATTATTTATCATTAATCATCATAAGAGCAATTCAAAACTTATTTACAATTGTTGCTTTGTGAAAAGGAAAAATTCTCTTTTTCTTATAAAATACTTTTGAAACAATATCATAAAGAACTTGCTTGCTTAAAAGCAAATTCTTAAAAATGATCGACATAAAACGTGAAATATTTTGAAAATATTATCATGGAGAACTTGCTTACTTATAAGCAAATTTCTCAATCCATTAACATAAAGCATTGCCAATCCATGGCAACACTTGTGATAAATTCTTTATCTTAAAATCGTTGTTTGCTTCCCATAAAGCAATCCTTGAGGCTTTTCCTTAAAGCCATCATTTTTTAAAACTTATGGCTTTGCATTAAAGCCATCATTTTCAAAATTATATGCTTATCTTTCAATTTTCATCTTAATCCGCCTTCCCGGCGTCGAATTACGCATTTTCTAGCATTGCTACCTTAACTCCATAATTAGCATCATAATCTCCATTAATTAAACCATAATATGTGAGGTAATTATCCTCAATATATCAACATTCCTTAATCCTCATTAAGCCACTTTAATCCCCTTGACCCATATCGGCTTATATTCATCATTCATAACCATTTTCCATAATTGCAATAAATCATCAATATTGCAAAGAAAATCATTCATAATTCATCTAAATCATACATGATCCATTTATATATGCTAAATGCATATACGTAAGCCTTAGTTGGGTCCGGGTATCACACTTTCTTTTAGAACTTAGTTATTTCTTTTTTGATTAATGAAATCTTATGTTATTTGAATCAACCCTTAAGTGGCATTTTTGATATATAATTTATTTAGTTTGCCTCATTGTAGGAATGTTATCTTATTCATCTATTTATTACTTGAGCGGCACATGCACTTATGTTGCAAGCCAATATAGTAGTTGTCTTGTAGCCCATCGATTATTACACGTAACGACATATACCCACTCATTCTTTCAAATTATGATGTGATGTTGTGTACTCTACCCATTCAACTCATGACACATGATAACGTGTACTCATCCTTTTTGAGTCATAACGCGTGACAATGTGCATTTAACCCATATTTGTGTTTATTAGATAAGGTTTCCTCATACACTTGTAAAGTTATGTATTTTATTATCATGTCAATAAAATAGTAGTTTATAATAATTGAATGTTTATTCAATTCTTTTAATCAAGAGTTTTTCATAAAAAAAATGAGCGTAGAACACAATTAAAAAAAATCTTTTGTGATATTCCTTTCGAACTTGGTTAAAGAAGTTAGGTGCTTTAATTTTTAGTTCAAAATTTTAAAAAAGGAGGGGGATAAATAAAAGCATTTATTTCTTGAAACCACAAATTGGAGATTAACCTATCAATCCAAAAAGGGACTAAAATGCCTAGCTTTCATTGATCTTAGTGTATCAAGAGGGATCAAAACCACTCAGATGATAGATCTATAAGAGGATTATGTTAAATTTGGAAATATGGAAGCGTACCTGAATTCATTGATGTCATAGATTCCACGTAGAATAATAAGAACAATCTTACTAAGTGCAGAATCTTCTCCCTGTGTAGGAGGGACTCAGACTCCTTTGCTTAAATAGAGCTTTCCCATCATATTCAGAAGAAGGAGAATTAATCTCTTAATGAAATGTCATATCTCAAAATATACATTCTCCCAATTAGCCTAATATATATATATATATATTAAAAATCATATAAAATAAAGTTCCTAGATTCAACATATGAAAACTTTCGGATGAGTACACTCATTTGAAAAACATGTCCAATCAAACGAATATGCAATTCAACTTTTATCTTAAATTAAGAAAATTTGTTAATACAGATCATGGCAGTTGTGCACATTTTCTTCCATGCATCATGATATTATCAAACTTACTTAATCACGTTCTTAATAGTGGATTTATAATAATGCGGTATATTTGCAATAATGTCTCACTTTAATGTCAGATAGACAATTCCTTTCACTTCGAACACACATAATAGTTAACTAATATAATAATGAAATAGAAAGAAAAATTATTATCCCTTATGAAATGCATATCGATTACATCAATAATTGTCCTATACAATAAGACCCATTTCTTTTACATGTCCTGAAAAAACACTAGGTGCCAGAGCTTTAGTCATAGGATCAGCTCTCATGTCTTTACTGCCAACAGAACTAATACATATAAGATGACTGCTAATCCTTTCCTATAATGACATGAACTTAGTGTCGATATGCTTGTTAATACCAATAATTCTTCTATAATTTGAGAAGTTAATCGATGATGAATTGTCACAAGACATCCTTAAAGGTTTAGAAATAGAATTTACAACTTAAGGCCCTCAGATGAATTTTTTCAATTACAATGCATGTGGGGATGCTTCATGACAGCCAAAAAATTCAACTTCTATGGTAAAACAACAACATGATGTGTTTACCACTCTTCCATGAAATTGCTTCACCAGCCAATAAAAAACATATGGATCTTCTACTGTCTAAGCAACCAACATATCTGAATATGTGTAATTGATTACCTTTAATTGATTGGTTTCATCATACATGACCATATAATCCTTAGTCCCTTGGAGATATCGCATTACTTTCTTCACTGCCTTTCAGTAATCCATGTTGGAAACAATGTTTAAAACAATAAAATTGACCAAATCTTGAGTTTTGATGATTAACAAGAACTAATTTTGTGTATATAAAAGGTACTAATATGTTTGCTAAATGTTTAAGGAAAGCAAAGAGGTCAAGTCGATCTCCAAGTCGACTTGGACTTCGACTTGGGTGAAGTCGATCCCAAAGTCGACTCAAATATCGACTTGAGAATGAATCTCAAAAGGCAACAGGTGAAGTCGCAGGTCAAGTCGACTCCACTTGCGACTTGGGAAGCCAAGTCGCAGACGAAGTCGACTCCAGCATCGACTTGGAGTATCCAGAGCTGAAAAGTGGAAACGAACATAACGAAGTCGCAAACGAAGTCGACTCCAGGTGCGACTTGGGTGAAGTCGCAGGCCAGGTCGACTCCATCCACGACTTGAGATGTTCAAACTTTCAAAGATGCAGTTTTCAAGATATTCAAGAGGATTTATCACTCAAGTCCAAGGAATCAAGATGAAAAACAAATGAGTCAATTTCAAAGTTAAGAATCATGTTCTACATTCAAATCAAGTCTATCAAGCTCAAAGAAAATCTTCAAGCTAGCTTCCAAGTGAAGTAAAATCCAAGTCATGAAGACCAAGTGAGTCCAAAGCAAAGCAAGGAACATACATATATTGTGCAAGGACTCAAAGCTTTCAAATGGTTTGCAAGATTCAAGACATTTCAAGAAGATCAAGGTGTTTCTGCAATAGACCAAGCCAAGTCGCAACCCAAGTCGACTTCAGGATCGACTTGAGTTAAAGTCTGAAAGCCAAGTCGACCCAAGTCTCAGACTTGAGTTTCTGAAGAACCCAAGTCGCAGGCCAAGTCGACTCCATGTACGACTTGGAAGCCAAGTCGCAGGCCAAGTCGACTTCATCTTCGACTTGGAGTATAACGGTCAAATTTTCGAACGTTGGAGTTCATTTATTGCACGCCAACCACTTCTACAACGTTCATATTTTCCTCAATCTATAAAAGGACATTCAAATGAACGTAAGAAAAAAAAGAGACACTACTCAAAAGATCAAAGAAAGAAAAGAAGTGCAAGAAAGACTTTCAAATACCTTTTCTCCATATTTGAGTGTTTCAAGGGAAGAAAGAGCTTCAAACTGAAAGTTGCTTCAACAATCATCATTCAAGCTATTTTTGATTTCTTCCTCGAGCTCAAAACTGCCTACACAAATCTGTAAAGTGTAGTTTTTATTCATTTCTTTATTTGGTTGTATAAATCTTGATTTAGCTTGAGTAGCTAAGATCAAGTGTATGCAAAGTAGGGTGTGATTGGAGTGAGACTCATCACCTACTTGTGCAAGTGATTGTATATGCCCCCTAGAGCTTTGAATCTAGAAGAGAGCAAGTGGCTCTAGTTGTGTATGCCCCCTAGAGCTTTGAATCTAGAAGAGAGCGGTGACTCTAAGTGTATTCTTGGAATACAGTGGAACCCAAGTCACAACGGAGTGTGAGCTTGGAAGAGTGGAGTAGGGAAGGTTTGCCCGAACCACTATAAATCTTGTGTTCTACTTATTTTTACTGCTTTATCTTATTTGCTCTCCATTCGCTTAAAAAGGGGATTAACTTTTTCAAGGGGTTAAGATTTTCAAGTTTACCAAAGAAATTTTAAAGAACCCAATTCACCCCTCCCCTCTTGGGTTTAGCCATCAACTCGGGACCAACAATCCATTCCTGAATTACTTTGATATCTTCTAAGTAATTCCATTGCATAACTAATATCAGGACGTATGCATACTTGGGCATACATCATACTCCCAAAAGTAAAGGCATATGGAGATGGACTTCATTTTCTGCTTTTCAATCTCATTCTATGGACATTGATGCTAACTATATTTGTAACCTTTAAAGATTGACACTTCACATGATAAGCAATTCGACATATTAAACCTTTCTAAGACCTTCCTAATATAAGTTCTCTATGACAACCCTAAAAATCTCTTAGTTCCGTTTCAATGGAACTCAATCCGTATGCACATGATGCCCCACCATATCTTTTATTTCAAAATATTTAGAAATGAAACTCTTAGTATTATGCAAGAGACCTTAATCATTAGTAGCAAGAAAAATATCATCCACATACAAAATTAAAAATATAAACTTGCTCCCACTCAAATTTAGATATATACATTGATCTCTAATATTTTTCGTAAATTTGAAAGAACGATAACCTTATTAAGCTTTAAGTATCATTGTCGAGAAGCTTATTTAAATTCATAAATGGATTTCTTTAACTTGCATACTAATGATTCCTTTCTTTCCATTTCAAAATCTTCTAGTTGCATCATGTATACCTCTTCTTCTAGATCTCCATTCAAAAAAACTGTCTTTATATCCATTTAGTGTACTTTTAAGTCGAAGTGAGCCACTAAGCCATAATGTTTCTAAGTGAGTCTTTTCTAAAGACTGGTGAAAATATCTCTTTATAATCAATGCCTTCTTTTTGAGTGAATCCTTTAGCAACAAGTTTGGCCTTGTACGTTTCTAAATAATCTTTAGGGTCTCATTTGGTTTTGCAAATCTATTTACAACTAACCGATTTACACCCTTCAGGCAATGCAACAAGATCCTAAATGCATTTTTGTGTATAGATTCCATGTTATCTTTCATAGCATTGATCCAAAATTCAGATCTTTCACTGTTAATGACTTCTCTGAAAGTGTATGGATCATCCTCAATACTATGATCATCACCACACTCTTCTAAAGATACAATGTAGTCATCTGAAATAGAAGATTTTCTGACTCTTTGAGACCTTCTTAGTTCATTAATATTCTTTATAATAAACATTATCTGGATTTAATGTATTTTATTGTGAACTTCTTCAGTAGGTTGCTCTACAATCTCTGATTGTTGATCTATCAAGTCATGATCAACAATCTTAGCACTTGCGTTTGTTTGTGAGCTACCTAGGAAAGGATCATTGATCTTCTCAATTTCCACATTCTACTATTCCCACCATTCTCAATGAGCCTAACTATTCCAGTCTCAATGATTCTAGTAGTGTGAGATGAGCAATAAAACTTATACCCTTTAGACCATTCTGGATAAACAATGAATAAATAACTAATAGTTCTTGAGTCTAGTTTATTTTCTTATGAGTTGTGTATCCTTGCTTCTGCTTGGCAACCCCAAATACGTATACGTCTCAAGCTAGGTTTCTTTCCTATTCATAACTCAAATAGAGTTTTAGGAATAGCCTTATTGGTAACCTTAATGAGGATATACATAACAGTTTTTAAGGCTTCACTCCACAAAATTAAGGGTAAGGATGCATTGCTTATCATATTTCTCACCATATCTATGAGAGTACGATTTTTCCTTTTAGCAACTCTATTTTGCTAGGGAGTTCCTAACATTGTATACCGAGGTTGAATGTTATTATCTTCTAGAAATTGAGCACAAGGACTTGGAATTCGACCTAATTGGCTATGTTTACCTTAAAGTTCACCACCTCTATCAAATCTCAAGACTTTAATTTTCCTATCAAATTGATTTTTTACTAATCCTTTGAATGTTTTAAAAGCAATTAAGGAATTAAATTTGTCATGTAATAGAAAAATATAACCATAATGTGAGAAATCATCGATGAATTTAATAACATATTTTTCACCTCCTATACAAGATGAAAACGGATCACAAATGTCAGTGAAAATCAATCCTAATAGTCTCTCACTTCTTATTACATTTCTTTTCTGGATTTTAATAAGTTTTCTTTTAATACAATGGATACATGTGCCAAAATCTATAAAATTTAGAGTAGGTAATGCCTTATATTTTGCCAATGTTAACATCCTTTATTTTGATATGTGACCCAATCTATTATATCATAACATAGAGGAATTCTCATTAATTATACTATATTTAATACAAACGGACACATTCAATGTAGATAATTATCAATAAATGAACAACCTGTATTTATTTAATATAAATCATTAACTAATGTTTCCAGTACTAACTAAAATAGAATTTTTAAATAAAAAATTTTAAGCTTACAAAACTAAAGAATAACCTATTACATCAAGTTTTGGTAAAGAAATTAAAATTTTAAATTCTGCTGGAACATAGAAAACATCGTGTAGTTCAAAGAAATACTCTAAGATCTTATAAGCCAGGTGTGGAGCTCAAATAGCAAAGGGAAGCAATCCACTATAAAAGAGGTTTGTCTGAGAATTATAAGATGTAGTAAGGAATTAAACAGTTGGCACGAGACGTCTAAGCAAGTTGTTGTCAAAAGCCCTCAAAGACTATAAGGAGAAGCTGGAGATGTTACATACAGAAACATCTACAGAAGAAAGAGATGCAAGCATCAATGAATAGAGAAGAATCATCAACTGGCTGTTAGAAGATAAGGAGGTTAGAAATATTCATTGACTTTAGGTGGGAGATAAAAATATAGCTTTTTACAATTAAATGGCCAACGAAAGAAGAAGGAAAAATGGGGTTTAAAGGCTTGCATATGGGAATAACATAATGGTGGATAATTAGTAACAGATGATGAGGCTAACAAAAGAGTATTTTCAGGATATATACAACCTCTAATGTGGATAACAAAGTAGTATGCCTCACTAAAGTAATCTCAAATCAAATTTCAGGGGAGGAGAACAACATGTGGCTTGTTGGTCTCGAGTTAATGGCAATTACCCAAGAGGGGAGGGGTGAATTGGGTATTATGAAAATTTAAAACTTAAACAGAAACTTTACCCCGGATTAATCTAGTCCCCTTTATGAAGAAACAAAATGGAATGCAATATAATGTAGAGAGCAGAAATAGAAATCAACACACAAGATTTTATAGTGGTTCGGGCAACCTCCCTACTCCACTCTTCCAAGCTCACACCTCTTGTGACTTGGGTTCCACTATGTATTCCACGAATACAACTAGAGTCTCCACTCTCTTCTAGATTCTAGCTCTAGGAGGCATATACAACCAGAGCCTCTGCTCTCTTCTAGATTCTAGCTCTAGGGGGCATATACAATCAACACAAGTAGATGAGTTGCACTCCAATCACAACTCTACTTGTAATGTCTTGGTTTGAACCACCAAACTCAAACCAAGCACTAAAACAATCAATAATGTAAAAATAAAGAAGATCTACACTTTACTGAGTTGTGTAGCAAGTTTCAGCTTGAGGAAGAATTTGTAGGAGCAACCGATTGTGTTTCGTTGAAGCAAATCGCAACTTTGAAGCTTGTTCTTCCTTTGAAAGTGTATAGATCACTCAAATTTAGAGAAACAAATAAGAACTCTTGCTTGCACTTCTTTCCTCTCTTTAGACTTTGTCTTGTGTGTATCGACGTTTGCTTGAGTGTCTATATATAGAGGAGGGAAGATTTTGAACGTTATAGAGGTGGTTGGCGCGCAATAAATGTTTCAACGTTCAAAAATTTGAACGTTACGTCCCCAAGTCGCAGGTGGAGTCGACTTCGTCTGCGACTTCGCCCAAGTCGCATGCTGGAGTCGACTTCGTGCGCGACTTCGGCTGTTCTTCAGTTTCCAAGTCTGTGTTTTGGGTCGACTTGGTTTCAGACTTGGCCTCAAGTCAATCTTGGAGTCGACTTGGGGTGCGACTTGACCATTTTCTTATGCCAAATCAGTTTGATCCTTGTTGATTCACCTCTTGCTTGCTTAGCTTCTTTCCTTCAATAATAGAAGCATTATTTTGTTCTGGATTGGCTTCAAATCTTGTAAATCTTGGAGAACTCGAAACTTGTATGGTCAAATCTTCTTTGATTTGGAATGAATTCATGTACCTTGCTTTGCTTTAAGTTTGTATTAGTCTTCATATCTTGAGTTGTCTTCATCTTGAAATGAGCTTGAACCTTTAACTTGGGCTTGAGAAACTCAAGTCGATCTTGGGGTCGACTTCATACGCGACTTGGCCTCAAGTCACAAGTGGAGTCGACTTCGACTGCGACTTCGGATGTTCATCTTCCAATTTCAACTCTGTCTATCAGGTACCTGTTGAAGTCGTATGTGGAGTCGACTTCGAGATCGACTTCACCCTAAGTCGAAGTTGGAGTCGACTTGGCTGATTTTCATTCCTTAAGACATTCATTAAAATTATTAGTAATCATTTCATACTCAAATTTGAATTTGTTAATCATCGAAACTTATGCTTTGGTCAGTTTGTTTTGTTTTAACTATTGTTTCCAACAGTGGCTCACTAAGAAATTTCAATGGATGAAGTGAAAGCAATTATGAAGGAAATGAGTCCTCTAAAATCCCCAGGGCTAGATAGGATGACTGCAGATTTATATCAAAGAATTGTGATGTGGTTAAAGATGATATCTTCCAAGTTTGCAAGAAGATTTTCAACGACAACCAATTGAGTGTTCAATAACAGCTGCTAAAGAACATTAATCAAATAACCATACTGTTTATTTTAAAGAAGAAATAAGCTTACAAGTTAAGTGAATTCAGGCCCATAACTCTATGGAACATGATATACAAGCTCATATCTAAAGTATTGAAAAACAAACTAAAGGCTTATCTCCCTAAGGTTATCTCACATCAATAGAGTTCCTTTGTGCTGAATAGGCTTATTACTAACAATATGCTATTGGCTTACGAGGTGGTCCACACTTTGAGGAGGAAGAGAAGGGGGAAAAGGGTAGAGACGACAGTGAAATTGGATATGGCCAAAGCCTATAATCAGGTTGAGTGGAGCTATATCAAGGAGGTGATGAGGAAAATGAACTTCTCAGAGAAATGAATTAATTGGATCATGGTTTCACCACAACTGTGTTATACAGAGAGACTTTAAATGGAGAGCTAACTAATACCATTGTACTTTTTAGAGATTTAAGACAGGGCACAGCCTGCCTCCTTACCTTTTCTACTCTGTGAAAAGGGATTATCAGTTTTGATGAACAAGCCAATGAAGACAATAGGCTACAAGGAATAAGAGTAAGTAGAAGGTATCCCAAATTGATGCATCTTTTCTTTATAGATGATGTGCTCATATTCATTCAAGCCAGTAAGAAGGATGTGAACCATATGAAGGCAATTCTAGAAAAATATGAGAATGGATCAGGTCAAAAGGTAAACATGGACAAAACATTAATCTTCTTCAGCAGGAACACCGAGGGGGGAACTAGGCAAAGGATCAAGAAAATAATTAGTTGGAAAGGACAACAGATGGTGGTGTACCTAGGGTTGCCGGTGTGGATTGAGAGAAACAAGGTAGAATGTGGAGGAAAGTAAAGGGATGAAAATCGAAAATGTTGTCAAGTATTAGTTGGGGTGGAGGATGCCATGTCTCTCTTAGCTTCAAGAGGTAACCAATGTCCTCTCACACTTTTTATTACAATGAGTTGAAGGTGGTCCTTTTTTCAGGAATAAGCTGTAGGTTCAAACTACCATGGGCTCTCCGAATGCTACCCCTTGCATATTAGACGTTGGTGAGTCAATCATGGATTATCTAGATTAGTTCCATTATGCACTTTTTGCAAAACTGGAAGATGGATGACTCAACTAGTGCTACTAGATGGGAAGCTCTGGTTGCAAGAAGGATCAAACTTGACATTCATATAGGTTGTGACTTGGGGAACCAACTTATGGGCTTCAGAGTGGTAGTAAGAGACTTAAATGGAGCCTTCATTACTGCAAAGGCTTGGAAAAAATCGGGGAAAGCTCAAGTTTTATGGGAAAATGTGATCCTACTAAGGCTAGAATGGGCAGCAGAAAATGGCTTTTGGCACTTGATTGGCTGACAAGGTTTACACATTATCAAGCTTGAAGGTCATGGTGGGGGATATATACAGCCTTATCTCATCATTCTAAATTGTTAGTTCTATCATGTCTGAAGACAAGCAACGAAGTTGTCCATAGGTTAGCTAAAGAGGCTCTGTACCTAAGTCATTTATCACAGATTTGGGACACAAGCCCCACATTGTGGGCTATTAATGGTCTTTGTAATGACTTCCATGGTTCAATGAATTGATCATTTACTTCAAAAAAAAAAGAAAAATTAAACAATCATAGAGATGGTCAGGAGTATGCCAAAAACAAAATCTTTGACAGAATATTTTTTAAGCAAAAGCTATAAATTGGAGTGTTCATATCTTGAACAATGTCCAATAAAAAGTGTCAAGAATATAATACTAGAAGAAGCATAAAGAGGTTATAAACGAAATGCATCACATCTCATAGTTTTCAATTACATTGCAACTACGCTTATAATCCTGATGAAAAATTGTGGTGCCCCAACCCGAGTGTCACAACCTTACTCCAAGATCTATTAATTGGTAAACGTGATCAGGATTGTTGTCATGTCACACGGTGGGTTTTATTGGATATTTATCCACTTAATCTTAACTCCTTAGGAGTTTATATCCTTTCATACATTTAAATTTCCATCAAATGCCGTTTTTAGGCCATTATACCATATGAGAAATACACATGTCATCTCATAAAATTCATACTTAGTCATAAACATAATATTTCATGCCTTAGCATTTATCCATAAAAAAATTTCACTTTCTATGGTCACAAAATCATAACATAATTAATATATAACATTAAACAACTATTTAATGTCATCATTCATATAACCATTCAACCGATAGGTTCATACATAGGTAACTCATAGAAATTCATTCATCCTTGAATCTCCACCTGTGCTCCTTGTCTCCTTCTTCCTTTCACCTGTCTTTGGGTTTGAAAAACAAAACGTGAGTCGAAACTCAATAAGCAAGCTATAGGTTTTCAAACAATTCATTTTAAAGGCAACACTGTTTAAAAACATTTCTCTCCATTCGGTAGGGGATACTTAGCAAGTGATCAACTACCTACGGAACAGAAATCTTTTCCTAAACCATTCATAAACCAGTCATGTAAACCACTTTAATCCTAATTTTTGGGCATTTCATAAACATTGGATGTGCAAATGCATCATTTCCATTCATGACATGATCCTTTATGTGAGGGTACGCTAGCTTGGGGAACATTCTTTCATAACATGATCCTTTCCATCCTTAGCGTCGGACCTTCCGACTTGGCAACATCAAGGGCGGACCTCTTGTCCTGCTTCTGCCTTTACTAGCCTACTTGATTTCCATTCTATGCATGACTTTTAGTCACCTCAGCATTATATACCTCTTACACATGGCAACTTGTCATTATCATGTAGAGAATTCTTTGCACCATCCCTTTTAAACATCACTTCAATGAAACAACATTTAAATCCATGTTTCATCATTTATCATATATAATTGCGAAACAGTAAGCAATTCATTTATCATAATTGAAATAACATTTCAACACATATTGAAGTAAAGGAATGGTCATCCTTAAATAACTTGAAAATAATTTCATAAATCAATTATACAATGGTTCAAACCTTTAGAACATCATTAACAATCATTTTATCATCTTTTGATAAAACAAAAGTCATTTAGAAAGTTGCTTGCTTACCTGATTCGCCTTAGCTTTCCGTATAGCTTATCTCTTTGCCTTTGCCTATACATATAAGAATGGCATTGCATTCATAATATTTTCATTTGCTTGCTTAGTTTTCCAACCCATAATCCATTAACATACATAACCCACTTGGATTCCAAGTCGGGTATACATACATCCCACTCACTCGTGCATCATACCATCCATTCCATATTGTGTTTTAAACCCATATTTAAGGTAAACATAAAATTATCATTCATAAATCAACATATGGGAATTTATATCTTCCATTAACCATTTTTCATCTATTTTTCATTTCTCCTACGTCAATGCTCATTCTAAGCATATAAGTGACGTTTTAAGCTTCATAACTTAATCTCAAAAATTGATATAATAAAAA
This sequence comes from Annona cherimola, assembly GCA_030490835.1. NCBI lineage: Eukaryota > Viridiplantae > Streptophyta > Magnoliopsida > Magnoliales > Annonaceae > Annona > Annona cherimola. The sequence goes on from CM059976.1 coordinate 58,708,769, forward strand.
ATCATTCATACAACAACATACTTATGTATTTCATCACATATTCATTCATATTTTCATTTTAGTAATTCATATAAACCATTTACCACTTATCCATACTTAGCATTCCACATACACCCATCTTACAACACATAACTTAGGTGTTTCTTAAAATTTCTCAAGTCAGTAACTTGTGTCCTTATTTAACATGATTAGACCCCTTAATTAAAATTAAATTTAGGGTCTAATTTTGGATTTTTAATCCATTTATCATACGGTTCCAAAACAGCCATGTTAGGACCCCTTTTTTATCCTTTCAACGCCTCTTTCAAGACTTAAATCATAACAGATTTTTAAGTCATAATTTTCAGCAACTAAACATGTTTTTATTAACCCAAATTTAGGGTATTATCACATATTTAAAATTCATAAGTTATTTTCTTCCAAAACAGTAGCATTTTAAGCATGTAGGGTATCCATTTTAACCCGTTTTGACGTGTCCAAACATAAGTCCTTCAAAATTAGTTTTAGGGCAAATCTTTCTAAACCTTTTGGACACTCAAAGTACCTTAAACCTAGGGTAATTTATCTTTCATAAAATTCATAAATCATTTGTTTACAAATAGCAACAAAATTATATGGAGAGCACCCGTTTTGGCCCCCATTTGGACGTCCCACATACATACCCTAAAAAATCAGATTTGGGGAAAACTCATCCAGCCCACTTAGGCAGTCCAATGGGTCCTTAATTTAGGTTACTTAACCCTATAATTCATCCATAAAAAATTTAAGCACTTCATTGTATCATTTTTAACTCAAAAATGGAAAAATCGGGCATTACTTGAAACCTTAGGTTCCATTTTTGCTAAAATCATTAACAAATGCTCAAATTAACGTATGTAATCCAAAATATCATGAATTACATCCAAATCATCATGGTTTAATCATACAGAAACTTGGTTTAGGGTTTTTGAAAAATTCCAAGTTAGATTTCTTCTCAAAATTCAACCCTACATCCATCTTAACCTCTTTAAACCCTTAAATTCATTATACCATTCAATCCTCATTCAATACCCAAATTAAGGGCATCATGAATCATCCTTTAAGAGTTCTTTATGAACCATATTCATGGCTTATGATTTGAGAGAAGAAACTTAGGTTTCAAGAATCCAAAACTCAATCCATACTTACTTGATTCTAAGAAACTTTGAATCCAAGCTTGCCTAAATTAGTTTATCCTCTTTCCTTCCTCCTTTTCTTTTCTTTTTCTTCTTCTTTTTCTTCCCTTGGTGGTGCTCAAGGCTGCTGCCCCTTTGGAGATTTTTCTCCTTTGAATTCTCACCCCCAAATGGCCGTCCCATGTGATGCTTCCCCCCTTTATATATTGCTGATTTTTTCCCATCTTGTGAGGCCCATTTTGACACATCATAGATAGAGTATTTTAATACCCTCTTATCCCTTTGACGTTGTGGCACAATATTAGTGATACCCTGACCCACATAGGGCTTATTTATATGCATTGGATATATAAATATGACTCATGTATGATTTAATTGAATTATGAATGATTCTTTTTGCAATTTTGATGATTTATTGCAATTAGGGCCAATGGTTATGAATGATGATTAAATTAATCATTATAAGCCGATATGTGTCAATATGATTAAAGTAGCCTAATGAGGATTGGAAAGTATTAGTGTGCCATGAATAATTAATTTAATTTTCATGATTTGATTAATGAGAATTAGAATGATAATTATAGAATGAAGTTGGAAAATGCTAAAAAATTCATAACTTGACGCTTGTGAGGCGGATTGAGATAAAATTTGAAAGGTAAGTGCATAATTTTGTGCCTAATCTTATGGATAGGTTGGATTATGAAAATTTTGATGGGATTAGGGTGATAATTATTTATTTTCATCCAAAATCCAAAAATTAATTTCAAATGATCATAACTTGAGATAGAAAAGTCGTATTGAGACAAAATTTGAAATGGTCGGTTAAAATTATATGATCAATGCTATAGAAGGATTGGATTAAGATAATTATTATGGGAATATGCCTAAACGGAAAAACGCGTGTAGCTTTGACTTTATGCACCATAAAGTAGCTTTGCATTTATGCAAAAGTTAAAGAGAATAATTACATAATTAATGGCACAAATGAGGTGTCAAAATGAGGTGATGCCCAAGCAAAATAATGCTTGATTTTTGATTTTTTAAAATTTGCCAAATATGTATCTAATTACCTAGGAACCTAGGGCAAGTAATGAGTAATTAAACCAAGTGGAAATTGAGGCACAAAATGCCAAAACGAGGCAACTACAAGGGACGTTCCAAGGTGGACAACTTAGTGGCCCATCAATGCAATGGATTTTGATGGATTTTTACGTGGGATAATTTTCTAATTTACTTGGAGCTGGATGTGCCATGTCAACAAGGGATAAACATGCTTTAATTCACCCTCAAATGATGTGGCAAGTGGGCCCAAAAATTTGGAAAACAATCCAAGCTATAGAAGGTATGGACGTCCATGTGCTATGAAGGTTGGAGAGAGAAAGTTCAAGGAGGAAAAACCCCCAAACCAAGGCAGCCTTGCACATCCCAAATTCAGCAAGGAAGGAGTAGTAAAAAAAGGAGAAAAAGAGAAGTAAAGAAGGGAAAGAAAGAAAGGGATTCAAGCTAGAGAAGTTTGGGTTCAAGTTTGATTCAATTCAAGTAAGCTTATCTTGAGTTTTGAATCATTTAAACCCAAGTTTTCTACCTCTAATTATGGGTCAAGAATATGATTCATTAATAACTCTTCAAGGATGATTTATGATGCCCGTGATTAGGGTATTGAATAAGGATTGAATATTATGTATGAAATCAAGGGTTCAAGAGGGAGAAAATGGAAATTATGGTTGATTTTGGGTTGAGAACCTATCTTAAATTTTCTTAAAATCCTAAGCTAAGTTGTTTTTTTATTTAAGCATCATGATTAGGACATGATTCATGTTCTTATGGATTATACATGTTGATTTGGGCATATGCTAAAGATTTTAGCAAGGATGGAACTTAGGGTTTCATTATTACCCAATTTTCCACTTTTTTATGTTAAAAATGATGCAAAGGATAGCCTAAATGATTTATGGGTGAATTATAGGGTAAAGTACCCTAAATTAAGGACCCTTTGGAAATCCTATATGGGGTTGCAGAGACAGCCCTAAAATTGATTTTTGGGGCACATGCATAGGAACGTCCAAATGGGGCTAAAATGGTTACCCTGCATGTATATTATGTTGCTATTTTGTAAATAATAAAATCATGGATAATTTAGAGGGTAAAATACCCTAATAATAGGGTACTTTGGATGGCCAAAATAAGTTTGGAAGGTATGCCCTAAATCTGATTTTTTAGGGGTATGCGAAAGGGTATCCAAAGAGGGGTGAAAAAGGTATCCAAAACATGTGTAGAAGTTGTTGTTTTGGAAGAAACCAATATATGGATTTTAAACATATGATGTTACCCTAAATTTGGGTTAAGAAAAGCATGATTAGTTGCTGAAATTAAGAGATTAAAAGTCTGTTTTGGTTTAAGTACCGAACAGGACGTTGAAAGTGTGTAAAATGGGTTCCAAAGTTGCTGTTTTGAAACCCTATGATTAATGGATTAAATTTTCATAAAAATACTCTAAATGAAGTTTTAATTAAGGAGTTTAATCATGCTAAATTAGAAAGCAAGTTGCTCATTTCAAAAATTTTAAGAAACACATAATCTATGTGTTGTTAAATGGGCATGTATGGAGAGATAGACATGAATAAATGATAAATTACTTATGTGGATTGTTAAAATGCAAAAATGCATGATTATGTTGCTGTTTTGATAAATAATGATAATCTCAAATTTTGAGATTAGTATATGAGGCTTAGGACGTCAACTAAGTGCTTAAAATGAGCACGACATGTGAATTATGAAAAATATATGAAAAATGATAAATGAGAGTAATGAACCTCCATATGATGATTAATGAATGTATTATGATATATATGAGTGTTACCCTACGTATGGGTAATGAACATGTGGTGTAATGGATGGTATAATGCATAAGTTCATGTTATGTATGTGCACTCGACTTGGAATTCAAGTGGGTTGTGTTGGAATCAATGGCAAATTAAGCACAATCTGTGTTTTGATGATTAACAACTCAATTTGAGAATATTTTGGGTACTAATATAACTTGTTGAAATTATTTAAACGCTAGAAAGTTAAAATTCAGTACCTGACAGACCAAGTCGCAAAGCTAAGTCGACTTAGCCATCGACTTGAGTGAAGTCGATACCCAAGTTGACTTCAAGATCGACTTCAGAAGGTGTAAAAACTTCCAGCGTTAAAATTGGAAGTCAAGACAGGTGAAGTCGCAGTTCAAGTCGACTCTAGCTGCGACTTGGGTGAAGTCGCAAACCCAAGTCGACTTCACTATCGACTTCAAATGCTCAAAACTTTCAGCGTTGAAATTGGAAATCAAGACAAGTGAAGTCGCAGTCCAAGTCGACTCCATCTGCAACTTGGGTGAAGTCGCAAACCCAAATCGACCTCACCATCGACTTCAGATGCTCAAACCTTCCAGCACTAAATTTGGAAATTAAAACAGGCGAAGTCGCAACTGAAATCGACTCCATGTGCGACTTGGGTGAAGTTGCATCCCCAGGTCGACTTCATATGCGACTTGAGGTGAAGTTGGAACCCAAGTCGACCCAGATATTCGACTTGAGTTGGAATGAAGAAATATGGAGTCCAGACATGCAAGTGTATTTCTCAAGAGATAATCTTAGGCTACATCTATGAATTCCAAGATCAAATTATTCTAAGTTCAAGACATGAAGACAAATCTCCAAAAAAAAGATGATCATGTTGAGTTCCAAAGAACAACCTTTCAAGATCAAGAATATCAGTGGAAGAACAATATAAGATGGATAGCAAGAAATCAAGATCACTTTCAAGAAATCCAAGTTCCAACAAGTGCACATAGAAAATGAAGTCGCATATGAAGTTGACTTCAACTGCAACTTGGGTCAAGTTCAGGACCAAGTCGACTTGAAGTGGAACTTGAAGTCTTTGCCGGAGACTGAAGTCTCACCCCAAGTCGACTCCAGTATGCGACTTGGGTGAAGTTGCACCCAAAGTCAATTTCACATGCGACTTGGGTCGTAACGGTCGAAAAAATTCAAACATTGGCGTATTAAATGCGCACCACCTTCCACCAAACGTTCAAATTTACTCCACTATTATAAATAAGCATTCAAGTGAACATGCTAGAGGTTAGAGAAAGCATTTACTGAGATTTAACTGCCATCCTCTCCATGCATTAAGTGATCAACACAAGTTTTAAGGGAAGAACTATGCTCCAACTTACTGCAAGCTACATTGCTAATCAAATTCTTTCTTCAACACAAGTTTTAAGGGAAGAACTATGCTCCAACTTGCTGCAAGCTACATTGCTAATCAAATCCTTTCTTCTACAAGTTCTTCCAAGAGCTGAAACCTGCCTACACAATCTATAAAGGGTAGTTTTCTTTATTTGATTCAATATTTGTATCTGATACTTGGTTTGATATTGGTGCTTTGAACCAAGTGAAAGCAAAGTAGCGTTGTGACTTGAGTGTGACTCGTCACCTACTTATGTTGTGATTTGTACACACCCCCTAGAGCTGGAATCTAGAAGAGAGTTGCTGCTCTAGCTGTATTTGATAATACAATAGTGGAACCCAAGTCACAAAGGGTGTGAGCTTGGAAGAGTGGAGCAGGGGAGGTTGCCCGAACCACTATAAAATCTTTGCCTACTGCTGTGATTTGTATTTCTGCTTTTATTGCTTTATATCTCTCCTTATTATTCATTTGTTTCATTAAGGGGATTAAATTAAATAGGGGAAAATTTTTGTTTAAGTAAAAATTTCAAAATACCCAATTTACCTATCCCCTCTTGGGTAATAGCCATAAATTCGGGACCAACAGGTTGTGTATGTTAATGAAAATGGGTTGAAAAACTAAGTTGAATGCAAGCAAATGAAAATTATATGAATGCTATGTCATTCTTACGTGTATAGGCAAAGGCAAAGAAAAGGTCGATCAGGAAAGTTGACGTGATCAAGGTAAGCAAGCAATTTTCTAAATAATTTTTGTTTCTCAACTTATTCTAAAATGGTTGCAAATGATGTTCTAACTGCTTTGATTTGTTTAGCAAGTAATATTTGAATTTATTTCTAAGGTATTTAAGGATGGTCATTCCTTAGTTCAATATGTGTTAAAATGATCCTTTTATTTGCGATCTGATTTGCATAACTGTTTTATTAAATGTTTATGAAAAATAATGACTTATGAATTCATAAATGAAAAATCATGCTAGCATGTCAAAGATGAAGTTTATGAATGGCTCATGTGCACAAAGCATTAGGTTGACTTTAAAGGTGTAAGTGGACCGATTGTCCCCCTTTGGTGTGACCAAGTAGCTAAATAGGCCAAAAGCCGGCGGCGCCCTCCCTGAGATGGGAGAAAACGGAGACGGATGGTTGCGTAGCTAGCTTCTATCCTATGACGGACATGTTTTATGATCTTGCATCACATTATTCATGACGTACCTGTGATGGGTATAAGGAACATGTTTTCATGATATACCCTCGAGTGGGTATAATATTGCTTTCCATGATGTTTTAAATGAAAAGTGTTGCCTGCAAAATGAGTTGCCTGAAAAATATACAGCTTGCTTATTGAGTTTCGACTCACGTTGTGTTTTCCAAACCCATAGATAGGTGAAAGAATGATGGTGGCAAAGGAACATAAATTGGGCATTGAGGAATGTAAAACTTTATGATTATTTATGTGTCACTTACTGTGAATGGTTGTAAAATGACTTGATATTGCTATCTTGATGTTCATATACGATTTATGCTATAACATGTTGATGCGCACCAAGTGCTTGTCGTTAAGAGCACTGTGATCACCAGTTTAATTAAAATTAACCGAAACACATTAAAGCTACCACTATGTGGGTGATAGTGTAGAATAACGGTGAGTCGGATCGAATCCACAGAGAGGCGATGTAGTTTTGAATTATTTTTAAGAGAAATAAAAAGAAGGTATAAAGAAGAGAGAGAAAGAGAGAAGAGAGAAAGAGGAGAGAGAGAAAGAAAAGAAAGAGAAAGAAAAGGAAAGAAATTAAGAAAGAGGAGAGAGAGACGTTAGAGAGAGAGAAGAAGAAATTAGATAGATAAAAGAGAAGAGAGAGAAAGAGACAAGAGAGAAAGAGAAGAGAGAGAAAGACGTTAGAGAGAGAGAAGAAGAAGAAATTAGATAGATAAGAGAGAAGAGAGAAAGAAAAGGAAAGAAATTAAGAGAGAGGAGAGAGAGACGTTGGAGAAAGAAAAGAAAAGAGAAATTAGAAGAAATTAGAGAGAGAAAGAGAGAGAGAAAAGAAATGAAAATAGAAGAAATTGGAGAGAAAAGAAAGGGAGACAAGAAGCTAAAAGAAATTATAATTAGCTAACAACTTAATTAAAACTATTCTAAGAAAGCAATAAAAGTTATGAAATTTAACTATTAAAGCAGGAAAGAGAATTACATTAAATTTAATCTAAAAATTACAAAGCATAAAATAAAGCAGTAAATCTAATCTAATAATTAAAACTACAAATTGAAAAGTAATAAGTATGAAACACTACAAAGCATAAAATAAAATTTACATCACCCGAATATGGAGAGCAAAATCTCCACGTAATGAAAATTTTATTGCTTGGCCCCACCTCCTTGCTAGGGGTCCCACAAAATGGGTCCCACCCAAGGGAGAGAAGAGTGTGTTGTGTGTGGGGTGTCTTTGGGTGTGTTGTTTTGGGTAGAGGGACCCTCCTTTTATAGAGTGTGGGGGCACCCCTTGGCTAGACTTGGAATTCGATGTGGGATTCATTCCATTGCCTGCTTTGGCTGCCTTCGTTTTATTTCCTCTTGCTGCGTGCTGGAATATCTGCTCCCCAAATTCTTTAGCATTACCTTTGCACATCCCTCTGCAATCTGAGCAAGTGTGATAAGAGCTGCATGGTGTTTCTGCCACTCTGGTGCCGCCAAATCAAGGGCAGCAATCCGGACATCAGCCGACGAAGAAGTGGGCAGGCATTGGAGGAAGACGGAGTGGAGGGTGCCGAGGTGGGGAATGAGGGTTTCCGTAGTGAATTGAGAGAGCTTGGCGAAGATCAGGAGTGCGGATTCCTGCAGGCGGACGCTGTCGGACGTGACGGACTGGATCATGAATGGGAGAAGCTCAGGCCAGGTGTTGTCGGGGAGGAGATTGGAGGCGAGCTCGGAGATGGTGTCGCAGAGCTTCTTAGAGATGGATTTGGATTCCTTGCAATGGACGGAGGACAGAAGCAGGGATTTGAGGTTGGATTGGGCCTGGAGTGTGAGGCGGGGCCAGAGATAGGAATTGTCGCGGGTGAGGAGCTTCCGGTGGTTGTAGACGAACTCGGCGCTGGATCGCTGGTTGTCGAGAGAAAGGAGCAGATTTGGGATGGTGTTTGGGATTTTCGTGGGCAGCTGGTTTTGCGGTGGGCTACACATGGCTGATCGAGCTGCTTTGATTTACCGGAGAAGGAAAGGAGAGAGAGGGGCGGTTGGAAAGGGCTGGACGCCATGGTGCTTTGAATTTTCCATGGCTGCCATGGAGAGCTCGCAGAGATGGGGCCGACCGATTCTTTTACTGGTTGGCTGCCGGTGCTTTGCTGAATTAGTGGGGTCTAGATCGGAAGATAACCGCAGGAGTGGAGGCTGTTTCTGTTTTAATGGCTGCCTATTTGGGCATGCTAAATTGATTGTTTGATTTCAATGGCTGAAGGCAGAGGATTTCTGGAGTGCCGGGTTTCATGGATGCAATTAGAAATTGATGCTGCTGTTCGTTCGTCGGAGAAAAGTTGGGTATTTTTCTGGCAACTGGATTTCGTTGAGCGGTCCATGGTCCATGGCTTCCGGTGATTTACAAGTTGATGCAGATTTTTTTTTGTGGCTGGTTTTCCTTGCTGCTGTTGACGGGTGGAAGTTAGCTGCCGTTCGATTTGGGGAAGACGGAGCTTTGAAATGGTGCTCCGGCGGTGGTTTGCTGTCGTGCACATGCAACATAAAAATTGCAATTTAAAATATTTCAGCACTATGTATTTTCCACCCAGATACTTTAATATTTTCCAAATTTGATTTTGGACTCTCTTGCGTTCATTTTATCATTGCAATTATTATTTTTGTCATAATAGTTCACTTTAACCCATGTTTTAAACTATACTTATAAATATATAAATATAGTTTTTACCCCATTTACCCCTTTCATAAATTTGTGCGAATTATATTAATAGGTCATACGTATTTCACCATTAAAATTTTCTAGGGAATTGAGTCATAATTTTATATTTTCAAGAATATTGCAAAATGACTCATTTTATAGCAAAATTAAGAATTTTATGAAAAATATAATTTTTATGAAATTTCACTTAAAACATGCATTTAATTAACGTTTTAATATTTAATGGTGTGAATTTAATATGAAATTAAATGAAAATTTTTAGACTTATCACATGTGCTTTATGGACAAGTGTCTCAGGATGTGGAGCATGTCATGAATAACTACGATTATCTATGATATAATATGTGTATACCAGGACAAAAATGGCTTAAATGGGATAAATATCAATTAAATCCCACCGTGTGACAGAGCAACAATCCTGATCACGTTTACCAGTCAATAACGATATTGGAGTAAGGCTCAGGATGTGACGCTCGGGTTGAGGGCGCTACAATATTCCACGAGCTAAAACCTGCCTACACAATCTATAAAGTGTAGTTTTTTTTATTTGATTCAATATTTGTATCTGATACTTGGTTTGATATTGGTGCTTTCAACCAAGTGAAAGCAAAGTAGCATTGTGACTTGAGTGTGACTCGTCACCTACTTGTGCTGTGATTTGTAAACACTCCCTAGAGCTGGAATCTAGAAGAGAGCTGCTGCTCTAGATGTATTTGATAATACAAGAGTGAAACCCAAGTCACAACGGGTGTGAGCTTGGAAGAGTGGAGTAAGGGAGGTTGCCCGAACCATTATAAAATCTTTGCCTACTGCTGTGATTTGTATTTCTACTTTTATTACTTTATCTCTCTCCATATTATTCATTTGTTTCATTAAGGGGATTAAATTAAATAGGGAAAAAATTTCTATTTAAGTGAAAATTTCAAAATACCCAATTCACCCCTCCCCTCTTGGGTAATAGCCATAAACTTGGGACCAACAAATGGTATCAGAGCAGGTCTTTGAGTTTAAATCAAAGAGATCTCAGATATGGCATCCCAACAAACTTCCACCCCTACATTTGCCGAGGGCCAATCTTTCGCAAGGCCACCTCTATTTGATGGGAGTAACTTCGGTTATTGGAAGTTGAGAATGAAATAATTAATCATGGCTACAGATATAGATTCTTGGATTGCTATCCACGATGGTGTTGTGTTGCCCATTGATGAAAGAGCCTCCACATGGTCCGAGGAGGAAGTTAGAACCGTTAAAAGTAATGCAAAAGCCATGAATTTCCTATTTTGTGCATTAACAACATCCGAATACGATAGGCTATCTTCATGCCAAACCGCCAAAGAGATATGGGATACTATTACTTTTATCTATGAGGAAACTTCTCAAGTCCAAGGACGAGAAGAAATATTTTGATTGGAGAGTTAGAAAGCTTCAAAATGCTTGAAACTGAAAATATTTCAGAAATGTTTGCAAGATTAACGCCTTGAAAGGTCTTAGAAAAGCTATTTCTGAATTTGAGCAGGTAATGAAAATCTTAAGAGCGGTACCCGAATCTTGGACTCCAAAGATCACGATCATTGAGGAAGCAAATGACCTCAACACGCTACGGCTAGAATATCTTATAAGCTCACTCATGTCACATGAGTAAATCAAGAGGAGAAATGAGGAGCAATACAAAGGCAAAAAAGTTATTGCCTTAAAAGCCGCATAAGTTTCAGACGACTCGACCTCACCCTCTCAAAACGACGATGAGGAGATTTCCTTACTTACAAAACATTTCAGAAAATTTATAAGGAAAGGAAAGAATTTCAAGAGCTTCAAAGAAAGAAATTCAAAGGAGAAAAAGAAAGAGGCTACAAAGTGCTTTCGGTGTGGCGGTATGGGGCATATACAAGCCTAATGCCCAACGCCCAAAGAAACCAAGTCAAAGGAACGAAGAGAAAAGAAAGAACGAGGCGAAAACAGAAGATTTCAAAAGGCTAAAGGAAGAGGCATGTACGTCAACGAGGAGACGTCTACAACATGCAGCTCCTCAAATGAAGAAAATGAGGCCGCAAATTGTGCAAGGATTTGTTGCATGACCACAATAGAAGAAGATTTCAACCTATGCCTTGCAACAATGGAAATTTTGGAGGATCAAACCACTTTAACAAACTGCTCGAGTAGTGAAGAGGTAACCTCTAAACCAAAATCTATTTCTATTTGCTATTGCACAAATGATTGCCTCAAATGTGCTGAATTGGAAGAACAATAACAAGCCTATGATTCATTATATGAGAAAATAAAGAAATTGGGAAATAAGTTTACAATGAAGAAAAGACAATGTGATGCAATAATTATAGTGAACGAAAAACTTGCCGAAAAAGTTGATCACTTGACAAACGAAAAGAACACCTTGGCAACAGAGATGGAAAAACATCAAAAGGAAAATGAATCACTTGCTAAGTTCTCTAATCCAAGGGAAAGAGTCAAAATGTTTTGAATATGACCGCCCAAAATAACAAGAGAGGACTTGGGTATTCTACATTTGAGAAGGGAGAAAGTAGCAAGTCAAATGCTCCAAGGACTTATAAAAACCAAGCAAAAACCATCCATGCTAAACCAAAAATAAATCATGTTGCTTGGACCAAAAGACCAACTTGGGAACCTACTATTACATGGCTTCCCACTCCAAGACTCCCGAGAGCTTCTAACTTTTTCAATAAGATGGGACGCAAAGTATATCAATGTAAAATGAGAAAATTACATAACCTTGGTGTAAAATTGGTTTGGGTACCTAAGAGCATTGGATTTATGCCTTCAAGTGTAGATCAACGTATATTTCAATGGTTAACTAACCCAAATGGACCCATAAAATGGTTACCAAAAAGATAAGCTCCATTTGACTCTATTTTCGTAGGTTTGTCTTAGAGCAAAGGCCAATAATATGTGGTTTATGGATAGTGGCTGCTCAAGACACATGACGGGAGAAAAAAGATTGTTTCATAGGATCAAACCGTGTAGTGAAGGAACGGTTGCCTTTGGGAACAATGAAAAAAGTATAATCAAAGGTAAAGAAAATGTTTATGAAATTTCAAATGCATGTATTGAGGATGTACTATTTGTTGAAGGACTCAAACACAACTTAATGACTATTAGTCAATTATGTGATAAAGGTTATAAAGTTGTATTTGAATCTTCTATATGCAATGTATTTAATGATGATCACATAGTCTTTAATGGTAAAAGACATGAAAATGTATATTTGGTTTGCCTAGATGAACTTGATGGAAAATGTCTAATAACCATAGAAAATGATCCATGGATATGGCATAAAAGGCTTGGACACATTAATATGTCAAATATTAAAACTTTATGGAAAAAGAGCCTAATGGAAGGGTTACCAAAGCTCAAATATGACAAGGATAAGATTTGTAAGGCTTGTCAATTATCCAAGCAACCCAAGATGTCATTTTCCACCAAAAAGAAAATTTCAACGACTAGGCCACTTGAATTATTGCATATGGATCTTTATGGGTCATCAGACATTTTAACCCTTGGTGGGAAAAAGTATGTATTTATAATTGTTGATAATTTTTCAAGATTCACATGGACAATACTCTTAGCTAGCAAAGATGAAGCATTTTCTATGTTTGTCACGTTTTCAAATTTGGTGCAAAACGAAAAATAAAATATAATTATTTCTATTAGAAGTGATCATGGTGATGAATTTGAAAATAAACGATTAATAGAGTTTTGCGTTGACAAAGGAATTCACCATATATTTTCTGCACCAAGAACCTACCAACAAAATGGGATTGTTGAAAGGAAAAACAGGACAATACAAGAAATGGCTAGAAATATGCTAAATGAGAGTAAATTATCCAAAGATTTTGGAGTGAAGCTCTAAGTACAGCTTATCATGTATTAAACCGAGTTACCATTGGAGCAATCTTGAAAAAGACCACATATGAACTTTGGAAGGGTAGAAAACCAAACATATTATATTTCCATGCCTTTGGATGTACTTGTTATGTGCTAAACAATGAAAAGATTAATTTAGGAAAATTAGATGCTAAAAGTGATGAAGTAATTTTCCCTAGTAATTCTTCAAATAGCAAAGCATACAGAGTCTTTAACAAGAAAAATCAAATAGTAGAAGAATCAATACATGTTGTTTTTTATGAATTTACCCAAACTCTGAGAAAGGAGGATGAATTAAGTGATGCAGATGAGACATCAAAGAACCCAAAGGCGGAACAACAAGAGCAACAAGGAGAAGCTGAGGCATAACAGGAAAATTCCATGGAAGAAAGGGTAAGTGAAGGTAATAATACTTACAAACCTCCAACTGATTTAAAATTCAAAAATGATCATCCAATTGAGCAAGTCATTGGTAATATCTATGAAGGAGTAAAAATTAGAAGATCAAGACATAATATTTGTGGAGAATTCTCTTTTGTGTCAAAAATTGAACAAACAACCATTAATCAAGCCCTTAGTGATGAAAATTGGATCACCGCAATGCAAGAAGAGCTAAATCAATTTGAAAGAAACAATGTATGACATCTAGTTCCTAGACCCAAAGATTGCACGGTTATTGGTACCAAATGGGTATTTAGGAACAAATTAGATGAAAGTGGACTTGTGGTGAGAAACAAAGCTAGATTAGTAGCTGAAGGATATTCCTAAGAAGAGGGAATAGATTTTGAAGAATCATATACTCCTGTGGCTAGATTAGAAGTCATATGTATCTTACTAGCATTTGCTTCTCACATGGATTTCAAATTGTTTCAAATAGATGTAAAAAGCATATTTTTGAATGGTTACTTGAATGAAGAAGTTTATGTTGAACAACCTCCAGGATTTGAAGAAAAGGATCAATCAAAATATATTTTTAAATTAACCAAAGAATTATACGGACTAAAACAAGCTCCACGAGCTTGGTATGAAAGGTTAAGCAAATTTTTGATTGATCATGAATTTCAAAAATGAAATGTTGATACAACATTGTTCATCAAGTATAAGGATAAAAATATTTTAATTGTTCAAATTTATGTAGATGATATAATATTTGGTGTTACTAATAAAACTCTATGCCAAGAATTTTCTAAGATTATGCAGCGTGAATTTGAAATGAGCATAATAAGAATTGAACTTCTTCCTTGGGCTGCAAATTAAGCAACAAGCCGAAGAAATTTTAATAAATCAGTCCAAGTATGTCAAGAAAATATTAAAGAAGTTCGGAATGCAAAATATCAAAGGCACAAACACACCAATGAGTTCAACCATCAAGATCGACAAGGATGAAAAGGGTAAATCTGTCGAACAAAAATTATATAGAAGCATGATAGGGTCTTTATTATAGTTAGATGCTTCTAGACCAGATATCTTATTTAGTGTTTGCATGTGTTCTAGATTCCAATCATGTCCTAAAAAATCACGTTGTAAAATTTTTTTCAGATATTTGATAAATACTACTAATCTAAAACTGTGGTATCCAAAGGGGTCAACATTTGATCTAATCGGTTACTCGGATGCGGATTTTGCTGGTTACAAAGTATATAGAAAAAGCACTAGTGGAACATGTCAATTTATTGGAAACATGTTGGTTTCATGGTTTTGAAGAAAATAGACTAGTGTTGCTCTATCTACTGGGGAAGCCGAATATATAGCAGCCAGGAGCAGTTGTGCCCAATTACGTTGGATGAAACAACAACTTAAGGATTATGGAGTTGATTATCATGATATTCTAATTAGATGTGATAATACAAGTGCAATCTGTTTGACTAAAAATCCTATGTTGCATTCTAGAACAAAGCATATAGATGTAAGACACCATTTTATTCGTGAACATCTAGAAAATCATGATATTTGTTTTGAATATGTGAAGATAGAGGACCAAATTGTAAATATTTTTACCAAACCCTTAGTAAAAGAATCATTTTATAAAATTAGGAATGATATGGGTATGATTGAGTTTGATTAGAAGCATAATATGATAGGGAGAGCATTTTAGAAAAACCAAGTCTGGAGAGCCAAATCGACTTCAATTAGCCTAAGTTGTCTTCGCCGAAGTCGACTCAACAAAATCCAAGTCGACTTCAGATGGGGGCGAAGATGACTTCGGTTAGGGCAAGTCGACTCCAGCGTGCGACGCTTCATTTTTCCTGCGCCGACAGCTTCTTCTTCTCCTCCTCTCCTCCTTTCTTTTCTTCCTTATTTCTGCAGCGGCTTTCTCTTCCTCTCTCAGCTTTTGTCATTCTCGAATCTTTCTCTCTAGTTTCTCTTCGGTCCTCCATCTCAATCTTTGATCTTTGCTCTCAGATTCTAGCCCTATCACTCTCGATTCTTGCACTCACAGCTCTCTTTCTCACAAATATCTCTCTTCATTTCTCCCTCTCTCGACTCCAGTTATCCCACTCTCTCTCCCTCGAGCATTCATTCTCTTAATCCTGTTTCCTCTGCCCCATCTCCACTTTCTTCATAACCCAAACCTTTAGCTCTCCAAGCAATCCATTCTCAAAATCCCATTTCATAAATCCATCTCAAAAACCTTTTCAAGATAAATCCATGGCACCCAAAGCAGTCGCAAAGCCTTCCAAATTGGCCGTATCAAGGTCATCCAAATCGAATACAGGCGAGGGAATACCCCGTCGGCAACGAACCCCATCCAAACGGGTTCGGGAGGAAGCCTCCGCATCTGCGGGACGCTGTGTGCATTTTCGCGAGGCCAATCCATCCTCGTCGGCACCCTGACATGACAACTCCGAATCTGGGTCTAGCAGCGAGACGCTATCGGCTGCAAACAGACAGGGCACCCAACTCAAAAGGCACAGGTCCCCAAAATGCCGACTACCTATTTCAGAATAGAGCGGCAACACAACAGGTTTTATAAGCACTTCTACGAGCGTAAGATATTTATGCCCAAGATTATTGATTTTAAATTCCTACAAGATTATGAGTTTGGTGTAGAGGAGCTACTCAACTTTCAGGGATGGACTGGGCTTCTAAAAGCCGATGACAGGGTATACCCTGATCTGACCCGAGTATTTTATTACTTTTGGGATCAGGAGTATTACCTGACTTTTGTGAAAGGAAAAGAGATAAACTTGGGTATTAGAAATGGAACTCACAGGGACAATGCAATCCATAGAATTGCGCATATTTTGGATGTTCCCGAAGTAGAGAATATTCCTGAAGGGTTAACCATCCCACAAATGTACAATCAGCTAACTAAGAGCTATAGTATCACCCTGGGATAAAATTTCTTCATTAAATGGATCTGTCTCCGAGATTGAGGGTTCTAAGGTTGTTGATCGCCCATTGCATATACCATAAAGGAGGAGGCCGGAACCAACTAAACCCACAGGAGGCTGAAATTCTATGAAAAATTGATAGCCGAGTCAAAGTTAGCTTGTCTGCATTGTTACTATAAGCATTGGCCTCAAAGAAGAACAACCCATGAGGCATGCCACCATATGGAACTTGGATCACAAGAATAATGCATTACCTCGGTGTTGATCTTGACAGCAAGTCGTTTGAAGTCCTAAAGCCAACAAATGTGATAAACAAAGCCCTGTTGCAAAGGATGAAAATTAATGTGGAGGAATTCTAGGCTGAGAGGATTCAGGAACAAATGGGGCAACTATCCCAAACAAAAGCAGGAGGTGCACATCCTGAGGGGGAGAAACCTCCTCCGTCTCCACAGCAACAGGCAGCCTCGTCTCCACCATCGGTTGTACCCGTAGAGCCTGCATCGCCCCAATCACATGGGTCACGCTCTCCCAGAGGCTCACAGATACCCGATCTGCGTCCACATTCGCCAACTTGAGATGCCTCAGTTACTGCCATTCGAGAGCATTTGGAGCAGATGGAAGACCGGATTACATCCCAGCTAGTCAAAATCCA
Organism: Annona cherimola; assembly: GCA_030490835.1. Lineage (NCBI taxonomy): Eukaryota > Viridiplantae > Streptophyta > Magnoliopsida > Magnoliales > Annonaceae > Annona > Annona cherimola. The sequence goes on from CM059976.1 coordinate 58,725,944, forward strand.
TACAGCGATCATGGATATACATTCTCATCAGGACCGCATGGATCACAAACTACTAACTATCAAGTATTGGCTTACGTCGGGGAGCAGTCGTGTTCACCCAATGCATGATCTGGATCCTTTTGTTAGCGAATCTGTGCGAGCTACACCCACCGCCCAGCCTCTATCATCTTTTTATTCCTCTGCCCACATCAGGCCTACCCCACCTTCTCATCGATCATCCTATCCCATCTCTGCCTTCCAGTTTACTAAATCCCGCTTTCCCTATCTCCTTTTTGATTCATTGATAAAAAGGGGAAGAGAATTTTGAGTTTTTTAGGATAGGTTACTTTCATGGGACGGGTAATTTGTACACATATAGGTCATTTTGCATCTCTTTACTTCGCATTGTATCAAATGTTTAGTTACATATGAAAATGTTCTGTTTTGGATGAACTGAAATGGTTGAATGAATATAACTTGTGCTTTGTATGCATCTACTATAATATGCTGATTTCATTAACTCTGAAATGCAATGCAAATGACTTATGTATTCTCTAAGGTACCAAAACAGGAATAATATGTTAATGTTTCAAGTAAATGAAAGGTATAACTGAAATTGGTTTTGTCAATCATCAAAAAGGGAGAGATTATTGGAATTAATGACAAATTAAGCACGATCTGTGTTTTGATGATTAACAACTCAATTTAAGAATGTTTTGGGTACTAATATAACTTGTTGAAATTGTTTAAAGGCTAGAAAGTTAAAATTCAGTACCTGACAGACCAAGTCGCAAAGCTTAGTTGACTTAGCCATCGACTTGAGTGAAGTCGATATCCAAGAAGACTTCAAGATCGACTTCATAAGATGTAAAAACTTCCAGCGTTGAAATTGAAAATCAAGACAGGTGAAGTCGCAGTTCAAGTCGACTCTTGTGGCGCCCTGAACCGAGGTGCCTAGAAGCCTTACTCCGGGATCGTTTTGATTGGTAAACATGACTCAGGATTGTTGCCCTGATCACACGGAAGGATTTATATATATATATGTAACGTCAATACATGGAAAATTTTCATCATTCATCCAACATGAAATATATTTCATATAACACATTTATATCATCATTGAAAAGGTATTCTTTTCCATTTCAAAATTAACATCATTGTCTTTACATCAAATTTACATATACAATATTTATATCAAAACTACATAACACTTGGCATGCTACCTTCACCATCATTTCCTGTCTGTTATTGAAAAAATATGGGTGAGTAATAATACTCAGTAAGCAAGTCATACATAATCTTTCAATCATTTTCATGCATTTCATAAAATGCAAATGTAATGCATACATAGCAGTCATGACATTCCTTTGGATGCGACGCTATCTAGGCACTCATCCCATACATGCTCCCATCTCAGGGAGGTCGCCGCTGGCCTGGGCCTATATAAGCGACTCGGTAATAGCGAGGGGGATATCCGATCCGCTTACTACCTCGACTAAGGCCCATTCCTCGTGCACATGCTCATTCACATACACATGCCGACATGATATTTGCAAATCATAAACAATTTCATAAAAAATATTTAATAAACAATTTAACAAACGAACTTCGGTTCATATAAAGCAGTTATAGGTATGGCCAATCTTAAATAAATTTCATAAAGCAACTTGCAAACAATTTTGAGTATTTTGAAAATAATTTGCAAAACATATAACTTGCTTACCTTGTCAGTTGGTGTCCTCGACTTTTTCTTTTTCTTTTCCTATTCAAGGAAAAAAGATATTTTTATTTCTTCTATTCAAGCTGCTTCTCATGAATGTTCTATAATATTTGGGCATTATTTCTTTATATGGATATTTTTATCTATAGGTTCCTCAAAAATTTCATCCTTATATTTAAATATTAATCTCAAATTTTCTCCAAAATCATGTTGTTTATTGTAGTAAAATACCGTAGAAGTTACTGTTCATCCGAGGTTACTGTTCACAGAGATGTGGTTACTGTTCATGGGTTCCAAAAATTGATATTTTTTCCAAAAATAAAAAATACCATGCAATAGCTTATGCTTAGTATATCATAGGAAATTTCATACATTTTGAATTTATCATCATTTACTTGGCGAAAAAAATTATTTTCTCCATATACTAAAAATCAACATAAATTCACTTAAGCCTAATCCTTAATTCCAAAAATTATGAAATTAATATATCATCATTTCAACATCGTATTTATCATAATCATACATCCCAAATCATCATTTATCAATTTTGGAACATTATTTTCACATATCATATGTTATCTTCCCGAATGACCTATCTTCGCTCCAAATTTTTGATGTTTTGTCATAATTGCATTTAAGCATTATATCTATACTTATTTTCTCATGATTAGGCATTATCTAAGGATTTTTTTACCTTACTTAACATCCAAAAGAAATTTGAGTAGAAATCACTTACCCGAAGTGGAGATACGCCTCTTTTTCTCACACTTTCTCTCTCTAACTTACTTCTTTCTTTCCTTGGACGTGGGGGATGGTTTAGGGACTTGGAATGGCGCAAATGGAGATGGGTTTTGATTGCCTTGGACGTTCACCCTGCTGCCCTATTTATAGTGTTGCATTTTTCAAGAATTTAGAATTTACCCCCTAGCTTTGAGGTATTTAATTATAAATTGGTATTTCTTTTTTATTTTGAAAAATGATTTAATTCATGTGCTGCCCACCCTAGGCCTTCTCCAGCCACCCTATTCAGCCCTATTTTTTTACCTATTTTTTTATTTTTAAATTTAATTAAATTAGACTAAATTAATCTTAGCCATTGATTAAAGATGATGATGATTAACGACCATTGATCTTGGTATAGACTCCAGCTGCCCCCTGGTCACGCCCCCTGCTGCAGCAGAAATTTTATTTTATTTTTTTATTTTTAATTATTTATTTAAATAAAAAGTCAAAAGCTATTTAATGAAAAATAGAAGTTACTTTTTTATCATCATTTGACGTGTCATCTTGACTCTTGATTTGTGATTTTTATCACATCTTAACCCATCCATCATGTCTATTATGAATTTTTAACCATCCATAAAAAATTTCATCGAAATCCAACGCCCGGATTGCAAATTATGAATTTTTCTTTATTTTTCCACAAAAATCCAAAATGGTATTAAAATATCCAAAAGTAATGTTATTTTGTCCTGTAGTGATTAAATCTCCATTTTGTCTTTTTGTGATTAACTTAATCTAAGTGATTAACTCTTAATCACGTATCTTAATCCTCGGTTACTATTCACATTTACTATTCATGGGGTTAAATTCCCAATTACATTATTTCAATCTCCAATACAAATATTCATCAATATAATTCATGAATTTTCATTTATCATAATTACAAAAGAATCTAGGGTTACAATGTCGAAATGACGCGTATACGGTTGGGTTCCACAATCCTCCCCCCTTACAATAAATTTCTTCCCGAAACCTATTTTTCTTTGAACGATTGAGGATATTTCTTTTCAACCTCTTCTTGTAGCTCCCATGTGGCTTCTGATTCTGAATATCGATTCTATTGTACATTTACATACTCGATCTTTCTGTTCTGAAGCTTCTTGATCTTGGAATCCAATATTTTGATCGGCCTTTCCTCATAGTTCAAGTATTCTTGGATTGGCAAATTCTTTACTATCAATATACGGGTCGGATCGGAAATATATTTCCTGAGCATGGAGATGTGAAATACATTATGGATGACACTTAAGGCTGGAGGCAGGGCTATTCTGTAGGCTAGATTGCCTATCTTTTCCAAAACTTCAAAGGGCTCGACATATCTTGGGTTTAGATTTCCCCTCTTTCCAAACTGGGTGACTCCTTTGAATGGCGTTACTTTGACAAATACGTGATCCCTAACTTGGATATTCAAATCCCTTCTTTTGTAATCGATGTAACTCTTTTGCCTGCTCTGGGTTGTGAGTGTATACTGGCGAATCACTTGAACTTTTTCTGTCATTCTTTTTGAGATGTCTGGAGCCAACTTTCTTTTTTCTACTTCATCCCAGTTTAGAGGAGTTCTGCATTTCCGTCCATATAAAGCTTCAAATGGGGCCATTTGAATACTTTCTTGATAACTATTGTTCTAAGCAAACTCTGCCATAGCCAAATATTCATCCCATGATCCTCCAAATTCTACTGTGCATATCCTTCGCATATCCTCAACTATTTGATTTACCCTTTCTGTCTGCCCATCAGTTTGAGGATGAAATGTTGTACTGAATTTCAGCTGTGTACCTAAAGTTTGATGTAAACTTTTCCAAAATCGAGATGTAAAACTGGAATCTCGAATGGAAACTATTGACTTAGGTACTCCATGCAGTCTCACTATCTCCTTATAATAAATCTTAACCAGTCACTCAGCAGTAAAATTTTTCTTGATGGCTAGGAAATGAGCTACATTTGATAATCTATCAACTATTACCCATATAGCATCATTTCCATTCTGGGTTCCTGGCAACCCTTCAATAAAATCTATGGTAATGTCATCCCATTTCCATTCTGGGATTTCTAGCGACTGTAATTTTCTAGGGGTCCTTTGGTGATCAGCCTTAACCCTTTAACATGTTAAGCACTTAGCCACATATTCAGCAATTTCTCTCTTCATATTATTCCACCAATACATCTTTTTGATGTCTTGATACATCTTGGTGCTACCTGGATGCATCGAAAATGGAGAGAATGGAGAGAAATGTGCTTCTTTCAATATCTGTCCCTTTATTTCCTCTTGATTGGGTATACACAGGCGACCCCTATATCTGTACATCCCATGTTCATCTTGTATATATTCAGTGGAATTTTTCTTGATCATTTTCTCCACATAACTTTTTAAATCCCCATTTTCTTGTTGAGCTATTTTAATTTACTCAAATAGATTCGATTTGATTTGTAATTGAGACAATCTAACTTATACCCCAGGTGGGCTTACAATTAATTCTAGTTGTCTCAATTCTTGTAGTAGCCCTTTTTTCTTTGTGATAAGATGTGCTAAGCTAATATTTCTACTTAGCGCATCAGCTACTACATTAGCTTTGCCTGGATGATATAAAATGTCGAGGTCATAATCCTTGAGTAGCTCGAGTCATCTTCTCTGCCTCATATTTAACTCCTTTTGAGTAAAAATGTACTTGAGGTTTTTATGATCAGTATAGACCTCACATTTAACTCCATATAAATAATGTTTCTAAATTTTCAAGGCAAAGACTACTACTGCCAATTCTAAGTCATGGGTTGGATAGTTTACCTCATTTGACTTGAGTTGTCTGGATGCGTATGATATAAATTTTCCATTTTGCATCAGTACGCATCCTAATCCTTTCTTTAAGGCATCACTATAGATTACAAACCCTTCTTTCTCCATAGGCAGTGTTAGAATTGACGCTTTTACCAGTCTTTTCTTTAACTCTTGGAAGCTATTCTTACATTCCTGTGTCCATTCATATCTAACTCCTTTCCTTATCAGCTTTGTGAGTGGAGCTGACAATTGTGAGAATCCTTCCACAAATCTCCTGTAGTAGCCAGCTAGCCCTAGGAAACTTCTTATTTCCGTGATATTTGTTGGTTGTGGCCACTTTGTTATTGCCTCAATCTTTTGAGGGTCTACTTGTACTCCTTTCTCGGATATAATGTGGCCGAGAAAGGCTACCTGTTTCAACCAAAATTCACATTTATTGAATTTAGCATATAATTTCTCCTTTCGGAGAATTTCCAATACTATCCTCAAATGTTTCTCATGCTCTTCTTCTGCCTTTGAATAAATCAATATATCATCAATAAATACTACCACAAATTGATCTAAAAATTCTTAAAAAATCCTGTTCATCATATCCATAAATACAGTTGGGGCATTCGTTAGTCCAAATGGCATGACTAAGAATTCATAATGCCCATATCTTGTTCCGAATGCTGTTTTATGGATGTCCTTCGGACGTATCCTCAACTGGTGGTAACCTGACTGTAAATCAATTTTCAAAAATGTCGAAGCTCCTTTCAACTGATCAAAAAGATCATCTATTCTTGGGAGTAGGTACTTATTTTTTACTGTTACCTTATTTAATTCTCTGTAATCAATACAGAGTCTCAAACTCTCATCCTTTTTCCTTACAAACAGTACTGGAGCTCCCCAAGGTGATGCACTGGGTCTAATAAACCCTTTATCTAATAAATCTTGGATTTGTACTTTCAACTCAGCCAATTCGGCTCGTGCCATCCTATATGGGGCCTTAGATATCGAGGCTATTCCTAGAATAATTTCTATTTCCATATCCACCTCCCTTTCCGGTGGTAAACTACATAGTTCCTTTAGAAAAATTCTGAAAATTCCTTTACCACTGGAATTTGTTCCATAGGTACCCCATCTCTTTTTATTGTGTTTATAGAGACCAGATAAGATGTACATTGTTAGCATATTAGCTTAGCTGCTTTCATAGCTGATACCATTCTTATTATGTTTTCTAGCTGTCTTATCTTTCTGATCTTTATTTCATCTTTTGGTGCTTCAAATTGCACCTTTTTATTTCTATAATCAATCGTTGCACCCCATTGACTTAGCCAATCCATCCCTAGTATGACATCAAATTCTATCATTGGCAATAGGATGAGATCAGCTTCTAATATTTTTGTTCCTATCCTGATAGGACATGCCTTGCAAATATGATCTATACTTGCCAACCTATATACTGGGGATTCTACATGTATAGTACTACTGGTTTCTTCTACCCGAAGTGCATGTGTGATTACGAATTGGTATGATATAAATGAATGCGTAACTCTAGAATCAAATAAAGCTACTGCAGAATTTCCTAAAATGTAAATCATACCTGTAATCACTTCTTCCTCTATCTCTTGTGACTCTGTTCGGGTGAGGGCTTGGACACACACTGGGTTGGCAGCAGTATCGGGCCGATTGGCAATGGCAGGGACCTTTTGCTGGGCCGGCCTCCCTCGGGCTGGTGCTCCTTATGGCTTATTCGGACAATTGGGCGAAATATGCCCGACTTGACCATAGTTGAAGCACTTTATTATTTTGGCTTCATCAGTTCCACAGCCCCGGGCCACATGACCAGCTTGGCCACATTTGTAACATTTCCCCATTTCTTGTAAACATTTGCCTGAATGGCGCTTGTGGCAAGTTCTGCAAGTCGGGGTGCTGTTTGTCTTGTCGCCGATCTTCTTTTTCCCAGGGATTCCCTTTTTCCTTTATTAGCCTCACCTTCTTTGGAGGCTGTAAAGAATTATTTTTGAGCTTGCCTAAGCTCTTGAGTCCGTAATGACTCCATCTTCAATGCCCTAGCCCTCTCAATGCTAGAGGCATAGTCTTTTATCAATAATGGGGCTAACCCCTCTCTTAACTGGGGTCTCAATCCCCTCTGGAACCTTTGTGCCTTATTCTCTAGCACATTGGCAATCCATGGTACATATCTTACCAAGTCGTTAAACTTTGTGGCATATTCCGTAACTGTCATCCTGCCTTGGTAGAGTTTTTCAAATTCTATCACTCTTTGGCTTTGTAGCCCTATAGGGAGATATTCTTTATTGAACTCTTTCAAAAATTCATGCCACGTGACTTGCTCCGGATGTGGCATAGTGACCATCAACGTTTCCCACCATTCATAAGCATCTTTTACCAGTAGGTGGGTAGCGCACAACACTTTTTACTAATCATTGCAGGGCGATATCCTGAACAATTTCTTAATTTCTGTTATCCATTGCTTTGCAATGAGGGAGTATGGTTCTCCTACAAACTTGGACGGGCGCTGGGCAAGAAAGACATTGATAGCCTTTCTGTCGACCTCAAGGAGACTATCCTCCATACCCCTTTATGTGCCGGGGTGGCCGAAGGACCTAATCTTTCCCCGTCTCCTCTTGATGGCGGGGCCTGCTGGTTTTGCATTTCCTGTAATAAACCAGCAGCTTGGGCTGTCCATTGCTACATAGCTTTCTCGATTGCTGCAGCTATTCTTTCTTCTATGTTGACCTCGACTTGAGGTCTAGGGCTTTCCTCTCGCCGTGGGCGGGTCCTAAAGGATTGCTCCTCAGATTCTGCCAGATATGTTCTTTTATTGGCTTCGCCCCTTACCTGATCGACTAATTCTTTCATCGGGGCCTTCCTTTGTTAGCTCTTGCTTTAGCTCTAGTGAGCGGCATTTTTAACTTCACAAAACATTTATTAGTATAGCATCAATATTTATCATATCATAGTCATATGATCATATAATTCATATATATTATACATTGTCGTCAATAATAAATCAATAGATCATAATCATAATTTCATGTATCCTAACTTGATCATTTCTTTCCTTTTCTGCCTATTTACCAATTCATACTCTAATACCAACTTCTGTGGCGCCCAAACCGAGGTGCTTAGAAGCCTTACTTCGGGATCGTTTTGATTGGTAAACCTGACTCAGGATTGTTGCCCTGATCACACGGCAGGATTTTATATACATATATATATAACATCAATACATGAAAAATTTTCATCATTCATCTAACATGAAATATATTTCATATAACACAGTTATATCACCATTGAAAAGGTATTTTTTTCCATTTCAAAATTAACATCATTGTCTTTACATCAAAGTTACATATACAATATTTATATCAAAACTACATAACACTTGGCATGCTGCCTTCACCATCATTTCCTGTCTGTTGTTGAAAAAATATGGGTGAGTAATAATACTCAATAAGAAAGTCATACATAATTTTTCAATCATTTTTATTCATTTCATAAAATGCAAATGCAATGCATACATAGCATTCATGACATTCCTTTGGATGCGACGCTAGCTAGGCGCCCATCCCATGCATGCTCCAATCTCAGGGAGGTCGCCGCCGGCCTGGGCCTATATAAGCGACTCAGCAATAGCGAGGGAGACATCCGGTCCGCTTACTACCTCGACTAAGGCCCATTCCTCGTGCACATGCTCATTCACATACACATGCCGACATGATATTTGCAAATCATAAACAATTTCATAAAAAGTATTTAATAAACAATTTAACAAACGAACTTCAGTTCATGTAAAGCAGTTATAGGTATGGTCAATCTTAAATAAATTTCATAAAGCAACTTGCAAACAATTTCGAGCATTTTGGAAATAATTTGCAAAAAATATAACTTGCTTACTTTGTCAGTTGGTGTCCTCGACTTTTTCTTTTTCTTTTCCTATTCAAGGAAAAAGGATATTTCATTTCTTCTATTCAAGCTGCTTCTCATGCAGGTTCTATAATATTTGGGCATTATTTCTTTACTGTTCACAGAGATGTGGTTACTGTTCATGGGTTCCAAAAATTGATATTTTTTCCAAAAATAAAAAATACCATGCAATAGCTTATGCTTAGTATATCATAGGAAATTTCATACATTTTGAATTTATCATCATTTACTTGGCGAAAAAAATTATTTTCTCTATATACTAAAAATCAACATAAATTCACTTAAGCATAATCCTTAATTCCAAAAATTATGAAATTAATATATCATCATTCCAACATCATATTTATCATAATCATACATTCGAAATCATCATTTATCAATTTTGGAACATTATTTTCACATATCATATGTTATCTTCCCGAATGCCCTATCTCCGCTCCAAATTTTTGATGTTTTGTCATAATTTCATTTAAGCATTATATCTATAATTATTTTCTCATGCTTAGGAATTATCTAAGTATTTTTTTAGCCTACTTAACATCGAAAATAAATTTGAGTAGAAATCACTTACCCGAAGTGGAGATACGCCTCTTTTTCTCACACTTTCTCTCTCTAACTTACTTCTTTCTTTCCTTGGACGTGGGGGATGGTTTAGGGACTTGGAATGGCTCAAATGGAGCTGGGTTTTGATTGCCTTGGACGTTCACCCTGCTGCCCTATTTATAGTGTTGCATTTTTCAAGAATTTAGAATTTACCCCCTAGCTTTGAGGTATTTAATTATAAATTGGTATTTCTTTTTTATTTTGAAAAATGATTTAAGTCATGTGCTGCCCACCCTAGGCCTTCTCCAGCCACCCTATTCAGCCCTATTTTTTACCTATTGTTTTATTTTTAAATTTAATTAAATTAGACTAAATTAATCTTAGCCATTGATTAAAGATGATGATGATTAACGACCATTGATCTTGGTATAGACTCCAGCTGCCCCCTGGTCACGCCCCCTGCTGCAGCAGCCATTTTATTTAATTTTTTTATTTTTAATTATTTATTTAAATAAAAAGTCAAAAGCTATTTAATGAAAAAGAGAAGTTACTTTTTTATCATCATTTGACTTGTCATCTTGACCCTTGATTTGTTATTTTCATCACATCTTAACCCATCCATCACGTCCATTATGAATTTTTAACCATCCATAAAAAATTTCATCGAAATCCGACGCCCGTATTGCAAATTATGAATTTTTCTTTATTTTTCTACAAAAAATCCAAAATGGTATTAAAATATCCAAAAGTAATGCTATTTTGTCCTGTAGTGATTAAATCTCTATTTTGTCTTTTTGTGATTAAGTTAATCCAAGTGATTAACTCTTAATCACATGTCTTAATCCCTAGTTACTATTCACGACACTATTCACGGGGTTAAATTCTCAATTGCATTATTTCAATCTCCAATACACATATTCATCAATATAATTCATGAATTTTCATTTATCATAATTACAAAAGAATCTAGGGTTACAATGTCGAAATGACGCGTATACGGTCGGGGTTCCACAACTCCAGCTGCGACTTGGGTGAAGTCGCAAACCCAAGTCGACTCCACTATCGACTTCAGATGCTCAAAACTTCCAGCATTGAAATTGGAAATCAAGACAAGTGAAGTTGCAGTCCAAGTCGACTCCATCTACGACTTGGGTGAAGTCGCAGACCCAAGTCGACTTCACCACCGACTTCAGATACTCAAACCTTCCATCGCTGAATTTGGGAATCAAAACAGGCGAAGTCGCAACCAAAGTTGACTCCATGTGCGACTTGGGTAAAGTCGTATCCCCAGATCGACTTGAGGTAAAGTTGGAACCCAAGTCGACCCAGATATTCGACTTGAGTCAGAATGAAGAAATATGGAGTCCAGACACGCAAATGTGCCTAATTTAATCATTCAAGAAAGTGTATTTCTCAAGGGATAATCTTTAGGCTACATCTATGAACTCCAAGATCAAATTATTCTAAGTTCAAGACATGAAGACAAATCTCCAAGAAAAGATGATCATGATGAGTTCCAAAGAACAACCTTTCAAGATCAAGAATATCAATAGAAGAACAATATAAGATGGATAACAAGAAATCAAGATCACTTTAAAGAAATCCAATGTGAAACCCTAACCCATATAGGACCCTTATGTATGCATTAAACATGTTTATGATGATTATTTATGAATTATGGAATTATGAAGGTATTTTATGATTTTGCTAATTATGGCGATTAGGGTTATGGGTTAGCATTAATGATGTGATTAATGATTTTGAGCCTAAATGAGACAATGAGTTTAGAATGAATTATTTGTGATTTAGATGTGCAAATATATCATGAAAAATCATTTTCCATTATTTAAAATGAATTATGGAGATTAATATGGAAATTGACAAGTTTGATGGAAAATATTGAAAAATTCATAACTCAACGCCTATAAGGCGGATTCAAGTGAAATTTGAAATAAAAATTTTTAATATTAGGCTTGGTATTATGGAATGAAAATATTATGAAAATTCTTGCTGAAATGAGAATTATGAATTTTTAAGTATATGTTCATTTCAACCGTTAACTTTAAACGGCTATATCGGGAGCTAGAAAACTCGGATTGAGTTGAAATTTGAAATGGTTGAATAAAATGGTGAGATGTTTATTTTGGATGGCTTGGATTAAGCATGGAATGTTGGAAAAATTCCTGCATTGAAAAAGGTGGGCAAGTTTGACTTATGCTGCACAAAAGTACCAAGGCATTAATGATGGAGTACCATACATAAATGCTTGATGCAAAAGGAATTTGAGGTGGAAAATTTCATGCCATTCTTTGGGTATTTTATTTATTTATTTAAAAAGCATAAATATGGAAATTATCCATCCATTTAATGCATAAAATGATGGAGCTATACAAGTATAGGCTAAGCATAGCCAAGGTGGCCAAAGGGGACGTCCATGGGCTAGATAGTGCTCATTTTTTATTTTTTAAATTTATTAAAAACACCTAATGGTTGCAGGGATGCAAGTACATGGTTTTTTCAAACAATAATGGAGAATTTCAGCAATTAAAAAATGCAAAAAGGTAGGAATATGCTACTGAAAACGTGGACAGCAGAGTGGGTGAAATAGAGTGCAAAAAAAATGGCAGTTTTAGTCATTTTATTAATTTTTCTAAACACCAAATTTATGGAGGAATTAAAGGGTGATTTGGAGCATAAATTAACCACTTTTTGGTAATTTTAAAAAATGCAAAATTTCTGGAAAACCCAGCCACAAGGTGACGTGCAAAGAGTGGACGGCTTGGACGTGGATTGAGATGCATATTTTTGTGATTTTTGTAAAAAGTAAAAATGTAATTTACTTGGCCCAAATTCACCCACCTCATATGGTAGATAGAGATGCATTTATGGATGTGGAATTGCAGCACAAGTGGGTCCCACAATTGGGAAAAATTCAGCAACTTATAAGCCCTTTGCACGTTGAGTTGAGATGGCTTTTGGAAAAATTGCTAAGTGTTAAATTTCACCAAGAAAACCACAGCAGAAACTCACGAAATTTCCCAAGGAAATAGGGGAGAAAAGCAACGAAAAAAGAAGAAGAAATTGAAGAAGAAATTACTTCAAGTTGATAAGATTTGATTTGCTACAAATCCAAGTAAGTAGGGGATGATTTTGAGATGTTTAACTTGAGTTTTTAAACTCAAAACTTAGAAATGAAAAGCATGCTTAAAGAATCTGTAAAAATATGTTTCAATATGCCTTTTCATGAATATGGATTGGGTATTAAGTTTTAAGTATGAATTTTTAAGTTAAGATTGATGAAAGGGACGTTGTGCATGCGTATGAAGTGGAAAATCCAAGTTGTTAAACCCTAAATCTTCAAGACATGTTGCTGTTTTGATTTGATGATTTGATTCAGCTATGAATCATGTATTTATGCTAAAAATATGAGGGTTTATGCTTAAGTGATGAAATTTTGAAGTTATGAAAGGCAAAATGTTGATTTTGACCTAATTTCGTAGTTTCTATGTTGAAAATGTTATGGAAATGGACTTGCATGTTTTAAGAATGTTATGTAGGGTAAAATACCCTAGGTTTAAGGTATGATATATTCCCAAAATATTTGGGAGAAATAAACCCTAGAACGGATTTTTATGAATTTTATGAAAGAACGTCAAACCGACGTGAAACGGATCTCAAAACGTGAGGGTAACTTGCTGTTTTGAGAAATGATAATGCATGGATGTTAATTATGTGTTAAATCCCTAAATATGAATGAGGAAAAATATATTTTATTGCTGGAAATTCTGAATTATATGACTGCATAGGGTTAAGTGTCAAAAGACACGTAAAACGGGTGAAAAACGGGTTCCAAACTTGCTGTTTTGGAAACCTAAGGGTGAATGGATTTAAATCCCATAAAAATACCCTGAATGCAGTGTTAATTAAGTTTAATTAACCCGCTGAAAAATATATTAAATTTCTGAGTTAGGAAATTTTATGAAATGCATTGTGTTTAAGTGCTAAATGAGTTTATATGAAGGGATAACGGTAAACGGGTGATGAATGACTTATAAAAAATGATTTTATGCAAAAATGCATAAAAATGAGATGAATTCCGTGTCTATGGATATTTTTGAGATGGTATGGCATTTAATCCAAAATTTTGGACTTGAGTTATGAAGCTAAGGCAATGCTATGTACGTAGAAGAAACACCCATATGTGTGTTTTGGAAAAATGGGAAAAATGGAAAAGTAAGCTTAATGAAGCTATAAATGATGTGTATGGAATAAATTTTATGATATTGAAATGGATACCCTAATTTTAGGGTTATATGTACATGCTATGTTGTATGATAGCCGAATGTGTGTAAAATGTGCTAATATGTGCAAAATAAACTATATATGTGTATGACGACTTATGAAGTCAAATGAATGATGGATGTATATGAAATGGGTTGGAAAACTAAATGAAATATGAGAAAAAGGAAATGTATGAAAAATCATATCATTTTTGTGTAGGCAAAGGCAAAGAGAAAGTGGTGATGGAAAGCTAAGAACTTCAGGTAAGCAAGCAGCTTTCTAAATGATTTTGGTTTTCATTACAAGGTATTTAAGGATGGTCATTCCTTGTTTATATGTGTATTGAAATGGTTATTTCTGTTGAAATAAATGATTGCTTATGGTTTCGCACTTATGCTTGAAATGTGTTGAAATATGAGTTTATATGATGTTTCATTGAAATGGTGTTTAAAGAGGGATGGTGCAAAGAATTTTCTACATGAAAATGACAAGTTCCATGTGTAAGGGGGTATATGATGCCAGGGTGACTAAAAGTCATGCATGGAATGGAAATCAAGTAGGCTAGTCGAGGTAGTAAGTGGACAAGGAGTCCCCCTTGACGTTGCCGAGTCGGTAAGTCCGACGCTAAGGATGGAAAGGACATGTCATGGAATATTGTTCCCCGAGCTAGCGTACCGTCACATGAAGGATAATGTCATCAATTGAATTGATGAATTTGCACATCCAATGTTTATGAAATATTTATGAAGTGTTTATGAATGATTTATGAAATGGTTTTTGCTTCACAGGTAGTTGATCACTTGATAAGTGTCTCTACCGAAGGGAGAAAAATGCTTTTGAATAAACATGTCTTCAAAATGAATTGCCTGCAAAATATACAGCTTGCTTATTGAGTTGAATTTCAACTCACGTTTTGTTTTCCAAACCCATAGACAGGTGAAAGAAGAGACCTGACAAAGGAGCAAGAGCTGAGCATTGAGGAAATGAAGAACAATGTAGGTTTCATGTTGTGAAAAACTTATGTTGAATGATTGATTGTAAATTTACCTTAATGGTTTATGTTGACAACTATGATAATACATGCAGTGACATCTGATTTATGAGAATGATGAAATGTTTTTGAACATCATGCTTTATTTTGCCATTATTGGATGGAAATGACTCAGATATGCATAAGACGAAAATAAGAAGGAATCAAACTCCTATGAAATATATTTAATTTGATAAATATCCATTAAAACCCGCCGTAACGCCTTTTTACCTGATGACATTTGTATGTCCTAAAACTTTGTCATATAATCTTTTGTTCATGAGGATAGTTCTATGTCCTAGAACATTTTCATAAACATCCATTCTTAAAATCATTTATAAGTCACGTCTGGGCTTGTTAAGACAAAACATATGCATTTTACCCTCTTTAAGTAATTTTCTTTGGTCTTGTGTGAACATTTATAATGTTCCAAGACATTTACTTAAAACCTTCTTTTGCCAATGGACATTTTTACGTTCCAAAATATTTTTCTTCATAAATCCTTTTGGAAACGGACATTCATATGTCCTAAAATATTTTTCATTTAAGCACTTTGGCATTGGACATTCTCATGTCCATAAACACTTTCCACAAAAATTCTTTTCATAATCCCCGTCTTGGGGCTTGTTTATAACAAACAAGACATAAAACACATAATCCATTTTCATGAAAGCATTTGCATAGAAAATATTTTCTTTCATCCTTGTTATTTACACTTTTGTGTAAAACACCCTATTATGGCTTATAAAATTCTCATATAGGATAATTTTTCATATAAACGCTTTTATGTCCCAATCCTTGGGGTTTTCAAAAGCAAAACATATGCAAATGCATTTCTCCCCATCCAGTAGTGACACTTAACAAGTGATCATTATACCTTTTGGAAGAGAATCCATCGTTAACAGCACACTAATCAGGCAGCTGTTCTTTCATCTTCTCCCATCTCAGGGAGGGCGCCGCTGGCCTCCTGTCATCCCTTAGTGACTTGGCCATATGTAGAATGGCCCCCGGTCCATCTCCGACCGTGCTCTACAAATGACCTATTCCTTGTATTGGTGCATCATACATCATCATTACATACCGCAGTCCGTGTGGTTTAAAGTATCACAAATCGCAACCCGTGTCCTTTTAAACCACCTTGAAAAAGCGGGATCACAGACCGCAATCCGCATCCATTCTTGAGAAACATCACAGACTGAGGTCTGTGTCTTTTTAAATAATTTTGAAAAAAGAACATCACATACCGCAGTCCGTGTCAACTTGTAAAGTGAGCGCACCCATTTTAAACAAGTTTCATTTGAAATCTAGTTTTAGGATGACCTTCCTTAAATTCTTTTAGAAAAATTTTGAGTAAAATATTTTGACAAACAATTGAAATTTTTGAGAAAATAATAAATCTTAAAATTCTTATGATGAAAGAACTTCAAAACTTTTGAATTTTCAAGAATAAACCGCATATTTTTCTAGCATCTTCTTGGTTTCCATTTCGGGGCCTTTTGCTCGCAAGGATCATACAATTGTATCATCCCCTTCTTAACGACCTTAATATCAAATCCTTGTCCACATATCCAATTTGTCATTTTTACATAAAGAGGAGCTTGCATAGCCTTTTGCATGTCATTTTAGCAACCCAAAATCAAACCATTTTATGAAATCAACTTATCTGGTCGGCCATCCTTAAACTCCTTTTTATCAACATCCATATAAACATTTTTTAAAGACATTTTCAACATATTTCCTTATCTAAAGGAAATCAAAACTTTTCTAATATCATTTCCAACATATGGACCGTGTCCAAATTATCATTTATGATTAAACGTCAAGGCATTGAAATCAAATCTCTTTTGAAATCAACATCATAAAGAACTTGCTTAAAATTCATTGGTGTAAAGCATAAAATCCTTAAGAAACAATATCATAAAGAATTTGACTATTTGTAAGTAAATTCGTAAATCCATCAGGATAAAGCATTCCCAATCCTTGGCAATACTTGTAATAAAATAATCATCTTAAAAAGTGTTACTTGCTTCCCATGAAGCAAACCTTGAGATTTTTCATTAAAGTCATCCTTTTTCAAAACTTGTGGCTTTTCATTAAAGCCATCATTTTCAAAACTTGTGCTTGCCCATTCATCAAAACATCATCATAAACATTTTCAATCATGTCAACACATAGAAAGAAAATATTATTTTAGAAAGTTCGCTTGCTTACTTGAGATAGCCTTAATTCCCTTTCTTCCATCCTTGCCTTTGCCTAAATAAATGAAGATAAAATTTCATTTATATGTATCAACTTCAAATGCTTGCATTCCTTAAGGTTTTTCAACCTATATGAATCCATTTAGATTTACATTGAACTAGCTTAACCCACTTGTCATTCAAGTCGGGTGTTCATATATAAGAACATAACGTATCCATCACATGATCCATTCATTCTATTTTTAATACCCTTATGTAAGGTAAACTTTTATACACATCATCATCTTTTATTAAATCATCATATGGAGGTTCAATCATCATATGAAGGTTCATTACCTCCCGTTTGTAATTTTTCACATATTTTTCATATTTCATACGTCGGTGCTCACTTTAGGCACATATATGACGTCCTAAACCTCGTATATTAATCTCAAAATTTGAGATTATACTTAATTATCAAAACAAAAATATAATCATGCATTTCATCATAATTTCATGCATTTTTTCATTTTAGAAAATCACATAAGTCATTTATCACTTGTCCATATATATCCTTCTATATACACTCATCTTATGTCGCATCACTTATATGTTTCTTAAACTTTTTCAAAACAGCGACTTATATCCCAATTCAGCATGATTAAACCCCTTAATTAATATATAATTTAGGGCTTATTTCTGGAATTTTAATCCATTTATCATAAGGTTCCAAAACAGCAACTTTGGAACCCGTTTTACACACTTTCAACGTCTCTTTTGATACTTAAATCAAAACAGATTTTTAATCCATATATTCCAGAAATTAATCATGCTTTTCTTAACCCAAATTTAGGGTAATATCATCTGTTTAAAATCCATATATTGGTTTCTTCCCAACATAGCAACTTCTACACATGTTTTGGATACTCTTTTGCACCCCTCTTTGGACATCCCTTTACATACCCTTAAAAAATCAGATTTATGGAAAAACTTCCAAAACCATTTTGAACGTCCAAATTACCCTAAATTTAGGGTATTTTAACCTATATATCATCCATAAAATTATTAGCATAATTCATGTTTCATACATATCATAAAAAGATGAAAATCGGGTTATATATGTAACCCTAAGTTCCATCCTTTCTAAAATCCACCTCTATAGGTTAAATCCTCATAATAACTTATGATACTTGTTTATATCCCATTGTAAGTTAAATTACATCTCAAAAATCTAGAATTTAACATTTATTTTGATTTATTCCTCAATCTGTCCATAATGCTGAAATCAGACACACTAATATCTCTGATTTTTCAATCATAATCAAATCAAGGAATTTAAATCTAAAATTTCTGTCATACCTTAATAAATACATTATTAACCAAAATAAATATTTTTATCACAACATATGAATTATTTATATTTATTTTGGTATTTTTACCCTGCTAGATAGCAGCATCAATTTTCAGATGATTCAAATCATGTTAATTATTAGGTATCTTTATACTCTTAAAAAATTAATTTTTATTTTGGTAGAGTGTTATTAATTATGTCTTCCACATTATATAAAATTTTCAGCTCAAAATTCCTTTTATAACAATTATTAAAAATCATTTGGTGCAGCTGACCCTCACACCCGTTCAACCCTGTTCAAGTTGATTTTCTCAGATTTTTAATTTACAACCTGTTTATCCTTTTAATCTGAAAATTGGATCATTTCTTCATAACCTCATCATGAGTTCTCAAAAAAATTTCATGATAAAAATCATCCATTTACTATTTCGTTCATATTTTTCTTTCTTATTCCAGATTCAATACATATGAACATATCTATGTGATTCATTTCACCCTTATAAATATTAACACATAATCTATATGAGGGTTTGATTTGATTAATAATTCAGCAAGAATTAAAGGAGATATTTACCCATGAATTTAATATTTATAACCATATTTTCCTTAATCATCAACCAAACATAATTTAGGTTAACATATATGAATCAAAAACGCATAATACTTACTCAAATTAAACATAAACATAGGCAAACCTTGTTGAATATTTTTTTCCTTCATTTATTCTTCCTTTTCCTCCTTTCTTGTCCTGCTTGGTATGGCCCTAGCTGCTGCCCCTTTGTGGAGAAAATTTTCTCCCCCTTTCTCTCTCTCTCTCTCTCTCTCTCTCTCTCTCTCTCTCTCTCTCTCTCTTTCTCTCTTTCTCTCTCTTTCTCTCCTTGCTGGCTTGAACGACCCCTTGCTACCACTTTACACCTTATTTCCTCCTTTCTTGCTGCCCAAGCAATCCCTTTTTATTATTTTTTTATTTTATAATTCTTTAAATGCCAAATATATCCCCATATGGACGTCCCATGTGCTCCTTCTTATGCCCTTCATTTTCTAGATTTTTGGGCCCACTTTGCCATCTCATTTGGAGGGTAATTCATGAGCATCTTATCCCTTAATGACATGACACAATATTAACCTAGTAAAATGGGTAATTATCTTATATAAAATTCATCAAAATCATCACATTAATGGGCTATAAAGCTGTCCACTTAGAAACGTCCACATGTCATGGACCTTATGGGATTTTCTTACCACAAAAATCAACCCATATCACGTTTAAATGCATATTTTACATTTAAATGCATATTTTACATTTTTAAAAAATCAAGCCAAATCAAGCTTGGCCGTCACCACCATGTGCCACCTTATCTAACCTCCTTTAGCTATACCATAGGCATTTAAGCCCTGGATTTTCCATTGATTTTAGAATTTTTGTTAATTCATAAAATCTACTTGGAATTGTCTCCCTTTGATACCTCATATATGTCATTAAATAATGCATTTAATCCACTTGCTTTCACATAAATGCTATGGTACTCTGGGGTGCACAAAGTCAAAGCTATGCACCTTTTTTCAATTAAGCATATTCTCATGGTAATTAGCTTAATCCAATCCTTCCATAACATAGATTTTATAATTTTATTCAATCGTTTCAAATTTAGTCTCAAATCGACTTTTCTACGTCAAGTTGTGATCCTTTGAAATTATCCTTTGGGTGTAAGATGAAAATAAATAATTATCAGCTTAATCTCATCATATTTTTCTTAATCCAATCCACCCATAAGGTTGAGCTCAAAGTCATGAGTTTACTTTTCAATTGTCATCTCAATCCGCCTTATAGGCGTCAAGTTATGAATTTTCTACATTTTCTAACATAATTTCATAATTATCATTTTAATTTTCATAAATTAAATTATGAAAATTAAAATAATTATTCATGCCACATTAGCATATTCTAATCCTCATTAAGCCCCTTTGGTCATATTGACTCACATTGGGCTATGACGATTAATCTTCATCACCATTCTTAATCATACCCTAATTGTAAAATATCATTAAATCATAAAAATCATCCAAATCATACATAATTCATGTTTACATGCCAAATGCACATATATGAGCCCTACTTGGGTTTGGGTATCACATTATCTTATAGAAAATTCATCAAAATCATCACATTAATGGGTCATAAAGCTGTCCACTTAGAAACGTCCACACGTCATGGACCTTATGTTGGAAATATGTGGAAAATAAGCTAAGTCCATGTTTTGATGATTAACAAATCAATTTGAGTAAGTCTTGGTTACTAACATGTTTGTGGAAATGTTAAAGGTTATAAATTTGATGAATATGAAGCATGGCAAGTCAAGTCGATTTCCAAGTCGACTCAAGCATAGACTTAGGCCAAGTCGATCCCCAAGTCGACTCAAGAAGCGACTTCAAGACGTCATTCCCTTCCAGAGTTGAAATCGAGAATGAGAGGTGCCGAAGTCGCATCCCAAGTCGACTCCGCTTGCGACTTGGGTGAAGTCGCATCCCAAGTCGACTCCAGCATCAACTTCGAAACGTCATTTCCTTCCAGAGTTGAAATCGAGAATGAGAACTGCCAAAGTCGCATCCCAAGTCGACTCCGCTTGCGACTTGAGGTGAAGTCGCAAACCAAGTCGACTCCAGTAGCGACTTGGAGGCGTCATTTCTGTCCAGAGTTGAAACCGAGAACAAGGACTGCCGAAGTCGCATCCCAAGTCGACTCCACATGCGACTTGGGTGAAGTCGCAGATCAAGTCGACTCCGACTTCGACTTCAATATGGAAACATGCAGATCAAGATAAATAGTAGATTCAAGAGTTTCAAAAGAAGATGAAGGTAAAAGACAACTCAAGTACTCAAGAACTCAAGAAAAGGAATCCAAGGTATTCTATGTAAAAGGGAGAACATTCAATATGAAGAAAATTTAATGATCAAAGTCATCTTTGAAGATTTCAAGTTCATCAAGCAAGCTGCCGAGGTGAAGTCACACCCGAAGTCAACTCCACCTGCGACTTGGGTCAAGTCGAGGACCGAGTCGACCTAGTTAGGAACTTGAAGGAGTTGCGAACAGGTGAAGTCGACTCCACCGGCGACTTGGGTCGCAACGGTCGAAAAATTTTCGAACATTGGCACATTAAATGCGCTCCACCTACCTCCAAATGTTCGGATTTCCTCCACAATTATAAAAGGCATTCAATATGAATGAGGAGGGTAGCAGAGAATTCATTAAGTGAGCATAACTCCCATCTTTAAGAGCTTCAAGTGATCAAGCCAATTTTTAAAAGAAGAACCTTGCTTCAAACTGCCAAGAGCTGCTTGCTGAATCTCTAAGCCTACACTACAAGTTCTTCTCTGCGCCAAATCTGCGTCTACACAACAGTAACGTATAGAAACTTTCTTTTGTTATTTCTTGTTGTATTGAACTTGATTTAGTTTGGGTAACTAAGATCAAGTGTAAGCAAAGTAGTGTGTGATTAGAGTGGAACTCGTCACCTACTTGTGCTGTGGTTGTATATGCCCCCTAGAGCTAGAATCTAGAAGAGAGTGGAGACTCTAGTTGTATTCGCGGAATACATAGTGGAACCCAAGTCACACGGGGTGTGAGTTTGGAAGAGTGGAGTAGGGATGTTGCCCGAACCACTATAAAATCTTGTATGTTCATTTTTATTTATGCTCTCTACACTATTTTGCTTTCCACCTTGTTTTTTCATAAAGGGGACTAGATTAATCCTGGGTAAAGTTTCTGTTTAAGTTAAAAAAATTTAAATACCCAATTCACCCCTCCCCTCTTGGGTAATTGTCATTAACTCGGGACCAACACCTTATGGCATTTTCTTGCCTCAAAAATCAACCCATATCACGTTGATAACTCACCCTAGCTGCCTAGGTCATTTAAATGCATATTTTGAATTTTTTAAAAAATCAAAAATTTCATATTTATCAAGCTTGGGCGTCACATGCATTGCCACCTCTCCATGCCTCTTTGAGGCTAGCCCTTAGCCTCTTAAACCATGCATTTATCCACTTGACTTTTCAAGGATTTTAGCCCTTAAAGTCATCCAAAAAATCTATCCCAAAGCACAATCTTTTGACACCTCTCATGGGCATTAAACCAAGCCATTAAACCACTTGCTTTTTAATAAATGCTATGATACTCTAGGGTGCACAAAGTCAATGTTAGGCACCTTTTTCTAATTAAGAAATTTTCCAAGGTAATTATCTTAATCCAATCCATTCATACCATAGATTTCATAATTTTATTCAATCATTTCAAATTTCATCTCACACTAGCGTTTCTATGTCAAGTTATGAACCTTTGAAAATAACCTTAGAGTGTAAGATTAAAAATAAATAATTATTACCTTAATCTCATCACTTTTTTCTTAATCCAATCCACTCATAAGGTTCAGCCCAAAATCATGAGCTTGTCTTTCAAATTTCATCTTATTTCGCCTTATAGGCGTCAAGTTATGAATTTTCTATGATTTCCAACATAATTCCTTAATTTTCATTTTAATCTCTATTAATTAAATCATGAATATTAAAATAAATATTCATGCCTCATTAGCATATCCTAATCCTCATTGAGCCCCTTTAGTCATCTTGACTCACATTGGGCTTTGGCGTTTAATCTTAAACACCATTCATAATTGCAAACCCTAATTGCAAAATACCATTAAATCATAAAAGTCATAAATCATCCATAATTCATTTAAATAACACATGTGTCATATTTATAGACCTACTTAGGTCTGGGTATCACAATCCTCCTCCCCCCCCCCTATAAATAGGTTTCGTCTCGAAACCATTCACTTTTCAAATAGCTGGGGGTACTTTTTTTCAACCTTTTCCCTTTAATACTCAAGTAACCTTGCTTTCAGAATATTGGCTCCACTGAACCTTAAAATATTTAATTTCTCTATTCTGAAACTTATAACCCAAAATCCTTATCCTAATTGGTCATATCCTCCATACTTAGTTAATCTTAGCTAACTTGCGTACAGGGAATTCCACCTGTATTATCTTGTTGGTATCCTCTAGATAATGCATGTGTGGTTACATATTAGCAATCTATGAATGAATGATTATCACTAAAATTAAATAAAGCGATAGCCAAATTTCTTAAAATTTAATCCATACCTGTAACCACCTTATGCTCTTGCTCTTGTGACTCCGATTGAGTTAGGGCATGCACATGTACCGGGTTCGTAGAGGTAACATGTCGGTTAACTACTCCAGTTATCCTCGGTTGGGCTAATCTTTCGTGCTCTTGCGACGTTTGTGCCTTACTTGGACAGGAAATGTACCCTACCTAATTACAAACGTAGCATCTGATACCAACTTCTGTGGTATCATACCTATTTTTTATTATCCTTTATTTTCTCCTATTCTGCACTCTTTGGCTACATAACCCGTCTGTCCACACGTGTAGCATCTGTTTGATCCCTTCAAACATTCACCTAGGTGATGCTTTTGGCACTTTTTGCATAATGGAGAATTCTTCTTCTTAGAGGTACCTTTACCTTTTT
This sequence comes from Annona cherimola, assembly GCA_030490835.1. Taxonomy (NCBI): domain Eukaryota; kingdom Viridiplantae; phylum Streptophyta; class Magnoliopsida; order Magnoliales; family Annonaceae; genus Annona; species Annona cherimola. Next base: position 58,750,063 of record CM059976.1, read on the forward strand.
CTATCCCTCCTTTCTTCATCTTTTCTGTCCCCATTTCCTCTTCCTTGACACCTGGTCTAAACAAATATTCTTCTTGTTCTAACTCCAAGGTTCTCAATGCCTCAATCTCCAATGCCCTTGCCCTTTCTAAGCTCGATGCATAGTCCTTAATCAATAAAGGCGCAAGGCTCTCCCTTAGGTATGACCTCAGTCGCTGTTGAAATCTTTGTGCTTTATTTTCTAGCACGTTAGCAATCCAAGGTACATACCTTACCAAGGCATTGAATTTGGTAGCATACTCCGTGACAGACATCCTTCCTTGGTACAGCCTTTTGAATTCAACCACCTTTTGGCTTTACAATCCCACTGGAAGGTACTCCTTGTTGAATTCTTCAATAAATGTCTGCCATGTCACCTCCTCCGGGTGTGGCATGGTGATCAACTTAGTTTCCCACTACTCATGAGCGTTCTTTACCAATAAATGAGTGGCGCATAACATTTTCTGCCTGTCATTACACAGAGATATTTTGAATAACTTTTGAATCTCCGTCTGTGGCGCCCTGAACTGGGGTACCTAGAAGCCTTACTCCGGGATCTTATCGATTGGTTAACGTGACTCAGGATTGTTGCCTTGATCACGCGGCGGGTTCTTAATTGGAACTTGTCCAATTTTTTCCTTTTTCTTTTCCTTCATCACATAACATAATACTCTTCATCATTCATAATGGACTCATCATATCATCATATATCATCAATTTCTTATATTATTCATAATTTCATAATTTCATACAACCTATGTCCTTTCTCATCATATCCCATTAGGGCATTCATTCATACTTCAATATACAAAGGATTACATACCTTTGTAACTATGCTTCTTTCATTCATTCATCATACCACTTACAGGCAAATCAACTTGATCTTTTTCATCACTTGGCTTTCCCTGCACCTGTCTGAGGTTGGGAAAACAAAACATGAGTCGAATTTTTCATTTTAAATGCATTTCTCTCCATTTGATAGAAGACACTTACGAAGTGATCAACTACCAATAGAATAGAAACCTTTTCATAAACCATTTTTGAAAACCATTCATGTAAACTATTCATAAATACATTTCTCTCCATTCGATAGGAGACACTTAGCAAGTGATCAACTATCAATGGAATAGAAACCTTTTCATAAATATTTGATGTGCAAATGCTTCCTTTCCACTTCTGACATAAACCTTCGTGTGCGGGTACGCTAGCCCAGGGAACATCTCACATAGCATGGTCCAATACGCCGGCTGTCTCCGACTTGGCCTCATCAAGGGGAACTTTCTTCCTCTTGACGCCTACATGGTTCCTACATGCATGACTTTTTATTTCCCCGTCATTATATACCTTTTACACCAGGTGACTTATCATTTTCATGTAGAAAATTATTTGCACAATCCCTTAAAAACATCTTTTCAAATCTATGCTTTAATTTTCAATCCATGTATGAAAATGCAATGCATTCATTCACACATAACATTCCTTTGCCTCCACCTCTGGGGAGGACGCCGTCGGCACACAGCTCATTCGACTCGGCAATAGTGAAGGAGGACCCTTTGATCCGCTTTCTACCTCCACCAAAGCCTCTTCGTTATACATCATATATGTGCACACGTCCATGAACATCACATGATATCAATATGCCGGCATGACTTTTCATAAAAACTCATAAACATTTATCATTTCAAAACATTATAGGAATGACCACTCTTAAACACATTTCATAAATATTGAGAATAAAATATATTTTCAAAAGGGTTTGCTTGCTTACCTCCTCAGTCTGTGTCCTCCACCTTTTCCTTTTCTTTTCCTATACAAGGAAAAATGATATTTTATCTATATCATTTCCTGTCTTAGTTTGCTTTCCATGCATGCTTTATAGTCATTTATTACCTCATTTCTTTAGAGGTTAATCTTATAAATATATTTGGTCATTACCTCCTTATATGGATTTTTATCCATAAATTCTTTAAAAATTCCATCCATATATCCTCATAAATATATAAAAATAAATCTCAATTTTTTCCCAAAATACGTTTTTCACTTTCATAATTACTGTTCATGTCACTGTAGCAAATTACTGTAGCAAATCACTTTTCACGTTTACTGTTCACTCGAGGTTACTGTTCATGGGTTCCAAAATTAAAAAATACCATTACATAGCTTATGCTTAGTATATCATGGAAATTTTTATACATTTTGAATTTATCATCATTTACTTGGCTAAATAAATCATTTGCTCCATATACTAAAAATCAACATAAATTTACTTAAGCATAATCCTTAATTCCAAAAATCATGAAATTAATATATCATCATTCCAACATCATATTTATCGTATTCATACATCCCAAATCGTCATTTATCAAATTTGGAGCATTATTTTCATATATCATATGCTATCTTCCCGAATGCTCCATCTTTGCTCCAAATTTTTCATGTTTCGGCATAATTCCAATTAAACATTATAACTTTACTTATTTTCTCATACTTAGGCATTATCTAAGCATGGTTTTACCTTAATTAACACCCAAAAGATATTTAGAAATAAATCACTTACCCGAAGTGAAGATATCATTCTTTTCCTCACATTTTCTCTTTCTAACTTTCTCCTCTTCTTTCTCCTCAAGGTTAAAACGTTGTGGGGGTGAAAAATGCTCAAATGGAGCTGAGACGTTCACCCCTGCCCCCTATTTATACTTTTTGATTTTTCATCAAATTGGAATTTACCCCCCTTGCTTGAGGTATTAAATTATAAAATGTATTTTTTTATAATTTTAAAAGGTGCATTGATCCAAGAGCAGCCACCCTATGCCTGCTCCATCCCACCCTATGCAGCCCTATTTTTTTATTTTTTTATTTTTAAAATTATTTAATTTAAGCTAAATAATCCTAACTGTTGATTTTGGATGATGATGATCATGGACCATTGATTTGGTCAAATATTCCCAACCACCCCCCTGCAATTTCTTCTGTTCATTTATTATTTTTTATTTTTTTAATTATTTAATTTAATAAAAAGTCAAAAGTAGCATTAATGGAAAATTAAGCTACTTTTTTATCTCCTTTTGACGTTTCATCTTGACCCTTGATTTGTGATTTTTGATCAATCTTGGACCATTTATCATGTTCGTCATCATATTTTGGCCATCCATAAAAAATTTCATCTCAATCCGACGTTCGGATTGCAAGAATATTTGTCCGCAATAATTTTGTAGAGACTTGTATCACTGGTAGCTATGATTAACTTTGGTCAAGCTAGCTTTTCTTACTCCTTTCTTTCCCTACACCAGGTTCCTTAGTTCTAGGGTCAAGTTATCCTTGCCCTGATTGTACATGTTCACTTTCAACATGTGTTATATCCTGGTGTCCTACTGGAAGATATTTCTTATTAAATCTTCCATAAAAATTTGTCATGTTACCTTCCTTGGTTATGGCATAGTAGCCATTAGGGTTTCCTACCATGCATAAGTATTCCCAAATCAACAATTAGGTAATACATAAAACTTCTTGATCATCGCTACATAGAAAAACTTTAAAGAACTTCTTGATTTCAGTCATCCACTGCTTAGCCTGAATATGGTCTAATTCACTTAAGGACTCAAGTGGATGCTGAGTTAGAAAGGCATTGGTAACCTTCCCATTTGCTTCTATCATAGTATTATCAATTCTTAAAGGTTTAGGTGTTACCTATACCAGCAGTACCTTTAAATCTTGACTCAGGGTTTATACTTACCCGTCATTGACAAGTTCTTGGACTTACTTGTCCTCTCTGCCCCGGTCGCTTAGATATGCTACCGGCTTCTCCTATTCCCTGTTGACTCATAGATTTATCATTCATAATTGCCTTTCCCTTGATCACCTTAGCTCTTTCTCTGGTGATAGGCATGTTGTAGAAAACAACATGTAAAATCATATCAATATCATTTCTTGTCATAAAACAATTCATATCATACATAATTAATTATATAATCTCGAAAGATCAATGACCTTACCATTTTTTCATATGTACTTAGCATCTGAATAAAATCAAATGCACTTCTATGTTCATAATATCATTATCAAACATCATACATTCATTTGCTTTCTTAAAAAAGAGGATTTTCCTTTTCTTACCTTTCTCATTTCTATCTTCACTTTTCATAGTGTAAGGTTGTTTTCCCTTACCTACAGATTATATTTACATAACCTGTCATTTTATCATAATCATAAACTCTCAATACCTAGGTGCTGCCCATATGGCACCGTAACATTTCACCTTAAACATAGATAAAATCTAACACAATTTTGTGCTATATTAAGTGAGGTATGGTAAACCTCAAGTATGAGGGGTATAGATGTAGGGTGTCATTATTTGACCCAATATCTATTCATATTCCCTTCTATCCTTTGTCTTTTCTCAGCTTCCTCTTACCACCATTTTCATTTTATTTGATACTTTTGTCATTCTTCCTTCATACATCATCTACATTGTAAAACATAGCAAACCAGCTACATTTTCTTAAATAATTTGCATCATAATTAGACCCAATAAAAGACAATACATAGTGTATATGTCATATAATTTCAATCTATCTCATTCATCATTATCATATATAACTCATCATATATCATAGATCTAGCATCATATGCTATCAATTTTCATATTTAGAAAGTTTTCCACGCCTATTTACCAATCCATGCTCTGATACCAACTTCTGTGGTGCCCCAGCCCGAGCGTCACAACTTTACTCCAAGATCTATCGATTGGTAAACGTGATCAGGATTATTGCCCTGTCACACGGCGGGCTTATTGGATATTTATCCACTTAATCTTAACTCCTTAGGAGTTTATATCCTTTCATACATTTAAATTTCCATCAAATTCCCTTTTTAGGCCATTATACCATTTGAGAAATACACATGTCATCTCATAAAATTCATACTTAGTCATAAACATAATATTTCATGCCTTAGCATTTATCCATAAAAAAATTTCGCCTTCTATGATCACAAAACCATAACATTAAATAACTATTTAATGTCATCATTCATACAACCATTCAACCCATAGGTTCATACACAGATAACTCATAGAAATTCATTCATCCTTGAATCTCCACCTATGCTCCTTGCCTCCTTCTTCCTTTCACCTGTCTTTGGGTTTGGAAAACAAAACGTGAGTCGAAACTCAATAAGCAAGCTATAGGTTTTCAGGCAATTCATTTTAAAGGCAACACTGTTTAAAAGTATTTCTCTCCATTCGGTAGGAGACACTTAGTAAGTGATCAACTACCTACGGAACATAAACATTTTCATAAACCATTCATAAACCATTCATGTAAACCAGTCATGTGAACTAGTTTAATCCTAATTTTTGGGCATTTCATAAACATTAGATGTGCAAATGCATCATTTTCATTCATGACATGATCCTTCATGTGAGAGTACGCTAGCTCGGGGAACATTCTTTCATAACATGATCCTTTCCAACCTTAGCGTCGGACCTTCCGACTTGGCAACATCAAGGGCGGACCTCTTGTCCTGCTTCTACCTTTACTAGCCTACTTGATTTCCATTCCATGCATAACTTTTAGTCACCCCGGCATTATATACCTCTTAAACATGGCAACTTGTCATTCTCATGTAGAGAATTCTTTGCACCATCCCTTTTAAACATCGTTTCAATGAAACATCATTTAAATCCATGTTTCATCATTTATCATATATAATTGCGAAACAATAAGCAATTCATTTATCATAATTGAAATAACATTTTGACACATATTGAAGTAAAGGAATGACCATCCTTAAATAACTTGAAAATAATTTCATAAATCAATTATACAATGGTTCAAACCTTTAGAACATCATTAACAATCATTTTATCATCTTTTGATAAAACAAAAGTCATTTAGAAAGCTGCTTGCTTACCTGATTCGCCTTAGCTTTCCGTATCGCTTATCTCTTTGCATTTGCCTATACATATAAGAATGACATTACATTCATAACATTTTCATTTGCTTGCTTAGTTTTCTAACCCATAATCCATTAGCATACATAACCCACTTGGATTCCAAGTCGGGTATACATACATCGCACTCACTTGTGCATCATACCATCCATTTCATATTGTGTTTTAAACCCATATTTAAGGTAAACACAAAATTATCATTCATAAATCAACATATGAGGATTTATATCTCCCATTAACCATTTTTCATCTATTTTTCATTTATCCTACGTCAATGCTCATTCTAAGCATATAAGTGACATTTTAAGCTTCATAACTTAATCTCAAAAATTGAGATAATCAAAAATCATTCATACAGAAATATCCTTATGTATTGCATCACATATTCATGCATATTTGCATTTTAGCAATTCATATAAACCATTTACCACTTATCCATACTTAGCCTTCCACATACACCCATCTTACAACACATAACTTAGGTGTTTCTTAAAATTTCTCAAGTCAGAAACTTGTGTCCTTATTCAGCATGATTAAACCCCTTAATTAACATTAAATTTAGGGTCTAATTTTGAATTTTCAATCCATTCATCATAGGGTTCCAAAACAGCCATGTAGGAGCCATTTTTCATCCTTTCAACGCCTCTTTCAAGACTTAAATCATAACAGATTTTTAAGTCATAATTTCCAACAACTAAACATGTTTTTCTTAACCCAAATTTAAGGTATTATCACATATTTAAAATCCCTAAATTATCTGCTTCCAAAACAACTTCATCTTAAGCATGTAGGGTATCCATTTTAACCCGTTCTGACGTGTCCAAACATAAGTCCTTAAAAATCAGTTTTAGGGAAAATATTTCCAAACCCTTTTGGACACTCAAAGTACCTTAAACCTAGGATAATTTATCCTTCATAAAATCCATAAATTATTTTTTTACAAACAGCAACAAAATCATATGAAAAGCACCCGTTTTGGCCCCCATTTGGACGTCCCACATACATACCCTAAAAAATCAGATTTAGGGCAAACTCATCCAGCCCACTTAAGCAGTCCAAAGGGTCCTTAATTTAGGGTAATTTATCCTATAATTCATCCATAAATAATTTAAGCACTTCCTTGTATCATTTTTAACTCAAAAATGGAAAAATTGGGCATTACTTGAAACCTAGGTTTCATTTTTTCTAAAATCATTAAAAAATGCTCAAATCAACATATGTAATCCAAAATATCATGAATTACATCCAAATCATCATGCTTTAATCATACAGCAACTTAGTTTATGATTTTTGAGAAATTCCAAGTTAGATTTCTTCTCAAAATTCAACCTTAACATCCATCTTAACCTCTTTAAACCCTTAAATTCATTCATATCATTCAATCCTCATTCAATACCCAAATTAAGGGCATCATGAATCATCCTTTAAGATTTATTTATGAACCATATTCATGGCTCATGATTTGAGAGAAGAAACTTAGGTTTCAAGAATCCAAAACTCAATCCATACTTGATTCTAGGAAACATTGAATCCAAGCTTGCCTAAATTGGTTTCTCCTCTTTCCTTCCTTCTTTTCCTCTCTTTTTCTTCTTCTTTTTCTTCCTTTTCCTTCCCTTGGTCGTTCTCAAGGCTGCTGCCCCTTTGGAGATTTTTCTCCTTTGAATTCTCTCCCCCAAATGGCCGTCCCATGTGATGCTTCCCCTCTTTATATATTGCTGATTTTTTTCCATCTTGTGAGGCCCATTTTGACACATCATAGATAGGGTATTTTAATGCCCTCTTATCCCTTTGATATGGTGGCACAATATTACCCTAGTAAAATGGGTAGCTTCCTATGTCATTTAAATGCATATTCTGCATTTTTTTTAAAAATCAAAAATTTCATATTTATCAAGCTTGAGTGTCACATGAATTGCCACCTCTCCATGCCTCTTTGAGGCTAGCCCTTAGCCTCTTAAACCATGCATTTATCCACTTGAATTTTCAAGGATTTTAACCCTTAAAGTCATCCAAAAAATCTAGCCCAAAGCACCATCTTTTGACACCTCTCATGGGCATTAAACCAAGCCATTAAACTACTTGCTTTTTAATAAATGCTATGGTACTCTAGGGTGCACAAAGTCAATGTTAGGCACCTTTTTTCAATTAAGAACTTTTTCATGGTAATTATCTTAATCTAATCCATTCATACCATAGATTTCATAATTTTATTCAATCGTTTCAAATTTCATATCAAACTGACGTTTCTACGTTAAGTTATGAACTTTTGAAAATAACCTTAGAGTGTGAGATTAAAAATAAATAATTATCACCTTAATCTCATCACTTTTGTCTTAATTCAATCCACTCATAAGGTTGAGCCTAAAATCATGAGCTTACCATTCAAATTTCATCTCATTTCGCCTCATAGGCGTCAAGTTATAAATTTTCTATGATTTTCAACATAATTCCTTAATTTTCATTTTAATCTCCATTAATTAAATCATGAAAACTAAAATAAATATTCATGCCTCATTATCATATCCTAATCTTCATTAAGCCTCTTTAGTCATCTTAACTCACATTGGGCTTTGGCGATTAATCTTAATCACCATTCTTAATTGCAAAATACCATTAAATCATAAAAGTTATAAATCATCCATAATTCATTTAAATAACACATGTATCATATTTATAGACCTACTTAGGTCTGGGTATCACAAAAATAAAAGAAATCAGATGAGAAAAGGTATTTTTTATTGGGTGAGAAAGAAATCGGATGATAAAATCGAGGAGCAATTGAATGATAAAATTGAGGTATGTATTTTTCTTAGGTGCAATTATAATTCCAAAATTTACCAGCTTTATAATCTAAAAAAATAAGAAGATTATTAATCACAGATATTTAACTTTTGTCGAACATAAAATTTTCAATTGACGAAAAATCAGGTAAGATCATTCATCTAGCGTCTATAGAAGATGAAGAATAAATGACAAAACCATGAACGATGTAGAATGAAGTTATTTTACCTAGAAGCGAATCATCACTAAGAAGGGAGGAATTATCAAGAGGTGTAGCTTCATTAAGTACTACTGAGGCAACTATTAGTGGGGATTTTAATTGATCGAGTTGGGCGGGTTAGAGCCTAATTATAATTCTAACTCATTTAAAAAACTTCAACCCTAATTTATTTATTAATTCATTTTAAAAACCTCAATCCTAACCCATTAACAACTCATTTAATAAATAGGTTGTGGTTTGTTAGCGAGTTGTATATATATGTTACAAATAAGTCAAAACCAACCTAATTTAAAGTTGAGTGTATGTTGTTTGTAATTATGATGGTGAATTGATTTATGCCATCAAGATATACAACACAGTCAGATCTTCATTAGGAGAAAGGTATATATTTGATGCTTGAGCATAAAGAAGGACAGTGACTTAGCAAAACAAAGAGAGGATGGAGAGGGAAATGATAAGAGATGAAGAGGGAGAAATGGAGGGAAGGAGAGAAGAGAAATAAGGAGAGAAATGGAGAAAGGAGGGGAAGCAAAGAAGAAAGAAGTTTCTTATGAACGACACTCACAAGTGGTGATAGGGACGCAATGCTGCAATATGACAGTAGGAAAGACATTGTAGAGTCGTAGATGGAGAGAAGAAAATAGAAAACAAAATAAGATAAATAGATTTAAGATTTACAAAATATATATTTTCTCTTAACGAGTTGCGAACAGGTAAACGGGTTACTAAATAGGTTGACGGTTTGTAAAATTCCGACCCTAATTTGTTTATTTATTTAAATAGTTGAACTAGTTGACAAATCATAACGTATTTATTTAAAAATCTCTACCCAAACTCATCTATAAATGTTTCGAATGGGTAGGTTGATAGATTAACCATGATCATTAACGGCCCCAGGTGCTAGACTTTGAAGAACTCCAAAGCAGCCAACCTAAATGAAGTTTTTTTGGTAAGTAATGGTGATGATATTAACGAAAATGATGGTAAAACTTCATCTATACATTTTTTTTCATTTATGAGTCTAATCCAATAAATTATAAAAGTGTTCTAGGTGATGAAAAAATAGCGAAAGGCAATACAAGAAGAGATGAACTTAATAAAAAAAAAAAAAGAATGATATGTAGAAATTGATTGATCTTCTTGAAGGACATAAATCCATTAGTGTAAATGGGTTTACAGAATAAATGTCAATGCAAGTTGAAAAGTCTACAACTAGACTTATTATGAAGGGCTACAAATAAAAAGGATGAAGTCTTTGCACTTGTAGCTTGGCCAGAAACAATTAGGTTAGTTCTCCCATTAGCAGCCTTAGAATTCATGACCAATTTTTCTGTTGGACGTAAAATATGCTTTTCTGCATGGAAATTTGATTGAAAAAGTATACGCTGAGCAATCTACAAGTTTAGTAAAACCAAAAAGCAAAAAGAAGGCATATAGCTTAAAAAAGACTTTGTATGGCTTGACAAACGCCCCTTGAGCATGATACAGCCACATTGATTACTATTTCAAAAAAAATAGATTTGTTAAATATCTATATGAACATACTCTTTATATGAAATATGGAAAAAATAAAGCACTTATTGTTTGCTTGTATGTGGATGATTTGACATATACTGAAAATAATCAATAAATGATTGATGAATTCAAGTAGTTGATGAAAAAGGATGTCGACATGAATGATTTGGGCTTGATGAACTATTATCTTCGAATTGAAGCTCATCAATCAGAAAAAGCATCTTCATAACTCAAGGAGTATTTGAATGAAGTTCTGGAACAATTTGAGATGGAAGCAAGTAAGCCCATAAGTACCTCAGTAACTACACAGCTGAAATTGACCAAACATAATGGTGGAAGGAAAGTTGACAATACTTTGTAGAACCATATTTTAGGCAATTTAATGTATTTGACAATTGCAAAGCCAGATATCATCTCTACAGTTAGCTTGATTAGCAGCAGATACATGGAAAGTACAAAAGAAATGCATCGCTAAGTTGCAAATAGAATTTTGTGATACCTAAATGATACAAGGAATCTCAACATTTTATATGCTAACAAAAAGGTTTGTCTTATAATTTTTATTAAAAATAATTATATAGAAGATCTAGAATACAAAAAAGTACATATGGACATTTTTTTAAAATGGAGATGGAGTGGTATTGTGATCATCAAAGAAGCAACCGATCGTAACCTTGTCCACTTTAGAAGTAGAATATGTTGCAACAACAACATGCGCATGTCAAGCCATCTGGATGAAGAACTTACACAAAAGATTGGAATATCAACACGAAACTCTCACTCGCATATTCTGTGATAATAATTCAGCAATTGCACTTATCAGAAATTCATCATAGGAGATGCAAGCATATTAATTTGCAATATCATTTCTTTCTCTACCTAGTGAAAAAGACAGAAATTAAGCTCATGTATCACAAAACATCTGACCAAGTGGCAGACATATTCACCTAGCTTCTAAAGACCGATATATTTGTTGCATTAAGAAATATGTTTGGCCTTTATAATTTAGATGGTTTAGTTTACAACAAGTAGTGGCTAAGCATTTTTGAGATATAAATATAAGCGCTTTCTCTTAGTTCTAATGCATAGCAAAAGTTGCTTTGGGGTTATAAGCTAAGGCAAATTTGGCTATGGATGCAACTTGATTTGAGTTCAACACAAACATTGCCCATTAAACCTGATTTCATCCATTGTCAAAAATTGTTGTTATTTAACCCGAAACTTGAATTGAAATCAATTCAGTTTTGAGTTGATGTAAACCTACCCGATGAACCCATACCAAATTTCTATACATTTATTATATTTTTATATATTTATACTCTTTAACATACAATGTAATATACACATAGTATTACATCTTCTAAACATCCATACATCACATAAATTATTATATATTTATATATTAATAATGAAATGAATAGCCTCTGGACTTTCATACTCACCTATGTAATATTATTTTTGGACTTTTTCCAATTATACTTATTACGTTTGGCTCTAATTCTAAAAATACCCACTATTTTTCAAAATCTCAAATATAATCATTACGTTTGCATTGAATACCCAAAATGCTCATTTTGTCAAAAATCATTACTTTAATTTTTATAAATACCAAAAACATCTCTATTCTAAAATAATAATGATGAAATTAAATAGAAATGAAATGAAATTAGGGCTCTCTAAATTTAGAACTCACGTGCAATTAGGGCATTAGTGAGTTATGAGATTCAACCTTTCCTATTTAGTACTATATTTGAATGGCATATTAGTAATTTCACATATTCACTAATAGCGTTAACTCATAGAATGAGCGTTTTGGGGATTAAATGCAAACATAATGGGTATATTTAGGATTTTGAAAATATTGCGAATATATTTGAGATTAAGGTTAAACGTAGTGAATATTTTTGAAAAAATTCAATATTTTATATTAATTTTCGATAAAAGAAAATATTTCAAATTTGTTCACCTATCTGAAATCTTCAAGAAAATAAAATATCTTATTATATCATCAATGGAAACAAAACCTTATTCATCCACTCTTTATATAAATATACTATTATATTATTTAGTATTAAAATATACACAACTTTGTAACTAATCTTACAATAATATAATATTTATTTATTAAGATTAACAGTCTAAACACATTAATATCTTTAATCATGCTTTTCCAGTACCACACACGCACTTGGATTACAGAATAGAAAAGAAATGACACTTTTTTATCCCCTAAAATAGGACTACAAATTTACTTGATGCTAAAAGAAGATATAAATGATGCTTCCTTCATTCAATTCTTAAGTTCTCTTTGGTTTTTTTGCTTTAAGATAAAAACTATCTGAAAATTTTTCTTCAGTGATAAATTTGAAGTTGTATAAGATGAATAATAAATATACATGTTGAAAGAATGTAATCCAAATCTAACTTAAAAGTCAACTCAAGCCCGAATTTCACAAATAATATTAGAAATTAGAAAAAGATACAGGTTCATAAAAAAAGTTAAGGTTGAGATTTTAAAAATAAGATTAAAGTTACAGTTGAGGCAAACTTAAGTTTCATAAATCCCAAGTTACACCTTTAGTTTTGACTAGGCTAAATTTTTTTAAAAAAATTTAGTTATGAAGTATATTTTTCAACTTTACATAGTAAAGTTATCTTCGTCTTCAGCATTATTCAAGTATGTTGTGAGTAAATATTTTGAAAATATTGTTTTCTCTTTAGGTTCTTATATATTGTAAATAATAATATTATGTAGGATATTCCAAACAGTGAAGACATTGGATAAGAAGAGATTTTGCATATTAAGAAATAAGAAATTTTATCGTTAATCAAAAAAGTAATATTAAAAATGTTACAATATAGTTATTATATATTAAAAATAAGATTTGCATCGAAAATGAGAAAAAAAAATTAGTGGGGGCACTTGAATAGTGAGATTTTTTATTTCCAATATTCAGAAAATATTAAACAAATATTTAGAAGTAACAAAATTTCATATCTGAGATATGCGTATATAATTGGGCCCACGTTATTAGGACCAAAAAGTTTTTAAAAATTGAAAGAAATGATCCATGCAGATTTTGCTTGCATTAGATCATTACCGTAGAAGTATTTCCCTATAAAAAATGAATATAAAATGAAATTTAGTTTATGCAATATTAAGATGGGCAATATAATTTTTTAAAAAATATATCGACATTAGGATTTCGTTTACTTGCAATATAGCCAAACTTACTGAAATTTCTTGGAATTTATTTGAATTAAAAGCTTCAGAAAAATTTTATATAGATTCGAAGTCATTTTCAAATATTTCAAATAATGGAAAGTAATCGAAAAAAATCAAAGCAATTTCAAATAATTCGAAAATGACACATTGCAAACTTGAAATCATTCCCAATAATTCCCTAGTAGAAAGAAATACAATCAAAACCCTTTCTCATAAGGTGGAAAAATGCAGAGCTCGATGGAGTGCGCACCCTGCTCTTTCCATGGTACAATTCTTGCCAAAAGATAGTTTCACCATTTTGCTGACAAACATATTTGTCCAAATGGGTAGTAAAAGGGGTTCAGAACTAATGTTTTCAAGCATAACAGGATCACATAACAGGCAGGCGACAACAAGTTTTCTACATAGCAGCTTCCGCTTCAGAATCAATCTCTACACCATCCTTAACCTTAGGTCCATGATTCCAACCCTTCAACCGGGAAGAAACATTGTCCATCACAGAACTAGAAACACTGTCGATCACTGAATTCAGTTGGTGTATCTTATCATTCAAAACCTGTCGTGTTTTCTGCTTGTTGCCAAGTGGAAATATAAATGAAATGAGAACAAGAGTAAGCAAATAAAGCAAAGAATCAACATGAGTTGAATCAAAAGAATAGTGCTAAGTTGTAAGCACCTCTAAACCACTCTCTTCGTACTCTAAGTAGATAGGTCGCCTGAGCTTTTGAAATCCATGTTCGTTCTCATTCCGTATGAGTCTCCTGAGCTGCTTGAACAACAAAGAACACATAAAGGATCAAGCAGACAACACTAAAAAATACTGCTTCAGAATAATTCCAAATGAGTAAGAGAAGAAAGTATGTTATAAAATGCCATTACGATTGCAATCTGATTTGCATAGTGAAGTCACTACCCAAAGTCAATGAATACAATGAAACAACGGTGGTTACCCAGGTCAGATTGCAGCAAAGAATACAACTAGAAGAAAATACAAGCTAAAACTGTCGTGAAGATTGCGAAAGCAAAAACATTTGTAACTGCTTGCTACCAAACTAGTTCTTGGCTGAGTTAGGGGTGCAACTTGGTACCAGCTCGATCCAGATCCATCAACCCGACCTAGTTTCAAAACTAAGTTTGAGTTTTATTTTTGAATTTTTTTTAAAAGTAGACCCAGTTTCGATCCGACCTGAGAAAACCCAAAACAAATACAAGATTTGCATTAACCCGGTTTGAACCTGATATTCTTCCTAATTTATTAAAATAATTATATTTATTTATGCATTAAGTATTTCAATTATAATTGTGATAAAAATTATTCCATATAACCGTAACCTAATTAAACTGTAAAATGTTTAGTCCAAAAATCTAAATGTTATATGCATATGTTCATAAAAGTTGAATATATTACATCTATATTAACTTTATTTGCAAATAATTATAAATATACTAACTCTTTAAAATTACTGCACATATATATTAATTAACTATAAGATATATAAGTTTTACTTTTATTAAATTTTAGATAGTAATTTCATGAAATGTTATTTATTTTTCTTAGTTTGATTTTTTTATTGGTACTTACATTGATTGTTATGTGTAAATTCATTACGTTCATCATATTTAGAATTATCTTTTAATTAAAGGACCAAATTTCATCAAAACTAAAGTATCATAGGTCATATAAATATATTCACATGTAAATTATTCATGTGTCAATGCAATAACATTTAAAAAATTTGTTGTCTCTATCGATAATTTCAACTTCTATCGGTTCGAAAGTGACTTGAATTTCAATCCGAAACAAGACCGAAACCAATACCAACTCGGTCCGAATCCAACCTGAACTCATATTCAAATATTAGGGTTTTGGTTTGGGTTCACATAAACCCGGTAGGCTTATCCCGGTACAACACGACCCAAGCTGCGCTCCTAAGCTGAATAAATCAACAAGATAAAAATGAGAGAAGATAAGGATCTAAGATATTAACAACTCTATATACCATGTTTAACACCATTTGGTTTATCATGTTACCAAAAACTTCTTTTATTGGGAACTTATAATTTAAAAATAATCAACTAAAAAGTTATAGCATATGTATAGTGGGTGTATTTGGGAAGTGATAAAACTTCTGATGAAAAGTACTTAAAATGAGAAAAAATTATGTGATATAATAGAAGTAATAATAATAATTAAAAAGAATAAAGTTAAAATAAATATTAAAAAATAGGATAGTTGTGAAGAGTAAAAAGTTTTAAATTGAAAAATTTTTGTTTGAAAAGTTTTTTAGGTAAACAAACAACCCCAATATATAAAACTTTTCAATGCCCATGATTTTTTGGAATCGTAAAATAAATGCATAAAGATAAACTCATAACATGATAAATGCTAAGATTTGGAAATATTACATTTTACTTTATTATTTTTTTTTTACAAAAAAAAAAAAAAAAAAAAGAAGGGGCTGCATGGAGGACTGTATTAACCACTGCCCAAAGATCTTCTGCAAATGAGAAACTTAACAGCTGTTTCATAGAGTAAGATTATCCAAAACAAATACAAACCAAAAGCTAGAGGCCAGGCCTTGGAGCAATATTATGTTGCCTTTGCAACCAAAGGTCACGGGTTTCGGTCACGGGTTTCAGTCACGAGAAATCACCTCTTTATAAAATAAGGATAAGACTGTATACATGGACACTCCTCCCCAGACCTAACAAAGGGTGGGAGCTGGAAACGGATGGATTTCCTCCATCCATGCTGATAGGCCACATCACATAGAAGTTGTCTCTGGTCAAAAGCTCGACTGAAATAATAAAAGAGCTACTATAGTGAGGTTTGACTAAGCGCGCTCTCTATAGGGGTATTAAAGATTGGTGACAAATAAGTCTAAAAATGTTCTATCTCTCTGAATTGATTTTTTGATCAAATCCTCGTCATTGTCATTCATAATTATTTTGAGAATGCACGGGCAGTGACCAGTTGGTCATCCAACTGCTTACAGCCGGACCACAGCTACAATGACGCATGAACATAAGATAGAAGTCCAGCATGCTGTGTATGGAAATTCATAGTTGCCAGTTAGCAGAAAATAGAAGCCCCATGATGAAACCGAGCATGTCTCACCAGTAATAACTGTGGCAGTCATCTACAAAGATGCTGAGGACACGCTAAACTTCCGTCTACTGGAAAGGGTTCTCAGAACATGGTGAAAAATCCATGCCATTTTTCCATCCCATGCTTTCAGTCAAAACGTAAATCAAATCCCATTTGTTGATGACTACAGACGGACAGAGAATTTTTTACTATAGTGAGTCATCGAAGAACCACAGGGCAGTCAACTCAACACATCAACATCAGATCAGCTGTTTCCCCATATGTGACGTCAGCTGCTTCCTTCCCCTCCTTTATGCAATAAGTAATATACTATTTATCTCCAGCATCGACAACACTAGTTTTTTCCTTATCATTACTTACATTTTTTTTTTATCACTCTTCTTTTTATTAAAAATACCATATTTCATCTTATTCAGTTTATGACTGACATTGTTTTTTTCCATTCATGGCAGTCAAAACATCATGTGTTAAAAATACTATGCCATTTGTAATGATCAGAACAGTGAGAGTTTTACCATATTAAATCACAGAACCACAGGGCAGTGAACATCATCATCTCAGCTGTTTCCCACATGTGGGCCAGCTGCTTTCCCTTCTTTCATGGCTCTGGATATCAGTCTCAGAGGTAAATTAGATCAATTTCTCCCCCAAAAAAAAACCTTCTCCAAATTTAAAAAACCTATAGGATATAGGATATGGCTGGTTTTTTAACCCAAAAATACTTGAACAGAAATTTCAGAAAAACTAGAAATGAAGGATATGTAGTGATTTTACATTTTGCATATGTAAATGATGGGGTATCAGCCATTCCCTCCCTAAATAGCTACCAGCTGTCATATACAAACTATTCATTGGAATATTTAGCAAGAGGCTAATAATTGTATAAGAAAAATCATTCCACCTTATAAATCATAAGATATTTAGTTCATTTATCCATGTCTCAAGTAGAAATAAATAAATCCAAAAATGTCATGAAGATGTTTTAATATATTTTATAAGACTCTGTCTGCATTATCATGTAGGCTAGTAGCATGCAATAGAAAAACTGAAAGAAAAAAAAAATTATTTTTTATTTCTTTTAAATCTGAAATTTTCTAAAAAGTATAATATTTCATGAAATTTTTTGAGAAACATGGAAACCTAAAGAAAAATGTTGTAAACTACTTAACCCAACATTCCCAAAAAATCAGAATGTTTTTTCTTGAAGTTTAAATAAATAAATAAACCCGAAAACACAAATCTAGAATCAATTTGTTTATAAATCTAAAGTTTGAAGGAATTTGGAAGTTAAAATCTTACCTTTTCTATTTTTTCCAAAATTTTCTTCTTCATCGATCTTAGCTTCTGGGCCAACAAATGTGTCTTTTACTAAATTTTCAACTCCATAATATTTCAAATGGATCCAGGCTACTCTGTACTTCAAATTTCCAAGGACAACAAAATAATAAAAACGAGAATTTTTTTTTTTTTCTGTTAACTGCTGAAATGAGTGTAGGATAAAGGAGAAGGGGTTTGGAAAAATATATGTATCTTTTTACATTTATATTTATCCAATCTATATACCCCTATATCAGACAATGCGGATAATATGCCACATACCAGACAAACCAACCGATACACAGTTTTTTGAAACTCTTGCCAAATATGATATGGCTAATACGGGAGCATATCGGCCAATATATGGATCTATACCCTTGTTTATGTAATATAATATTTATCTCCAGTTTTGACTACCTTACTCTTTCCTTATCATTACCTATTTCTCAATTATCACTCTTATCTCATCATTAAAAATATTGTCTCCTGTTTATTCATTTTATGATTGACCGACATTTTTGATATTCTTCGTATTTACAATTCAACCCAAGTAAATATTCAATCCTAGCTTCAAGGATGTAAATCTAACAATATTGCTAACAAAGTAGCTACAAAGACATTGCTCCAAGAAATGGGAAACAAAACTCCCCCTACTGAGACTCAAAGCCAGGACCTCCCCCACCCTAGGCGGGAGCCTTTGCTAGCCGCACTGATTGACTGACATTGCTTTCTCTTCCATTCACATAATTTCCTTCTATCCTGTTTGTCTCCTTATCCTCCAACAAATACATCCCAATTGATCATATTTTTATTATAGCAGCGCAATTTGGTTGTCATTGAATCTAAATTTCCAAAGAAAAATTAAATTTATTCTACTTAATATGAATATATGATGTATGACTGCCTTAATATCCCTACCCCCACACATCATTATCTATCTTTCCCACCAGAAAGTCCATCTATTTTCTCTGTGTTCACTTTTATAGCTAACGTCAATTTTATGATGATGATATCATTTTATTACCATTTCCAAATAAATTACGTGATGAAAATAGCAAGAAATTTTTCAAATCTGTCTATTCTAGGCGCAAGAATTTTGTAAAAGGGAAATAATCCTAGGATATTTTAAAAAGATTTTATTTTGCTATTTTTGAAAGGTATTAGAAAATTCCTAGGATATTTTAGAATCAGTTTAAAATAAACATGTATCTATTTCAAGTTTACTTCCTTAAGAAGTTTACTTAAAATATACAACTTCTTTTTCTAGAAAGATTTTCCCAGGATATTTTAGAATCCATTTAAAATAAGCAGATATCTATTTTAAGTTTACTTTCTTAAGAAGTTTACTTAAAATATATATTTCTTTTTTTAGAAGGATTTTATTTGCTAAAATTAGGTGGTATGTTCACCTATAAATACAGCTCTTGTAAGCTCTAAAGGGGATCAGTTCTGAGATTTATAGAAGTGTTCTCTACTTCTTCTTCTACTTGTTCTTGTTCTTTTCTCCTTATTCATCTGTTCTTTCTACCTTCTTTCTTCACTTCTCATCTCTAGAGGTTCCTCTTTCTTCTATTTTCTTCCTTACCCGTCCTACATCAATTGGTATCAGAGCCAAACCTAGTACTACTTTCACCCAATTTCTATTTCTGTTTGCTATCCAAAAAAAAACTGCTGTTGTCCACAAATCACTGCTGTCCATTCTATTGTCATTTTGCTGTCCACGAACTGCTGCCATCTACAAAACACTGCAGTCCATTCTATTGGAGTTTGCTATCCACAAGTTGGTGCTATCATTGCTGTTCATTCTATTGGAGTTTGCTGTCCACAAGCTGGTACTTTCATTGCTGTCTATTTCGTCGCTGTTTTATGCTGTCTGCTGATGCCATCACAACAACCTACTAGTCATCGCGAAAATAATGCTAAGAAGTTGCTGAAATTACTTTCAAGTTGTCTCTTGCTAAACTTGGTAATATTGGACCTCAACAGGTACATTTTCTCTAGTTGAAAGTACTTAATTCATATCTGTTTCAATCAAGTTCTTTGCTTTTGAACCTTTAAAAAGGAGAAAAAAAAATCATTCTTAGTAGTAAGTCTTTCCTATATCAGCATAAGTTGAATTTTTGAGTCACCATGCCTACTAATGCTGAATTAAATGTCGAACTAGAAGCTTTATCCAATTCTATTGATAATCAATTTGAATCTTTAACAACCCTTTGTGATACCTTGGCCCGAAAGCAAGAAGATTTCCAAAAAGAAACCACCTCTTCCATTCAATCTCTCATTACCTCAGTAAATAGGTTGACTGAAATTGTTGGAAAACGTCCTATGATTGAGACTGGACAATCATTTCGAAATGGTCAATCACACAATACTCATGCTTCTAGTAGCTCTCCTATCATAACTGGCCTTCTCCAAAATCCAAACATACATGCTAAAGGTCATCATAACCCAGAGCATTCATATATTCCAGAAATGCATACAAATTTGGAAAATCATGAAGACGACAATAATTTTTATGAAATTGGTTTTGCAAACAATCTTAGACATGGAAACTATCAGAGAAATTATAATATATCTTTTCCACAACAACAACGGCGTGTAACTGATAATTCTTGGGGAGCAAAACAAGTCAAGGTAGATGCTTCTAGATATGACGGTCGTCTAGACCCTAATGCTTTCTTAGATTGATTGGCAGACATGGAAAAAAAATTTTGTTGGTATGATATGGATGATGCCCAACGATTGAGATTTACAAAAATGAAACTTGTTGGGTCTGTCAAACGCTATTGGCAAGGGGTTCTAGATGAAAGTCAACGCATAGGAGTACCTATCACAACATAGGCTGAAATGAAAGCTAAATTGAAAGAGAAATACCTTCCTGAATATCATCAGACTCAACTATTGGAACAACTGATTAACTTGAGACAATGATCATTAAGTGTAACTGACTATCTTAATAAGTTTGAAGATTTAAAAATGAAATGTGGAATACAGGAAGATCCTTGGGTTACACGAACAAAGTTTATCAATGGCCTGAAACCAGAAATCAAAACTTTGTTGAAATTGCATTCAGTTGTTTCTGTGGAAGACGCATATTATAAAGCTCTAGAATTGGAAAATTTTCAAAAATCTTTCGCTAACAAACATTTGATTCCACAAACTGGAAAGACAAGGGTATCCAAATTAAATTCTAATCTAACGTCTTTTCAAGGAACAACTAAACCATTGCCTGAACAATACACAAGTAGGGAAAAGAGTAATCCAGTTTCTCGATTTGATGTCACTAGTAAGCGGGTTAATGGTCCATGTTTTCGTTGTGGGGGTAAAGGTCATATTGCATCACAATGTCCTCAGCACGCACTCACAATTAATCATGTAGAGGATCATGAAGATGTGACCATTGATCAAGTTGCTGAAACTTTTGAGGAACCATCGGATTGTGAACTTGACGGAGACTATAGCTACAATGAGGACTTGCAATTAAATGTTGTGCGTTGCATTTTGACTACTTCTTTTTCAAATAGTGATTGGAGACGTACAAATATATTTCATCAATTTTTTAAGTGTGGGAATACAGTATGCAAGATTGTTATAGATGGAGGTAGTTCCATGAATGTGATTGCCAAATCAACTATAGTCGGATTGAATTTGAAAACTGAACCACATCCTCATCCATATCGTGTAGCATGGGTAGACAAAACTACACTTCCTGTTCATGAAAGATGCTTGGTTCCTATATCGATGGGTGATTATTCTGATCATATTTGGTGTGATGTGCTACCCATGGATGTGGCTCATATTCTTCTTGGTCGACCATGGCTATATGACTTAAAAGTAATCCATTATGGGCAACCCAACACCTATATTATTAAGCATAATGGAAAATCTATCCTTTTGAAGCCGCCAAACCTAAAGAAAGTGACAGATCCCACAAAGAGTCTCCAGTTGATTCATCTGAAAAACGACCTTTGCATATTCTTACAAGAAAGCAATTTGAAAAATAAGGACAAGATTCAGGACTCATTTTAGCTATAGTAACCAAAGATGAAACAAATACTGTTCTTCATGAAACTAATGTAGCATTACCTGAAATCCAAGCATTAATGAAAGAATACAAAGATGTGATTCCTGATGAATTACCAAATGAGCTTCCACCTATGAGGGATATTCAACACGCTATTGATCTTATACCAGGATCTCAATCACCAAATTTGCCTCATTTTCGTATGAATCCTAATGAGCTTGCTGAATTAAAAAGCAGGTAACTGAACTGCTTGATAAGGGATTTATTCGTGAAAGTCTTAGCCCATGTGCTATACCAGCTCTATTAACCCCTAAAAAAGATGGATCTTGGGGAATGTGTGTTGACAATCGTGCGATCAACAAAATTACCATAAAGTATAGATTTCCTATACCAAGACTTGATGATATGTTAGATCTTTTGACTGGCGCACAATGGTTCTCTAAGATAGATTTTAGAAGCGGATACCATCAAATTCGAATTAGAACAGGGGATGAATGGAAAATTGCCTTTAAAACTCAAGATGGATTGTTTGAATGGTTGGTTATGCCTTTTGGACTATCAAATGCCCCAAGTACATTTATGAGAATCATGAACCAAGTATTTCAACCTTTCATTGGAAAGTTTGTGGTAGTCTATTTTGATGATATTCTCATTTATAGCCGTTCTAAGGAAGAACACTTGCAACATTTAAAAATTATTCTTGAGCCGCTTCGATCTGAAAAGTTCTTTGTAAACATCAAGAAATGTTATTTTTTAACAAATCAAGTGATTTTCTTAGGATTTATGGTATCAGCTAATGGAATTTTTATGGATCCCTCAAAGGTAAAAGCCATTAGGGAATGGCCAGAACCCACATCAATTTCTGAGGTGCGAAGTTTTTATGGTTTAGCTGCATTTTATAGGCGCTTCATTAAAGGGTTTAGCACAATCATGACTCCTATCACAGATTACTTGAAAAAAAAAAAAAATTTCAATGGTCAACTTCTGCATCTAGAGCATTTAAGGAGATTAAAAAGAAAAATGACTGAGTCACCTGTATTGCGACTTCCTGATTTTGCTAAAGTTTTTGAAATTGCTTGTGATGCATCAGGAGTTAGGATTGGGGGTGTTTTGAGCCAGGAAGGTCATCCAATTGCGTACTTTTCTCAAAAACTCAATGAAGCTAAACAAAAATATTCAACATATGATCGAGAATTTTATGTTGTCGTGCAAGCACTTAAATTTTGGAGGCATTATTTGCTACCTCATGAATTTGTATTGTATGCAGATCATATGGCTTTGAGGTATTTGCAATCACAAAAACGATTAAGTGCTAAACATGCAAAGTGGGTTGAGTTTTTGCAAGAGTACACATTTGTTCTCAAACATCAGGCAGGAATTGAAAACAAACCTGCAGATGCTCTCAGTCGTGTCTCACTCATTCTTCATACTATGGATGTTAAAGTTGTCGGATTTGATAGGTTGAAAAGTGAATATCCATCATGCACTGATTTTGGAATTATTTTTCATGAAACACAAAATGGAAATCGTAATGATTATGTAATTCATTATGGATATTTATTTAAAGGAATAAAGCTATGTATTCCCAATACATCACTTCGAGACTTTTTAATTTGGGAATTACATGCTAGGGGTATTGCTGGTCATTTTGGTAGGGATAAAACCATTTCATTAGTTGAGGATAAATTTTATTGGCCTACATTGAAAAGAGACGTGTCAAGAATTGTTTCACAGTGTCGCACATGTCAACTTGCTAAAGCTCAAAAGAGAAATACTGGATTATACATTCCTCTGCCTGCACCACATATTCTTTGGCAAGACATAAGTATGGACTTTATTCTTGGATTGCCTAAAACCTCTCGATGATTTGATTCAATTCTTGTGGTAGTAGATAGATTTTCGAAAATGGCTCATTTTATCCCATGTACTAAATCTGCTAATTCTTCATATATTGCAAAATTATTCTTCAGAGAAATCGTTAAGCTTCACGGTTTACCAATTTCCATCGTTTCTTATCGGGATGTTAAATTTGTAAGCTGTTTTTGGAAGACATTGTGGAAACTCTCGGGTACCAAATTGAAATTTTCATCTGCTTTTCATCCACGAACTGATGGCCAAACTGAGGTAGTCAATCAGAGTTTGGAAAATCTGCTTAGGACTTTGGTGGGAGAACGTATTGGAACTTGGGATTCTGTATTGGCTACTACCGAATTTGCATACAACAATTCAGTCAATCGTTCTACTGGGAAATCTCCTTTTGAAATTGTCTATGGTTATATTCCTCGAGCTCCCATTGATTTAATTCCTTTACCTATTGATACCCGTTCATCTGCTACTGCTGAATCTTTTGCTCAACACATTCGAAATGTTCATGCTGATATTAGAAGAAAGATTACTCTAAGTAATGAAAATTATAAGCTTGCTGCAGATGTTCATAGAAGAAAACATGAATTTGATGTTGGGGATTATGTCATAGCTCGTGCACGTCCAGAAAGATATCCTAAAAATTCATTTAAGAAATTGCATGCACGAGCCAATGGCCCCTTTCGTGTTTTAAGAAAATTGGGATCTAATGCATATGAACTTGATTTGCCTTTAGATATAGGAATTAGTTCTACTTTCAATATAGAGGATTTGTTTCCTTACCGAGGTACTTTTGAGCCTCCAAGTTTGTCTGCAGGAATTTCAACAGATAACAGTTCAACATCACCACATGTGCCTATACTTCCACGAGTATCGTCTACTTTTTCAAATCAGATAGAGGGTATCCTACAAGATAAACTTGTCACTACTGGATCAGGCATTATGCAAAGATTTCTTGTTAAGTGGAAAAACAAGCTTGATTCTGATGCTACATGGGTTACTGAAGATGACCTACACCACTTAGATCCAAATATTCTTGAGCAGTATCAAAGTCAGAACTCTCCAGTGGTGAGTTTTTCGAAGCCGGGAAGAATTGATGAAAATAGCAAGAAATTTTTCAAATCTGTCTATTCTAGGTGCAAGAATTTTGTAAAAGGGAAATAATCCTAGGATATTTTAAAAAGATTTTATTTTGCTATTTTTGAAAGATATTAGAAGATTCCTAGGATATTTTAGAATCTTTTAGAATCTGTTTAAAATAAGCATGTATCTATTTTAAGTTTACTTCCTTAAGAAGTTTACTTAAAATATACAACTTCTTTTTCTAGAAAGATTTTCCTAGGATATTTTAGAATCCATTTAAAATAAGCAGATATCTATTTTAAGTTTACTTTCTTAAGAAGTTTACTTAAAATATATATTTCTTTTTTTAGAAGGATTTTATTTGCTAAAATTAGGTGGTATGTTCACCTATAAATACAGCTCTTGTAAGCTCTAAAGGGGATCAGTTCTGAGATTTATAAAAGTGTTCTCTACTTCTTCTTCTACTTGTTCTTGTTCTTTTCTCCTTATTCATCTATTCTTTCTACCTTCTTTCTTCACTTCTCATCTCTAGAGGTTCCTTCCTCTTTCTTCTATTTTCTTCCCTACCCGTCCTACATCAGTACGTTTTCTCCAACCAAACAGTCCTTCTGATCAACTTGAAAATTAGGCCCAATCTGAAAAATTATTTCATTCACAGAGGGGAAAAACTTTTTTCCCTGGCTACAAATTGATCTAACTTGATGAACGCTTACAACTGCATACTGCAATAGCATAGCATCAAACAACGGTTTCATTCAATAATTTTCAGATCATGTGATTTTAGTTGAAATAAGGTCCAATCCAGTGAGAATATGTAAAAGACTAGAATCCATTAATTAAGTTCAATCTAATCAAGTGATAAAGAAATGCTTTCTTTAAGTACACGTTTAGTGAGAAGTAACAGTTAGATCTGATAAAATTTAAGCAGGTTGGTTTTTATGATGAATTCAAGAAATAAGATGAAAAGCATTATGGTCTCTCCACAGATTTCAATGTTCAATCTTGTTAGTCATTTATACTTCCTATTTAACCATTAGATGTTGGCTTTTGAACTCACTTTTTGCTTTAAGTTTATATTTACATGTATCTTTATTTACCTTTAAGTTCTACTACAAATTTTAAATATTTTTCTTTTTTATTTGTTTTATCCTAAAAATAAAAATTAAGAGATAAACAAAATATTATCAAAAAGTAACAATAATCTTCTCTGATTAGCTTACTAATGCTCATAAAGTTGCACAGCCAAAAGCAGAGCACTTTTCTAGGCAAATACTACATGTTTCTGGTTCCTAAATACATTAAATAGAACAACGATGACACAACAAAACTTCAGCTGTGCATTAAAAGCTTCAGTCCAGTTACCCACTAGTGACAAACCACTGGAGAACTTTGACCAGACACCAAACAAAGAAGAAATTTGGTTAAAAGCTTCAGTCCAGTTACCCATTACTCAAGAGCTACCCATTTTTTGATTTACTAAATAAAGACAAACTACGTCTAACCATCACGTCAAATTTGATAAGTCACCTACAAATTAAGTTAATGACCATAATGTTGCAGCCAAAAATAGTAGAAGAGAAATTTGGAATTTTCCTTGGCAAGCGGAGAGAGAAACTGGTTGCTTTTTAGCCACCAAGATCAAATACAATCTTTTTTTTTTTTTTTTGGGTAGATTTTTCTTTTAGATGCTTTCTTTCATCAATCATTACAACCCTAGTTTCACTTGAAAAAAGATTGTTTGACAAACTGATGAGGAATCAGAGATTTCATTAAAACAATCATTCCTAAATTAGCACAAGCTTCAGTTTATAAGTATTCCACACATTCATATTCTGCTACCATTATACATGGTGAAAAAAACAAACTTGAAACACTAGTCTCAACATGCAAATTACTTGAACATAATAAAATATTACATCAAACATTCATCTAATTTTGCAGCCATAACATGTCATTGTAAGATTCAATGTTTGTGCAACTCCCGCCAATCATAACCAAATGAGTAATATCAAACCTTAGCAGGAAGAAGTAGATTGTGTATTATTAAATCAAGTTTAAATACCTCTCTGGAGTAGATATATGTTAGTGTACCAAATACTGCTCCTCCTAGAATGAACCCAGCAAGAAAATCACCACCACGGCTATAATCCCTGTGAAGAAAAACCAAGGCACATGGAAATGGGATTAATAACATATCAGGCAAAACCAGCGTCTAAACTATCAGTGACAGGGAAAATCTCTCTTTCTTTGAAAAACAGATAGTGTTGCTTCCGTTGAAGATAATAATGACTTTGCTGCTGAACTTCATTACTAATCAAAGTGATTGCAGTTCAATTCAACAATATGTCAAAATATACCCTGAAATGAGAATTCAATTGAAAAAAAAAATTGAACATATTATGAACTCCAATCCTGAACCAGTGATCCTGTTCATCATATTGATGAAAGCACTCTTACCCCCTTAGGCTAAGTTTCTCATCAAATGATGAAAGTGTCTTGCGATATTAGGGATCTGGTAAGGCAACTTGATAGACATGAAATTATAACCATCGAGGCATAGAGAGACGGTACACTTGATAGACATTCCCAATTTCAGAATATGAGAATCTCCTAATTCTCAGTTTGTCAGAAGGAAATGTAAGAATGTCATACTTGTACTGTGACCGAACGGCGAGATTAGGTCTTGACCGATTGGATTTCCTTTGCACAGAAAGTCTTGAAGGGCGCTGAAATGAATTCAGGTTATTTAACTGAACATCACGAAAGTTTATCTGAGAAGCTCCTACAAAAGAAACAAAAAAGAGAAAAAATTCACCAAAATCAACAATCCGACAATCAAAAAGCTGTTCCATCAAAATAATAATAATAATCAAAAAGCCGTGAAAAGAATGGCAAACCGATAGGCTGGCTACTTCGAGATTCTCCAATATTTACTTATACAACAGAATAAAAAAAATTGATAATCTTATAGAAATCTACCAAAACAAAGAGAAGGGTGGTGATCAGAACAGATCCCAAATGAGGAGTCTAATCTGTGAAGAGTTTTACGAACCTTAAAACCATCTTACATCACCAAGAACAATACACGCAACTTCAAACTTAACTAGACACAACAAGCGGAGGAGCGGCAAAGATCGGATTTTGCTGATTTGGGTGTGGGCAGTAGAGAAATTTTGGACTGGAAAGAAACGAGAGCTGGGCGAAAGCGTAAAAGGGAAAGAAGAGTGGATGCAGAAGAAAGCTTACCAGGGATGGAGACGGACAGCGATGCTGAAAGGGACGCCATGGAAATGCAGTGAGATGGATGCTGGCGAGCTGATTAATACGAGCTCGGACTCGGAGCTTCCAACAAACAAGGCCGGCGAACTAACGGAGACCCCGAGGACCTTAAATATAAATAACATAGATATAAAAAAAATTTAAAATTGAAATAGATGGAATCTTTTATTAGGGAAATTGAAATTATTAAAGGGACATTTTCATTTTTCTACCCAGTGCTTGATTAGTCGAATAAACAACACATGAATTTGGATGATGTTTGACGCGGCCCACAAAATTTAATTGAGAACAACGTTGTTTTTGCAAATAAAATTCGCAGAATACAAAATCGATGGTTGTTGGTAAATTTTGAAAAATCTTAGAAAGATGGAAGGCAAATGCAAATAGCAGAAAAATTTTGTTTCTTGGTTCAAGTAGTTTGGTCCTTTGTATTAGTTGTTTCAAAGAGTAGTTCGGATTGGGGGTGCAACTTGGTCCGGGTACCCACGGTTCAACCCGTTGGGTACCCCAATTAGGGTAGGGTCGGTTCCAAAGAACCTACCCGTGGGGTTGGTTCGGTTTCCTTTGTTAGATACCCGTTTGAATTCAGGTAGGGTTGGTTCCAATAGCCGGGTACCCGGAACCGACCCGGAATTTACATAACCTATGATATTTTATAACACTTATCAGTTATATCCCATCGAGCTTATCTGATAGGCTATCGTCATCTTCACAATTATCACATTATCAAAATCCCAAATCGTCCTCATAACATTACCGAAATCCCAAATCGCTAGAACCCTAGAGCCGTCTCCCGTTTCTCCCTCTTTCCTCTCGATTGTTCCGGGCTCCGTCGCTGCATCTCTCTTCCTTTCTGGTGTCGATGCTTCCCAGCCCCTCCCTTCCGGTGTCGCCTTCTCTCTCACTCTCTCTGTCTGTCTATCTCTTTCTCTCTCTCACTCGTTCTCTCAATCTCCCTGTCTCTCTCTCTTGATCGAGCTCTCTCTATCTCTGTTTCTCTCTCTCTCAATCAATCTCTCTGTCTCAGTCTTTCTCTCAATCTCAATCTCTCTCTGTTTATCTTTCTCTCTCTGTCTCTCGATCAATTTTTCCGGGCCTATCTCTCTCTCTCTCTCAGTCTCTTTGTTTGTCTCTCTTTCTCTCTTCGTCTTTCATTGCAGCGTCGATGATTCAAGGTTTCATCTTCCCCTATTGAGGATGCTTGTTTATGAGTATCTCAACAATGGGAACTTAGACCAGTGGCTTCATGGAGATGTTGGGCCTTGCAGCACCTCACATGGGAGAATCGAATGCATATCAGTCTGGGAACCACAAAAGGGTATGTTTTATTTCTTATGTACATTTATTTAAACTAATTACCATGTCAATTTCCAACAGATTGCATGGTACAGATAGCAACAGTTTGTTGCATTGCATGTAACACATTATATAGTGTGGCTAGGCAGCTGTGCCGATTAACTGCTGACTCATACTTAACTGGTTATATATTTTATTTGTACATAGTTATATTAGTAGATGGTGCAGATTACATATTACTTTTGGAACCGATTTAGAACCGAAACCGAAACCGGAACCGACCTTGAAAAATAGGGTAGGGTAACCTAAGAACCGACCCGGTCTAAAATAGGGTAGGGTAGAAGTTTTTAAAAATAGGATAAGGGTAGGGTAGACCCCTACCTGGACCTACCCGGACCAAGTTGCACCCCTAGTTTGGATTAGTTGGAAGCTGGGATCCGCAATGAAATGACAATTTCCCACAAAATTAATAGTTTTTCTTTGTGGTGTTTAAATTTTGCCTTCGCTTATGGTAATTATGAGAAATACATACAGAGAGGTGATCGCATGCCCCGGCAGCCATGCGTCCAGCCAAAATTTTTATTATTATTTTTTATAAAAATAAAAAAATATTTAAAAAATCCAAAAATGATAAAAATTGGTTTATAAGTTAAATACAACCAGCTTTACATATTTATTAAAAAAATTAAAAAAATATTTTTAGAGAGGTCCCATAAGCCTGTACACATATGATCACCCCTTATACATAAAATATGCACAGAAAATTAAATTGATGAGCTTATTGTAAAGGAGCAGCGCGTTTAGTGCATCATCGAGAGAGAGTTGGCTGATCGAAGAAAGAGATGCTTGAAACGAAATGAAAGAGAAATAAATATGAATTTCAACCCTTAATAAACTAATTAATTTATTTTTAATGATTTGAAGTGATAACTTAAAGAAATGAAAGAGAAGCAAATGTACATTTCATCTCTTACTATTGTAGGTGTCTTTCACACAATATGGACAATTTCTTCTTATTTTTTAACTCGTTTCTTTCGGACACACTAATGGTGAAATGACAATGAAGGAGAATGAAGTAACTTCAGGAAATCACCAAAAGTTTTACCACTGTTTCCTTTATGATTATGCATTTATAAAGGGGTAATCCTTCAATATTTCAATACATCATGATGCAAAACTCTATTTTTTAATTTTTTTTGTAAAACTATTAATCTAAGTGTATTTAATCTATAAATAAAAATTTACTATTTTTGAATATATGTATATTTTTTATTTTTAAAATAGAGGAGATTTTAGTCATTTTTAAATAAACAAAATACCCTTATTTTTTTAAAAAAATTAAACAATATATTTATACATTTCCAAAATGATAAAACTTAATACATAAGTTAAATATACTTAAGTTAACAATTTTATAAAAAAATTTCAAAAAAATATTTAAAATAATTGGATTTCAAATTGCATTGAAACATTACTCTTTTTTTTATTGGGAAACATTACTCTTTACAGAGGGTATGTTTGGAAATTAGGATGGCTAAAACTTTTCAATAAGTGTCATGTTTAGCTACCAATAAAATTTTTAAAAATAACTTTTTAAATTTAAAACTTTTCACTCTCCACGATTATCTTATTTTTTAATTATTTCTTCACATTTTCTTATATAACTATCATACTTTTCAATCATTTTTATATAACTATGCATACAACTAACTTATCTATTTTAACTTTATTTTTTACTCCTTATCATTATTCTTACCGTATCACATCATTTTCTTTCATTTAAAAATTTTTATCGCTTCCCAAACACATGTTAAAAATTGTTCACTTTCCACAACTACCTTTTTTAATAATTTCTTTATATCTTTCTATATAATTATCCTACTTTTTCAGTGATTTCTACACAACTACTAATACAACCAATTTATATTTTTGAACCTTATTCCTTTTACTTCTCATTGTTACTCGTATCATATTACATCATTTTCTTCTATTTCAAAAACCTTCTCATTCAAAAATTTTATTCCTTCACAAATGCATCCAAAAATTACAAATATAACTATACATTTTCACCATGTTTCCAAATATAACAATAGTAATATGTTTTTACTAAATTACCCGAGAGGGTTTTTGGTAATATCTAAATAGGGAGAATGAAATAGATATAATAAGGGTAAAGAGAGATTAATAAAATAATTATATAAAATATGAAAAATTATTGAAATAAAGAGATAAAAATAAAAAAGTAGTAGTATAATTAAAATCATTTACTTTTGCTCTTCAATCTACTGTCATTTTACCAAACGACTTGTTAGTTATATTTTATATCTAGACAGAAAAATAAGTCATTAGTATAGTTATCAAAATACAAAGTTATATACTGATGCGCAGTCAAAATCTTTTTTATTATTTACTAAGAAAAGGAAAATGGATTTAGATATTAACTAAAGATAGTTTGGTTTAAAAAAGATGAAAATGACTACATAGTCATATTCGAACATACAGTTAAAATGCGCTTTCATATTTTTCACTTTACAAAATTTGTAGTTATATATTATAGAAGTAGTGAAAATTGTAATCATTTTTAAATTAACCCATAAAAATAGATAATTTAATATAAAATAATTGAAAATAACAATAATAATAGTATTTGTCAAAAACAATAGTAATAATAATAAGCGAAACTTATTTTAAGAAATAGAGTACCTTATTATTTATCTTTTAATCATATTCTCGTTATTAATTTGCATTGATCACAAAGAAAAGGAAAAGTTTTTTTAACTCTTCTCCACATAATTTTTCCCATATTTCGAAAACTTTCATATGTTAACTACTCCATTAAAAATATCTTTTCATTATTATATATATTTCTAATCATTATTGAGTTCCACTTATTTGTAACTAGGTTACACAGAAGTAGTTTTACATAACTTCGTTCATTTTTTCACTTACATGATTGACGAAAAATTTATTTCATCCATTACATTTAGCATCAATTGTTACACTAAAGACCAAGTTCCATCTAAATTAAATACAAATTCAAGATTTATAGTTAATAATAAATAATTTTATTATATTAATTTTATATATTTGTAAATATTGCTCATGCATAATAACACTAGACAGATGATGAGACCTCCATAACAATATAAATAATGTAAATACAATATATAGAATGAATTTTACACCAATTTTAAACTAAGGAAAATGGATAAGGTTACATATAAATAAAAGTTTCATCGAAACGTAACTAATCATTATATTTCTTTTGTTTTATAAAATTTAATTATTTTGTTTTTATTTTTCATTTTTATTATCTTTATACCATCCATTAAATTTTTTTTACTCACCTTTTTGCTTTCTTTTTTCTGCCACTTTTTCCTCACTCCTGACAAGGAATGACCATCTATGAAAAGTAATTTATACCAGCCAATAAGTGCTTGGATAAAAACTATGAACTTTTGTAACAACATCTTTTTGATTGATTTTGAAGATAACAAAAGATATGATATGTTTTGTACTATTGACTTTAATCTTGTGAAATTATGTTTTGGTATCTTAAATGAAATTTCGAAAAACGTGGCTTGTTTATGGAATTATCATTCTTAAGTTTTGTAACATAAATTGTGATTAGTTTGAGATTGAGATTCATGGATAACTTGATAATATAATATGCTTGTTGGAATGCTTGAAATAATCTTGGAATATGCTTAATTGATAACTTCACTTGGAATAATCATGGAATATGCTTTTCGAGATATGTTTAATCTTTTATTAAGATTAATTTATTTATTTATGATTATCTTGAGTGGATTAACATAGCTAAAGTAAGATTTTTTCCAAGATTTCAAATTTTGTATAATAGGGGTAAAATGTCAACCTTTTCATGCTGAAAAATCTTTGTTTGGATTGGAGCACAAAGACCTTTTTGCTATAAAGGTCATCCTTTTCATGTAGAAAACACATTGTCTCGTCTGGAGCAAACAAAAGATTGACCTTTTGTCTAGAAAAGGCCAAACTCTTTCTAAGCAATAGAAATTCAATTTTCAAGAAGTTTAAGTATACATGGAGACCTCTTGAGCTATCGTCTATAAGCCATGATTCAAGTGATCAATAGACTATAAAAGGAGGACTTAGGGGGGCTAGAAAGCATCGAAGAAAGCCTCTTCAAGTACCCAAGAGTGAAGACTTCAAGTTTGTTCCTTTATGAAGAACACTGTTGAAGGAAAGTTGTCATTTCTCAAGTAAAGATGCTGTGGTGGTTCAAAGTTTCAAGTCGTCATTCAAATGTTGATTATGCTGTTGTTATAGATGTGCTAAGCTAGTTTTGATCTTAGGTTATTTATTATCTTGAACTTTGTACTACCTTGGTATTAATTGTGATCAAACTAAATGATTGTCTTACGAGCCCACCTGGAGCTTAACACCAATCTAGAAGACAATCAGATTGACTGTATTATTGTAACTTGCATGTTAAAGTTGACTAGTGAAATCGAAATTGTTGTGCTTGAAGAATAGAGTAGGCATGTGGTTGATCGAACCACTCTACTTGCTTATTCCTTTTTAATTAATTTGTCCTATGTGGTTTGAATTCTACGATTGTTTCTTATACTAGTGTTCTAAGTTTTTATATACCATTACATGAGACTATCAAAAACAAAATTCAAATATATTTGGTGGAGGATGAATAAGAAGCGCTAGGTTATATTTGAAATATAATCTTTGAATCGCACAACTTTTCAGCTTAATAATTAATTATTAAATAATTATGAGACTTCTAACGAGGCATAGCCTTCCATGTAATGTCATTGTTGTTTCCAACAGTGATTGTTGAATGTATCTTGGAAGTCAAAACAATAACACTCACAATATTGAAAATAAAAAAATTGGTTTCAAGACAACAACCTTAATTTTAAAACTAATATATGGACTATTGATATCTTATTAAATATGAATTACTATTCTAAACTATGCATAATTGTCCAATGTATCTTGCAAATATCCACAAATTCTAAAAAATTGTAAAATATATCATTTAACATTAATTTCAAGACTTAACTTTTATTTTCGATGAAATAAAATGAAATTGGTACTTCAACGGGCTAAAAAAAATGCTATCTTATGACTCAAGATGGGTTCGGTTATTACGCTAGTCAACCTTACTCATATTGTATTTATAAAATTTTATCCTGTCCTAGAGGTTGGTTTGGCCAGCATAGTACTACTAGCTCGGTTGACAGAATTTGTACCTATGTCACAGGACATTCAGGCTTCGAATCCTAATTTAGGGAGATTATTTTCCATTTTAGGAGCAGCGTTTCCTTTTTACACCTCTTGAGCAAGAATGGAAAATAAGTACTTAGGATACTCTGTAAATATAAGACATTAAAAACTATAAGTTGCTTTAGTTCCTACTAAATCTTACTTTGTTATCACGAAAACTGTGTTGGTTGCTTCTAGCTCCTAATCGATTATTCCAAAACACAATATTTGACATTTAAATAATCAAGTTGATTATTTACGGAAATAAAGTAAATTATATAATTGGAAATGGAGATGATGCAGTAAAAGGAAAATCATTTTTAAAATGAACGAAAATCAAAAATGAAAAATGGATTTGGCACTAAGGATGGGCATGCGGTCCATGTAGATGCTAATACACGCAAAAATACACTCTATATATATTGCGTGTCTTCCATGTAGACTTTAATACATGCAAAAATACACAAAACACATATTGCATGCGATACCAATTAGGTTGGTTTTAGGTAATTGTTGTTATTCGAAATCTATCTTGCTTTTTTTAAACATGGATAATTTTTTGTATCATTATCTTGCTGTCGCATATTTTGTTGGAACTTACCTAAAAGTGGATTCGTTTGATGGCCAAGTTGCACCTCCACGTAGAATACATTATATAATAATTAGATTCACTTTTTCCTTGACTAATCCTTTTTATTGAGTATGGAATACAATTTCTATAATATGACTTGAAAATCGCATCATAGACTACCTACTCTAATGATTCAATATAGTCTGGTTGCATGGAGTCTTCATATAGCCCTTCTTTATATTTAAATTTTTTTTTTTCCCAATCTAAATCATTTCTCATGTTTATCTATAAGCATTTTTTATGATTTCAAAATCACATGTATTCGAATCTAAATTTTAGCTATTATTAAAATTGATGAAGTCAAAAATGTCTAAGTCATGAAGGCAAGACCTAAGCCAAGTTGCTGAATCCCAAGGAAAGAGAAAAAGGAGAAATATAGTTTTTTTACATAATAAATAAAGCTCAGTGGTTCCAAGTCTCTCTTGAAAAAAATCATGAAAAAGAGAAGTGGTAGAGTGCAAGATTTCCTCTAACTAAGACAAGAAGATGACCAAGATTAGAGAAATTGAAGATCAAAGGAAGAAGCTAAGAGAGAGATTGAGTGTGATTTACTTTGCTAAATTCTCTTATGTGTCATTCTCTGGTGGATGGATAATCTATTAGATCTCCTGTAAGGTGACCTAATGTAATATAATCCTTAAGATTCTGCATAAAAGTAGTAACCCAGTATATTTTGGAATATAGCAATTTCATTAAGTAGTTGATTCTTTTTCTATTTGAGCATGATGGGAAGACTTTATTTAAGTAGGGAAGTCTAGGCCCCTCCTATACACAATTTATACTTATGGTTGCTCATTAGTTGCTAGTATTATAGAGAGAAAGTGTTATAGGAGAAGACTCTTTAATCATTAAGATTATTCCCATTACTCTACATGAAATCTATGACATCAAAGGATTCAAGTATGCTTCCACATTACCTGAATCTAACATGTGTTATCACAAATCAAGTTATGATTTTTTTGGGCATCATAGATTCCATATTTTCTGTAAATTGATAATTACATATGTTAAGATCCGTATGTTTTGAATGGTAACAAAGTTAATGTTGATGGCATGTTTGAATATTATTATGCTGAGTGAATTTTTTTTACTTGTTCATGAAGTTCATACCTGATTCAGAGGATCAAGCATGTTTTGATTTTCAATTCCGTAAATAGCATCTTTAATATAGAATTCCAATTCTAATTGGTATGGAATTAACTAATATTATTATTTGAATTTCATAAATGGTTAATTAATTCCATGCTAATGTAATGGATTAAAAAATGATGAAAAATCATGCATATTAATGGATGCATGCTTTTGGATCGCAAATAAAAAGCCCTGTTAGTCTTCGGTCAAGCATTGTTTTACCCAATTGTGGAAGATATTTTTTTTTTTAAAAAAAATGCATGTAATGGATTATCTGTTTGGAAGGATTGAAATAAATCTTATGGCGATTTACGGTGATTTAATTATTAATTGAAAATCAAATCATAAGTTGCGATTTTTTTGATATTATAATTACCACAGATTTAAAACATGCCAACATGCTATAAACGTTGTAAGTTGCTATGCACGTAAAGAGTTGCATGTTTAGACCTGGTAAAAAATTCTAACAGATTTTACGAGAAACAATAAGATGCAATAATATTGATTTTGGCCCCCAACGTGCATAGTTCAAATATTATTCGCATCTTTACATCCCGTGTTATCACGAAATAGTATCATACTTGAATATTTATGATGGATTCAAATAATTTTTTCGCCATAAGAATAATCACGAAGGTGCAACCATCAAAGGGCCTTCCAGATGGGTTTATTGTTTCTACCCACTAGAACTAATAGCTATAGAATAAATAATAATAATAATAATAATAATAATAATAATAATAATCTCTTGAACATGCAACATATATGTAATTACATATGTTATGATCGTATTTTAAATTATTTTTTGTGGTGAGATTGTATTTTGTGGTATGATTGAAAGTTAGTGTCTATGCAAGAGGTCTTGAAGTGGATCATGTAGTTATTTAATTATGTCCCTGCTATGGAGGGGGAACTTCCCACGCTCCACCTTAGTCACCTGGCTTATCAAAAGGAGTAATATAAGATTTGATCATATATAAAGAATTTAATAATTGTTATTATTAAATTACTCTCAATATTTTATGCTCCATAATTTGAGTGAGAGTTCATAAAAAGGTTAGTTTTATATTAAAAAGTTAATACATGAATAATTTAATACTTTCTATTAAATTGAAACTAATCTATTATATTGAAAATTTTATCAACATTCATAACTGAATATATATATTATTATTGTTGCTTCCAATTCATGTGTATAGAATGCTAATTTTATGCAACTATTTGGCAATTTATATTTAATAATTTTTGAATAATCTGCTATTGTCCATTACCTTAAAGGATTTAAGATATCTCATTTTCAAAATTATTCAATAGTAAATAAAATATATATTTTTTATTTTCTCATGACAGAAATTGCATTATAGTTAATTTAAGCAATTTGTGTTTAGTAAATATTGATTACCCGTATATTTTCAGTTACCTCAAAGGGTTTAAAATAATTAGTTAATCAAATTTATTAAACAATAGGAGAATATTATGATATATTTTCTCTCATAAAAGAAATTGTATTAAAGAATATTGGAATATAGCTCTGCCCAAAGGTGGTTATAATTCAATATTTTATCAATAACTAATTAGAATTACTTAAATGCAAAGAATTTCTTGCCCCAAAGTAGGAATATTTTTAACTTTATGTATTCTTAATTAATTATTAAATATTATTATTCTTCATGGAAAAATTGAAAATTTTTTTTGACAGAAAAAACTAGTGTTACCCTCAATCCGAATTATCCAACAAACTCTAAATAGTTTGGGAAGAAGAGAAATCACCAGTGAAATTCATTCTCCTCTTAAAATCGAGAGATACAACATTTGAAATACAAAATGGTGAGCATCGAGCCCACTCATATTCAGAAGTATACATTATTGATGCAAACTCAGCTAAACAATGAGCTGCATAACTCCTAGACCTGTACACATGTGAATTTATAAAAAACAAAAGAATTCTACAACCTTTTGATCTTGTCGACTATTGTTCCAACTGGAGACCTATTGATCTCATCTTGATTGAGAAAGTTTGTTAGCACTAATGAGTCCCTCTCCACATGAATTTTACTGAAATCCATATCTTTTAGCCAACATAGACCCTTCAGTAGTGCCACAACCTCCATTTGTAGGGGTTTAATTAATTGTACAACCTTCCAAGCTTTTGTTGCCACCACATATACCTGCTAATCTCTAATAATTGCACCCATATAGTACATTGATTAATCAGAAATAAACCTGTGTCAATGTTGAGTTTGAGATTGCCCTGCTTAAGAGGATACCACTTGGCGGGGCTTTCAAGTATCACATAGTTATGAATACATATCAACCTGCAAGAATTGATCATATGGATATAACCCATCACTCATTTAGGTATCTCAACCCATCTTACCCTTCTTCCTTCAAATAGGGCCTTATTCTAAGCTACTAAAACCTCCAGAGGAGCATAAGAAGAAAACAAGCGGGTTCATGCTCTTCATGTTGCATAAAAAATGGAAAAATTCCCTAATATCCCCATTCAGACAATCAGAGAGCAATTGAATTAGGCGGCCATCAATTACTGCTTTTGTCATCATACATCTCCTGAATAGGTGACCACCATCCTCCAAAGTATTCTTGCATATATGACAATATGCATCAGTGAAAATACCTCTCCTTATTAAGTTTGCCTTGGTAGGAAGAGAGTCAGTAATAAGTCCCCAGTCGAAAATTATAATCTTCTTTGGATTTTTTAATTTCCACATTTTTTCATGATGACTGCACTCATTGATTCCTCTACACTTCCAAACCTATTGGAATACAATTTCACTGCAAGCTTGTAGGTCGATCCAAAGCCCAATATCTCCTATCTTGCTCCTCACCATCAAGAATTCGAGATTTGGATATAACCTTCCACCCTTCCTCCCCAACTGCCCTATTCATAGCATATTCCTTCCTTCTTTATTCTGCCAGTCCACAAACTCTCCTACCTTGCTATTGTCATGGATTTCCATGGGTAATGGACCAACTTTTTCTCTAATGGTTGAGGTCCAATTATCCCAAAAAAACTAGATATTTCTACCATCGCCCAACCTCCACTTGCAGCCCAAGTTCAGAAGTTGTATTGCTTTGACTATGGTTTTCCATGTATATGAGGCATTGGGTTTGATTTTATAATTCCATATTTCACCATTCGAAAAGTATCTTGCCTTTAGGGTCTTATATACTAGAGAATCATGGTTCGTATGTAGCCCACGCTTGCTTGGCTAGCATTGCTAGATTAAAAAATTTTCCATTTCCTGAATCCCAAACCAGCCTTATCCACTAGTTCACATAGTTTATGCCAAACTACCCAACATGTCTTCCTTCTAACTTCTTTTTCCCCCACCAAAATTGACTAATTTGTGAGTTGATTTCCAAGCCTTTTGGAATTTTAAAAAGACTCATAGCATAAACGGAGATGGCTTGAGCAATTGCCTTAGTCAAAATTTCTTTTCCACCTTAGGAAAGCTGCTTGCCTTTCCAACTCTGGGTCTTCTTTCACACTCTCTCCTTTATATAT
Organism: Annona cherimola; assembly: GCA_030490835.1. Classification (NCBI taxonomy): domain Eukaryota; kingdom Viridiplantae; phylum Streptophyta; class Magnoliopsida; order Magnoliales; family Annonaceae; genus Annona; species Annona cherimola. The sequence continues at coordinate 58,790,290 of CM059976.1, forward strand.
CTAAAAGTTCCAATCGTGGCCTTTCTCACCCATGCTGGTAACCCAAGGTAGTTGTCTATAGTGTTGTCTCTTGAGCCCATGTTCAATTCAATTCTCTATTTGGCCCCCTGTTCGATACTCCTACTAAAGATCAAACTTGTTTTGCTTATGTTTACCTGCTGGCTAGATGCCTCTTCATACACTTTCAGTAGTCGCCTCAAATTTGATGCTTCACACCTCTGTGCCTTTAGAAAGAGTATGACATCATCTGTAATGTGTTAACTTTTGTCCATTATTGTTGAAACAAATACCATTTAATAATCCTCAACTATGGTAGCTATTTTGCAGAGCAAAAAACCCCTCAACACATAGGAGAAACAGATATGGTGGCAGTGGTTTACCCTATTTGATTCAACGGATGACTAAAAAATGACCAGATTTGAAGCCATTGATATTGATCCTAAACATTGTAGTTGAGATGCAATAATCAATCTAGTTGATCCATTTCTCGCAAAATCTCATCCTTCTCACGATTTGACATAAGTAGTCCCAATTTACTCGATCATATGCTTTCGTCATATCAAGTTTAACTGCCGTCTCATTTCTATGTCCTCCCTTTTTACTCTTTAGGACATGAATAATTTCGTATGCGAGGATCATATATCGATGATCAACTTTCCTGATATAAAGGAGCTTTGATTTTCAAAAATTAGCTTTTCCAAACATTTTTTCAACATGTTTGCAAGGATCTTGGCTACAATCTTGTACATGACATTACAGAGACTTATCAGCCTGAAATTCGGCAATTGTATAACTCCTTATTTGTTTGGAATGAGGATTTGAGCTAATTTATTTCCATCATCATACTATGCTACAGCTAAGAAGACTCTGCTTCCAAAAAGTTCTTACATGCTTGGAATATATCTTTTCCAATTGCTTGCCAGTGGTGTTGGGAAAATCGCATAGACATTCCATCAGGCCTTCGTGCCTTAGTAGGATTCATGTCTTTTATTGCCATTTAGACTTCCTCTAAAGTTAGATAGGTTGTGAGGAATTTGTTATCAGCTTCTGTTAAGCTTAATTGAATCAGCTCAATCACCCCGTGGGATTCCACCAAATGTTTTACTGTGTACAAACTTTTGAAATATTTGAAAGACAGCCTCTCCTTGCTCTTTTGATCACTTTTCACATTACCCGACTTATCCTCTAAATAGATTCTATTATTTCTTCTTTGTCTTTCTAAGCACACTTATGAAAATAATTGGTGTTTTGATCCCTGTAATTTAACCAATTCACCTTGGACCTCTACTTCCAGTATATTTCTTTGTTTACTAGTAGCCAATTAATAGCTTCTTCACATATTCTTATCCGCTTGTCTCTCTCATCTGATGGACTTTGGCACTTCAAGTTCCAAAGCTTCTCTCGCTGATCCTTTAAGTTGTTTTCAATACTACCTTTTTTGTAATGGGCCCACCCTTCTAACTCTTTGATGCACTTGAGATTTTCCTTGTTATTGCACCAAATGTGACCCATTTATCAAAATTAGCATTGTGCCAACAGTTCCTATTAATTTGTCCTGCTTCTTTATCTTTTCCCCAATGTGATTCATATTTAAAATCTGGTTTTGGTCTTCTACTCCTGGTATCACCCTGTAAGTTCATCAAGATAGGGCAATGATCGAAGGCAGCTACTGATAAGTGGAGTACCCTTGTATGTGGAAATCTACTTAGCCATCATTTGATGCTAATGCCCTATTAAGTCTTGCTTCTACCCTTTCTGGCCCATGTCTTCTGTTTGTCCATGTGAATTGAGCTCCAATATACCCCAAATCCTACAAACAGTAATCACTGATAGCTTCACCAAAGGAGATCAATCTATATTCTGGCCTTTTTACCTTGTTGATATATTCTCTGCCACTTAGCACTTCATTGAAGTCATCGATGACCAACCAAGGTAGGTTTCTTTGTAGGTTTAAACTTTCTCATTAGGTCAAATGACTCTTTCCTCCTATTTGTGTCAAGATTACTGTAGAAGCCAGTCAACCTCCACTGATTACTTTCTTGTTTTCCTACCTCCCCATCAATATGGTTTTTGGAGGAGGAAATGGTAGTAATATCCTCCTCCTTATTCCAAAGCAATGCTAGTCCACCCCTTCTTTCATTGTGTAATAACCCCATAACTAAATCTCACATCGAAAAGGGAAGAAAGTTCCTAGTAGTTTATAAGTAGGTCTCAAGTTTCATATGGTGCAACGCGTTTTAAAGTCATGTGGCTAAGCTGTCAGGAAAAAGCCGACAATATCACACTGCTAAGCCCATAGCTCATAAGCCCATTTGACATTTTCTGGGTCTGTGTGCTCTGTGCGTCAGGCCTAATGGTCGCTTTTCTGAGTCTGTGTGTGACAAGTGGTATCAAAGAGGCTCCCTCTCCAGTAGATGTAGTTCGGAGAGTTGAACCAGTGAAAGTCAGGGCTGCATGTAGAAAGATCAGGGTTGGGTTATGGTTCGAGGATGAACCAGGTGGAAGCTAGTGGGCTTGTAATAGCCTAGAACCGAATCCCACATCGAAAATGGGAGAAAATTCCTGATAGTTTATAAGTGGGTTTCAAGTTTAATATGGTGTGATGCATTTTAAAGCCGTGTGACTAAGCTGTCAGGCCAAAGCGGACAATATCACACTATGAGACCATAGCCCACAGGCCCATTAGATATTTTCTGGGTCTTTGTGCTCTGTGCGTCAAGCCCAATGATCGCTTTTCTGTGTCTGTGCGTGACACATTACTTTCCACCATAAAATAGTAATGCATTTGAACCTTCACTATCAATTACTCCATTTCCCCCCTTTTCCTCTTCGTTTCAATCAAAAACAGTATTGTGGGAACTTGTTTCTTGATAATGTCAAGAAGGTTTCAAATTGCCTATGGGTTCCCATGCCCACAGAAATTCCAAACTAAAATCTTCATTTTTGCAGTTGAAGCTGAGTATGATGCTCAAGCTTTGGCTTTTGGTAGCCTGTTCAAAACCTCCCATAGATATTCTGCTTCTCTTTGTTTATACCCTCTTTGACTTCTTCCTCTCCTTCCATTCTTCATACTCCTCTTCTCTCTTTCTCTTTGAGATCTCAACACTCGCATTCCCCTATGCAAATTGTCATCTTCTATTTGTCTTGTGGAATTCTCCTTCCCTTTGCATATACCATCACCCAACTCCTTACCATCTGCCTTCTTTACCCTATTCACACCTTCTAACCACTCTCGTTGAGTTCCCTTATTCACATTTTTGAAAGTGCCTCTGTTCTTCCGCAGTACCCCACTTCTAGCTTCGCATAAGCCACCACCACTTCCCAAATAATTCATTTCAATTAACTCACCCTCCATATCACCTGCTAATAACTCTATTTTCTGTATACATCCCATTTGATTTCCTAACTCCATTTCAATTGTTTCACCTTTATTGTGTTCCTCTATCCATCTTTGGATTATCTCAATGCCCCCCTTGTCTAGACATAACTCCTTAATTCCCTCTCTTCCATTCCTAGAAATACTGCCCCTTATATTTTCAGCCTCGGCGTATATCCATCTGCACCCCTTCTCTTTCCTCAGCATTCCCTCTAATATCAAACTCACCGTCAACATTCTGATTCTCTTTACCAAAAAGTCCTTTACCCCAATAGCTAGAACCTTTCTCCTTTGCCTCCTCTTTTGGGTATTCCCTCAACTCTATTCGATTGCTTATCTCCATCAAAACTCGATTCATTTCCCTTCCCTCTTCTATTATACTACAAACTTCCCCCCTGATCGTGGTGTACCCTTTTTTCTCTCATCTAAGTTCCCATTAGTAATGAATTCCCCTTGTTCAACCTCCATCTGACTTCTTCTCTCTTCATTGTCTTGATCCACCACATACAGTCATGTAATCATTTTCCCTTTTCTCCTTAACTCCCCTTTAAGACCCGTTAGTTTGAAACCTACTCTGTGATAATTTCCATATATTAGATCCTCTTCCGTCAACCCCACTTTCTTTCTCCCTATTCTCCTGCACTCCCTAAAAATATGTCCCATTATGCCACAGATGTAATAAAATGTTAGTAATTTCTCATACTGAAACCACAACCAGTTTTTATCTTAAGACCCAACCTGGATAAAGATACCCCTTCTAAGGGGTTTACTTGCATCTAAGGTAACCTTTAATCGAAGAAAGTATTCCTTTGCCTCCACTCATGTGTAGTCCCAAAGGATTCTATTATCATTTTTTCCAATTCGATTTTATCAATTAGAGATGAAATGTTAGATATCTAAAAGGAGATTTGTAGAGTGTCACCTTGTTTGCCATAATTGTGGTTGTTACCTCTTCGATAATAATCAACTGTCTGTCAAGACCCATGGCCTTTCTTTTAAAACTACTCTCGTCTTCTTCTAGCTCGAAGGTAGCAACGAAAAGATTGTTATCCATCTCGGCAAAACTTACCATCCCTTTTGTTTTCATACCTTCTTCATAGTAGTCTTCATCATCTCTCGATGAAGGTAGCAACGAAAAGATTGTTATCCATCTCGGCAAAACTTACCATCCCTTTTGTTTTCATACCTTCTTCATAGTAGTCTTCATCATCTCTCGATTATAGTTCTTCTTTTTCCATACCGAACATAGCAGTGTTGGTTAGTTTCTAGGATCGATCATTCTGCACTTGTCCGCGTTTATTTTCAAGGTACGAATTTCTTCCCCAATGAGTTTTGCTTCATCAAATTTCATTCCTTATTTACCCCTTTTCGAGTAATCTTTCTACCTGGAGGAGCTCACAATCGAATCAGTAAGAAAAACCCATCTAACTCTGCTCAATTTCTCAAACTTCACCTTCTCCAACACTGCCCATTTGTCGTAGAAAAATGAAAAGGAAGCTTTTAGGTATTTTAGTCGCCAGACAGAGATAGAGATGTCGAAAGTGTGTAGTTATCTGTTGCTTGTAGCAAAATTGAAAATCATGCGTTATGATTTGTATAATATTTATGAAATTTAGCTATGATGGTTTATTATTACTTCAATTGTCATGTAAAAGATTATTTGAATCATAAAAAAGTAACTTGACCTTAATTATGTTTCTTATAGCTATTACTTCTGCTTATATTCAATCTCATATGTCTTACATACAAATATTAAATGGATTAAACTACACCGATTGACATAAGCAGCTCTTGATTACCTTAGGTTATTTGTACTTAGACCCAGTTCTTCGAATTGAAAAGCCTGACAAACTTACTTCTGAAAGTACTATTTGGAATGTTCCAATAGATTGTCGCTCATGATAACAAAGAGCAAATTGAAAAGACTATTAGGGGTTCCATTCTTAATCCTGGAGATGATAACGCTAAAGCCTATTTGGACTCAATTAAGGAGAAATTCAGTAGGTCAGATAAGGCATTAGTAGGAATGCTCACAAATAAATTGACCTCAATAAAATATGATGACATTAATGGAGTGTGAAAGCTTATAATGAAACTGTTAAACATATATGAGAAATTTAATACAATGGGGATAAAAATCTCTGATGTGATGGTTGCGTAGAACCAGGTAAATTAATCCTTAATTTTCAAAATTTATAATAAGTAGTATGGTTAGGCATGTTTGGAAATATATATAAAGTGTGAAAATAAATTTTTATGAATTTTCAAAAAAGAATTGGGAAATTTTGAAATAAACCAAATAAAATTATTTAAATTCATGGACCTTTTGGAAAAATAAAAAAATTTATACCAATTAGGGATCCCAATTAGTGATTTATATTCATTTAGATTATTTTTCCTAAATCTTAAAATGCATAACTCTGGTTTATATAAGAATTCATGAAATAGTAGTAATTAATATACTCTTTAATCTAGATGGATTAGACTATGAAAACATATTTAGAAAATTTTTTTGAATTACATGAGATAATTAATATATATTTTTATTATAAAAATGGATTGTAATGGAAAAAAAGAAAAGATTGTAACCGGACCGAAGGACGGTCCAGTTAGAATGGAAATAAAAAAAAGAGATTGTAACTGGACCGAAGGACGGTCCAATTAGAATGGAAATTTAAAAAAAAGAAAAAAAATTGGACCAATGGAGGTCTAGCGAAGACTCTAAAAAAAGTTGGATGGGTTGCGTGTCCAGAAGCCATATATTCAATTAATTACTTTAAACTTATACATTAGTATATAAGATCATTTTATATGAGGTTCCATGGGTAAGTTTAAATTAATATGCTTTACTTAGTAAATGGATTAGATTATACAAGATATAATTACAACTGGATAAAAAAATTAAAATTGAATGAAATGCATTAGTTAATTTCACATATTTATATCTTAATTAATTCTAACCAATTTTACATGAAACTTGATATGAGCGACTAATTTAGTATTCTTTAAAATATAGACCGACTAGATTATAGAAAACATTTTTAGAAATTTTTTAAATAGGCCATTTTAAATTATATGCGACAATGTGTATCTATATTTATCTTGTCTATAAAAAAATGCACTGGACTGAAGGATGACCCAATTAAAAAAAATATACATATTATGTATATTATATATGTAAGATAAATAAAAAGGGCCAAACGGTGGGAAGCCAACAAATGTTAAAGGGTGATTTGACCAAATAAAGGGCGAATCTAAAATGGGTAAGCTGGACAATGAGAAGCTGGTATAAAGCAAATGGGTAATTTTCATTTGACCAGCATACGGCGCACTGACGTGTTGCGATAGAAAAAAAAGGGGCACTAGCTTCCCACGGCTTCTATAAATAATACATGCAGCATAATCTTTTTTTAAAAAACAAAAAAGAAGAAGCAAGTGGAGCGTCTGTAGGAGGAAAGGAAAGTGCATACACAAAGGTAATATATTCAACTTATTGATATGATTTTCTAGTCATATAAGAAATTTAATACTGTTGAAAATATATAAAAGATAATTAAAAATATATATATATATAACAATAATAAATTAATTAATTAAAGGGGTAAAAGAGTGTTGGCCATCACATACACGAACCATGAATGGAAGGCATTACGTAAACATATATAGTAATAAATGGAAGGATTATAATTCAATGTGTTGTATATGTATATATATTTTTAAAAAAAATCGCTGTCTCGTTAGGTGTTTCTTTTCTTTCTATTTTCCCTTGAATTCTTACTTAATTAAAAGGGGTAGTACGTTACACTTCAAATAAATTTTAGATTTGTTATTTCTCTCTCCTTTGATTAAGGTTTCAGCTTATTTAGAAATATCTATTATATGACCGTGGGAAAACATCTATGATAGGATATAAGTATATATATATATATATATATATATATTAGATGTAATATAACTTTAATCATTAATTATACTATTAAAATGAGAGTTGACGTTGAATGATGAAGTGATAAAATAATTAAAAAGGCTTCAAGTAAAATAATAATTCAAAAGATCATTCTACTTACAAGACAACGGTAGCGGTTAAGGTCTTATGCTACAAGCCAAATGTCATGGCTTCAAAGCAACGTGCCCATTATATTATTCTAGACTCTCTCTTTATTTCAAATATATAAATATAAAATTAAAATTTTTATGCATGTACTTATCCCACCACAATGTGAAGGACGGTGACTCTCTTCTATGTGAGTTGAGTTCAACTCACATCCAACCCTTTTCAATAGTTAATTTTAATTTTTATATATCATATATCATTTTAAAATAAAAATATATGTGAAAGAAATTATAATAAGAAAATTACACAATAATAATAACTAAAACTTTTAATGAAAATTTTAAATGAAATTTGATTATTGTTTTTAAACAATAATGATAATATAAAAATAATATAACGAACAGTTGATATATATATACATATATCTATATTAATGTCCATATTCTAAATTATAGGAAAAAGAGAAGGAAAAGAAATTCAAGAATATTAACCAAGCATTGTGAAAGGTAAATAGGCTATGCTTTCCATTTTCAAAATGTTATTTTGGAATTTTTTTAAAATTTCACAAATATTTGATATGTGTTTAAATTATGCACCATGTGATGAAAATTTTTAATTATTTTATGATCACATGCATATTTCCTCGCAATGATCATATCCATGGTGTGTATGAAATGCATTAAGTAACCTTGTGGAGTGAGCCAGGAGGTGATGTTTCAAATGAAACTAAGCCCAGTCACCTGACCTCGGGTCTTAAGGGTGGTGCCAGAGGTGTTTCAAGTACCCTCTGGGTTAAGCAGGATGTATATGATTCATACAATGCATTGTTAAGCATGTAAAGTTTTTAAACTGCAAGCATGTAATTTTTTTTTAAATTGTTTGAAATCTTATATGCCTTCTTACTGAGTAACATACTCATTCCTTTCAAAATTTTAAATTATAGCTATGCAGGCCACAGGTGAGGCAGGTCCAAGTGCGACAGAAGGAAAAACTTATCTTCACTATTTAGTTTCGTAGATATAGAAAATATTTAGGCAAGGGTTATAATAATTTAAGAAAATTTTCCTTATACTTGTATTTTAAAATGCTTGTATGAACTTATGGTATAAAATAAAAAAATTAGTTTGAAAATTTGCTATTTTCCATAAATCGATTCCTGGGGTAAGGTATCCTGCATTCGGGCACTACATTTGACACTTTCCTGATTATGTTTGTTTTGAATTCTCTTCCATAACAATTTTTACAGTTTAAAATTTCTCATAATTCACAAAAGGAAACATGGACGTTGAATGACTTAATATCCATGTGTACAAAAAGAGGAGAGGTTGAAATAGAATGGATCAATGGTCATTAATATTGCATCAATATCTAAGAAACATAAGTCACAGAAAGGAAAGGGAAAGAAGAAATTCTCATAAAAAAACTCAAAGGGGATGGATAGAAAATAAAGGTAACAATCATTTATATATTTGTTTTCAAACCAATTTCATGAATGTATTCTCTAATTTATGGTATATTGACATTGGTACTGCTATTCATGTTACAAACTCTTTGCAAGCATTCCTTTCAATCCGCAACCCAACACTAATATCTCTATAAAAATAAAGTTTAACGCTCATTTAGAATGCTAGTTCAATAGAAACTTGTAAATTTGCATAGGTTTTGCACTAGTTTTTATCATTTGTATAATTCTTACATCTTGCATAGTTTTCATGCATTTTAGGTTGCATCTAGTTTTAATTCATCTCATTTTGGTTGTTTTAATTTTATTTAATCATTTAGGAATATATTTACTTCTTTTTACCTTTTTGTTGTAGGAAAAGGAGGACAATTCCCATCAAAGTTCAAGGCAAAAAATGGATGGAATGAGAAAAAATCAATTAAAGCTGTTAAAGAGCAATGCTGGTTCTAGCATGGTATGTCCGCGACCATCAGATCCATCACCTTAAGAAATTGCACTACCATGCTATCCAGGAGCGTTGTGGTCGCGATCACGAAGGTATGCGTGTGGAATTTTTCATGTGTGAGCTCCAAATGCAAGGGGTTATAAATATCTCTTTTAGGATTTCAAGAATACAAACTTTACAGTTCATGGCTGTTGTGGGTGGAGGAGAAAAACCAAGTCTCCAAAGAAAGGAGAGAAGAACAAGTAAAGATCAAGCTGTCACTACAAAACTTATAGAGTTTCCTCTCTTCTTTTCATTTCTTCTTCCATTTCTATTATTTTTCTCCCTTGGGATGATTATAAACTTAGTTTTTATGGAAGTTGAAATCATATTTATGGGCTAAATCTCATTGTACTAGGAGATATGGAGGATTTGATATCATAACTATGTTATTCTGGTTTCCTTGTGGTTGAATGAGAAAATAGTTGTGTTGTGACTTTGGTTGTTTAAGATTAACCTTATATATCATGCTTAATGCATTTGCAAGCTTGATCAACTTGTAGATTGATTAAATATCCAAATTTATACTTGAAAAAGTAAGATTTGGATGAGATCCATATATAAGGAACAAGTTTTTCAACTGCCGTGTAAGTTGGATGTTAATATAGATAGGAATATACCTATTAACCCTGTGTAATCATGATTCGATTATATGGTTATTAGCCTTGTTTTACTTAGGTGTATGGGAACATAGGAACTAACTAAAACAGAGTTAGGCTTGTATATATTGAAAGACATATATGAATGTAAATAAACTTAGATTAGTAATCTCTACACAAATAATTTAAAAAGGAACCAATTTAACATAACTATGAGTCAATGCATTCATACTCTCATTCATCTTAATCATCTCAAGACTATATCATCAATAACTACCCTATATTGGGTCAATTGCGGCTTAGTTTAGTTAAGTTAAATTCAGTCTTTCAAATACAATTTTATTCAATTTACCAATTCACTTTAAAAGTTGAATATTAAGGTGCTAATCCGTTTAACACAATTCTCATGGAAATGATACTCTAATCACTCTTTATTACATGATCGACATGTATACTTTCATTAAAATGAGCATTTTAATAAGAAATATACACAGCTTGTCAAAACCCATAAGAGTCGTTAATTTTAATGGGCAATCTATCGAAATTAAAAGTCAAAGTAGTTATCTTTGTACTTAGACTAAAAATTTTCATACCTAAAGAAAAAATCTCCTATTAACATTCCTTCTGAATCATAGGAGGACTAGCGATTAGAAGTTGCACTTGTTTTGTGTTGAATTTGTGCTGGTAGGAATTGGTTCAGCTAGCTACTAGTGACTAGTCCCCTGTCCAACCTAGGATTCCCATCTCCTGTTTATTTCTGAAGCCTCGAGAAACCTGTTATCCTTTAAGAGAACCCTCCCTTTGCTTCAATAACTGCATCAATGTGGTTGGCTAAATATGATTGGATTGAAACTGTTGTCTCCTACTGCCACAAAAGGGCTAATTTTCCTCTTCTGTCACTATAATATACAGTGAACATGCATCAAAATGAAGTTATCATCAAACAGGTATGCTGACGTATATGAATTTATTTAAAGTTCTAAGTTCTAGGAGAACTAATGAAGGAGTGGATGAATGTATGTCTGGAATGGCAATAACATAATTAGGTCAAGAGGGCCTATGATGTATAACAGCATGCTGAAATTGTTTAAAGGATATATACAAGTGTATCATTGTTTATGTTATAAATGAAATGATGATGAATGAAGAATGAAAAATTTTGGACAAGTTCCAATTAAAATCCCGCCGCGTGATCAGGGCAACAATCCTGATTCACATTTACCAATCTATAAGATCTTGAGGTAAGGAAGTGACGTCTCGGTTTGGGGCGCTATAAGTGTTGGCTTAGCAAGTGATCAACTATCTGCGGAGCAGAAACTTTTCATAAATATTTCATAAACATTTCACGAAAATCATTCATGAAAACTATTCACGTAAATCATTCGTAAATCCTAGTTTTTAGGCATTTCATAAATATTGGATGTGCAAATTCATCATTTCCATTCATGACATTATCCTTCATGTGATGGTACGCTAGCTCGGGGAACCCTCTTTTCATGACATGATCATTTCTATCCTTGGCGCTGGACCTACCGACTTGGCAACGTCAAGGGGGACTCCTTGTCTACTTACTACCTCGACTAGCCTACCTTGCCGGTCCTTTCCGACTTGGCAACGTTAAAGGGGACTTCTTATCCTCTTACTACCTTGACTAGCCTACTTGATTTTCATTCCATGCATGACTTTTAGTCACCCCAGCATTATATACCCCCTTACACATGGAACTTGTCATTCTCATGTAGAGAATTCTTTACACCATCCTTTTTTAAACATCATTTCAATGAAACATAGTATAAATTCATGTTTCATCACATTTCAAGCATAATTGCGAAACCATAAGAATCATTTTGTGGCGCCCCGAACCGAGACGTCACTCCTTACCTCAAGATCTATCGATTGGTAAATGTGAATCAGGATTGTTGCCCTGATCACGCGGCGGGTTCTTAATCGGAATATGTCCAAAATTTTTTTCGATTATTCATCTGTCATCATTCATAATCTTGACATGACAATCATCATACATTGTGATATTTCACTTGTAATAAAATTCATCATTTCATTCAAAGCATCTTTACATGTCTGTCATTATACACTGAATCATTGTATAAATCATACTTTCATACATTCAGTCATTAATTCCAATGGAACTTAGAACTCTAGCTAAGTTCGGATATACATAAACACATAGCATCTTTTCATGCCTTTCTACGGTGAAAGTTTCCTTGACTTAAGCTTCACATTTTACATACGTACATCCATACCTTCAACCATTGAATCATATATAGAACTTAATATTCTCATTAAGTTCACATACACATTAGCTTACCTTAGCATATTTATGCTTTTCCATTCCTCATAGCCTTCAAGGCTATCATCACGTACCTTCCTCCACGTCTTAGGTTTGCTCCTTCTGAGTTTCCTTGGTACCTGTCTAAGGGTTGGGAAAACAAAACGTGAGTGACAACTCAGTAAGCAAGCATTTTATCTTTAGGGCAAGGCTTCTTGAAAACCTTTTTCATAAACATCGGGAATACCTTGTTCCATGAGGACATGTATATGTCCTAAAAAAATCATCATGAAATTCCGTGTTCTTGAGGACAATTCTATGTCCTTGAACGTTTCCATAAAGCATTCATTCTTAACATCATTTACAAGCCACGCCTGGGCTTGTTTAGGCAAAACATATACATTTTACCTTTGATGATAAGTTCCCTTTAATCTTATATGAACATTTTTAATGTTCATAGCCATTACATGTAGTCAATCGGTTGCAAGTGGACATTTTCCGTCCAAAAAAGCATAAATACTTAGGCAACAGAGACATCTCATGTCTCAAAACATCATGAACATAGACCATCATAAAATTCTTTAACCAAGAGACATTTTATGTCTCAAAACATCATTAACATAAGCCATCATAAAATCCTTTAGCCAATAGACATTTCATGTCTCAAAACATCATTCACATAAGCCATCATAAAATCAAGAGACATTTCATGTCTCAAAACATCATTCACATAAGCCATCATAAAATCAAGAGACATTTCATGTCTCAAAACATCCTTTACACAACCTTATTGGCAATGGACATTCATATGTCCTTAAACATCAATCACATAAGCCTTTCTCGGCAAAGGACATTTTTATGTCCAAAAACATTTTTTATTTAGGCTCTTTTAGAAATGGACATTCCTATGTCCAATCCACGTTTCACATAAATCCTTTTCATAATCCCCGTCTCGGGGCTTGTTTATAGCAAACAAGGCAAACAAAATACGTAAACCATTTTCATAAATGCATTTGCATAAACACATTTTCTTTAATTCTTGTTATTTACACTTTTGTGTAAAACACCCTTTCTTTTAGGGTAACCATTTCATAAAAATCCCTTTAGGATACTTTCATAAAATCATATTTTCATGACCCAATCTTTGGGCTTTTTAGAAATAAAACATAAGCAAATGCATTTCTCTCCATCCAGTAGTGACACTTAGCAAGTGATCATGCTACATTTTGGAAGAGAATCCTTAACAACATGCTAGCCCAGCGGCTGTTTATTCATCCTGCTCCCATTTCAGGGAGGGCGCCGCTGGCACTCCTGCCATCCCTTAGCGACTTGGCCTTATGTAGAGTGGGCCCCGATCATCCCAACCGTGCTCTACAACCAGCCTATTCCTTGTACCGGTGCACCGTACGTTATCCTGACGAACCGCAGTCCGTTTTGGTTTGAAGAACCACAGGCCGCAACCCATGTTCTTTTAAACCGAGATCACAGACCGCAGCCTGCATCCATATGCACAAAAATCATAGACCGAAGTCTATATTTAACAATTATTTTCAAAAACACATCACAGACCACAGTCCGTGTCAACTTGTAAGCGAGCGCACCCACTTTAACAAGTTGTTATTTGAAATCCAGTTTTAGGATGACCTCCCTTAAATTCTTTTAAAAACGTTTTGAGTAAAATGTTTTGATAAACATTTGAAATGTTTGAGAAACAATACATCTTAAAATCCTTTTAATAAAAGAATTTCAAATCCTTTGAATTTTCACAAATAAAACATATTTTTCTCTAATATTTTCTTGGTTTCTATTTCAGGACCTTTTGTTTACAAAAGTTATGCAATTATGCTATCCCCTTGTCCATAACCTAAAAATTAAATAATTGTCCACATATCAATCATTTTCACATAGAGGAAAATTGCATAGTCTTTTGCATGCCATCAAGCAACCTGAAATTAAACCTTTTATAAAATCAATCATAGGAGGTGGGTCATCCATAAATCCCTTTCAGCACATTCATAGAAACATTTTTCCAACATTTTCAACATAGATTTCCTTTTCTAAAGGAAATCAAAACTTTTCAAACATCATTTCAAAACATGTGGACTATGTCCAAACCATCATTTACTATTTAGTTATCTTGACCTAATAAAACAAATCTTTTTCATCATTATTTATCGCGAGTTATTGTAAAAATAACTCAAAACTCATTTACAATTAATATTTTGTGAAAAAGGATAACATTCCCTTTTTCTTATAAAACACTGTTGAACAATATCATATAGAACTTGCTTACTTAAAAGCAAATCCTTAAAACCATCTATATCAAACATGAAATCCTTAAAACAACATTAACATGGAGAACTTGCTTACTCATAAGCAAAATTTCTCAATTCTATTAGCATGAAGCATTCCCATCCTTGGCAACACTTAGGATAAATTATTTATCTTAAAAAGTATCGCTTGCTTCCCATGAAGCAAACCTTGAGACTTTTCATTAAAGTCATCATTTTTCAAAACTTATGGCTTTGCATTAAAGCCTTCATATTCAAAACTTATGCTTGCCCATTCGTAAAAACATAAACATAGACAATTCAATCATATCAATCATATCGAAAGAAAATGCATTTTAGAAAGTTTGCTTGCTTACCTGAGATCGCCATAATCCCTTTTCCTTGCCTACATGAACATAATATGGTTTTTCATATATTTCTTGTCATTGCATTCCATTTAGTTTTTCAACCCATTTTCATTAACATATATCCTTCATTTGTCTTCTCAAGTCATTAAACATAAATAGCACATTTTTATGCATTTCATTGGCTAACACATAACATATATAACCCCACAAATAGGGTATCCATTCAACCATACAAAATTCATCCATTAACTATCATACATAGGTTCATTAACCTTCATTTACCATCTTTTACATTTTTTCCAAAATTCATACATCGGTGCCCGTTCCGAGCGCCCGTTATGACCTTAGGTTTCATTACATAATTCCAAAATTGGAAATTAACTTCATGAAGTTCTAAACAGATATATATTCATGAAATATATCATATTTTCATGCATTTTTGCACAAAAGTAAATTTCACAAGTTATTGATCACCCTTTTATCATTATCCCTTCACATAAGCTCATTTAGCACTTAAACAAAATGCATTTCTTAAAATTTCTTAACTCAGAAATTTAACTCATTTTCCAGTGGGTTAATTACCGTTTAATACCACTTTACTTAAGGTATTTTTATGAGGTTTAAATCCATGTTCCATAGGTTTCCAAAACAGTTAGTTTGGAACCCACTTTTCACCCGTTTAACGTGTCTTTAGACACATAACCTTACGTCATTATATAAATCCGAAATTTCAGCATATAATCTCACTTTTCTTGATCAATATTTAATTATTTAACACATAAATCAATTTGGATCATTTATACATAGGTTTCATATTTCTTTTTAATTTTTTTCTCAAACTAACCATATATGCTGAAATCAGGCGTGCTGAAATCTTAAAATATTTAATTAATATCAAATCAAGTATTTTTGATCTGAAATTTCTATAATACCTTAATAACTTCATCAATTAACTTTCATAAAAGTTTCAGCACGAAATATTGACATTACATCATATTTATTTGGTCATTTTTACCTTGCTGAACAGTAAACTCTATTTCCAGATAGCCTGAATGACGTTATTTATGGGGTCTGTTTATACCCATGAAAACCTTATTTTTAATTTTTTTCTGTGATCCCCAGTATGTCTTGTATGTCTTGTAAAATTTTCAGCCCGAAAATCCTTGTAGAAAAATTATTACAAATAATATTCTACAGCTGATCCTGTCACCCGTTTTACCCTGTTTGGGCTAGTTTTCACGGATTTGTAATTTGCAACATACATATCCTTTTAAGCGGAAAATTTGGTCGTTCCTTAATCATACCATGAGGATTTTTCTCAAAAATTTTCATGCCAAAATTCATCCATTTACTATTCCGACCATAATTTAGTTTTCAGCATCATTTACTTTCCAGATTTGATGCATAAAAATCAAATAATCGATACTTACTTGATCAAATGAGAAATCTCTCCTTCCCCCTTCTTTTCCCTTGGTTTTCTCTCTCCTTTGCTGGAAAAATTTGTGGCTTGCTGTTGCTTGGAGAAGAAGAATTTCCAGCACTTGAAAATTTCCAAAAACCCTCTCTCTCTCATGTGAACGTGCACTCCTTGGTAGGGCTGGCTTTTCTCCAGCTGTGGGATCCACTTGTGCTGCAATTCCACACCATTCAATGCTCCCTCATCTACCATATGAGGTGGGTGAATATGGGCCAACTAAAATTGCATTTTTTTCTTTTTACAAAATCCACAAAATCTGCATCATCTTGACCATCAAAGCTATCCATTTTTGCACGTCAACTTGTAGCCGGATTTTCCAGCAGTTTTGCATTTTTTAAAATCACCAAAACGTGGGTAATTTATGCTCCTAATTACCCTTTAATTCCTCCATAAATTTGGCATTAAGAAAAATTAATAAAATAGCTAAAACTGCCATTTTTCTGCACATTATTTCACCCTCATGCAATCTACGGTTTCAGCTGCATATCCTCCCCTTTTTGCATTTTTTTAATTGCTGAAACTCTCCATTATTGGTTGCACAATTCATGTAATTTTATCCCTGCAACATTTAGCATTTTTAAAAAATAAAAAAAATCAAATTGGGCAGCCCCAAGGCCCTTGAACGTCCCTTCTTGACACCTCTCCATGACTTTGAAATTCCATCATAATATGCATTAAATGGTTGGATAATTCATGGCATTATTCATTTTATTTAAATGCATAAATTCCCTCAAAAATTCCTGCAATGGACACCTCATATCTCATTTAATTCCATGCCATCATGTTATGCACCTTTGCATTTATGATATGGTACTCTCTTGGAGCATAAGTCAACTTTAGCCACATTTTTCTACGCAGGAACTTTCCCAAAATGTTATGCTTAATCCAAGACATTCAAAATAAATATCTCACCATTTCATTCAACCGTTTCAAATTTCAACTCAATCCGAGCTTTCTAGCTCCCGATATAGCCGTTTAAAGTTAACGGTTGAAATGAACATATACTTAAAAAAAAATTCATAATTTTCATCTCATCAAGAATTTTCATAATGTTTTCATTCCATAATACCAAGCCTAATATTAACAATCTTCATTTCAAATTTCACTTGAATCCGCCTTTTAGGCGTTGAGTTATGAATTTTCCAATATTTTCCTTCACACTTGACAATTTCCATCTTTATTTCCATAATTCATTTTAAATCATGAAAAATGATTTCTCATGATATAATTGCACACTTAAATCACAAATAATTTATTCTAAACCCATTATCTCATTTAGGCTTAAAATGCTTAATCACATCATTAATGCTAACCCATAACCCTAATTGCCATAATTAGCAAAAATCATAAAATACCTTCATAATTCCATAATTCATAAATAATCATCAAATACATGTTCAATGCATACATATGGCTTACTTGGGTTAGGGTTTCACACATTTATTTCAATAGAAATAAACATTTCAATACACATATAAATAAGGAATGACCATCCTTAAATATCTTGTAATGAAAATCAAAATTATTTAGAAAGCTGCTTGCTTACCTCGCTTGCTTAGCTTTCCGTTTCGCTTATCCCTTTCCCTTTGCCTATACATATAAGAATGATATAATATTTATATATTTCATTTACTTGCATTCAATTCAGTTTTCCAATCCATTTTCATTAACATATACATCAACATACCTAAGTAATTTGGTTTTGTGCAAAAATGCATGAAAATACGATAGATTTTGTGAATATATTGTTATTTAGAATTGCATGATGTTAATCTCAAACTTTGGGATTAATTAATGAGGCTTAAGGCAACAACGAGTGCTTAAAATGAGCACTGATGTGTGAATTTTGGAAAATAAGTCAAAAATGGTTTAAGGAAGGTAATGAGCCATTAAATAATAATTATTTGATGATTATTATGTGATTGAATGATTACCCTACTTAGGGGACTAAATGTGATGTTTAATAGCCCATGTAGTGCACAAGTATGTACTATATGGGCGTAACGACTTGAGAAGTCGAAAGAATTATGTATGCTAATGAAAATGGGTTGGAAAACTGAGTTGAATACAAGCAAAGGAAATATATGAATGTTATATCATTCTTATATGTATAGGCAAAGGCAAAGGGATAAGCGAAACGGAAAGCTAAGCAAGTGAGGTAAGCAAACAACTTTCTAAATGATTTTGTTTTAAATGCTTTCTAAGGTATTTAAGGATGGTCATTCCTTGTCTATATGTGTATTGAAATGTTATTGAAAGAAATGATTGCGTACTGTTTCACAATTGTTCATGAAAAGTGATGATGTATGGATTTGAAACGACGTTTCATTGAAATGATTTTTAAAGAGGGATGGTGCAAAGAATTTTCTACATGAGAATGACAAGTTCCATGTGTAAGGAGGTATATAATGCCGGGGTGACTAAAAGACATGCATGGAATGGAAATCAAGTAGGCTAGTTGATGTAGTAAGTGGACAAGGAGTCCCCCTTGACGTTGCCAAGTTGGTGGATCCGGCACTAAGGATGGAAAGGATCATGTCATGAAAAAATATCCCCTGTGCTAGCATACCCTCACATGAAGGATAACGTCATCAATGGAAATGATGAATTTGCACATCCAATGTTCATGAAATATTTATGAAAAGTGTTTGAATGATTTATGAAAAGGTTTTTGCTCCACAGGTAGTTGATCACTTGATAAGTGTCTCTACTGAAGGGAGAAAAATGCTTTTAAATAAATATGCCTTCAAAATGAATTGCCTGTAAAATATAAGCTTGCTTATTGAGTTTCGACTCCCATTTTTATTTTCCAAACCCATAGACAGGTGAAAAATGAGACCTGGCAAAGGAGCAGGAGTCAGCATGAAATATTTAATATTTCTATTTATTTTGGTATTTTTACCTTGCTGGACAGCAGCGCTCCTTTTCAGATAGCCTTAATTCATGTAGTTATTAAGGTATGATAGAAATTTCAGAAAAAACTACTTGATTTGAT
Organism: Annona cherimola; assembly: GCA_030490835.1. Lineage (NCBI taxonomy): Eukaryota > Viridiplantae > Streptophyta > Magnoliopsida > Magnoliales > Annonaceae > Annona > Annona cherimola. The sequence continues at coordinate 58,809,662 of CM059976.1, forward strand.
ATTAATTCAAGATTTTGAGATTTCAGTGCGCCTGATTTCAGCATATGTGGATAGTTAGAGAAAAATAAAAAAAAAATATGAAACCTATGTAGAAATGATCCAAATTTATACATATGTTAATACCCTAAATTTGGATTAAGAAAAGTGAGATTAATTGTTGAAATTTATGGATTAGAAATCTGTTTTGAATTAAGTTTCAAAACAGGGGTTGAAATGATGAAAAATGGGTTCTAATGTTGCTGTTTTCGAACCCTATGATGAATGGATTATAAATCCAAAATTAAACCCTAAATTATAGGTTAATTAAGGGGTTTAATCATGCTGGCATCAGAGACAAGTTACTGTGTTGAAAAATTTTAAGAAACACATGATTTATGTGTTGATAAATGGACGTATATGAAGAGATACATATGAACACCCGACTTGAAAGACAAGTGGGCTAAGTTAGTGTAATATAAGTCCAAATAGATTTATGTAGGTTGGAAAACCTAAGGAATATAAGTATTTGAAGATGATGCAAATAAATGAAATGTTATTTTCATTTATCTAGGCAAAGGCAAAGATGAGTATGAAAGAAAAGGATTATGACGATCTTAGGTAAGCAAGCAAACTTTCTAAAACGATGTTTTCTTTCTATGTGATGATGTGTGATTTAATTGTTTATGATCATGTTTAAACGAATGAGCAAGCACAAGTTTTGAACATAATGACTTTAATGAAAAGCCACAAGTTTTGAACATAACGACTTTAAGAAAAGTCATAAGTTTTGGAAAATGACGGCTTTAATGAAAAGCCGTAAGTTTTGGAAAAAGAATGACTTTAAGGAAAAGCCTCAAGGTTTGTTTCATGGGAAGCAAGCAACTTTTTTAAGATAAAGAATTTATCACGAGTATTGCCCTGGATTGGCAAGACTTTATGTTCATGAACTGAGAATTTTGCTTATGAGTAAGCAAGTTTTCCATGATTATGTTTTCAAAGGATTTCATATTTGATGCCGATGGTTTAAGAATTTGCTTTTAAGCAATTAAGGTCTTTATGATGTTGTTTCAAAAGTATTTTATAAGAAAAAGAGAATTTTGCCCTTTTTCGCAAAGCAACAAACGTAAATAAGTTTTGAATTTCTTTTATGATATTTTATGATAAATAATTATGTTTGTTAAAGAAAAAGGAAAAAAAAGGAGATTTCATTTATAAAAAAGATTTGTTTTGCTAGGTCATGATAATTAGATAATAAATGATGATTTGGACATAGTTCATATGTTTTGAAATGATATTCGAAAAGTTTTGATTTCCTTTCGATAAGGAAATCTATGTTGAAAATATCTTGAAAAATGTTTATACGGATGTGTTGAAAGAGATTTAAGGATGATCAACCTTCTATGTTGTTTTATTAAAAAGGTTTTTAAAGTGTGTTGTTTCTCAAATATTTCAAATATTTATCAAAATACTTTACTCAAAATATTTCTAACGGAATTTAAGGAAGGTCATCCTAAAACTAGATTTCAAATAACAACTTGTTTAAAGTGGGTGCGCTCGCTTTACAAATTAACACGGACTACGGTCTGTGATGTGTTTTTGAAAATAAATTTTTTGAGATATAGACTTCGGTTTAAGATTTTTGTGTGGTTATGAATGCAGACAGAGGTCTGTGATCCCAGTTTAAAAGGACATAGGCTGCGGTTTGTGGTTCTTCAAATCAAACGGGCTGCGGTCCGTCATAATAATATACAGTGCACCAGTACAAGAAACAGGCAGATTGTAGAGCACGGTTGGGATGACCAGGGCCCACTCTACATAAGGCTAAGTCGCTAAGGGATGACAGGAGTGCCAGCGGTGCCCTCCCTGAGATGGGAGCAGGATAAATAAACAGCCGCTTGGCTAGGGTGCTGTTAAGGATTCTCTTTCAAAAGGTAGCATGATCACTTGGTAAGTGTCACTACTAGATGGGGAGAAATGTGTTTGCATATGTTTTTCTTTTCAAAAGCCCAATGATTGGGATATAAAAGCATTTATACAAAAGTTATCCTAAATTGGATTTCTATGAGCCATTATGCATAACTTACCCTAAAAGTAGGATGTTTTACACAAAATGTGTAAATAATAAGAATAAAAAATGGTTTTTATGCAAAAGTTTTCGTGAAAAGGGTTTATGACTTGTTTGCTTTAAACAAGCCCCAAGATGGGGACTATGAAAAAAGGTTTATGTTAGAAAAATGGGTGGACATGAGAATGTCCATTTCCTAAAGGGATTTATGTTGGAACATGTGTGGACATAAAAATGTCCGTTTCTAAAAGAGTTTAAGGGATAAAGGTGTTTGTGGACATATGAATGTCCATTGCCAAAAAAGCTTACGTAAAATGTATTTTGGACATAAAAATGTCCATTATCGAAGTGTTTATGTGAAAAATGTTTTAGGACGTATAAACGTCCGTTTCCAACAAGCTTTAAGTGGAAAAATGTCTTAGGACGTATGAACATCCAATGTCTAAATGATTTATGTGGAAAAACGTCTTTTCGTGGACATGAGAATGTCCATTGTCAAATATGGTTTATGTTAAGATATTTTGGGACATACAATGTCCCCTGGCCAAAACGATTTATAAGAAAAATGTTTTAGGAAAAGATTTTTAAGGAAAGTCTTGCCCCAAAATGCTTGCTTACTGAGTTATCACTCACATTTTGTTTCCAAACCTTAGACAGGTACTAAGAGACTCAAGCGGTCGAGGACCTAAAAAAATGAAGAAAAGGTACAAGATAGTACCATGGTGAGTGGAATACTATGAATGGAAGTTTTCAGGTATGTTGATGTATAGGTGAACTTGTGGAGAGTTCTAAGTTCTAGGTGAACTAATGATTGAATAGATGTATGTATGCAATGAAAATGCCATGATTAGGTCAAGAGGGCCTATGATGTATAACAGTATTGTTGAAATGGTTTAAAGGATATGTACAAGTGTACTATTGCTTATGTTATAAATGAAATGATGATGAATGAAGAAACGAAAAAAAAAATTTAGACGAGTTCCAATTAAAATCCCGCCGCGTGATTAGGGCAACAATCCTGAATTCACATTTACCAATCTATAAGATCTTGAGGTAAGGAAGTGACGTCTCGGTTTGGGGCGTTACAATTAATGGTATCAGAGCCAGGTTTCGATATGTCCCCTGACTAAAATGATTTATGAGAAAAATGTTTTAGGAAAAGATTTTCAAGGCAAGTCTTACCCAAAATGCTTGCTTACTGAGTTATCATTCATATTTTGTTTTCCAAACCTCAGACAGGTACTGGGAGACTCAAGGGGTCAAGGACCTAAGAAATGGAGAAAATGTATGAGATAGTACCATGTGGGCTAAAAGGATTAGCCATGGTGAGTGGAATGCTATGAATAGAAATTTTCAAGTATATTGATATATATGTGACTCGTTTAAAGTTCTGAGTTCTAAGTGAACTAATGATTGAACATATGTATGTAGGCAATGAAAATGTCATGATTAGGTCAAGAGGACCTTTAATGTATAAGTACATGTTGAGAAGTTATAAAATGGATATGTACAAGTGTATCATTGCTTATGTTGTAAATGAAATGATGATGAATGAAGAAATGAAAAAAATTTGGACGAGTTCCAATTAAGAACCCGCCGCGTGATTAGGGCAACAATCCTGATTCACATTTACCAATCGATAGATCTTGAGGTAAGGAAGTGACGTCTTGGTTTGGGCCGTTACAAATAATGGCACATAGAATTATGGACAACTTAAGGAATAAATCGAGATAAATGTTAAATTCCAGATTTTTGTGATGGAATTTAACTTATAATGGGATATAAACAAGTGATTATGAGGGTTTAACATATTAGAGGGGTGCAAAAGGTACCCAAGATGTATATGAGCGTTGCTGGTTTGTAAGCAACTAATATATGGATTTTAAACATGTGTTAATACCCTAAATTTGGGTTAAGAAAAATATGATTAATTGCTGAAATTTATGGATTAGAAATCTGTTTTGAATTAAGTGTCAAAACAGGCGTTGAAATGGTGAAAAACGGGTTCTAATGTTGCTGTTTTCGAACCCTATGATGAATAGATTATAAATCTGAAATTAAACTCTAAATTATAGGTTAATTAAGCAGTTTAATCATGCTGGAATTAGAGATAATTTTTTGTGTTGGAAAATTTTAAGAAAAACATGATTTATATATTGAGAAATGGACGTATATGAAGAGATAAGTATGAATACCCGACTTGAAAGACAAGTGGGCTAAGTTAGTGTAATATAAGTCCAAATAGATTTATGTAGGTTGGAAAACCTAAGGATATAAGTATTTGAAGATGATGCAAATAAATGAAATGTTATTTTTATTTATCTAGGCAAAGGCAAAGACAAGTATGGAAGAAAAGGATTATGACGATCTTAGGTAAGCAAGCAAACTTTCTAAAATGTTGTTTTCTTTCTATGTGATTGATATGATTGAAATGTTTATGTTTATGTTTTGACGAATGGGCAAGCACAAGTTTTGAAAATGAAGGTTTTATTGCAAAGCCACAAGTTTTGAAAATGACGGCTTTAATAAAAAGTCGTAAGTTTTGAAAAAGAATGACTTTAAGGAAAAGCCTCAGGGTTTGCTTCATGGGAAGCAAGCAACATTTTAAGATAAAGAATTTATCACAAGTATTGCTATGGATTGACAATGCTTTATGTTAATGGATTGAGAAATTTGCGTATGAGTAAGCAGGTTCTCCACGATAATGTTTTCAAAGGATTTCACGTTTTATGTCGATGGTTTTTTTTTTTAAGAATTTGCTTTTAAGTAAGCAAGTTCTTTATGATGTTGTTTCAAAAGTATTTTATAAGAAAAAGAAAATTTTATCTTTTTTCACAAAGCAACAAACGTTAATAAGTTTTGAATTTCTCTTATGATGTTTAATGATAAATAATCATGTTATAAAAAGAAAAAAAAGAAAAAGGAGATTTGATTTATGAAAAAGATTTGTTTTTCTAGGTTTTGATAATTAAATAATAAATGATGATTTGAAAATAGTTCATATGTTTTGAAATGATATTCAAAAAGTTTTGATTTCCTTTAGATAAGGAAATCTCTGTTGAAAATATCTTGAAAAATATTTATACGGATGTGTTAAAAGAGATTTAAGGATGACCAACCTCCTATGTTGATTTTATAAAATCATTTGATTTTGGGTTGCTAAATGGTATGCAAAAGATTATGCAAGCCCTTTATGTAAAAATGACAAAATTGATATGTGGACAAGAAATTGATTTTAAGATGGTTGAGAAGGGGTTAACACATTTACATAACTTTTGTGAGCAAAAGGCCCCGAAATGGAAACTAAGAAAATGTTAGAAAATATATAGTTTAATTTCTAAAACTCAAAGGTTTTGAAATTCTTTTATAAGGATTTTAAGATGTATTATTTTTCAAACATTTCAAATGTTTATCAAAATATTTTACTCAAAATGTTTCTAAAAAAAGTTAAGAAAGGTCATCCTAAAGTTAGATTTCGAATAACAACTTGTTTAAAGTGGATGCGCTTGCTTTACAAGTTAACACGGACTGCAGTCTGTGATGTGTTTTTGAAAATAATTTTTTTTGAGATATAGACTTCAGTCTAAGATTTTGTGTGTGTTATGGATGCAGACAGAGGTCTGTGATCCCGGTTTAAAAGGACATGGGTTGCGGTCTGTGGTTCTTCAAACCAAATAGGCTGCGGTCCGTCATAATAATGAACGGTCCACCAGTACAAGAAACAGGCAGGTTATAAATCACGGTTGATTGTAGCACCCCAAACCGAGATGTCACTTCCTTACCTCAAGATTTTATCGATTGGTAAATGTGAATCAGGATTGTTGCCCTGATCACGCAGCGGGATTTTAATTGGAACTCGTACAAATTTTTTTTCGTTTCTTCATTCATCATCATTTCATTTATAATATAAGCAATGATACACTTGTACATATCCTTTAAACCATTTCAATATGCTGTTATACGTCATAGGCCCTCTTGACCTAATCATGACATTTCCATTACATACATACATCTATTCAATCATTAGTTCACCTAGAACTCAAAACTCTCCACAAGTTCACATATACATCAACATACCTGAAAACTTCCATTCATAGCATTCCACTTACCATAGCTAATCCTTTTAGCCCACATGGTACTATCTCGTACCTTTTCTCTATTTTTTAGGTCCTTGACCGCTTAAGTCTTCCAGTACCTGTTTGAGGTTTGGAAAACAAAACGTGAGTGATAACTCAGTAAGCAAGTAGCTTTCTAAATGATTTTGGTTTTCATTACAAGGTATTTAAGGATGATCATTCCTTGTCTATATGCGTATTGAAATGTTTATTTCTAATGAAATAAATGATATCTTATGGTTTCACAATTATGCATGAAATGTGTTGAAACATGAATTTATACGATGTTTCATTTAAATGATGTTTAAAGAGGGATTGTGCAAAGAATTCTCTACATGAGAATGACAAGTTCTATGTGTAAGGGGGTATATGATGCCGGGGTGACTAAAAGTCATGCATGGAATGGAAATCAAGTAGGCTAGTCAAGGTAGTAAGTGGACAAGGAGTCCCCCTTGACGTCGCCAAGTCGGTAGGTCCGGCGCCAAGGATGGAAAGGATCATGTCATGAAAGAGGGTTCCCCGAGCTAGCATACCGTCACATGAAGGATAACGTCATCAATGGAAATGATGAATTTGCACATCCGAAGTTTATGAAATATTTATGGAAAGTTTATGAAAGTTTTATGAAAAAGTTTAAGAAACACATAAGTATGTGTTGTAAAATGGACGTATATGAAGAGATAAGTATGAACACCCGACTTGAAGGACAAGTGGGTTAAATTAGATGAACTTATGTAGGTTGGAAAACCTAAGGAATATAAGTATTTGAATATGATGCAAATAAATGAAATGTTATTTTCATTTATCTAGGAAAAGGCAAAGACGAGTATAGAAGAAAAGGATTATGGCGATCTTAGGTAAGCAAGCAAACTTTTTAAAATGATGTTTTCTTTCTATGTGATGCTGTGTGATTAAAATTGTTTATGATTATGTTTAAACGAATGGGTAAGCACAAGTTTTGAAAATGATGGCTTTAATGAAAAGCCACAAGTTTTGAAAATGACGGCTTTAATGAAAAGCCACAAGTTTTGGAAAATGACGGCTTTAATGAAAAGTCACAAGTTTTGGAAAATGACGACTTTAATGAAAAGTCGTAAGTTTTGGAAAAGACTGGCTTTAAGGAAAAGCCTCAAGGTTTGCTTCATGGGAAGCAAACAATACGTTTTAAGATAAGGATTTTACCATTAGTGTTGCCAAAGATTGACAATACTTTATGTTAATGGATTGAGAAATTTGCTTATAAGTAAGCAAGTTCTCCACGATAATGTTTTCGAAGGATTTCACGTTTTATGTCAATAGTTTTTTTTAAGAATTTGCTTTTAAGTAAACTAGTTCTTTATGATGTTGTTTCAAAAGTATTTTATAAGAAAAAGGGAATTTTGCACTTTTTCACAAAGCAACAAATGTAAATAAGTTTCGAATTTCTCTTATGTTGTATAATGATAAATAATCATGTTATAAAAGAAAAAAAGAGATTTAATTTATGAAAAAGATTTATTTTGCTAGGTCTTGATAATTAAATAATAAATGATGATTTGGACACAGTTCATATGTTTTGAAATGATATTCGAAAAGTTTTGATTTCCTTTAGATAAGGAAATCTCTGTTGAAAATATCTTGAAAAATGTTTATACGGATGTGTTGAAGGGGATTTAAGGATAACCAACCTCCTACGTTGTTTTCATAAAAAGGGTTTTAAGGTGTGTTTTTTCTCAAGCATTTCAAATATTTATCAAAATATTTTACTCAAAATATTTCTAACAGAATTTAAGGAAGGTCATCCTAAAACTAGATTTCGAATAACAACTTGTTAAAGTGGGTGCACTCGCTTACAAGTTGACACGGACTGCGGTCTGTGATGTGTTTTTGAAAATGATTTTTAAATATAAAGACTTCGGTCTAAGATTTTTGTTGTGGTTATGGATGCAGACAAAGGTCTGTGATCCCGGTTTAAAAGGACATAGGCTGCGGTCTGTGGTTCTTCAAACCAAACGGACTGCGGTCCGTCATAATAATGTACGGTGCACCAGTTCAAGAAATAGGCAGGTTATAGAGTATGGTTGGGATGATCGGGGTCCACTCTACATAAGGCCAAGTCGCTAAGGGATGACAGGAGTGCCAGCGACGCCCTCCCTGAGATGGAAGCAGGATAAATAAACAGATGTCTGGCTAGCGTGCTGTTAAGGATTCTCTTCCAAAATGTAGCATGATCACTTGGTAAGTGTCACTACTGGATGGGGAGAAATGTGTTTGCATACGTTTTGCTTTTTAAAAGCCCAAAGATTGGGATATAAAAATATTTATACAAAAAGTTATCCTAAATTAGATTTCTATGAGCCATTATGCATAAGTTACCCTAAAAGTAGGGTGTTTTACACGAAATGTATAAATATTAAGAATAAAAAATAATTTTTATGCAAAAAATTTCATGAAAAGGATTCATGACTTGTTTGCTATAAACAAGCCCCAAGATGGGGGTTAAGAAAAAAGGTTTATGTTAGAAAACATTTTGGACATGAGAATGTCCATTTCCAAAAGGTTTATGTGGGAAAAATGGTTGGACATGAGAATATCCATTTCCTAAAGGGATTTATATTGGAAAATATTTTGGACATAAGAATGTCCATTTCCAATCTGTGGCGCCCCAAACCGAGACGTCACTTCCTTACCTTAAGATCTTATCGATTGGTAAATGTGAATCAGGATTGTTGCCCTGATCACGCGGCGGGATTTTAATTGGAACTCGTCTAAATTTTTTTTCGTTCATCATCGTTCATATATTTACATTTCACATCATGCATCAAACAAGTGGCGATACACTTGTAATAAAATTTCAAATTCGATTTCACTTATAGCATTCATCATGTTTTTCTACAAGAAAAGTCTCCTTGACTAAATCATAACATATACATTATATCCATACATATATTCAATCATTAAATCACATGGAACTTAAAATTTTAATTAAGTTCACATACACATTAGCATACCTTATTATATTCATGCTTTTCCATTCCTTATAGCCTACCTGGCCATCATCTCGTGCCTTACTTTATTTCTTAGATTTGTATCTCTCCTTGAGTTTCCTGGTACCTGTCTAAGGTTTGGGAAAACAAAACGTGAGTGACAACTCAGTAAGCAAGCATTTTATCTTTTAGGGCAAGACTTCCTTGAAAATCATTTCATTAAATATTTTGAACACCTTTTTCTTGAGGACATTTATATGTCCTAAAATATTATCATGAAATTCTATGTTCATGAGGACAATTTTATGTCCTTAAACATTATCATAAAATATTTATTCTTAAAATCATTTACAAGCCACCTCTGGGCTTGTTAAGGTAAAACATCTATGTTTTACCCTCTTTATTTAATTCCCTTTTGTCTCGAGTGAACATTTCCAATGTTCCAAGACATTTACATAAAACCATCTTTTGCCAGTGGACGTTTTACGTCCAAAACATTTTTCTCATAAATTCTTTGGCAAGGGAGGACATTCTCATGTCCTAAAACATTATTTATATAAGCCTTTTTCAACGAAGGATATTTTCATGTCCAAAAATATTTTTCATCATAAAATCCTTTAGTCAAGAGACATTTGATGTCTTAAAACATTTTTCACATAGTTTCATTTGGCAATGAACATTCATATGTCCACAAACACTTTTATCCCTTAACCACACATGTTCCAACATAAATCCTTTTAGGAAATGGACATTCTCATGTCCAACCATTTTTCCCACATAAACCTTTTGGAAATAGATATTCTTATGTCCAAAACATTTTCCAACATAAACCCTTTTTCATAATCCCCATCTTGGGGCTTGTTTATAGCAAACAAGTCATAAATCCTTTTCATGAAAACTTTTGCATAAGAATTATTTCTTTTTATTCTTAATATTTACACATTTTGTGTAAAACACCATGCTTTTAGGGTAACTTATACATAATAGCTCATAAAAATCCAATTTAGGATAATTTTCCATATAAATGCTTTTATATCACAATCTTTGGGCTTTTGAAAAACAAAACTTATGCAAACACATTTCTCCCCATCCAGTAGTGACACTTAGTAAGTGATCATGCTATATTTTGGAAGAGAATCCTTAATAGCACGCTAGCCAGGTGGCTGTTTATTTATCCTGCTCCCATCTCAGGGAGGGCGCCACTGGCACTCCTACCATCCCTTAGTGACTTGGCCTTATGTAGAGTGGGCCCTGGTCATCCTAACCGTGCTCTACAACTTGCCTAATCCTTGTACTGGTACATCGTACATCATTAGGACGGACCGCAGTCCGTTTGGTTTGAAGAACCACAGACCGCAGCCCATGTCCTTTTAAACCGGGATCACAGACCTCTGTCTGCATTCATAACTCGAAAACATCACAGACGAAGTCTGTGTCTTTTTAAAACAAATTATTTTGAAAAAAACACATCACAGACCGCAGTCCGTGTCAACTTGTAAAGAGAGCGCACCCACTATAAAAAGTTGTTATTTGAAATCTAATTTTAGGATGACCTCCTTAAATTCTGTTAGAAACATTTTGAGTAAAATATTTTGATAAATATCTAAAATGTTTGAGAAATAACACATCTTAAAAACCCTTATGATAAAAGAATTTCAAAACCTTTGAATTTTCAAAATTAAACCAAATATTTTTCTAATATTTTCTTAGTTTCCATTTTAGGGTCTTTTGCTCACAAAAGTTATGCCATTATTCCACCCCCTTCTCAATCACTTTAAATTCAAATTATTGTCCATATATTTATCTGAACATTTTTACATAAAGAGGGCTTTGCATAATCTTTTGTATGTCATTTAAGCAACCTGAAATCAAACCATTTTATGAAATCAAAATAAAAGGTTGGCCATCATTAAATCCCTTTCAACACATCCGTATAAACATTTTTCCAATATTTTCAACATAGATTTTCTTATCTAAAGGAAATCAAAACTTTTCGAATATCATTTTAAAACATACGGACTATGGTCAAATCCTCATTTATTATTTAATTATCATGACCTAGTAAAATAAATCTTTTTCATAAATCAAATCTCCTTTTTCTTTTTTTTTTCCTTTTATAACATGATTATTTATCATTAACCATCATAAGGGAAATTCAAAACTTCTTTACATTTGTTGCTTTGTAAAAAAGGGCAAAATTCCCTTTTTCTTATAAAATACTTTTAAAATAACATCATAAAAAACTTGCTTTCTTAAAAACAAATTCTTAAAAACCATCGGCATCAAACATGAAATCCATTGAAAACATTAACATGGAGAATTTGCTTACTCATAAGCAAAATTCTCATTTCCACTAACATAAAGCATTACCAATCTTTGGCAACACTGATGATAAAATCCGTATCTTAAAACAAATTGCTTGCTTCCCATGAACCAAACCCTGAGGCTTTTCCTTAAAGCTAATCTTTTTCAAAACTTACGACTTTTCATTAAAGCCGTCATTTTCCAAAACTTATGGCTTTTTATTAAAGCCATCATTTTCAAAACTTGTGCTTGCCCATTCATTAAAACATAAACATAACCATTTCAATCATATTAATCACATAGAAAGAAAACATTATATTAGAAAGTTCGCTTGTTTACCTGAGATTGTTATAATCCTTTTCTTCCATTCTTCTCCTTGCCTTTGCCTAGATAAATGAAAATAACATTTTATTTATTTGTATCATTTTCAAATACTTATATTCCTTAGGTTTTCTAACTCATCTTCATTAACATACATAATTCATTCGACTTCTCAAGTCATTATACCTATATAGCACATACTTATTACATGAGCTTTTATACACCCTATTTAATTCCATAAATAGGGTAATCATCTAATCACTTAATAATCATTCAATACCATGATTTAATGGCTCATTATCTCCCTTAAGCCATTTTTCACTTATTTTTCAAAATTCACACATCGTTGCCCATTTTAAGCACACATCGTTGCCTTAGACCTCATTAATTAATTCCAAAATTTGGAATTAACATCATATAATTCTAACAGATATATAATCATGAAATTCATCATATTCTCATGCATTTTTGCACAAAATCATATTTCACAAGTCATTTATCACTCATGCATATCTATTCTTTCTCATATGCCCATTTGACAACAGATATATGAGGCATTTCATAAAATTTTCCAAGTCAGCAACTTAGTCACTAATTCAGCATGATAATTACCCTTAATTATCATTTTATTTAGGGTATTTTTATGGGATTTAATTCCACTAATCATTGGTTTCCAAAACAGCAACTTTGGAACCCATTTTTCACACGTTTAATATGTCTCTTGACACATAACCCTAAATTTGGGTTAGGAAAAGTTGGATTAATTGCAGCAACTTTGGAACCCATTTTTCACCCATTTAACGTGTCTTTTGATACATAACCCTAAGAAGATTTATAATCCGAATTTTCAGCAAATAATCCCACTCTTATTAATCCAAATTTAGGGTATTAATATATATATCAATTTGAATAATTTCTACATAGGTTTCATATTTATTTTTGATTTTTTTCTCCAACTATCCACATATGCTGAAATTAGGCGTAATGAAATATCAAAATGTTGAATTAATATCAAATCAAGTATTTTTGATCTGAGATTTATACCATACCTTAATAACTATATGAATTAACCATAATAAATATTTACAGCATGAAATATTTAATATTTCTATTTATGTTTGTATTTTTACTCTTCTGGACAACAGCATCCCTTTCTCGACAGCCTAAATCACGTTAATTATGTGGTATATTTATACCCATTAAAACCTAATTTTTATTTTATTCATGTGATCCTAAATATGTCTTATATATCCTGTAAACATTTCAGCCCAAAATTCCTTGTATAAAAAGTATTAAAAATCCTTTGGTGTAGCTGATCCTGACACCCGTTCAACCCTGTCTAGGTTGATTTTTTCGAATTTTTAATTTTCAAAGTGCTTATCGTTTTAAGCTGAAAATTGGGTAGTTTTTTAATCACTCCATCATGATTCTTCCCAAAAAGGTTCATGCTAAAATTCATCCATTTACTAGTCCGTTAATATTTTAGTTTACAACATCATATAACTTCCAGATTTGATGCATAAAATCAAGATTAACTTATACTTACTTGATTAATTGATAATCCCTCCATTGAACACTTGAAATTCCCTTCTTTTCCTCTCCTCCTTGCTGGTTTTGACGTGCCCTAGCTGCTGCCCTTGGAGAAAATCTCCATTTTCTCCATTTTTCCTCTCTTCTCTCTCTCTCTCTCTCTTCTTCTCTCTTCTTCTCTCTCTTTCTCCCCCCTTGCTGGAAAGTGCAGCAGCCCTTGCTCCTCCCTTTTTTTTTCTTTTTATAAACTACTTTTCTTGGTGCCCAAGTAACCCCATAGGCATTTTAGTAAATTCCGTTTTCACTTTCCATAATTGCTCATATTTACTTAGCTCTTAAGCAACTTGTTACTTGATCTCCAAGAAACCAACTTCCCATGATAATTAGCTTAATCCATTCCATTCATCTTATAAATTTCATAATTTTATTCTATCGTTTCAAATTTCATCTCAATCCGATGTTTCTACGTCAAATTATGACCACTTGAATTTATCTTTTGGATTTGGGAATAAAAATAATTAATTATCACCCTAATCCTTTCATGATTCCCTTAATCCAATCCATTCATAATATTGGGCCCATCGTCATGAGCTTACCTTTTAAATTTCATCGAAATCCGCCTTGTAGGCGTCAAGTTATGAATTTTCTTTTATTTTTCCCTTAATTCCATAATTACACTTTAATCTCTATAAATTAAATCATGGTAAGTAGCATGATTATTCATAACACATTTTCATATTTAAATCCTCATTAAGTCCCTTGGGTCATACCGACTCACTTTGGGCTCCGGTGATTAAATTTTTAATCACCATTCTTAATTAAACCCTAATTGCAAAATATCATTAAATCATAAAATCATCCATAAATCATTCAAAATTTATTTAAATCAAATATAAATCATGTATATATGTTCAATGCATCCCATTGAGTTCTACATAGGTTGGGATTTCACAATTTTCCCCCCTTATAACGGTTTTCGTCCCGAAACCTATTACATTTTAAATATCGGGGTAAGGCTCATGTGAAATAATCAACTTATCATCCCTTTTTCTTTTCAATACTTCCATTGGCCCACCATGCTTCCACTGCGCTACTATGTCTTAGTGGCATTTTTAGCCTTCATCCAATAGACCTATCACTTGTCTCTACTATTTCCTTGTTCACACATGAGTTTCTCATTGACATTTGCCCTTTCATTTGTTTCATTGAACATCAACATATTTAAATTTTCTATTCCAAAGCTTCTATACTTTATGATCTAGGATTCTTTTCCTAATCGGTCACATCTCCATACTTAGTTAACCTTAGCTAACTAGTATACATGGAATTCTACCTGTATTGTTGGTTTCCTCTATCGATAATGCATGCGTGGTTACATATTGGCAATCTATGACTAAATGATTATCATCAAAATTAAACTAAACCATTGCCAAACTTTCTAAAATTTAATCCATACTTGTAACCACTTCATCCTCTTGCTCCCTTGACTCCTTTCGAGTTAGGGCATGCACATGTACTGAGTTTGTAGAGGTAACTTGTCGGTTAGCTGCTCCTATTTACCTTGGCTGTGCGGCTTTTCCATGTCCTTGCGACGTTGGTGCTTAGCCAATTCACACAATCACAATCATTTGATATTATCCATCATCATAAACATTACTACTATCATCATCATATATCATGCATTTCATCATGATAATCATATATCTAATCATCATAAAATCATGTATACGTCATTATCTAATTCAATCATTATACTTAGGCTTTTCCATGCCTATTTATCAGTCCATGTTCTGATACCATCTTCTGTGGTATCATACCTATCCTTTCATCATCCTTTATTTTCTTCTTCCCACGCCTATTTACCAATCCTTGCTCTGATACACTTGTACATATCATTTCATTTATAACATAAGCAATGGTACACTTGTACATATCCGTTAAACCATTTCAACAATACTGTTATACATCATAGGCCCTCTTGACCTCATCATGACATTGTCATTGCATACATACGTCTATTCAATCATTAGTTCACCTAGAACTCGGAACTTTAAACAAGTTCACATATACATCAACATACCTGAATACTTTTATTCATATCATTCCACTCACCATGGCTATTCCTTTTAGCCCACATGGTACTATCTCGTACCTTTTCTCCATTTCTTAGGTCCTCGACCGCTTGAGTCTCCTAGTACCTGTCTGAGGTTTGGAAAACAAAACATAAGTGATAACTCAGTAAGTAAGCATTTTGGGGTAAGACTTTCCTTGAAAATCTTTTCCTAAAACATTTTTCTCATAAATCATTTTGTCCAGGGGACATTTTATGTCTCAAAATATCTTGACATAAAACCATATTTGACAATGGACATTTTCATGTCCAAGAAAAGACGTTTTTCCACATAAATCATTTTGGTATTGGACGTTCATACGTCCTAAGACATTTTTCCACTTAAACCTTGTTGGAAACGGACGTTTATACGTCCTAAAATGTTTCTCACATAAACACTTTGATAATGGACATTTTTATGTCCAAAATACATTTTTCGTAAGCCTTTTTGGCAATGGACATTCATATGTCCACAAACACCTTTATCCCTTAAACTCTTTTAGAAATGGACATTTTTATGTCCACACATGGTCCAACATAAATCCCTTTAGGAAATGGACATTCTCATGTCCAACTATTTTTCCCACATAAACCTTTTAGAAATGGACATTCTCATGTCCAAAATATTTTCCAACATAAACCCTTTTTCATAATCCCCATCTTGGGGCTTGTTTATAGCAAACAAGTCATAAATCCTTTTCATGAAAGATTTTGCATGAAAACTATTTTTTTTATTCTTAATATTTACACATTTTGTGTAAAACACCCTACTTTTAGGGTAACTTATGCATAATGGCTCATAAAAATCCAATTTATGATAACTTTTTGTATAAATGCTTTCATATCCCAATCTTTGGGCTTTTGAAAAGCAAAACGTATGCAAATACATTTCTCCACATCCAGTAGTGACACTTACCAAGTGATCAGGCTATATTTTGGAAGAGAATTCTTAATAGCACGCTAGCCATGTGGCTGTTTATTTATCCTGCTCCCATCTCAGGGAGGGCGCCGCTGGCACTCCTACCATCCCTTAGTGACTTGACCTTATGTAAAGTGGGCCCTGGTCATCCTAACCGTGCTCTACAACTTGCCTAATCCTTGTACTGGTGCATCGTACATCATTAGGACGGACCGTAGTCCATTTGGTTTGAAGAACCACAGACCGCAGCCCATGTCCTTTTAAATTGAAATTACAGACCTCTGTCTACATCCATAACACACAAAAAATTTTAGACCGAAATCTATCTTTAAAAATTATTTTTAAAAACACACCACAGATTGTAGTCCGTGTCAACTTGTAAGCGAGCACACCCACTTTAACAAATTGTTATTTGAAATCTAGTTTTAGGATGACCTTCCTTAAATTCTGTTAGAAACATTTTGAGTAAAATATTTTGATAAATATTTGAAATGTTTGAGAAACAACACACCATAAAACCCTTTTTATGAAAACAACATAGGAGGTTGGTCATCCTTAAATCTCTTTAAACACATCCGTATAAACATTTTTAAAGATATTTTCAACATAGATTTCCTTATCTAAAGAAAATCAAAACTTTTCGAATATCATTTCAAAACATATGAACTATGACCAAATCATCATTTATTATTTAATTATCATGACCTAGCAAAATAAATCTTTTTCATAAATCAAATCCCTCCTTTTTTATAACATGATTATTTATCATTAAACATCATAAGAGAAATTCAAAACTTATTTACATTTGTTGCTTTGTGAAAAAGGGCAAAATTCTCTTTTTCTTATAAAATACTTTTGAAACAACATCATAAAGAACTTGTTTACTTAAAAGCAAATTCTTAAAAAAAGCCATCGACATAAAATGTGAAATCCTTTGAAAACATTATCGTGGAGAACTTGCTTACTCATAAGCAAATTTCTTAATCCATTAACATAAAGCATTGCCAATGTTTGGCAACACTGATGATAAAATCCTTATCTTAAAACGTATTGCTTTCTTCCTATGAAGCAAACCTTGAGGCTTTTCCTTAAAGCCATTCTTTTCCAAAACTTATAACTTTTCATTAAAGCCGTCATTTTCCAAAACTTGTGGCTTTGCATTAAAGCTATTATTTTCAAAACTTGTGCTTGCCCATTCATCAAAACATAAGCATAAACATTTCAATCACATCAATCACATAGAAAGAAAACAACATTTTAGAAAGTTTGCTTGCTTACCTCATTTTCTTAGCTTTTCGTTTCGCTTATCCCTTTGCCTTTGCCTATACATATAAGAATCATATAACATTCATATATTTTCTTTGCTTGCATTCAACTCAGTTTTTCAACTCAAATCTTATCATCCTTCTCCAATACTTCAATGGCTCACTACGCTTCCACTGCGCTACTCTATCTTAATGGCATTTTTAGCCTTGGTTCAATAGACTTATCATTTGTCTCTATTGCTTCCTGTTTCCTGTTCCCTTATGGACATCTTATTGAAATTGCTCTTTTCTTTTTTCCATTCATCTCTTATTTCTATGGTAGGCATACTATTATACATAGAGAAATTATAGAATTTCTCATCTTATCATAGGGTAAGATCTAGGCTACCCATTCATTCATAAAAAATCTATAGCAATCATTTCATATAACATAACATATTTATTCTATAGCATAGAGCAAGAGTTGCTCTCACATAAAATTTCATGCATGTCTTAGTAAAAGACACTTTTGCTAATCTATCTTTCCTTCCCATCTCATAATGTCTACAACTAGATTATACTAGTATAGACTACCTAATAGGAGTACTGGTAATAAACCAGTCTAAAATATTTTCTTCCTTATCTCTCTTTCAAGTTTCCATAAACTAGTAAGGGTCCTTATCATTCGTTCTAATCTCATTTCTTATGAATATCATAGAGAAATTATCTCTCTCATACCTCCTTCTTCATTTCATTTAGTTATTAAGGTGTGGTAGAAATTTCAGATCAAAACTACTTGATTTGATATTAATTCAAGATTTTAAGAATTCAGGCATACTGAATTCAGCATTATGGACAACTTAAGGAATAAATTAAGATAAATGTTAAATTTCAGATTTTTATGATAAAATTTGATTTATAATGGGATATAAACAAGTGATTATGAGGGTTTAACCTAATAGAGGTAAACAAGATTACCCTAAATATGATTTTTTTGAAGATATTCAAAGGGATGTCCAAAAAGGGGTGCAAAGGGTACCCAAGATGTATATGAAAGTTGTTGTTTTGGAAGCAACTAATACATGGATTTTAAACATGTGTTAATACCCTAAATTTGGGTTAAGAAAAGCATGGTTTAAGGTTGGAAAATTTGGATTAAAAATCTATTTAGACCATGCTACTAAAGGGAGCATTGAAACGACGAAAAACGGGTTCTAAAGTTGTTGTTTTGGGAACCCTATGACAAATGGATTTATGTAGGTTGGAAAACCTAAGGAATATAAGTATTTGAAGATGATGCAAATAAATGAAATGTTATTTTCATTTATTTAGGCAAAGGCAAAGACGAGTATGGAATAAAAGGATTATGGCGATCTCAGGTAAGCAAGAGAACTTTCTAAAATGATGTTTTCTTTCTATATGATGATGTGTGATTGAAATATTTATGTTTATGTTTTGACGAATGGGCAAGAACAAGTTTTGAAAATGAAGGTTTTATTGCAAAGCCACAAGTTTTGAAAATGATGGCTTTAATGAAAAGTCGTAAGTTTTGGAAAAGAATGACTTTAAGGAAAAGCCTCAAGGTTTGCTTCATGGGAAGCAAATAACGTTTTTAAGATAAAGAATTTATCACAAGTATTTCCATGGATTGGCAATGCTTTATGTTAATGGATAAAGAAATTTGCTTATGAGTAAGCAAGTTCTCCACGATAATGTTTTCAAAGGATTTCATGTTTTATGTTGATAGTTTTTTTAAGAATTTGTTTTTAAGTAAACAAGTTCTTTATGATTTTGTTTCTCTGTGGCGCCCCAAACCGAGACGTTATTTCCTTACCTCAAGATCTATTGATTGGTAAATGCGAATCAGGATTGTTGCCCTGATCACGCGGCGGGTTCTTAATTGGAACTCGTCTAAATTTTTTTCTTTTCTTTATTCATCATCATTTCATTTATAACATAAGCAATGGTACACTTGTACATATCCATTTTATAACTTCTCAACATGTACTTATACATCATAGGCTCTCTTGACCTAATCAAAGCATTTCCATTGCAAATATACATCTATTCAATCATTAGTTCACCTAGAACTCGAAACTTTAAACAAGTTCACTTATACATCAACATATCTGAATACTTTCATTCATATCATTTCACTCACCATGGCTAATCCTTTTAGCCCACATGGTACTATCTCGTACATTTTCTCCATTTCTTAGGTCCTCGACCACTTGAGACTCCCAGTACCTGTCTAAGGTTTGGAAAACAAAACGTGAGTGATAACTCAGTAAGCAAGCATTTTGGGGCAAGACTTTCCTTGAAAATCTTTTTCTAAAATCTTTTTCTCATAAATCATTTTGGCCAGAGGACATTGTATGTCCCAAAACATCTTGATATAAATAATATTTGACAATGAACATTCTCATGTCCACAAAAAGATGTTTTTCCGCATAAATCATTTTGACACTGGACGTTCATACGTCTTAAAATATTTTTCCAATTAAACCTTGTTGGAAACGGACGTTTATACGTGCTAAAATGTTTTTCACATAAACGCTTTGGTAATGGACATTTTTATGTCCAAAATACATTTTACGTAAACCTTTTTGGCAATAGACACTCATATGTCCACAAACACTTTTATCTCTTAGACTCTTTTAGAAACGGACATTTTTTTGTCCACATATGTTCCAACATAAATCCCTTTAGGAAATGGACATTCTCATTCCAACCATTTTTCCTACATAAACCTTTTGAAAATGGACATTCTTATGTCCAAAATATTTTTCAACATAAATCCCTTTAGGAAATGGACATTCTTATGTCCAAAATATTTTCCAACATAAACCCTTTTTCATAATCTCCATATTGGGGCTTGTTTATAGAAAACAAGTCATGAATCCTTTTCATGAAAACTTTTGCATAAAATTCATTTTTTATTCTTAATATTTACACATTTTGTGTAAAACACCCTGCTTTTAGGGCAACTTATGCATAATGGCTCATAGAAATCCAATTTAGGATAACTTTTTGTATAAATGCTTTTATATCCCAATCTTTGGGCTTTTGAAAAGAAAAGCGTATGCAAACACACTTCTCCCCATCCAGTAGTGACACTTACGAAGTGATCATGCTACCTTTTGGAAGAGAATCCTTAACAGCACGCTAGCCAGGCGGCTATTTATTTATCCTGCTCCCATCTTAGAGAGGGCGCCGCTGGCACTCCTGCCATCCCTTAGCGACTTGGCCTTATGTAGAGTGGGCCCCGATCATCCCATCCGTGCTCTACAACTTGCCTTATCCTTGTATTGGTGCACTGTACATTATTATGATGGACCGCAGTCCGTTTGGTTTGAATAACCACAGACCGCAGCCTATGTCCTTTTAAACCAGGATCACAGACCTCTGTCTGCATCCATAACCACACAAAAATCTTAGACCGAAGTCTATATCTTTAAAAATTATTTTTAAAAACACATCATAGACCGTAGTCTGCGTCAACTTGTAAGCGAGCACACCCACTTTAACAAGTTATCATTTGAAATCTAGTTTTAGGATGACCTTCCTTAAATTCTGTTAGAAACATTTTGAGTAAAATATTTTGATAAAGATTTGAAATGTTTAAAACATAATACATCTTAAAATCCTTATAAAAGAATTTCATAACCTTCGAATTTTAAAAATTAAACCATTTTATGAAATCAACATAGGAGGTTGGTCATCCTTAAATCCCCTTCAATACGTCCGTATAAACATTTTTCAAGATGTTTTCAACATAGATTTCTTTATCTAAAGGAAATCAAAACTTTTGAATATTATTTCAAAACATATGGACTATGTTCAAGTCATCATTTATTATTTAATTATCAAGACCTAGCAAAACAAATCTTTTTCATAAATCAAATCTCTCTCTTTTTTATAACATGATTATTTATCATTAAACATCATAAGAGAAATTCAAAACTTATTTACATTTGTTGCTTTGTGAAAAAAGGGCAAAATTTCCTTTTTCTTATAAAATACTTTTGAAACAACATCATAAAGAACTTGATTGCTTAAAAGTAAATTCTTAAAATCATCGGTATCAAACATGAAATCCTTTGAAAACATTATCGTGGAGAACTTGCTTACTCATAAGCAAATTTCTCAATCCATTAACATAAACCATTGCCAATCTTTGGCAATACTGATGATAAAATCCTTATCTTAAAATGTATTGCTTGCTTCCCATGAAGCAAACCTTGAGGCTTTTCCATAAAGTCATTCTTTTCCAAAACTTACGACTTTTCATTAAAGCCGTCATTTTCAAAACTTGTGGCTTTTCATTAAAGCCATCATTTTCAAAACTTGTGCTTGTCCATTCGTTTAAATATGATCATAAACAATTTCAATCACACATCATCACATAGAAAGAAAACATCATTTTAAAAAGTTTGCTTGCTTACCTGAGATCGCTATAATCCCTTTTCCTTCCATTCTTTTCCTTGCCTTTGCCTAAATAAATGAAAATAATATTTCATTTATTTGTATTGTCTTCAAATACTTATATTTCTTAGGTTTTCCAACCTACATAAGTTCATCTAACTTAACCCACTTGTCTTTCAAGTCGGGTATTCATACTTATCTCTTCATATACGTCCATTTCTCTATATATAAATCATGTATTTCTTAATATTTTTCAACACAGAAACTTGTCTCTAATTCCAGCATGATTAAACCTATTAATTACCACTGTACTTAGGGTATTTTTATGGAATTTAAATCCACTAATCATAGGTTTCCAAAACAGCAACTTTGGAACCCATTTTTCACCTGTTTAACGTGTCTTTTGACACATAACCCTAAGCAATTTATAAATCCGAATTTTCAGCAAATAATCTTACTTTTCTCATTCCAAATTTAGGGTATTAACATATATATCAATTTTGATCATTTCTACATAGGTTTCATATTTATTTTTTATTTTTTCTCCAATTATCCACATATGCTGAAATTAGGCATACTGAAATATCAAAATATTGAATTAATATAAAATCAAGCAGTTTTGATCTGAAATTTCTACCATACCTTAATAATTACATGAATTAACCAAAATAAATATTTTTAGTATGAAATATTTAATATTTCTATTTATTTTGATATTATTAATCCGCTGGATAGCAGAATCCATTTTCAGACAGCCTGAATCACGTTAATTATGGGGTATATTTATACAAATCAAAACATAATTTTTATTTTCTTAGTGTGATTCTAAATATGTCTTATATATCCTGTAAAATTTTCAGCCCAACATTCCTTGTATAAAAATTATTAAAACCCGTTTAATCCTGTCCAGGTTGATTTTCTTGAATTTTTAATTTACCACTAGTTTATCCTTTTAAGCTGAAAATTGGGTCTCTCCTTAATAAACTCATAATGATTCTTCTAAAAAACTTTCATGCTAAAATTCATCCATTTACTATTCCGTTCATATTTTAGTTGACAATATCATATAACTTCCAAATTTGAGGTATAAAATCAAGATTAACATATACTTACTTGATTAATTGATAATCCCTCCATTGAGCACTTGAAATTTTCTTCATTTCCTCTCTTCCTTGTTGGGTTTGATGTGCCCTAGCTTCTGCCCTTGGAGAAAATTTCCATTTTTCTCTTATTTTTCTCTCTTCTCTCTTCTTCTCTCTCTTTCTCTCTCTCCTTCTCCCCTGCTGGAAACGGCAGCCATGCTCCCCCATTTCCTCCTTTTATTTTCTACTTTTCTTGGTGCCTAAGTAACCTCATAGGCATTTTAGTAAATTCTATTTTCACTTTCTACAATTGCCCTTCTTTACTTAGCTCTTAAGCAACTTGTTACTTGCTCTCCAAGAAACCAACTTTCCATGATAATTAGCTTAATTCATTCCATTCATCTCATAGATTTCTTAATTTTATTCCATTGTTTCAAATTTCATCTCAATCCGACGTTTCTACGTCAAGTTATGACCACTTGAATTTATCTTTTGGATTTGGGATAAAAATAATTAATTATCACCCTAATCCCATCATGATTCCCTTAATCCAATCCATTCATAAGATTGGGCCCACTGTCGTGAGCTTACCTTTCAAATTTTATCAAAATCCGCCTTATAGGCGTCAAGTATGAATTTTTTATTATTTTTCATCTTAATTCCATAGTTACACTTTAATCTCCATAAATTAAATCGTGATTATTAACATGATTATTCATGATACCTTGTCACCTGTAAATCCTCATTAAGCCCCTCGGGTCATACCGACTCACTTTGAGCTCCGGCGATTAAATTTTTAATCACCATTCTTAATTAAACCCTAATTGCAAAATATCATTAAATCATAAAATCATCCATAAATCATTCAAAATTCATTTAAATCACATATAATTTATGCATATATGTTCAATGCACCCCATTGAGTTCTACATAGGTGGGGTTTCACAATCCTCCCCCCTATAACAGGTTTCGTCCCGAAACAGTCTCTTCTTTGAATAATTGGGTATTCCCTTTTTACTTCTTCTCTTAGTTTCCAAATATTCTTGCTTTCAAAATATTTGTCCCATTGAACATCAACACTTTTAATTAATCATAGCTAACCTATATATAAAGAATTTCACTTGTATTATTTTATCGATTTCCTCTGCAGGTAGTGCATGCGTGGTTACATATTGGCAATTTATGATTAAATAATCATCATCGAAATCAAACTAAACCATTGCCAAATTTTATAAAATTTAATCCATACCTGTAACCACTTTATCCTCTTACTCTCATGACTCCATGCACATGTACCAGGTTCGTAGAGGTAACCTGTCGGTTAGCTGCTTCTATTAACCTTGACTGAGTTGATCTTCCTTGCCTTTGCAATGTTTGTACCTTATTTGGACAATTCGGGGCGATGTGCCATACCTGATTACAAACATAACATCTGATACCAACTTTTGTGGTATCATACCTTATCATATCACATAGATATAGCTTATCATCTATTCCCATAGATTTCATCTCATCTCATAGCTATCATCTCAATCACATACTTATCACCTTGTCACATAGACATATGATCTAATCTCATAAACATATCTATCATATCACATGCATACATTTTATGCATTCAAAATCCTTAGAAATAGTTATATCATCATATTTAATCATATCATGCTCATTATCAAAGCATCCACTCATAAAACAAAGTCTTAGCATCTTAACATGCCAATTCACACAATCAAAATCATATGATATTATTCATCATCTTAAATTTTACTACTATCATCATCATATATCATGCATCCTATCATGGTAATCACTTATGCATTCATCATAAAATCATGCATATCATATTTAATCATTACACTTAAACTTTTCCACGCCTATTTACCAGTCTATGCTTTGATACCATTCATTGTAACGCCCCAGCCCGAGCGTCACAACCTTACCTCAAGATCGTTCGATTGGTAAACGTGATCAGGATTGTTGCCCTGTCACACGGCGGGTTTTAACGAATATTTATCCAATTAAATATCTTTTCATAGGAGTTTAATTTCTCATATATTTATTTCATGCATATCTGAGTCATTTCCATCCAATAATGTCATAACTAGACATGATTTTCATAATATATTTCAAACCATCTCCTAAATCAGATGTCATTGCATGTATCATCATAGATGTCAACACAAAACATCAAAGTATTTACAATCATACGACATAAGTTTTTCACAAACATGAAACTTATAATGCCTTCCATTTCCTCAATAGTTAGCTCCTTGCTCCTTTGCCAGGTCTCTTCTTTCACCTGTCTATGGGTTTAGAAAACGAAACGCGAGTCGAAACTCAATAAGCAAGCTTATATTTTACAGGCAATTCATTTTGAAGGCATATTTATTTAAAATCATTTTTCTCCCTTCAGTAGAGACACTTATCAAGTGATCAACTACCCGTGGAGCAAAAACCTTTTCATAAATCATTTGTACACATTTCATAAACATTTCATGAACATTGAATGTGCAAATTCATCATTTCCATTGATGACGTTATCCTTCATATGACGGTACGCTAGCACGGGGAACCCTCTTTTATGACATGATCTTTTCCATCCTTGGCGCCGAACCTACCGACTTGGCAACGTCAAGGGGGACTCCTTGTCCACTTACTACCTCGACTAGCCTACCTCACCGGTCCTTTCCGACTTGGCGACGTCAAGGGGAACTCCTTGTCCACTTACCACCTTGACTAGCCTACTTGATTTCCATTCCATGTATGACTTTTAGTCACCCCGGCACTATATACCCTCTTACACATGGAACTTGTCATTCTCATATACAGAATTCTTTGCACCATCCCTTTGAAACATCATTTCAAATCTATACTTCATTACTTTTCATGAATAATTGCGAAACAATAAGCAATCATTTATTTCAATAGAAATAAATATTTCATTACGCATATAGACAAGGAATGGCCATCCTTAAACAACTTGGAAAGCATTGAAAATAAAACTCATTTAGAAAGCTGCTTGCTTACCTCGCTTGCTTAGTTTTCCGTTTCGCTTATCCTTTTGTCTTTGCCTATACATATAAGAATGATATAACATTCATATATTTCCTTTGCTTGCAATTAACTCGATTTTCCAACCCATTTTTATTAACATGCATAATTCCTTTGACTTCTCAAGTCATTATGCCCGTACAGCAAATACTTGTGCACTACATGAGCTATTACACATCACATTTAGTCCCATAAGTAGGGTAACCATTCGACCATATAAAATTCATCCAATAATTATCATTTAATGACTCATTACCTTTCTTAAGCCATTTTTCACTTATTTTCCAAAATTCACACATTGTTGCTCATTTTAAGCATCCGTTATTGCTTTAAGCCTCATTAATTAATCTCAAAATTTAAGATTAACATCATGCAATTCTAAACAGCAATATATTCACAAAATTTATCATATTTTTATGCATTTTTGCACAAAACCAAATTACATAGGTCATTTACCACTCATGCATGTCTATCTTTTCACATATAGCCATTTAACAACACATATATGAGGCATTTCATAAAATTTCCCAAGTCAGTAATTTAATCCACATTTCAGCATGATAATTATTTATGAGAGGAGAAAGAATGGATAACTTAGTAAAAGTGTCTTTTGCTAAGACATGTATTAAATTTTATGTATGAAACTCTATAGGAGAGCAACTTTTGCTCTACATTATAAAATGAATGTATTATTGATGATATGTGAAAATGATTGCTATAGATTTTTTGAATGGATAACTTAAAGACTTACCCTATGGTAAGATGAGAAATGGTGCAATTTCTCTATGTACAAGGAAAAATAATGTGAAATGGAACAAATGAAAAGGCAAACGCCAATGAGAAACTCATGTGTGAACAAGGAACAGTAGAGATGAACAATAGGTCTAATGGACAAAAGCTAAAAATGCCACTAAGACAGAGTAGCGCAGTGGAAGCGTAGTTAACCATTGAAATATTAGAGGAAGATGATGAATTAGTAATTTCATATGAGCTTTACCCCCGACATTTGAGATGTAATAGGTTTCGGGACGAAACCTGTTATAAGGGGGGATTGTGAAATCCCAACCTAAGTAGGGTCCAATGTATGCATTGGACATATACAAGTGATTTATATGTGAATTAAATGAAGTATGAATGATTTTAGGATTTTATGATATTTTGCAATTAGGGTGTAATTAAGAAGGATGATTAAAAATTTAATCGCCAGAGCCCAATATGAGTCAAGGTGACTAAAGGGGCATAATGAGGATTAAAATATGCTAATGTGACATGAATGTTTAGTTTAATTTCCATGATTTAATTAATGGAGATTAAAATGAAAATTGTGGAATTATGTTGGAAAACACTAGAAAATTCATAACTCAAAGCTTGTAAGGCGGATTCAAGTGAAATTTGAAATGGAAGTTGATGATGTTGGGTTTGGTATTATGGAATTATTGGGTTATAAAAATCTTTGATGAAATTGATGTGATGATTTATTGAACATAACTCAAATTCAATCGTTAACTTCAAATGGCTATAACTTGAGCTAGGAAAATTGGATTGAGATGAAATTTGAAACGGTCGAATGAAATCATGAGATTGAAATTTTGGAAGGTTTAGATTAAGATAATTATATTGGGAAAATTCCTGCATTAGAAAAGGTGTATACAGTTGACTTTTACACCTCAAAAGTATCATGCATTTAAGGCAAAAGGTATATGAATTAAATGCAATCTTTAAAGGTCCAAATAGGAGTCAAATGTAGGCAAAATACAGGTTATTTTATGCTTAAAAATGTGGAAAAATTCGTGGTTTATGCTGCTGGAATTAATGAGCTAGAGGTGAGCTCAAAGGGAGCTAGGCAAGGTGGCAATGCATGGACGTTCCAAGCAGTTGCTGTTTAGATTTTTGTGAAATTTTATTTTATAAATAATGCACATAAATAGATGACATGTTGGGATGTATAAATAAGCATTTAATTATATGGAAAAAAATCCAAGAAAAATCATGAATTGCAGCTGCCATGAAAGGTGGAAAAAATGGACAGCTTGTTTACACATGTGGACGTCCCATGTTGATGCTGCTGTAATGATTTTTATTAATTTTTTAACACCAAATTGATACATGAATTAAAGTTTAATGAGGTTTATAATTTACCCTTAAATTAGGGTTGATAAAAAAATGAAAATGCTGGGAAATGGACGTAGCTATGGACGTGTAAGGGCTGGACAGTTGGACGGTTGAGATAAGAGCAAAATTCTGGTTTTTTAAAAATTGGTAAAAATTATTTTACTTGGTTGTGAGTTCACCAGCACATAGGGGGGGATAAACCTGAATTCAATGGTGTGGAAAATGCTCCAAAAGGGGGGCCCACAGCTGGAAAAATCCAGCTCTACAAAGGCATTGCATGTTCACATGATTTGGGCCTTTTGCTAAGTGCTGAAACTTGCACCCCAAGGCAGCAGCTCACGTCCAGCATCTAGCCTAGACAAGAAGGAAGAAGAAAAGAAGGAAAAGAAATGGGAAAAGGAGAGATTACCCATTTAATCAAGTAAGTATATTATTATCTTGATTTTATGTTTCAAATCTGGAAATTATATGATGTTATAAACCAAAATATGAATGAAGTAGTAAAAGAAGGATTTTCACCATGAAGATTTTTTTAAATGTTCATTATGATTATTAAGGGACAACCAAAATTTCAGATTGAAATATTTAGCAGGTTTCAAATTAAATATCTGAGAATATTAACCTAAACAGGGTAAAAAGGGTGACAGGATCAGCTGTCGAAAATGATTTTTAATAATTTTTTACCAAGGAATTTTGGGCTGAAAATTTTATAGGATATAAAAAACATATTTATTATTATATAAAAAAATAAAAATTATGTTTTTATGGGTATAAATATACCTCATAATTAACGTGATTCAGGCTATCGGAAAATGGATGTTGCTGTCCAGCAAGGTAAAAATACCAAAATAAATATAAATGCTTACTTTTTTGTGCTATAAATATTTATTTTGGTTAAATAATATAGTTATTAAGGTATGGTAGAAATTTCAGATAAAAAATACTTGATTTGATATTAATTAAAAGTTTTGAAAATTCAGTATGCATAATTTCAGCATATGTGGATAGTTGGAGAAAAAAATCAAAAATAAATATGAAAACTATGTATAAATTATAAAAATTGATATATATGTTAATAAACTAAATTTTGGTTGAAAAGTTGGATTAATTGCTGAAAATTCGGATTTATAAATCTGCTTAGGGTTATGTGTCAAAAGACACGTTAAACGTGTGAAAAATGGGTTCCAAAGTTGCTATTTTGGAAACCTATGATTAGTGGATTTAAATTCTATAAATATACCCTATGTACAGTGGTAATTAAGGATAATTATCATGCTGAAATGTGGATTAAATTTCTGACTTGGGAAATTTTATGAAATGCCTCATATATGTGTTGTTAAATGGATATATGTGAAAGGATAGACATGCATGAGTGGTAAATGACCTATGTAATTTGGTTTTGTGCAAAAATGCATGAAAATATGATAAATTTTGTGAATATATTTCTGTTTAGAATTGCATGATGTTAATATCAAATTTCGGGATTAATTAATGAGGCTTAAGGCAATAACGGGTGCTTAAAATGAGCAACGATGTGTGAATTTTGGAAAATAAGTGGAAAATAGCTTAAGAAAGGTAATGATCCATTAAATGATAATTATTGGATGAATTGTATATGGTTGAATGGTTACCCTACTTATGGGACTAAATATGATGTGTAATAGCCCATGTAGTGCACAAGTATGTGTTGTACGGGCATAACGACTTGAGAAGTCGAAGGAATTATGCATGTTAATGAAAATGGGTTGGAAAACCGAGTTGAACGCTAGCAAAAAAAATATATGAATGTTATATCATTCTTATATGTATAGGCAAAGACAAAAGGATAAGCGAAACGGAAAACTAAGCAAGCGAGGTAAGCAAGCAGCTTTCTAAATGAGTTTTATTTTCAATGCTTTCCAAGTTGTTTAAGGATGGCCATTCCTTGTCTATATGCGTAATGAAATATTTATTTCTATTGAAATAAATGATTGCTTATTGTTTCGCAATTATTCATGAAAAGTAATGAAGTATAGATTTGAAATGATGTTTCAAAGGGATGGTGCAAAGAATTCTGTATATGAGAATGACAAGTTCCATGTGTAAGAGGGTATATAGTGCCGGGGTGACTAAAAGTCATACATGGAATGGAAATCAAGTAGGCTAGTCAAGGTGGTAAGTGGACAAGGAGTTCCCCTTGACGTCGCCAAGTCGGAAAGGACCGGTGAGGTAGGCTAGTCGAGGTAGTAAGTGGACAAGGAGTCCCCCTTGACGTTGCCAAGTCGGTAGGTTCGGCGCCAAGGATGGAAAAGATCATGTCATAAAAGAGGGTTCCCCGTGCTAGCGTACCGTCATATGAAGGATAACGTCATCAATGGAAATGATGAATTTGCACATTCAATGTTCATGAAATGTTTATGAAATGTGTACAAATGATTTATGAAAAGGTTTTTGCTCCACGGGTAGTTGATCACTTGATAAGTGTCTCTACTGAAGGGAGAAAAATGTTTTAAATAAATATGCCTTCAAAATGAATTTCCTGTAAAATATAAGCTTGCTTATTGAGTTTCGACTCACGTTTTCGTTTTCCGAACCCATAGACAGGTGAAAGAAGAGACCTGGCAAAGGAGCAAGGAGCTGACTATTGAGGAAATGGAAGACATTATAAGTTTCATGTTTGTGAAAAACTTATGTCGTATGATTGTAAATACTTTGATATTTTGTGTTGACATCTATGATGATACATGCAATGACATCTAATTTATGAGATGGTTTGAAATATGTTATGAAAATCATGTCTAGTTATGACATTATTGGATGGAAATGACTCTGATATGCATGAAATGAACATACGAGGAATTAAACTCCTATGAAAAGATATTTAGTTGGATAAATATCTGTTAAAACCCGCCGTGTGACATGACAACAATATTCATAACGTTTACCAGTCGAACGATCTTGAGGTAAGGTTGTGACGCTTGGGCTAGGGCATTACAATGAATAAAATATGAAATCCTTTGAAAACATTATCGTGGAGAACTTGCTTACTCATAAGCAAAATTCTCGAATTTTATTAACATAAAGCATTGCCAATCCAAGGCAACCCTTGTGATAAAATTCTTATCTTAAAACGTATTGCTTGCTTCCCATGAAGCAAGCCTTGAGGCTTTTCCTTAAAACTATTCTTTCCCAAAACTTATAACTTCATTTTTCAAAACTCGTGGCTTTCATTAAAACCATTATTTTCAAAATTTATGCTTGCCCATTCGTTTAAACATAATCATAAATAATTTCAATCACATATCTGTTGGAAACAATGTTTAAAACAATAAAAATTGACCAAATCTTGAGTTTTGATGATTAACAAGAACTAATTTTGAGTATATAAAAGGTACTAATGTGTTTGCTAAATGTTTAAGGAAAGCAAAGAGGTCAAGTCGATCTCCAAGTCGACTTGGACTTCGACTTGGGTGAAGTCGATCCCAAAGTCGACTCAAATATCGACTTGAGAATGAATCCCAAAAGGAAACAGGTGAAGTCGCAGGTCAAGTCGACTCCACTTGCGACTTGGGAAGTCAAGTCGCAGACGAAGTCGACTCCAGCATCGACTTGGAGTATCCAGAGTTGAAAAGTGGAAACGAACATAACGAAGTCGCAAACGAAGTCGACTCCAGGTGCGACTTGGGTGGAGTCGCAGGCCAGGTCGACTCCATCCACGACTTGAGAAGTTCAAACTTCAAAGATGCAGTTTTCAAGCTATTCAAGAGGATTTATCACTCAAGTCCAAGGAATCAAGATGAAAAACAAATGAGTCAAATTCAAAGTCAAGATTCATGTTCTACAACAAATCAAGTCTATCAAGCTCAAAGACAAAGATACAAGTATGATTCAAACAATGTCTATCAAGACTACATAAGTCAAATATGCATGAATCATCTAAGCAAGAATCAAGCTTTCCCAAGACTCGTAAGAATCAAGCCAATCCAAGATAGAAGAACACAACTTGAAGATCAAAGCAGGTTCAGCAAAATCCGAGCCAAGTCGCAGGCCAAGTCGACTTCAGGATCGACTTGGGTCGAAGTCTGAAGTCAAGTCGACCAAGCCTAAGACTTGGGAATCCGAAGAACTGGAGTCGCAGACGAAGTCGACTCCAGATGCGACTTGGGTAGCCAAGTCGCATCCCGAGTCGACTCCACCTTCGACTTGGGTATAACGTTCAAATTTTCGAACGTTGGAGCTCATTTATTGCGCGCCAACAACCTCCACAACGTTCATATTTTCTTCCCTCTATAAGAGGACCCTCAAATGAACGTGAAAACACAACAAGATAACACAAGACACTACTACAAAGTTCAAAGAGAGAAAAGAAGTAAAAGAAAGGTTTCCTATTTGCTTTTCTCCATTATTGAGTGGTCCGTATACATTATAAGGAAGAAGAAAGCTTCAAGTTGCTAGCGCCTTCATCAATATTCATCCAAAGGTGCTTCTACAACTTCTTCCTCATGCTAAATCTGCCTACACAAATCTGTAAAGTGTAGTTTCATTTATTTCATTGTCTTGTTGTATAAATCTTGATTTAGCTTGGGTAGCTAAGATCAAGTATATGCAAAGTAGGGTGTGATTGGAGTGAGACTCATCACCTACTTTTGCATGTGAGTTGTTTATGCCCCCTAGAGCTAGAATCTAGAAGAGAGCAAGTGGCTCTAGTTGTATATGCCCCCTAGAGCTGGAATCTAGAAGAGAGCGGTGACTCTAAGTGTATTCGTGGAATACATAGTGGAACCCAAGTCACAACAGAGTGTGAGCTTGGAAGAGTGGAGTAGGGAAGGTTTGCCCGAACCACTATAAATCTTGTGTTATATTTCTTTTTACTGCTTTATCTTTATTGCTCTCTAGCTCTTTTCTAAAGGGGATTAATTACTCAAGGGGTTAAGTCTTTTATTTACCAAAGAATTTTAAAGAACCCAATTCACCCCTCCCCTCTTGGGTTTTGCCACTAACTCGGGACCAACAAGTGGTATCAAAGCAGGTCTTTGAGTTTACCAAAGAGATCTTATCAAAATGGCATCCCAATCTACTTCCGTTCCCGCTTTTGCTGAAGGCCAATCCTTTACAAGGCCACCATTGTTTGATGGGAACAATTTTGGATATTGGAAGCTTCGTATGAAGCAACTCATCATGGCTACCGACATGGACTCTTGGATTGCTATCCAAGATGGAGTAACCTTGCCTACCGATGAAAGAGCTTCCAAATGGACCGATGAGGAAGTAAGAATTGTTAAGAGCAACGCCAAAGCTATGAACTCTTTATTTTGTGCTCTTACTGCTTCTGAATATGATAGAGTATCCTCTTGCTTGACCGCCAAAGAAATATGGGATACGCTAACCTCTATCTATGAAGGAACTTCTCAAGTCCAAGGGACGAGAAGAAATATTTTGATTGAAGAACTAGAGAATTTTAGAATGCTAGAAACAGAAAATATTTCTGAAATGTTTGCTAGATTCTCAAAAATTACTAACGCTTTAAAAGGTCTTGGAAAGGCTATATCTGAATCTGAGCAGGTTATGAAAATTTTGAGAGCTCTTCCCGAGTCATGGACTCCAAAGATCACTGCGATAGAAGAAGCCAAGGATCTTAACACATTAAAACTTGAAGACTTAATTAGCTCACTCATGTCACATGAGCTAATCAAGAGAAGAAATGAAGATCAACATAGGGGCAAAAGAGCAATCGCCTTGAAAGCCTCACAAGACACTGACGATACCTCCTCTTCTCAAAACGACGACGAGATTGCCCTACTCACAAAACGTTTCAGAAAATTTGTGAGAAAAGGCAAAAATTTCAGAGGTTTCAAAGAAAGAACTCCCAAAGAGAAGAAGAAAGAATCGACCAAATGTTACCGATGCGGCGGTTCGGGACATATGCAAGCTCGATGTCCAACTCCCGAAGAGAGCAAGGCAAAAGAACAAAGAAAGGATCGAGGGGACAACAAAAGATTCCAAAAATACAAAGGTAGAGGCATGTACGTAAACGATGAGGAATCTACAACGAGTAACTCCTCAACCGACGAAAACGAAGAATGTGCGAGAATTTGCTGCATGGCACAAATCGAACAAGAAGAACGAATTACCTCAACAAAATGCACAAGCGATGAAGAGGTAAGTTCCAAACTCTCCGATTCTAAATCAAGTTTTACTTCCTTTCAAGAATGCCTCAAATGTACTGAATTAGATGAGCTACAAACTGCATATGATTCATTATATGAAGAAATGAAGAAATTAGGAAGCAAGTTTACAATTAAGAAAAGACAATGTGATGCAACAATAATTGTAAATGGTAAACTTGCAGAAAGATTAGACAAATTGAAAGATGAAAATGATCTGCTGAAAAAGGAGAACAAATCATTAAATGAATCATTAGCTAAGTTCTCTAATCCAGGAGAAAGTGTCAAAATGTTTTTGAATATGACCTCCCAAACACATAAAAGAGGTCTTGGGTATCATACATTTGAGCAAGGAGAAAGTAGCAAATCAAATGTATAAATACTTGAGAAACATCAAACTAAAAATGCATCTATGTACAAGCCACAAAAGAAAAATTTTAAGTGGACTAGAAGACCAACATTTGAACCATTGCACACTTGGAGGCCTACTCCAAGATTAACTATGGCTTGTAATTTTTGCAATAAAATGGGACATAAAACTTACAAATGTAATTTTAAGAAATTATATGACCATGGTGCAAAATTAGTTTGGGTTCCAAGAAACACAAGATTTGGGCTTTCAAAGTTAGAACAACAAAAATTGATTTATATTACTAACCCAAATGGACCCATAAAATGGGTACCAAGGAGATAAGATTTATTTGCTTATTTTTCAGACATGTCTTAAGGCAAAGGCAAACAATGAATGGTTTATGGATAGCGGTTGCTCAAGGCATATGACCGGTGAAAGAAGTTTGTTTCACAAACTTAAGCCTTGTAATGATGGAATGGTTGCCTTTGGCAATAATGAAAAAGGTAAAATTAAAGATAAAGGAAATATACATAGTATTTCAAATGCATGCATGGAAGATGTTTTGTTTGTTGAAGGACTCAAACACAATTTAATGAGCATTAGCCAATTATGTGATAAAGGATACAAAGTTGTGTTTGAATCATCTATATGTAATGTATTTGATGGAGAGCATATCATGTTTAGTGGTAAAAGACATGGAAATGTATATTTGGTTTCACTTGATGAATTGAATGGTCAATGTCTAATGGCCATTGATAATGATCCATGGGTTTGGCATAAAAGGCTTGGACATATAAACATGGGAAACATAAAAACCCTATGGAAAAAGAGTTTGGTAGAAGGATTACCAAGATTAAAATATGACAAAGACAAGATTTGCAAGGCATGTCAATTATCAAAACAACCCAAGATGCCTTTCTCTACCAAAAAGGAAATTTCCACCACTAAGCCACTTGAATTGCTACATATGGATCTATACGGGCCATCCGACATTCTAACCATTGGTGGAAAGAAATATGTATTTGTCATAGTTGATGATTTTTCAAGATTCACATGGATAATTCTCTTAGCTAGTAAAGATGAAGCCTTCTCTATGTTTGCAACTTTTGTAAATTTGGTGCAAAATGAAAAACAAAGTACTATTGTGACCATAAGAAGCGATCATGGTGGCGAATTCGAAAACAAATGATTCATGGAATTTTGCAATGAAAAAGGAATTCACCACACATTTTCTGCACCAAGAACTCCACAACAAAATGGAGTAGTAGAAAGGAAAAATAGAACTATACAAGAGATGGCTAGAACTATGCTAAATGAGAGCAATCTATCCAAGAAATTTTGGGGTGAAGCTGTAAGTACAGCTTGTCATGTATTGAATCGTGTCACCATTCGAGCAATCTTGAAAAAGACCTCATATGAACTATGGAAAGGAAGGAAACCGAATATCTATTATTTTCATGCTTTTGGATGTACATGTTATGTTTTGAACAATGGAAAAACTAACTTGGGAAAGTTAGATGCTAAAAGTGATGAGGCTATATTTCTCGGATATTCATCAAATAGCAAAGCATATAGAGTTTTCAATAAACGAAACCAAGTTGTTGAAGAATCCATACACGTTGTATTTGATGAAATTAACCAAACTCCGAGAAAGGAGGATGAACTGAGTGATGCAGATGAAACAAAAGGCAAAGAACAATCAAAGGAACTCGAGCTCAAGCCAGAAAATCTCATGGAGGAAGAGGTAAGTGAAGGTAATGATTCTTACAAACCCCCAACTGATTTGAAGTTCAAAAATGCCCATCCAATTGAACAAGTTATTGGAAATATATATGAAGGAGTGAAAACTAGAAGATCAAAACAAAACGTTTATGGTCAATATGCCTTTGTATCTAAAATTGAACCAAATACCATTGAACAAGCTCTCAGTGATGAACATTGGATTATTGCAATGCAAGAAGAGCTAAACCAATTCGAAAGGAACAATGTATGACATTTAGTTCCTAGACCAAATAATAACACTATCATAGGTACTAAATGGATATTTAGGAACAAATTAGATGAAAGCGGACTCGTAATTAGAAACAAGGCAAGATTAGTAGCCAAAGGGTATTCCCAAGAAGAAGGAATTGATTTTGAAGAATCATATGCACCCGTGGCTAGATTAGAAGCCATACGTATTTTACTAGCATTTGCTTCTCATATGAATTTCAAATTGCTTCAAATGGATGTAAAAAGTGCATTTTTGAATGGCTATCTGAATGAAGAAGTATATGTTGAACAACCCCCTGACTTTGGAGAAAAGAATCAATCAAAGTATGTCTATAAATTGACCAAAGCATTATATGGACTAAAACAAGCTCCAAGAGCTTGGTATGAAAGATTGAATAAATTTTTGATTGACCATGAGTTTCAAAAGGGGAAAGTAGACACTACTCTGTTCATTAAATATAAAAATAAAAACATTTTAATTGTGCAGATTTATGTTGATGACATAATATTTGGTGCTACTGACGAAAAACTTTGTCAAGAGTTCTCTAAGATAATGCAGAGCGAATTCGAAATGAGTATGATGGGAGAATTAAATTTCTTCCTTGGACTGCAAATCAAGCAACAAAGTGAAGGAATATTTCTAAATCAGTCCAAATACGCCAGAGAGATGCTCAAGAAGTTTGGAATGCAAAATAGCAAAGGAGCAAACACTCCAATGAGCTCTACAATCAAGATCGATGCGGACGAAAATGGTAAAAGTATCGATCAAACACTTTATAGAAGCATGATAGGATCCTTGCTATACTTAACTGCTTCTAGACCCGATATCCTATTTAGTGTTTGTATGTGCTCTAGATTCCAAGCATGTCCAAAAGAATCACATCTACTTGCTGTAAAAAGAATTTTTAAATATTTGTTAAAAACTACAAATCTTGGACTATGGTATCCAAAGGGGTCAACCTTTGATCTAATCGGCTATTCGGATGCAGACTTTGCCGGATATAAAGTAGATAGAAAAAGTACCAGTGGAACTTGTCAATTTCTTGGACATATGCTAGTTTCATGGCATTCAAGAAAACAAACAAGTGTTGCACTATCTACTGCGGAAGCCGAATACATAGCCGCCGGTAGTTGTTGTGCCCAATTACTTTGGATGAAACAACAGTTGAAAGACTATGGTATTGATTATGTTGATATTCCTATTAGATGTGATAATACAAGTGCAATTTGTTTGACTAAAAATCCTGTATTGCATTCTAGAACCAAACATATTGATGTGAGACATCATTTTATTCGTGAACATGTTGAAAATCATGATGTGTGCTTAGAATATGTGAAAACAGAGGATCAAATTGCTGATATCTTTACCAAACCTCTAGCTAAAGAATCATTTTACAAGATTAGGTATGATATGGGGATGATAAAGCTAAATTAGGAAAAATTAAAACAAGAAATCAAAATTTGAAAAAGGCAAACTGATGAGTCAAGTCGACTCCATAGGAGCCAAGTCGACTCCGCCAAGTTGACTTGGGAAAGTGAAGTCGACTCCGCTTCGACAGCAAAGTCGACTCCACGGGGTCGAAGTCGACTCCGCACTATGTGCGAAGTCGACTCCAGGGAACCGAAGTCGACTTCGCCTAGGGCAAAGTCGACTCCGCGCGCGCGACCGTCCGAATTCCGAGACTTCTCTTCTTTTTCTTCTTCCCTCTTTTCTTTCTTCCTCATTTTCTTTTGGCCTCCCTGTTTTTTTTTTTCTCCTCTACTCTCAGGCGATTCCTCTCCACTCTTCCGGCGATTTTCTCCTCTTCCATCTCCGGCAAACCTTTCCGGCGAATCCCTCTCTCACTCTCTCTTCCTCTCCGTTTTTCTCTCTCACTCTTCCTCTCTGTTTCTCTCTTTCTCTCTTCATTGCTTTCTCATTTTCTTCTCTCATTCAAGCTCCATCTCTCAAGCTATCTCACTTGTACTTCATTTTTCTTACTAAACTCTCAGTCTCAGATCTCAATCACTTTTGCATATCCATTTCCCTCTCCCAAAATCCAACTCCAAATGGCACCAAAGAAAGTCGTATCAAAACCATACCCCAAACGGGTTCCCACACAACCACAACCTTCATCTCAACCAAAAGAAGTTCCTAGAAGAACTAGGACTCCATCAAAAAGAGCCAGAGAGGAACCATCAACTTCGACGGGTAAACGGGTTCGATTCCAAACCACTATTCAATCATCTGATCAAGCACCCAGGTCTGAAAGTCAACAACAAACCTCACAGAGCACACCATCCGGGACAAGCAAAAGAGGCACTGCGGCTGGGAAAGCACAAGTATTGAAGATGCCCACTACCTACTTCAAAACCGAGCTCCAACATAGCCGTTTTTACAAAAAGTTCTACGAACGGAAGGTATTCATACCCAAGATTATAGATTTTAATTTCTTGAAAGAATATGGATCCGACATAGAAGATCTATTGGATTTTCAAGGATGGACCAATTTGTTAAAGGAAGACGAAAGGGTCTATCCAGATCTTACTCGAATGTTTTATTATCTTTGGGATGAAGAATACTTTGGAACCTTCGTCAAAGGAGTTGAAATGGATCTTAGAATCGGGATAGTTGCAGGACCGACTGAAGTAATGAGTCATTTAGGACACATACTTGGAGTCCCGTATGAGGATGAGCATATTACAGAAGACCTCACTTTGGATCAAATGTATAATCAGCTCACCCGGAGCAACAAGTACCATCCGGGAATCAAATTCCTACGGTACATGGATCTTTCACCCAGGCTACGAGTGCTCCGACTTCTCATTGCCCACTGCATCTACCTAAAGGGCGGTGGAAGAAACCAATTAAATCCACAAGAAGCAGGGATACTATGGAAAGTGGCCAACAGGGTCAGGGTGAGCTTACCAAAACTATTTCTTGAAGCCTTGGCATCTCGAAAGAATAACCCACGAGGAGTCCTCCCTTATGGCACGTGGATCACAAAGATCCTTGAATTCTTCAAAGTGGATATTGAAGGCGAGCCTTTCGAAGTGCTCAAATCCACAAATGCCATAAATAAAGCTCTCATACAAAGAATGAAGATCAATCTGCTTGAACTAAGGCATGAAGCTTCAGAAGAAGAGCAAGAAGACAATGCACAAGCTGAGGGGGAGCAACCTCCCGCGGCACCACCTTCTCAAGAGGAGCCAGCATCTCCCATATCGCACGGATCCTATTCTCCACAAGGGTCCGCTGCAAGAGAACGGGTGCCTCCAACCTCTTCTGAGGAGGTCACCCTAAAGGATTTAAAAGATGAAATTGTTGCTATGAGGGCAGAAATGGGTTATCAAGAAGACCGGATGACAAGTCTTATCACCGGCGTTCACAATGCCCTCGAGGATATGCACTCCCGGCAAGACAGAATTGAGCGAGAAATGCGGACTATCCGCTATCATCTTGCCTCAGGCCGACATAAGAAGAAACCCATGCCTGAACTAGATCCTTACGAATCAGGATCAGTTCATAAAGAAGCAACTCCAGATCACGCTTCTCTTGTTTACTCATCGGCCCATCATTGTCCTATCGAACCAATCTTATATCCGATCTCTCAATTTCAATTCACAAAATCATTAAGAGTTGATCGATTTTTGATAGATTTTTGATAGTTTGACAAAAAGGGGGAGATAGAATAGGTGAGTTGAGTAAAATTTTCTTTTGGGTTGGGTAGTTTTGTATCTAGGTTTCATTTTTGTTTTGTATTGCATTTTGTAAAAATGAAACTTATATATATGCTTTTGATGAATGTTATGTTTGCTTAATATGTTATGCTTGATTAATAAAGTATTCAACATGATTTGCTTGAAAGGTATCCAATATGCCAAAATGATATAATGGTTGAAATTTCAAAAAGCTCTGACCTATAAGACAAATGCTCTGTTTTTCAAAAGACATATGAACATGATTAATGCTTGAAAGGTATCAACTCAAATGAAGTTTTGTCAATCATCAAAAAGGGGGAGATTGTTGGAAACAATGTTTAAAACAATAAAAATTGACCAAATCTTGAGTTTTGATGATTAACAAGAACTAATTTTGAGTATATAAAAGGTACTAATGTGTTTGCTAAATGTTTAAGGAAAGCAAAGAGGTCAAGTCGATCTCCAAGTCGACTTGGACTTCGACTTGGGTGAAGTCGATCCCAAAGTCGACTCAAATATCGACTTGAGAATGAATCCCAAAAGGCAACAGGTGAAGTCGCAGGTCAAGTCGACTCCACTTGCGACTTGGGAAGTCAAGTCGCAGACGAAGTCGACTCCAGCATCGACTTGGAGTATCC
The DNA here is from genome assembly GCA_030490835.1 of Annona cherimola. Classification (NCBI taxonomy): domain Eukaryota; kingdom Viridiplantae; phylum Streptophyta; class Magnoliopsida; order Magnoliales; family Annonaceae; genus Annona; species Annona cherimola. Next base: position 58,850,691 of record CM059976.1, read on the forward strand.
AGAGTTGAAAAGTGGAAACGAACATAACGAAGTCGCAAACGAAGTCGACTCCAGGTGCGACTTGGGTGGAGTCGCAGGCCAGGTCGACTCCATCCACGACTTGAGAAGTTCAAACTTCAAAGATGCAGTTTTCAAGCTATTCAAGAGGATTTATCACTCAAGTCCAAGGAATCAAGATGAAAAACAAATGAGTCAAATTCAAAGTCAAGATTCATGTTCTACAACAAATCAAGTCTATCAAGCTCAAAGACAAAGATACAAGTATGATTCAAACAATGTCTATCAAGACTACATAAGTCAAATATGCATGAATCATCTAAGCAAGAATCAAGCTTTCCCAAGACTCGTAAGAATCAAGCCAATCCAAGATAGAAGAACACAACTTGAAGATCAAAGCAGGTTCAGCAAAACCCGAGCCAAGTCGCAGGCCAAGTCGACTTCAGGATCGACTTGGGTCGAAGTCTGAAGTCAAGTCGACCAAGCCTAAGACTTGGGAATCCGAAGAACTGGAGTCGCAGACGAAGTCGACTCCAGATGCGACTTGGGTAGCCAAGTCGCATCCCGAGTCGACTCCACCTTCGACTTGGGTATAACGTTCAAATTTTCGAACGTTGGAGCTCATTTATTGCGCGCCAACAACCTCCACAACGTTCATATTTTCTTCCCTCTATAAGAGGACCCTCAAATGAACGTGAAAACACAACAAGATAACACAAGACACTACTACAAAGTTCAAAGAGAGAAAAGAAGTAAAAGAAAGGTTTCCTATTTGCTTTTCTCCATTATTGAGTGGTCCGTATACATTATAAGGAAGAAGAAAGCTTCAAGTTGCTAGCGCCTTCATCAATATTCATCCAAAGGTGCTTCTACAACTTCTTCCTCATGCTAAATCTGCCTACACAAATCTGTAAAGTGTAGTTTCATTTATTTCATTGTCTTGTTGTATAAATCTTGATTTAGCTTGGGTAGCTAAGATCAAGTATATGCAAAGTAGGGTGTGATTGGAGTGAGACTCATCACCTACTTTTGCATGTGAGTTGTTTATGCCCCCTAGAGCTAGAATCTAGAAGAGAGCAAGTGGCTCTAGTTGTATATGCCCCCTAGAGCTGGAATCTAGAAGAGAGCGGTGACTCTAAGTGTATTCGTGGAATACATAGTGGAACCCAAGTCACAACAGAGTGTGAGCTTGGAAGAGTGGAGTAGGGAAGGTTTGCCCGAACCACTATAAATCTTGTGTTATATTTCTTTTTACTGCTTTATCTTTATTGCTCTCTAGCTCTTTTCTAAAGGGGATTAATTACTCAAGGGGTTAAGTCTTTTATTTACCAACGAATTTTAAAGAACCCAATTCACCCCTCCCCTCTTGGGTTTTGCCACTAACTCGGGACCAACAATATCATCACATAGAAAGAAAACATCATTTTAATGTATGCTTATCCCCTTCATGTGGTGGACAAATATTATCCATGTAAAATAATTTTTACGCATTTTAATAAAACCAAAAATCTGCTTATACCTCAACCCTACAGCTATCCACCAAATCACGTCCACCATTGCCGCCCATTTTCATATATATTTTTATTTTTTTGTTAATATCCATTTAAGGGTAAATCATACACCTAATTATTCTTTAATTCATGCATTAATTTTGCATAATTAATTTAGCAAAAATGGCAGCAGCCACACATCATTTCGCACGTCATTTGCATGCAACAGCAGTCCACTTTTCATCCATCCATGGCAGCTGCTGTTCATGAATTTTCTTGGAATATTTCCACATAATTAAATGCTCATTTATGTATCCCAATATTTTATCTATTTATGTGCATAATTTATAAAATAAAAAATTTTAAAAAAATCCAGCAATAACATCACTTGAACGTCCATGTATGGACACCTCACCTATGCTCAGTTTGAGCTCTTTCCATAGCTCGTTAATTCCAGCAAAATATCCAAAGAATTTCCACACATATTGATGCATAAAATACCCTGCATTGCACCTGCATTTGACACCTATTTGGTCCATTAACATGGTATCAAAGCATGGACTGGTAAATAGGCGTGGAAAAGTTTAAGTGTAATGATTAAATATAATATGCATGATTTTATGATGAATGCATAAGTGATTATCATGATAGGATGCATGATATATGATGATGATAGTAGTGAAATTTATAATGATGAATAATATCACATGATTGTGATTGTGTGAATTGGCATGTTAAGATGCTAAGACTTTATTTTATGAGTGGATGCTTTGATAATGAGCATGATATGATTCGTTATGATGATATAACTATCTCTAAGAATTTTGAATGCATAAAATGTATGCATGTGATAACTCATAAAAATGCGAGTTATCATGGCCCATTTTATACTATTTTTGCATGTTAGTCCAAGAGATTAGGCATAGTTTGCATCAATTTAACTTAATTTTCACTCGCTTTGCATTTTACGAGCATTATTTAGTTTTTATGCATTTTTAGCATAAATTAGGCATTTTTAGTCCATTTATTTAGTTTATGTAATTTTTGCAGGAAGGACGGGTGAATTACAAGCAATGCGGGCGAAGCGGATGCAAATCAGAACCAAGTCACGAGGCAGGTGGATGGCGCCCAGGCGCCAACCTACATGCCCTTGCCAAAACTTCAACATAATCCAGCAACCAGTAGCTTCCAAGGAGTTAGCGCCTAAGCGCCAGCTAGGGCGCCTAGGCACCAAGGCATGAAGTCCCAGGGTTTCCAGAAAGGTTTCCAAGTTAACCAGCATACAGGGAGTTGGCCCCCAGGCGTCAGCTAGGGGCGCTTAGGCGTCACTACGCATCCGTACGTGCACGGGTTTCTGCACATATGCTGCGCAAGGTACCCATTATAAATAGAAACCTAGGGCTGAGTGCAAAAGAGTGTTTCAGGCCATAGAGGAGAGAATAAAATAGGGAGTGGCTGATGTGGAGAAAGGGAGAAACACAAAAGCTTCAAGGAAGGAGAGAAGAGCATGTGAAGATCCAAGCTATCACTGCAAATCCATTGAGTTTCATCTTCTCTTCTCATCTATCTCTTTCTATTTGTTATTCTCCTTGCTTGGGATGATTGTAACTTGATTTTAATGGGAATTGAAGTCATGTTTATGGGCTGAACCTTCCTATGGTGGGAGATATGTAGGATTTGAACTCATAGCTTATGATATTTAGTTTTCTTATGCTTGAATTGATAATACTGTTGTGCTGTGACTTTTGTTACTTGAGATTACCCTTATATATCATGCTTAATGCGTTTACAAGCTTTGGAACCTTGTGGATTGATCGAATATTCAGATTCATACTTGGAAAAGTGGGATTTGAATGAGATCCATGTATAAGGCACAGGTATTCTAGCTCATGTTGTGTTAGATGTTAATATGGATAGGAATGTACCTATTAACCCTGCGTAATCTTAATTAGGTTATATGGTTATCAATCTTGTTTTACTTGTATGCATGGGAACATAGCACATGACTAAAACTTGGTTAGGTTTGTATGTGTTGGAAGACATATATGAATATGAATGAACCTAGATTAGTAATCTCTGCACAACTATCTTAATTGAAATCAAATAACATAGCTATGATTCAATGAACTCATATTCCTACCTATCTTAATCATCTTAAGGCAATATCAGTAACATCCACACCACTCTGGTCATTTACTGCTTTTCTTAGTTTAGTTTAATTCAATTATTTGAAACCAAATCTCATTCCTTTTACCAATTCACTTAGACAATTAAGATTTAAGGTGCTAATCCGTTTAACACAATCCTCGTGGGAACGATACTCTACTCACACTTTATTACTTGACACCGCACATATACTTGCATAAATAGCGATCAATTTAATAGACATATACGCAGCTCGTCAAGTTTTTGGCGCCGTTGCCGGGGATTGGTGCTTTAAACTTAGTACCTGACAATTTCAGTTGTCTTCTGTGAATGTGTATATATTATACATAGTTTTTCTTTTCTTTCTTTGCTTTTGATAAAATTTTATTTCAGGGATCTTTGTTGCAGTTTTCAATGGCTTCAAATGCTTACCATTGGCCAAATGCAGAATTTTCAACACCAAGTACAATGGGTTTTCATGAGTATGACAATACATGGGCATCTCCAGCTCAATTTGCAAATTTTGACAATCAAATGCAGGATATGAACAACTTTTATTCAACTTATTGCGATTTGTGCGAAGCCCAGGGACATTTATCAATTCAATGCATATATTACTCAGCATCTGTGGGATATCTTGATCATTCTAATGATGCACAGGACAACTATGGAGACCCGCAATTAGAAAATATGATGCCAACAGAATTTCAAGCATATCAAGAAGGGGAGCCATCACCACCTGAAAGCAATTCATCTTTAGAGGACATGTTCATGCAATTCATGAAGAGCCAAATGCAGTTTAAAGAGAACATGCAGAAACAGGTGGAGCAATTGGCTACTACACTCCAATGCCGGCATCAAGAAGCATCCTTCGGTCATATAGAAGAAATTTCAACAGAAGATAAGTTGGAACAGGGCTGTGAAGTCATTCCGAGTACTAATGCAGATATATCAATAAATGTGATAGAACAACCTGTACCTTAGCATGTTCTTGAACAAGTGGCCGAGCCAATGGAAAGCCAAGAAGTGGAAGAAGAAATTGATGAAAAAATAGAGGTTGATATAGTGGAGAAAGTTGGAAATTATCATATCAACACTCCTCTAATTTGTCTTCCTCAAATTCAGGTGCAACATGACTTAATTGATCAATGCATAGCCATGGAAAGCAATATCTTGAAGCCATCATTTATTCAAGACCATGAAAACCTCTTCTATAGCCTCTATGAAATTCAAGAAAAGAGGCTAATTGATCCATTTGAAGAGGCTAAGAAGAGATCTGAACTTCCAATGCACAATCCGCATGGAAGGAAGTTTGATAGAGCAGGAATTGGCTAATCATAATGGGACGTTGGGCTGAAGATGATAAATTTAGCGCTGAATGGGAGGCAATCCATTACACTTTTTGATTTTTGTTTCAAGAATAAAGTAGTCATCTCCCAAGGCAAGGAAGGACAAGATTATCATGCTCAAATATGGACTTTCAATCCACTTTCAAGTTGACAAAATGATGGAATCAAGGAGTTTCAAGTTTATATTCATCATTTAGGACAAGGCAATGTAGTTGGAGTGAGGTCCCGACCTCAATTTTTGGTGCCCGGCGCCAAGTTTCGCAAAAGAACATGTTCTAGCAAGTTGGGATCAGAGAAATGGCGCCCCTACACCATATTTTTCAAGGAAATAACATGTTGCAACTTTTGAGTCAGCAAGTCGGCGCCTAGGCCTCAATTTTTGGAGCCCCGGCGCCACCCCCTACCAGCATAAAAAAAAACAAAACAAGAGTTTTCATCATGTCAACTTCAACTGGCCATAACTTTTGATCCCGGAGAATTTACGGGAGCTACCACATATCAACGAAAAGCATTTTTCGAGACTGTCGAGATGAAAATCATGGTTTTCTTAGTTGATATCATTTTTAATATCAAAATCCTCCATCTTTGCATATTTTGGGCCGTTGAAGTTCTACGCAATTTGTTTTACTGCTTTTAGTGAATCACCTATTTTATTACTTTAAATAAAAGGTGTGCAAGTGGGTGGGTTGCATTTTTCATATATTTGCAGGCATGTGGATGTGTTTCTTGTGGGTAACCTTTTGGTTCAAGTTGTTCTATTAATTTGTCGTGGCTAAGAATTTAAAGTAGTGGGGGAGGAGTTTATGGACTGCACTTGCGGTATCGATAATATGGCTTGAAACTTGAGTTGAATTGCCTTAGAAGAGCTTGTATGAATTAAAATTGGGGTGTAAAGACATGGAGAGTTGAGCTTGCAGTGCACTTTTCAATATTGTGCTGCTCATTTTTCCTTCTTCCTATTTGTGACATCGCTCTCAATCGCTCTCAACCAATGTGAGACTGACCAACTTGGAAAATCTAATGGCAACTCAGGCCCAGTTTCTACATCTATCCAATCGGGCTATGGAGGAGCACTTTCAAAGACTCATGGAGGACCGATAGATTGATATGAAGACTTTACCACCATTCCCATCGACACCTCCCGAGTTCCGAGCCTATTTTGGTCAATCTTCACATCAGCCTGGTGAAGAAAGTGAGTGCGACGACGACAACTCCTCCGCTTCAGACGCATAGGGGAGTACCTGTCCTTTCTATTTTATATTCTTTTTGTATTTATTTCTCAGTCTATGATCATGTAGGTTTCATGTAGTTGCATGCATTGAGGACAATGCATCTCTTAAGTTTGGGGGGGTGTATAATTCTCGATCGTAGGTTTGTTTTCCATATTTTGTTTAGATTGCATATCATGTCAAATTTTGCCAGTGAAAATTATCTTGTTTCAATCCATTTTGATGAAATATATGCAAGGTTGAGAAAAACTTTAAACTTGAAATCGATTTCATGAAAAATCAAAAATTCAAGTTAAGGACTATGTGTTAAAGAAATTTGCAAGTAACATGTAAATGAATCATGAGAATCTCATAGTACATTGTTATAATTTAATTTTATGTTAATCTTTTCAACTGAAATGATAAGAATTGAGTTAAACAAATGTGAACCATGTGCTTTAAGGGAATTAATGGTCTCGGAAATGGTAATATTTCACAAAAATTTTCTTGCATGTTCAATATCCATATTTTAAGTTATCAGAACAATAAAAGGGGGTGATTGACCTAAGCTAAGTAACCGGGACTTGACATCAATAAATGTCAAGGTTCGTGTAAAAAAACAAAGAAAAATCACAGTAAGAACGCTTTAAAAAGAAAAAAAAACTTTTCCCAGATACCCTGAAATATGGTGAGGGGAGTAAAAAAAAAAAAAGATCTTCGGATATCCTGAAATATGGTGAGGAGAGTTTGCAATAAGTTTGGGGGAGGAAAAAATGTGCAGTCAGGCAAAATGGAATCCAGTGAATGATTACCATGATCTTTGACCAGTCAGTTTAGCTTAAACTTTGGTTCACCTGTTTTGTATTAATTTTCTAACAAGTTTCTTTTGATCAAGAGGAAGATTAGCATGTTGAATTATCACTTTGTACTAGGATTACTATCATTTACATCTGACCTGGTTTGCGAATGATAAATGAATATGCATGTCCTGTTTTGAGAAATGGATGATTTTTCAGATTTAGATTATTGTTGATCATGTTGAATAGAGAAATGGATTGATAGAAGCATAATGGGAATCAGGTTGAGTTGACGGAGTCCAAATGCATTTGTTCATTCATTCATTCATTCATTATATTTGCATGTGTTGCTCGAGGACTAGCAACATTTAAGTTTGGGGGTGTGATAACTCGTAAAAATGCGAGTTATCATGGCCCATTTTATACTATTTTTGCATGTTAGTCCAAGAGATTAGGCATAATTTGCATTCATTTAGCTTAATTTTCACTCGCTTTGCATTTTACGAGCATTATTTAGTTTTTATGCATTTTTAGCATATATTAGACATTTTTAGTCCATTTATTTAGTTTATGCAATTTTCGCAGGAAGGACGGGCGAATTACAAGCAATGCGGGCGAAGCGGATGCAAATCAGAACCAAGTCACGAGGCAGGTGGATGGCGCCCAGGCGCCGACCAGTGGCGCCCTTGCCAAAACTCCAACATAATCCAGCAACCAGTAGCTTCCAGGGAGTTAGCGCCTAGGTGCCAAGGCATGAAGTCCTAGGGTTTCCAGAAAGGTTTTCAAGTTAACCAGCACACAGGGAGTTGGCGCCCAGGTGCCAACTAGGGGCACCTAGGCACCACTACACATCTGTACACGCACGGGTTTCTGCACATATGCTGCGCAAGGTACCCATTATAAATAGAAACCTAGGGCTGAGTGCAAAAGAGTCTTTCAGGCCATAGAGGAGAGAATAAAATAGGGAGTGGCTGCTGTGGAGAAAGGGAGAAACACAAAAGCTTTAAGGAAGGAGAGAAGAGCATGTGAAGATCCAAGCTATCACTGCAAATCCATTGAGTTTCATCTTCTCTTCTCATCTATCTCTTCCAATTTGTTATTCTCCTTGCTTGGGATGATTGTAACTTGATTTTAATGGGAATTAAAGTCATGTTTATGGGCTGAACCTTCCTATGGTGGGAGATATGTAGGATTTGAACTCATAGCTTATGATATTTGGTTTTCTTATGCTTGAATTGATAATACTGTTGTGCTGTGACTTTTGTTACTTGAGATTACCCTTACATATCATGCTTAATGCGTTTACAAGCTTTGGAACCTTGTGGATTGATCGAATATTCAGATTCATACTTGGAAAAGTGGAATTTGAATGATATCCATGTATAAGGCACAGGTATTCTAGCTCATGTTGTGTTAGATATTAATATGGATAGGAATATACCTATTAAACCTACGTAATCTTGATTAGGTTATATGGTTATCAACCTTGTTTTACTTGTATGCATGGGAACATAGCACATGACTAAAACTTGGTTAGGTTTGTATGCGTTGGAAGATATATATGAAAATAAATGAACCTAGATTAGTAATCTCTGCACAACTAACTTAATTGAAATCAAATAACATAGCTATGATTCAATGAACTCATATTCCCACCTATCTTAATCATCTCAAGACAATATCAACAACATCCACACCACTCTGGTCATTTACTGCTTTGCTTAGTTTAGTTTAATTCAATTCTTTGAAACCAAATCTCATTCCATTTACCAATTCACTTAGACAATTGAAATTTAAGGTGCTAATCCGTTTAACACAATCCTCGTGGGAACGATACTCTACTCACACTTTATGACTTGACACGGCATGTATACTTGCATAAATAACGAGAAATTTAATAGACATATACGCAGCTCGTCAGCATGTGATATGATAGCTATGTTTATGAGATTAGATCATATGTCTATGTGACAAGATGATAAGTATGTAATTGAGATGAAATCTATGTGAATAGATGGTAAGCTATATCTATGTGATATGATAGGTATGATACCACAGAAGTTGGTATCAAATGTTATGTTTGTAATCAGGTAGGGCACATCACCCGAATTGTTCAAATAAGGTACAAACATTGCAAAAGCAAGGAAGATCCGCTCAGTCAAGGTTAATAGAAGCAGCTAACCGACAGGTTACCTCTACGAACCTGGAACATGTGCGTGAAGTCACGAGAGTAAGAGGATGAGGTGGTTACAGGTATGGATTAAATTTTAGAAAGTTTGGCAATGGCCTTGTTTGATTTTGATGATAATTATTTATTCATAAATTGCCAATATGTAACAACGCATGCACTACCTGTAGAGGAACCGGTAAGATAATATCGGTGCAATGCATGGTATTTTATGCATTAATATGTGTGGAAATTCTTTGGATATTTTGCTGGAATTAATGAGCTATGGAAAGAGCTCAAAGTGAGCATAAGTGAGGTGTCCATACATGGACGTTCAAGTGATGTTATTGCTGGAATTTTTTTAAATTTTTTATTTTATAAATTATGCACATAAATAGCTGACATGTTGGGATACATAAATGAGCATTTAATTATGTGAAAAAATTCCAAGAAAATTCGTGAACAGCAGCTGCCATGGATGGATGAAAAGTGGGCAGCTTGTTGCATGCAAATGGCGTGCAAAATGATGTGTGGTTGCTGCCATTTTTGCTAAATTAATTATGCCAAATTAATGCACGAATGAAAGGGTAATTAGGTGTATGATTTACCCTTAAATGGAGATTAATAAAAAATAGAAAAAATTATGAAAATGGGCAGCAATGGTGGACGTGATTTGGTGGACAGCTGTAGGGTTTGGTATTTTTACTCTGCTGGACAACAGCACTCCATTTCAGACAGCCTTAATCACGTAAATTATTGGGTATATTTATGCACATCAAAAACTAATTTATATTTTACGTGTGATCCTCAATATGTCTTATATATCTTGTAAAATTTTCAGCCCAAAATTCCTTATATAAAAATTATTAAAAATTCTTTGCTGCAGCTGATCCTATCACCCATGCAACCCTGTTCAGGTTGATCTTCTCAGATTTTTAATTTGCAACGCGCTTATCCTTTTAAGCTGAAAATTGGGTCATTCCTTAATCACTCCATCATGATTCGTCTCAAACATTTTCATACTAAAATTCATCCATTTACTGTTCCGTTCATATTTTAGTTTACAACATCATATAACTTTCAGATTTGAGGCATAACATCAAGATTAACATATACTTACTTGATTAATTGATAATTCCTCAATTGAGCACTTGAAATTCTCTTCTTTTCGTCTCCTCCTTGCTGGGTTTGACGTGCCGTAGCTGCTGCCCTTGGAGAAAATTTCTATTTTTCTCTTATTTTTCCTCTCTTCTCTCTCTCCTTCTCTCTCCTTCTCCCTCTCCTTCTCCCCTGCTGGAAACGGTAGCCATGCTCCCCCATTTCCTCATTTTATTTGCTACTTTTCTTGGTGCCTAAGTAACCCCATAGGCATTTTAGTAAATTTTATTTTCATTTTCCACAATTGCCCTTCTTTACTTAGCTCTTAAGCAACTTGTTACTTGCTCTCCAAGAAACCAACTTTCCATGATAATTAGCTTAATCCATTCCATTCATCTCATAGATTTCATAATTTTATTCCATTGTTTCAAATTTCATCTCAAATCGACGTTTCTACGTCAAGTTATGACCACTTAAATTTATCTTTTGAATTTGGGATAAAAATAATTAATTATCAACCTAATCCCATCATGATTCCCTTAGTCCAATCCATTCATAAGATTGGGCCCACCGTCGTAAGCTTACATTTCAAATTTCATCAAAATCCGCCTTGTAGGCGTCAAGTTATGAATTTTCTATCATTTTTCATCTTAATTCCATAATTACATTTTAATCTCCAAAAATTAAATCATGATTATTCATGACACCTTGGCACATTTAAATCCTAGTTAAGCCCCACAGGTCATACCGACTCACTTTGGGCTCTGGTGATTAAATTTTTAATCACCATTCCTAATTAAACCCTAATTGCAAAATATCATCAAATCATAAAATGGTTTAATTTTGAAAATTCAAAGGTTTTGAAATTCTTTTATAAGGATTTTAAGATGTATTATTTTTCTCAAACATTTAAAATGTTTATCAAAATGTTTTACTCAAAATGTTTTCAACAGAATTTAAGGAAGGTCATCCTAAAATTAGATTTCAAATAACAACTTGTTAAAGTGGGTGCGCTCGCTTACAAGTTGACACGGACTGCGGTCTGTGATGTGTTTTTGAAAATAATTTTTTTGAGATATAGACTTCGGTCTAAGATTTTTTGTATGTTATGGACGCAGGCAAAGGTCAGTGATCCCGGTTTAAAAGGACATGGGCTGCGGTCTGTGGTTCTTCAAACCAATTGTGTGTTATGGATGCAGACAGAGGTCTGTAATCCCGGTTTAAAAGGACATGGGCTGCGGTCTATGGTTCTTCAAACCAAACGGACTGCGGTTCGTCATAATAATGTACGGTGCACCAGTACAAGAAACAGGCAGGTTGTAGAGCACGGTTGGGATGACCGCGACCCACTCTACATAAGGTCAAGTCGCTAAGGGATAACAGGAATACCAGCGGCGCCCTCCTTGAGATGGGAGCAGGATAAATAAACAGCAGCCTAGCTAGCTTGCTGTTAAGGATTCTCTTCCAAAAGGTAGCATGATAACTTGGTAAGTGTCATTACTGGATAGGAAAAAATGTGTTTGCATACATTTTGCTTTTCAAAAGCCCAAGGATTGGGATATAAAAGCAATTATGCAAAAGTTATCCTAAATTGGATTTCTATGAGCCATTATGCATAAGTTACCCTAAAAGTAGGGTGTTTTACACAAAATGTGTAAATAATAAGAATAAAAAATGGTTTTTATGCAAAAGCTTTCATGAAAAGGATTTATGACTTGTTTGCTATAAACAAGCTCCAAGATGGGGACTATGAAAAAAGATTTATGTTGGAAAAATGGGTGGATATGAGAATGTCCATTTCCTAAAGGGATTTATGTTGGAACATGTGTGGACATAAAAATATCCGTTTCTAAAAGAGTTTAAGGGATAACGGTTTTTGTGGACATATGAATGTCCATTGCCAAAAAGGCTTACATAAAATGTATTTTGGACATAAAAATGTCCATTATCAAAGTGTTTATGTGAAAAATGTTTTCGGACGTATAAACGTCCGTTTCCAACAAGGTTTACGTGGATAAATGTTTTAGGATGTATAAACGTCCGTTTCCAACAAGGTTTAAGTGGAAAAATGTCTTAGGACGTATGAACATCCAATGTCTAAATGATTTATGTGGAAAAATGTCTTTTCGTGGACATGAGAATGTCCATTGTCAAATATGATTTATGTGAAGATGTTTTGGGACATACAATGTCCCCTGGCCAAAATGATTTATGAGAAAAATGTTTTAGGAAGAGATTTTTAAGGAAAGTCTTGCCCCAAAATACTTGCTTACTGAGTTATCACTCACATTTTGTTTTCCAAACCTCGGATAGGTACTGGGAGACTGAAGGGGTCGAGGACCTAAGAAATGGAGAAAAGGTATGAGATAATACCATGTGGGCTAAAAGGATTAGCCATGGTGAGTGGAATGCTATGAATGGAAGTTTTCAGGTATATTGATATATACGTGACTCGTTTAAAATTCTGAGTTGTAGGTGAACTAATGATTGAACATATGTATGTAGGCAATGGAAATGCCATGATTAGGTCAAGTGGACCTTTAATGTATAAGTACATGTTGAGAAGTTATAAAATGGATATGTACAAGTGTACCATTGCTTATGTTATAAATGAAATGATGATGAATGAAGAAACAAAAAAAATTTGGACGAGTTCCAATTAAGAACCCGCCACGTGATCAGGGCAACAATCCTGATTCACATTTACCAATCAATAGATCTTGAGGTAAGGAAGTGACGTCTCGATTTGGGGCGTTACAAATAATGGTATCAGGATCATCTGTACCAAAGGATTTTTAATTATTTTTATACAAGGAATTTTGAGCTGAAAAGTTTACAGGATATATAAGACCTATTGAGGATCACAAGAATAAAATAAAAATTAGATTTTGATGGGTATAAATATACCCCATAATTAACGTGATTCAGGCTGTCTAGAAAGGGATGCTGCTGTCCAGCAGAGTAATAATACCAAAATAAATAGAAATATTAAATATTTCAAGATAAAAATATTTATTTTGGTTAATACATGTAGTTATTAAGGTATGGTAGAAATTTCAGATCAAAACTGCTTGATTTGATATTAATTCAAGATTTTGAGATTTCAGTACGCCTGATTTCAGCATATGTGGATAGTTGGAGAAAAAAATCAAAAAGAAATATGAAACCTATGTAGAAATGATCAAAATTTATATATATGTTAATACCCTAAATTTGATTAATAAAAGTGGGATTATTTTCCGAAAATTCGGAATTATAAATCTGATTAGGGTTATGTGTCAAAAGACACGTTAAACGGGTGAAAAATGAGTTCCAAAGTTGCTATTTTAGAAACCTATGATTAGTGGATTTAAATTCCATAAAATACCCTAAGTACAATGGTAATTAAGGGGCTTAATCATGCTGGAATTAGAGACAAGTTTCTGTTTTGAAAAAGTTTAAGAAACACATAAGTATATGTTGAAAAATGGACGTATATGAAGAGATAAGTATGAACACCTGACTTGAAGGACAAGTGGGTTAAATTAGATGAACTTATGTAGGTTGAAAAACTTAAGAAATATAAGGGTGTGTTTGGTTGGAGGTAAAACTTTTGATGAAAAGTTTTTGGAGTAGAAGTTGTCAAATCAATAGAAAGGGATGTGATATAATAGGAGTAATGACGAGGAGTAAAGAGAATAAAGTTAAAATAGATTGGTTAGTTGTATGGGTAGTTGTGTAGAAATGATTGAAAAGTAGGGTAGTTTGTATAGAAAAATGTGAAAAAATAATTAAAAAATAGAATAATTATGGAGAGTGAAAAGTTTAAGATTGAAAAGTTTTAGTTGACACTTTTTTGCCCTAAACAAACACACCCTAAGTATTTGAAGATGATGCAAATAAATAAAATGTTATTTTCATTTATCTAGGCAAAGGTAAAGACGAGTATAGAAGAAAAAGATTATGGCAATCTTAGGTAAGCAAGCAAACTTTCTAAAATGATGTTTTCTTTCTATGTGATGATATGTGATTAAAATTGTTTATGATTATGTTTAAACGAATAGGTAAGCACAATTTTTGAAAATGATGACTTTAATGAAAAGCCACAAAGTTTTGAAAATGACGGCTTTAATGAAAAGCCACAAGTTTTGAAAATGAAGACTTTAATGAAAAGTCATAAGTTTTGGAAAAGAATGGCTTTAAGGAAAAGCCTCAAGGTTTGCTTCATGGGAAGAAGCAACGTTTTTAAGATAAAGAATTTATCACAAGTATTGTCATGGATTGGCAATGCTTTATGTTAATGGATTGAGAAATTTGCTTATGAGTAAGCAAGTTCTCCACGATAATGTTTTCAAAGGATTTCACGTTTTATGTCGATGATTTTTTTAAAGAATTTGCTTTTAAGTAAACAAGTTCTTTATGATGTTGTTTCAAAAGTATTTTATAAGAAAAAGGAAATTTGGCCCTTTTTTACAAAGCAACAAACGTAAATAAGTTTTGAATTTTTTTTATGATGTTTTATGATAAATAATTTTGTTTGTTAAAGAAAAAGGAAAAAGGGGGATTTATGAAAAAGATTTATTTTGCTAGGTCATGATAATTAAATAATAAATGATGATTTGGACATAGTTCATATGTTTTGAAATGATATTGACGAGCTGCGTATATGTCTATTAAATTGCTCGCTGTTTACGCAAGTATATGTGCCGTGTCAAGTAATAAAGAATGAGTAGAGTATCGTTCCCACGAGGATTGTGTTAAACGGATTAGCACATTGAACCTCAATTGTCTAAGTGAATTTGTAAAATAAATGAGAGTTTTCTTTTAAAGAATAAAACTAAACTAAACAAAGCAGTAAATGACCAGAGTGGTGTGGATGTTGCTGATATTGCCTTGAAATGATTAAGATAGGTGGGAATATGAATTCATTGAATCATAGCTATGTTATTTGGTTTCAACTAAGTTAGTTGTGCAGAGATTACTAATCTAGGTTCATTCATATTCATATATGTCTTCCAACACATACAAACCTAACCAAGTTTTAGTCATGTGCTATGTTCCCATGCATACAAGTAAAACAAGGTTGATAACCATATAACCTACTCATGATTACACAAGGTTAATAGGCATATTCCTATCCATATTAACATCTAACACAACATGAGTTAGAATACCTGTGCCTTATATATGGATCTCATTCAAATCCCACTTTTCCAAGCATGAATCTGAATATTATATCAATCCACAAGGTTGCAAAGCTTGTAAATGCATTAAGCATAATATATAAAGGTAATCTCAAGCAACATATGTCACAACACAACTATATTATTAATTCAAGCATAAGAAAATCAAATATCATAAGCTATGAATTCAAATCCTACATATCTCCCACCATAGGAATGTTCAACCCATAAACATGACTTCAATTTCCATTAAAATCGAGTTTACAATCATCCCAAGCAAGGAGAATAACAAATAGAAAGAGATAGATGAGAAGAGGAGATGAAACTCAATGGGTTTGCAGTGGTAGCTTGGATCTCCACTTGCTTTTCTCTCCTTCCTTGAAGACTTTGTATTTCTCCCTTTCTCCACAGCAGCCACAACCCTCTCTCTGAGTCTCTATCTATGGCCTCCCGAACTCCTTTGCGCGCAATTCTAGATTTCTATTTATAATGGGTAGCTTGCACAGCACATGTGCAGAAATCCGCGCGCGTACGGATGCGTAGTGGCGCCTAGGCCCTAACTCCCTGTATGCTGGGTAACTTGGAAACATTTCTGGAAACCCTAGGACTTCATGCCTAGGCGCCTAGGCGCCAACTCCTTGGAATCAATGTGACTTGTGACTTCAAAAACCTTTAGAACTTTGCTTGCATGTTGATGAAGTGGCGCCTAGGCGCCAACTCTTTGGATGTAATGTGTTGTGTGAAGTGTTGGAGATTCTGGCAAAGGCCTGTAGAATTGCGCCTGGGTGCCAACCCCATGCTCCTTCACTTGGCTCTGTTCTGCATTCGACTCGCTCGCGTGCTTGTAATTCTCTATCCTTCCTGTAAAAATGAATGAAACTAAATAAATGAACTAAAAATGCATAATTTATACTAAAAATGCATAAAAACTACATAATGCTCCTAAAATGCAAAGCGAGTGAAAATTTAGCTAAATGGATGCAAACTAAACCTAATCTCTTGGACTAACACGCAAAAATAGTCTGAAATAGGCCATGATAACTCGTATTTTTACGAGTTATCAGATATTCGAAAAGTTTTGATTTCCATTCGATAAGAAAATCTATGTTGAAAATATATTAAAAAATGTTTATACAGATGTGTTGAAAGGGATTTAAGGATGATCGACCTTCTATGTTGTTTTATTAAAAAGGGTTTTAAGGTGTGTTGTTTCTCAAACATTTTAAATATTTATCAAAATATTTTACTCAAAATGTTTCTAACAGAATTTAAGGAAGGTCATCCTAAAATTAGATTTCAAATAACAACTTGTTTAAAGTGGGTGCGCTCGCTTTACAAGTTAACACCGACTGCGGTCTGTGATGTGTTTTAAAAAATAATTTTTAAAGATATAGACTTTGGTATAAGATTTTTTGTGTGTTATGGATGCAGACAGAGGTCTGTGATCCCGGTTTAAAAGGACATGGGCTGCGGTCTGTGGTTCTTCAAACCAATTGTGTGTTATGAATGCAGACAAAGGTCTGTGATCCTGGTTTAAAAGAACATGGGCTGCTGTCTATGATTCTTCAAACCAAACAGGTTGTGGTCCGTCATAATAATGTACGGTGCACCAGTACAAGTAACAGGCAGGTTATAGAGCACGGTTGGGATGACCGGAGCCCACTCTACATAAGGCTAAGTCGCTAAGGGATGGCAGGAGTGCCAGCGGCGCCCTCCCTGAGATGGAAGCAGGATAAGTAAACAGCCGACTGGCTAGCGTGCTGTTATGGATTCTCTTCCAAAAGGTAGCATGATCACTTATTAAGTGTCACTACTGGATGAGGATAAATGTGTTTGCATACATTTTGCTTTTCAAAAGTCCAAAGATTGAGATATAAAAATATTTATACAAAAAGTTATCCTAAATTAGATTTCTATGAGCCATTATGCATAAGTTACCCTAAAAGTAGGGTGTTTTACACAAAATGTGTAAATATTAAGAATAAAAAATAGTTTTTATGCAAAAGTTTTCATGAAAAGGATTCATGACTTGTTTGCTATAAACAAGCCCCAAGATGGGGATTAAGAAAAGGTTTATATTGGAAAATGGTTGGACACGATAATGTCCATTTCCTAAAGGGATTTATGTTGGAAAAAATTTTGGACATAAGAATGTCCATTTCCAAAAGATTTTTGTGGGAAAAATGGTTAGACATGAGAATGTCCATTTCCTAAAGGGATTTATGTTGAAACATATGTGGACATAAAAATATCCGTTTCTAAAAGAGTCTAAGAGATAAAAGTGTTTGTGGACATATGAGTGTCCATTGCCAAAAAGGCTTACGTAAAATGTATTTTGGACATAAAAATGTCCATTACCAAAGTGTTTATATGAAAAATGTTTTAGGATGTATAAACGTCATTTTCCAACAAGGTTTACGTGGAAAAATATTTTAGGATGTGTGAACGTCCAGTGTCAAAATGGTTTATGTGGAAAAATGTCTTTTTGTGGACATGAGAATGTCCATTGTCAAATATGGTTTATGTCAAGATGTTTTAGGACATATAATGTCCCCTGGCCAAAATAATTTATGAGAAAAATGTTTTAGAAAAGATTTTCAAGGAAAGTCTTGCCCCAAAATGCTTGCTTACTGAGTTATCACTCACGTTTTGTTTTCCAAACCTCAGATAGGTACTGGGAGACTTAAGCAGTCGAGGACCTAAGAAATGGAGAAAATGTACGATATAGTACCATGTGGGCTAAAAGGATTAGTCATGGTGAGTGGAATGATATGAATGAAAGTATTTAGGTATGCTGACGTATGTGAACTTGTTTAAAGTTCCGAGTTCTAGGTGAACTAATGATTAAATATATGTATGTATGAGATGGGAATGCCATGATTAGGTCAAGATGGCCTATGATGTATAACAACATGATGAAATGGTTTGAAGGATATGTACAAGTGTACAATTGCTTATGTTATAAATGAAATGATGATGAATGAAGATACGAAAAAAAGTTTGGACGAGTTCCAATTAAAATCCAGCCGCGTGATCAGGGCAACAATCCTGATTCACATTTACCAATCGATAAGATCTTGAGGTAACGCCACAATTAATGTTACTTGTACTGGTGCACCGTACATTATTATGACGGACCGCAGTCCGTTTGGTTTGAAGAATCACAGACCGCAGCCCATGTCCTTTTAAACCGGGATCACAGACTTCTGTCTGCATGCATAACACAAAAAAAAATCTTAGACCGGAGTCTATATCTCTAAAAATTATTTTCAAAAAAACATCACGGACCGCAGTCCGTGTTAACTTGTAAAGCGAGCGCACCCACTTTAAACAAATTGTTATTTGAAACCTAGTTTTAGGATGACCTTTCTTAAATTCTGTTAGAAACATTTTGAGTAAAATATTTTGATAAATATTTGAAATGTTTGAGAAATAATACACTTTAAAAACCTTTTTAATAAAACATTTTAATGCCTCAGCCCGAGCGTCACAACCTTACCTCAAGATCGTTCAACTGGTAAATGTGATCAGGATTGTTGCCCTGTCACACGGCGGGTTTTAACGGATATTTATCCAATTAAATATCTTTTCATAGGAGTTTAATTCCTCATATGTTCATTTCATGCATATCTGAGTCATTTCCATCCAATAATGTCATAACTAGACATGATTTTCATAACATATTTCAAACCATCTCATAAATCAGATGTCATTGCATGTATCATTATAGATGTCAACACAAAACATCAAAGTATTTACAATCATACGACATAAGTTTTTCACAAACATGAAACTTATAATGTCTTCCATTTCCTCAATAGTCAGCTCCTTGCTCCTTTGCCAGGTCTCTTCTTTCATCTGTCTATGGGTTTCGAAAATGAAAACGTAAGTCGAAACTCAATAAGCAAGCTTAATTTTACAGGCAATTCATTTTGAAGGCATATTTATTTAAAAATATTTTTCTTCCTTCAGTAGAGACACTTATCAAATGATCAACTACCTGTGGAGCAAAAATCTTTTCATAAATCATTTGTACACATTTTATAAATATTTCATGAACATTGGATGTGCAAATTCATCATTTCCATTGATGATGTTATCCTTCATATGACGGTACGCTAGCACGGGGAACCCTCTTTCATGACATGATCCTTTCCATCCTTGGCGCCGGACCTACCGACTTCGCAACGTCAAGGGGGACTCCTTGTCCACTTACTACCTCGCCTATCCTACCTCGCCGGTCCTTTCTGACTTGGCGACGTCAAGGGGGACTCCTTATCCACTTACTACCTCGACCAGCCTACTTGATTTCCATTCCATGCATGACTTTTAGTCACCCCGGCATTATATACCCTCTTACACATGGAACTTGTCATTCTCATGTAGAGAATTCTTTGCACCATCCCTTTGAAACATTGTTTAAAATCCATACTTCATCACTTTTCATGAATAATTACGAAACAATAAGCAATCATTTATTTCAATAGAAATAAACATTTCAATACACATATAGACAAGGAATGACTATCCTTAAACAACTTAGAAAGCATTTAACATAAAAATCATTTTAGAAAGTTTGCTTGCTTACCTGAGATCACCATAATCCCTTTCCTTTCATTCTTTTCCTCTCTCCTTGCTGGGTTTGACGTGCTTTAGCTGCTGCCCTTGGAGAAAATCTCCATTTTTCTCCATTTTCCCTCTCTTCTCTCTCTCTCTCCTTCTCTCTCTTTCTCCCCCCTTGCTGGAACGTGCAGCAGCCCTTGCTCCTCCCTTTTTTCTTTTTATAAACCACTTTTCTTGGTGCTCAAGTAACCTCATAGGCATTTTAGTAAATTCCATTTTCACTTTCCACAATTGCCCTTATTTACTTAGCTCTTAAGCAACTTGTTACTTGCTTTCCAAGAAAGCAACTTCTCATGATAATTAGCTTAATCCATTCCATTCATCTCATAGATTTCATAATTTTATTTCATCGTTTTAAATTTCATTTCAAACCGACGTTTCTAACTCAAGTTATGACCACTTGAATTTATCTTTTGGATTTTGGATAAAAATAATTAATTATCATCCTAATCTCATCATGATTCCCTTAATCTAATCCATTCATAAGATTGGGCCCACCGTCATGAGCTTACCTTTCAAATTTCATCGAAATCTGCCTTGTAGGCGTCAAGTTATGAATTTTCTATCATTTTTCATCTTAATTCCATAATTACACTTTAATCTCCACAAATTAAATCATGTTCGGGATTTTAATTGGAACTCGTCCAAATTTTTTTCGTTTCTTCATTCATCATCATTTCATTTATAACATAAGCAATGGTACATTTGTATATATCCTTTAAACCATTTCAACATGTTGTTATACATCATAAGCCCTCTTGACCTAATCATGACATTTCCATTGCATACATACATATATTCAATCATTAGTTCACATAGAACTCGGAACTTTAAACAAGTTCACTTATACATCAACATACCTGAAAACTTTCATTCATAGCATTCCACTCACCATGGCTAATCCTTCTAGCCCACCTCGGTACTACTTCGTACCTTCCTTCGTTGCTTAGGTCCATTGACCCCTTGTGTTTCCTGGTACCTGTCTAAGGTTTGGGAAAACAAAATGTGAGTGATAACTCAGTAAGCAAGCATTTTGGGGCAAGACTTTCATTGAAAATCTTTTCCTAAAATATTTTTCTCATAAATCATTTTGGCCAAGGGACATTGTATGTCCTAAAACATCTTGACATAAACCATATTTGACAATGGACAATCTCATGTCCACGGAAAGACGTTTTTCCACATAAATCATTTTAGACATTAGATGTTCATACGTCCTAAAACATTTTTCCACTTAAACCTTGTTGGAAACGGACGTTTATATGTCCTAAAATATTTATCCACGTAAACCTTGTTGGAAATTGACGTTTATACGTCCTAAAACGACTTTCACATAAACACTTTAATAATGGACATTTTTATGTTCAAAATACATTTTACGTAAGCCTTTTTGGCAATGGACATTCATATGTCTACAAAAACCTTTATTCCTTAAAATATTTTAGAAATGAACATTTTTATGTCCACACATGTTCCAACATAAATCCCTTTAGGAAATGGACATTCTTATGTCCACCCATTTTTCCAACATAAACCTTTTTTTATAGTCCCCATCTTGGGGTTTGTTTTAGCAAACAAGTCATAAATCCTTTTCATGAAAAATTTTGCATAAAAACTATTTTTATTCTTATTATTTACACATTTTGTGTAAAACACCCTACTTTTAGGGTAACTTATGCATAATGGCTCATAGAAATCCAATTTAGGATAACTTTTGTATAAATGCTTTTATATCCCAATCCTTGGGCTTTTGAAAAGAAAAACGTATGCAAACACTTTTCTCCCCATCCAGTAGTGACACTTACTAAGTGATCATGCTACATTTTAGAAGAGAATCCTTAACAGCACGCTAGCCAGATGACTATTTATTTATCCTGCTCCCATCTCAAGGAAGGTGCCGCTGGCACTCCTGTCATCCCTTAGCGACTTGGTCTTATGTAGAGTGGGCCCTGGTCATCCCAACTGTGCTCTACAACCTGCTTGATCCTTGTACTGGTGCATCATACATTATTATGACGGACCGTAGTCTGTTTGGTTTGAAGAACCATAGACCGCAGCCTATGTCCATTTAAACCGGGATCACGGACCTCTGTCTGCATCCATAACCACACAAAAATCTTAGACCGAAGTCAATATCTTTAAAAATTATTTTTAAAAACACATCATAGACCGTAGTCCGTGTCAACTTATAAGCGAGCACACCCACTTTAACAAGTTGTCATTTGAAATCTAGTTTTAGGATGACCTTCCTTAAATTCTATTAGAAACATTTTGAGTAAAATATTTTGATAAATATTTGAAATTTTTGAAAAATAATACATCTTAAAATCCTTATAAAAGAATTTCAAAACCTTTGAATTTTCAAAATTAAACCATTTTATGAAATCAACATAGGAGGTTGGTCATCCTTAAATCCCCTTCAACACATCCATATAAACATTTTTCTAAATATTTTCACCAGAGATTTCCTTATCAAAAGGAAATCAAAACTTTTTGAATATCATTTCAAAACATATGAAATATATTCAAATCATCATTTATTATTTAATTATCAAGACCTAACAAAACAAATCTCTTTCATAAATCAAATCTCTCTCTTTTTTTTATAACATGATTATTTATCATTAAAGATCATAAGAGAAATTCAAAACTTATTTACATTTGTTGCTTTGTGAAAAAGGGAAAAATTCCTTTTTTCTTATAAAACACTTTTGAAACAACATCATAAAGAACTTGATTACTTAAAAGTAAATTCTTAAAACCATCGGTATCAAACATGAAATCCTTTGAAAACATTATCGTGGAGAACTTGCTTACTCATAAGCAAATTTCTCAATCCATTAACATAAAACATTGTCAATCTTTGGCAATACTGATGATAAAATCCTTATCTTAAAACGTATTGCTTGCTTCCAATGAAGCAAACCTTGAGGCTTTTCCTTAAAGCCATTCTTTTCCAAAACTTACGACTTTTCATTAAAGCTGTCATTTTGAAAACTTGTGGCTTTGCAATAAAACCTTCATTTTCAAAACTTGTGCTTGTCCATTCGTCAAAACATAAACATAAACATTCCAATCACACATCATCATATAGAAAAAAAATATCATTTTAGAAAGTTTGTTTTCTTACCTGAGATCGCCATAATCCCTTTTCCTTCCATTCTTTTCCTTGTCTTTGCCTAAATAAATAAAAATAATATTTCATTTATTTGCATCGTCTTCAAATAATTATATTCCTTAGGTTTTCCAACCTACATGTGGACATAAAAATGTCTGTTTCTAAATGAGTATAAGAGATAAAAGTGTTTATGGACATATGAGTGTCCATTGCCAAAAAGGCTTACGTAAAATGTATTTTGGACATAAAAATGTTCATTATCAAAGTGTTTATTTGAAAAACATTTTAGGACGTATAACGTCCGATTCCAACAAGGTTTAAGTGGATAAATATTTTAGGATATATGAACGTCCAATGCCAAAATAATTTATTAGAAAAATGTTTTAAGAAATGATTTTCAAGGAAAGTCTTTCCCCAAAATGCTTGCTTACTGAGTTATCACTCACATTTTATTTTCCAAACCTTAGACAGGTACTAGGAGACTCAAGCGGTCGAGGACCTAAAAAATGGAGAAAAAATACGAGATAGTACCATGTGCGCTAAAAGGATTAGCCATGGTGAGTGGAATGCTATGAATGGAAGTTTTCAGGTATGTTGATGTATATGTGAACTTGTGGAGAGTTCTGAGTTCTAGGTGAACTAGTGATTGAATAGATGTATGTATGCAATGAAAATGCCATGATTAGGTCAAGAGGGCCTATGATGTATAACAGCATATTGAAATGGTTTAAAGGATATGTACAAGTGTACCATTGCTTATGTTATAAATGAAATCATGATGAATGAAGAAACGAAAAAAAATTTGGACGAGTTCCAATTAAAATCCCACCGTGTGATCAGGGCAACAATCCTGATTCACATTTACCAATCGATAAGATCTTGAGGTAAGGAAGTGACGTCTCGGTTTGGGGCGTTACAAATAATGGTATCAGAGCAAGGATTGGTAAACAGGCGTGGGAAGAAGAAAATAAATGATGATGAAAGGATAGGTATGATACCACAAAAGATGGTATCAGAACATGGACTGATAAACAAGCATGGAAAAGCCTAAGTATAATGATTGAATTATATAATGAGGTATACATGATTTTATGATGATTAGATATGTGATTATCATGATGAAATGCATGATATATGATGATGATATTAGTGATGTTTATGATGATGGATAATATCACATGATTGTGATTGTGTGAATTGGCTTAAGCACCAACGTCGCAAGGATGTGGAAAAGCCGCACACCCAAGGTAAATAGGAGCAGCTAACCGACAGGTTACCTCTACAAACCCAATACATGTGCATGCCCTAACTCAAAAGGAGTCAAGGGAGCAAGAGGATGAAGTGGTTACAGGTATGGATTAAATTTTAGAAAGTTTGGCAACGGCTTAGTTTGATTTTGATGATAATCATTTAGTCATAGATTGCCAATATGTAACCATGCATGCACTATCGGTAGAGGAAACCAACAATACAGTTAGAATTCCATGTATACTAGTTAGCTAAGGTTAACTAAGTATGGAGGATGTGATCGATTAGGATAAGAATCCTAGATCATTAAGTATAGAAGCTTTGGAATAGAAAATTTAAATATGTTGATGTTCAATGAAACAAATGAAAGGGCAAATGTCAATGAGAAACTCATGTGTGAACAAGGAAATAGCAGAGACAAGTGATAGGTCTATTGGACCAAGGCTAAAAATGCCACTAAGACAGAGTAGCGCAGTGGAAGCGTAGTGAACCGTTGAAAAATTGGAGGAAGATGATGAATTAGCAAATTTATATGAGCTTTACCCCCGACACTTGAAATGTAATAGGTTTCGATAGGTTTCGGGACGAAACCTGTTATAAGGGGCGGAAGATTGTGAAACCCCAACCTATGTAGGATGCAATGGGATGCATTGAACATATATACATGATTTATATGTGATTTAAATAAATTTTGAATGATTTATGGATGATTTTATGATTTAATGATATTTTGCAATTAGGGTTTAATTAGGAATGATGATTAAAAATTTAATAACCGGAGCCCAAAGTGTGTTGGTATGACCCGAGGAGCTTAATGAGGATTTAAAGACGACAAGGTTTCATGAATAATCATGTTAATAATCATGATTTAATATATGAAGATTAAAGTATAATTATAGAATTAAAGTGAAAAATGATAGAAAATTCATAACTTGATGCCTACAAGATGGATTTCGATAAAATTTGAAAGGTAAGCTCACGACGGTGTGCCCAATCTTATGAATGAATTGGATTAAGGGAATCGTGATGGGATTAGGGTGATAATTAATTATTTTTATCCCAAATCCAAAAGATAAATTCAAGTGGTTATAACTTGAGTTAGAAACGTCAGTTTCAGATGAAATTTGAAACGATGGAATAAAATTATGAAATCTATGAGATGAATGGAATGGATTAAGCTAATTATCATGAGAATTTTCTTTTTTGGGAAGAATCATTATGGGGTGATTAAGGAACGACCAAATTTTCAGCTTAAAAGGATAAGCACGTTGCAAATTAAAAATATAGGAAAATCAACCTGGACAGGGTTGAACTGGTGTCAAGATCAGCTGCACCAAAGGATTTTTAATAATTATTATACAAGGAATTTTGGGCTGAAAATTTTACATAATATATAAGACATATTTAGGATCACACGAATAAAATAAAAATTAGGTTTTGACGGGTATACATATACCCCATAATTAACGCGATTCAGGCTGTCTGAAAATGGATTCTGCAGTCCAGCAGAGTAAAAATACCAAAATAAATAGAAATATTAAATATTTCATCCTGAAAATATTTATTTTAGTTAATTCATATAGTTATTAAGGTATGTTAGAAATTTCAGATCAAAACTGCTTGATTTGATATTAATTCAAGATTTTGAGATTTCAGTACGCCTGATTTCAACATATGTGGATAGTTGGAGAAACAAATAAAAAAGAAATATGAAACCTATGAAGAAATGATCAAAATTTATATATATATTAATAATCTAAATTTAGATTAAGAAAAGTTGGATTATTTGCTGAAAATTCGTATTTATAAATCTGCTTAGGTTTATGTGTCAAAAGACACGTTAAACGGGTGAAAAATGGGTTCCAAAGTTGCTATTTTGGAAACCTATGATTAGTGGATTTAAATTCCATAAAAATACCCTAAGTACAGTAGTAATTAAGGGGTTTAATCATGCTAGAATTAGAGACAAGTTTCTGTTTTGAAAAAGTTTAAGAAACACATAAGTATGTGTTGAAAAATGGACGTATATGAAGAGATAAGTATGAACACCCGACTTGAAGGACAAGTCGGTTAAATTAGATGAACTTATGTAGGTTGGAAAACCTAAGGAATATAAGTATTTGAAGACGATGCAAATAAACGAAATGTTATTTTCATTTATCTAGGCAAGGCAAAGATGAGTATGGATGAAAAGGATTATGACGATCTCAGGTAAGCAAGCAAACTTTCTAAAATGATGTTTTCTTTCTACACGATGATGTGTGATTGAAATGTTTATATTTATGTTTTAACAAATGGGCAAGTACAAGTTTTGAAAATAATGGCTTTAATGCAAAGCCACATGTTTTGGAAAAAGACGGCTTTAATGAAAAGTCATAAGTTTTGGAAAAGAATGGCTTTAAGGAAAAGCCTCAAGGTTTGCTTTATGAGAAACAAGAAATACGTTTTAAGATAAGGATTTTATCATCAGTGTTGCCAAAGATTGGCAATGCTTTATGTTAATGGATTGAAAAATTTGCTTATGAGTGAACAAGTTTTCCACGATAATGTTTTCAAAGGATTTCACGTTTTATGTCAATAGTTTTTTTTTTTAAGAATTTGCTTTTAAGTAAACAAGTTCTTTATGATGTTGTTTCAAAAGTATTTTATAAGAAAAATGAAATTTTGCCCTTTTTCACAAAGCAACAAATGTAAATAAGTTTTGAATTTGTCTTATGATGTTTAATGATAAATAATCATGTTATAAAAAAGGGGGATTTGATTTATGAACAAGATTTGTTTTGCTAGGTCATGATAATTAAATAATAAATGATGATTTGGTCATAGTTCATATGCTTTGAAATGATATTCGAAAAGTTTTGATTTCCTTTAGATAAGGAAATCTCTGTTGAAAATATCTTGAAAAATGTTTATACGGATGTGTTGAAAGGAATTTAAGGATGACCAACCTCCTATGTTGATATCATAAAATGGTTTAATTTTGAAAATTCAAAGGTTTTAAAATTCTTTTATAAGGATTTTAAGATGTATTATTTTTCAAATATTTCAAATGTTTATCAAAATGTTTTACTCAAAATGTTTCTAACAGAATTTAAGGAAGG
Organism: Annona cherimola; assembly: GCA_030490835.1. Classification (NCBI taxonomy): domain Eukaryota; kingdom Viridiplantae; phylum Streptophyta; class Magnoliopsida; order Magnoliales; family Annonaceae; genus Annona; species Annona cherimola. Next base: position 58,878,194 of record CM059976.1, read on the forward strand.
TCATCCTAAAACTAGATTTCAAATGACAACTTGTTAAAGTGGGTGCGCTCGCTTACAAGTTGACACAGACTGCGATCTGTGATGTATTTTTAAAAATATAGACTTCGGTCTAAGATTTTTTTTGTGTAATGGATGCAGACAGAGGTCTGTGATGCCAGTTTAAAAGGACATGGGCTGCGGTTTGTGGTTCTTCAAACCAAATGGACTGCGGTCCATCATAATAATGTATGGTGTACCAGTACAAGTAACAGGCAGGTTGTAGAGCACGGTTGAGATTACCGGGGCCCACTCTACATAAGGCCAAGTCGCTAAGGGATGGAAGGAGTGTATATGGCGCCCTCCCTGAGATGGGAGCAGGATAATAAATAGCCGCCTGGCTAGCGTGCTGTTAAGGATTCTCTTCCAAAAGGTAGCATGATCACTTTGTAAGTGTCACTACTGGATGGGGAGAAATGTGTTTGCATACGTTTTTCTTTTCAAAAGCTCAAAGATTGGGATATAAAAACATTTATACAAAAGTTATCCTAAATTGGATTTCTATGAGCCATTATGCATAAGTTACCCTAAAAGTAGGGTGTTTTACACAAAATGTGTAAATATTAAGAATAAAAAATAATTTTTATGCAAAAGTTTTCATGAAAAGGATTTATGACTTGTTTGCTATAAACCAACCCTAAGATGGGGATTAAGAAAAAGGGTTTATGTTGGAAAATGGTTGGACATGAGAATGTTCATTTCCTAAGGGGATTTATGTTAGAAAATATTTTGGACATAAGAATGTCCATTTCCAAAAGGTTTATGTTGGAAAAATGGTTGGACATGAGAATGTCCATTTCCTAAAAGGATTTATGTTAGAACATATGTGAACATAAAAATGTCCGTTTCTAAAAGAGTTCAAGGGATAAAAGTGTTTTGTGGACATATGAATATCCATTGCCAAAAAGGCTTACGTAAAATGTATTTTGGACATAAAAATGTCCATTACCAAAGTGTTTATGTGAAAAACGTTTTAGGATGTATAAACGTCCGTTTCCAACAAGGTTTAAGTGGAAAAATGTCTTAGGACGTATGAACGTCCAGTGTCAAAATGATTTATGTGGATAAACGTCTTTTCGTGGACATGAGAATGTCCGTTGTCAAATATGGTTTATGTCAAGATGTTTTGGGACATAAAATGTCCCCTGGCCAAAATGATTTATGAGAAAAATATTTTAGGAAAAGATTTTCAAGGAAAGTCTTGCCCCAAAATGCTTGCTTATTGAGTTATTATTCACGTTTTGTTTTCCAAACTTCAGACAGGTACTGGGAGACTCAAGCGGTCGAGGACCTAAGAAATGGAGAAAAGGTACGAGATAGTACCTTGTGGGCTAAAAGAAATAGCCATGGTGAGTGGAATGATATGAATGAAAGTATTTAGGTATGTTGATGTATATGTGAACTTGTTTAAAGTTCCGAGTTGTGAGTGAACTAATGATTGAATAGACGTATGTATGCAATGGTAATGTCATGATGAGGTCAAGAGGGCCTATGATGTATAACAGTATTGTTGAAATTGTATAAAGGATATGTACAAGTGTACCATCGCTTATGTTATAAATGAAATGATAATGAATGAAAAAACGAAAAAAAAATTCGGACGAGTTCCAATTAAAATCCCGCCGCGTGATCAGGGTAACAATCCAGATTTACATTTACCAATCTATAAGATCTTGAGGTAAGGAAGTGACGTCTCGGTTTGGGGCGTTACAATTAATGGATTGTGAAACCCCAACCTATGTAGGACGCAATGGGATGCATTGAACATATATACATGATTTATATGTGATTTAAATGATTTTTGAATGATTTATGGATGATTTTATGATTTAATGATATTTTGCAATTAGGGTTTAATTGAGAATGGTAATTAAAAAGTTAATCGCCGGAGCCCAAAATGAGTCGGTATGACCCAAGGGGCTTAATGAGGATTTAAAGGTGACAAAGTGTCATGAATAATCATGTTAATTACCATGATTTAATTTATAGAGATTAAAGTGTAATTATGGAATTAAGATGAAAAATGATAGAAATTTCTTAACTTGACACCTACAAGGCGAATTTCGATGAAATTTGAAAGGTAAGCTCACGACGGTGGGCCCAATCTTATGAATGGATTGGATTAAGGGAATCATGATGGGATTAGGGTGATAATTAATTATTTTTATCCAAAATTCAAAAGATAAATTCAAGTGGTCATAACTTGAGTTAGAAACGTCAGTTTGAGATAATTTGAAATGATGGATTAAAATTATGAAATCTATGAGATGAATGGAATGGATTAAGCTAATTATCATGAGAAGTTGCTTTCTTGGAGAGCAAGTAACAAGTTGCTTAAGAGCTAAGTAAAGAAGGGCAATTGTGGAAAGTAAAAATGAAATTTACTAAAATACCTATAGAGTTACTTGGGCATCAAGAAAAGTGGTTTATAAAAAGAAAAAAAAAGAGAGCAAGGGGCTTGGACGTTCCAGCAGCAAGGAAGAGGAGAGAGAGAAGAGAGGAAAATAAGAGAAAAATGGAAATTTTCTCCAAGGGCAGCTGCTAGGGCATGTAAAACCCAGCAAGGAGGAGAGGAAAAGAAGGCAATTTCAAGTGCTCAATGGAGGGATTATTAATTAATCAAGTAAGTATATGTTAATCTTGATTTTATGCATCAAATCTGGAAGTTATATGATGTTGTAAACTAAAATATGAACGGAAAAGTAAATGGATGAATTTTAGCATGAAATGTTTTGGCAAGAATTATTATGGGGTGATTAAGGAAATACTAAATTTTCAACTTAAAAGGATAAGCACGTTGCAAATTAAGAATCTAGGAAAATCAACCTGGACAGGGTTGAACTAGTGTCAGGATCAGCTGCACCAAAGGATTTTTAATACTTTTTATACAAGGAATTTTGGGCTAAAACTTTTACAGGATATATAAGACATATTTATTATCACATGAATAAAATAAAAATTAGGTTTTGATGGGTATAAATATACTCCATAATTAACGTGATTCAGGTTGTCTGAAAATGGATTCTACTGTCTAGCAGAGTAAAACTACCAAAATAAATAGAAATATTAAATATTTCATGCTGAAAATATTTATTTTTGTTAATTCATATAGTTATTAAGGTATGGTAGAAATTTTAGATCAAATATTGCTTGATTTGATATTAATTCAAGATTTTGAGATTTTAGTACGCCTTATTTCAGCATATGTGGATAGTTGGAGAAACAAATCAAAACGAAATATGAAACCTATGTAGAAATGATCAAAATTGATATATATGTTAATACCCTAAATTTATATTAAGAAAAGTGGGATTATTTGCTGAAAATTCTGATTTATAAATCTGCTTAGGGTTATGTGTCAAAAGATGCGTTAAACGGGTGAAAAATGGGTTCCAAAGTTGATGTTTTGGAAACCTATGATTAGTGGATTTAAATTCCATAAAAATACCCTAAGTACAGTAGTAATTAAGCGGTTTAATCATGCTAGAATTAGAGACAAGTTTCTGTTTTGAAAAAGTTTAAGAAACACATAAGTATGTGTTGAAAAATGGACGTATATGAAGAGATAAGTATGAACACCCGACTTGAAGGACAAGTCGGTTAAATTAGATGAACTTATGTAAGTTGGAAAACCTAAGGAATATAAGTATTTGAAGACGATGCAAATAAATGAAATGTTATTTTCATTTATCTAGGCAAAGGCAAAGACGAGTATGAAAGAAAAGGATTATGACGATCTCACGTAAGCAAGCAAACTTTCTAAGTCGATGTTTTCTTTCAATGTGATGATGTGTGATTGAAATGTTTATGTTTATGTTTTAACGAATGGGCAAGCACAAGTTTTGAAAATGACGACTTTAATGAAAAGTCACAAGTTTTGGAGAATGACGGCTTTAATGAAAAGTCATAAGTTTTGGAAAAGAATGGCTTTAAGAAAAAGCCTCAAGGTTTGCTTCATGAGAAGCAAGCAATACGTTTTAAGATAAGAATTTTATCACAAGGGTTGCCTTGGATTGGCAATGCTTTATGTTAATAGAATTCGAGAATTTTGCTTATGAGTAAGCAAGTTCTCCACGATAATGTTTTCGAAAGATTTCACGTTTTATGTCGATGTTTTTTTAAGAATTTTCTTTTAAGTAAACAAGTTCTTTATGATGTTGTTTCAAAAGTATTTTATAAGAAAAAGGGAATTTTGCCCTTTTTCCAAAGCAACAAACGTAAATAAGTTTTGAATTTCTTTTATGATGTTTTATGATAAATAATTATGTTTGTTAAAGAAAAAGGAAAAAAGAGATTTGATTTATGAAAAAGATTTATTTTGCTAGGTCATGATAATTAGATAATAAATGATGATTTGGACATAGTTCATATGTTTTGAAATGATATTCGAAAAGTTTTGATTTCCTTTCGATAAGGAAATCTATGTTGAAAATATCTTGAAAAAAGTTTATACGGATGTGTTGAAAGAGATTTAAGGATGACCAACCTCCTATGTTGTTTTATTAAAAAGGTTTTTAAAGTGTATTGTTTCTCAAACATTTCAAATATTTATCAAAATATTTTACTCAAAATGTTTCTAACAGAATTTAAGGAAGGTCATCCTAAAACTAGATTTCAAATAACAACTTGTTTAAAGTGGGTGCGCTCGCTTTACAAGTTAACACGGACTGCGGTCTGTGATGTATTTTTGAAAATAATTTTTAGAGATATAGACTCCGGTCTAAGATTTTTTTGTGTTATAGATGCAGACAGAGGTCTATGATCCCAGTTTAAAAGGACATGGGCTGCGGTCTGTGGTTCTTCAAACCAAACGGACTGCGGTCCGTCATAATAATGTACGGTGCACCAGTACAAGTAACAAGAAGGTTGTAGAGCACGGTTGGGATGACCGGGCCCATTCTACATAAGGTCAAGTCGCTAATTGTAACGCCTCAGCCCGAGCGTCACAACCTTACCTCAAGATCGTTCGACTGGTAAACGTGATCAAGATTATTGCCCTGTCACACGGTGGGTTTTAACAGATATTTATCCAATTAAATATCTTTTCATAGGAGTTTAATTCCTCATATGTTCATTTCATGCATATCTGAGTCATTTCCATCCAATATGTCATAACTAGACATGATTTTCATAATATATTTCAAAACATCTCATAAATCAGATGACACTGCATGTATCATCCACAGTTGTCAACATAAGACATCAAAGTAATTACAACCATACGGCATAAGTTTTTCACAAATATGAAAACTCATAATGTTTTTCCATTCCTTCATTGGTCAGCTCTTGTTCCTTTGCCAGGTCTCTTTTTTCACCTGTATATGGGTTTGGAAAACGAAAACGTGAGTCGAAACTCAATAAGCAAGCTTATATTTTACAGGCGATTCATTTTGAAGGAATATTTATTTAAAAGCATTTTTTCTCCCTTCAGTAGAGACACTTATCAAGTGATCAACTACCTGTGGAGCAAAAACCTTTTCATAAATCATTCAAACACTTTTCATAAACATTGGATGTGTAAATTCATCATTTCCATTGATGACGTTATCCTTCATGTGATGGTACGCTAACACGGGGAACCCTCTTTCATGGCCTGATCCTTTCTATCCTTGGCGCCGGATGTACTGACTTAGCAACGTCAAGGGGGACTCCTTGTCGACTTACTACCTCGACTAGCCTACTTGATTTTCATTCCATGCATGACTTTTAGTCACCCCGGCATCATATACCCCATTACACATGGAACTTGTCATTCTCATGTAGAGAATTCTTTGCACCATCCCTTTTGACACATCGTTTCAACGAAACATCATATAAACTCATGTTTCAATACATTTCAAGCATAATTGCGAAACCATAAGCAATCATTTATTTCAACAAAAATAAATATTTCAATACTCATATAAACAAGGAATGACCATCCTTAAATACTTGTAATGAAAACCAAAATTATTTAGAAAGCTGCTTGCTTACCTCGCTTGTTTATCTTTTCGTTTCGCTTATCCCTTTGCTTTTGCCAATACATATAAGAATGATATAACATTCATATATTTTCTTTGCTTGCATTCAACTCAGTTTTCCAACCCATTTCCTTTAACATACATAATTCCTTCGACTTCTCAAGTCGTTATGCCCGTACAGCACATACTTGTGCACTACATGGGCTATTACACATCACATTAAATCTCATAAATATGGTAATCATTCAATCACATAATAATCATCCAATAATTATTATTTAATGGATCATTACCTTCCTTAAGCCATTTTCCACTTATTTTCCAAAATTCACACATCGTGACTCCTTTTAAGCACTCGTTGTTGTCTTAAGCCTCATTAATTAATCCTAAAATTTGAGATTAACATCATGAAATTCTAAACAGCAATATATTCACAAAATTTATCATATTTTCATGTATTTTTGCACAAAATCAAATTACATAGGTCATTTACCACTCATATATGTTTATCCTTGCACATATAGCCATTTAATAACACAAATATGAGGCATTTCATAAAATTTTCCAAGTAAGCAATTTAATCCCACTTTTCTTAATCACAATTTAGGGTATTACATATATATATATATCAATTTGGATCATTTCTACATAGGTTTCATATTTTTTTTGATTTTTTTCTCCAACTATCCACATATGCTGAAATCAGGCGTACTGAAATATCAAAATCTTGAATTAATATCAAATCAAGCAGTTTTGATCTGAAATTTCTACCATACCTTAATAACTACATGAATTAACCAAAATAAATATTTCTAGCACAAAAAATTAAGCATTTATATTTATTTTGGTATTTTTACCTTGCTGGACAGCAGCATCCACACATGAATTTGCACGTTAATTGCATGAGACAAAGCTGTCCACTTTTACACCTTCAATGGCAGTTACTGTTCACGACTTTTATTAAATTTTTTTCACATAATTAAATGCTTATTTATACATCCCAACATGGGAGCTATATATATACATAATTTATAAAATAAAATTTGCAAAAATAACCAGCTGCAACTGCCTATTGACGTCCATATGCATGTCACCTCCCCTATGCTCATTTTGAGCTCTCTTAGCCCCTTTAATGTGGACATCAATGCATGGATAATTCATGGGATTTTTGCATTTTGTAATTATGCATAAAATACCCTGCATTGCACCTGCATTTGACACCTATTTGGCCCATTAAAAATTGCATTAATTCCATGTACTCTAATATTTAATACATGGTACCTTTGAGGTGCAAAAGTCAACCATACTCACCTTTTCCAATTCAGATATTTTTCCAAAAAAATATGCTTGATCTAAACCTTCCAAAATGTTAATCTCATGATTTCATTCAACCATTTCAAATTTCATCTCAATCCGATTTTCCTAGCTCAAGTTATTGCCGTTTGAAGTTAACGATTGATATTGAGATATGATCAACAAATAATTAAACTAATTTCATCAAGGATTTTCATAATCCAATAATACCATAATACCAAGCCCATCATCATCAACTTTCCTGTCAAATTTCACTTGAATCCGCCTTACAGGCGTTGAGTTATGAATTTTCTAACATAATTCCATAATTTCCACTTTAACTTCCATTAATTAAATCATGGAAATTAAACAAAAAAATCATGCCACATTAGCATGTTTTAATCATCATTATGCCCCTTTAGTCACCTTGACTTGTATTGGGCTCCGGCGATTAAATTTTTAATCACCCTTCTTAATTAAACCCTAATTGCAAAATATCATAAAATGCTAAAATCATCCAAAAACTTCATTTAATCATATATAAGTCACATGTACATGTTCAATGCACACATTGAATCTTACTTAGGTTAGGGTTTCACAATCCTCCCCCTTTTATAACAGGTTTCGTCCTGAAACCTATTACATTACAAATATCGGGGTAAGGCTTATATAAAATTGCTAATTCATCATCTTCCTCCAATATTTCAATGGTTCACTACGCTTCCACTGCGCTACTCTGTCTTAGTAGCATTTTTAGCCTTGGTCCAATGGACTTATCACTTGTCTCGACTATTTCTTATTTCCTGTTCCCATATGGACATCTCATTGAAATTGTTCTTTTCTTTATGCCATCCATCTCTTATTCCTATGGTAGGCATATTATTATTCTTATACATAGATAAATTATAGAATTTCTCATCTTATCATAAGGTAATATCTAGGCTACCAATTCATTCACACAACATAGAAATCCATAGCAATCATTTTTATACAACATTCATATGGCTTAATGCATTCAGTCTATAGCATACAGCAAAAATTGCTCTCACATAAAGTCTCATACATGTCTTAGCAAAAGACACTTTTGCTAAGTTATCAATTTTTCTAATTTCATATTGTCTACAACTAGGTTATACTAGCATAGACTACCTAGTAGGAGTACCGATTATTAAACCAGTCTAAAATACTTTCTCCTTATCTCCCTTTCCAGTTTCCATAACCTAGTAAGGGTCCTTATCATTCGTTCTTATAGGAAGTGCAGCCTACATCGGCCTGTTTTCTTCCTATCTTCTTGTCTGGTCCTATTGGGAAAAATCCAAAGATTTTGAACTATTTCTATTATTTAAGCTACCCAACCTCGGGTGGCTTATTCCACAGCTTCTTTTTATAACCACAGTTATCTATTCTTTCTACCTGTGAGGTATTACCTGTAGCGGTAGCACCTTCAATTCTTTGACTTAGGGCTGATAGTTGCCCGTCGTTAACGAGCTCATGGACTCACTTGTCCTGGTCTTTTAGATTTGCTACTAGCTTTTCTTCTTTCCTTTTGTCTCATATCGGCAACCGTGCTTCCCTTGTTCAAAACTAAGGTAATAGGCATGTCGTAGAATGAAACATATAAAATTATGTCAATAGAATTTCTTATCATAATATTCATTCATATCACACATAGTCAATATGATCATTTCTGATCATAGAATCATCATACATAGTAAATTTTACAATCTAGAAAGATCAATGATCTTTCATTTTTCATATACACTTAGCACTTGAATCAAATTAAATGCATTCATATTTTCATAACAATAAACATCATACATTAGGAGTCAAAAGAAACTCCTTTTTTCCTACCTTTCTCATTTCTACCTGCACATTTCATGGTGTAAGGTTGCTTTTCCCTACACATGCAGATTACATTTGCATAATCTGTCATTTTATCATGAACATAATTTCTAAATCAATCAATCACTTAGAAAATTGAGGCCTAGGTGCCGCCTAAATGGCGCCAAAGCATCGCACCTTATACATGCAAAGTCTAACACAGTCCTGAGATATATTAGGTAAGGTGTGGTCAACCTTAGGTATGGGGGGTCTCTATGTAGGGTTCCATAACCCGTCATCTGTTCTAATTCCCTTCTATCCTTTTTTCTTTCTTAAATTTTCCTGTCCCCTACTTCATCTCATTGTCCTCATATCATTTTTCTTTCGTATACCATTTATAGTATAAAACATAGCATACCAGCTATATTTCCTTAAATAATCACATTATTGTGTCATAATGACATTCAATAGAAGACAATATAAGAGGATTTGGGAAGATAAGCCCCAAATCTGATTTTATAAATTTTATGAATAGGTGTCCAAATGGGGTGAAAATGGTACCCGCAATAGGGAGACAAGTTGTTGTTTTGAAAAAGTTTAAGAAACACATAAGTATGTGTTGAAAAATGGACGTATATGAAGAGATAAGTATGAACACCCGACTTGAAGGACAAGTGGATTAAATTAGATAAACTTATGTAGGTTGAAAAACCTAAGGAATATAAGTATTTGAAGACGATGCAAATAAATGAAATATTATTTTCATTTATTTAGGCAAAGGCAAGGAAAAGATTGGAAGAAAAGGATTATAGTGATCTCAGGTAAGAAAACAAACTTTCTAAAATGTTGTTTTCTTTCTATGTGATTGATATGATTGAAATATTTATGTTTATGTTTTGATGAATGGGCAAGCACAAGTTTTGAAAATGAAGATTTTATTGCAAAGCCACAAGTTTTGAAAATGACGGCTTTAATAAAAAGTCGTAAGTTTTCAAAAAGAATGGCTTTAGGAAAAACCTCAAGGTTTGCTTCATGGGAAGCAAGCAATACGTTTTAAGATAAGGATTTTATCACAATGGTTGCCTTGGATTGGCAATGTTTTATGCTAATAGAATTCGAGAATTTTGCTTATGAGTAAGCAAGTTCTCAACGATAATGTTTTCAAAGGATTTTACGTTTTATGTCGATATTTTTTTTAAGAATTTGCTTTTAAGTAAACAAGTTCTTTATGATGTTGTTTCAAAAGTATTTTATAAGAAAAAGGGAATTTTGCCCTTTTTCACAAAGCAACAAACTTAAATAAGTTTTGAATTTCTTTTATGATGTTTAATGAGAAATAATCATATTATAAAAGAAAAAGGAGATTTGATTTATGAAAAAGATTTATTTTGCTAGGTCTTGATAATTAAATAACAAATGATGATTTGGACATAGTTCATATGTTTTGAAATGATATTCGAAAAGTTTTGATTTCCTTTAGATAAGGAAATCTATCTTGAAAATATCTTGAAAAATCTTTATACGAATGTGTTGAAAGGGATCTAAGGATGACCAACCTCCTATGTTGATTTCATAAAATGGTTTAATTTTGAAAATTCAAAGGTTTTGAAATTCTTTTATAAGGATTTTAAGATGTATTAATTTTCAAACATTTCAAATGTTTATCAAAATATTTTACTCAAAATGTTTCTAAAAGAATTTAAGGAAGGTCATCCTATAATTAGATTTCAAATAACAACTTGTTAAAGTAGGTACGCTCGCTTACAAGTTGACACGGACTGCGGTCTGTGATGTGTTTTTAAAAAATAATTTTTAAAGATATAGGCTTCGGTCTAAGATTTTTTGTGTGTTATGGATGTAGACAGAGGTCTGTGATCTCGTTTAAAAGGACATGGGCTGCGGTCTGTGGTTCTTCAAACCAAACGGACTACGGTCCGTCATAATAATGTACGGTGCACTAGTACAAGAAACAGGCAGGTTGTAGAGCACAGTTGGGATGACCAGGGCCCACTCTACATAAGGCCAAGTCGCTAAGGGATGACAAGAGTGCCAGCGACGCCCTCCCTGAGATGGGAGCAGGATAAATAAACAGCCGTCTGGCTAGCGTGCTGTTAAGGATTCTCTTCCAAAAGGCAGCATGATCACTTGGTAAGTGTCACTACTGGATAGGGAGAAATGCGTTTGCATATGTTTTGCTTTACAAAAGCCCAAAGATTGGGATATAAAAGTATTTATACAAAAAGTTATCCTAAATTGGATTTCTATGAGCTATTATGCATAAGTGACCCTAAAAGCAGGGTGTTTTACACAAAATTTGTAAATATTAAGAATAAAAAATAGTTTTTATGCAAAAATTTTCATGAAAAGGATTCATGACTTGTTTGATATAAACAAGCCCCAAGATGGGGATTAAGAAAAATGGTTTATGTTGGAAAATATTTTGGACATAAGAATGTCCATTTCCAAAAGGTTTATGTGGGAAAAATGGTTGGACATGAGGAGGCCCAACCCATAGGAAGCGCTTTCCATGCTTTTTCCAGGGGAAGTGCCATATCTGCCGTTCATTTTGCGTTGATGGCTGAGATCGAACGGGGCATTTTCGGTAAGTGAAAATGTGAGACAAACATCGACCGGCACTCGGCACTCGCGACTCGCATCTCCTTTCCCTTTTTCTCGTTCGACAGTCGTGTCTCCCTCTAGGGTTTCTCTAGCCCGTCTCCCTCTCCTCCCTCCTCTTTTGCTTCTGCAAACACGCCAAGGCGTGTGCGTTGGGAGAGGCAGGCTTAGAAGGAGCGGGAGCATGCTCTTCCTCACCGTCCTCTCCACACCCTTCTCTCCAGCAACCGCTTTCTCATGAGCTCCAAAAACCTGCTGAAATGCTTCCCCACCACGCCTCCCTTCCTCTTTCCCCACGTCCTCCTTAGCTGTACCTACCTTCACTTCCTTCCCACCACTCACCGAAGACATTTCTCCAAATTCCAGTTGTGCGCCATGAAAAAATCGCGGTTTAACTCCGTAGGACCTCCAGTGCTTTCACAAACGGGTTCGTTCCTCGTTGACTATTCTAATATGTTCTCTGCTTCGTTTGCCTCGTATCCAGACCAGCATATTCCCGCCCCTCTGACAAGCTTGTGGCTTTCTTTCGCAGTTGATTCATCGAGTGCGGAAGCTCTGGCGACGTTTGGAGAGCGGCTAGCAGCGTTGAAAATGAAACTGGAGAAAGAAGGCGCTGCGTGCGGTTCGTGCGTGCTGGAGCAGTACACCAGACTGTTATGCCCAGTCGTAATCTTCTTGCGCACTTCTTTTTCTGCTCTGTTATACTTCTTTTCCATGTTTTATGATGTGAGCCTTTCCACTGCAGACGCTGGTAAGCTGCTTCTTTCATTTTCTATTTTCTCCCACCATTTTGAAATTGGTAGCAACTTAGTTATGTCATTTTACCGGCTTTTTGCGTGTTTGATTGTCTGTAGCACTATCACTTTCAGTTGTTTTCCATTTTTTGTACATGGGCTTTCCATCACAGATGCAGGCAGGCTATTCCTTTCATGTTTGTTGCCATTTTTGAAATGGAAAGTAGCTATGTCATATTACCACCTACTTGGGTTTCTTAACCAATGTCGGAAAGTACAGTCTTTGGCGCACAATCGGCGAAGGAAGCTTTGCTAAGTTGAAGTTGGCATTGAACACCGAGACAGGACAATTTGTAGCCATAAAGATTATTGACAAACAGATGGTGATGAACAAAAAGCTCATGGATCAGGTCGCTCTCTTGCTCTTTTTTTTGTTTTGATTTCTAGAATTTGGGTATGTTTGTGTTGAATTAGACAGTTCCCTGAAGAATTGGGGCTTGGGTTTTAGGTGAAAAGAGAAATCAGCACAATGAAGCTTTTGCATCATCCGAGCATTGTCCGAATTTATGAGGTGCGGTGTCATTGTTTTACCCATTTAGGATCTGAAAGGGTGTTTGGGTCTTGTTTAATTGATCTTTTCTATTGATTTTTATGTGAAGGTGATTGCGACAAAGACAAAGATCTATATTGTAATGGAATACGTCTCTGGTGGGCAGCTCTCTGATAAGATGGTGAGTTCAATAGTCTACATAGGGCAAGAAATGATGAAGAACAGAGTTATCTGTTTGCCGCTGTGACATCTGCTTCCAATCGTTTGTCATGTTTCTTGCAGGCATACACCAAGAGATTGAGTGAAGATGAAGCAAGAAAATATTTCCAGCAGTTGATCGATGCTGTTGACTATTGCCATTGCCGAGGAGTCTATCATAGAGATCTAAAGGTAGGGACCCGTTTTTCCCTCAATGCTTGCAATCCCCCCACTGTGATTAAATATTTCCCCACTGTGGGTCTTGTCTGCTTCTCAAAAACAGCTTGAGAATTTGCTCTTAGACTACAAAGGAAATTTGAAGGTTTCTGACTTCGGGCTTAGTGTCCTAAAGAAGGTGAGGTAGATCAGAGGTTTTCTAACTGTTCCAGTCAAATATGAATCTTTTTGCCATAAAGAAATGCTCATCAGTTTCTCAATGTGCAGCAGCCTGGGGACTTGCTATCTACATCATGTGGATCTCCCAGTTATGTAGCTCCTGAGGTATCACATACTTTGTCCTTTGCATTCGATCTTCAATTTTTTTTTAAATTGGATATTTGTATACAATGTGACATTTTGATGTTATGCTGAAAGTGCATTCACGCCCTCACACCGTGGAGAGAAAATTTTCTTTAAACCTCCACCTTGGGAGGAAATTGTAAAACCTATATTTCAGGAGAACTATCATATAAAACTCCTCACCAAAGGAGGAGACTCGAACAGACAACTAAAAAGTGCCACCGATGTTACCACTACGCCTCAGGCATTGTGGCTTGATCTTCAATGTTTATATTTATATTTGATACATTGTGTTTTTTTAAATATTTGATCTCATGTAATTTTTATCTCAAGGATGAGATTGAATACCAATATGAAATATGAACACAAATACCAAAAGAGAATTGATTGAATCGTCATAACAAATAAAATCCTTAAAAATGATGAGTATATGAAGAAGGAATGAGGTAAACATTGAATAATTACTCAATTCAATGCTTCCGTGACCCATGGGCGGATGACCCTACCTATGGACAATAAAAATGGAACCTGCCCAACCCCAATGGTTAGGAAATGTGAGACCCATGCTACCCAAAAGCAGGTTCGCAAGTACCCAAGTTCCTAGCTAGTCATCATTAAGTTGATCACATTTAGTTGGGACTTGGGAATTGGATTAAGGTTGATGATGATGATAATGGTTGCATATATTTTTTTGTATTATGCTATCAATATATTAGGCATGCCTGAGCACATTTTCGGTGAGAATATAATTTCAACTGTTTGTTTATACTAGCACTAGCTTTTATATCGTTTTCAGTATACATGAGAGGTTGCATTATCCGTTTGACAGGTAATCACCGATAAGAGATACGAAGGATCAGCAGCAGATATTTGGTCTTGCGGAGTTATTCTCTTTGAATTACTCTCAGGTTTTTTGCCATTCGATGATTGAAATCTGACAAGCCTATATAGAAAGGTAAGACATCTGACAAACATGCATGTCCAACTTCTCAAGTCGAGGATTCTCATTGCCACTCTTTCTGTTTTACTAATATTTTTCCCCTTCTTTTTTCCTTTTGTTTAAGATATCAATAGCCGAATATACATGTCCTGAATGGTTTACAAGCAAACAGAGAAAACTGCTACGCAAAATACTCAATCCCTTTCCAAGATGGGTACTCCCTTTATCTCCTGAAACCACATGCTTTGACTGCACATGCTTGCAAGATATGGTGCTACATGTGGCTATACGGTAAATACACTAGCTAATCACCCGGCACAAATTCACCTGATGACTTGCCTCAATATCGAAGATGCCTGCCAATTTCGTGTGTGAATTGGCCCATCTCAAGCACCATTATTCTTCCAAGAATCAAAATTTCTTTCACAGATAAATTAGAAATGGAATTTCTCAAGAAATCAAGCTTGGCCCTTTGAATACAGAGAATAACAATAGCAGGGATTCTAGAAGATGAATGGTTTAAAATTGACTACAAGCCTTCGATTGGAATTGATCATGAAGAAAGCATAATTTTGGCCGACTTCAACATGGCATCTGTGGGAGTAAGGATTTTAATCCCTGCAAGTTCAAATTCTGTCGATGTCAATTTTATGAGATCTGTAGTTTTGAAGATTTCTTCTAAATTGAATACAGGAGAGCATCACCGAGACACATAAAGTCAAGTCACCAGGTTTCATCCATGCTTTCCAACTGATACCAATGTCAAATGACCTCAATTTGTCAGGCCTGTTTGAAGAAGAGGTAACCTTTGAACATTTTGAAGCTTGCATTTGGATTCAATTGGTCAATTAAGCTCGAGCAAAATATGGTTTTATGTATCTCACAGTAATAGTAAGGAGAAAGCTATTCCTTAAATTGCATTAGAAATCTAAATTTCTATTTAATATTATGGCTGCTGGAATTTGGAGAATAGATAATAAATCCTACAGAGGAAAAAAAATATTACATCATTTTAATTGGGTGAGTTTGATAGGACCTGATAGCATGAAGTATCATAACTGAACAGCTTTACTTGGAACTGGAAAATATATTTTTCTTTACTTTTCTTCTGTTCTGAAGGATAATGAAAAATTAAAAATAAGGCTTGGCTCAGGACACCCCATCCATGAGACCATTGAAAAGATCAAAGTTGCAGCAAAGGTTACACTACTATCTGTTGCAAAATTGAACAGTTGTAAGGTAATGGTTGCTAGTTTTTCTTAGAACTGAATGCGGGAAAGCAAAATCCTCATTATGGTTGGATGGTCTATTATTGTTGCAGGTTAAACTCCATAACACAAAAACCTTGCTAAGATGTAGATCAAATTGCACCTTATCGGCAGAGGTAACAGAATAATAGCACCAACCTGGAAATCCAATTGATCATCACATGGCAAAAATTTCTATGTTGCATTTACAAAATCATCCTCACTTTCTTCTCTGCAAGCCTGACTGTCCTTTGTATTCAGATAATAGAGGTTACACCTACGAACTGTGTGGTTGAAATAGCTCAGTCTTCAGTGGAATTGACGGTGTACAAAGAGTTATAAATAATTATCTTCTCTTTGGAAGCATATCGTCGTTACAAACAACTGATGAGATGTTGGTTTCACTGAGCATTGATCTGATCACCAGTTCTGCAGAAGCTTATCGAGCATTCTTGGAGAAAAATCTGGCACTTCGTCTGAATTTCAAAGGTCTGCTCCAGCAATCAATATTGGTGAAAAGGATAACCAAACAAAAGAATGGTAGTGACAGGTTCACGTTGCAATAAAGTTGATACAAAGATTATCACGGTCTGCTCAAGTTCTTCAAAATTTATGCAGCTCAGAATCAGAACATATAAGTGGAGGATGTAAAGATCTCAAACGAAGCTATTCATCAACTTGACATCTCTCTTTCCATGTTATCTGCCAAGGAGGCTCTCTTTCCATTGAAGATCGGGAGGTGGTTAAGCTCTGTCTTTGATGGTCGATGGTTCTCCTATTTTCTTACAAGCGTAGATCTTTTTATTTCTTTTGGCTAGCTTTCATTTATTAATGTTCCAATAACATTTCTTCTTTCTTGTCCCTAATAATATTTTGTGTGAAAATTAGTGCACAATTTGTTGTTGAATTCCTCTCTTTTATTCTCTCTTTTTCATAAAATTTTACACTCACGGGATGTTTTCTTCACGTTCTATGTACAACTTATTTATAATTCTATGTAATACTTGTAGACTTTCGACAGATTACACGTATAGTGCATGCTTAGTATGTTCATGTTCACCTTGTCAAATTCAGCATGACAATTTCAATGCATGTACCACCAGATTTCTGGCAATTCACGAACAAAGGCAGAAAATCAGTGAAAGAATCTGTTTTCGGCAAAGCCAGAGGCAAAAAATCAATTGAAATGCAACATTTGTAAGAATTAATTGACATTAAATGTTGAATTCATTTCCGTGATTGAAGGCAGAGAATCAACTATAAGAAACTATTTTTGTTATAAAATCCAAGGCAAAGAATCAGGTAAAATGTAACAATTTATTTTCAGTCGTTAATGGTAAAATTCACGAATTTTGTGTTGTATGGTGGGTTATAAACTTGTATTATTTTCAAATTAATTTCAAAAAAATTCTAATTTCAAATTAATACTTATTATAATAATTGAAGAAACATCCAAGAATTTTGTTACAAACTTTCTATTTAACAAAATGTTTGTTAAATTCATAATTTTATATTCACATAAATTAATTTAAATTAATCTTTGTTTTATTTAAATTTAGGAGTTGATATTTATAAAATTTTTATATAAATTATAAGAATATATGTTCCGCGGGCGTCTAAAAATAAATATTTTATTTTCTAAAATATATGTCCTGCGGGCCTCCAAAAATGAATGTTTTGTTTTTCTAAAATATATACATGTCCCGCGGGCGTCCAAAAATGAATATTCTATTTTCTAAAATATATATGTGTGTCACGCGGGTTTCCAAAAATAAATATTTTGTTTTCTAAAATATATATATATGTGTCCCGCGGGCCTCCAAAAATGAATATTTATTTTTCTAAAATATATACATGTCCCGCGGGCGTCCAAAAATGAATATTTTATTTTTAAAAATATATATGTGTCACGTGGGCCTCCAAAAATGAATATTTTGTTTTCTAAAATATATGTGTCCCGCGGGCCTCCAAAAATGAATATTTTATTTTCTAAAAATATATATGTGTCTCGCGGGCCTCTAAAAATGAATGTTTTATTTTTCTAAAATATATACATGTCCCGTGGGCGTCCAAAAATAAATTTTTTATTTTCTAAAATATATATATGTGTCACGCGGGCCTCCAAAAATGAACATTTTATTTTCTAAAAATATATGTGTCCCGCGTGCCTCCAAAAATGAATATTTTATTTTTCTAAAATATATACATGTCCCGCGGGTGTCTAAAAATGAATATTTTATTTTCTAAAAATATATGTCTGTCCCGCGGGCATCCAAAAATGAATATTTTATTTTTTAGAAATAAATATGTGTCCCGTGGGCCTCCAAAAATAAATATTTTATTTTTTAAAAATAAATATGTGTCCCATGGGCCTCCAAAAATAAATATTTTATTTTCTAAAATATATATGTCCCGCAGGCGTTCAAAAATGAATATTTTATTTTCTAAAGATATATATGTGTCCCACGGGCCTCAAAAAATGAATATTTTGCTTTTATAAAAATATATACGTGTCCCGTGGGCGTCCAAAAATAAATATAATGTTTTATAAAAATATATACGTATCCCGCGGGCGTCCAAAAATGAATATATTGTTTTTTTAAAATATATAAATGTCCCACGGGCCTAGAAAAATGAATATTTTGTTTTTATAAAAAAATATACGTGTCCCGCAGGCGTCCAAAAATGAATATATTGTTTTTTAAAAATATATAAATGTCCCACGGGCCTCAAAAAATGAGTATTTTTTTTTTATAAAAATATATACGTGTCCCGTGGGCGTCGAAAAATGAATATATTGTTTTTATAAAATATATAAATGTCCCACGGGTCTCAAAAAATGAATATTTTGTTTTTATAAAAAAACATACGTGTCCCGCAGGTGTCCAAAAATGAATATATTGTTTTTTAAAAATATATAAATGTCAATCGAAAATTTATGTTGAGGTATAACACAAGGGTACATTTTTAGAGGTGTTATATAACATAAAATTTTGTATCAATTTTATATTCAACGAAAATTTTAATTAGATTATTTGTCCACATTGAGTTCATTTGGAGTAAATAAATTTGTATTACTAGTTTAATTTAATAGATAATGGTAACTGAAAATTACAATTATTATATTCTTTGTAATATAAACTGTAATAACATTATTATATAATTTGGACAAATTTTATTATTATATGTGTCCCGCGGGCCATAAAAAATCTCATATTTTATTTTCTAAAATATGTATATGCCTCCCGCGGGCATTAAAAAATGACAATTTTAATTTCTATATGTGCCCGCGGGGTCCAAACAATCAATATTTTGTTTTTCTGAAATATATATGTCCCACGGGCCTTAAAAAATGAATGTTTTGCTTTATAAAAATATATATGTGTGTCCCGCGAGCCTCAAAAAATGAATATTATATTTTTATAAAAATATATATGTGTCCGGCGGGCTTCCAAAAAAGAACGTTTTGTTTTTTTAGAATATATAAATGTTCCACGCACCTAAAAAAATTAATGTTTTATTTTATAAAAATATTTATGTGTCCCGCAGGCCTCAAAAAAAAATATTTTATTTTTAAAAAAAGATATATGTGTCCCACAGGCCTCAAAAAATATATATTTTTTTTTATAAAAATATATATGTGTCCCCCGGGCTTCTAAAAATGAATATTTTATTTTCTTAAAATATATATGTATCCCACGGGCCACCAAAAATGAATGTTTTATTTTTTTAGAATATATAAATGTTCCACGCACCTAAAAAAATTAATGTTTTATTTTATAAAAATATTTATGTGTCCCGCAGGCCTCAAAAAAAAATATTTTATTTTTAAAAAAAGATATATGTGTCCCACAGGCCTCAAAAAATATATATATTTTTTTATAAAAATATATATGTGTCCCCCGGGCTTCTAAAAATGAATATTTTATTTTCTTAAAATATATATGTATCCCACGGGCCACCAAAAATGAATGTTTTATTTTTTTAGAATATATAAATGTTCCACAGGCCTAAAAAAATGAATGTTTTATTTTTAAAAAATATATATGCGTCCCGCAGGTCTCAAAAAATAAATATTTTTTTTATAAAAATATATATGAGTCCCGCGGGCTTCCAAAAATGAATATTTTGTTTTCTTAAAATATATATGTATCCCACGGGCTACCCGAAAATAAATGTTTTATATTTTTATAAATGAATATTTTGTTTTTATAAAAATATATACGCGTCCTGTGGGCGTCCAAAAATGAATATAATGTTTTATAAAAATTTCAATGTGTCCCACGGGCCTCAAAAAATGAATATTTTGTTTTTATAAAAATATATATATGTCCGCGGGCATCCAAAAATGAATATAATGTTTTATAAAAATATCTACGTGTCCCGCGGGCGTCCAAAAATGAATATATTATTTTTTTAAAATATATAAATGTCCCACAGGCCTAAAAAAATGAATATTTTGTTTTTATAAAAATATATACGTGTCCCGTGGGCGTCCAAAAATGAATATAATATTTTATAAAAATTTAAAAGTGTCCCGCGGGCGTCCAAAAATAAATATATTATTTTTTAAAAATATATAAATGTCCCACGGGCCTCAAAAAATGAGTATTTTGTTTTTATAAAAATATATACGTGTCCCGTGGGCGTCCAAAAGTGAATATAATATTTTATAAAAAATGAATGTATTGTTTTTATAAAATTTATAAATGTCCCACGGGTCTAAAAAAATGAATATTTTATTTTTATTAAAATGTATACGTGTCCCGTGGGCGTCCAAAAATGAATATAATGCTTTATAAAAATATCTACGTGTCCCGCGGGCGTCCAAAAATGAATATATTATTTTTTTAAAATGTATAAATGTCCCACGGGCCTCAAAAAATGAGTATTTTGTTTTTATAAAAATATATACGTGTCCCGTGGGCGTCCAAAAATGAGTATAATGTTTTATAAAAATATCTACGTGTCCCGCGGGCGTCCAAAAATGAATATATTATTTTTTAAAAATGTATAAATGTCCCGCGGGCCTCAAAAAATGAGTATTTTGTTTTTATAAAAATATATACGTGTCCCGTGGGCGTCCAAAAATGAATATAATATTTTATAAAAAATGAATGTATTGTTTTTATAAAATTTATAAATGTCCCACGGGTCTAAAAAAATGAATATTTTATTTTTATTAAAATGTATACGTGTCCCGTGGGCGTCCAAAAATGAATATAATGCTTTATAAAAATATATACGTGTCCCGTGGGCGTCCAAAAATGAATATATTATTTTTTTAAAATGTATAAATGTCCCACGGGCCTCAAAAAATGAGTATTTTGTTTTTATAAAAATATATACGTGTCCCGTGGGCGTCCAAAAATGAATATAATGTTTTATAAAAAATGAATGTATTGTTTTTATAAAATTTATAAATGTCCCACGGGTCTAAAAAAATGAATATTTTATTTTTATTAAAATGTATACGTGTCCCGCGGGCGTCCAAAAATGAATATATTATTTTTTTAAAATGTATAAATGTCCCACGGGCCTCAAAAAATGAGTATTTTGTTTTTATAAAAATATATACGTGTCCCGTGGGCGTCCAAAAATGAGTATAATGTTTTATAAAAATATCTACGTGTCCCGCGGGCGTCCAAAAATGAATATATTATTTTTTTAAAATGTATAAATGTCCCACGGGCCTCAAAAAATGAGTATTTTGTTTTTATAAAAATATATACGTGTCCCGTGGGCGTCCAAAAATGAATATAATGTTTTATAAAAATTGAATGTATTGTTTTTATAAAATTTATAAATGTCCCACAGGTCTAAAAAAATGAATATTTTATTTTTATTAAAATGTATACGTGTCCCGTGGGCGTCCAAAAATGAATATAATGCTTTATAAAAATATCTACGTGTCCCGCGGGCGTCCAAAAATGAATATATTATTTTTTTAAAATGTATAAATGTCCCACGGGCCTCAAAAAATGAGTATTTTATTTTTATAAAAATATATACGTGTCCCGTGGGCGTCCAAAAATGAGTATAATGTTTTATAAAAATATCTACGTGTCCCGCGGGCGTCCAAAAATAAATATATTATTTTTTTAAAATGTATAAATGTCCCACGGGCCTCAAAAAATGAGTATTTTGTTTTTATAAAAATATATACGTGTCCCGTGGGCGTCCAAAAATGAATATAATGTTTTATAAAAAATGAATGTATTGTTTTTATAAAATTTATAAATGTCCCACGGGTCTAAAAAAATGAATATTTTATTTTTATTAAAATGTATACGTGTCCCGTGGGCGTCCAAAAATGAATATAATGCTTTATAAAAATATCTACGTGTCCCGCGGGCGTCCAAAAATGAATATATTATTTTTTTAAAATATATAAATGTCCCACGGGCCTCAAAAAATGAGTATTTTGTTTTTATAAAAATATATACGTGTCCCGTGGGCGTCCAAAAATGAGTATAATGTTTTATAAAAATATCTACGTGTCCCGCGGGCGTCCAAAAATGAATATATTATTTTTTTAAAATGTATAAATGTCCCACGGGCCTCAAAAAATGAGTATTTTGTTTTTATAAAAATATATACGTGTACCGCGGGCCTCCAAAAATGAATGTAATATTTTTATAAAATATATAAATGACCCACGGCCCTCCAAAAATAAATATTTTATTTTTATAAAAATATATACGTGTCCCGCGGGCGTCCAAAATTCAATATAATATTTTATAAAAATATAAATGTGTCCCACGGGCCTCCAAAATAAATGTATTATTTTTTTAAAATATATAAATGTCCTACGGGCCTTAACAAATGAATATTTTTTTTTACAAAAATAATCATGTGTCCTGCGGGCATCCAAAATATATATAATATTTATTACTATTTTATTTCTTTATATAAATTTTTATTTCATTAAATCAAGTGGAGTTAATATTTTTAATTATAATTTAATATATTTATTTGGGTTCCAAATTTGGTTTTGAAGACATATATGATCTTATAAGGGCCTTAAGATTATATTAGAGGTGTTAAATTACGATTAACTTATTAATTT